>OY763908.1:0-2400000 GCA_963667235.1 Nomada lathburiana | reverse complement strand
CGCGTGACGCAATTCGATTCACTTTGCTCGAATAATCTACGGGGATTAGGGACTGAATAATTGTTCCAAAGATTCGCACGAACGTCGAACGAATGGTGCCCGACGCACTCGCCAGTCCCGAACGGATGGAAAACGGAAGAAAATTCTTCCTCCGGCGAGGTCGACGAGGCTGACTTAATTAATATCGCATTATCGTTGCGTCGTTTTCGCTCCTCGCGCCTCTGCCCCGATAATCCATTGTAACGCGAGTGGAACGGCCGGACAGGAGGAGCCGTCACGGTTGTTAAAAGTCTTTCGGAAGCCACGGTGGCTGCGAAACTTGCCCCTCACCGTCGCGGAGAAGCGGCTCGTAATACTTTAATGGACCACTGACAGCGTTCTTAATTACCGGCCGGACGAAAAAGTCAATAATAGTAACTGGTCTTTCGTAAGAGTGACGACTACCAAACGTCGGATTACATCAACGGTCCTTTCCTCCTCGGGAAAGCAGGGGGGGGGGAGCGCTTTGCGAGGATATTGCGCGAAGAGGATTAGATACCATGTTGGAAGACCCGGGACGAAAATCAGTTCGAATTCGGAGCTACGATTATCTATCGTCGTTCTTCTGCTAGCCGAACGTTTGCGTTTCCTCCCAAATTACTATTTGCCAACAATTTGTCCATTGGATTATTTGCCGCCTGCGACGGTCCCTCGGGTAATCGTTTTCTACACGGGGCATTTACATTTGGCATCGATCAATTTTTCAGCAGTCGTTGGTCGATTAATTCGACGAATTCTCTCGCATAAAATTCCACCGTGTCGGAACACCTGTAGCGCCTCTGCCAATGTCCATTCAGTCCGTCGGTGGCCTACTGAAGTTTAACAGCGGTATTATTGTTATCGCGGTAAATGAACGGGGTTTTATCCGATTGCGCGACATTCGCGGCGTAATCGGGGCGAAAGTGCATCGAGAAACGAGTTTCCGCGTTGAAAAGACACGCGTTCGTGGTTCGAAGGGAAACCTGCTGCAACGATGCACAGTCGCAGGGTTGAGATAGAGGCGCGTTTTCCAGCGTGTTTACTTTTCTACATGCACGGCTAAACATAGCACGGTTTATTCCCTCGGGTGTCTGTTATACCACAGCTGGGGAATAATTACCGTATTTCGAATAGTTGTCGATTATTCCCCGCGCGAAAATTCGGTCCGGACGTTTCGTTCTCCATTGATACCTGGCGCAAATTCATCGGATGCTATGTAGAATGCCTGCATTGAATTTGTCTACCAATTTTGTTATCAGACTATGCCATATACTGGGTTGTTAAAAGCGATATTAAATAAGGGCGATGGACAGGTTCATCCGAGTTAATTGAATTAGTTGGTCAGTGAAGTAGCGTGGAAAAATTGAGACACTGATTGTATTTTTTTTAAGGCATCCTCCGGTGCATTTCTGTACGTACGGTTTTACGATTCTTTTCATTACGAAGCCTTCTGCCGCGGGATTTCAATATGGCATATTCAAGCGTAGAAGGATCTGCAGCTTGTTCAGCAATGATTAAACACTGAGAGAATCAGCTTACTCCTGACACCGCGTCATGCTACGGAGAATATAATGTGCTCCTGAGATACACGGCATAATCCTTGAGTAACGACGAAACTCGTGGAAAAAGGTCTACGCTGGAATCATCTTGAATTCCGTGTACACTCCAGATCTTCGGCCGAAGAGCTGCACTTAATATTCCAGATGGAAAAAGGCCCAGCAGCACGAGAATTCTGTGCAAATTGGAGCAAGATGAAACTTCGCGAAAATGTTATTCTGGAAATAAGAAAAATGTGCCGGTCGGTTTGTCAAGATTAGTGGCCCGATATTAAACGCAACTGTAGATTCTTAATTGAACCCCTTTTCTGTAGGTTTCCGAATGAACGCAGCAGGGACACTATTTTTTAATTTTTTTTTTTTCTCTCCCTTTTTCAAGAGGAAAAATTTTCTTTTCATGAGAATCAGCTGTTAGTGGGTCACTGTATTTTAAAGTGTTACGCCCGTGATTCTCCGCGTTTTCGCGTGGCCGCGATAAAACGAAACGGAGATATTTCTGCGAATATAATGCACAGAGTTACTGGACCGTGGTGAATCCCGGTCGATGCATCCGAAATGCACGTCGTGGACTTACAGTGGAAAAGTTATTTCCGGTTGAAGGCTCGCTCCTTAGAAAATTCTTCCGTCCGAAATGGAAACTGTAATCTACCTGACCATCTGATTCTCCGGCTACTTTACCATACTCACATTTCTCTCTTCCTCTGAATATTTAAACGGACCGGGGAGAATCTTAGTTGAAATTCAGCAATTTTCTTCTTCTTCATTTCGACACATTTGTTCCCCCAGTGTCTTATAATTCAATTGTTTCTGGTATAGAGAAAGGACGCAAATGTTTATTTGCGTTTTCCTTTAATTACGCCACTCTTTTTTTTCCGTCGCTTTTAACCGAAACGATTTTTTTTTTTTTTTAATAAGGAACATTTTCCCTCACCATTATCCAAATTGTCTCGAATTTCGAGGAGAAGAATGGGACCTTTTAACGCCAGTTTCTTTACATGTTACTATTGTTCTCGTTTCAGAGAAGTGGCGTTGCGTGAATTAGCAAGAAGAGGGTGCAAAGTTGAGCGGTGGTGCTCGACTCGAATATTCCTCTAGTGTCATCGATTGCGTCTTCCTGGTTTTTCTGACGGTGAGTTTTCCCTTGTATTTTCCAGCAACGTAATCTCACAAAAAAAAAAGTGGAGGGAAAGAGTACTTTTTAATCCACGAGTAATTCACAAAAAAAAAAAAACAGAATTTCCCCCAGTACCGAATATTAAAATATAACAATTAATTCCACAAACATTCTTATGTCTGCACACCCTCGGGCGGAGCAGAAATTCTTCGGAACACTTCACTCGAACACTCTTCGCGAAAACAACAGCGCATCGTGATAAGTGAAATTTCGGAAATAAAACCAGCGAACCAACCTCGACTTCTCCCCCCGTTTCGTTGTTCCCTAAATATAAACCGGCCGTAAATTCCTGCGGCGTCAATATTTACGGAGAAGCGCCGCGGATCGGCACGATGAACCGGCGGAAATCGCGGCGCGCGAATATTTGCGTTAATTAAAAACGGATAGGCAGGTGGGACAAGGTGAAACGCGACGGAACGTGGTACCGGACGCTCGAAGATGCGATTGGCCTATCCGGGGAACGGAATTGTTTCGAGTCCCCCTGTTTCTCGGTTCCTCTTTCGACCACGCGCGAAGAACGCTCGAAACTCTAACGAAACAGAATTAACGACGGAACTATCGGTTTTTCGCGACTCTCGCGTGTCCTGCTTAATCGCGTTAAGCCCCGGGAGAATTGTGCAATAGAATGGAACTAGACGGTTGGTCGATGCGAGAAGACGCAAAAATTATTTGCAGAGATTATTTGTAGTGTCGCGTTGAATGAACGAGGCGATCGATTATTCCGATTCTTCCGATCGGGCGAGGGTTGTTCGATCATTTTTTCTCTCTCGAATTTGCGCCTGGCAATTTCGGGTTAAACTTGGACGCTGCCCGGCAGAATGTAACGCGAAGTCGCGAGAAATTAGTAGCAATTGAATCGCCTCGCCCTCGAAGATTTCCGATATCTTATATCAATTTCGCTCGAGTTTTCCTCCTTCTTTTTCCTCCGCACACCTTTCCACGGTTGTAACTCATCCCGCGGAAGAACGATAACAGCGCAATATCTTCGCGCAAAAATTACTTCCGGGAGCACTTAGTGAGTGCAATTTATTTCCGCGACACGAGAAGACAGAGGGAGAGGAAGAAGAAAAAAAAAAATGAAAGGCGAAGTAGAAAAGAGAGAAGAAAATGTCAGGTGGCCGTGGCTAAGCGAATAAGTCGGGGGCCCGCCTGTAATGCGAATAGTAATTCAATTTCTGCGGCGTAATGGAAATTGCTTTGAGGATTATACGATTTTGCCAGATTTAACAGCCCCGCCAGACTTTCTCCGTTCGAATTTTTCGATCGCGATTGCGCTATCGATGACGTGGACGGGGGAACGAATTTTCATCCGCGAAAATTAAATGCGAGGACCTTCAAACACGGTCGGACAGATTAGATTTTCAACCTATCGTAACAGCACAGTAATTGAAATTATTATCGGGGCAGTATGCAATGAAATACTTCGGCGATCACCGTTGGAGAATTAAGCATTCGCGAAGATCGAGAGCCCGACGAATTTTCGGATCGATACGAAATAATATCAGCACCGGCGCGCGAACCGGCGAGAAATTCGATTTATCTTAAAAAGTCGGAGGCCAAATAACGAGCGCGAGGTGGAATTTTCTCGAGCTGCGATTTCTCGTTTATCGTTCGCCTCGCTCGAGGGAATTTTCCTGGCGTTGAAAAGCGCATTATGAAACGCGAATATCCCCCGATATATCCGCCGTGCACTCTGTGCAATAAAGAGACGGTGCATGGAAGCGTGTTCATGGAACAAGACGCGCGTGGAGACCACAATTCGTATTAATCTATCACTCTTTTAGACACGAGATGTGTCGAACGATAAACGAAAATGTTTCCTTGAAAGAAAAAAAAAAGAGCAATTCGATCGATTCATAGAAATTCGAAGGCCGTTCTCCGTGTCCATTGAATTACATGGTATATTAGAAGAACGATTTTATCGGACAGTTCTTTGTCAAAAGCCTTTGAATCTGCTGCGCTCTATACCTATATTATAATATACAAAAAGAAGAAAAAAAAGAAGGGACGATTATCTAATATCGATTTGACCCAGTATCCGTGACGTTCCCCTTTTTGGTCACTCGGTGGTTTAGCCCGACGAAAATTTGTTTGCAAAAAGAAGGGAAATTGACTGGTTCGAAATAGACCACCGCTTATGTCCGTTACTTTTCCACGATCCACAACGATCTTGCAGTCAACGATCTTCCTCGATTTCTCCATCGCCCCTGAGCTCTCCCCGCAAAAAATATTTATTTCATTGCCATCTACCCCCATAGTCGTCGCCCACCGTGTCGCCCACCGTTCCCAAGCATCGAAAAGCTCGAGGAAAAAAAAAAACGCAAACTAAACCCTCGGTACACCACCCCGTCGGAAGACCCGAAAACCTTATCCACGGGTCCCGGTTCCTCCAGCCGGTGATCTCGCCCTCAGACACCCCGAAGCACGCCACGATCCGTCCCCTTTCAACCCGACCACCGTCGAGCAGAATCGTTATCCAATTAGACGTTCCCGGTCTTCTCTCCCGACCCGTTCTCTTCTCACCGGCGATGATTAATATCGGCAAAATCGCCGGGCCGTGGAGGCAAGGACGATTAAAAATGAACGCCGGGCCTTTAAGGAGGAGATGAAAGAACGGCGCGAGAGAGAAGAGATCGGGATAAAAGGGGGCGGTGGACCGGCCTATTGTGCGAAACTGTGTCACAGGGACCACTACTCCGGGGGCTTGTGCCGTACGCGAGGCAAGAGAGCAAAGTGAAGAGCCGTCCATTTTTCATCCGCGAATGATTTCTGCGTCGTATCATTGTGCCGCGAAACACTTGCGCCGCTGGTTTTGGGGCGAAACAGAAGGGAGGATAGATTGAAGTCGGATTTCGCAACGGCCTCGCGAAAAATCGGAGTCCCGATAAAGCGGCCGCGACTTCCTCGTTTCACCGGGTGTGCTTTCCGTGCACCGCGAACGAGGCGTGGAGAATCTTCTATTTCTTTTTTTTGGGGGGGATAAATTGTTCTTTCTCCGTCTCCTTCGTGGCCTGGTTTGTTGCTATATAGGTTTTTGTCCACCGTGTCAGCGGGTGGAGGATTTTTTCTTTAAGGGCGCGGAACGTTCCCGTTCGTTTGTCAGTTCCGTTGGATCGTTGGACTGTTTATTTATTTTTTTTTTAATTAAGGTGAGAATAGCGCGAATTGTATCGGGGCGGTCTTTAAAATCTGCTTTCTGTTCCGCGTCGAATTGTCCTTTGTGCGTAATTAAACGTTCGAAAGCGCAACTTTCGCCGCGGATTCGAGGGAATTCTGTTTTTCATATCCGCGCGCGTTTCTCGCCCCGTTTCCATTAGCCGTTTCTCGGCGGAAAGCCCGGAGGAAAAAAAGATCCGATGGTGCCAGGTCAGGTCAGGTCAGGTCGCTGTTCTATTACACTCTTAGTTTTAAACATGAAATTGCATATTGTTCGATAAAAAGCGACCTGTTCTTGATTATGTTCTGATGGAATAAATACTACGCCGCGCTTGCCCCGCTTATTAAATCATCGTTGGAAACGTTTTATACGTCGCTCGGAGTTCGTTAAAATAATTCTATTGATGCCGTATTCGTTGGAAAAGACTTCCGTCCCTCTACTGATATTCGGTTCAGATAAAAAAAACAAAAAAAAACAATTAAGGCCTACTAGCGAGACAAGATTCGTGCATCAATAGTAACGAAGGAATCGTCGAGTTTCTGCGATTCCAGGAGAGAAAACACTCGCAACGGAAGGCCAAAAAATAGCAACGAAGGTCCCCAGCCGGCGATAAATTTAGCCGAGCTTCGGTTTCGCGCGAGAAAACGTCGTCGAGCAGACCGTGGAACCTCGCAAACTATGGAAATTCTCATTGTCTTAATTGTTTTCGCAGCGCAATACTCGCCGCCGAATAGAATCGAGCAAAACAATGATGCTAATAACAGCGAGTCAAAGCCTAGCCGCGAATTCGGCGCACGCGATAACTTGTCCGAACAATTCTTCCATCGATTTCGCTATTGGCATTCCATAGATGTGTGTCACGGTTTCGCGATATTTTTCGCCGGACGGAGAACAATAGTTGGCCGCGCAATTAGCGTGGCTGTGCCTTTGCCTCGCATTATTCTCGAAATGAAATTAACGGTCCGTTGATTCGGGAACCGCGGTATTATGAGCTCGAAAACGCCGATGAAGCGTCGAGTTTCCCGGCCACCCCCCGATACTCTCGATCACGTGAAAATCGCACGACCACCCCCCCAAAATATTCCACGGACCATGGAGGCATTATTGCGACAATAAGTGGAACACCTCGGTGCTCCGTAAACTATTACGCGAAGTATCCGATGAATCAATCGAACCCTCGCTTCAACCGTGGAACAGTTTCTCAACGAGATACTCGAGGGCAACGTTGAGAAGAAAAATTGCCATGGTTTGGACGCGAGAAGTTTCAGATTTAATTACTCTGTTTGCCAATGTTTCGGAGGAGGGTGGTGGTTTTTTATACGGCTGGGATGTTCAGTCAGTGGCGTCACTTTCGTCGCTCGACTCTGATGAACTCTGATCAACCTTCATCGCCTTTAATTGAAGACATCAGTGTCGAGATGTCTGTTCGAGACAATTGGGACCGCCGAATGGACGGGCGCGCGACGTTCAACTCCGTTCCGTCGGGGTGAAAAATTCTTTTTGGCGATAATTGATTGCGCGATAAATTGCACGCGCCCCTACGAAAACTGGGGGGTCGCTGAATCTTGTCGATCCTCGAACCACCATAACTTCGTGGGAAAAAATCGTACAGCGGTCAAGCTGCGCTCATTTCAAAGCGGGGAGCCTCTACCTTGACAGCTCCGAGGTCTATTTCCGTGAAGAAATTTTTCGCGTCACGCAGGAGACGGAACAGCGGGAGGCGCTTCTTTCCGAAACTCGACCAAATCCGAACGTCCGTACGGACGATGAAAAATTTCTGCCGCAGATAAATTGACGGGCGATCCTTTCGAGACATTTTATTGCTCATCGAATGGAAAGTGTGTCACTGGCGTCTAAATAAGAGGACGACAATTTCCAGAAAATCTTCACGGTCCTTCGGTTTCATTCAGCTCCGCGCCGTATCGATATTTCCACGATACGGGTTTTCTAAAGGATCGCATACTGTGCGCGTTCGCCGGCATTCAAAGGGTTAGAAACGTCGACTTCGACGTTTCTAATTGTCTCGGTTGAAAATTCGGCCCGGAGGGGGGTGGGGGGGGGGGGTTGGATTTTAAAGTGGGTCACGGGTCGAACGTTCTCTGCGGACGTGTATGCGGATACCGATATATTTTTCCCGGTCGTGGTGGGGGGGTGAAAAGTTTTTTGGACACTGGCCAAACAGGGTGGCTCGATTCCGTCGACTTGTTGCTGATGCATGGCACGACGATCCAATTAGCGATCGATCCCAGCAATCACGAAATTTCACCCGTCGCAAATATTGTTGCTTCTTTTACCAATACGGAGAGCGTCCTACTTGTTCTCCTCCTCCTTCTTGTTATATTTTATAAGGGAGGCTTCTCGATAGATCGTCCCGGCTGACGGAAAACCGGTCGCAATCGAAATTGTACAATCTTCCCTGTAATCCGCGAGAATGGAGAATCTGGAACGAGGGAACTTGGAGATTCACGAGGGCGAGAGGGAAAGGCCGATTCGACTGCACCTTTTTTTATGTATACATCGTGTCTTCGTGACCCTCTTTATGTCGCTCATCCTGTATATTAACTCCGAAACAGGGTTAATTGCAGTCCGCGAGCTATCAAGCATATGCGGCCATGAAATTCTTGACCCGCATGCATAAAATCGCTTTGATCAGGAATTCGACGAGGCTGGACATCCTGTCGTCCCCTTGCTTCCCTTGTTTGTTCCGGCCACTGTTTCCCTTTGGGCCTTGGATCGTTCATCTTCGGAATATCTGCGGCGGATTATCGTTCCGGTGTCCGTTCCCGAAGCGTCCTCGGGCTTTGGATAATTGGCAATTGACAAAATCGTTTATTCGGTTTCATTAAATTGACTGAATCGAATGGAACGAAGTGAACTGCTACAGTTTATATTCTACAGCTACTGAAACCTATTTTCTTCACGTATAAAATGAAACGAGATTTCCGCAGGAATATTCTAATTTACAAAAATATACCTCGATCGATATTGGTATACTTTCTGGCGCGGCTTTAAAAATTCACCGTCCAAATCGAGTGATCTCCATTCGATTCAATTCTTTCCTCGGCCTTTACTCATATTCGAGGATCCCGGTATTAAGACTCGCGTTAAATCTGAAACACTCTGCGTCGCTATTCGATCATCTTGCCATTTCCAATGCCCCATTCCTTCCTTCATTTCGCAACAATTCAAATTCCCCGCTAATATCCGTCATTCCAATCTCGACCCCATTCAACCGCGTACCTACCCAGACATTCTCGTACACCGTCATTCGAAATAGCGTCGTTCCATCGCCGATGGGAAACTGTTCGGCTATTAAATTATTCGACCGGCTTCCGTTTTCCCTTTTTCGTTCGTCCCCGCTTCGTCTGTTCGCCTCCTCTATCCCGTAACGCCCTGGAAACGGAGAGAAACGGGTCCACGTTTGTCTGACGCAAGCAAATTGGAATCGTTGAGCTCGTAGAGGCGTCTTCCTCGCCGGAAGGGAGCAACTCTCGACACTTGAGATCCAAAACCCCCGTGAGCGGTCCTGGAAAACGCTTAAACCCTCTCCAGCGAGCCGCGTGTTTTCGTCGGGAAGGGTTGCTTTCGGCTGAAAACACGTTGCACTTTCTCGACGTTCCTCGACTCTCGTCGACCAGGAGAAACGCGTACACGTGTGTGCGTGTGTGGATTAGGGCTCGTTAACGTTCAGACACTGAGGCGACGCGTACACGGGGCCGTTCCTGGATTGATGGACGCCTTTATTCATTTAATATTAGCCAAAATTTTGCACGCACTGAACGGTCTGCGCGTGTCCAGGTGCGGGGGCACCTTTTGAACCCCCGTCAGGTACGAGTCTGTACGTGCATGCGCGATTCCACGCTGTGTCTCGCGGATGAATTAAACCCCTGACTATTTAACCGATCGTGGCCGATCGTCTGTATTATTCCACTGTATTTCTGCGCAAACAAATTGAACAAATGCGAGAACGAAAGGTACCTGTACAATCTGAGAACAACTGAAGCATGTTAGAAATGAAATGGCTCCCACATAATCTTGCCAGGATATAATAAAATAACACGGGGTTTTTTCTACGAGTGATTTTCTTAGTGCCTTTTTTTAAACTGCCTTAAACTGCCTTAAACTGCCTTCCTGTTCGACGGCGTTGCGATTAAAGTCGAACGGCGCGACTCGATCGCAGGGTAACGGAAGGATCTCTTTGAGACGCGTTGCGAACCACGGGGCTCGTAGTATCTCGAGAGAGAAGCGAGTAGCGTAAGTTCTCATTCATAAACCTAAAATCAATGACGGATCGGTGGAAAGAAATTCGTGGAAGCGGATTGGACGTCTCTCGTCGCCATGATGCCACTATTGGCCAATCCCTGTCTCTGCTTCTCCTTCCAATCTCGCGCACTCGTGGCCAACTCTCTCTCTCCTCTCTCTCTCTCTCTCCTCTCTCTTCCTTGGATCCTCCGCTCCTCTTACTCTCGTGCCCCTTTAATCCTCTGCTTTACGCGTCACATGGACGCAACGACAATTAGCGATTAGCCGAGGTACGTTCAGTCATAAGTTCGAATATTTAATTTAAGAAAGGCCGCATAGATTTTATATGGGTCGAGGAGAATTTATTTCGAACGCCGCGTCTATGTCGAATGAATGATTCGCGAAATGTTATTTTGAACCCCGGGCGAATTTGTGCAGAATTGCATCGAAATTGAAATTATTCGGCGCGACCGTACCCTCGTGAAATAATTTGCACCCTCGCCAGGGAGCGGACGACATTCTTTCTCCGGTGGTCGAGCGAGCTGAAAGTAAGAACGGAAAAGAGTATTCGTCGCGGCACGGTGTCGCGCGAAACGCGTTCCAATTCTCGTTGCACTCGGCGGTGCCGCAATCCGACGAGTTTGTCTAGCTTTTTAAGGACAAATGGCGCATTGCGTGCACCAGGCAGGCGCAGTGCGCTAGTCGAAACGTAGGAACGAAGAAACTTCGAAAGCGGATGACAGCCGGCTGGCCGCGTGAATTTCGCCCGCGAATCTCTTCGATCCACTTGAACGGCTTCAATCGTTAATCGCCTCGCCATTCTTTTTTTACTTTCGATCGATACATTTAAACTCCGCGCGCCTCGTTCCTCTCCTCGTTCCACTTTCACTAGTTCGCCGTGCATTACTCCGCGCTCCGTTTTTTTAATTATGCCGGATGGGACAGAGACGCGACGACAGCAATGTTAGCTCGTCCCGCGGGATTATCGCAGAAACGGGCGATGCTTCGACGGATAAATCGATGTATCGGTTTGGTCGAATTCTTGATCAAACAGATCGTCGATCAGTCGATCGGCCGTGGAATTAATTGGCACTTGCCGGGCATACTTTCGACAGACCACAGTCGTAATAGGAAATTGAACGGCCGAGGAAGATTCAAGGTAATTGATCCACGAAACGGGAGAAATATTATTGAACATTCGCGAGCGAGGTAAATCGAGAATTGTACGTGCAAAATCGGATGCACGAAATCGATGCAGCTGTAATTATTTAATTGGGTCCACTTAATAAGGGAATAAATAAACGCGGCGCGCGAGGGACAATTGAAATCGTGCGATTACCGGCACGGCGAGGGAACAGAAGAAAAAAGGTGGAATTAATTCCGAGTGATTTACAATAACTATTACCGGGATATGCAGGAAGGGGGAGGGGAGAGCGAAAACGCGACGTTATATTGTTCCTTCGCTCCATGAAAAAGTGGGTGAACCCTCGGGCAGGGACATCCTTCATTTAGGAACAAAGGTTCGGGAAAAAGTTTTCGAACCGTAGACAATGGGAGGGTGGAAAAAGCGCGCGAGGATTCTTCGTCCTCTTTCTCTTTTCACCTCTCCCCCCGGTTTTTTTTTTTATTGCCATCATTCGTCACGTGCGAAATTTCGTAATTTCATCCACGAAAATTCTCGTCTCGCGTCGCGAAAACCCCAGCTACCTCGTCGAACAATTCGTCCCTCGTTAAATGTGAGCCAATAGCGTGTCAAAGAAACCTTAGTTAACCGTCAGTTAATTTGGAACCATCTTACACGTTATATCCCTCCACCTCGCAATAATAAGCATTTGTTTCCCCGCACGAAAATATCTCATGGCTACGTGACGAACGTCCCTCCGAGATATTCGTCGTGCCTAATTAAACGGACAAGAAGTCGTAATTTCGATTCGAAAGGACGGCGCATAACGGATGGATAGTAAAAGTCATCTTCTCTTATCTGCAGGTCGGCACTAATTGAAAGAGAAAAGGGGTGCAAAACGTGGCGGATTCGGTGACCCCTCGGCTGTGACCAGAGGCGCACAGGAGAATTAGGGCAAGGAGATGCGTGAATATAAAATAGTGGTGTTGGGCAGTGGTGGCGTTGGCAAGTCCGCCCTCACTGTCCAGTTCGTTCAAGGAATCTTCGTCGAGAAGTACGATCCAACGATCGAGGACAGCTATCGCAAACAGGTCGAGGTCGATGGTCAACAATGTATGTTAGAAATCCTAGACACAGCCGGAACGGTGAGTTCTTACAAAATTCCTCCTCCCTCCTTGTATCATTCTACGGATTGCAAACTGATTCGTAAACGTTATAAATGCGGACATAATTACCGCCTTCCAATTGAGGAGTCCGACAAGTTTATTTCCATTTTATTATCCGACGAAAAATAACCTCGGCGATAAGCAACGAGGATATAAGTAATAAAAGAATTGAATCAGCAGAGAGTACTTTCTTGCGCAGGAACAATTCACAGCGATGAGGGACCTTTACATGAAGAACGGCCAGGGATTCATATTAGTTTACTCGATAACGGCGCAGTCGACGTTCAACGACCTGCAGGACCTCCGAGAGCAGATCCTGCGAGTAAAGGATACAGATGACGTGCCTATGGTCCTTGTGGGCAACAAGTGCGACTTGGAGGACGAGAGGGTAGTCGGCAAAGACCAGGGCGTCAACCTTGCCCGGCAATTTAACTGCGCGTTCATGGAGACCTCTGCCAAAGCGAGAATTAATGTTAGCGATGTAAGTAGCGGCAGCGCGTCGCAGACAGACGCCGGTTAGTCCATACCGTCGAACGACTATACCTGGTAGACACGAACGTTCACGTTCATAGACAGACAGATATTTCCGAGTACATGGTTGACATAATTTAGTGGCTGTCGAAATGAGGGGAACAATGACAGTAATTTTTTTTACGAGGAAAAATGTTTACGTTTAATGGTTAAACGTGGGGCTCTTTTTTCGTGAATTTTTTGTGGAAAAACTGGAGGACGATGTTGCTTCGACATTTTCAGCACGTTTAGATGCATCTCTCGGCAAGGTTTCATCATATTTCGGGGGATGAAAAATTGATTGCTCGGACTAGTCGATGCCTGAACCGGGATTCGAGGGGAAGCATAGAGGCGCTGTTACAAAATAACTGCAGTTACCTGACCAGCTACCATTGTTGACTTTTAACTAGCGCTACGTGCGAGAGTTCAAGACCGTTACGAAGGCTGAGATATTCTGATTGAATGTGGGAATGCAATCGCTAACTGTGGGAGCGTTGCAGAATTTGTTAGTTGCCGCTTACAGTGTTACTCGTAAGGGGTAAAAACCGCAAAATAAAGGTTGAAAGAATTATTTCACCGTTCCGTTTCCACCGTATGATTTGATTAATTTTCTTCTGCTCAATGTACACCTCCGCGTTTATGTTCTCGAATTTGTTGAAAATTATTTGAAAACCGCCGTCCAAGCATGGACATTTTGTGTCGCGGTCATTCGATGACCAGAATTCCTTCGTGGTTTTTTAGTGGAAATAAATTGCCTGGCCTCTGTCGAGACATTTCTAAAGATTCCACGTTGAACTGTAGTACTTCAGGCAGTTCGGAATAACTTCTAGTCTCTGGAGACTTCGTCTGTCGTTCCCCAGTTTGATTGCTTTTATTATTTCGCCGGTCTTGAACTGCAATCCAGTCGTGCTATCGAAGGACGAACAGTTTTCTCGAACCCTTCGCGTGTATTAATTGCACGAGGAAAAATTGTTCGGTTTTGCCACCGTTAAATGTGACAGTGTGATAAGCATCAATCGATCGAGGGACAATTAAAATTGCACAGATTATTTTAAATAAATTTTATTTACATCCTTGTATCAACTCGCGTAGAGGGTATCCTTTTTTCACGTTCACCCGGCCTGCGGCATCTTCATTTCACTGTACAACCAATCTACAACTATCGCAGAGCTATCATGAAAATTGGTTTTACAACAGAACGTCCCCCAAGGCGTATCCTATTAAAGACTGGCAAAACAATCGCTAACCACGAAACCCTCTCTGTTACAGATTTTCTACGATCTGGTACGGCAAATCAATAAAAAGTCGCCAGAGAAGAAGATGAAACCGAAAAAGAAACCGTTGTGCCTACTTCTGTAAGGTAGATCTAGCAGAAGCCCGTACTCTCCTGCACGAACAAGTAACAAACAACAAAAATAACACGGATAAAGAAATCAAGCAACAACCAGGAAACAAAAAGTCCGACACAACCAACGGATGACACACAGGGGTTCAAGTGATAGCGGAACGAAACTGATCTAGTTTGACAAGAGGGCGGTGGAGGAGGAGGAGGAGGAGGAGGATTGGGGGGCTGACGGAATCGCAAGTTAAATAGAAGAATGGTTCAAGCTGCTGTGGGCAAGACACGTGGAACACGCAAGATCGAAGAACACCGAAAGGCAGAAGGAATTAAATGAGGGGAAAAAGACTAAGGAACGACGGATGAGAACGAGAGGGAGGGTCGAAGGGGGGAAAAAAAGGAGAGATAGAGAGAAAGAGTTAGAGAGCGGAGAATGATGTTAGGAAAAGTAAAGTAGAAAAAGAAGAGTAATAGGAACAGCAAGTAAATAATAAAAAAAAAAAACTAATAATGTTGTATATACGTTAGTCCCGGGGTGGCTCGTGTGCACGCGCAAACGCAAAGGCGGCGCACAAAGAGTTTTTAGTGTTAAACGAGACCCCGGTGGCGTCGGTTATCATTGTAGTAGGAGTTTTGCATTAAACAAAAAAAAAAAAAGTAAATAAAAATACAAGAAAGAAAAGGTGAAGATGCAAGTGAGGAGGGAGAAAAAAAATATGATTAATTAATGATAGTATATAAATATATAAATATATATATAATTAAAAAAAACATATATATATATATATAAATATATATTTAGGAGAAACGGATGAAGCAAGAAAAAAAAAAGAAGAAAAGATGTTTGAACGTGCGCGTGTGCTGGACACCAGCCCTCATGTATCGCCCGTCGCGCACTTCTCTCTTATTTATATATATATTTATATATATATATACATATATATACATATATAATATAATAATTATACATAGACGGTATACACGTACACACGAACGAGAAACACACAGACAGACAAACACGTACACGAATGATTATTATTACTATTATTATTATTATTAATTATTATCGAAGCATCAAAATATTCATAAGTTATATCAACCGTTTGTTTCTCGAACAATATATGTTTTTTCTATATCTCTCCGTATTAAAGCAAATAATAAGAAATCTCTCAGTGAATGTTAAGAAGAAAAGAAAAAAAAATACGATGAAAAAAACGAAACAAATGAAAATGCCCAGGCTCTCTGCTTCTCCCGCTCACGTTATTACACCCAAAACACATTCTCCCGCCCTCATCCAATTCTTTTAACTGGATTCTCGAGGATATTATATACTTGTTCCCCGGTGGCACAAGCCCGCGGTTGGACCGCTGCGTTTAGTGCCCTACGATAAATATTGCTCGGAAACGTCCGACTCGTTGGAATCAAAAATCGACCACGTACCCCACACCGCTTGCTCCTTCCGAGCTCCACGATGTACTTGCTTATCTTTATAACTAACCGGATTGATATTTTCGCACGACCTCTTTTATGCACCCGTAACGTGTCTGCGCGATCGAGAGTTACTGCGAGGTTGCTCGAAAGTGTCCCCCTGTATCGCGACAGAACGGCCGAGCAATCGAGCCACGGAATCCGATCGGCTCGAAGCGTTAATGAGCCTCGAGAAATTCTGATCAACGAGGACGCGACGCGACACTCGGCTACGTTCGCATAGAAGAGGTCCCAGTTCCGTTCACTGCGGCTGCAAGAATCGCAACGCCATGGCAACAACAGAAGCGCCAAGAACAGCCCAATAAGAAGCTACGAACCGCGACGTTGCGTGGCTGGTTGTATTGCAGCAATTATTCATCGCCTCCTCGAGGACCATCGGATAATACTCGTTCCAGAAGGCCAGAGCTTTGTAATCGACGGAACCGGAATCGCCCATGTCGATATTCCGATCGATGATCAAGACTCCAGGCTGCTCCTCCGTGTACGGTTCCCACTTGACGTTGCTCAGCGACGGATTACCCGTCCTCGCAAAACTGGCCAGCATCATCATCACGACCTCCGACATCTTTTTGTCGGCGAAGTTCCATTGAGCGGTGCTACCGGCCGCCAACGGAAGGCCCCACACGAACGGAAGTTCGAACATATGGGGAACGCCGGCCCATTCGGGCACATCCTTTGTAACGGACTGCGTTTTCGGTCTGTAGTCGAATCTGTAAACGAACGCTTGCTTCTCCTTGGACACCTTGCCGGCCAGCGAGGTCAGCCCGGCCGCGAAATTCTTCTCCGTCTGCAGGTCCAAGTATCTGTCCCTGAGCGCGCCCTGATCCTTGCTGGGCGGATGAGGCTTATAAAAGAACAGCACCGCGTCCGACACCATTTCCGGCTTCAGTTCGCAGGTGCTGTTGTCCTCCGGGCTCTTCACCAGCGACACAAATTCATCGGTGATCAGCATCTCGAAGTGGCTGTACGAGAGCTTGCCGTCGGGGTTCCCCCTGCCCAGTGACTCCATGTAAGCGAGCGCTTGCTCGTTGTTCGTGTAACCGACCAGCAGGGGAACCGCGTTCAAGGAGCCGCCGTCGCCGGATATCACGTCCCTCGGATGGGCGGGCAGAAACGGTTCGGTGAAATTGTTGGTCTCGTAGTCGACTATGGGCCCCCACGTCTCGATGTCGGAGGACTCGCGGACCAGGATTGTCACGTCCACGCGACGAAGGCACTCCATCAAGGCGGACGTTGGCCGTCGATAGCAGCCGAACTTCTCGGCGATGATGTCGACGACCGGTAGCTCTGCTCGCGGGGAGCCCACAGAGGTCACCGCGTCTCCGCTCATGGCCACGGCCTTGGCGAACTTGCCCCTGCTTAGGGGACTCATCATGTGCAGGCCAACGCTGATGGCGCCTGAACTGTGGCCGTAAATGACAACGTTGGACGGGGAACCGCCGAAGAATTGGATCTTCCTCTGGATCCAGTCGAGGGAAGCCGTCTGGTCGAACATGCCGTAGTTGCCCGGGGCCTCCGCGTCCGTGGTCGTGAAGAAGCCAAGGATGTTGAGACGATAAGCCACCGTGACCACCAGGATCTGCGGGGAATGATCGTTACGTTGTTAACTTGTCGGGTTAAGATTCTTAGGTGGCCTTCGCGAAGAGAAGAGAAAGGAGAAGAGGATGCGATACTATTGTTACGAATAGGGAAATCATTCGTTTTCGTGCTCCACATTCGTGTTCTTGGGTGCCACTTGTTTGTTCACCCCGCCCGGTGAGTTCGAGGGGTAGCACAGGCGACGTTGAGTTACTAGTTGCTTCGTTGACAGCACGTTAGATAGGAGAATATTTGTAAGGTAGAGGATTGATATTGTCTATGTAAGATTTTCTATTATACCGTCGTTTTTAATAAAGTAAACAGTTCTAGAAATGACACATGGGCTGGTTAGGTTTCACGTCGGTTTCGATGTGCGATATGTCGTTGCGCGTTTCCATTCGTGATTTTTTAGGAGTTTGCGAGCGTTCACCGGACGATGAACGGACGTTCGCGGTATTCTCGCGGGGGCAAACCGTTGAATTAGCATCTACGCCTGTACCGTGAACCATGAATCATGGATGAACCGGGGAACGTGCGATCGCAAAGGTTGGATTTACCTCGGTCGGTCGGATCACGCGAGAAGCAAAATAATTTCCTTCGATTTTCTGTCGGGTTTGTTCGCGTTCGCCCCCGATTGATTCAGTATCAGGGACTTTTCCTTTCGCAAAGGTCAAAACAGTCGGTTGTCAGTCACAGAAGAAAGGTCTTCGCGGTGGAAAAATCGTGAGACAAATTGAAATTCCGTCTCGTCCGACAGTATAATCAGGGCTCGCAGGGGATTGCAGTCGATTTCCGATTATGCATCGAAGTATTTTCAAATGGCAATCGGACGCGGGTGTTCACGATTCCCAATGTCTGATATTCCCTTCCACTTGTATCTGTTGATTCAACTTACTTTATGCTTGCTGACGAAAATGGTCGCGTCCCAAATGGCCGGGGTGCCGGTGTTGAAATCGCCCCCGTGAAACCATACCATCACTGGCCATCCGTTGTCCGGTCTGTTCCCTGAACAAAAATAGAAACGTAATCGTTGAAAATTTTTGGCCACGTTGCTCCGCGACTTGTTCGTCAACCGGGGCCGCATTGTTCGCGAATTCCAAAGATCCCGCGGAACCTCGTCGTGCTCGCGAAGTATGCATCCCTGTTTCCGGCGTAACCGACGAATCGATCGCGACAGAATTTGCATACCGTCGTTCGTCGCAACCGGCGAACGTTTCGCGGACGGTTCCGGATTCTCGGAGAATAGTCGGGCGGCCACGGGAGTGCGTTTAAAGTAACGAAAGGTCGATCGAATTAATTTCCGCGTAGCTCCGATAGCTGAAGGCGGCCGAGGGGCAGAGGTTTTTCTGAATCCCCTAGTGCCTCGGGCCGAAGGCACGAAGCCCGGCATATGAATAATTAATTTCGGCGATTTCTTCTTGAAGCAACGTGCCTGGTGGCGTGCGGCCGGTTCTCGAAGCGTGCCAAGGTCGAAGAGAATCAGGCCAATGCACGGGTGGGACGCTTTAGATTTTAGATTACGCGATATCATTGCAGACGGTAGCGATTTTCTAACCGGAAGTTTGGCCCGGTCCTCGTTATCGGCGCCGCCTCTTGTTGGCGCTCGAACCGGGAATAACCCCTCGCAGGTGATACAACGCCGTCCCGACAATTAATTAGACCCGTTATCGCGATTGCGCGCGGCACGAATCATTTTCCAACTTTCCTTCTGCTCAATTAATTCGACGGGGAAATGTCGCCTCGGTTTCGTGGGCGTACCGTTTAGATCGGGGCCAGAGAGGCTTTTTTACGAGGCTGTACCTCGGGCCTGCGTCTCGATTCGGATTGGTCGGACCTATGTGTGAAACGTTAGAGAAGCTATGAATTTGGGGATCTTATCGTGGACTTTTTTTCTGTGGGTGGATTTTTAATAGGTTCCCCCCGTGTTAGAGGTAATGGAACGGCTTTCACTGAACTCGTGGAAATGGGGAGAAGAAAAGTATTCAAATCGCGCGGTCTTCCGTCGAGTCGGGCGACGTTTATAACAAAATTATTCACCGGCTTTCCACCAGCGTAGTTACAGTTTATGGTCATTACACGGCCGCCGAGGATTTGAATGACGGAAGGCTTCACGAAAGTACCTTGCGAACTCGTTGCACAAGCCCAGCTTGAAAAACACGTAGGGCCCCGGCGTTAATGCAACAGATACAGAGAGCTGGCGAAATGACGAACGTTTCGTCCGAATGCCGAAGATGAATTGACTGTCCTTCGATCTTAATGGACAGTTCGGGAAGTCAGTTTCATTCAGATGGCCGAATTTTCACCCGACGGACTTATTTGGAAATCCTCCGGCACGTTTTTAAAAGATCACGCTGATTGCAGTAGAAAAGGGATGGGGTAGTCCGACCAGTGAGAAAGGGGGTTGGTTTCGTGACCGGCCTCAGCAGTATCTTAACATCTCTGCCAGCCCTAAAAGATCGCGTGCCACGACGTGCGCCAGTTACTGTTTCTCTTGCTCCTTACTGTTTCTATATCGACCACAGCCAGGTTTACGGGATCGACACGATTTCCCGATTCGTCGTTTGTCCCTTTTCCCGTGTTCTGTTAGACCCGGCCACGGTGACACGGGTGCCTAGCACGCGTTCGTTTCTTCTCGCAGTAGACACCATAGTCGTGTATGCGGAAGGGCTTGAAGGATAATCGAAACCAACAGTTGATTGAGTGGACATTTTTAACGCGCTTCGGCCCTGAGCGTCCCAGTTTAAAATTCATGGTAACGAGAACACAAATTTGGGCGAGTACTTGTTTCATCCTAGAGCATAGAATTTTCCGACACGCAGGGGCGACTTTTTGTCAGCGTTATTCAGTGTCTCGTTGGTGTTTCGACCTTCCAATCTGAGCGACGAAATATTTCGCGGATTGGCCCTTTTCGACTATCGCGAACCTGTCTGGCATGATTGATCAATTGCATTTACCGTGGCGGATACCAGTATTTCTCCCATTACTCATCCTTCAGATCGATCTTACAAACTGCCCTTTTCATTATACTTCGTGCCCTTTTTGCCCTCCTATTTCAAAACTTTATTTTCCATCTTGACGAATGTTCTTAAATTTAACTGCAACTAAGACGCCGCAAGACCTTGACCTATATGTTAGAGATTTATTTAAAAAAAAAAACAAAAAAGGCAACGCGATAATCGTGCAACTTGTGTCGATGATTTTCCCGAAGCACAGGAAAATTATAGCGTGGAACTTTTCGCGTTCAAGATAGCCGCTTGTTCCATTAGCGGGCTACGCTAATACGGTAGCGATTATTGTGCAAGGAACGTGCAATTTGTCGCGCGGATTTAATTATGGGCGTAAAATGATATCGCCGACATCGGACCTTTAGTTTTATCTACTTCGAGTGATCTTGCAAGTTCGCAGAATTTTGTTAAACGGCGAAGAAACTGCGGTTCGTTTACCAAGAACGTTTTTTAATGACAGCAACGTAGTGCGTTTTCATATTGATTCAAATAGGCTCTACTGCAGATGCAACCTTTCTAAGTTAAATGTTGGTTTTTTCTTTTCTTTTCACAATTTACGACCACTATGGCGCACGAGACATTCGAAATTAGTTGGAAATGATGCCCGCAATGGCGCTATTAGCCTAGTCCTTAACCGACATCCCGAAACGACGAGATTTACGTACCACTGACACGCAGGCTGTCGCATCTATTGTCAATCGTCATTAGGTCATCGTATATAAATTTGGTAAGGAGTATAAATGTCGATTTTTCAACCCGCTGTAATACTTGGTGGAAAAAATACCGTACACCAGTCTACCTGGGCTCGTTTTAAGGGGCGAACCCCCTACTTTCGCACCCTTGAATTAATTTTCTGTCACGAAGTCGCGGCAGTTCGAAAATCGACGGCTCGTTCGACCAAGACTCGCCCAGATCCTTCAAAAGGAAAAGTGTGCGAACAAATGAAAAACTATCGGACGCAGAGTAATATTAATTGAAACAGACGTCAACGCGACACCTTGTCTAAAACTGAAACGAGAACATTTTCGAGGCGCGCCTGTTTCATTAAAAAGAAATATCGCTTTCGATTCAGTCGTTTATTAATGTACAAGTCACCGAATCTATGTATTTCCACGTTGTTACTGTTACTTGCGAAACAAGCTCCTTATCGTACATCATTATTGTGCGCAAAGTGTCACCAATTTTCCGCGCAACGATAAAAAGAAAATGCCGTTTTTTCTCGATCCTCGGTGACGTCCTAATCGCGAGCTTTTTTTTTCCTTCTTGAAAGCCAGATAAGAATCGTGTCACACCACCCTGGAATGGGATTTATCGTCCCAACGAAAGAAACGAACCGGTGATCATCGCCACTCGCGTGTTCCATGGAGTTCAACTTCGTTCCGCGCGAGAGCAAACGTTCTCGTGTCGAGTATCGAGGATTTCATCGAGTCCGCCAACATCATCGTGACTGGACGTTACGATTACATGCAGCCACTTTTGTCGAGCTAATACGTAAACGCGATTCCAATTTTCCGATTCTCCTCTCGAGCTAATGATACTGAGCAATTGCTTTCGTAATTAAATTGAAACGGTATCGATTATTATTAATTAGCGCAGTTGAAATCATTTGTACATTCGCTTGTCTAGGGAGAAGGAGAATAAATTATCGCGATTTGCTAGTATTTCTATTGTATTGCTGGTAAGCAAAATGATAATTTGATAATAGCACCAATATTAAAGGGTTGACTATTTATCTGCCTGTTCTTTTCATTCTCGTTCTCCATTTCTTGTGCACTCTTTAATTCATTTTTCTGTATTTAACGTAGGCGATTGTCGTGTTTTCAATTTCTAGATGTACAGTGCATGGAAAATTTGTGCGTTAACGAAGATAATTAATTTTTCACTCACCATCGGGAGCAAAAATATTTAAGAAAAGGCAATCTTCGCTGACTCCAGGATCAGGCTGATCCGGTGGCAATAATCTCTTGAAATGTTTCTCGTGCAGTTTCAGACGATTTGTTATTTGCTGGCAGGAGGGTGCGAACTGTGTTGCATTTCGTAGGCCACTCCACGATGGAAGAGGGTCAGTAACTGGAGTAGAGAAGCGTAATTTTCCTACCGGTGGCTGAGCGTAAGGTATTCCCAAATATTGCACCACCTTCTGGGTTGGGCTCAAAAATACCTGGAATAGGAAGGAAAAGAAATGAAATTGTGGAACGAAGATTAATATTCAATTGCATATTTTGCTTCGAGAAAGATTTCAAATATTCCATATCGAACAGCACAGAAATTTATCGTGGAAAGTGTGGAAGGCTTTATTATCGGTTCGAGCCATGAGTTTCGAAGAAAAACGGTTAAGCACACAGAAAGAAACGCCTCGGTGAAACATAAATTTGCGCGTGAAAAATTGCGGTAATACGTATGGTCGGGAGTAATGGTAGTTGGATGACTGGTATTAAAGTTTCATGTCCAGTGAGCTTAACTTTATGTTGGGGTACAACGTAACAATTGTTGATGCGTTTTTTAACGATGCAATTAGAATTACATTACTCACTGCTACGATAGTATTCTGCGATTTTTATCTAACTTGCCTTACCACTTGTTATCGCGCGAAGTAAAATAGCAAAAATGAAACTTTCGTAGAAAATCCGTATTATTTTGTTTCCTTTGTTGCCGCAATTATAGTAAATTTAGAAGGGAATTTTCTAAAAATAGCCAGAGTATACATTGCGAGGCGAAAATTTAGCGAAAAATTAATTTATCAACCCTTTTTGTATCCTCATTGTTGAAACGTTCGCAGTGGTGAAAGGGAAATGGAAAGCGAATTAATCTGTAGTATTAAAATTCATATACGTTGGCCCAGTTAAGTATACCCATTGTGCATCTTATTTGCATACACTTACGTTGAAACAATTGAAACTTACGGTGCTCGCATGTTATTGTTCACCACGCGTTCAAAATGTCAAATACTCATACGGATGCAGTATTCTCGTTTCAACGTTCCTATATGGGACAGTGATATATGCGTTTCTGCGTTCGAGACTCGTTCTTTATGCAAAGATTCTTTATGCGTGTTACAAGCACAGCGGGAAAAACAACGGAAGGGACAAACATGAGCCGATACACCCTGTGGGCTTATTAGATCCCCTTTCTTAAAGTAGTCTCTCGTGAGCTGAAGAATGTGAAATCAATTTCTCAACGTCACCAGACTCTCCGATTCTTTAAACGGAAAGCAAGGTGTGCAAAATTTGCGGATAAATCGTTGAATGGAGCAACGCCTATAGAATTTCTGGCGGACAAGGAAAACGACTCGCGCAAAGGCCGGATTTTTCCGGACGAAGAAATTCTGCCGCCACCCAAAAAACCATTGACAGGCGGAGAAGCTTGTCCATCGGACACCATAGCAACGAAATTCCCGAGCAATTGAACCCCGCCGCAAATAGTTCGCACCAAACGACAAAGAAATCATCGCACCTCCTTGCCGGCCACCGATCCTTGTTCAGGAATCCTCACGACAGGTTGCTCCCTGCCCAGTCCTTGCCTCGCGTGTGTTCTTTGCGAGCAAGCGACCGGTATCCCGGCGAAGAAATAAGGGAGTAACGCGAAAGGCAACAACACGGGACACCTCATTCTGCAGACTGACTGATTTGCCAGGGAAACAATCGCCAGCACGGGTTTCTCGGTTCACCCTCGCGTGACTTGAGTCGACCACCCTCGGTTAGTTTCTCCTCCTGAGCAGCGAGACCTGCGCTCTTTCACCTGCGACTTTCTTGCGTTGCCAAGGTCCTGCGTTAACCATGAGTGTACACCGTTTATGGTCGACGCGGCTCGCGTTTCACCTGTGCTTTCGGGCTCTCTGTGAGAGGGGAGCACGGGGCAGGTTTTTTTTTCGACGAAGCATTTGAATATCATTTTGGGTCAATCCTTCGGGCTTTTTTTGAAGGGGGGGGGGGGCGTTCTTTTCTGTTTTGATTCGAGCTGAAAGGATCGCGAAAGGCGGAGGGTAATTGCGAAACTGGAATTTTCGTGGGATGTAAAATCGTTGCAGGTATTTTTAAGCTTCGAAAAACGGGGGACACGTATGTTCACGTTTTTTTTTTTTTTTTTAGAGACGAATTAAAGTGCTGTATTGGGACCAGGTCAGTATTATTTGCACCTATAAATTCCCTGCGATCCAGGATGACTGTGAAATCGTGCGAGACTCGTTCGCACGCGATACAAATTATAAGAAACGGTCGTTGTAGCGAGAAAAATGATGGAATGCTGTTTAATGCGAGTTGGAGGAATCAAAGATATTGATTTCTGTGCACGGAACGTTCGACTTTGTGCAACGGTGCAATCCGATTTATCGAATGTCGAAAGCGGCGTATCATCGGTATCCTTCGATTTCTTTCGTGAAACATTGGCGTACCCGAATGGAACGTTATTTTCAGACGGGGACACGGCCCGAGAGATAAGGGAAGGGTTGAGGGAAGGAAGAAGCACGAAGAAAAGGGGCGATTGTATAGAATGGTAGTTGGCGTGACCGCAAAAATCGAAGGAACGGGGAGATAATGAGCGACAGCATTAGGTAATGTGCGCGTCAGACATCGGTGAAAGGTGATAGCGTAGTTAATAAATTGAAAATTAATATGCAACGTAGTAGTGTCGAATAAAATTCATTTATAGTCTGTTAATAGTTTTAGAGGAACGATTCTCGCCTCGGCCGAAATAAATTACACAAATCAACCATCGTATGTTCGAACTGTGATTTCGTGGATAGGTTCGAGCTGTGTCCTTGAAAATCGATATGCAGGGTCTTTCGCCCCGGTGGCGTAGAAGCACGCTATCATTAAGATGCAATCTTTATTCTAACGCTCTGAATTAGCATGACCTTCGGGTGCGGTATCGCAAAATAATTTCAGACAGTGTGACCAAAAGTAATTACTCCACTTACGGGAGAAAAAGTTTGGGACAATAACGGTTGATAAAGTCGTGGATACGGTCTATGTGGATTGATGGACGATTATCGTGTGGTTCCAGAACGCTATAATTTTGGTAACGTTAATCAATCTTGAACTTACGAGCGTGTATAAGTCAAGATTTGATATTGTTAAACATACTTCTGTTTTTTTTTTTTAATTGATATCGTTTGGCTGTGGCGAGTTTAAAAATTGTTGGCCTTTTCTTCGTCAGAAATGGTCTTTCTTGAAAGATCTAGGTCTCTGTTCGATACAACAAATATAAGGATTAGCAATATTTTTCTCTAGTTATCAGATTCAATTGTTTCTTTTATTTAGAATTAAAAAACTCGAAAGACTTTTGTTAGTTACGAAGAATTAACTATTCTCTGTTTAGCAAGTTCCATCATTCGCATTCTATTTTCCTAGTAACATGCGGTCATTTTCCGCAGAAAATTGTTCTCCCGTTAGATGGCACCATATACACTATGTAGCCGACAAGATGTCGAATATACGCGTCTCAATTATACAGTATTTCAAAGCAAGAGCAATTGAAATGTGAACATTTATGACCGCTTCTTCTCATTTGGGTTTCAAGCTCTCTTCCCATACCAATGTTTATGGAGTTCTGTTTCAAGCAAGCGATTTTTATAATTACACGATAGAGAATGGCGTCTACTCCTCTATCTGAATTTTGTTTCCTCATTTTCGCCCCGCGTATCTGCTAACTACTACTGCTAGGATTGTTATTGGTAATAATATGTTGTAAAACATCGATTATTAATGATTAATAACTACTAAAAAATTGCCATGCACATTCCTTACCGATGTCAAATTTTCAATAGCGGATTGTTATCAGTTTAAAAATCCATATCAGATGCAAAAATAATTAAATAGAATAATTAAAACGCGAACTTTGATTCGTACTCTCGCGCCAAGTTTCTGCGCGTCACCGGCGCGCAGCTGCAGCGCGCCCCACCACTTATATAGGAACGGCGACCTAGAGAGAGCGCTCAGTCGATCCGCGGCTGCCATACCGAACAGAGCTTATTGAAAATGTATTCTCCGTTTATATATGCATACCATTCTTTTATGCCTTTTTACTATTTCATACTAATTATAGGACTCTCTTGTAATGACTGTCTTTGATTTGCATGGAACCACTGTCTAATTCGTAGCTAGGCAGCACCTGGCTATAATTTCATACACGCGCACATAAATAATTATTTATTTAACTTCCTACCGTCGCACTCAGAACGCTACCTATTATTTATAATCGAACATCCAATTATTATATTATAAATTATGTATATTAAAATTGCTGAAAGCTTCGGCCCTTCGTGTAACGCAGCTAGGTACGATAGGTCGTCGACTCCTTGGCATTCTCCAGATTTTTATAAGTCGCAGTTCCGGAATGCTTGCAAACTCACGTGGCTCTGGAACGGGGTACACTCGTTCATCGGAGTATTTTATCAACTCCTTTTTGGAGTTATTTGGTATAGTTAACTTGTTCACCAAGGCAGCAATAGCCTGGTGAACGAGGTTTAGAATGGTGCGAGGATGCTGTTAGGAGTTAGGTTGGGTCACTGTTCCGTAGCAACCTCCAAATGGTGTGATCTGGGATCTCGATATTATTTATCACATAATTTTCCAATTATGTTATAAGTACTATCGTGCCAATAGCTACGATGTTCAGCAGATTAGCTTCCACTCATCACTCCTCCAGAACCTCCAGGGTTCTCTGTTATTCGCAACGAAAGAATTAATTTTTTATTTATGGTATCGAAATACTATTGACATAGATTTGAATAGCGCGCGCCGCGCCGATCGTCACACGTCATGGATGCTGCTACATATTTTTCCTCCGCGGCGTAGCAAATAGTCCAGACTGTAATCATATTGTCAGTGCACTTGGACTCCGCGATTGATGGGAATTTTAATAGAAAAATTTGCCCGGTTCTGCCCCATTCCTCGTAAGTTGCTTTTCCTTAATACCATATTCCAATACCATATTAAAGTTCAAGCGATAAAGGTATCAAAGCTTTCAAAACAGGATTTCCTACGATCCGTGCGATCAGTATAATTCTACTCAAACCTACTTTCGGTACTTCCATTCCCCCAAACAAATAAACCGCTACCATTTAATCAACATTAAAACCCCCCTAAATTCATCTGCAATACATAATCCCTTCTCCCCCCCCATGTAATCGTTCATCTTTTTCGAAACAGCCGACATTAATCTCGCAAGATTGTAGCAAGCATGCTACAAGAAACCATCCATCCGCAGCCGGCCGAACCGGGGCCGTCTCGCCCGTGAAGGGTTAAAAATACGTGTTCGATGGTCCTAATTCAATGACCGGCCGGCGTACAACGATTTACATGAACGGTGGCAGACGTAGCCGAGGACAGTCGTTGCATTGAGCGTCTCGTCGACGCGTCGCGGCGTGCAGAGCGGTGGAACGCGAGTAGAGAGCGGAGCGGTTATGTATAGGTTGGTTGGTGGCGGCTGTTTGCCGATTCGTTGACTTGCCGGTACGGTCGGTCGGCTCGGGTCGAAGACTGCCGCTCTCTCAGTTCGTCTTGCGACCGCGTGCCAAGGGGATGTCGTGCTCCTTTCCTGTATGATCGAAATTGAGAGATCGCACGCGGGCGATTTTTCATCACTTCCCGTCATTGCCCGCCCCCCGCACATACGTTCTAACGCGGGACAGAAAAATCGGTAGCGCGCGCAATGTGACGTGTGTTCGACAAATCGACACCAAGGGCAGCACAGGTTAGAAAAGGGATCGGGTGATTGCTTTTGTGCTCCGTCCGTGGACCAGTGACGCAACGAAGGAAGAAGGATCATTTTAATCGGTCGTTTGTGTGATTGTTCCTGACGAGGGAAATCTCGCGAGGATTTGATGCAACGAGATGGGCAGCGAAGCGGATGCGGAGACCACGGCTACCAACGCCGTGGATTCGGATGGATCCGTTAGCTGGGAGGACTTTTTCGGTAAGCTCATTGTTTTCTGTCTATCTTACTGATCGAGCTGTGCTTGATGCTTGTATTATTTGCGTTTTGCGTGTTGTGTTAGCCAATAATTTCGATGTATAACATGCGTATATGCACGCGAGTTCGATGTTGGGAAAAAGAAGATCGAAAAGGTGCGTTACGATTTTGGTACTTTTATGTATTTAGATTCGAAACGCGATTTTTCGCTTCACTCGAAGGACAGCATATTCGTTTTATTGCGAGGCTTCGATATTGTTTCTTAAGATTATGGATAAGTCACAGTTTTTAGGCTTCCGCTGTGTAATTGGACGTCGGTTGCGTGCCGGTTTTTTTCATTACGTGCACGTGCTGTTGGCTGTGTTGGGTTATGTTTATGTTTATGTTGTTAAGAAATACAGTATGGAACGTGAACGATACACGGGTCGAGATGCTGGATTTTGCATCGTTTTGTTGATGTGCCGATGCTAATTTGGAAGGACGAACTTCGCGATAATTCACGAACAGTAGCGAAAAGAAGAAGTGAATCGCGACACTAGTAAACGATCGTCGCGTATTCATTGTCCTCAATGTAAGCGCGCCTCGCACTTTGAGTGGATAATACGTCTCGTTATTGAAGCGAGGGTATTTTGAGATGGTACAAGCGTGTATATTTGATAATTTCAACAATAATATTTGATAATTTCATTTGAGAAAACATAGGTTTCGAGGCGATTAACAGGAGTCGCGTGCTATGTGTAGGGTCTAGGATTGGTAAATTCAAGATGGAGTAGCATAAAACATATAAACAGGATGATTCAGATCTTATCTCATTGTCGGCAGAAGGTGTAGAATAGTATTGATTGCTGTTATAAAAATTCTAACATCGTGATAGATAGAGATGCGTTGCGTTATCATTTCTTGGGAGTTAATTCTGCAAGTGCAGCGTTCATCTTGTTACCTTTTCTACCTCTTTCTCATTTTTATTGTGGCAGAACGAAAACCGCCGACTGCTTCGGAATTTGCTTTCCAAAATGTGTGTCAGCATGATACACAAAATTAATGAAACGGGAAACTAGTTCGCGCAATTGTGATCCGAGCATGCTTCGCCATAATACGTACACGGGCAAAGGATTAAGTTCTTGGAACTGCAGAATCATAGAAATTCGTGCATCAGATTGATAACGCAATCACCATTATTGCGTACATCGATATCGTCAATAGAGACGAGCACATCGGCAAATATTGAACCGACAATTTCAGCAGTGGTTCTCGAGCACGTGTACGCATGATACGATTCGTATCCACGCGTGAAAGTGGCGTTACGTGATTGCGTCCCTCATATTCGGCTTGTCTGCAGATTTTTCGATATCCATTCGACGCGGATAACTTCCGCTAAAATAAATAGGAAAGGGGGATTCAACGGCGTTCCTGTATCGTCGCGAGGAAATTTCTCGATTTTCATTTGCATACACCGTCCAAGCACGTTCACGCGCGTGCACACACACGGTGGTCACGAAGTATGTACATGTGCACACACAGAGGCGGCTACTCGCGAGACAAGTGTGGCGAACTTAAGGATGCGACGGATGCACAAAAAACGAACACTCTGCCGGATGCAGCTTAGAGAGCGTCATTGCTTTCCACGATTTCGCGTGTATGCGTGCCTCTATGCACATTCACCCTTGTATATTCACACATTTACTCGTTCTGTACACGCCCGAAAATCGCGCGACCGACTGTGCTTCGTTCCGTCTGGATTTTTATAGGACCGTCTCTAGATATTCATCTGTACGAGTTTCCATTGAGACGCTTTCTGCAGTCTGTAGAGGCCGCGAATCAAAATTACAGATCAGAGAAATATTTATAAAACTCGTGCATCGAGAATATATAGAGAGAGAGTACGATTAAGTGACCAGACCATTGAATTAAATTATATTTGTCGTTTTATTTATTATAATTGTGAGACGTTGCTTGCATCATAGATAGGGCTTAGTGCTGTGTCTTCATGGAAATGGATCCACGAGATCGTTATATACAGTCAGGCTATCGATCAATCTTTTCAAGTTCCTTCATTTGCATGTTACACCTATTGCAGGATTGAGAATTGTCGTTCCTTGTCGATACATTTCACGTCGAACGTTCCACTGACGGACAACATTCTTATCCGGGACGTGTGACACCTGGGTCACAATATCTACGGCCCTGTAATCGTGTGGGTTTTTAGTAAAGCGTAGGCGTATCATGCCTCTCCGGCTGCATTTGTAACGCCAAGTGCCTTCGCGGCGGATATACCCGTTTGCTGCATGTACAGGCTGATTCACATTGAACGACGATGTGTCCATTAATCCTGAGTCCCGAAGTAGATGAAGATAAGGGGTAATATTATCTCTAATGCTTATTGCGGGCTCATTTATAATCGGTTACCGGCTTAAGAAATACGCTTTATCGTTGCTTTATCGTGTACCGGCTGATTCATATTACGACACGGATGAAATGGATTATCTTGTACAGGAAAATGGAGGAAAAAAAATCGTTATATATATTTTTCTTTTCTTTTCATTGATCGTTGCGAGATCATTTTTGCAGATACTTCGTGCGGACGATACGGAGCGCAACGGGATTTTTCGGTTTCACTCTATTCGTAGAGATTATGCTCGTTAATAATCGTTTCGCTCAAGGTGCGCGCGGTCGTAAAACGAATCGCCTGTACCTGCAAGGCATTAGAATTGTATTTCTACTGTTCTGCGTTTAACAGCTGGTTTAACGGTTATTTTTCGTCGCAACAAATTCGCGCGTTTAGAAAGATAGATCTGGTGGACGGAGCTCGCACGGAAGGGACAACCTGTACCGCGCGACGTGGTTGGGAACAAGTGGGCGACGCACGGCACGGGGGACGATGGTATTTGTATGGTAATGAGATTACGGCGATAGAAGGTATAATTGCTCGGGTAATAGTCTCCTCGTTTGTTCGTTCAATTTAATTAAACTTAACTTCAATCGAGCGTGCCGCGAGAACGCGGAAGAATTTCATGGGGGTGGAATTATTTAGATCCGGCGAGAATCTATTCGTGCCTGGGTATTTAGGAAATTCTACTTCGATGCGTTGATTCATTTCCGATGCTGAGATCAACCGCAGATGTAGTGAGGTCGGTAAACAGGGGAACGTAATTATAAATAATAATGGAGCAACTGCTAATGAAGCGTAGGCACATAACGTGATTAATAATTGGATCTCGTTGCACACGGTGTAGTGTAATGGACAGCGCATGAACGTGTTAAAGTTTCGAAGCCTTAGACATGAATATTCCACGGGCGAAGACACGAGGTTTACCCTCTATCGGCAAGGGTTACTTGAACCCTTAATGAGGCAGGTGTATTACGTTTCTTAGGGGTGTCTCGCGTGTCACCGGCATCCCTGAATTAAAACAACGCGCTGCCAAAAATAATCAATCCGTGTTCGTCAACAAACCACCCGCCATGGGAATCGTCCCTATTCCATTGCGGAATTGAACGCGCTGAAGGGTCGATTAGAAATCGCCTTGCTATTTCATCCGAAAATGGTGCGGGCAATGTAATAATCATTCGCACCGATTCACACGACAAACTGGTGAAAAATGTTAAATAAAATATCCACGAAGTTGCACGGCCTACGAAGCGGGCATACAACATCCGGGCTTATTGAATTCCGTTTGTCCGTACGCCGCGTTGGAAAAAGTACAAAGCAAAGAGGAGTCCTGTAGAATTCTCGGTTCCTCGGAATACGTAGCCTGTTCACGAAAACGTGCTCGTATGCAGCCGAGGGATCGATGCTCGTCCAACGAGACGCCATTGAACTTGATTTCCCGACACCCAGGTCCCCGTGGTTGCACGTGCAGAAACTCCAAAGGAGAACGCGTTGCCCTCGACGCAGTCTCACGTATATTTCCAAGCCTGGAATTGCATATGGATCTTGGGAACTGGTCGAGCCTCTCGTAGATTTTCAGTCCTCCTTCGTTTTTTTCTTTTCTTTTTATAAACATGCCCGAGCTTTCTTTTTATCCTTGCCCGTCGTTAAAACGCTCGATCCTGAATGAACAGCTAATTCTGTCCGCGACGAACGAATTTATTTTCGGAGTGTGTATCCGGCGCGTGTCCATTGCTCGTTGGTATTGGCAAAAGGCAATTGCTGCTCTGAGTATGGGATCTTTCATTTTATTTCGCGATTGAACGAAGTTTCGTGATTTTTTATTCGATCGATCGGGGCGTTCGAGCAATAATCGTGCGGCTAATTTCGCGAACACGCAACGCCGCTGGTGCTCTTTTATCGAGCTAATTGAACATAGAGAAAATAGCGAACAGGACGTTTCGTAATCACGCCGTAGAGATATTATTATGCACGCGGATTTCCTCAAAGATCCTGCACAATGAACGGGCCGGGAGACTTATTAATCGCGTGGAAAGTCTGTACTTCGAACTTCATTGCTTGTATTGTTTTGCGGTCACTTGTAGCTTTTGCATGTGCATTATTTTACGTAACTAAGGTTTCTATACTGAAATCTAATACATACGTTGATTATAATACGCGCTTCCCCCGTGCTACAGCGTGCTTCAGAAACCACCATCTCTTCTTCCATTTCGGTGGAAAGAACGGGGTGTCTACTAATGCGCGTCATTTATTTTTGTTCATTTTTAAACTCCCTTGTATCCGCGTTTCGCTCGCGCGAAATTCCCTCGAACCTTACGCACGATGATTTTCTTTATCATCAGTTTACCAGGGTTTCGCGAAAAAACGTTGACGATAATTACTATCGAAACGGAATCGTGGAACATCCTTTTCCTCGATCGCAATGAACAGCAGAGGCGCGTTGCACCGAGGATGTTTGCGTGTTTCGTGTTGCTCATACTTCGTCTATCTCCTCTGGCTTTTTAACCCTGCTCGCCCACACGTTGAATCATTCTCGCACGATATCGTTCCCATGCGAAAATGATCATCGGCCGAAAATGTTCGCCCGTCATCTTTTGCTCCAATTCTGTGATTCGTCGTCGCGACGCCCTTTCCATTTATCCCCCGGCGTTCGCTCATCTTCAAGTACACATTCCATTGTCGAAGTTCCACGGTATTTCTTCTCACCTTTTCCCAACGAACCACCAACTGCTGAACAGCGCAATCAACCCGCAAGAATAAACGAGACGAACGAAATTCCTCGCGGTAAAATCGTCTTCGTCGTCGTTCACCCGGTTCACCCGGTTCACCGTTTCTCCTCAATTCCGTGTCGATCAGCACTTCAGCACTACAGTTATCCCGAATCGGATGGATAGAAGATGGTCAAGGTGAGGCGGAGTAAAAAGCGGGCCCGGTGTCCTCTCGGTCCAGCAACAGGGTTACTCTGCTCGACCCACGCTTCTTAAGTCCACAATTGACTCGCGTGCGCATCCAATATGGCCGATAAAACCGGATCTCAGCGCGATGGGGTTAAAGCCGACTACTGCCATGTACGTGGCCCCTCGTCGATGCCTAATGTCGTTACTCGTTACGATTTCCTTATATGTAACGGGTACCGGGATTTGAGATAAAGGTTCGTTTACACTACGTCGTGGCTCGAGTCCCGGGGGAAGTCGCCTCGTCGTGGATCTTCGACGATTACCACGACGATGTGGTTAACGAAGGAAAAATGTTCCGGGCTGTTCGTGGGTTGGGGAATGAAACGAGCGGTTCTTCGCTCGGCACTGTCCCCTTAATTTATCGGGAGAGGATTGATAGTCCGCGGGGATTTTGACTCTCTTTTGTCGACTCTATCTGTGGTATTTTCTGAAGGGTAGAATTCAATGTTCAAGTCGTGAAAAAAAATTTCTAGGTGCCGGAACAGGCGTTTCAATTCGCACAATTTTCGGAGGGAAAGTACCTTTGTCACCCCCCCCTGTGGGAAGCAAAGAATTTATTCATAGAAAACGACCTCGGACGTGTTAAAGTAGACGCGTTCCTCTTTAAAATGAGCACAGGTTTGATTGTCGCGCGATTTTTCTTCACGAAGTTACGGCGGTTCGAAAATCGACGATGTTTCAATCTAAATTTGCTGATCATTTCGTTTCGCGGCCGTGGATGTCATTATTTTGAGTTCCGGTTCAATTTTAAATGCAATGCGGTTGAAAACACTTGTCCATCCGGAATATCGTCGGGCCGCGTGTAACAGGATTCGTCGTCGCGACCCGCCTCGTTATCATCGCACGCCCGTGTGTACAAGTCGTTGTACAAAGGTATGACTAACGCGTAGAATATGTAGAACAGCGTGTTCGTTATACAATGTACGGGTTCGCTTTGAACGGTCGGCATTCCGTTTGCAATTTGTTAGCGTCCGCGAAAGTGTCACGTTTTTCCGCGTGCTATTTCTCGTCGTCGCGGCGAACTTTGCGTGACGTTACTCAAAATACACGGCCAACGACAGGAAAGCAATCGCCCGGTCGCCCCATAGCGAGTATCGCGAACGGCTCGACTTTCGTCGATGACGAGGAAAATTGCGCGGGGCTTTTGTGCGTCAAACTGGGGCACGTGAATTGAAACGGAGGTAGAATGATGAAATTCGAACGATTGCTCAACATGCCGAGCGACTCGATATTCGTTGATTCGATACGTCGAAATACGCTTCGATGTATCTCGCGTTTCCATGGATTCCTAATATCGTGCAACAATCGCTTCATCGAAGGGCCCTTCAACTTTTCGGCGCCGCTTCAGAATTCAAGTTTCGCCCCCGCCGAGACGAATTTCAATTGTTCAACGAGACGCACTATCCTGCCGCCATGCACGGAGCGTTTCGCGATCTTGTGTCGTGCCTAATGTGCAGGCAGAGTGTGAACGAACTCGTAAATCGTCCGCGTCGAGACACTTTTGTCTGCGTGTGCATTAGACGCGCACTGCGGGCGGCGCGCGTCTCAACTGTGCACGCGTTTTAATCAGCCGTCGAGAGAACCGCGGGAACGTCTCTCGAGAAATTTTATTTACAATTTTTCGTCGCGAAGAATGGCTCGTAATTCAACCGGACCGGGGACAGCGGGAACGAAATTGTTTAATGGGGACGAGAGCCGAAGGAAGTCAAATGCAATTGTCACTGGGACTAGGAAAACTATGATACGGGGGTCACTGGTGATCTAAATACTTAAGTTCCATTGCATTTGCTATGTTGTCGGGGTTTCTCGATAGTCCACCGAGGACGAAATTAATCGTAAATTTCTCTGCTAAATGTGTATCGCGTGTACGTGCCGTTGCGTATAAATAGCTACCGATGGAGCGCCTTTAATCCCCGTCCAAATGACTGTGTTAACTTTCGTGGACGCGAACGATCAATTATATCGGGATCTCGGTAAATCGACGCATCGATCGTATCGACAGGTAAATCCGCCCCGAGCCATAGCGCAACGACGCTCTAAATCATTGCTGCGCAGTGGTAATCGCGTGCTTGGGCCGAGCCTGCTCGATTTCTGCGGATTGTTCAATTTATTTGCCGCGCATCAGGCTATTCAATTATCGCAATACCGTACAATTAACGGGGAAGACGAACGCGTCGAATTATATCCAGCCCCCGGAGCGTTAATTGTTCGCGATTCGTCGCGAATCTCCGCAACGCGATTACCTGGCGACGTGCTCCGATTTTTTGTTCATTTTCTTGCGTCGCGATGCTTTATGCATCCCTCAATATATTCCACGCCGTTTGCGAAATGCATCGAAAGCGGAACAGTGTATTGGAACTGTTGGGATGTAACCGTTCGAACGATTTCTTTTTCATTTAAAAAGAAACGAAAAGGAGCCTCTGTTACCGAGTGAAAGAAAGGTTCCATTGGATTCCATAGATTTCCACATCGTATGCTAACGACGTGACTCAGGCATTAAGATAAGTTGCATTTTCATGCGCGTAATCCAAATAACGTCAACGCGGCTGAATCCGGGGGCGCGTGCACCATTGATATTTAAAATGCAAATCGACCCGTTCGAGTGTGTTTCACGGTGTCGAATGAAGGCATAAGCGACTTACGCTTGAACGCATTAGATAAAACGCGCTTCCTACGCTTTACGCCACGCTGGATCGTGATAATTAACGGTGGTCGCGATCGCGCACGGTCATTTGCGACACCTGAACAAAGGATTTCTTATTAAGACTACCCAATGCGAGGCAAAGTGTTTAGAAACCCCTTGGAAAGCAACGTAACACAGACTTCCCTTGCAAATTGTAAATTAAATTTCTCTCCGCTTTTTCCATTCCTGTTTTCCCTCATTTTCGTCGCTTCAAATATACAAATCGGCAAATTCGTCGTCAGTACCCGCGAATTCTACTCCCGACAAAGTATCCGCGAAAAGAAAATTGCTCTGCAGCGACCGGGCCGATTTTATTATCGGCAGAGCTTCATTTCCCCTCTGTACTTAGAGGTTTATTCTCAGCCAGTTTATTGAGGATCATCGGTGGCGCCGAAATAGAAGCTAGACATTCACACGTGGCCCCAAAAACTGACTTGCACTATCGCGAGAGCATGGCACGATCAATTCAAGAACGGTGTACAGACGAAAGTGTGACGGAACCCGAATTCGCTTTGCCTAGAACAGCTCTCCGCTCCGTGGGCTTTCAACTCTGGACCTCCCGGGGTCTCTGGATACTTTTAAGACACGGGCTACACTCCGTTCACGTTTTCACGAACATCCCAAACGATCCCCCTCGATATTCCATGACAGCGTTATCGGTTTCAATGCGCACAGTTGCAACCAGAAGTGTATCGTTATTTAATATTATCGATACAATTTTAACATCCATCCCCCCATCTCGTCGCGGTCCCGAGGAAAATAGTACATTTAAACGCAGCCGTTGGATTCGCGGTTGCAATTGACGCGAAAGTATCCCGCTGATCGCTGTTAATTAAGATCATCAGTTTTTCACAAAGCCTCCAGCGGTCCCGTCAATCGATCCCGTCACGTTTTCCACGGAATCACTAGCCAACGACTGACGTCCAAACTATTAATAGACGCGAATATATGTCGAGCCGGGTCGGCCTAGTTAATTCGCGAACGTCGTGCTCCGTTCAAAGGCGAAACAATGGAATATTACATTTTATTAGGGGTTCGCGTGTCACTGAAAGGCAAGCTTCGTTCCGTTCCCTTTGTTTCGCCGTGCACGGGGCTGCAGGGACGAACGAAAACTCGACGCCGCGACGACGTCACGCTGCGACGACGCAATTAGCGTCGCATTAACGAAAGTTTAGCACTCCGCCTTGCACGAGCATTGATCATAATTTCGGCCCTCCATCCTTCCCCGCGCGTTCGATTTAATTCAACGTGTCTGGTCGGTTGCTCGTGTCAGCCGACCCGATCGATTTGTATACCGCTCGCGACGAACAGCGAATGGACAAGCAAACGAGTGAAAAGAAGAATCGGTCCGTCACACGGCGAGTACAAACATTTTACATAACCGTGGCTACCTGTACGCGCAATCTACAGTCCACGCGGAGGGTCGAACCGTTTCCTGCGCGCAGGTGAAATCAATCCGGGGTGCGTGCATGTCCGTGTGATTATTTTTACGCGGCGTCGACGGTTTTCCCGGGGGGAAACCGCATGCAGGCCGCACGATTTCCTGCGATAACGTTGCGACGATTTGATGAGCGAAGGTGAGAGGTTCCACGGTGCCAGGCCAGATTCAGTAGCCGTCTAACGGTTTCGCTAGGCTCTCGTCTTCTTGGGTTTACAGGCGCGCGATGCAACACAATCGGCCACCGCGAACAGAGAGGCACGGAGCGATAGATTGTATTTTTCGGCCATGGGGTCGAACGTGTCGCGCACCACCTGGAATTATTTGGATAAGTTGTACTTCTTGGAATACTTGCCGAGCTGGACATTGATTTTTATTGTATATCTGTAGAAATTTTTATGGGTCGTTTGTGGTTCTCTTTTCGTTTTGATATAACAGTGGAGTGAAACTTGGCAAATATTAGCAGGATTTAATTTCCGGAGGTAAACAAGTCTCGAATCGTCGTCGGTTAGTCGCACGTGGCAATGGTTCAATCATAAATTGCAGAGGATAGTAACGAAGGCGTAGTTTGGAGCAAAATCGATTCAGATCGGAGATTAGTTCATTGAGCTTCTACCGGAAATGGGTTAACAGTATTCCGCTGGTGTCGGGAAGGATTTGCGGCTTCTCGCGTCGGTTTCTTCGACCGTAAGCATACGCGCAACTTCGTATGTACCTGCACGCGAACACGCTTCATTGTTGCACGTGCATAAATATCAGCTGAGAATTTCGAACGCTCTCTGAAGCAACAAACTGTGACAGCAAGAAAGATAGAGCAAATATATGCATATTTTTTTTAATCTACAACCTATAACATTGTATATATAGAAAAAAGGAATTCATTTTTCGCGTCGTTTTGTCTCGCTCCGCAAACCGAAAGGCGCGGGGGATATTATTAAATCGATGGCGGTCCATTAATCACGCCTCGTTCCAACGTGTCCACGTAGCTTTTTCGCAATTTCCTCGACGCCTAGGAAAACGAAACGGGTCGATTTGTCATCGAATCGGCGCGTGCACCGTCAACCGGTACAACGATTTCTCCTCTCCTACGAGATCGGTATTTCGAGCAGCGCGACTCGCGGTGCACGTGGGAGGCGAAATACACGCGATTCCAGTCGGAACAGTGGCGTAACCGGTAAACAAACGCACGGAAAAGAAGCGCCGAACCCCCGAACGAAGCGATACCGAACCTGTTCCGTTCAACTTGTTATCGTCGAAACGCGGAACGGGCTATTAAAAGCGATCGTTTTCTGTCCCGGGACGATGGAGGGAAGCCCTCGTGCACGGACGAGCACGGATAACCTGTAACGTTGGGTTCGTTTCCACGCTCCTCGACTATTTTCAGCTTTCCATGCGTCCGTTCGACGATCGTGACGCGCAGGTTACTCCGTCAGGACGATAATTGCGCTCGCGTTCGCGTCGCCGATCGCGAGCGGGAACGCAGAAACGAGGGGTGGAAAAAAATCGGCTCGATCTCGATCGTCGACGCGAGGTATCGCGTGGGCGAAACGACAGCCAGCTGATCCCGCTGCTGTTACTCGCGTTCGTCTAGTCGACGGGCTGAAGGAGAGCGGGAAGAAAAGACTCGTCGATCCGCAAGACGGGTAGGACTCGTTCGTATTCGAGGAGACCGGTTCTACTCGTGGCCGAGACAGAAAAGTGCCGCGGCGAAACGAGACCGCACCCCGGTGGCACCGCGGTGGTATTCATGTGCCACGTGAACCTTATGCTAGAATCGCTGAAAGTCTCTCCCGCACCGGTGAATCTCCGGCCAGTGTTTGTCGTGCTGTCTGAACGACGTCGTCGTCGTCGTCGTTCGTCCCGTTTCCTTCGATTCGCGGCACCTTCTGCGGTTTCGTTCCTACGGGATGATCGAGAAACGAGACGGAGGAATATATTCGTTCGTGCGTCGATATTCGGGGATGCCGTTTCCATTCGTTTTAGAGACGGGGCGGATATTTGTGAACGTGAAACTCTCGGCCGAGGATAGGATTGTTAATTTTAGAGGTAGGGTATTTGTTTTATGGGGGTTCGCGGTAATTCTTGGAGAATTCGGAGCGGCTTGGCGGTAGGATATTTTTGGGTGGCGGTTTTTGGGAACGGGAGATAGACGGTGCTCGCTGGTATCGTTTCATCCGATTCTTATGGATCTTGTTGATACGGAAGATGGACGGAGTAGCGGTAATTCATTTGGTGAGCGCCGTTCTTTCGTAATTTTTCCAAATCGACGAAGATCGCAAACGGTACGAATTTTTTCAAACCTTCCCGGCTATGGAACGATTTTCATTATATATTCGATACAATTTGTTCGCGCGACAACTTCTCTCGGATATTTTTGTTCCCGCGCTGTAAGGACGAATGACGGAATTATGCTAATCGTTCGATGGATATAATCGACCGATACATCGGATAAGGATCGTAGAAAAATCGTGGGCGATCCCTCAAGGCGCATTCACTGTTCCTCGATCGTACAAATTCGTCGTGATTTTTTTTCTCTCTCTCGTCTATTCCACGATCATTATTTCATCGCGACGTTACTATTATTATTAGTATCGTCGTCGTACGCGATCGTCCTCGATGAATATTCATAGGGCAGCGGGGCTGAATTTCGATCGGAGGATGATAAACATCGAACCTTATGTTTCATTCATAGCGGGCTCTCGTTTGCCAGACATAATGAGCCTGGAGAATGAGGAATCAGCTGCGTGCATGCGATTTTAATATCCCGTTCGTAGTTGCATACGGTTTGCGGATGTACACTTGCAATTTCATCCTCTTCACCCGTTGGGGTTAATTGATATTTTTTAACGCGCAGAGACAATGGAACAGAGTTACGTTGCGAAATAAAATGAAAAGGCGAAGGAGTTAAGTTTTGTTAACTTCCTTCACTTTTTTTTGCTTCGATTTATTAAAGAAAGAAGAAATTTCATTTAATCCAATCATTTCGCATTCCACCGTGCATTTTTGTTCTCCGCGCGTTGAATGGCGAAAGCGACCATTCCAAATGTGCCACCTATTTTCGCGCATTACCTAGCGATTGTAAATTAAAGAATTTCGTCGAAGCGATATTTCAATTTGCTACCCGCGATTGATCGAACGCAACCGAGTCTATCTGGAGTATCGAATGGCATACGGTATTGAGTATCCTCGGACACTTCGGTCGGTCAAATTTAATGCCAGCCAGGTAATAGGTCATTGCTAAACGCGTGTAATTTTCGTCTCTTTTTTACTTCTTTCCGAATTTTTCCCTTCCGCGACACGGCGACGACCGCCACTTTCCCCGCTCGCATTTTATTGCACCAGTCGCGAAGCCACGTTGTAAACACGACGAGTTTCGCAATCGACGCTTGCGACAGGAGACGAGGCACTGTGCTTCATTGAGTTTCGTGGCGCAAAAATCCTTGAGACCTATTTCGTAGGGAACTTTTAATTAAGCGAATCGAACCATTCGTTGGAAACAATGTTTCGTGGAACGTTTCGAACTTTTCGAAGACCGAGTATGGAAAGTATTTTTTCACTTCTTTTTTCCTTTCTCGGTGTCCGGTGTTTTTTCGAATAATCCACCTTTTCCCTGTTCGGTCGGGGAATGTAGAAATGAGATTTGCCATGGCACCGCGATGAAAATATCTTTAACAGGGAGGGCTATGAATTGTTTGTGAAGCGACGCTTTAACTAAGGATACAACTGTGGAATGGAGAAAAGGTAGCCACGGTGGTTCAAAGATAATGCAACCAGCGTGAGATGGAATGGAATGTCCTTTGTGAACCGGCTGTTTCACCTCCATATATGTACTGGCCGTTCGCTTAGCTAATATATCTGGAAGTCGACGAAAAGCTGTACCAGCCGTTCCAACAGGTTCAGGGGGGCTTGGATCCTCCTTATCGCGATCGGTCCTTTCGTTACAGAATAGCGAAATTTATGTTTCTCTTAATTAAGTGAAAAGATACTCCAACTTCGGTGACAGAAACATCGGAGCCTCGCTCATCTCTCTGCTTCGCTCATTTCTATTTCTCGGTAGATTGCGCAATAGTTTCTTTTCCTTGGAATAGAAAATTCGCTGCGTAGAAAAATTGGTAGATGTTCTTGTTGAACAGTTCTCGAACTTTTTATCGCAATAAAAAAAAAAAAAAAAAACTGGAGATCACCCCTTATGTAACTCTTAAGTTTTAAATTTTAAAATAGAGAGATTCTTGTATAGCGTTTGCAATTTGAATATTCTTCGGGAATGCTTTACGCGTGTACATGTTAAACAATGAAATCGCGTGTGTACGCATCCACGAAATATTCCCAAAGCGTCCCGAATTGTTCGTACGCACGAGCGAACAGCTGCGTTTGATTCGTACGGTAAAACCAGCGTTCTAATTACGACAATTGACCGTCATTGTTCTTGGGCACGTACAGTAAGACGGGGAGAATGATCAACGCGATGCGGTCTCCGGCTATATACTTGGAAACTGGCCCCACGAGTGTTCGCGACGAACACTTTTGGGACCACGCGTGAAATTAAGGTCGATCGTTAATAATGGAAATGAGACGAGGTGATCGATCATTTAACGCGTCTCGAGAAACCTGCTACTCGGTCAAAAGATTGCGGAATCGGTACTCCGAAGAAAGAAAAGAACGGCTGAAGGGGAGAATTTTTACACTGATTCAGTTTCTAACAATATTCAGTTGCGAATTAGAAATTCGGATGAAATCAAAATGATTTAATTTTCCGAAAATTATTGAAGCGATAGCACGGATCTTTTATTATTCTTGTTTCCGTTTTATTTGTTACACGGCAAGATTTAGCGCTATAATTTTAGAAACGTGAAACTAATTCTGATGTCCGTTTCTTTCTGTTTAACGCTTATCAGATAAGACCGATTTCTTTGCCAAGATAAGAAACGAACGAGGATTAGGCGCCACGACGTTTCCAGCTCGATAAAAACGGGGATTATGTTCTTGGGCGCAATTATTTTCGCGATACGAATTAATGCGACGAGACGACGAACTAGCACGCGTAATTAGAAAGCACACGCGCCCATTTACGTGGAATCGCCGCGTTTGTTTTGCAATTAGCGTGCCGAATGCGCCTGGAACAATTGAATTGCGAGAGGTTCGCCCATCCCTATTTTTCCTTTTCTTTTTCTTTCGCGTCGCGAGCTTACGGGATAACTAGCTTGGACAACGAAGGATAATCGTTGGTCTGCTGGCACAGTGAACTTTATTCGCAGCCATTGTTGTCGATTGCACGACGTTTAGAGACAATGTTGTAGAAACAACGTTAATGGTCGGCATATCTATGTAATGATACAATTCTCATATTAACCGACTGAAATTAATACATTTCGAAGAATTCAAATATTCCATTGACAGAAGGGAAATGCCAGGCTACAAATAGTCCAGAGATTTTGTACGTTAAAGTTTATTTTTATTTTGTACAATTCGAGCATCAGAACAATGGGGCTTTCCAAAGTAAAATGTTAAGATTGAAATATTTGTTCGAGTTTTTCCGTCCTTGAAAAATATTTTCCGAGACATTCGTTAAGATTAGAACGATTTTCAAAAACCTCGCCACTGATGTCGAAATATTTATTCCACTTCATACGCAATTGAATAACAGTGATACTTAACGAAATCAATTAAGCAACAGCCGGCCGCGTGATTTTGAATTTCTCTTTCGCTCGGACGAGGCGGAAGAACGGAAGGTCAGCTTTCAGCAATCGGTCGGTTCTTTCAATTAACGAAGCTGATTAATTGCATCGCGTTTGATCTTTCCCACAGAACGACGATATGCAAAATTCGACATTAGCCAGAGCGTGATCTACCGGCGTGCTTAATTAGCTGCTTGCCAGACATATCTCTCGGATTAGCAATCCTAATCGTCGTTCTTCCGGTGGCACGCGGAGATCTCTGACAATACCTCGATACTTATCTAGAAAAATCTCCCTTTCTGTGCGTAACAATTTCTATAGGATCAGCTGTATGCATATACAACTGTGTACACATACACGGTACATGTACACGAGGCAGACGTGTCAGATACAACGAGGGCAGACCGACGGGAAGCCTAATCGTTCCGAAAGGAAACGAGCCAATTTATTAGGGGGCGCGTTCCAGGTATTCATGAGATATTCCAGTTGGAGCTCGGCTGGCTGGCAAGCAATAAAAATTGCATTCGTACGAACGCGACGTTTCTAATTGTCGTATTTATTGAGCGACGCGTCCAAGTCCCCGAAAGGGTCATTCAGCGAGCAGACCGAGCATTCGCGATGCCCTGACACGAGGAACAACCGCCAGACCCCCACGATTAACCCATAAACACTAAAAATACTCGTATCGGTGCGTCCCTGAAGTAGCACCTTCCGGCCCATAAAATCGGACCACGATCAACGATGAAAAAAATCCAGCAACTTGAAATCGTATAAATTTGATTGAACCTCTCCGTGCAGAGATTCGTCGGAGCATTAAATGCTGACACGAATAAGTTACAGAAAAATCTCTCTAAACTCCGCCCGAGTATTAGATGTCGTTCGAGCGACGCCAACGCGTACCTTTCGATGGAAATTCACCTTGCGGACAGAACGATCTACTTGCCGGCTCAGTGTGTTCAGGTGGAAAGAGGTGACCGGCTTTCAAAATTGTGGGTTAACGGCGCGACACACACCTCTGTCCTTTTTTGGAAACCGATGGTTCACCGTTGAAAAATCGATTCGTGTTATTTTCGTGGCCGTCGATGTTCCCTCTGCTTGTTTTTTCGGAGGGGGGGCCTTGGCGATCCTCTCGTTCGCGGTTGAATTATTCCCGACAGGCGGAGAAAGTGACGCACCCTTTCCCTTGACAAATTCCGCTCGAGCAGTGCCATTTAATGGGAAACGCTCCCATGATCCTTGTTTGTCTCTTGCCCCTTGAATGTACCTCGGATCGGTCGTTCGTGTTTTCTGGAAGAATTTTCTATTTAAATAGATTTTTCTTTTGCCGCCGCCCTTTGTAAATGTGCTCGCCGTTTTCTTCTTACGATCCGCTTCGGATTCTTATTTCGGCCTCGAAGGGTGACTGGATTAAATGAAATGAATTCTGGATTTTGAATCGTTCGAAGATTTTGGAAGCAGGGGATATCAGTTGTTTCCTTCTTGTTCAAGTATCAAGACCGCCTTAATAGACGGTTGGTATTTATTCCAGCGAAGTGTAACTTGGGAATTCCATGCTACACCTTGGCCTTTTCATATTCCCCGGGCGGCGTTCGTGTAAATGGAAGAATCGTGTTTCGCTTTTAATTTGATTTTCCATAACCTTTCGCCAATCCGCTCAAGTATCCTGCGCAATTAGTGTCCATTGTGTTCTAACATCGCCCGGCTGCGTTTACATGCAAATTGTCAAAAGTCTCGGAAACGGGGGGAAGGTTTAATTAAATTTGTAACCGCGCGGCGGTGCTCCTCTTAAAGTAATTACTTCGCCACGATTTCACGCTATCTTGTAATCGTATGAACTTGACTTCGATTAGGGAAATGGCTATTCCCGGAACAATTTTCGTAATCTTGGTCCCGAGGATCCCTTAAATTTATCTTATCTTCATTGAGCCCAATTTAATTCCTGGCGCCGTCGCGTAACAATTTAACTAACGCCTTCGAAGCTTAATGGCCCCCGCGTCTGTACTGAAAACTAGTCTAATCGCCGTGCAACTTTAACTCCACAACGAGGACCATTGTTCGGAAACGAAATACAGTGTCAGCTCGAGTTTGTGGATAACAGTGGCGCAGATAAAGCAGCGCGAAATAAAATGGCAAGGTGGTCGTAAAAATTTCGCAAATTTTCCGAAACAATAATAACAGTAACAAGAACAACGATCGCGATTTTTGCTGAAGCAGACAAACGTCAGGAACGTACAAATTGATCGCTATTAAATTCCACGTCCGAAATGGCGTACCTCTTCTTTCCATTCGTTTACATTCCGTATACAGAATCCGCTGTAACGTAGTTTGCTACATCTTCATCGCATGCCCGAGGCGATTCGTGACGGTCCTCGTCGATTCGTTCAACGGTCGTTGCGGGGGAAGTTCGTTGAAAAACAGCGTTCGTTCATCGATGTTTTTTCCGTGCCGGCAACACGACGAAGAACGATCGGAACGACCAGTCCCATACGAAGGCGCCACGGCCCCAAGAAAAACGATCCGACGGGCAGACATCCCAGACAACTTGCTTTCTTTTCCTCGCCTTTCGTCCCTTTCGTATCCTCCGTGGTCGCGGTTCTACTCCAATTCGCCACTCCATTTTTCTCTCGTTCGTTACGCAAACTCTCCGCGCCCCTTTCACTCGTTTCCAACGCAGCTTACCGGACACCTCTCGACTCCAGTTTTCGTTTGCACAGGTACCGCCACGTTTTCCAAACAAATATCCATTACGCTTGTCGAAAATTCATTCAAATTTTCCGTCCCGTTATCGCGGGACTATCTTCATTTACCTTCTTCTCTTGCCACGAACACGGTCCTGCCCGTTTCTCTCTCTCTCTCTCCTTCACAACCCTTCTTCCTCTGTACACGTCACTCCACTCTCCTTCAGCGTTGTCCAGTGCACTCGCCAAGACGCCACGTCGTCAGAGAGACGCGGAGAGGGGTAGAAGGCGCCGCGTACTGGCGCCATCCTGCTGCACGCATTATTCCGCGTGCATTTTTCCAGGCGAGAGAAATACCCATCGTGGCACGTGACCGTGCGCGTGAACCTGGACAGGTTCGATTAACAGGTTCAAACAGCGGGGATCGTACAAGCGAGATTGCAATTCGTGCCGATGAAACCGCTGCGCTTGCTTCGCCGGGCGATCGATCGTGGATCGTGGATCGGATCGAACGGTGTCGATGTTGAACGTGCGCGTCGATTAAATTCGCGCATCACTTTGTCCGCGTGGCCCTCGTAAATCGAACACCTCGATCGTCGAGTCAACGTTGAATCTCGGTCGCGAGAAAAATTTCCCAAGGTAGGTCCGTGCACGCAATTATCGACAAAAAGTACCTTCCAATTGTCACCCCCCTACGCGATGCAGAAAAATTGCATCGAACTTAGAGGCTCTCCTCTTCGAAATGAGCGCAGGCTGATTGTCGCGCGATCTTTTCTTCCCCACGAAGTTCCAGCAGTCGAAGTGTCGAGAATCATTCCATGAACATTTTTTACCGATCCCATATATTTATGGTCGGGGTGTACGCGCACGGTGATTTCCATGGAACGAGTGAAATTTCCGCGCCGCGAATTAATGTCCATCGACGACCGCTATGCGTGCCGGCACGACGGCCTACTTCGGCCTGGCGCCAAGCGCGAAACGGGAAAAGAATCGCGATTCTTGCAGCCGGGAGACTCGATCGTTCGGAACGATCTCGGCCGGCCAGGTGAAATGCCCGCGTCCGATTCCTCGTTGCGAAATGGACGATCCCTGCATGCATCTCCGTGTACGAAGCGACTTAATTCGCCGCCTTTTAACCACCTGGCTGCGCGTACGCGCGTCCCTTATCGTAGGTATAAAAGATTGTTTATTATTATTGATCGCGATTACGTCTCAAGGCTCTCGCGAGGTGGAACGCATCGGTGATGTTTTCGCCGCTGCTTCGGTTCGCGGTATTTCAACGATTCGCGCGAATTGCACGCGCGATAACGTTCGCGAGATTCCATTTTGATTTATCAAACGATTTATTAATTAATCAATAATTAATCTCCCGTGCAGAGTTGCGCAACGTAGAGATATTTTTCTATTCGACAGCCGCCGAATTTATCAACAAGAAATAGTAGTGTACATTCTCGAGTGTTTGAATTCCACGTGCCCGTGCCGCTCGAGGATGCACTTTCTGCACCAGATTTCGAGGGTGCCCCGGATCTCCGGCGTCGAAAGTAACCGGCGTACTGATAAATATAGAGCCGTCGAGGGTTTTTTTTATTTTCATTTTCGCCGGGGCAGAATCGAGGCGAGAAACACGCATCCGCGGCCATTCAGTTCGTCGCTGTTAAATAACGCTCGTAAATAACAGCGAAGCAGCGCGCACGAGGCACTTTATTAGTGTCATGAATAAAATCGAGGATTCGGGGATCGATGAGTAAATTGAAATTAGTAGACTCTTTAAAGGAAGAATTGATTAACGATCTTCTTCTTCTTTTTCTTGTTTTTTTTTTTTTTTTTTTTTTATTTATTTTGGTGTTTCACTGGCTGCGACGTCATGTGCACTCTTTGTTTCGGTGGTAATCGTAGGATTGTTAGCCTTGACAGTTTGTCTTATCTGTGCTTTGTCGCTGTGTGTCGCGTGCGCGTTCTTGAACGATTTTAACGCAGCGACGTCACGGAATTGACGGTCTACTTAGGGTCGACTCACGTCGATTTCGTAATCCATAGAAGTGATTCACTGAAAGTGATCCATAGTGTACGGTGACAATGGCACGCACGCGCTGTGTTACACGGGAGAATCTTCCGATACGTGTCTCGGTTCTGCTTGTCATTCCGAACCTCCGCGGTTCGTTTAAAGGCAGAGAGAAGAGAATAAGTAACGCAACGACGATGTACCATTGGACATTGATCGGTGAATATCGTCAGGTAGAACGTTCCATACGCGTTTCGCGTTTTACACACAATCGTTCATATTTGGTTCGGTGAGAAGAAAAGTCTGTCGGAAAAAGAAAAGGGAAAACGGACGGCGTACAATAGGTTAATCGAACGTGCCTTCGAGATTCGTAGAAGCACACCTTCATGGGAATAATAACCGGCGTGGCCATCTCTCGTACGTGCCTCAAAATCGTCCAATCGCTTCTCGCATTTGCACACATTCCATGTGCAACGTGTCTCGCCCGCGTTCACGTGTACGCCAATTATTTCCATTCCGCGGCGTGAAAGTTTCTCCGCGGTCCGACAACAAGAACGAAAGAATCACCGGGCAGACCGTCGTCTACCGCGCCGGAGGAAAATGAAAAAGGACCAGTTCTAATGCAACAGCAACAAACGAACAAAAATGAAGAAAAGTAATCTGCACGATTTTTCACGGACACCAATGTTGCTCCCCGTGCAAATGAGAAATAAGTATCCTCCGCTGGACAATTGGGAAACGTGATTACCCTCGATCGGGTTTCTCTTTTCCAGCGACGTTTGGGTCGCGGTCTGTCGCGAAATATAATTTTCCTATCTGGCCCGGTGAAAGGTATGAATAAAACATAGCCGCGAAGCGCATCGGCACTCGCATCAATCCCTCGCGCCGTGGTACTTCCGTGCCGAGAATAATTGACGCGGTATGCGCGGTTCGAGAGAGCGGTGGTCGTTCGGAAAAGAAAACCTCGCGGATACTCGGGGAGCTCGGCACTCGCGTGAAATTCGACGTTTCACGGCTGCCCCCTGTCGTTCGATTTTGGTCACGCATCGTAAAGCAACGCTGTGTGGCCCTGATCCTATGGAATTCGCCGTGGACGACGGTCGACGAAGACCGCCGCGGATTTTTCAACGCCGCGCTGAATTGGAAATTTCCGCCGCGGGCTGTGTGCCGTCCGTTTATTTATTTCTTCGATCTTTTTTTTTTGGTTCCGGAGGATTGCACAGGGTCTCGTAATGGTCCCTGTAGCGAAGGGTGTCAATTCTGTACCCATTTCCATCTTCGAACACTCCCCCGTCCCGATTCCCCTCGTCCTTATTATTCCGTTAAATCGCTGTACATAAAATTCGGTTAGGCGAATTCTGTGGAACGCACGGCAGCTCTACGAGGCGCAGCAGAATGTTCGAAGACCACTAGCGGTCCCGTTAAGCTGGAAGTCACGAACGAAAGTCCTCTCCTCGTCCATGGAGCATTTTGTCCGCGGGTACCCGAATGATTCATATGGGCTGCCGCTTCTGTTCGTCTCTCATCCGGGGCCTCTCTCTTCTGCCCCGGCACTCTCGAATTCCTCCGGCACGGGCAGAGAGCAAGAAAAAGGGGTTTTATCGAGCTGCAGCCGCTGGGGCAGCGGGCAGTGAGTCACTCTCGGTGACTGGCTCGTTGTAATTCATTGCGATGATTGAACCCCCCACCGCTGTACTCGTGTACGCGGAGTACGGGTCCATTCACAACGGGCTCCGATACGATGACCCTGGGACCAGCTGTTCCTCTCTGGCAACACTCTCGATGAATCGGTTGCATCGGCGATCGGCATCGATTTTCCTTCAATCTTTTTCTTCCTTTATCCCCGTCGATTTTGCTTCATTTTGTTCCTGGATCGTGGCGACGCTTTGGTCAAGGGTCCGGGGATCGATCGAGTCGTTGATCAAATGCAATTTGTTCGGGATTTTAGTACGCGAAGCTGGGGTCCTGCGTCGATCGTTCGGAGGACGCGGCGCTGCGTGTTTATAATCTGTCCATTATTACGAGGTAACATTGTAGGCGGGTTTTACGTAATGCGTCTGTTATTGTAATTTATGGTAGTGTATTCGGTGACGTTTCTGCTATTACGGTTCGGACGGTGTCTGAAGGTGGTCCGATGAATTCTGATGAGGATTTCGAGCCGAGTTCCTTGTCGAAAAGGGAATTGCGATTATGCCCGTGGGCGTGCGGGCAGAAAAGTGGAAAATTGTAACAGGTAGTTACCACGGCGAATCGTGCGTTTTAGAGAGTCGCGATAATTGATATCTGCGCGTGTGAAGCACGAACGTGAAAATTCCTCGAATATTCTGAACACCGGTTCACCTTCGACCGAAAGAAAGAAATTCTCCGTGTCGAACACCCGTTTCAATTTCGTTTCCCTTCGACTTTAAATCGACCCGCGAAACCCACGCAACATCGTTCTCGCGAAATTCCAAACAATGCGTAACAAATAAATTCAATACCGACCCGAACACCTCGTCGTTATCGTCGAAACAACGCTCGCGCTCTCGACAAATCACCGACGCGGGCCGTAGTCCGTTGTATAATTGCTGAAAGAGACACAAGAGCGCAGACACTTGTGACACCGGTCGCAGGGAAGATTATACGATAATCGTAACAGGAGTCGATCTGATAGACGACATCCTTAGCCGCACAATTTGTTAACCTTCTCGTTACGTACAATTGCGCGATACGTTCTTTCCATTTCGTGCAACCGTGTTACGCTCGTTGAATGATTAATAAGGCCGATAAGAGTGGCTGCGTTACACTGCGCGACGGCTGGACCGGACCAGATAACTTCTCCCTCTCTCGATGTTTCGTAAACGACGTGCGCACCATTCAATTCGAGAATTCTCGCGGGGTACATTGTGCTTCGATTCTCGACAGGCGTACGAAAGCCGATCGGCGTAGGTCCAACTTTCCCTGAACGTGAGTTTCGCGGTTCCAAAACCCGTTCCTTTTTTAAAAGTTTCGGGCGATAAATCGATTAACTCGTCGCATTCATCGCAGTCACAGTCATTTCTCTCCGAGTAATTTGTAAAAAGTGATAACTGCGTTGAATCAATTATTCCCAAAGCAATATGCATTACTTTAAAGTGCGATAGATGTGCTTCCCATCCACGTACATTGCTTTCGGAGTAATTAGTCTTAACATCGACAGTTTGGTCGCGCTCGTTCAACAAAGAAACAATCCTCGGACCAGCGGATAAATACAGAAACAGGATCCTTCAAATGTCTTCGTCCTCCTCCTCGCCTCTCGTGCGTAATAAATTTCCTGCCACGCCGGTCATTTAATTTCGAATTAAACCGCGCTGGTCGAGCACCGCGGAAAGTGTTGCAGAAATATTGCACGGGACCCAGGCGATTTCAATGCTTATCGTCGTTCCATCGTCGACGCGGGGAAACGGACACGCACTCGACATTCACGAACGGGGACCTCAACGAGGGTCGTTATCGCGTTGTGAACGTTGCCGTACCCGTCCTCCGGTCCCGCTCGTCCGCATTCGGATCCGTCTATCCGAGTGGCACACTCGCTCCGTTCCCATCTTCGCCTCTCTCCACAGTGTCTACCTGTTGCTCGAGCAGCGAAGGCTGCTCCTCTACCTGTTCGACGTTCGTGCATTCACGGCACGCACCTGATCCGTGCGCGCCACGGCGGCTCACGTCCCCGGAAAATATTCACCGGTGTCCGCGAACGAAATTCCAATTAATCGGGAAAGAAGTGTGCCGGCCTCCGGTCCGCGATTCATCTTTCAATTGCACGGTGAACGGGGTTGAATTGTATCGACGGGCGAGATTGTGCTTCGTGGAACGGTGCGCGATTATTTTCCGTGAAACACCGACACAGTGCGGGGCGCGCGTGTGTGTCGTCGTGAACACCGTGAACACCAGTCGATCCTGTCGGTGAAATCAATTGCTTCCTGGGTTCTGATCGGGATGACGAGGAATACGTAGTGCGCTTTGGCTCTGGATTTTTGTTGGCCCGGTGGTTCGTTTCGGTGAGTAAAGCGGAGGAAAAATCGTTGATTCAGAAGCTTAGATTTATTGTGTCAAGGAGCTTGGTATTGTTGATGTTTAAGAGGCGCATTGGAAAGTCCGGTACAATTCAAATGCATTCGTAAGAAAGATATGGACGGTGAAACATGTTCGATGATAATCGTGATGATAATAATCGTGATTGAAGGAGACGACGAGGTTGACACGAGTGTCAGCTGAAATGTGTTCATTTCGTCACGAGGCTTTGTATCCGTTGGATATTCCGTTGCGCTATAAAATGATTCATTGGAATAGAGTCACAGTCTAATGGTCGTTCTCGTGGGAAGACTGTCGGTGACATTTCGTTTCCGGTTCACGGAGTTATTAAGGTCTATGGACATTTAATCTTTGCCACGCTACTCCGCCGACTTTACTTCATTTGATTTCCTCTTGAATTTAATTCACTTTGCTTTAACGTAAGCACCATCTGTTGCTTTCATTTTATTACAGTAGTTGAGAGTTTTATTTCGCTCCGAATGGTAGCTGTCCTTTCGTCGATTATCCGACGGAGACGGCCTCAAAACAAATAAGCACCGGGCAAGATACGTGGGAGTTAGAATTCCACGATTATCTTCATTGCAGATAGATAGCGTTTATCGCGCGTCAGATCTATTATTTGATCGCCGAGACGCCGATGAAATCGGGTTATCGTCGCTCAAACAACGTCTCGACTGCGTTTTCTCGCGATTTCTTCGATCGATTGGCGATTCGTTAAATTGCGCAAGGACGCCCGAATAAAACAGCATTTCATTCCGTGGTTTCGTTAGACGTATTCCTCTATGCTATCTTATCGGTACGATATTAATATTTTTACATTGATTACTTTATCTGCGACTTCCTTCCCCAAAAAAAGAAACCGGCTGCCACGTTACACGAATACTAAACAGTCGAAAAGAAAAGAAGAAGCTGTACAGATTTAGAGATCTTGTCGTTGTTACAGTTTACAAGGCGACGTGAATCAATTGAATAAACGTAGTAGAATTTTACAAGCCCCCTTCGAGTAGCAAAGTGGATCGCTTCCAAAGCTGTTCGAACAAAGGAGAACGAACTACCTGAGCCTCCCCTAACTGTCATGCCATCTCGAATTCCTTTAAACAGAAAAGAATTTCCCCGAGCCGACATTTCCATCTCTTTGCTCGTTAAGTACTCTCTGTATGCACTTTGCCTTTAAAACCCTCGTTAAAGCTGCTCTAATTTAGGGCACACTAATTTCCCTCCACATTCCAACCACCGTGTTTGCCCTGTGCCTACCCCAATTGCCTTTTCGTCACTCCTAAAAAAAAAAAAAAAAACTTCCTCCGGCACTTTCGAGTATACGTACAATACAGCGGCCGCCAAAACGCGTACAGTTTTTGTTGCATTTTATTTAGAGACAACAAACGTTTCGTTGCAATCGATTTCGCTGCTCGCGCATACAGAAAATGCACGATTTCTTCGGGACCTCGTTCACTCGGATCCACACAGGGTGGACACATTTCACGCGGTCGCGTCGCATTATCCGGCGGTATGCACTGGCTTCCGGGTGCATCTCCAGGAACAGATAAGGGGCTACAAGAGGCAGGTCTGGAATTCCGGAGCAAAGGAGTCCCACGTTGGCTCGAACGTGATCCTCGCGTGGCTCTCTACGTGAGTCGAATGCGATCTCTCGTTTTCTCTGCTCCCTCGTCTCGGGGTTTTCTGTCTTTTCCGGCATTCTCTGCGTCCCAATGGACGATCGTGCTCTACGTGATCGGCGGATTCGCCCGGCCATTATACGTACACCTTCGCCTGCGCTCGATGACGAAATTTTGGACGCGTGCCAGGGGAACGAAGGGAATTCATTGTTTGGCGGTTAGAGATTTACCTTGGCCATCGGGATTCTATGACGAATTGATTTACGATCAATTATTCCGTCACCCCCCCCCCCCCGTAAGAAATGGATGAAAATGCCACCGATTGATGAATGCGCCGGCGCACAGGTGATAGCTCGAAGGTGAATCCGTGACGTTCGTTCCAAATCCTTCGACGTAGATCAATAAATACGCGTGAGGATCAATGAATACGCATGAAGAATGCGGAGGAATTCGAGTGACTCATGGAAAAAGACCGAAGGCTTCGGAGGAAGCTGCGCCGGGAAGGTAGAGGCTGCCTCAGTCGACGGTCCGTTCGGTAAAACAAGGTGAACGGCTGTGGAAATAAAATCTGTTGGACGGTGCACGCGTCGAAACGAATTTCAAAAGGGTGCAAGCGGAACAAAAATATAAAGAAGGGGAACAGTGCCGCGGGTGCAGCAGTAACGCGGAACGATAATTCAACAGCGAACAGTGAATTATTGGGTGGCTCGTTTTATTGCGATATCGAAGGAACATGATTCATCCAGCATTTTGTTGTTTCTTTTTTCTTCTATTTTCTTTCGACGCATTCGTTTTCTCGCAAGATTTATTTCAAATTAACTTATTCAGCATATCTTTACAATTTTCCGTGTCACGGCGAACAAGAGTGGCGAAGAGGAACAAATACGAGCTTGTGCCCGCGAACTGATTCTTCAAAAAATTGTCCATGCATACAAGAAGCGGTGGCACCGAATTCGTACACAGAACGAACGGTTTTGAAACTTCTATTTTCTTTCGACGCATTTGTTTTTTCGTAAGATTTATTTCAAACTAATTTATTCAGCATATCTTTACAATTTTCCGTGTCACGGCGAACAAGAGAGGCGAAGAGGAACAAATACGAGCTTGTGCCCGCGAACTGATTCTTCAAAAAATTGTCCATGCATACAAGAAGCGGTGGCACCGAATTCGTACACAGAACGAACCGTTTCGAAACTTGGACGAAAAAAAAATCAAACGATTAGTGTATCTCTGCGAAACCACGTGTGTACATATGTGTACACATAATAGAAAATGTGACTGCGACCACAGTAACTTATTTTGCACCTGCCTCATTGGTCGACACCCATGGGTTCGCGGGTGTTTCGTTAGTCATCCCGTGTGTTATCCCCGGCGACGGACCCGTCCACCGCGTCGTTCGTGACTCACGACAACGTGGCATGCGTACAGACGCAGCAGCCACTCGAGACGAACCTCTCGTTCCTATTGCTTTTCGTCAATGAACGAACGTTTCCCTTTCTTCGCCCTCTGTTCGCTATTTTTACCTCCTCCGCTCGGCGCCACGCCGATCCGCTATACATTTCCCTCCGGTTGTTCAACCTGACGATACGGTATTATCGACTCTGCGAGCGACGATCGATCCATTGAGAGGAGAATTCGTCCCACGCGAGATATGCGAGCAGATTTTTCGAAACAATCTCGCCGCTTTCTCGGCACGCTCTGTCGTACAGAAATTGTCGCGAGCACGTGCGGTTTGTTTTACCTGTGGCCAGGTGCGAGGTACAGTCACGGCACCGTTGCTTCGCAGCCACGAACGGGACAGAAGCGTCGAGAACACCGTCGGATCGATCCACCTTTTGGAATCTCGATACAAGAGAGCGAGTGAACCGGGCAACTTCGAAATGAAATCTCTTCGGAATCCTAAGGAGGACCTCCTTCGCGCTTCTTCAGTTACTCGCCTCTTGGGCCGCGCGTTCGTTTCAACGGCGAACAGGTTCTTTGCGCAGCGAGCCTCGGGATAACAATTTCGCAACTACCGTGTAACGCCATAAATACCTGGCGATAAACGTCAGCCGCTTTAATTACGCACGGTAGCCTCTCGCGTTCGCCGTGTCATTTCGAATCCCCACCCCTCGCCCCCGTGAAATTGGTCCTCGATTCACGGGGAACGCGGTTGCCGGCGAACTTTGCGAGAAAATGGAACGCGCACGCACCCGTTGATTAAAGGCGGATTCGCGATCGTGTAACGTAATTCGAAATTGCGGGGGCAATTCACCGTCGAATGTTCGGCGAAAGGATTAATCGTGGGTGAACTGCCGGCTCGTTCCAGGTGCAATAAGCGGTACATATATGGTACGGTTTACGGCGGTCCGTAATAGCGGCGACGGGAAGATGATAGAGAAATCGTTGGGCATGGGAGTCAATATAGATCGCACGGTACTTTTCTTGTCACCCTGTGTTAGATCAAATGAATTGCCATGGCCCGGTTAGAATTGAACGGGTGAAATACGGATAGCTCTGTATCATTTTCTTCGATGGCAGAGCCGTTGAAAGTATAGCGAATGTGCCGGTGGAACGTTTAAAACAAATTGGAAATTAATTCCGTCCGAAGTACGCGTGTCTGTAATGAAAAACAAAAATAAAAATTGCGGCAGCGAGTTGCAATTGCAATATATAATTCATCCACGATTGTTCCAGACACATATACCATACATACGTATCTTCTTGAAGATCTAGCTAACGTTCGACACGAGACTCGCGTTCAGGATCGGTTCGTCCGGTGTCCTTAATCTCGTGTTCCCTCTTTGCACCCATTTCGTCGCCGATTCGCGGCTACGTAAAGGTGGGAAATTAATCCGAGCGCAAAGACGCGAAACAGGGTCGTTCTGGGTATACCTCGAGGTGAATAACCGAGAGGAAATCGTCCGAGGAAGATGGAACGTAAAAGTGGATCGCAGCGAATCGAAACCGCGCGAGAGGAGTATCGTCGAGTTTATGCGCCGGATCAAGCTCCGATTTGATCGTCGTTTTCCCTTGTCGCAAGTTATTATTATATTAGACCAAAAATCGGATAATCGGAAAACGAACGGACGCGTTGTCGTTCGCACTGAATCGTCGTGACTACGAAAGTGGTTTTCCCCTCCTTTTTTTCTTTCGTTCGTGTTTCTTTGGAAAAGTATTGCCTATTTTCGGAGCACCCTGTAGAGCGGCGCACAGTGGTCCCCGTTCACGATTAAAAAAAGTATATAGATGTCAACGTAGCCATTCTTCGGCGTGCCAGCGAAGTTCAACGCACTTGTACTAGCTGCTTATTTCCAAGTTTTCCCACGGCGACTCGTTCGAGGGCCCACCGTGCGGTACAGTTTCGAAAAACGCATCCACGGATATCGCGGTTGAACCGCGGAAATGGAGTATCGTTGAACGTCGGTCGTCGTTTCGGGGAAAAAGGAAAATAGAAGTTCCGAATTCGTAGGGTGGGGTCTTGAATATTTTCTCCTAATTTGCAATTCAAAACAGCCGTTCGAAAAGGTATCTCGGAATGCTTGAATCCCATAGAATCTAAATCTTCCTGCCGCTGCCTCTCTTTCGAGAAGCAATGAAATTTCTATTCCTAAAAATATAAATCCCGATACCGGCCAGTACGCGTACAGAATTCAAAGGAACCACCTAGAAATACTATTCCGAACGCTCTGTATATCTTCGCATTTAAAGATTGCTCCACCGTCGGCCGTGGTATCGCCATAGAGCCTCCCATAAATCAGAGAATCGGGTCACCGCGCGTATCAACAATGCTCACGTAGCAAATCCGCCCTTCGGCTTTCGGTTCGGTTGGAACCGGAAGTCGTGGGTACTCACCGTTCGACCGTCGCATCGATTCGGGAACAGTTGAAAGAAGCGTTCAAAAACAGTTGAATCGGGACACCGGAATCGAGATTAGTCAAGATACAATATCAATCCTAAAATGTATAATTGCAACATTGCAATTATGCAATTATGCAAAACAAAGAGAAATGCAGTTTGCACCCCTTCTCGACGAAAGGCTTGGGTGGTGCAAAGGTTGTCGTTAATTCGGTCTCGAGGTGGGACGACGAATCGTGTGATCGGTCTCGAGCGTGACAGGCGCGAGGAAGCTGGTGCACGCGAGGCCGAGACGAAAGTTGGTCCCGTTCTATTATTAGCCGAGTTCCAGCCAAGTGCAACATCGCGATCTGGGCAGGAACGCATATGGTCAGCAACGAGCGAAGCGGAGCAAAGCGGAAAGAAGCGGAGCGAGAGATTACTCGTTGGCCTGCTCCCCCTTTCGATCGCTTTCTTCCTGTGGTCCTCGATTTGCTCGCCGTTGGACCGATCCATCGGCGTCTACGTTTAACAATTGTTCGGGCGTGTTCCGAAACTGACAAGAGATGTTTAGTCAAATTCGTGACTTACCTCGGGGGAAATCAGTGCTCATTGATATTTATTTCTGCAAGGGTCTCTCTTGGTTTGGAATGAAATGGAACGCGAGAATTCTGCGGTCGTTTCATTTCATTTTCTGTCATCTATCAGGTGGTAGAAATAATATCGACGGTGAATGAAAATAGTATGCGCTTCACAGGTGTACCTTTTGCGGCGATACTAACGGCTGACGAAGCTGCGACAATCATTTTGAAAGGGGAGCAACGATTGCTGTCGGTAAATCTAAACGATGGACAGTTTCGTTCTCGGAGAGGATATATGATGTTGTGGAACGTTTCGAAACAAGTGTTTCAGTTTTCCCGATGGACGCGAATCGGCCCGGCGATAAATCACGCCGCGCAAAAATACAAGTTTGCTTTCTTTGCCGGTTCTTTGCGTGTCGTGTTTTGCATTCATCCCCGACACAGCTGCAAATCCCGAAAGAATAACTTCCTCTGTTTTAACTCCCGCATAGGGCTCGTATATTTCACGGTAATTCAAACAGAATTCGCGTTCACCGTTCCACGCGGCGAGATCATCTAAATCCCTGCGCACGTTGATCATCGGGAGGAAAAATTCGACAAACAGAGGCCGGCGATGTTTCGTGCAACCGCGCGACGTTCATAATTGATCACGAGCGTACTCCGGAAATCTCGCCGGGGATAAGTGAATTTTACATTCGATCGCGCAAATAGATAGAAAAGTATCCGAAGGAAGGAAGTCGCGTGAAATATCAGCGTCGCCTCCAAGGGAGTTATATATACGGGCAAAATGAAATAATAATCATTAACTTCCGTCCGTGGAACTTTCTCTTTGGATCACCCTATAGAGTTTCAACGGCAGGCGTAAACACAAAAATCGCGAACGCGCGCAAGTTCATCGGACCAGTCGATTCACGTCCGCCTCGCGGTGAATTGGAAACCATCGAGCCACCTCGTTTGTTTATGCGATATTGTTATGATTCCGGCGGAGTAAAAGCAATATGTAAAAGCAAGCACTCCTGCCGTCCAGGCGCACGATACTCGCAATAAACGAAATTCCCCCGGCGAGATCGCACCATCTGGCTGCGATGGCGCGCCGATCGAGTCGATTTTCCAGCATTCCTTGGATCTTATCAATGATCTGCGTTTTCACGCGACCGATCCTTGCAGTTCTCCCGTCCAAGGATTTTCCGGGGCGAGTCGCGTCGATCGAAGGGCGACCGACTGTCCCTTCGTTTTAGGGTGAACGCTCACCGGACAAATAGAAATGAAAAGAAACGAAGATTCCCTCTGCTCCGTCTTTATTGGCAACAAACTCAAAATCATTCTGACAAGTTCAATTCGTTTCCAGGGACAAGCACGGACCTGGTGCCCCAAGTCCTGGGGATGTTCGACGAGCTGGCCCGCCGCGGCAATGGATACACCGATCACGTAGTTCTGCCATCGTCCTGCAACATTCCGGCAGCGTTGCAGAAACGCCTGAGCCTGGTGTCCCATCGCGGTTCCATATTCGGCCAGTACTGTCCCGAATTGTCCAAGCCGCAGCCGGACGACACCATGAACGTTCAATCGGCCCCGGGGAACACCGTGAACATCGTGGTGGCCGACGATGCCGGGACCGTGAAGGAGGACGACCAGTTCCAGGCGGTGGTGAACAGCCGGCAGGAGGGCCGTGGCGAGTGCACGGTCGAGGAGAAGCCTTACAGACGGGATAGCAACGGGCTCACGCCGCTCAGGTACAACAGACGTTGCAGAAACGCTGGAAGACCGTTGTCCGGGAGCTCTGTGGCGTCCAGCACTTCCTCCAGTGGATGCAGCAACCAGGGGAATGCGTGCACCATCAATCCTTATTTGGCGTCGGTCGAGTCGCTAGCGGACACTTGCGCCAGCTCTCAAGGTGAGGTTTTCTCGTTGCTTCGACGTGCCTGGTTCTTGGGAAATGGCTGGCGAAGTATGGCGATGGGTAGCAGGGGTGGGATTGGACTTTTTTTTTTTTTTTTATCGAAATTGCGGAAGAAAATTGTCGCTCCGAACCGTTGCAAGGGGGCGAATAATGTTGAGTGAACCGGGGCGGGACGCGGCGAAACTTTTCTAAGGAATTCGAGAAATGAACAGCCCTTCGGGTGGAAGCTATTCAGTTTCTCGAATCGCTCGCCGCGCCTCGGGTAATTTGAAATTGAACTGTCGATGTTGATGCCGCGGGGGACAGAGTTGCAAAAGATTGCAAGAAACGGGAGAGCCGGGTGAAGGGATTTGTCGGCGTTGGACTTTTGGCTTAAGGACTCCGACTTTCTCCTCGGCTGTAGCGTAATCAGCGGCAATGACAGTAATGATAGCGGCAGTGGCCATAAACTTCTCTCTCGGCATTCCGTGGTCATCGTTAAGGGAAACGCCGCGGCGACCTGAATCGCGAGCACGCGAGAAAACGCCGGGCATTTAGAGAGAATCGAACGGACCGGCTGACAGCACGTTGCAAAGTGCAAGGAAACGATCTCTGATCGTTGCAGTTGGTTCACTTTCGTTTCGAATTATTTTGGAAGAAGGGAACCGCGCGCACAAACTTTCTTTTCACTCGTATGCAGACGGATTCGCGGATTAGGCAAAAATAGTCTTGATTGACGGCGCTGGAATGGTTTTTAATCGTTGCAGTGTAAAATTTCTGCGTGAGCTCTTGTCTTTTTTCTTTTTTTTTCGTTTGTTTTCTGCCGAAGAATTCCTTGTGTATATTATACGCTGGACGATCGTGGTTCAATTCAGCAGTTCGATATTCTTTGTATCAATTCAAATAGGTTCTGGAGACAGCGGAGTGGTGACTGTGTCAGAATCGAACTGTCGAATAGGCAACGATGGCAGCGGCCAAAGAAGAAACAGCGCGGAGGAGAGTCCTTTATCGTACAGGCCTCGTTACTGCGATCCCCATAGAAATCCCATGGAAAGGGTGCTCCTGGAAATCGTCGACACCGAGGCGATATACGTGGAACATCTTCGACAAGTCATCCAAGTAATTATCACGCGATCACTTTCGATTCCTCTATTTTTATTACTAAATAAAAAAAAAACAATACTTATTACGATACTTTTGCAGGGTTACCTTATATATTGGAGAAACGATCCGGCGTCGTTTGTGCAACAAATGCAGCTGAACGACTTGTTTAGTAACATCGAGGACATTTTCGAGTTCAACAGGTCAGCCAGCTCGAGGATATATTATTTGACGGAACGTTCGTTTAATCGGTTCAATTACCATCTACCTGTTTACTTCAATTTCAGAGAGTTCCTGAAAGAGATAGAGAAATGTGGTCTGGATTCAGTCTGCGTGGCGAACACATTCATAAAGCACAATACAGGTTTCAAAGTGTACACCGAGTACTGTACTAACTATCCTAGGTAAAAAAAAATCACCAAGACCATATCCAGGGCAACAGTTCTATTTTGCCATTGAAATTCTACGCGTGCAGGTGAAATTAATACAGCCCATTTCAGGACAGTGTCCGTTTTGACCGATCTAATGAGCCAGGAGGAGACTGCGAACGCTTTTCGCGAGAGGCAAGTGGCCCTGGGACACGCGTTACCCCTTGGATCCTTTCTTCTGAAGCCTGTCCAGAGGATCCTGAAGTATCACCTGCTTCTAGAGGTGAAACATATCCACAATTTGTATCGCCGGAATATAAAGAAGAGCAGGAAGAGAGCAGAATACATTCTGTTCGTCTGTATAATGTTTGTAGAATTTGTCGAAAGAATATGGGGCGGACTGTGAATTAAGAGAGAACGAGACTGAGGGAAGAAAGGCTATAGAGGCAGCACTGGCCGCGATGACAGGCATCGCGAGGCACATTAACGCGATGAAACGAAGACACGAACACGCGGTTCGCGTGCAGGTGATTCAGTCCCTTCTGTACGGATGGCCTGGCCCAGATTTAACCACCAGCGGAGAGCTGGTGGCCGAAGGAAGATTCAGAATGAGAGGCGCTAAAGCACCTAGACACGCTTTCTTGTTCGATCGTATGCTTCTGCTCACCAAAAAGAAGGAGGATGGGGTTCTAGTCTATAAAGCTCACATCATGGTACATCTTTTATATTCATTTCGCTATAGTACAGCATCGAAACGTTTATTTTATTTTATGTCTGTCTGCTTTCATTGAACTTCGCGATTGCAGTGTTCAAACTTAATGCTTATCGAGAGCATACCAGGAGAACCGCTCAGCTTCCATGTGATCCCTTTCGATAATCCCAGGCTGCAGTACACCTTGCAGGTACAATACAGTGGACGCGTTAATTACGATTTCGTTGTGATTAAATACATCCTGTTTTATCGTGAATTTTCAACAGGCACGAAACTTGGAGCAGAAGAGGGAATGGACGTTGCAGATAAAGAGGGTGATTCTTGAGAACTACAATGCGGTGATACCTTCGCATGCGAGGCAGTTGGTGTTGCAGCTTGGTCAAACGCAGCCAGAAGGTGCTTTATAGTGTAGAAATATTTGATAAGTAATTAATATTGATTTTACGACGGTAAATAATTTCGTGGAAATCGCAGAGGATGCTCTGGCTGAAAAGGGATCGGCGAAGAAGCAGCACTCTGCGCCACCGGAGTACCTGGAGAAACGAAAACAGGAGAAAGAGAGGCGAAGATCTGAGACTGGTCTTAGACAGAAGTTCAAGAAAAGTGGCAGAAAGTCTGAGACCGCAACTGAGGTACCGTATAAATGTCGAACTTGCACGTCGATAATTATATGTGTTTTTTTATTATTCAATTTATTTCTTTGTCCACGCGTTAATAGGACTCACCAGCGTCGTCGCGGAAAAATCAGAACGACGATTCCGGTATCAACGATTCTAGAGAACAAAGACTTAGAGCCTCAGACGGACGCGGGTCAAAAGTCAAGGTATTTCGAAGAGACCATACCGTATTTTAGTTCAAAAGAAATATTGACCAGCCTCGCGTCTTCCTTATTTTATTGAATAGCGTTTATCGCAGAACGATGTTAAAATACACGTCAAGGATTGAAATTATTTTCGCCATTATTCTATGCAGGATCGCTTCACCGGCTGGAGGAGGAAATCGGAACCAGGTTTCCAGTCTTACGTGTCTCTGAATCAATCCGACGAGGAGCAAAAGGAGGACACAGGTGACGCGGGATCGGCGACAGTCGAAACCGACTGTGCGATTGTCGAAAATGACAAGCACGCGAATTCTCCAACGCCGGACACCAAAGAGAACAATGAACAACAGGCTCAAAACCAAACCGTGGAAGAAATAGTCGGTCATATTCTGATGCAGAACCAAGAATTCCAGAAGCTTCTCGAGAAGCAGCGAACAACTAGTATAATTAATGTCAGGCAGCAGCAACGTTTCAATAAACACATCTCCGCGGACACCTCGGACGACAGCGATTCGGAGAACACGAATTACATTACCGATAATTCTGTTAACAATAGGGTGGGCCGTATGCGAGCGGGCCATCGCGAACGCTTCGTCAAGTCGAATAACACGTGGAATTCTTTATCGTCATCGCGTGACCATCAGCCGACACTGCAACTCCTTTACGATAACTTGAACCGACCTGAGAACAACAAAACCGCGGATGCAAATTCCAAGAACAAGATCAATCAAGTCCAAGAGAAAAAGGCAATGTTCGAAGCGTTCAAGAGGCAGAGCATCGTGACCGAGAGCAAGATTATCAAGACAGCGCTCAGGATAAGGGAGAATTCGATAGCCAGAAACGAAGAGCCGATCGATCAATCGCCGGTTCACAAAGAGACCGAGTCGAAGATCGTCGAAAGCAGTAAGCCGAGAAATGTCCACGAGGAGTGTACGAACGAGCGTGGCCAAGAGGTTCCCGAGTCTAATAAAGGTTTCGGGAACTATGATAACCTGCAGCACGTTTGGGAGGGTCTCCAAGAAGAGAAAGACTTGGTTGGAAACGATAGTCCAACCCGTCCGGCAGTCTGGCTAACGAAACTCTGCGAAGGTCTGCCCACGTCGCCGCAAAAATGTGGTTCCCTCCCGCGTAGCTTCCAAATTCATCCGAATTCCAATCAGAATGTGACCAAGTCGCGGTTCTTGCAGAGGGACGGTAAACCAATGAGCGACAGACCTTTCACGATAGCGTCCGACAAGCCGGCAGAGATCAATCTCGAGGATATGGAGAGATACGCTTCGACTTGCCAACCCGAGGGACGTATCGCCAAGTTCCCAACATCCGTCTCGGCTTCCACGTCTACGTTCTTCTGTTCCCTGGACGACACACTGACGGACGCCTACTCGGAGATGCGCATGTCTTCCACAACCACCAACATCCATCCGGATCACAAGATCTACAGAGCAAACACCGGTGGCAGCGCTATATTCAAGAACGTCCTCTCGAAGGCCGGCAATCGTCTTCAGGGCTTGAGGAACACCATGAGCACAGAAACCCTGGAGTGCAGCGAAGAATTAGAGAGGACCAAGTACTTTCGATCGCTCAGCACAGGCAAGCTGAAGAAGAGAGGCAAGATGAAACACTCCAGAGAGTCATCGTCGGACGTGGAAGAGCTCGTGGGGTGCACGGCGAGGGGTGGCTCGGACACGAGGATACCGTCTTTGTATTACAAACAAGGAAGTTCCGGTTTAGGCGCCCGAATCGCCCAGTCCGACTACGCAGATCCTACTGTCCTCTTCTTCGAGAGCAAACGACTTGGTCAGCTGGCGAGCAATCGAGCCGAGCCGAAGGAGGAGAAGAAAGAGGACGAGGAGAGCGCGGAGAACAGAGAGAGTGAAACGGACAGCTTCTACGAAAGATCGTTCGAGACAATCGAGAATTATGCGGACGCGGATGTCGACGATGCCTTCAGGGACAGTGCAATATTTAGCGACATCGACGAGGTTCTTGTGGCCAGGCCACTCTCGAATCGAACGTCCGACGAGTACGCGTCGTTCAAGAGCAAGATTGCGCCGCCAGTGCCAGCGAAGAAGAGGACAGATCTGCTCGCACAGGGAAATCCAGTTAGTTGCAATGTTTCGTCTGCGAAATGCAAACCCAGCGTGGCTCAGAAGCCTGATCACTTGAGAGTGAAGTCTGTTCACGGGAAAGGACAGGAATTGGACGGCAGGGCATCCGTGAGATCGGCCGTGTCGGAGAACGGAACGTATCAGTGTTCTAAGAACGGTTTCCAGAGTAATTGCGTGGAGGACAGTGTCGAGGAAAAGGACGACGTGTCCGCTGGACAGAGCCGGGCTGGTTGGGTGAGAAAAATGGTTGGTCAACTGCAGGGTCATATTGAAACGTAATTTATGCCAATGAATGTGTACAAACCGTTTAGGTGTGAACTATTGACAGAGGAATATCACGTTTGTCGATTATGTTGCCCTCGATCCTTTTGTAGTTGAGCATTGTACCCGCTGCGACGGGATTGAGCGGCCACTGTCCGGATCAATAATACTCGTTCGAATGTTTCAGTACGAGGAGGGTATTGTTTAGTGATGTGCCAAGTACAATTGCTGAGATTATATTTTATTAGTGCGATGGTAGATGAACGAGAGCAGGATATATGAAGAGTAAGATTGATCTAGATGAAAGTTGGATGCCGCGATATTGGAGCACGTAATATGTACGTAATGAATTGTTGGGAGGAAATCTTTCTTTCCACTTTCGATGGAGACTTGAGAAATTTCTTCGGCTATTGTTATGTACGCATTATGTTTTCCCCGCCTAGTACTTGTGTATCGCGTGAACTATTCCCCACGGTAAACCTGAGGTTCTAGCGTTTAAGTACACGTGTATTGTACAACATTGAAGCAAATACTGCCGAACGATTTTTTTTTTTTTTTTGTTTTCTTCATATCGTGCGAACTAGTGGTAAAAAGAGAAAGCGGCGTTGTAAGTGATACTTTCAATTATTGTATATCGTATTTAATCCGTGTCATATATAAATCTCGTGTTAGTAATACAGGGTACACGCAATTGGAAAGAGTACATCGATATACGTTTTATACGAATCATTTTAATCGAACGATATTTAAAGTATTTAAACGACCCGGCATCGTGTATAATGCCAAGAAATTGTTAAACGTTTGTTTTTTCTTTTTTTTTTCTTTTTGCAAATTAGAGACCTGCCCTGTATTATGAATTTTAATGGCGAAAATCCTCGTGTTTTAATGTCGTTAGTCAGACTAGTGTAGATCGATACGCATATCGACTGAATATTTTTTAGCCGCGTCGATGTACTTGCATTAACTCGTTAGGATTCGAGTATCCATTATTTTATTATACCCGACTATAAACAAGATTCGCTTGAACAAACAGGAATGTCAATTTTGTTCGTTACTCTCTATTTATTTCTTTCATAGCCTAACGGGTTAATTATCTAATTACGTTGAAAAGAAGGGAGATACTTTTAACTTTACGCGGACAATGACGAACTCGCGACAGCGAATTTGCGTACGATTTATTTGCAATTAAACTATCCGGAGAATTTAGTTCTTTTTGCAATAAATCAACCTAATTATTGTCAGCACTCGTCCTCATTTTTCTTTCTTTTTCTCTCACTCTCTCTCTCTCTCTCTCTCTTTCACTCTCTCTAATGGAAGTATTAAGAATAAAACGAAGCAAAGGATATTGCACATATGTATATTTAATTTTACGTGAAACAGGATCCAAAGGTAGGTCTGAAGATCTTAAATCCCAAATATTACTTCAGGTAGGTTTTATTACGAGAAATGTCTATTTACAAGAGGTCTTGGCTAGATCGTGATTACAGATACAAGAGTAAATGATACATTAATGTTCATAAATTAGCTTCGCAATACTGTATGTGTGTGTATATGTATATATATATAAAACAAGGACACGAAGAGGAGAAAAAATAATGACTAAAAGGGTGAGAAGCTCAATGAACTGAAAGAAAAAAACGATCATTCATTATACACATTATATACAACTGTAGTATCTATATAATACACATTTCGTTTTAGCAATTACACCTGGAACTAGAGTCTGTCCTCTAATTCGCAAGGATCTCTTCTCTCGAATCTCCGTTTAGTTCCGTTTTCGTTTACGAATATAAATATAACGAATAAATTAAGCATCGTCTCTGTTACAAAGTTTCCGGCGATCGACGTTCTACACGAACGAAAAAGCAAAGAAGAAAGTGTGGTGCGTTTATACCTGACCCCTTCGTTACGAAAAAAATCTTTAGCAATCGTCGGATGATGTTCGATGACAAACATTGTCGTGCGCTAAATCGTTACATCAGTGCTGTCCCAAGTTAAGCCGCGCGCCGCTTTCTTCTGTATCGTCCACTTATATTTAGTTTCATTAATAATTTCTACAAAGACGTCCAAGACCTTGTACTACGTACAAGATCTGTTTGTTTTCATGCGCCGGTGAATCGGTGACACAGTGTCCTACGAGAAGTCTACCGATCACCGTATCATTCGTTCGAATGAACTGGTGCATGCAAGAAGATGGAAGCAACACGAGCAGCTTTATCCGAGGACAACACTGATTTTAAATAACGGCGATCGATCAAGCGCGAGTTTGCAGCATCGAACAGGTAAGAAGAGACGCACAGTGCTTTCCGAACAGATCTCGACGGAACGTCCAATTTCGATATTATCTGTTTCATTGTTCTTACTCGATAGACACAAAGAAATTTCGGAAAATATGGCTACGGTTTAAGCGTTCGAATACCGGCACTGCGCCACGTTGGAAAGCACTGTTGCGAACGAACGAGAGAAATTCAACGAGATCGTTATCCCGTCTCTTTTATTATATGTATCGGATCTCTCGACGGGAAGTTTCTTAAATCTAGATTTCATTTATGCGACAGTAACGCCTGCTCCTTCTATTATTTCGTTTGCAAGAATATTCTCATTAAATCGTCCATTCTATTCGCGGCTAAAGCTTTGGTTAATAACGCGCTATTGACAATTTTTATTTCTTTTTAAATAGTTTTGCTTCTCCTTTCTCATTTCTCTGTTCTCCCTCGATACGCATCGAACTAACGACATTACGACGTTATCGTTATTCACGCTGATCCTTATACCTCTTTGAACTTACAATTCTTCTTCGAAGAGTTCGTTATTAAATATATATTTGTATATTTATATATATGTATATATATATATATCTCTTTTTCGTTCTATCTCTTTTTTTGTTTCGCTCGCCATAAATCGTCTCGACGTTTGTTTCTTTTTTTACAATATACGTACTTGCCTCTCAAAATATAATACATAGCTGAACAAGAAATATATCGCATTGGTTTTATTCTGTTGAACATAATGATTATTGGGACAGCAATCGTGAGAATTCCCGATTGTTCTTACCCCGAGAGTGATTCGAGATGAATCTCTGTTAAATCGTTGATAATATTATTGATAGTAATAATAGCAGCAGGAATGTCCAGAAATTTAAAAACTATGTTTCTTCGGATATGGTAAAAAGAAAGCTACAGGTATACATTAGTGACATAAGTACTGTATTCGTTTAGGGTCACTCTCAGGATTAACTGAAGTCAATTATAATTTGCTTTAATTAAAGGGAGACCGATAGAAATTGACTGAAATCGAAATTAAGTCCAAAGAATGTATTGCAGGATATAAAACGAATTTCTGTGTATCTCTAATTCTTCTAAATATTATCCTGCAATCGTCTTGGACAATTTTATGTTCTCCATTCATAATTAGAGGCAAAGCCACTGATCTGGTCAATATGGACAGGTACATGTCATCGCTGTACTAATTGTCCTACTGCTAGAAAGTTATACATTGCGTGAGAATTGAACAATGATATGAAAGAAACCACGATTGATTCTTTAAATTTTGTTTCTATGTTTTTTCTTCACGGAGTCACGAATTAATTTCCCGTATCGATGTTCAATTCAACACGCAACATACATACACACTGAGATCTAATAAAAATGAAATACCTTCAGCTATGCGCTACATTGAACAAAACGTTTCTGAGTAATCTATTTAAAATTCTCTGGTCACGGATATGTAAAATCTGCATGTAAGATGTTTCTGAGTTATGTTTTTTTTTTTACGCTTCCTAATAGTTGGTCTGCCACAGGTTATTCATGATTATTCCTTCTCTAACACGTCTTTAATCGTTAATTGTTAGCATAAATATTTCACGTCTGCATTCAGCCAATATATTTTGATGCATTACTACATCGCACATCATGATGCCGCGAATGGAAATTATTGTCTTTGCAATAATACCGAAATTTGCCAGGTAACGTTGCAGTGTCCATTAATTGCGACATTCGTGAAGCAAACGTTCAATTTTGCTACATATAATAACGTTCACACATTGACGAAATTGAGAAGATATTTATATGAAAAAGCAAAAATAGAAATGTATCTGCCTAGAAAGCATATAGCTTCTTCTTTTTTTCGTTTCTTTTTCTCTCATTGGCTCTAGTAATCTATATCACACGGTCACACATTTTCCGGGAAATTATTTCTCAAATTTCGGGAGACATTGATTAGACGAACAGAAAGAAATATTTTTCTCCCTGTTTCTTTGTCGACGGAAAGCATTTAATTTACGAATGCTCGCACGTCTTCGTTAGAATGATAGGCTGTTATAATTGATTACCTACTGAATAACGAAGGTAAACAAAAATTAAAGATAATTCGGATTACGCGAGAAAGAAAATTCGATTGGCAGCTATTGCAAATAAATTCTTTTCCCTTCCAAATGCTGTTCTCGTTAACGCCCAACACCTCCTAATGGTACATGCTTTTACAGCAAATACGGGGAAGACATTGCTTTGCACACCTTTCCTTTACAAGACCTACACAAATTTGTAAGAGCAAAATAATCCTAATAGGTCACTCGATCGAGCTGTTGAACAATTTGATTAAATATTTCACGTTTGATTGCTCAAGCACTGATTGTAATTGCGTACTAAACCGCTGACACGAACGTATAAATATTACCGACACCTATTATAATATTTCCCTGATTAAAATATCCCCCTTGTCTTTCCAACGAAATTATCAATACTGCGAGCGATCGGCGGATAATTCGATTGGGTGTTGTAATTAAAGAACGATGCGACGAATAAATCGTATTTGTAATTGTTACAATTATTTCTGTATTTCTGAATTGTAAAGTAACGCACAAGACAAGAGCGATATTTCGAATGGTATAAGTCAACTATCTTGGACATATTCTGAACACATAATCATTTCAATTCATTTCGTGTAATAAATTGTCAGCATAAAATGTTCTTGCCGCAACTCGTGATAACGTGCATCAACGTAAATGGCATAATTTAATTTCCAACACATTAATTAATTGTATTTTTTCAAATTTCCAAAGACTCTCAAGCACAGAAGATGGGGGAAATTTTTATTCGATAGAAATGCAATTACACCATTTATGTACGAGCAACGTATGCAACATTTATGTAACACAATTATTTACCACAAACGATAAGCAGTCGAATATTATTTACTAAAACGACACTATTATAGTAAACCTTTAATAGCGTAATACTTTCTTTAGTAAACCTACTTTCTATTTACACATCGAATCTTCATATAAAATACCAAAATATTTCAACATTTCCAAGATAATTTTACTCTGCCTCGCCTACTTCCAATTTACAATTTCATTCTCGCCATTGTGAGACCAAGGACTTTGGTTTGCAAGCTATCGATATAACGACGATGGATGGAAAAGTGCCAGATACTTGCAAAAATACTAAACGATACGTAAAATATACTGAACGATTCAAACACTACCAAGCGCAAACAATTTCCACCATTGATTAATTCTTAAAGGCCACCAGCTATAATATCATTGGCTTACTTGGCCAAATTATGTTAAATTTAAATGGTACTGCTACTATGTGATAACGATACTAAAATATAAGCCCTTATTATTCTAATTAAATTTACACTACGTGAAAAAGCACTTTGAATGTTTTTTTTGTTTTTTTTTTTGAATTCGCATTATTTTTCGATAGAAGCAAAACTTTATCGTAAAATTTGCATTGCGATTTTATTACTGAAAGTATACTAAAAAGGAGCTAACGATTAAAGTGATTTGTATTTTGGTATATATATATATAGTTAATGTCTTTATGAAATATTTAAATATTTTATCAATTTAAATATTACTAGTGACTGACCATTTTTTTCTTCTTTTTTCTTCAATGAATTTTTACTAAGAGATTAAAGATAGATCCATCGCAATTTACAACGCGTAGATTGCACTTCTCTAATGCGTTTTTTGCTTTCACATTTCGCATGCAATACATATTTGAAGACCTGACGTTCGAGGCAAAGAATATTTTAACTTAATGTAACAATAATTGTAAACTAAAATGCACATCTAAATACTAGCTTGTCTTTTGTTTCGTACCGCGGTGCAAGAAATCAAAACTTGTCCGTTCGTAAAAAGTTCCATTCAAATTGGTCGTCTCTCGTGTTCATTTTAATCTGCGATATTTCGACAGTGACTTGAAATGAGTATTATTAACACAATTCCCAACGGGAATAAAACAAAGTCTACTTAGCATAAAAATAAATAACAGTAACATTGTTGTTTGTTCTTTTTTTCTCTTATACGTTCGACCATTCGTTAATTAAAAATACGAACTATGATATTCGTTCCGGTATCGATTAAACGAAGAAATCATAAAAATATCACATAGTATTGATTAATACTAACAACTTCGATCGAATCACTGATACAGCTCCAATGTTAACAAATTTTCAAATACTGTGTAATTGTAATACATTTCGAGTAAAGTAAAGAATCTCGGATGTTAAAAAAAAAAAAAAGAAAAAAAAGCACAATTCATTCGTAAAGCAATACTAAATACTTAGCATAGTTTTCGCGTCAAGCTGTCAAGCTCTATTTCATCCAGCACTCTTCCTCCTGTATACACAGTTCATGTGTTAAGAAAGTCTTTCGCAAACGAGAAACTGTACTTCTCCCAGTCTTGAAACCCATCAATTAAAATGCACTTAATGTTGTTATCTTGAAGAAGTAAGATACTCATTTCATTGATATTTAAATATATATATATATATATATATATGTATGTATGTATAGACACATTGTGCTCCTAGACTTGAAATTCATGTACAGTATGAAGAATTTTTGTTTTAATATTTATAATACATACCCACCAAAGCCATATATTAAAAAAAAAAATTAGCGAGAGGAATTACGATTCTAATTCCTTCTATATATATTTATATATATATTATGTATATATTTTCGTTTGCTTGTTTGAAACCCCAATTATCGATATTAGACTTAGTTACACAAAGTAAAGGATTCCACCGTGCACGCAGTTAAAACAGTATGTATAGTATTTACTACAAAAAATGATTGTTCCGGATGAATTAATCGTTAAGACGTTTCGTACATACTTCTTAAAATAAATAATTTATGATTGCCATCATAAACTACTTTGAAATTTATACTGTATATTTTATGGTACAATCGTCGAAAATTAGAGACACTGATGAACACAATGTCTTATTTAAAATAACTTTGATGCCGGGGCCCGATGCCTACCAAAGTAAAACTTATACAAGGAGAAAAGAACAGGGGCTGCTATTATATCGCATTATATTAATTAGACCCGTTCCGAATTTCACACCATTTCCTTTCTTGTTACGAGAAAAATATATTTGGGACCGAAGTTATTACACGTTTATACACACGGCAAACTAATTTGTATTTTAATCGTTGTCTCTGTTGCCCACTCTGTTTTACGTTCAAATATATATCTACTTAAACTACCTTTGGCCAATATCATACAGGGCTTGTAGAAAGTTTAGACGAGAAGCTTACGACTGATACAACTAATTTCATGTCGAATATTTTGCGGGTCTTTCGTGTTACCTAAAAATCATTCGAAAAATATCAATATTCGTGTATCTACAAGTGTGTATCCGTTATTATATCTGTGGCTAGCATTGTTTAAGGACTCGTGAATGTAACGAGACGAATGAAACAGCGGAGAAGAGTGTTAAAAATGAAGAAAATAATGATGTATCGAGACCACCGTCTGCTATGCATCTATATCTATATATATATTTATTATATAACAAATGTCGAGAAAATATGAATTTCACGATAATCACGTGTGTTCCACGGGAGAATATTTCATTAGGTATAAGCTTTATTTTGCCAGGCATAAGGGCGAATTTACATATTACTTTAATTATATCGTGCTTCTTAATAATCTGTTCCAGCATGATCTTCGTTTCATAGACCTCGAAGATCAGTAAACTCTAAATCTGTTTTCTTTAAAAAGTTTTGTTTTCTCTCGGTGAATAACCGGTCTATGCAGCATTAACTATTTGGAGAACAGTGACGAATGACGTGTGTGTCTGTGTACATCGACGTACGTACTTATCATTCGTGTGTAGTTTAAAACAGGATAATTAACAATATTCTCTTACCAACATCGACCACTGCCTCTCAGTACAGTCACATTTTTTTTACTTTGCACGCGGTAAAAGGTTAATCACAAGTTACTTCCGGCACGCTACGCCTGCAGATTAACAGGTGGAAGATGAGATCTTAGTAACTGGCTTCGTGTCCAGCGAGTATGTACAAATCTGCTCCTTCAGATTCAGTCAGTGTGCCCGATTGAACTAAGTGACTTTCCAGCATCACAACTCTGCGAGAAAGATGAACAGAACATTGTAGGGTGGTGTTGGATCTCTGAATCTCGGCCATTTTCAAGCGAAGAACAGGGTACTTACTTATCCGACCCGAGTAATCTGTACGTTCTACTGGGATCGCTGATTTCTTGCGTAACTTCGCCATTTCTGAAGCTCCTACCTTGCATGCCATGTTTGTGGAATGCTAATACACTATCCGGTAAGCAGACTGCACAGGGGAGAAGAATATTTTTAGCTTACAAATTCATTTCACGATCGACAACAATAATGCTATTATTCGCCGCGAGATAAACTTACTGATCGACTCGATTTGGAAGTTAAAATGTAATTCTGACATGTGCTTCCTGCTCGATCTGGGTTTTCCTTGAAGCGTTACCACTTTCACTACGTCTACGAAACAAGAATGGGATACGAATGAAACATTTTTAATTACCAAAGAACGCAGCAACGTTACTAGTTTTGTACTTACTATCGTAACAGACTAATATTGCGTTTTTCTCTAACTGGGTGACGTTAATAGCGTGAAGGTTTTCCCTTCTCGGTATCACGGTGGCTGCAAAAATATTAAATATAATATTAATGTTCTATATATTCGACACGATATTGCCGTTTATTGAACGCATACGAATGAACAATATACCTGAACCATCCATGTCTTCCAGTTCGTCGCTGTGAAACCAACTCGCCCCCGAATTCATATTAATTAAATCCAATTTTAATTTGTTCTGCTGATATGGTTGTTTCACCGATACGCACACCATAGGATACTCCATTTCGGGAGTAATAATAATCTCGAAGACGTTCAACGGCGTTGGTAGCGTGCAATCGAAATGCTTCAGCAGCATAAATTTATTCAGGGGATCGTACCATTGCATTAAAAATATTCCGGTTGGCATTGCTCCGCACAAATATTTATACCTACAAATTCGAACGTTTTATCATCGCATACAATCGTAGGAAATGCACAAACAACCTCGGCTTACCCGTTATATGGATTTCTCCCTACGCAACACCTGGTGCAGCCCTTAGTGTCCGGTACTTTAGTAGTCAGGGCAAACTTCCTAGGTACTAATCTCTCGGGTATCTTATTCATGTGCAATGAAAACCTATGCGTCTGTTTGCTCTGCATCGCTAGTAGATCGTGTCTGTACAATTGCGGCGTTTTTCCTGAAATTTTCGCACGGTATCGTTCTTTACACAGTCATCGGAATATAAAGAAACGTTAGGAACAGTTTGTAACGCGGGTCAAATCTCACCGGACAAAGACATGAGAACGTCCTTAATGACGTACATCCAAATCGTACGTCTCGGATACAACTGATCTATTGCTGTTTCGTGAAGTTCGTTTAGATTTAAGTTATAAATGCCCTCCTCCGCGGCGATCAGTAAATGCTGATCCCTCGTGTCCGGATGTATCCAGCTTGCGGTACAATGTATTCTCAATGGACAACCGTTGAATACCTGAATAAAAATATTCATTGAACTAATATATTTAAATCACCGAACGAATGATATCTCCGGGTGCAATAGAAACGGGAACCAACTTTTGAGAAACATGCACCCATGTGAACTTTGGGTGTGGGCGGCAGTCCGTTGCTGATAGGCCTTGGAGGTGTGTGACGCTTTCTGTCCCTTCTTCTAGGAGGAACAGGTGGAGTGTCGGACAATAGATCTGGACTCATGCTTTCACTGTCTGGGTCGCCCGACACCTCGTTTTGACCTAGACAAAAGATTCTCTCCGTTAATTCTATAATTGCGGCAACGGCAAGGTATACTTCGAGGGAAAATGTATGCGTAATTTAAGGCGTGCAAGTGAAGATATTTCAAACGCAATTTTTGGAGCAATAATTAACATGCTTTTACCATTAGACTGGGGGGACTCGTCCCTGGGACCGCTGTCCGAGAGGGACCGTTGACGTTGTCCATTGACAGCGGTTAAGGATTGATTGTGAGTATTGTTCGCCAGACCATACAACTCGTCCACAGAGCTGTGGCGTCTGGGACTCACTTGCGATCCTAAGCATCGAACTTACTCTTTATACTACTGTCTCAATATTTTCGAGTATGTCAGAATTTCTGATTAAACTAGCCGTATTAAGTTTCACAGTAACCCCTGGACAAGCGATCACCATTTTCATTGCACGAGGGACCTGTTATTCTCTGGTTAAATGATCGTGTACAGAGTCGTAGGTGATCGCTTATTCAGAAACTACCTCTACGTCAAACTAGTACAATTTTGCAACCGCAATTTAACACGGATAATGATTAACAAAGCTTGGTATGTACATATTTTGTTTTGCATCACGATGTGTTGAAATTGAAGGTAGAATTATTTTTACCTGACATGTTATAATACGGACAGTGAACTTCGCAGTCGTTGGACGATTCCCCGAGTGGTAGGGTTGCTCTGGAAAATAATAAGTAAACCAATAACTGTTAACAAGTGTTCTTACATACGGAAGAAAGAACGAAATCTTTCGTTCGATAAAAAGTCATTGCTACTTGTGTTAGTAAATTATCATTAAATAAAAAAATTGAATAGGTATGTAATAATAAAAAGAAATCTAACATCGCTCGTGGCGAACCAGTGTGTTTGAAGCTGATAGAATTGTAACGGCTGGAATGTGAAAAATCGTGTGAATTTAAAGCATTTGTTATTGTGTTACTTGTTAGGCGTTTGAAATCGTTTGAAAGAATACAAAGAGGGGTGTCTTGTAAAGGGTAGTGCTTAGAAAAATGAAATGTTTAAGCAAAAAACGTACAAAATTCAATATACCGATATGTACGAGTATTTGCCAATAACTAAACATCGTGGGAAAAGATCGCAATGTTCCTTTTTTTGTTTTTTTGGGACGCTTGAGTTTTAACAAATTTTTGCGTACATTTAATTTCATTCTTTTTTTCTCATATAAATGTCGACAATAAACAATTCGTGGATAAACTTAAACATTCATCGTTAATTTTTGTTGACCAAAAGACAAAACAGTTACTTCAACAGAAAAGTAAACCGACCTGCATCTACAACCAACAAAATAAAACAGCCTACTATTATATTTTATCGTTTACTTACTGCAGGGAATATAGCTGGTCGCAATGCCCACCAACCATCGACATTGCATTCCCCCTGCACACATAAAACTATAATCATATACTATAAAACAATTATACATGTCTTTTATTATCAATCCTCCCGAACTTGATTAATTTCACAATTATATTTCTGTACAAATTACGGGAAATATACATGGACAATTGTTTCAATCAATTAAGCATGTCATTTAGCAACACTTATTGCCGCAATTACTTAAATTAAATACAGGATATCATTCCATTCTCTCTTTTTTCTTTTTCGCGAGTGAGTTTATTTTGTAAGTAACGGGTGCTGTTCAATTGTTATCCTCGCTTTTTAATCGCCCAATTCCAGTTTGTAAATTTCGAAAAATCGAATTAGTGGAACGCGACAAATAAATGAATATTATAGTGCATCGATTTGCAGAATTTTACAAACGAGTAGGGGCTGAATAAAAATAGAGCGCACCTTAGAAATTATAAAAATATGTAATCTTTGTAAAAGAAACACATAGTACCAGCACCAACACGATTAGCAACGTTAAAGCTCGTTCTACAAAATAAAAAAAAAAAAACAAGTGCATGCAATGAACATTAAGATATACATTCCAAAAATATTAAATCTAAAATAATATTATTTTACCTACATCTTTCGCGCGTTAGTATTTATATCATGAGCACCATGGGGAGTAAAATAAAAATGACTATTAGGAAGAATTAACTTTTGCAACGTATAATGCAAAATAGCTTTACATCAATTCAAATTTTTCTCATGGAATGCGAAAAGGAAAAGTGGTGTAAGATAATTATAAAAATTAGTCCGAATAATTAGTAACAAGCTGCATTAAAAAAAATAGATAAATGGTCGTAACGCAAGCTGTTAGAAAGTATAAGTGCAAGGTGCAAGGTGCAAGGGAAAAGGGTTACCTGCCAATACCTTAGCAACAACTCCTCATCAATGTACTGCAATAGACTCCTGTTGGGAGAAATTATTAAAATTACAAACTGATCTGTGAAATTAATGCTACGAGAATTAAAATGTCCGGTGAATTTCGGATAAGGATTAGACGTAATGTAAGGTAATGTAATTTCAAGTCTGCGACTTAATTATATCCCTAAGATTATTATTATTAATACTTATTGACTTGACTAATATATATATATATAGATATCGCAAATACTTGCACATCCGATATATGCAATCCCATAATTGAAGATGATATCATTTATATTATTTGGTTGAAAAATGATTGTTCATCGAATGTGTAAGATAATTGCGAAGAACATACACAAGATATTATTACAGCATCCAATAATAATAAATTTAGGAAGACAAAAAGATCGTACAACACAATAAGCGTTAACAATTAATACTTACGAAATAGGGGTAGTGAACACATCAAGACCCTTCTGCACTTTCATTTTAAACATGCAATATTTATCGCACAATATTTATTTATTATTGCCATGCGTATTTTTGTTTGTTCTTTCAGTATAAGTGTATTAAACAAATGAACACGATTTTGCACAATAGAAACAAACGAAAAAAGTTAAACAAATAAATAGGAAAGGTTTACAATCATTCGTGCGTTTTTAAAATAAAAAAAAGACTTGAAATTTTTAATTGCATTCTATGTTAAGAACTATAGTGGCACGCAATAATTAGACCATACGGGTAATATGTTTTTTAATTCAAACGACGTAGTTTCACCCTGCTTGAATGTGATTAACATGATTATTCGCGGTAATATTAATGTTAAATGATCAGGCAAAATTTTGGAAACTCTGTAATATCTTCATACCAAACTGTCTGCGTTTTATTACCTTAAACTCATATGAAATATCTCTGTGCCTGTTTTGCTTCGACGCGACTGTCTACTATCAGTAGTAACGTTAGCGCCAACAGTACTGACACAAAAACAAACTGTATCATGTTTCGAAAAAGTGAGATACCGTATGGATAATTATACTTAAACCAATTGTTACGTAAGGCACGGAAAACTATCGTGAAGTTTGAACGTCAATTTCCATAGTTATACGACTAATTGCATTTCATTGCACCATTAGTAAAAGAAAATATTTCTTTTAAATTCGACAGAGAACAGATTGCGACTTGTTAGCTCTCTAACAGCATTCTATTTGTATTTAATATTATTTCTGCATACATGATATGCACATGGAATGTATGCAAAAGCAGAAGCAGACGTGCATATGAAGTTTGGAAACTGTTAGGATAAATTGCCGTTTTCACTTTTGTTTCATCTGGAAATTCGTGTAATGTCTTATACTTATTAATTTCTAAATTCTGTAAACATAGCTGAAAATTACAGTTGTGAAAAACAGCAATTATCATATTAACAGAGAGACTATAAAAAAAATTCCCACCCCATTTCTTTACAACAATATACGAACGGATGTAACAAGCGTATATGAAATATACTCACTTCTCCTGTACGTCTTCGAACGCCGAGCCGATACCGCAATCCGGATGCACATCACAATTATGAACAGCCTGAATTACGCACAGCAATAAATTACTTCGAATATAATATTAACATTGCAAGAAATACATGGTTCTCGCTTAACACAGAGAACGCGAATTACCTTCACATTATTCATAATATCCATGATGTCCCATGATGGATTACTGTCCGCGGACGGGGAAATTGCATCTCTTTGCAACGTTCCATCGAGATTAATTTGGTCTGCAACGCACGTGTATTTTACATTTGCACAGACTAAAGTCAATAACAATTTTTGTTAACGAATCGCTGTTTACCATCGCTATCTAATTGTGGTACAGGACTTTTTGGTCTAGGTCTCGCGGTATGTCGCGATGCTATCCTTTGCGGGACATTGGGAACGGCTCCGTCCTCGTCGGCCTCTAAATCGGTGAACATATGACTAGGATTTGATACCTTTTGCAACAGTTCCAGTGCTAAACGTTTACTCATGTCCCCTTGAAAGAATGCGTGCTGGAATAAAAAAAATTTGCGTTAAAACACTTAATCCACTCATCTCACCGGGCCAAAATTCTATGCAACGTAGAAAATTAAACAGTGGAAAACAAGACACACCTGTAACAATTTCTCAGCGGTCGGTCTCTTTTTAGCATTTTTCGTCAGGGCAACTTTAACGAAATTATGGAACGTAGGACTCCATTTGTCGCGGTCCTTCAACGTGGGCGGCTTGAAGCCCGATTTGGACATAAGGAAAAGCGCTCTCATTGGATGCAAATCGAACATGGGCGGCTGCAATTCTGCTAATTCTATCGCAGTGATCCCACATGCCCAAATATCACAAAGCTGATTGTAACCGCCCTTTCTTTCTACGGCTGCGACCTATAAATCGTTCGATGTAGATCTTTGATACGGAGTAGAATAACTGTTTGATAAAATCGATGAACAATTACGGATACCTCGGGTGCCATCCAGTAGGGAGTGCCGATAAAACTTTTTCTTTTATTAATGGTCGCAGTGATTTGCGCGGACACACCAAAATCAGCCAACTTGACATCCCCAGCTTCTGTTAATAATATATTGGCACCTTTAATATCGCGATGCATTTTGCCCATGGTGTGCAAGTACGCCAATCCCAGAAGAGTTTCTCTGCACATGTACGCTATTTGTATTTCTGACAATGGTCCAGTTACTGCGACAGAAATAAAATCTTTTATCACTGCATACCTCTTAATAATAGAATATATTGTTAATGAAAAGCCATATCGTACTGTGATATATATCTTGTAGGGAACCACCGCCGCAGTATTCCATACAAATCCACAATTTGTCTCTCCTCAAATAACTTCCATAATAGGCAATAATGTTAGGATGCCTGCAATCCTTCATCATTAATATTTCCTGCTGAATTATTGCAAAATCATCCCCTGAAAACCATAAGATAAATATATTATTCAAAGACAAATAAGCAACAAGCCAAGTAAACAAATACGATTATTATTGAGCAGTAAATCATAATAATAATTCGTTCATGTACAATTAAAAGCAATAAATATGCAAGCTTGCAAGCTTTTTCAACAATATATACAGTAGCATTACTAAAAAAAAAAAAGCTACATACGTAAAAAAGATAAATAGTGCAATATGCACGAAAATAATCGTTATCTGTTTAAATATAATTTGACTGCAAAAAAGGCAGTGTAAAAAGTAGCATGCGGAATCCAGTTTCAACAGCTATTCAAATATCAGTCAAAGTAGATGGAGAACGTGAATCGTTAGTTCGTTCGAGAAATAACTTTTGCAATATCTTTCGTGAATATCAATCGGAAAGGATCGTGAAAACGAACGGCGGATCTGCTAGGATGTATGTACCTGGCTCCAATTTGATAACCTTAATTGCGGCGAGGTCATTCATGGAAAGTCTTTTGGCCTGGGAACAGAAGTTACAGTGGCGCGTGAATACGATGCATTTATTTCGAAACAAGGGAATGATATAAACGTGCGAACCTTGTAAACATCTCCGTACGTTCCACTGCCTATCCTCTGAATGAGTTCGTACTCATCCTGTGGATTTCTTCGGCTTATGTCACTGGACAACGCGTTCGCGTTCAAAGCCATCCTAGAACACGGATTCTTGCCAGTCTAACGGCTAACGGGCGTAATTAATATCTACAAAAGAAGATTAACGTTAAAGTGTAAAAAACACATTTGTTCGTCAGAATGTCACTTTCGTCGAAACGTCGCCATTGTTCACAACAGCCCTGAGGTTAGCCGCGACTTGTCCGAACGGTTCTGCGAGACATCGATCGATCGATTTGTGCATCTCCTATGCACCGATATGCACTAAATAACGAGCTTTTTTTCTTCCTCTGTTTCTTTCATATTTTTCATACCTTTTCTTTACTGAAGAATCTCTGTCACTATCAATTGAATGTTCCTGAACGTCTGACGAATTTAATGAACGTTAAATGTTAAATATTTTAGAGGAAATTAATTGGTACGTACAGCTCATTTACATTTTTTTAAATATAAAAAGTACTTAGGAATTTGCCTTCGAAGGGTTAAGTAATATTACTACATTACCGATAGTAAATGAAATTTTCTGGATATTTGCATTACCGACAGGTTCATTAGTTATTTAGTTTATCGACAATTGCAAAAGCATTGTTTCCTCGATGTTGTAGACACAGAATTATCGGAAATAAATTGAATTTTATTTGATAAAAAATATACGAGCAGTTTCGTGTGGTCGGTAAGATATTAGCACATTTACCGACCTGTAGCCGATAAATATCCTTCGATGTTTCACGCGGCTGCCACTCGGCGCAAGCGGCAGGCCATGCGACAATAACAGCCACCGTCGTACCTTTGATGCGACATGAGCTGCTCTTAAACATTTTTGAATAGCTTATAATGTTCAAATATTAATGAAAAATGTATCGTCAGATTGATGTGTATCCTAGTAAGTACATTTGTTTAGATTGAAAATTGATTTTCAATAGTTTAACTCGTACGGTGCGGCAAATATAAACTTAACCTAAACGGTGGCAGGTAAGACGCGGTGTACTTGCTACACAATGGAAAACATCTGCGCTGCGACAATAAATTTCTTAAATGAGTTAAACAAATTGGACGTGAAACAAATATTGACATTATGGTTGTTTTCAGGTCCGTGAACAAACAGGAAGCAGTCGCATATTATACCTACGAATACAATAAAACATTGCGACAGCTATTGGGACAACAATTCTACGTACTGTGCATAAACTAGTTAAATATATGAATTTACTATCGTGAGTATTATAGATATGAAAGCAATTTATGATTACAGTATTAGAATTCGTGATCCAATTACAGCTCAATATATTCCTCGAATTAGCGCCTATGTTTCAATGGACAATTACATTGCGATGGATCTTTATATTGTGAGGCTACCATGCAATTATGTTCAAACATAAAATATGTCAATAAAATCATTTTACACAATTCTCGGCAACTGTCTGAAGTGTGCAATTGTCGCGCACTGTATCCATGAATATGTGGGAAATATTGTGTTGGTAAGTAGGCCACGCTTATAATAAGAAATGTGTGTATTAAATATTGTGCAGTGCAATTCTTATATGATAAATGTGTAAACATTATGCGAGAGAAAATGCGAATTACTCTTGGTACTTTTTTCTAATACTTTTAATGCTGCTCAGTGTGCAGGTCCATCTATGGAGCCAACGTTATGGAATAATGATGTTTTAATTGCCGAGCGTATATCAGTCAGGTTGAAGAAGTTCAAGAAAGGTGACATCGTGATCTCCCAATGTCCCTCTAACGCGGACCAATATATATGCAAAAGGATTACAGGTTTACCTGGAGATAGAGTAAAACACGGAATTGTAGTATGTACTGTTAATGTTGCTACTATAGTTTGTATCTGTGCAATATCTAGACTTTCCAAATTACACTTCATTTATGAATAAATGAATAGTTGAGAAGGATAAAAGATTAATGATTCTTCACGTAAAGATATAGAAATTGTTGGGAAAAGTCTAATGATTGTTGTTCGTAGGTTCCACGTGAGCACATTTGGCTGGAGGGAGATAACGCTTACAACTCAACGGATTCTCGGACGTATGGACCTGTTCCAGTACATTTCCTGCGTGCACGTGTATTGTGCAAAGTAGTGCCATCGGACGACATTTCTGGATTCATTCGAAAACTAGTGTAACCTGGCTGAAATCCTTGTATTGAAATTTCTATATAAGATATCAGGGCTAATGAAGAAATTCACCGTGTTACGTTTAAATAGAACATGTTGTTTTCATTCATAATTTCCGTCTCAACTCCGGAATTAACAACGAATTATTCTTAGGACATTAACTTAGCTGTCTTATTTGTGATAAATTATCAACAACATGTTTACAAACAAAGTACATAAACGGAAATGTAAACAGCATAGTGGCGCAGTGCGCCGAATTATCAAAGCATTAAGTACGTATGCTGTTGCCAACAAATTTCGTTGGTGAAATAATATCGTGTGATTTTATTCACGAATAGGATCCAACCAGCTCGGCAACAGATCTTGTATATAAAAGGAATGAAACATTGGACAGTTAATAGTAGTTCGAAACCGTTGAACGAGGAACAATTTTCTGTACGAAACGTGTTCACTTTCTTTTTCTCTACCCTTACTCTTTGCAAACTATTCGCGTGGTAATTCTAGGAGTAAAATCGCCAACTGGAAATATTGCATCCGTGTTCTTCTATTATCGACGGCGATAAGTTTAGTGGAAAAAGACCTGTGCTCGCGAATTCTCGTCGGGGACCGCGGAAGACAGAGATAACGCGGAACTTTAACGTAAGGAACTACCAAAAATGAATTCTTTCATCGTGCTACAATACATACCACAAACTACTAATTACATTATATACATTATTCTTATTTCTATCATTGCATACCATTGCACTTGCCCTTTCAAATTAAATACACTGCCATTCTGTTTCCACGTAATGTTACATCATTTACCACTAATATATTACAAAAACCTTTATTAAATAGCAAACGATTCATATGACATCTCCTAAATACGATGTTTCTAAATGTTTATAAATAATCCTTGTCGTACGTATCTGACGGACAATGTGATTCATTCGCGTACTACATAAGTAAGTAAGTACTTACATATTTATAATATGTACATATACTTTCGATCACATACAAAAATACACGTGAACGTATATTAAGTATAACACCGCATGAAGGTGTAAGCGTAGTAGGTACAGATTGGCACCTACATAAATGTACATGACGTAATTGCATTAGGCTTCGATCCATATTATTAATAATAAATCCTTTGCTACGCGGAAATTCGTCATCGCATCGAACGACTATGCAAGAACGTTGTTCAACGTTTTCCCTAACAGCTGATTTTGACAGAGACCTTGAACGCGTTCTACGCAGTATCTCGGATAACGATTACGATATTCTTGTTTTAATCAACAAACCCGTGCAACACAAAAGAAACGTTTGCTTAATTGGTGGCCTTACAACGAATACGTAAATTTGTAGATCAAATTTGTATAATTGCAGGCAATTAACAGACACGAATAATGGTTATGGTGTAACTGTGTATGGAAGAAAATTACTTAGTCGCATAAATATTATACAGAGAACGAAAATGTCTATGCAAAATCAATCGAAACTTTTAACGCAATTGAAGGATTACTTCAACAAGTCTGTTTCCGATAAAAATCTGCAAATCATTTTATCCAAGGATTGGATAGACTTTCTACAAAAAGTAACATATTCCCAGATAAACACGTTGAAAAGATTTTCGCCCATCGAATTCACAAGGAGTACGAACAGCAATAAAACAACAGGTTCTGTAATAAGCGACGATGCGCGTAATGCTAATAATAATAAGGCAGAAAGAGAGGATACGACATCCGTGTCACAAGACGAGGAGAAGTTACCAGCCAGTTCTGTTAAATACAAAAAGGTAGGTTAAATCATTTGAATGACACGCTATAATTGTGACAACAAAAGCTGACATTCCTTTATGTCGAACAATTTTCGCAGCCAATTCACGAGCAGGAAACTGGTAATGAGCCAAAGTTTCATAACAAAGTAGCATCTTACACTCTATCAGAGATTTTTGACTCGCTGATATATAAGTTAAGTGTCCAAAGCCGAGCAGCTAATTTGGTTGTCTCACCAAAGTGGAAAGTAAATATTCACAAAAATATACCAAAACACAGTATCACATCCAGAACGCGCCATGTTTTAAACAGTATTACAACAGCTGAGTCACATGCCTCGCGTTGGAGGAGAATCGATGATTTATTGGTACACATTGATCAATATCCAGAGGCACGGCATTATGCGATTAAAGAAGGGGCGATTAATATTCTACTTAAGACAAGGCAGAAACTTAAGGATGAAGAGATAAAAGGTATGCATCGATTGTGTAGGAATGATTTCTTTTAAGTGCCAAATGAATACCTTTAATTCTAAGACATTGAATTCACAGCATCCGTTAGAGAGGCTCTGGCAGTATTGGGCTATACCGATCCGCTGCCTGCTAAAGGTATCAGAATTCTTTCTATCGACGGTGGAGGCATGCGTGGAGTATTAGTTATAGAAATGCTGAAAAAACTGGAAGAACTCACAGGAAAGAAAACACATGAAATGTTTGATTACATATGCGGTGTGAGTACAGGAGCTATTCTTGCCGCTGCTTTAGGTATGTATAATATATATGTATACTCTTTGCGAATCCTTGTACCGTTCTCCCTTGGGAAGACTTGTTTGTCCACGTTCGCAACATTAGTATGCAGCAAAATAAATGTCTAAATTAATTTTATGTCTAGTCCTCCCAATGGCAACTGGATCAGGTAATAAATATCATGCCCTTTTGTAATCTTACTCGGTAGTTATATTATTTTGCATTTAATTTCTGACGCAGAGGGTGTCTCTAGCTAAAATATCGTGAATGAAATGATATAAACTAATGAATATTTTCTTTGTAGGTGGGCATAAACGGAAATCGTTGCAGGAAATATCTGAATTGTACAAGGAATTAAGTGCCAGAGTATTTACCCAAAGTGCCATAAAGGGTACCAGTAATTTGGTATGGAGTCACGGTTATTACGATACCGCGCTCTGGGAAAAATTACTACAACAGAATTTGGGTGACAAAGCTCTCATAAAAACAGTTCGCGACCAAAATACCCCAAAGGTAATTTCGCGGACGATTATTGCGTACATCGAACACATACGTATAATATTTATGCTACATAAATTATTATTTAGTTTTCAGCCATATCAGCTATAGTGAACCACGAACGTGTAATGGCTTATGTATTTAGAAATTACACTTTACCTCATAGAGTTGAAAGTCAGTATATAGGATCTCACAAACACAAATTGTGGGAGGCTGTTAGAGCGTCCGCAGCAGCTCCTAGTTACTTCGAAGAGTTTAAGTACGGTGAATATCTTCATCAAGATGGAGGTAAACGTTATTTAATATACTTTGCAGTTAATTAGCGTTTCAGAATGAGGTGAAAATAATTGAAGCCAAAACGTTTTAATGCTCCCATTTCTCGTAGGTATACTTGTAAATAATCCTTGTGCCGTTGCGTTACACGAAGCCAAACAATTATGGCCAAATAGTCCTATTCAATGTGTGATATCTTTCGGAACGGGTCGTACACCGAATCGAATTTACGAAAACAGTGAAGAATCGGCAGGGGTAGCGATCTCCAGTTGGAAAGAGAAGTTCTACAAAATCCTGGACAGTGCAACAGATACGGAAGGTATTCATTTAATTTTTAAATGATTCCATCACTCTGTGTTCACCGCTTTACGTTCTAATTTATATAATGATTTGCTACACAGCTGTGCATACAATGCTGAACGATCTATTGCCGGAGCACGTTTACTTTCGTTTTAATCCGTACCTGACGGAAATGTTGTCAATGGTGGAAATACGTCCGGAGAAGATCAACCAGCTGGAGCTGGACGCAAAGATGTACATACGTAGGAACGAAGAAAAGTTTGAAAAAGCTGCTGAAGTTTTATTGCACAGGAAAAAAATTCGCCAAAAGATCGTAGATTGGGTAGCATTGCAAAAAAAGATATCAGGTCTATGAATGTTGGTATTTCACGAATTTATGCGCATTCCATTGTTTAGAGAATTATATAAAGGGTACACGTAAACATTAAGTACAAATTTTTTAATTATTGCACGCGTACTCGCACGCGTTCGTATGAAGCAGTATTACTGAACGTTGCCATCAAGATGTTATTAGATTTCTTACTTACAATAATTATCTGTCAAATGTTAATGAAATTGATCAGTACCGATTTTTGCGGGTACACGTGTGTATGTGCATATCTTTGTCTGTGGGCAACGCTAAACAATCGACGAGTATCCAAATACTTTCTGTGGTAGCATCCTTGTACCTATGTGTCCGTGGACGCTTGTTACTCGTATATGTTTGTACATAAATTAAATGACTGATTGCGATAGGCAATGACCATTGTTTGAGGACTACTTAATATGTATGTTACTGTGATGATTGTAGTATTAAGGTAAAGTTAAGTTATTTCTAGTGCGTTTAAGTATATAATTTTGACCGTGCAAATGTGTTACCTAAGAACCAAAGTTTTACATCAAACGAATACCTGGTGCAACTAACAAAAGCTGTAAATGTCACGTTAACTTATATTACAAGCACAACTGATTATTTTCAATCTTAATGAGAATCTGTATTTCCCGTACTTGTCGTGTGCATACGAATTCGTTGATGTATCGGTACAAGAAAAGTGAAGCTTTAAATAAAATTAATGATAAATATTTAAATGTTATACGCTTTGAGGAGAATTAATGAAATCTTTACAATTTCGTTCTTATTTAGTTATAAGAATGTTACGTGTTTTTGTACACCATAATTTACATATGTATACATATATACTTATTTAAAAACTTGAATACCATATTACATACAGAGTAAACCTATGATCCAATGTTATATTTTTATTGTCATTACTGCAACTACAATTTCAAAAAAGGAACCGCGATATTTCAATATACATACATACAAGAATACGAAGATTGCCGCCACAGGAGAGAAGTGGGTTCACATTTGGCGCTACTATCGCATTTACCTTACTCGTCCATTTACCAGCGTGTTTCCTTTTGCGAACAATTGTGAACAGTTTGTCTGGGTAAAGAATTTTCTTACATATCCGAATAATCTCCTACGTAACTCACAGACTTGCATTGATACCTTGTTTTTAGGCGATAATGAAGTCATGTAGAATTAAGCATTCATAATCATTTTCTTATATGAATTTCCTACACAACATAATTTCATTCTTATAACACTTAACCTCAAATATTGTTTACGATTGTAATGTCGTAACTAACTGAAGTTTTTCTCCTTTCAGACTGTTTAACATAGAAAAATGGCAAAGTCAAAGAATCATACCAATCATAATCAAAGTGAGTGTAATAAATGCAACAATAAAGCATTACCTGCTTCTGTTAATTATAGGTTAATTCATGGAGAGATTTATTGCATGCAAGACGAAAGCCGTATTAAATGCCGTATTATATTAATTATAGGGTATATTTTGATTTGCAGATCGTAAAGCTCACCGTAATGGTATCAAAAAACCAAAACGCTATAGGCACGAGTCTACGCTTGGTGTAAGTTTTACATTCTTTTCTTATTAATATTAAACGAATATATTATTGCTGGCCTACTGATTTTTTTATTCCTTATTTTTAGATGGATTTGAAATTCCTAAGGAACCAACGTTTTGCAAAGAAGCACAACTTAAAGCCATCCGAACAATTGAAAAGGGCCGAGAAGCGTGAAGCTCTTCGCAAGGAGAAAAAATAACTTCTAACTTTTGTATATAAATGAGCTTATTGTATTAAAAACTTAAAAAGTTTCCCTTGTCTACCCTGACTTTCATACATGTATTACTTATTATTAATTCTTGATACATTCATTGACATTAGTTCTTGTTTCGTTCGCAATCGGTATTGAATGGTCCCGGCGGGACCAATTGCGGAAACTAATTTGCAAAGCAGAGCGTACATCCAAGTTTGATTGTAATGCCCAGATTAGATAGTTGTTTGAACGCAGAACTTGTTTTACTATGAACCGGAGCCCGTGAATGGACCTCAATTATTTGCAAATAGTAAGAAATATTGGAGCTTTTGGCAACTTGTGTATTCAAATTCGTTCGATGCACTTGTGCATTCTCTTCACGTTGTCTCGATATGCTCACCGTCGACCTTTGTCAGCCAATAACAGCAACGCATGTGATACTAGGGGAGGTGAAACAGAGTGATAGCGTATGCTCTGACAAGCCAATATCTCGCGAGCGCAAGTAGTTTTTGAATATTTAAATGCCACAGTGCGATACCAATATGGCAGCTGATCGAGTTATCGATGAACACACTGCAGCAGAAGTTGTAAATCTCTCCAAACCGCGAAGAATTTTATTGTTTAGCGGTAAAAGAAAGTCTGGCAAAGACTATATTACCAACACGTTGCAGGAAAGGTGATATTCTTTTGATAACAATAACAATCGAAAAAATTAAGATGCTTACTCGACATAATAAATAATGTATGTTCTGTTATTAGAATTGGTCACGATAGTAGCGTCATTATAAGATTGTCAGGACCAATAAAATATCAGTGGGCTAAATCAGAAGGCTTGGACTTTGATGAACTTCTGAGTGATGGCAAATATAAAGAAAACCATCGCCTTCGAATGGCAAAATGGGGGGAAAATGTGAGAAAGGAAGATTATGGTTACTTTTGCCGTGCAGCTATAGAGATGTATAAAAGTAAAGAATTATTTTTCTTTTAATACTAATCTCTTAATTTTAATATTAATTTAATATTAAACTTTTGCTTTTAGCGCATAACAAACCAATATGGATAGTGAGCGATACTCGACGGAAGTCTGACATTCAATGGTTTACAGAAAATTTTGGAGATATATGTAAAACAATTCGTATTGTATCAGACGATTCAATTAGGAACAAACGTGGTTGGATATTTACTCCAAGTATATGAAAAAGCTACAGCTCGTCGATTATAAATGCCGATGAGTTTCATTACAAGCAAATGATATTATGGGAAATGGTTTCAGCATATGCAATTTAATTTGTCACAGGTATAGACGATGCAGAAACAGAATGCGATCTGGATGACTTTAGTCCCTGGGATTTAACAGTGACAAATAATAATGGGGACATGGATATTATATTGCAAGATATATTAAAATTGGTTACTACGTAGGGATTGCAGATGTGCTGTAAAGATCTGCTATTTATTGATTAACACTATCGTTCTGCGCAACAATTCAGTTACATAAAATTTAAGTAATAATTAGTTGTACTATGTATTGTAAATAGATATAAAAGAATAGTTCATAATTATTAGCTTGTAAATTTGAATTACAACATGTTCACAACTTGTATCTTCATTAGTTAATTTAAATAAATCTTCAATGAAAAGAATTCTACTGCTCCTTTTATTTTTACACCTTAACAATCCTTGAAAAGACCTAATTCCAATTCCTTAAGCAAGTGCTACCGCATAGGATCCTTAAATGCACAATCCGAAGCGGGACACTTGTCAAAATAATACTTTACCCGGAATTAAAACAAACTCTTGATGGGAACTCAGAAATTAAAGCGCTCGGAAATTCCTGGAACATGACGTTACTTCCAAGAACTGCTGAGATAGAATACCTCCTCGCATATCATATTCTCCTGGTACAAATCCACGATTTTCAGCAAAAATTTCTGGCGAAAATCTGGACTTTGTATCAGGAGAATATGATATGCGAGGAGGTATTCTTTCTCAGCAATTCTTGGAAATGACGTCACGTTCCAGGAATTTCCGAGCGCAAAATTTCTGAGTTTCTGGCAAAAATTTCTGGCGAAAATCTGGACTTTGTATCAGGAGAATATGATATGCGAGGAGGTATTCGTTCTCAGCAATTCTTGGAAATGACGTCACGTTCCAGGAATTTCCGAGCGTTAAATTTCTGAGTTTCTGGCAAAAATTTATGGCGAAAATCTGGACTTTGTATCAGGAGAATATGATATGCGAGGAGGTATTCGTTCTCAGCAATTCTTGGAAATGACGTCACGTTCCAGGAATTTCCTACCGCTAAATTTCTGAGTTTCTGGCAAAAATATCTCGCCGAAAATCGTGGATTTGTATCAGGAGAATATGATATGCGAGGAGGTATTTGATCTCAGCAATTCTTGGAAATGACGTCACGTTCCAGGAATTACCGAGCGCTAAATTTCTGAGTTTCTGGCAAAAATATCTCGCCGAAAATCGTGGATTTGTATCAGGAGAATATGATATGCGAGGAGGTATTCGTTCTCAGCAATTCTTGGAAATGACGTCACGTTCCAGGAATTTCCGAGCGCTAAATTTCTGAGTTTCTCGCAAAAATATCTCGCCGAAAATCGTGGATTTGTATCAGGAGAATATGATGTGCGAGGAGGTATTCGATATCAGCAATTCTTGGAAATGACGTCACGTTCCAGGAATTTCCGAGCGATTAATTTTGTGGATTACTGACACCAAACTTTGCAAGAAATGAAGACTTTGAAAATGCTGCTGCTTCGAACAAGTTGCTGACGCCAACTTTAATAACGTATGGGACCATTTTTACAAGTTCTCCGCTTGGGATCTTTCCATTTAAAGTTCCTGCACGGTAGTACTTGTTTAAGGATTTGGAATTAGGTCTTTTCAAGGATTGTTCAGGTGTGAAAATAAAAAGAGCACTAGAATTCTTTTCATTAAAGATTTATTTAAATTAATTAATGAAGATACAAGTTAATTTACAATACATCTTACAGATAAAACTAATACTGAAATTTACATTTATAAGCAGAAGAATTTAGAACAATTGTGTAATTGACTCTTATGTATATCTATTATATATTTCATTTTACATTTAGTACATTCAGTAGAACTTGTAATAAAGTTTATACAAGATCTACCGAATAAACTGAATATAAAATAAAATATGTAATTATATAATAAATATACATAAGAATCAATTACACAATTGTTCTAAATTAATCTTACAGGGTATAAACTATTTTTATAAACCTATTTACTATAACTAAAGTATGTGGCAAGGGATATTCTTTCTTCTTTCTTGCTCTTATGCACAATGAGAATTGCCGGTCAACATTCTTCGTCCCTTTTCCTGCGAAACCTGCACACACAAAAAATATATTAGAAAGTATGTGACAGAAGAGAGAAAAGTTGTTAAGGTATGTTTAGAGGAAAAAGTAATATGACAAGGCCACACTCGAAGCATAAGGGAAAGAAAGGATTATTTAAAAAGGAGTGGAATGAGGAGTGGAGGGTCGCTCTAAAATCGGAACAGACCGTACCTTGAACCGAGAGCTTTAATTTGAGACGTCTTTGATTAAAATCGGCCCAGCAGAAGCCGAGATAATTGAATTTGTTTAAAGACATTATAAACAAATGCGATTACTGCCACTTCCCGGGGAGCTACAGTAATGACCAGGGGGCATAAATTAAAGCTAGAAGTATAAGCTACCATCTCCAATAGGTGGGATCATCATCCCATGTGAAGTTCATTTGTTATAAACATTTAAACAATTAAAATTGTAATTACGGCCAACTGCATATAGGTACAGCCAGAAGGTATTTTTATCGGGTAGCTTATTCGCTTCCTTTTAATTTGAGACGTCGTTGAATAAAATCGGCCAAGCAGAAGCCGAGATAATTGAATTTGTTTAAAGACATTATAAACAAATGCGATTATTGCCACTTACCGGGGAGCTACAGTAATGACCAGGGGGCATAAATTAAAGCTAGAAGTATAAGCTACCATCTCCAATAGGTGGGATCATCATCCCATGTGAAGTTCATTTGTTATAAACATTTAAACAATTAAAATTGTAATTACGGCCAACTGCATATAGGTACAGCCAGAAGGTATTTTTTATCGGGTAGCTTATTCGCTTCCTTTTAATTTGAGACGTCGTTGAATAAAATCGGCCGAGCAGAAGCCGAGATAATTGAATTTGTTTAAAGACATTATAAGCAAATGCGATTACTGCCACTTACCGGAGAGCTACAGTAATGACCAGGGGACATAAATTAAAGCTAGAAGTATAAGCTACCATCTCCAAGAGGTGGGATCATCATCCCATGTGAAGTTCATTTGTTATAAACATTTAAACAATTAAAATTGTTATTACGGCCAACTGCATATAGGTACAGCCAGAAGGTATTTTTATCGGGTAGCTTATTCGCTTCCTTTTAATTTGAGACGTCGTTGAATAAAATCGGCCAAGCAGAAGCCGAGATAATTGAATTTGTTTAAAGACATTATAAACAAATGCGATTATTGCCACTTACCGGGGAGCTACAGTAATGACCAGGGGGCATAAATTAAAGCTAGAAGTATAAGCTACCATCTCCAAGAGGTGGGATCATCATCCCATGTGAAGTTCATTTGTTATAAACATTTAAACAATTAAAATTGTTATTACGGCCAACTGCATATAGGTACAGCCAGAAGGTATTTTTTATCGGGTAGCTTATTCGCTTCCTTTTAATTTGAGACGTCGTTGAATAAAATCGGCCGAGCAGAAGCCGAGATAATTGAATTTGTTTAAAGACATTATAAGCAAATGCGATTACTGCCACTTACCGGAGAGCTACAGTAATGACCAGGGGACATAAATTAAAGCTAGAAGTATAAGCTACCATCTCCAAGAGGTGGGATCATCATCCCATGTGAAGTTCATTTGTTATAAACATTTAAACAATTAAAATTGTTATTACTGCCAACTGCATATAGGTACAGCCAGAAGGTATTTTTATCGGGTAGCTTATTCGCTTCCTTTTAATTTGAGACGTCGTTGAATAAAATCGGCCAAGCAGAAGCCGAGATAATTGAATTTGTTTAAAGACATTATAAACAAATGCGATTATTGCCACTTACCGGGGAGCTACAGTAATGACCAGGGGGCATAAAGTAAAGCTAGAAGTATAAGCTACCATCTCCAAGAGGTGGGATCATCATCCCATGTGAAGTTCATTTGTTATAAACATTTAAACAATTAAAATTGTAATTACGGCCAACTGCATATAGGTACCGCCAGAAGGTATTTTTTATCGGGTAGCTTATTCGCTTCCTTTTAATTTGAGACGTCGTTGAATAAAATCGGCCGAGCAGAAGCCGAGATAATTGAATTTGTTTAAAGACATTATAAGCAAATGCGATTACTGCCACTTACCGGAGAGCTACAGTAATGACCAGGGGACATAAATTAAAGCTAGAAGTATAAGCTACCATCTCCAAGAGGTGGGATCATCGTCCTATGTGAAGTTCATTTGTTATAAACATTTAAACAATTAAAATTGTTATTACGGCCAACTGCATATAGGTACAGCCAGAAGGTATTTTTATCGGGTAGCTTATTCGCTTCCTTTTAATTTGAGACGTCGTTGAATAAAATCGGCCAAGCAGAAGCCGAGATAATTGAATTTGTTTAAAGACATTATAAACAAATGCGATTATTGCCACTTACCGGGGAGCTACAGTAATGACCAGGGAGCATAAATTAAAGCTAGAAGTATAAGCTACCATCTCCAAGAGGTGGGATCATCATCCCATGTGAAGTTCATTTGTTATAAACATTTAAACAATTAAAATTGTTATTACGGCCAACTGCATATAGGTACAGCCAGAAGGTATTTTTTATCGGGTAGCTTATTCGCTTCCTTTTAATTTGAGACGTCGTTGAATAAAATCGGCCGAGCAGAAGCCGAGATAATTGAATTTGTTTAAAGACATTATAAGCAAATGCGATTACTGCCACTTACCGGAGAGCTACAGTAATGACCAGGGGACATAAATTAAAGCTAGAAGTATAAGCTACCATCTCCAAGAGGTGGGATCATCATCCCATGTGAAGTTCATTTGTTATAAACATTTAAACAATTAAAATTGTTATTACTGCCAACTGCATATAGGTACAGCCAGAAGGTATTTTTATCGGGTAGCTTATTCGCTTCCTTTTAATTTGAGACGTCGTTGAATAAAATCGGCCAAGCAGAAGCCGAGATAATTGAATTTGTTTAAAGACATTATAAACAAATGCGATTATTGCCACTTACCGGGGAGCTACAGTAATGACCAGGGGGCATAAAGTAAAGCTAGAAGTATAAGCTACCATCTCCAAGAGGTGGGATCATCATCCCATGTGAAGTTCATTTGTTATAAACATTTAAACAATTAAAATTGTAATTACGGCCAACTGCATATAGGTACAGCCAGAAGGTATTTTTTATCGGGTAGCTTATTCGCTTCCTTTTAATTTGAGACGTCGTTGAATAAAATCGGCCGAGCAGAAGCCGAGATAATTGAATTTGTTTAAAGACATTATAAGCAAATGCGATTACTGCCACTTACCGGAGAGCTACAGTAATGACCAGGGGACATAAATTAAAGCTAGAAGTATAAGCTACCATCTCCAAGAGGTGGGATCATCGTCCTATGTGAAGTTCATTTGTTATAAACATTTAAACAATTAAAATTGTTATTACGGCCAACTGCATATAGGTACAGCCAGAAGGTATTTTTATCGGGTAGCTTATTCGCTTCCTTTTAATTTGAGACGTCGTTGAATAAAATCGGCCAAGCAGAAGCCGAGATAATTGAATTTGTTTAAAGACATTATAAACAAATGCGATTATTGCCACTTACCGGGGAGCTACAGTAATGACCAGGGAGCATAAATTAAAGCTAGAAGTATAAGCTACCATCTCCAAGAGGTGGGATCATCATCCCATGCGAAGTTCATTTGTTATAAACATTTAAACAATTAAAATTGTTATTACGGCCAACTGCATATAGGTACAGCCAGAAGGTATTTTTATCGGGTAGCTTATTCGCTTCCTTTTAATTTGAGACGTCGTTGAATAAAATCGGCCAAGCAGAAGCCGAGATAATTGAATTTGTTTAAAGACATTATAAACAAATGCGATTATTGCCACTTACCGGGGAGCTACAGTAATGACCAGGGGGCATAAATTAAAGCTAGAAGTATAAGCTACCATCTCCAAGAGGTGGGATCATCATCCCATGTGAAGTTCATTTGTTATAAACATTTAAACAATTAAAATTGTTATTACGGCCAACTGCATATAGGTACAGCCAGAAGGTATTTTTTATCGGGTAGCTTATTCGCTTCCTTTTAATTTGAGACGTCGTTGAATAAAATCGGCCGAGCAGAAGCCGAGATAATTGAATTTGTTTAAAGACATTATAAGCAAATGCGATTACTGCCACTTACCGGAGAGCTACAGTAATGACCAGGGGACATAAATTAAAGCTAGAAGTATAAGCTACCATCTCCAAGAGGTGGGATCATCATCCCATGTGAAGTTCATTTGTTATAAACATTTAAACAATTAAAATTGTTATTACTGCCAACTGCATATAGGTACAGCCAGAAGGTATTTTTATCGGGTAGCTTATTCGCTTCCTTTTAATTTGAGACGTCGTTGAATAAAATCGGCCAAGCAGAAGCCGAGATAATTGAATTTGTTTAAAGACATTATAAACAAATGCGATTATTGCCACTTACCGGGGAGCTACAGTAATGACCAGGGGGCATAAAGTAAAGCTAGAAGTATAAGCTACCATCTCCAAGAGGTGGGATCATCATCCCATGTGAAGTTCATTTGTTATAAACATTTAAACAATTAAAATTGTAATTACGGCCAACTGCATATAGGTACAGCCAGAAGGTATTTTTTATCGGGTAGCTTATTCGCTTCCTTTTAATTTGAGACGTCGTTGAATAAAATCGGCCGAGCAGAAGCCGAGATAATTGAATTTGTTTAAAGACATTATAAGCAAATGCGATTACTGCCACTTACCGGAGAGCTACAGTAATGACCAGGGGACATAAATTAAAGCTAGAAGTATAAGCTACCATCTCCAAGAGGTGGGATCATCGTCCTATGTGAAGTTCATTTGTTATAAACATTTAAACAATTAAAATTGTTATTACGGCCAACTGCATATAGGTACAGCCAGAAGGTATTTTTATCGGGTAGCTTATTCGCTTCCTTTTAATTTGAGACGTCGTTGAATAAAATCGGCCAAGCAGAAGCCGAGATAATTGAATTTGTTTAAAGACATTATAAACAAATGCGATTATTGCCACTTACCGGGGAGCTACAGTAATGACCAGGGAGCATAAATTAAAGCTAGAAGTATAAGCTACCATCTCCAAGAGGTGGGATCATCATCCCATGTGAAGTTCATTTGTTATAAACATTTAAACAATTAAAATTGTTATTACGGCCAACTGCATATAGGTACAGCCAGAAGGTATTTTTTATCGGGTAGCTTATTCGCTTCCTTTTAATTTGAGACGTCGTTGAATAAAATCGGCCGAGCAGAAGCCGAGATAATTGAATTTGTTTAAAGACATTATAAGCAAATGCGATTACTGCCACTTACCGGAGAGCTACAGTAATGACCAGGGGACATAAATTAAAGCTAGAAGTATAAGCTACCATCTCCAAGAGGTGGGATCATCATCCCATGTGAAGTTCATTTGTTATAAACATTTAAACAATTAAAATTGTTATTACTGCCAACTGCATATAGGTACAGCCAGAAGGTATTTTTATCGGGTAGCTTATTCGCTTCCTTTTAATTTGAGACGTCGTTGAATAAAATCGGCCAAGCAGAAGCCGAGATAATTGAATTTGTTTAAAGACATTATAAACAAATGCGATTATTGCCACTTACCGGGGAGCTACAGTAATGACCAGGGGGCATAAAGTAAAGCTAGAAGTATAAGCTACCATCTCCAAGAGGTGGGATCATCATCCCATGTGAAGTTCATTTGTTATAAACATTTAAACAATTAAAATTGTAATTACGGCCAACTGCATATAGGTACAGCCAGAAGGTATTTTTTATCGGGTAGCTTATTCGCTTCCTTTTAATTTGAGACGTCGTTGAATAAAATCGGCCGAGCAGAAGCCGAGATAATTGAATTTGTTTAAAGACATTATAAGCAAATGCGATTACTGCCACTTACCGGAGAGCTACAGTAATGACCAGGGGACATAAATTAAAGCTAGAAGTATAAGCTACCATCTCCAAGAGGTGGGATCATCGTCCTATGTGAAGTTCATTTGTTATAAACATTTAAACAATTAAAATTGTTATTACGGCCAACTGCATATAGGTACAGCCAGAAGGTATTTTTATCGGGTAGCTTATTCGCTTCCTTTTAATTTGAGACGTCGTTGAATAAAATCGGCCAAGCAGAAGCCGAGATAATTGAATTTGTTTAAAGACATTATAAACAAATGCGATTATTGCCACTTACCGGGGAGCTACAGTAATGACCAGGGAGCATAAATTAAAGCTAGAAGTATAAGCTACCATCTCCAAGAGGTGGGATCATCATCCCATGCGAAGTTCATTTGTTATAAACATTTAAACAATTAAAATTGTTATTACGGCCAACTGCATATAGGTACAGCCAGAAGGTATTTTTTATCGGGTAGCTTATTCGCTTCCTTTTAATTTGAGACGTCGTTGAATAAAATCGGCCGAGCAGAAGCCGAGATAATTGAATTTGTTTAAAGACATTATAAGCAAATGCGATTACTGCCACTTACCGGAGAGCTACAGTAATGACCAGGGGACATAAATTAAAGCTAGAAGTATAAGCTACCATCTCCAAGAGGTGGGATCATCATCCCATGTGAAGTTCATTTGTTATAAACATTTAAACAATTAAAATTGTTATTACTGCCAACTGCATATAGGTACAGCCAGAAGGTATTTTTATCGGGTAGCTTATTCGCTTCCTTTTAATTTGAGACGTCGTTGAATAAAATCGGCCAAGCAGAAGCCGAGATAATTGAATTTGTTTAAAGACATTATAAACAAATGCGATTATTGCCACTTACCGGGGAGCTACAGTAATGACCAGGGGGCATAAATTAAAGCTAGAAGTATAAGCTACCATCTCCAAGAGGTGGGATCATCATCCCATGTGAAGTTCATTTGTTATAAACATTTAAACAATTAAAATTGTTATTACGGCCAACTGCATATAGGTACAGCCAGAAGGTATTTTTTATCGGGTAGCTTATTCGCTTCCTTTTAATTTGAGACGTCGTTGAATAAAATCGGCCGAGCAGAAGCCGAGATAATTGAATTTGTTTAAAGACATTATAAGCAAATGCGATTACTGCCACTTACCGGAGAGCTACAGTAATGACCAGGGGACATAAATTAAAGCTAGAAGTATAAGCTACCATCTCCAAGAGGTGGGATCATCATCCCATGTGAAGTTCATTTGTTATAAACATTTAAACAATTAAAATTGTTATTACTGCCAACTGCATATAGGTACAGCCAGAAGGTATTTTTATCGGGTAGCTTATTCGCTTCCTTTTAATTTGAGACGTCGTTGAATAAAATCGGCCAAGCAGAAGCCGAGATAATTGAATTTGTTTAAAGACATTATAAACAAATGCGATTATTGCCACTTACCGGGGAGCTACAGTAATGACCAGGGGGCATAAATTAAAGCTAGAAGTATAAGCTACCATCTCCAAGAGGTGGGATCATCATCCCATGTGAAGTTCATTTGTTATAAACATTTAAACAATTAAAATTGTTATTACGGCCAACTGCATATAGGTACAGCCAGAAGGTATTTTTTATCGGGTAGCTTATTCGCTTCCTTTTAATTTGAGACGTCGTTGAATAAAATCGGCCGAGCAGAAGCCGAGATAATTGAATTTGTTTAAAGACATTATAAGCAAATGCGATTACTGCCACTTACCGGAGAGCTACAGTAATGACCAGGGGACATAAATTAAAGCTAGAAGTATAAGCTACCATCTCCAAGAGGTGGGATCATCATCCCATGTGAAGTTCATTTGTTATAAACATTTAAACAATTAAAATTGTTATTACTGCCAACTGCATATAGGTACAGCCAGAAGGTATTTTTATCGGGTAGCTTATTCGCTTCCTTTTAATTTGAGACGTCGTTGAATAAAATCGGCCAAGCAGAAGCCGAGATAATTGAATTTGTTTAAAGACATTATAAACAAATGCGATTATTGCCACTTACCGGGGAGCTACAGTAATGACCAGGGGGCATAAAGTAAAGCTAGAAGTATAAGCTACCATCTCCAAGAGGTGGGATCATCATCCCATGTGAAGTTCATTTGTTATAAACATTTAAACAATTAAAATTGTAATTACGGCCAACTGCATATAGGTACAGCCAGAAGGTATTTTTTATCGGGTAGCTTATTCGCTTCCTTTTAATTTGAGACGTCGTTGAATAAAATCGGCCGAGCAGAAGCCGAGATAATTGAATTTGTTTAAAGACATTATAAGCAAATGCGATTACTGCCACTTACCGGAGAGCTACAGTAATGACCAGGGGACATAAATTAAAGCTAGAAGTATAAGCTACCATCTCCAAGAGGTGGGATCATCGTCCTATGTGAAGTTCATTTGTTATAAACATTTAAACAATTAAAATTGTTATTACGGCCAACTGCATATAGGTACAGCCAGAAGGTATTTTTATCGGGTAGCTTATTCGCTTCCTTTTAATTTGAGACGTCGTTGAATAAAATCGGCCAAGCAGAAGCCGAGATAATTGAATTTGTTTAAAGACATTATAAACAAATGCGATTATTGCCACTTACCGGGGAGCTACAGTAATGACCAGGGAGCATAAATTAAAGCTAGAAGTATAAGCTACCATCTCCAAGAGGTGGGATCATCATCCCATGTGAAGTTCATTTGTTATAAACATTTAAACAATTAAAATTGTTATTACGGCCAACTGCATATAGGTACAGCCAGAAGGTATTTTTTATCGGGTAGCTTATTCGCTTCCTTTTAATTTGAGACGTCGTTGAATAAAATCGGCCGAGCAGAAGCCGAGATAATTGAATTTGTTTAAAGACATTATAAACAAATGCGATTACTGCCACTTACCGGAGAGCTACAGTAATGACCAGGGGACATAAATTAAAGCTAGAAGTATCGAAGGTGACTGCTACCGAGCAGCCCGCGAGCTCTCAGCCCAGAGTCTCGATAGTCCAGCGACTTAAATCAACACCAGCTTTGATACCGAGCCACAGCTATCATTGAGTTGCGGATATGCAAGACGGCGACCACAATTCCAGATTATAACCCATGGTGCCTTCTGCCACCCCAAGGTGTGCTTGGCGTGGTCTGACTCGCCAGGAAAACCCTGCTCGCCAGGGAAACCCTGCATCGGCTGGGAAACTCTCCAGAACCACAATCACTGACCCACACACCGCTCCCCGCAGACAGTGCAACCCAAATACCGCCACAGGTGCCAACAGCGCCTTTCCATCGGTCCTCCGTGCCTAGAGCAGAAAAGGGATTGAAGTTAAATGGGTGGATACAAAAAGACGAAAGGTATCGAAGATGACTGCTACCGAGCAGTCCGCGAGCTCTCAGCCCAGAGTCTCGACAGTCCAGCGACTTAAATCAACACCAGCTTTGATACCGAGCCACAGCTATCATTGAGTTGCGGATATGCCAGACGGCGACCACGATTCCAGATCATAAACCCATAGTGCCTTCTGCCACCCCAAGGTGTGCTTGGCGTGGTCTGACTCGCCAGGGAGACCCTGCATCGGCTGGGAAACTCTCCAGAACCACAATCACAGCCCCACACACCGCTCCCCGCAGACAGTGCAACCCAAATACCGCCACAGTTGCCAACAGCGCCTTTCCATCGGTCCTCCGAGCCGAGAACGGAAAAGGGAAAGAGAAGGAAATGGGGAAGGGAATTCGCAGCCAATTCGCTCAAATTATTTTCCATATAATTACCAAACGTCTCTTAAACGTTTAATGATTATACAATAAATAATTGATTGCCCAGGTCTCACCACGTGGAGGTTACTGCGAATGGAGACCCACCCTAGCCACGGCCCTTCCACCCTCCAATTACGCGAAAACTAATTCTAATATAACATGTGAGAAAGAAAAATCTCCTGTTATTCTCAATTTGTAGAACGTTCGTTAATTGATCGTAATACAAGTAAGACAATAAGAGGAGTACTTAGAAAATTCACGACCGAAAGCTAAATTGAATATCAGAAGGAAACCTGAAAGAAAATCTGCAAGAGAATTCAATTTCCAGGAATAGAACTTTGTTAAAAATATATCCTATGATGTTAAAACTAGACAGCGAAATATTATTGCAGTGGTGAACACTGCTGTCTTAAAAACTATGACACAGCTTAAAAATAAATCCTCCCTTCTTAAATACTAGATTAGATTCAATGCGCCCTGCCTGACTAAAGATCTAACTTAAAACTAGTATGACCCTACCTAGTATAACATCTAAGAGTTCAATTAAAACAACAATTTCAATAATATCCTACCTACATAGGACTGTAATAGATACATTCCCATACACATATAGGTATAAGTATGCATATACTTAATATGGACTAATTAATGGAGGAATTAATTTCGTGGCCCATGGTGTCCTAGAACAGACTGAATCAATTTTTAGTGTCATAAACCCTGCCTGAGTAAAAGTCTAATTATTTCAATTCGTGTAAAACCTGCCTGTATAAAGATCTAAGATTGTGTGTTCAAACAAAACCTACCTACATAAATAGCTAAAAGTATTGTTTTATTTATAATTGGGCCTGCCTAATTATTTGTCTAATACCCGTAATTAGTTAAAAGGGCAGCGGCAGGGGCAGGGGCAGGGGCTGGGGCAGGGGCTGGGGCAGGGGCAGGGTGAGAGTGTAGTCATATTATACATATTTTAAGCAATCCTCTTCTTTAGCTGACTCTTTTCAATGCTTCTGAAACAAAGACAAACTGGAAGTAATTAGTAAAGCATTATATAAATCTTAAACTCACAAATGGGATCGACGAGGCTGGCTCTTTAATTTTTAAGTTTTCAATCGTGTCCTTAATAATATTTCTGGATCTGTTTTGTATGTATTCCACTTTTGAGCCTCTGACGTCTGTACTTCCATTTGTTTAATATATCATATTTGGGTTCATCTGTGAATCTGTAACAATCTCATGCATTGGATTAGTGACAACCCCAAGTCCCACCATTTTACACTGAATTGAAGCGGCTTTTAATTCGTAATAACTGAATTTTACCGAAGATAATATATCACAATTGATACGAAAATTGCAGTTATTTTTTTAATAACAAGAGGTAATTGGATTTCGGCTAAGGTGATATATTCTTTTCTACTTTCCAGATCAAACTGAATGGTAGTATCAATTCCATTAAAAACTCCAACTTGAAGTAGTTACATTTCACTACAATTGATTCTATTTTGCTTCTACCAAGAAGCGACAAACGATTATTCGGAAGCAAAATATCAAACTTCAACTATCACCATGCCGAGGTCCAAGTACAGCCAAGAACATTTTTCGTGCAAGGATTTTTGTTTAAACATTTACGGATATCGCGAGTGAATTTCAATTTGTACAAAGCACGCTCGAAAACTTATAAAAATTGGCTCTACTTAAAAAAAAGGGTGAAAATAAATGTGCAACGATGAAGAGAAAATATTTTGAAGTTAAACTCCAATAATGAACAGTCACTAGTATTGACTCTATTTGAAATCTACTATCTCGAATTTTTCTTCTTTTTCTTTTTATTGCTTTTCTTTTTTTCTTTCTATTGCTTTTCTTTTCTTTCTTTTCTTTTTATTCTTTTTATTGCTTTTCTTTTCTTTTTTTTCATTTCTTTTCTTTTCTTATCTCTTATTTTCCTTTATTTTTTTCATCTTTTTTCATTTCATTCTCACAGTAATTTACTATTATGTATGCAAATTTTTAGCAGTATTTCCATCAACAGACATTCCAGGTACTATAATATTTAAGAAAAAAAAATTGCCACAAGAATTGGTCAGCCATGATCTTTGGCTGACGATTATGTGCCACCCTCCAGGGTGGCTCAGGAACAGACTTCCAATTGGAAGCAATTAGGGACTGGTATTCGCAACTCTAATTAAAAACGCGATCATTAATCAACGCAACGCTAACTGGAACTCGCGAGGCAATCATTTCGCAACACTATTTAATAAGACCGATAGAAAGCAAACACTACATTATTTGTAATATCAAAAAACAAGCTAAGTGAAGACCCTCTGAAAAGTTAGTTGAAGGCTCAAGACGCGAAAATAATTTCCGCAACACTAGAAACTTTCTCATATGTAAAATAAATTATAAAATACTACAATTCAACTAACAATAAGAACGGCAAAATTGCAAGAACAATCGCGACATCGTTGCGCAACGCTAAATCAATCGCGATTTTCATTTGCTCGCAACTCTAATTAAAAACCGCGTGGCATTTAACGCAACTCTAATTGGACCCGTTCTCAAGTATCTCGCAACTCTAAAGCAACGCGATATTTTTGGGAGGGCTGTATCGTTGGGCCGGAATGTGCGTCGGCCAAGAACAAATAAAAATTCTACGAATGAAAATGCAAGCACAGTGACTAAGTAGTAACAAAGAATGATTCCCCATTCTTAAAGAGAATGGCGAGCCATTAGTAGTTGCCCTCTTGAGCGACAGTTTGTCGGGCCTCTTCGGCATATAGCCTCTTCTTTTCGTTGGACCCGAGGGCCAGCTGAAACTTAAACTAGGCTCGAGGCTCTACTCGGAAATCAGGAAAAAACTTATAAAGGTGAAATAAAGAGTTTAAATCGCGGAGCTAAATGGAACGCACGCGACCGAATCACGACCAAATAAAATCGTAAAAATTGTGATTACGGAAAATCGCAAAGATTACGATTAAAATTGTAATCGTTCTTCGTTCACGCGTGCAGCCTCGAGCATAACGTAAGGCGTTTCGTTTCGGAACCTAAATCGCGACCACGACCGCGAAGGATTCGAAAAATCGATAGGCAAAGCCAGAGACGAACGCATTTTCGTTCGCGCCACAGCTTCACCGTCGACTTTTCAAATCAGATTTCCTGAAACAGGTTGAACACGCGAAATAGTGCCTACCCGATCAGAGACTGTGTCAACCTGCCCGGCCCTACCTACTTATGTCTATCAATCACACCAGAAAGTATGCTACCTATCCTACCTAGACCTATATTTAAAAAATGGCAAACAGGCACACCAACACACGCGACACTCCTCGGTTCTCAGTCAAACACTTGGGCGCGAAAGCCTACACTAGGGAGGCGTCCCGGGACACCCCCGACACCCAAGTGTCGTCACACGACTTGCACACTCTAATGTACGTACCATTTTTCTGAAATCGACTGACAGTGGCTGGGATCTTTGCGTTCACGTGGAAAAAACCACGTTTGCGGTTGAGATAATTAATAGAATAATTAAATGGCACCGATACAAGAGGTACTTGATAGCAATTGATAAGTATATTCGATTCTCTTTGGCATTTGGCCTCTGCAACTACGTTTTAGTACGGAACGACGCAAATCCACAGCCTAACCACACACACAATGCGGATATTACGTCGTGCACGATACACCAAACGCACTGTCAGTCGCCAACAATAAATCATTCAGTAGCTTATCAACTAAAAAAATATCATCGTGCTCTACCACCGTTTTCCCACCCAAGTAGCACAGGGGCACGTGAGTGGGATCCGGGCAGTGAACACGGAAAGGGTTAAACCTGGAAATCCTCGTCTAAAAAGATGATAAAGACATACTGATTTTCTAACGGGCTAAATATATATTTGTATATTCAATGACTCTATTAGAAAAATTAATCAATGACTCTACTTTATTAGAAAAATTAAGCAGTGACTCTACTTTATTAGAAAAATTAATCAATGACTCTACTTTATTAGAAAAATTAATCAATGACTCTACTTTAATATACTTTGAATTAAATTCAAACATCCTCGGGAGTTCTCGTCATCAAAGCATTGCTTCTAAAACGCAAGGTTGGTTTTAAAGTAGATTGCCTTGATATCGAGATCTACCCGTTCGCGTATTGTCTTCTTGTACATTCAGGTTTAAGTAATATTTTGTACGGAAGAAGTGAATTTATTGATATCTTTATACGCTAAAGACTAATATGGATATCGAATAATTTTATTATTCGATAGTTCCAACAAATTGACAAGGTATATAAGTACCTTTACTTTATATTTAATCAAAGTAGAAAAAAGAAGAAATACTATACTTATGCATTTTATTACAACTGTGCACTAATTGCAATTGACAAATGAACGAAGTCGAAGGGCATTCGACTTCTCCACTACAAACTAATGCACGTATGATACTAGACGGTACTTTATATTCATTTAATAATTAATAACTATTTCAATATTCGTTTCATACGTATTCAATTAAATACTCTATTATAAAAAGATGCATAGTGATATATTTTATACTAAATTTCTCTCTTAAAATTCTCAAACTAATTTGAAACGCGTTGTACAAGAAGACCTATCCTCATATAATATAAAACAGTAAAGAAGTTACTACTCATGAGTATATTTTCATATACCCATGGTCACAGTGCTTGCAAGAGAAATCTACGTAATTACAACCAATCACTCGTGTCGGTTCAGACCTTTCGTCCTGCGACATGATTGAGTGACCAGAGGAACTTTAAAGCATGCCACTCACCGGTTGCAGACTCACCAGGGGTGGCGGACAAGCTCGTTCCCATCGAAGCCGTGGAAGCGCCTGAAACATTCAAAAAGAGCAGACAACATTAAAACCTTTATTCTTTCAGTACTTTTAGAATGTGCTAATTGTCAACAGGTTATTGCACTACAAGATTAAAGAAATAAAGAGATACTTACTCGTCAGGTTGATGGATGAAAGCCCGAACTCGCCGAACAGGACACTGACTCTAATGGAACACTTATGATTGGCAAAGTGATTCTAATCTCGCGAGAGTATTATTTCGGAGCAAACACTGACTCTAATTTCGCGTCTCTTTACTATTATTTATGCTTAGTTATTATTAAGAGCGGTTGCGCTCAAAAAATAATAAAAAGAACTTTGACGGAACAAGCACTGACTCTACGACCGCATTGCGCGCGGTCATCAACGTGTTAGGGTGATACCATCGACCCCATGGCAGCTTCTGAAACATTCGAAAGAACAGACAACATTGAAATCTTTGCATTTGCAGTACTTCTTGAACACGATAATAATCAAAGACCATTGCAATATAAGATTGAAGAAATACAGAGATACTTACTCTTCAAGTTGATGGATGAAAGCCCGAACTCGCCGAACAGCATAGGTGATGACTCTAATACCGGAATATTTGTTACGAAAAATAAAAAAATAAAATAAGAGACTACTATCGCGCGCGCTTTATAATTGCGATCGACGAACAAAGTGACTCTAGTTTCGTGAGAGCAATATTTCGAAGCAAACACTGACTCTACTTTCGCGAAGCTTTACTATTATTTGTATTTAATTATAATTATTAAGAGCGGTTGCGCTCAAAAAATAATAAAAAGAACTTTGACGGAGCAAGCACTGACTCTACCGACCGCATTGCGCGCGGCCAACAATATCGTTATGATGATACCATCGAGCCCAAGGCACCTTCTGAAACATTCAAAAGAGCAGACAACATTGAAATCCTTGCATTTTCAGTACTTTTCGAGCAGGAAAATTATAAAAGACCATTGCAAAATAAGATTAAAGAAATACAGAGATACTTACTCTTCGAGTTGATGGCTGAAAGCCCGAACTCACCGAACTGCATAGGTGCTGACTCTAATACCGGAATACGTATTGAGAAAAAAGAATAAAAAAATAAAAGACTACTATCGCGCGCGTTTATTAATTGTGATCGACGAACAAAGTGACTCTAATTTCGCGAGAGCAACATTTCGAAGCAAACACTGACTCTACTTTCGCGTATCTTTACTATTATTTATATTTAATTGCAATTATCAAGAGCGGTTGCGCTCTAAAAACAATAAAAAGAACTTTGACGAAACAAGCACTGACTCTACCGACCGCATTGCGCGCGGTCATCAAAATTTTCTGAAAGAAAATCTGAACAAGTTAGTAAATGGGGTGAGGAGGTTAAAATTGAAACCATATATATTTGATTTTATTTATCTCTTTATTATTTCTTCATCCTGTCGAATGTCTGTTGAGGAAATACTGCTCTTTTTTTTAATAAAGTACTACCGTATTAATATTCAGATTTAATTACTATTAATTGTCTATACAAGATATATTATATATTAATATCGATTTATCAAAAGCGTACTGTGACTGTTCTTTGTCAGAGTTTTAAAGGTGATCATGATGCTAGTAAGTAAACAATATCGCGAACATTTATAAGTTCTCGTAGCTGCTTGCAGAAATCAAGACTCCAAACTATATATCATGCTTCAAGGGCATGGCAACAAGTACGTAACTACGCGGGTAATCCTGCGTTGAAAATACAATTTGACCGTACTTGGGACTAAGTCACAGAGATAATAAAAGTGTCAACAAGAACACTAGTGAAGCTATAATTGAAATCGCGATGGAAATGAAGCGAAACATGAACGTATTTCAAGTCTTCGTTTAGAATTAATGAAATTTACTGACTCTAGTTTCAATCGCGAATATTGTAAGTTCAATTTGAAATATTTTCATTATTTAATGAACGTGGATATACGAATTGAGAGAAGAAAGTATTGAAATCTATTTACAATAATGAAAGTGTTCAATAACTTTCAACCGAAATCCAATCGCCAGATAACAAGAGATATACATAAACGGTTGTGTTAATAATTTAAATGTTACCAGTCCTTCATCATAGTTCATCGGACTGATTGTTATGCGTCATAATAATTGTATCTCAATACTCTATTCCTGCAGCTTCAATATATAATCCTCTACCAATCAATCATCCATTGGACCTGCAACAAAAAGACAAGCAACGTGATAAACCTGTGCTAAAATCAGAATCGAAATCGGTATGTAAGTGTCATTGCAAACAAAATAAACGCAACCTTAACACCGCATCGAATCCGAATAATCGCGTAATAAAATATAATAATGATTCAAAGAACCGTTCAAACTAATATATTAATTAACCCGATATTTTAATAAGCGACTAGTTATCGCGTATCAAAGAATCGATAGTACCGGATGACCGGTCAAGCGTCCAGCAAAAGAGACTCGATAAGGACTTTAAAGTACATCCGCGATAGTCAAACGATTGTTAAATAAACGCGTATTAATTAATAGAAGCTAATAGTCAAGCGTATGCAGTGGTAAAGTAGACCCTGAGATATTATTGTATTGTAGAGTGATGTGTGTCGCTAACCTCCGACAACAAAACCGATCCGACCGATGCGGCGTTTGAACTCATACTGGCACCGTGCATCCCCCACCCCGCGACGCGCCGGCGCATCGGTAGCGCTCGGTGGTATTCGCAATTTGCGAACTCTTCGAAGGTCTCCGGCAGCGGTCGTGCGCACTACGATACTAAGGTCATATGTACTCAACGTTTGCGGCTTCTGACCAATTTTTAGCTGGACCTACGATCCTAGGGTTATACCTACTGGACTTTTACGTTTTCTGACTAACTTTTTGCCGGACCTACTACTCTAAGGTCATGTCTACTGTACTTCTTCGGGTTCTGACCGACTTATAGCTAAACCTACGATCCTATGGTCAGACCTACTGGACTTTTCCAACTTCTAACCCACTTTTAGCGGAACCAATAGGTAATTCAAGCTAATTCGCCCCATAGCACTCACACAATCGCATCCCTCGTGTTCTCACTATTCTCGAAGAGTGGACGGTCAAGTTAGTCCTAAGTAAGTTTCCAGGTCGGTATGGCAGTCATGTAGGGTCGCGAAAGTCCATAAGGCAAATTGATCTGTATTTCACAGCAGTTTCGTTTGTAGATAAAGGAAGACCACGAACAGTTTTAAGCGCTTTTTATAGATGGCAGGGTCAACCAACTAACTTTTTGGGTAAGATAGGGCCTCGAGTAGTTTCAAGCATTTTTTTACAGATGGCGAAGCTTTATACCCAACTTTTGTTCAACTTTATTAGTAACTCTTCTAAACGAGGTTAGGAAATTTCTCAAATTATATGTCAGAGCAATAAAGCCCTAATTGGATTGGTAGCCAGTGATCGCGGGTAGAGTGTGTGAGATTTTTTAACGAAAGAAGGCTGTGCGGTACGATTGAAGGTAGCTTCGCGTGTACGCTCAACATATTCAGTACTAATAAATAGTGTTGGGTGGCGTGGCAAAATAATCTGAAAAGAAAATCCAAATAGCGCAAGTTGTAATCAATTTGGATAGCTTAAAGCTGACACCTGTACAATGATGTTATGTTTGCTGTATGACAACGACATTTTTACATAAACAATTTAATATTATAAAACGTGAAGCAACGTTTAAAGAAATATCAACATCGTATCTTTTATATTTGAAATGGTGGATCATTCGGTACCGTCCGACATTCTCGACGATTTAAGCAGGTTACATTTTCAAAACATTTTTTTGTATTGTTGCACTATGCTCTAGTTCTTATATATTAATCGCTTTTTATTTTCATTTGACGGTTTTGTCAATTCGCTATTCTTTGCTTTCAGTCGGTTTATTATCAACGTACCGGAAGAGGAAAGGAAAGATTTAGTTCGAATATGCTTTCAAATCGAACTGGCACACTGGTTCTACTTGGATTTCTATTGCACCGATGAAAATCCAAAATTACGGCAATGCAGCATGAGGGAGTTTGCCACACATATTTTTTATCACATACCATTTCTAAAGCCTCACGTAGCCAACATAGATAGTATTCTTGAACAATGGCGCGAATATAAACAAAATGTTCCAACATTTGGAGCAATTGTATTGAACGAAGACTTAACTAAGGTACTACTCGTTCAAAGTTATTGGGCCAAGAGTAGTTGGAGTTTTCCAAAAGGCAAAGTGAACGAGGACGAAGATCCATCTCATTGCGCCGTTAGAGAAGTTTTAGAAGAAACTGGCTTTGACATTTCAAATTTAATAGATGAGAATGAGTATATCGAATCGGTGATAAATGAACAGCTGGTGAGACTGTATATAATTTGCGGCGTTCAGAAAGATACAAAGTTTCAACCAAAAACAAGGAAAGAGATAAAAAACGTAGAGTGGTTTTCTTTAGCCGATTTACCTAATAACAAGAAAGACATGACCCCCAAAGTAAAGACAGGAGTTGGTCCGAACGCGTTTTTTATGGTCATTCCATTCGTAAGGTAATAAAATGTTTTAAGAAGTTGAAAAATTAAATGTTTGTACATTTAAATATCTGCATCATACATGCTGCTGACAGTTGTTTTCAAAATTTTTTAAACAAAAACGGTGACTAGAGAATGAACATTGCGCGAATTAGGCAAAAAGACAAATAATAAAATGTACTTTAAAGGCTTACGTTTTTGTAACAATTTTCAAACAGGAGGATGAGACGCTGGATACAAGAGAGGCATTTGCGTGAAAAAAATGTGAATACAATACGGAGACACAGACACAGATCTGTAGGGGACGTGGAAACTGTTTCAAAGAATAAGCGACAATCACTTCCTCACTCTATTCAAGTAGTATTAAACGTTATCTGGTTATTTTGTTGTTTCTCTTAGTTAAACATCTTCGAAGCAATCGTAATGCATGTTTGTTAATTATTCATTTCAGTTTGATATTCCGAGCTTTAAAGATGTTAAAACTTTCCGACAGTCTAATACCTCACCAGCGAGAAATCGACGGGGTATACACGAAAGTAAACAGGTCGTGCCAAAGGCAGCGATTAAACGTAATTTATTTGGGGACCAAAACGAAGATGAAACTTCAGCTGTTCTTGCCAAGCAATTAACAGACAGCCCACGAAATCAGCAGCCCCACACATTTTTAATAGATCCGGCTATTCAATCTATAAAATGCAACGAGTTCAGTTACAAGGTTCAAGCGTTAGCTAAGGAAGCGAAAGGTTCAGTAGCCGAAATAAGACTAAAATTAATACACTACGATATTCCTTGCCATATTGTCAAATCCACAGATAAAAGTGAAGCAACTAGTTTCTTTCTTTCCAGTTGAAGGAGCTCAGGATTCTCGAAATATAAGGCTGGCGGAAGGAAACATAAAATCATTATTATTTGGTAAAGCAGCAAATAAATTGCAAAGTGATCTGAAAACAATGGCTTATCCATTCACGGTAATGGACAATGGGAAATCGCGATACAACCGGACACAGAAATATTCTACGGAATTCTGCTCAACGGCTTGGGCAAACTTTAAATTTGATAAACAGGCAATACTCAATTGTTTATGAAGTTGTTTTAAAATGGATGGTGATTTTAGAAAATGTTGGGTTACACTCGGCAAATCTGTGCCTACGGTTGTGCTAAATTTTTTACGATATTTATATAAATTTAAACGAACAATCGCGTAAGAAGATTTGAAATGAAATGTGGTTTTAAATATTTACGCTCGCAATGGTTTCTTGTCATAAACTATATATACTTGGTTGGTTATCACACAATCTTAACAGATACAGTAAAGCATAAATCGATACTGAAGTAACTGATAATTATCATTATTATTTGTTGAAACTTTTTCTTCTTTTTAACATGTATTTAACATATAAACGATTATGTGCAAACCAATGGACAAGTATAAAAAGCAACAAGAAGCATCTTGCCTTTGTTCTTTTCTTCTTTGAAACATGTTATTCTTATATTATTCGACGTCTCGAATAAAAGATGCTTCTTTCAAAACCTTAGTTTAAGGAATATAACAGTTCGATATATTTATTGCTTGAATGATAGAATGAAGGTAAACAATAAACATAATGTAACAAGAACAATGGAAAATAGTATTTTCTTTACGAGATTAACACCTACACCTCGCTGGTTTTTGATTAGTTCATTATTCTCGGTTATCAGCTACATAACCAAACTTTTCGCATGAATTGTCCTTTCTTGCGTAAAATAATTACTCCGTTGAGGAGACCTATGTACAGACGATAAATTTACGCTAGTAGCTTCTGTTCTTTCTATTATTCTTAAGTAGTTTACGTATATCGTAACCCGTCACTAAACATATACGGATGTGAATAATCACAATCACAGCCTGTAATCCCTAGTACAAGACTCCCATTATTGAAAATAGGACACCCGATCGATAAACACGCGATATTTCCACATTGTTCAGCACGGCTAATACTAGTGTTGCGTATCCATTGGTGGGATATGGGGAGTTTGCGTAGGTTCGGTTGCCCGTGGAACGCTGAACCGCTCTCCTTGTGAAGAGGCGCGGAAGAATCAAACACAAATTGTAGAGTTTAGAAAGAACGCCTATTTATTCTATTATTCGGCGTAAGAGATACTGATGGTTCGAGAAATAATGAAGTTCTTCTGAGTGTGGCTTCTTCTTCTTTCCATTACGGCTCTGGTTCTTCTTCTTGAGTTCCTGTTTTCCCCCTCTCCTTTGGTAGCGGCCAATGAGGTTGAGTCTTGTTGGGCCTTGGATCGCCCTCGGGCGCGTGGAGGTGGTAACATTTTCGGTTTCCGGTACCAACGTAGGGGTGTGCGCGCAAAGGGGAGAATGAGAAAAACCCGGTGAACGCGTGAAAGTCGCATAGTAACGGTAAATGGGGAGTCATGGAAAAAACCTGGAAAAATACGCGAAAGAGTCGAAGAGTCTTACAGCGTTTTCTAAGAATACGCGTACATTAATTAACTGATGTATAACTCGGGGTAGTCCATATGTTCATCTGACTTTGAATTTCGCCCCCGAGTTCTTATTGCTATCGATAAGTGCGATTTTATTATCGATCCGTGATTCGATGTTACTAGACATTAAGCCTGGCTAACGCGATAGCGTAACATGAGAACCTAATAGGGACATTTTTTGCACCGGCGTCAACCCTGCACAGCATCATTCCGCCATCTATTCTCCTCGTTTTTGTAATTTTCCCACGCGAAACAGGAATCGCAGGAAATTCCCATCAAGTGTGCATTCAATGTATGCCAATTGCCAAATAACGACAAGCATTATCGTTCCCTTCGTTGAGACGCAATTAATAAGGATCCGTGAGTGCTCGAATGTTTATTGTACATAGTTTGTGTGTATTAATCACGTGTAGATTAACAGCGTTATTCTGTGTCGTGTAACAAAACATAAGTCAGTGGAGTAACAGAGAATTGAGCGAAAATGTTCAACCAAAGCGGCGGTCTGAGAACTGGCACGACCACCACATCGAATCCCATGCAGGATTTCGAAGTAGTCTCTCCTCCTGATGATTCTGTCTCTAGTTTAGCGTTCAGTCCTGCTTCCATACCGCAAAATTTCCTTGTTGCGGGCTCGTGGGATTGCAATGTTCGTTGCTGGGAGGTTGAACAATCCGGTAAAACAGTTCCCAAATCCATGCAGTCCATGGATGGTCCGATTCTCGATGTTTGCTGGAGTCATGTAAGTTTAAACAATTATTAAAGAAATGTTGTTACAGGAATATATTCTTTATTATAGCGTACTGTTCTGCGAACTACTTTATGCAAACTGTTCAAAGAAACATGCTTAACAATTTCTTATTGAGCAGGACGGAACAAAAGTATTTATGGCCTCCTGCGATAAAACAGCGAAATGTTGGGATCTAGGGTCAAATCAGAGTATTCAAGTCGCAGCACACGACGCCCCAATCAGAACATGTCATTGGATTAAAGCAAGCACATATTCGTGTCTTATGACTGGCTCTTGGGATAAAACATTGAGAGTAAGCTTTAATTCATGAAAGTCTATATTAAAGTCTACTTTGTTAACGATCTCAATTCATTTTTCTAGTTTTGGGATTTACGAAATCCTAAGCCAGCAATGACTATAAATCTAATTGAAAGATGTTATTGCGCAGATGTTGTAAGTATATGCAATTTTCATTTCATTTTCTTTTCTTGATTGTGATATCAATAATATTTCGCAATATATTTAACAAACATTACAGGACTATCCAATGGCAGTAGTAGGTACAGCAAGCCGTGGATTAATAGTTTACCAATTGGAAGGCAGCCCTAGAGAATACAAAACAGTAGAACTGAGCTTAAAATATCAGTACAGATGTGTAGCGATTTTTAAAGACAAGAAAAAGGTTCCTACTGGTTTTGCAATTGGTAGTACAGAGGGACGCGTAGCTATACATCATTTAAATTTAAGTTCAAAAGAAAATTTCACATTCAAATGCCACAGAACGAATGGAACTCCTAATGGCTACCAAGATATTTATGCAGTTAGTACAAGATCGATTGATTTTTCTATCAGTTTCTGAAAATTCGAATCGGCCATTTGTGTTAAATAAACCTTCTGTGATATTTAGGTGAACGATACCGCATTTCATCCGGTTCATGGTACTGTTGCAACTGTTGGTGGTGATGGTACATTCGGATTTTGGGATAAAGATGCAAGAACCAAATTGAAGTCTTCGGAACCAATGGATCAACCTATCACTCGGTGCTGTTTTAATCACAATGGACAAATATTTGCGTACGCAGTATCTTATGATTGGTCGAAGGTAATATATATTCTTTTCTTATATTTAAGTCATTCAAAACGATTTTATGCTGCGCTGTGGTGCAAAAAAAAATATACATCTTTCCTTTTAGGGTCACGAGTATTATAATCCAGCCAAAAAGAATTCCATATTCCTCCGACCATGTTTCGAGGAATTGAAACCTAAAGCTTCACCATAAGACCAATAATAGGAAATTATCTAATCAGGCTAAGAATTTTCCGAGTCCTGTGTTGCAGTTTAAGATAATAGGTTTTATAATTACAATTGCAGAATATACTGTTTACATTAATAAATTATAGCTTTCCTATCTTTTTAGTTACGCGAGAAGTTCTCCTATATTACTTCATTATAATAAACTGTAAATAGTTTTGATATACAATACAATTGTAGTTTACATTTTCATTGTATATATATATATTTGCCTTTTTTCGCACAAGGTCATTGTACAAAGATGTATATGTACATGCAAAGAGAGTCTTGTTTCTATTTTCACGAGTGGTGTAGAAATGTAAAAAAATAATTCCGGTAAATATTTGTCTAGAATGCTCCAAGAATGGCACGTAAAATCAAAGTATTATATTTTTCACTTAAAGCATTTTCAAAGCACTGTAACTCTAATATGACATCAAATAAATATCAGTATGCTGTACTACATATAATTTATATAAAAAGGAAGAATACTTTTTAAATGAAATTGGAAATTTGTTAAGGTAACACAATTTTCATCATTTAATTATGTTCAATAAAAAATCATGAAATTTTGATTTCCATCAGAAACTAAACACAAAAATAGTGAAATAAGGAATGCTTCAAATGGCGGTACATGTTTTCTGCTAAACAGGGCTCAATGTTTCAGTTACTTCATCATTTTTGATCAACGTGACTCGTACACTTTTACGATAATTTTTGCACTTTATATTGCATGCGTGCTACCGTAATTTAACGTCCATTAAAATACTACACTTCATCAAGGTGTTTTCGAATAATTAAGAAAAAAAAACGATGCAATCGTTTTATAAGAAATACAACATTTAGTTTATTTTGCGAATTCCTAAGCGATAACTCCCTAACATTGTCGCGAAAAAGTGTTCGGTGGATCTATGCTTTCCCAACGTATATATTGTCCCATTCGATGTGTTTACAAAAATCAACATCCTTTCGATTGAGAGTCTCGTATCCCCAGAGCAGTAGCGTGGGCATTGAAATTTATAAAGGAAGTTCAGGGATATCAAAGTTTCGGAGAACAGGGGGGCAAATTGGACGTAATTTTGCGCTATACATAGGAAAAAGAAAAATAAAGGAAAAAACGTTACATGACTTCCTTTTTAACATCACATTTCTCAAATGATTAATATTAAAACGATATTAATTAATGATTATTACTATCGATTAAGAATTAGATAATATAATTATTAATACTAATAGTGTACAACCATACGTTATTCTTTTTTTTTCTTGCGGGCGTTAAGGATATAACATCGTGAAATGTTTTCTTGTATTTAGGCTCGTGTCTAATCGGTTTCTTGAATAATATTATATGTACTCTCTCTGTTTTACATTCGCTCATATTACATACACACGCAATCGCACTTACATACAAACGCATTTCTCAATTTTTTTTCTCTCTCACTTACAGGACCCATGTATACTTAGGTTTCTGGCAGCTTTCTTCCACGCATAATATAAGGAAATAAACACATACTCGGTATACAGGCACACTTCTCCATCGCCATTTTGCCTTCTCGTCACGGCAACAATTCGTTTCTTATTTTTTCTTTTCTTGTCCCCCGTCTGAATCTGTTCAAGAGTAGAGCGGCTTCGAGTCGCAATTATATTACATGTATTTTAGCCCGCTGCGTTCTCTCATTCCTTTTTCTTTAACGATGAATTACATTGAATTCTTATCTGTTATCTCTTAACCGTTAAGATCCTTAACTAAAGTGTCTGATTTCTTTTTAAGTCTTCCTTCCATTGGGAATTATCGTTAAGCTCTGCATCTCCCCATTTTTTCTTTTTCTTTTTTTCTTTTTTTAAAGATCGTTCAACAAAATAAACTCTAGCGACGAATCATCGGTAATTACATCGTTAATTTTACGTATATACATACGCCATTTCAGTTTTAATATGTATGTAGCGGAGTAAAAATTTATATACTAGATCTTGAGCGAAGATCAATGGGTTACTTTTACAATCGGTTTATCAATAATATTTTATCAATCATTTTCCCACACACGTTCTTCATTTAGCTGTTTCTATTTCTCAATTAATTTTTTAATTTTTTTTGTTTTACCTCCGTCTTCGCTCCTCGATATATATATATATATATATGTGTATATATATAATCGTGCAAGTTTTGCTTGTAACTTTGCATAAATTTAGGCGAAACCGAATCCTTCACTGCATTCGTGGATCGCCTTCAATAAATTCGTGCGAAGCTTATCGTATGTTTCATAAACGGGTAGATCCAGTTGATTAAAACTAAGGATAATTTCACGAGTTAGGTTTGTGTTCACAATTCATTGAATTATAAAAAGAAAAGAAAGGGTTTCGTATATTTACCATGTATGCGCTGACGGAAGCCTATCTGTCGATCTATCCTCACGATGAATTTGGAACTTTTGTATACCATTCATACCTTCTAAAGCAGCAAAACCTTGTAATGGCACCTTCGAAGTTCCGGTGACGAACTGCAAAAACTTTGCTCTATCTGCCTGATCGAAACCTCGTAGTGCTCGCCAGAACCATTGAATCTAGATGATAAATAAAGATATTGTTATTAATATCTTGGTTGAAATTGAAATTCTTTTTAAATAAATATAGATGGACTGCAGTATATTTACTTGTAAGGAATTTGCATTATATTTATGATATTCAGTATTAGCTTTAAGATCCTCAATATCTACATTGGGTAAACCACTAATTAGCAATTCAAGTTCCTGTTCATTGAATATAGAGATCAGTCGCTTTGGAATAATATCGTAAAAACCTTCTAGGAACGCATTCAACCTATGTGGACAAACAGAAGAACAATATAAATTTTCTAACTCAACCATAAAACGCGTTAATATAAATGGAAATTAATTTCACTAACTGTTTACGAATTGCTCCAGTCATCTTCATCTGACACACGAGCCGAATATACTCTAATTTCGTTTCTTCGGTAACAACGATATTACGCCCATTTGGTATTAAATCGCGTACATCATTAACACCGAATTCATTTACCTGAAGAATTTTCACATAAAATAAATATATAATAATTGTATAAAATAATATAATCAATAATGAAATTAAAACTCAGATTTACCTCCGTGGAGAAAGTTAATTCGTAACCAAGATCAGCAATATTGTGTTCCGTAAGATATACGAGTCCCTTGTAAAAACTGTAATCCTCACTTTCCATGTCTGTGTGCTTCACCTGTATTCCCAAAATGTGTTTGTAGAAACTGCGAGTGAAGTAACACTCCAACAGTTTGTTATCGTAAATTGCTTTAGCTGCAATGAGAAACATTCATATTTAGTATCTCCCCGGGGGGTTTTCTTTACATCATAATACAGGAAAAAGTGAAATTAAAAGAGCGAATACTCACCGATAACTCGACCGACAAATTTGTAGTAACACAAATGATTTGGATTGCAATGCGACGACGAGTTTATCATGTACGTAACTCGGTCGCCAGGGCTCACGGTGAACAGAGCATACATGGGATTGAAAATTTCTCTGGAAATAATGACATACCATTCTCTGAGCAATCCTCCTGCATCTTGACCTTCTTCGCCTAAAATGCAAAGATTCATTCGTTGATTTTCATTTTCATTTCAATTTAATTAATCCTATACAATGATATGTAACAGCTACTAAAATGTATTTACCTTCAAAGACAATGTAAAACCGGTTCTTCCATTCATCCGCATTTCGCCTGTGAAGTTCCCTGAAGGAATCCTCGAAGACGTTATTTCTACGGACATGTACAGCCAGCTCTTCCCTCCGTATACCTTCGTCCATTCGTTCCAATTCCGTTCGGAAGTATCGTCTCTTCACATCAAAATCGAGAACTCTCGTATGATCGACCAGCACAGAGAACGGACCATCCGCTAAATGCGTTGTTGTTTGGCGAAGAATTTGATTGAGAACAGTTCTGTGTGTTTCTGTGATGGAGAAATGTTTTCAATATGTATATCATTATGTTAGATCATAATAGATATTTTATAGTATTATGTATTTTAATATAAACAGTATCACACCAGCAAATTTGAGGAACTTTAGTTGGTCAGGTGGTAGAGTTTTTTGTGGTTGAGTTTGCATGTCCCAAGCAGTGTTAATGGTAGTCTCCGATTGGGACGTGCCTTCGTTGTCTGAGTATATCGGCGAAACAGGTGTTAGGTCAGGAACAACCTCGCGATTTTCGGTGTTTGTGTTTTGATGACGATCACGTGAGGTACTCGATGATGAATGCACCAGGAAAAATGCTTCCACCGCGGGCTGTAAAGTATAACACATCGCGTTGATTGTAATATTTCAAGTTAACAAAGGGGAGGATATAATACGTGAATCTGAAAAATCTGAATGTAAATTACCTGTAACACTAAGACCGCGTGTTGATCCGGAGTATATTCCAATTCCAATAAACAGGCGCTCAATGTTTCCCACAAATGATCCAATACCAAGCTTTCACTTAACAAAGGAAGCTTGTCTTCACCTGTAAATGAACAACGTGTAAGAATCTTGCGGCACAAATATTATTTACTAACTGTGAACACCAATCTACGCTTATACAGATACAGAACAGGAAATTACCCGATTCTGAAGCTTGATTAGTATTTCCAGTATCTACAGAACTTTCTGAACTTTGATTGGCTGTAAAAAAAGTGGTTAAAAGTGAATTCGACGCTTTCCTCTTAGACTTTCCTATATTATAAAGCTCCACGAGTGTATTAATAATTATTAGAATTGCATATTTCTCATACGTACATGTTTTCTTATTGTTCGCTAACCGTACAGCTTCCCTTATTTGTACAATCACTTTAAGTATTCTTAAGAAGAATGCCTGACTAGAAGTTTTGCTAACAAGAGCAGCCATTGATGGTAACTGAAGATCGCTCCCAGCTTTGACTTTGCTCGGTGCAGTAACAACTACACTTTCGTTCGTAAACCTGTAACAAAAGATTAGATGTTGGAGCAACTGTCGATAAAAAAAACAATTGTGTATGCAAATGAAGGTATGTTGCAATAATTGAGAATTAATTCATGTACATACCTATCTAAAAGAGTTCCACGAGAACCACCACTACTGGTCGAGGGTTGCTCTTCCACGGAATTTCGTCTCAGTTCGCGATTCAACACCTTTAATTCCATCAATAAATCCTTGATGTGTTCGCAAACAATATTGGCCAATTCCATGGCGCCTTCCAACAGTAATTTTAGTATCTGCAACAAATATTTATTATGATTATTATTCCAGTTCGTTTTAAAAATCACATAGATCATTGATCTTTTTTTTTTAATAAAATAATAAATAAAAATTAATGGAGACATTACCAATTGTCTAGTAGGGTCAGGACAATGGGACAAATTAAGCAGTAAAGCTGTGGCATCCTCTAATCCTTCTTCGGAACAACTCTTGCTGGTCAATACTTGTACAGCCAGCTTAAGATGTTCTTCAGGTGCAGCGACACTTTGTTCTTTATTCAAGTCTGTCCTTCTATTTTTATTTCCCTCCTGTCTACGATATGGATTCACTTCGGTCAGCCCAATGGAGATCAGTGACAGTAATCTCAACAGTTTGTCCGTCAACTGACTGCTTCGTTTGATTACCGACCAGTTCAGCATCGAAATTAATTGACCGAAAGCAGAGGACTCGAAGGTGGTCGTATTATGCTCGGAATCGTTTCCCAAGTTCGAATTGGAGTGTGATCTAGCGACCGATTTTCCTTTCTTCGAGGCACACGAGTCGAGTTTCAGTAACATGTCCCAGAAATCTGGTTGATCGCTCTTTCCTGGCTTCGACGCGGATTTTCCCTTGGCGCCAGTTTCTTCTTTCATACTCGAGTCTTTGTCTTTGTTGCCTTCCTTCTCCTCTGATTCTTTAGACTTGATTGGCACGAAATAGCCAGGGAAACCTTTGGCCAGTGATATTAGCAACTCCAACGTATGTCTGGACAAATTTATAAGATTTATTACGAATACTTTCTTATAAATAATAATTTAACGATGCTTTATATATGTGTGTATATTAATTTAGTAAAATCGAACCAACGTACCGGCATACTGTAGGCGCTGCCTGTGGATGAATGGCGATGCTGCTTCCCTGCCTCTCTGATTTTTTACCACCGTGCCTAACGATGTGAAAAACGTTTGCTCTACATCCAAGCGCAGCATCAATACTGATGTTCAACCACGACTGTGCGTTGCTTCTTTGGTCAAAAATTTTAGGTGCACTGAAATCAATACGTACATCAAACTTGTGCAATCTTAATTAACGGTTAAGTATTTTAAGAATAAAAAGGGTATTTACCAGTAATCGTGATGCATCATTGGTACCAAACTTTTCCTCCTCAATTTCCCGCCAAAATCCATGGCTATTTCTTTGTTTTCATCGTTACTTCTTTCCATGATACTTAGTAAGGCTCTAACTACCCATTCCCTTGTGCTACCGTGATAGCAAAGATTCCTGATAACTCTATGAAGCCTTAACGTATTAATTTTTGGTTCATCAACAAACAGTAATACCAATACGCAAGCCATCGACTCATGATCCAATAATTGTCTGCCTCTGAGTCGCAAACCGGCTCCGTGATGCGTTATATTAGGATCACCGCGTGTACTCCATTGCTGCCATCCTCTTTGCGGTACAGCGCGAATCGCAAAACGTGTACCCCTACCTGTTTTTTTATATTCAATTAATGTTAACTTAAACCATATTCAAACGTGTAAAAGGCTACAGAAATTTCGGTGATAATACAAATTTTCTACCTCTGCCAGAACTCCTTAATATACTGGACAACGTGGTATTTCCTTGACTAACATGGCTGAGAAATCGGTCTTGCATTATGTGTCGGTTTCGTGCTTCCCATTCTCTTCTAAGATTCTGAGCCTCTTGCGCTAGATCCGGTGGAAGTACAGATATTTGTGATTCTTCCATATCGGTCAAAATCTGTAAACACGGTGAGAAAAGAAATAAAAAACGCTGGACTTCGAAGCACGACTATTTCTATTTAATCTTCTTCACTAACCGCCTGTCGAAGGGAAGGTGGCAAGTTCTGGAAGAACGCAGCAGCGTCGACTGGATCTTCCGGATTGGCACTTGCAGCTGCATGGCGTTGTTGCTCTAAACGCTGTTGCGCGAGAACTTCTTCTTGGATTGCTGGGGGCAGAGCAGCCAAAAATTCAGGATTCACCTCTACGGGGCCTGTTAGTTCCTCGACTACGGTTGCCTGTGCTCGTTGTCGGATTCGTTGAAGCCTGAGAAATATCATAGAAATATTAAATCTGTAACTTAATTAAACGAAATTGTTGATACAATCGTTTATAATACATATATTTATTTGTACCTAAGTTGTTCAGCTATTACTTCATCTCGCATATCTTCTGGCAGTGCAGCCAAGAAGGACGGATCTACACCATCTGGTAATTGTTGTTCTTGGGGCTGTTGATTCTGTAGTGGCGGTTGTTGTGCTTGGCTCTGCGATTGTTGTGGTTGTTCTTGTTGTACCGGCGATTGTTGTGGTGGCGGCGGTGGTTGCTGTGGTTGTTCCTGCGGCTGTTGTTGTTGCTGCGGTTGCTGATGTTCCGGTGTTTCTGGGTTAACACTTTCGGATGCAGATGTGGCCGGTCCTTGATTGAGGATATTCGCGCTACATAATAAAGTTACAAGTTAATTATTTTGTTATTTCATTTTGAGTTATAGAGGACAGAGGAAAATGATAATTACTTTCGTTCAACGTTCGATAGACTGTCATCGGTGAAGATTCTTATCCATTCGGACGCGTCACTTTCCCTTTGTAGATCTTCGTTAGGTTCTTGACTGAAATCGACAACAATGGACGTGTTGGATCGACTAAATGTGTCGGTTGTATTTGACCCTTCAACGGCGCGCTCAGATTGCCCTGTAAAAATAATATTTAATTTAAATGGGATTTTTAAGAATATAAAACAAATTGGTATTATAATAAAAGGAAATAAATAAATATAATTACTTAATCTGCTTGCTTCAGACGCACACGGTCCTAACACGGAGTCAACTATACTTTCAGCCAGTTCCAAAGTTGGATTTCGATTACTTATTCGCGGATCCCTGGGTTCTGATTGTTGTTCTTCAGGCGGTGGGGGCGGAGGTCGCTCCTCGTCCTCTTGGACTGTCGTATCCATTTCACCGGTAACATCTGAATAATCGTATTGAGATTAAGAAAAATTCTCAATTCGCATATTCGATTATGAATTGTTCGGAATCGGGGACAAATTATAAACATACCTATTATATCTTCATCAGGTGTGCGTTCGGGCGGAGTTAGGTCCGCGCGTGGTCTAAATCTAGGAACTAAAATATACGTGTCTTCTCTTTGCGATGTTGATGCAGTTGATCTTTGTCCTTCCATCGATATTACAGTGGAAGTACCAGCTAGAAAAAAAGAAGAGGTAATTGAAAATAGGCATAACGAATAAGCAATTAAAAATAATTGAATATAATTAACGTACATTCCGCATTATTTAAATGATCTTTTCCATCCTTGTTATCCTTCTCATTTTTCTTTTCAGAGGCATGCTGTTTTTTACGTCTCTCTCGTCTCTCTTCTAATTCCGCATTCCTACGTTTCTCCAGTCCAGGAATTAGTTTATGTACAACACCTTCGATATAAAAATGAAATTAGTAAAGCCTTGCTTTCCTAACTTACACACGAATCTATAATATTTATACCTACCAACGCAGCAATCTGTCTGAGAATCACCATCCAATAGTTTACTCTCTTCGATCCACCAATGTAACGCAGTTGGATTATTCACCGTTGTAGAGAGGCTAGATCCAAAGAGATAGCCAGACTGATCCTAAAAAATATTTGAAGATGGTAAAAATATGTCAAATATTTGTGGAATATAAGATCATGAATTACAAACCACAAAGTCTATTTGTTCTTCTTCCTGGTTCGTTAGTATTCCAACACCATTGTCCATTACAAGGACACGGGTGTCACGGAAACTCGAAGCCAAAACCTGACTGGCAGACAATGGAATTGCTTGCGCTGCTGGCCCCAAAAGTCTACAATTACAAAAATATTATCCTCCGATTATTTTACGTTAACACTTACTTTAATATCAGCATTTGTTATTTTCTAATTCTAAATTGAATACATTCGGTACGTGTTAATTTACCTTTGCAAAATCACCGGTGGATTTGGATTTCGCGGATTTGGTAATTGAAGATACTGATACCTCCGTGGTCGGGCAGGTCTTTGACTTCTCGGATTAGGAGCGCTCAAACCGCTTTGTGGTATCAGCAAAGAATGAGAATTAATACCTGCACAGAAAAATCAAGTTTTATATTTTCGTTCGTTCGAAACTGGAAAAAGAAAATTAGAATCTATTGCAATGTCTCTCGCTAACACTTTATTCTCTAACAAATTCTGTACTATCTAGTACTATTTACGTGACTCTATTCTATGATGGCGATTTTATGCTCACCACTACTTTCAGAAATTGAAGAAGGATCTTCGAACAAACCCAAAGGTAAAGGAAACGTTGTGCTCCATGGAAGACTAGATCTCGGCGTAACCGTGGCAGAAGCGTTCACGTTGCCCTGGCTATCGACGTTAGTGGTGTATCGGCGAACCATTACGTAGCTGCTACGGTCCCGGTCCGTTGATGGAATCATTCCGAATACGTCGCTTTCTCCCAAGTCTTCGTAAAACTCTATTCCCTCCTCTTCGTAGTTTGAGGACCCTTCTTCCTCTTCCTCTTCCTCCTCCTCGTTTTCTTCTCCTAATAAATGAGGCATATAAATGTTCATTATATTCAAAATCAAATATAATTCAATTCAATTCAATGAAAAATTTAATTACCATCGTCCTCTTCTTCTTCCTCTTCATCTTCATCGTCCTGTACCTCATCCTCATTATCATCGGATGGATTACTGTCAGAGTCTGAATCGGAACTCATCAAGTCCTCCTAAAAGATACAATTGCATTATACGTTCTCGTGATACACAAACGTAAAACATGAAACAGATTGAAAAGAAAGATTGAACATTTGGGGAGAAAAAGAAAACGTACTCTTATCGTGGCGTCCCTTGTTGGGTCGAAGTCTGCCTCCCCATCGCGAATCGCAAGACTCTCTTCATCAATGTCCATTGGCCTGTGCGGACGAGAAGATTGATCTTCCGTCACGCCGGGTCCGTCCCTGGAAAATAATACACTATTTGATTATAAGTACAGTAGCTTATATGAACCTAAAAAAAAAGTAATAATTACAGCATAGAACATAATGCATGATATAAGTTAAAAAATTTCACGAAAGTATATACGTTATATATGGTTACCTCTCAAGAAGCTGATCCATGATGTCCTCCAATGCGGCTTCATCACCTTCCTCGTGAGCTTGACTTTCAGAGGTGGGCTCCAGACTCTCTGCTGTGACGGATATATCGTGTTCCGTATTCTCTGCATCCTCGTTTGCCTCTTCCCCAACCGCGTGTGTAGCCTCCGAAGTAGTGGTACCAGTTTGTTCCCCAATAGGCTCTTCCTGAACTGTTCTGGTTTTTGGCTTCGAAAATTTATTGTTAACTGCACCCGGCATAGGCTGGTTTATGATTCTGGACAACGTCTCCAGCGGTTTCAGGGCGGCGTTAATGGTGCCAGCCATATTCGGGCTCGATAGATCCAGACTGTGTGGAATCTTTGCCAAATCCGTGATTATTCCTTTTCTCAACATAATCCTTACGATATAGTTGACATTATGGTATTGGTGCAACTTCAAGGAGGTCCTCAACTGATTATGAGACGTTGGCGGACAACTGTCGATCATCGTTGAGATCAAACCAACCAATAATTGAAGTTGTGCATGTTTCTCTGAGCTTTCGGGGAGAGCCAAGGTTCTTATCAATGCTGCTTTCACCTCAGTTACCAAGGTTGTCTGGACATCAGGTGAATGATTGCACGAAGCGATAGCAGCGATCAACAGTCTAGCCATACTGCTGCACTGTCTGTCGCTTGAATTCTCTGGCAGCATTGGCAGAAGCTTGTCCAAGAGGAAAGCAAGCGCGGTAGCGTTCTCTGTAACCATTTCACTTTGCCCGGCACGGTAGACATGCTCTGTAATCAAGCTTGCAACTGCACTGTACGAACGCACGGCTTCTGCTAGAATTTTCAGAATAGCAGACTTTGCCAGCAAAGGTTTCTTCGACTCTTCAGGTTCAACCTTACTATTGTTACTGCTATCCGGGTAGATCTTCATAGGTATTATTTGGGAGACTTGATCTTCGTCGTCAAGTGTGTCGTTCGTTGTTGTTGCATTATTTCTCAGCGGATCTCTCCGAGAAGATGAACCTCCTACATTGGAACTTGAATAGGACGCCTTCTTCTCCGGGCTTCTCGTCGGTGTAGAAGACTTCTCGTCAGGAATATTCGGCACAGGTTTTATAAGAGCATTTAGGAGATCCTTTACAACAGATATAGAGGCGTCTTCCACCATTGGCATGACGGAGGAGTGATTCGATGGGAGCGCCTTTACGATCAGCCTGTTATCAGCGTCCTCTTTTCCCAACAGACTGATATCGACCCGTAAAATATTTTCACAAACTTCTCTGTAAACCTCAGGATTACGGCAGACAGCACTGGTGATCTGGCGTGTCATAAACAGAATTTCTTTGCACGCTGGAGGTATATTGCCCTGGGTACGATTGCGAATCACCTTCTCCATGGCTAACCGAAGAGTGTAAGGTTCCTCCAAGGTGTGTCTTATTAAAAGAGTGCTCGAGTTGATGCAGCCAATGAAGCAACTCGCCTGGGTCATATCCAGAAGAAGTTTCATGCCACCCATGCGAACGAATACTTTAGCGTTCTCGTAATCTCTGGTCAGTCGAAGACAAAGCTTCATAGAGGCGTGAAGGGCATCACGATCCACAGGAATGGCCATTAATTTTACGCAGACGTTTATAATACCCGGAGCCATGCCAGGGCTCAATCCTTGCAGAACAGTATTTCGTTTATCCTCCACTCGGTTTTCATCGGTGTCCATATTCGAATCGGACCCTGATCCACCGTCCTCCGTTCCAGTGTGCAACTTGAAGCCCATCGTGATAGGCCTTCTGTTTCCACTTTCCTCGTTAACTTGCATCATGGACGAGAAGCTTATAACGTATCTTCGTCTGTTACACGTTACTCTGGTGCTAGACTCTCCAGCCCAGTACGCATCGTTGATTATTCGATTGTTCACCGGAGAATATAAATTCCATTTGCCGCTGCTAAGATCGAACCACTTCCACATTCTTGTCGTTACTTTGTACATCAATTCTTTCCTCTTCGTCAGTATCGCCACCTTCTCCAAACGTTCTATCAGTAACAGCAAAGGTGCAAGCCATTTGGGAGTTTTCGGCGCATCTTTGCTACCCTCCTTCAGGATTTTATTTTTATTCGCTGTAAGCGGCCGTTCACATTGCGATAGCAGATGTACGAGCTTCTTCAAAATGGCGAATTCCTCGACGACTTGTGCGCAGGGCACCCGCATCTCTTGCAGAGTGCCCTCGAAGAATATCGTGTACAGATAAATACGTCCAGTAACTTTGTTCGCCTCCTTGCATTCAATTAATCGGGCCCCAGTGTTCGGATCGTCGCTCTCCGAGACTTCGATCAAGTAGTCCACAAGATTTCCAATTTCTTTCATAAGCTGTCGCAGCATATTGTCACGCCATTCGTCCCCGTTTCTTTTAGCGATAGCGACGAGTAGATCGCAAATTCTGTACACGGTGTCCGGCATCATGTCCAAAAGGTTCAAGCACTGACTTAGGGCATTCTGCGTGAATTCGTCTATACTTTCTGTTATGGTAGTCTCGCGAGCAGGTTCATCTGCCCCGAAAACTTTACGCGTCTCCGTTTCTCCAAGCGACATCGCGATTGCATGCATTATTTGATCGTCGTCTACCAACTCCAAGTCCATTATAAGATCTTGCCCGCTCGCATCTCCAGCTGGTACGTCTGATCTTCGAAGTGTAGCAGGGTTTGTTAATAAATAATCCGTGGCTTGTTCCACGGTCAGCGTATGGATCAATGCTTCTATGCAGTGAGCTCTGCTGAAGCCCATGTCCATCAATTGTCTAAGATGTTCCGGATTTACGTCAGCTTCCGGTTCTTCCCTGCGATCAGATATTGTTCCGCTTCTTCCAATTCCACTTGTACCACTCGTACCGCTTGTACTGCCATTTATGCCTCCCTCGGTATTTTCTTCCTTTTCAGCGTGTTCCTGTTAAGTCAGTGTTTTTTTAAAGGAATTTCAATTGGGCTTAAATTGTGCATACTGTTTGAATATATTAAATGATTTATCTTTTACCTTGATAATTTGTTCGCTGCGTAAAATGTGTCGCAGAATGGACAAAATTAATTCTGTCATATGAACACCGTAGTTCTTTAATGGTTTCTTTCCCCACATTAGCATAACTGCCTCGAATGCTTGCTGCAATTGATTCGACATATTATTACGTTAATAAATATCAATCGTAATGTAATTTTAGATGTGCACGTTATTTCAGACGAACCTTGTGAATTTCTGTAAGGTATTTTATGGGATCGAATGTTTCGTACACTTTGTACATTCCGGTACACTTGGAGGAAACTACGTAAGGCGAATCCAAGAGGTTCTTAGGGTTCACCATTTTTTCTAAGATCATCAGCCAGCCGTCCAAGAATTCTCCGGTGCAGTCGGGCAAATTTGGATGCTCTAGTCCCTCGGCCAATGGGAATTGCCCACCCCCGGATAATACCCAGTGGAACGCGCTAGAAATATTTCACAGTATTTGCAAGAGCTGGGATAAATTATATTAAAAAACGTCCATAAATCTTGTCCTATAAACTTACGCAAAAAATGCATTTTGCCCGCCCAGTTTGATGAACTTCTGTAGCATCAGATGAAACGGATATCCTTTTTCGTCGAAGAGCGCAGGTGACACGAAACTCAGAGTGCACATCAAAAAGGTCACTTGCAATTTGGGCACGGTCGATGGTGGCAATTTATCCCAAGATAAACCGCGAATCAATACACAATTTAAAGCGGTTGCTACACTTCGAGATGCTTGTGAAGGAAGTGCTGGTATCGGGGGCATCTGTTGTCCCCTGCGTTGTCTGATTGGCGTTCCCATGCAAAGCTAAAGAATTTTTGACGATTAGTAAAAGCAAATTATGATATTATATTTTTTCCAACATTAATTTTATATGCGCTTTATAAATCGTATCGCCTAAACATTTTTAATACGTATACGAAGGGACTGTAGAACTGGTATAGTCGGTTTTTACCTCGTGTCTAACGTCAGGAAATAAATAATAGTACCTTTACAAGTATGGCGAACAATTCTGCCAAGGCTCTTCCCATTTTAGACGTGAGTCCTAGTAAGTGTTTAGGATACGTGATTCGATGAGAGTTCGGCGATATTCGTCCCGTGCTAACACTCGGCTTCTCATCCACCTCCATAGGCACGGGGGGTGGATCGGTGCTTAAGGCCTCCATTGCTGTGGTCATTCCGTTGCTTCCCATATCAGAGGACGCAGCAGCGGACCAATTAGAGCTTTCACCCTCGTTCTTCAATTCTGGACGTATCAATTTATCCATATCCTCTTTACCGAAGTCGCAATCGGCAGGTATGAAATTCTCGGTCGTGAGGGCCAGCAACGCTGTGCTTTCCCAAATCAAAGCGGTGTACAATTCCGACAGACCTTTCAATACGGTTAGACCAAGCTCCGAACCCCAATGATTCATAGCCAGATTTCTAATTTCGCTCTGGCTGGTTCGGCATACTTGGGCAAACATTATTATGTATCCGTAAGCAGCGTTCATGGCATGCAACAATGGTGTTGCGGTATCACTCGTGAAGGCTGTTTCCAAATTGGGAGCAGAAACGAGTTCGTGCAGCAAGACAGATCCGCCAGGTGCTTCCATGTAACTGTACAGCGGCTTCAGTAGATTCAAAACTTCGTTCAACTGGGACAGGCCGGTTTTCAGGACCAACGGCTCGTGCGCAAGGTTCAGGATACTTTTGCAGACTGTGGCCACCGCCTGGGCAGTTTGCGCCACGGAATGATCCACCGGAAGGTTCGGTAATCCCAGAATTGAAAGTAACGGCACGAGACCTTTCTGTGCAACGAACTCTCTGCAATGATCGTCCGTAGAGTTATTGCTGAGAATAGCGTCGACAAATTTGGTTACGTTCTGTATATATTCCATTAAAGCTATGGGAGTTTTCTCTCTGGGCTGCGGCGGGGGGACGGGTTGAGCAGCCGTCGAAGAACATTGTTCCTCGCGTTGAGGATGAGAGCTTGTACTGGCTTCCTCTTCGTCCTCTTCTTCCTCGTCGCTGCTACTTCCGCTTCCACCACCTCCTCCTCCACCGGAATCTCCAACTCCGACGCCAACCGACTGTCCCGAGGACTGACGATTACCGGAGTTTGCGTTCGATTGAGTACTATCGAATTTATCTTCAGCTTGCAGACAGATGTAACGAGGATCGCAACCCAGAACGCATAGTTCTTCTAATAACTGTGTATAATAGAAAAGAAGAAAACAATTATGTTACGATGATATTGATAACAAATTGATATATATATATATATAAAATATCGCACCTTTATAACAGCGGCTATAGCATCTACTTTTAAGCTAGGTTGGTGCCTCATTAATTCGTCCATCGCATTGCCCAGATTCGAAGCTGTGTCCGCCAAAGGATCGGTGCTTCGACGTCGATGCATTGCAGGAAGATAGACTGGCGAGAGTAATACTTTGAACAAACGCTCGAAGGGACGTCGTTTAATGAAAGACTCCAATCCGCGTTGATTCAGACACAGGGCACTGAACACGTGCGGCAATGATCCTAGAACTTCTCTGCTAGCAGGAATCTGATAATAATAATAGGAATATATATATATATATATAGGAATACGATTGGTAAAATGTATTCCATAGGCCAAATAGAGTTTACTTATTTACTTGTTTGATAAGTAAAGCGTGTAAGACAAGATCAGTTAATCCATTATCCTGCAGGGATGACAATAAAGATGGCTCTTGAAAAACGTATACAGTTACAACATCTGTCGCGATAAGAAACAGAGACGGGCCATAATATTCCGGATTGCTGATGATGTGCCTCAAAGAAGATGGCAGAGGTCCCTCCATAACGTGTCTGATACTGTCGGAGAATGCCGGGTCTTGAATGAGTTTCTTTATAAAATTCGACAGTGCTTTAAGAAGCGTGACACGTTGGGGCAAACAGATTTTCCCATTCTTTCCGCCAGAATAATCAGACATTTGTTCGTTTTTATCGTCCGCCTTGGAGCTCATATTTTCATCTTCGGAGAACTCCATGGGATTCGACGATTCCTCGCGTTCGTCGAAAGCACGGGACGAAGTGGAATTTTCGTCGCGATCCATGGATCTTTCGCGAGAACTCTGCGAAGCGTCTTGGTAATGTATCGGCTCTATCTCGAAGGGTTGCTCCTTTCGACAAACATTCACCTCCATTTCGAGTCGATTAATGAAACTCGCTAGGCCACCGTGAGCTTGGAACCCTTGCATGTCTATATTCGTTATAACATCAATGACACGAACTGCCCTGGTAACAAACTGCGAAGGAACAAAATTGAATATAAAGGACCGTATAGAATGGAGCGGGGAAAAAAGTTGTAAGGATAAAACGATCATACTGTTAAATGTTCGAATTCGCTGCCAGGCCAGTTTATAATTTTCAATAAACTTTCCATCATACCGCAACAAACGAGGGCTTCGCAGCCCGCTTCGTAACTCGAAAGGTGGTAAAGAAAGCTGAACAGTGCTGTTGCAAGCGACAGGGGGAACGGCTGTCCATCAGGTTGCGGGGAAATCAGTGTTGAAATACAGGTGCGGATTAGTACGGGAAAAAATCCGTGATACGAGTTAGCTCCGGTAACGTCGATTATCATGTTTAACCTTGAGTTAGGTTTTCTGAAACATCAATTGAAACAGATTATCAGATAAATGGAGGCCAATTTATTTTCTTTGTGTTCATTAAAATGTTGCTTACTTTGGAAAGTGTGGATTGCGATCCAAATGAATGATACTAGTTAGGGTACGCAGTGCAGCTGCACGTATTTCAACGAGATGTGCGTGTGGAAGTTCCAGTAATTCTACTAATTCTTCTAAAAGCCCAGGATGCAGCAAACTACGTACATTTTCTTCCAGTTCGCTATTATATACAAGTATCGATAATGCTTGCAGCCGAGCATGCACACATTGCAATCGTCTTCGGTAATCAGAGAAACTGTGTGCCAGTCTTATGTGTGTGAATAATGCAATCTGAAATAAATTTACTTATTAATATTTATTTTCAATTTTTATTTCATTAATGCGCAGTAAAAAACATTTCTTTACCTGTCGATCTTGAGGTACATTATAGACTTTCAATAAATCGTTCATAATCTGTGCTGGTGTTTTACCCAACTTATCCACATTTTCTATGTGTACGCATGTTACAAAATTCGTTTGTCCAGACTTCTTTGTGCCAACATTTGTAGCGGAATTTACATCTGTTGTGGGATTCTCCGCATAAAACTCGAAATGCAATGTTGTGGCGCTTGCTGGAAGCGGCTGGAAAATGTAGATACAGAGACATTGTAATATTTTGTACAAAAATAATCTTCAAACTGTGACAATTGTTTTAGAAATATTTGTCACCTTGTCTGGATACTCTTTACAACATTCTGCTAAACCGAATCCATTTTCTTTACCACCCCAACTCTAAAATATAAATAAATTTATACATACCAATATAATTATGAATTAATGCATATGCATATACACATATATATATATATATATGTTTTCTTTACCTCTGCTAAAAGTGTAAGTCTACTTAATAGAGGTTGCCTCTTGTCACTGCTTAAACGTGCAATGAAATTACTGCGTTTACTGAACATATAGAGAATATTTAATACACCAAGAACAACATGCATGTCACAACTTGATAACAGTGTCACCAAATGTTCCATACTGCTGTACAAATGGCGTGAGTATGAATGCTCGATCAACAATGTAGTAAGATGAAGAACCCATAGAAGAAGTTCCTTCGCCTGTACAGAATGAAATATTATGAATTGTGCGTGACAATGAATATCGTACTACGAGGGTCTCTTAAATAACGTAATGGTACCTCTCTGTTTTGGGGGAGATCACAGGCTAATTCCCATGGATTGTCTGGACTTTTAGCTGCAGCCTCTTCCAAAATGCTGTCGCTAAGATCCAATACATCGACCCAATGATACAATTCGCATTTACCGAATGTCCATGCGTCTATTTGTTTCAGCTCCTCTAGCAATTCTGCATGGGAGCAGGATCGCAACTTGTTTATAAGCGCCTGACATTTTGCCGGCTACAAATTGAATCATCTATAGTAACATGTTCATCGAATGCCTGTCTTTTGTATCAAAAAGTTCATCTTCAACTTTTACTCACCGCTTCCGATGTGTATTTCCTCAATTTGTTTCGATCAATTTTCATTTTGGCAAATTAATGGATTTCTTTACGAATTTAAGGTCTGAAACATTTATTTTCCAATGAATTTACGAGCAATTAGGGCAATCTTATTTTAATACCAGTGCCGAGTAATTCGCTATTAACACAAATAAAATGAACCTATTGTTAGACTATTCAATCTTTATCTAACAAATATTTGGCGGTAGTCTTGTGACCCCAAAAATGATAAATAAAAGTATGATACATGTATAATTCTAATCAATAACCATAGTAAAATTGTTACCCGCTTATATTAAACGAAAATAAGTCGTGTTTTTTATTTAATTCATACACCAACGACCGTTTCGCAGAAATTCTCTGTTGCATAAAATGTCCACTTATCGCGATGTTTGTTAAGTAATTACTATCACGTATAGATCGCACAATTCGTTAGGTTTACGTATAAAAATTTCAAGATAGTAGCAGGCAAGTGCGAAATAAAAAATATTTATTTACTTTTATGCCACTAAAAAAAAATCCATATGGTTTTTTTTCTAAGTAATACAGACAGACACTAAAAATAGAATTGTTGTTCTTCGTACACAAATATCTGTGAATCGATACTATTTGGAGTGATGTTCCAATAAAGAATTTTAAAAAAATTGAACAAAAATGATCTACAAAGCGTATATAGAATATGGCACGAAAATTTGATATCGATTAAAAAATCAAAATGCAGGCGCTATTGCCCGTGACACAGTATTCGCAAAAGGAGTAACAATGACGTTCCGAAGATCGCGACAAGCCTTGAAAACATGACAAATCGTGGGCAAAACGATTCCGTCCACGACGTAAATAGCTATTTTAAAAAAATCTATATAAGGAGAATATACATTGACGATATCTTACGAAGGAAAATAGAAATAGACAAAGAACATTCCTGCACTTTTTGCGAGGTCGTGACCGTTAGAAGGATGATAGGAAGGAAAACAACCTCTGAATTCTCATCAAGATGCAGAGTCATCGGTTTCTAGGGCCTAACCTAACTTAAGCTCCAACGACAAGCAGCAAATGATAACAAGGTGAGGATATTCGCGAATAGATTTCACGATCATAGATATAGCCCTAAGGTGAGAAATCGGAAGCGCGCAATGGGTGAAACAAGCAACGGGGAAAATCGAGCGTAGAATATATGATAAGAGTATATAAAATTGGTGAAAGCAGAGATGCACTCGTGGCACCAGAAATCTTACCTATAGTTAAGCCGACAAGGATTCGATAGAGTCGTCCTCGTCGCTCGGCCTTTCGATAAATTCGAGGCCGGAACGATGCGGCATTACGGCCCTTAAAAACTGTTATCCGTCGGTGGTTTCTTACCACCTTGATCTTCTTCGACCGGATTATATATATCTTCGGGTCAACTGGACGCCGTTTTAATTTCTCAAGATGCTAAAGGGGAAACGAGGCTAAATGAAACCGAATGATTTGAAGTGACGAGGATCGACCGGTTTCTTTGAGAATAGCTATCAAACTAGATCAAAACAAAACTTCGCGAGCGTGAATAGAGCGCGATCCTCTTCTATCGCTTAGCGCCAATCGGAGTACCGATCACCGCCATTTTACCGAGGCTTTTCGCGGAGGATCGTCCACCTTTCCTTTTAACCTTTCCTTTCGTAACGTGCTTCCGGGCCGCAGGCTTCTCGAACAATCTTGCAAAAGTTCACGACCTTCGCGCGACACTGCACATACACCTCACACCCCCAAAGAATGTCTCCCGGACTATCAACGATTTTATTGCACTGGCAATGAATGCACCGCACTCGATGCTTGTGTACGCACACTCATGTACATGTATCACCATAGACAAGATTGAACAAGGCAATACTGACTGCTTAACCACCGCTAGATGCTTGGCATGTTTCATCCAGAAATTCTTTACATCCGTACACTCGCATTCTATCACTGCGCAATACGAGAGATTATGTGGCGTTGTGTCCTACTCTCTCTGCACGGATTTTTCTGATTCGTTCCCTTCCGTGAAACTCTCTGTATGATAGGACGCCTTCTAACTATCCGTAACTGTTCTTCATTATGTATCGTCGTCGAACATGCTTCTAGAAACGCTTCGTGTAGCCCAGTAATGCGATGGAACCGCCAGTTGCGGACGGGACCTAAGGCCATTATTAACACCGCCCCGCACCCTATGTAGCTTTTGGCCAATCCTAATGAAACTTTCCGTTATGCGACGATCTGATTGACCAACACGCAAAGCTTTTTATCTTTCGTATACATATACACGCGGGTTGCTCCGTTTAATTGTTCTTTTGAATCTGCGCAGTAAAAGGTAAAAATATCACAATGAAACTTCCTTCTTCTTTGTTAAACGGGGCATTTTGCATCACCGATATTGGTCATTTTTAGTAACTTTACAGAAACATTTATTTCGATAATTATAATTGTAATTTTAATTACTTTTTGTGTTACTATTGCAATTTTTGAATTGGTAAAAAGTTGTTTATAAAAAAACCTCATTTTGTCCCGTTACATCTGGTGTAAAGTATAATTGTTTGCAATATAATATGTATCATTTTTGTGTAAATGCAAATATTTATTCAGCGTCAAAAATTTTATTGCAATATTTGGTAACTTACAATTAGATGGAAGCTCTAGTTATTTACCGACCATTGGCACTAGTCGCTTTTCTAAGTTGCAAGCGTCATCGTCGAATAATTCAAAATTTCTACAGTTGCCAATTTACGCTTTCTGCAAATTTTGCACATACACGATAAAACATTGGAAACTATGCAGAATTAATTCCATAGAATTATTATTTTGGAGAGCATTAATCATTCAAAGAAGGTATGACATATTCAGTTCGAACAAAAAATCCGCAGTTTCGCTGAACGCATGACAATTTATATGCGGCACTGCTTTCTATGGAAAGCGGTTTCCTCAAATAATCAATGAATTTTTACGCTTTTCACAGAATTCATAAACATGTTGCCTTGGCGTTTTGTCGCATGAAGTTTCTAATTTGCTGTTTTAAAGTCTATTGACAGTTTCCCGCTGTACAGCGATAATTCACAATTGTTTCTTGACAGTACTTTAATAAAGAGTCGCTCTTCCTCCATTTATAAGCATGTCCGTCGCGGTATCTACCGTAGACGGAAGTCAGAATGCGGGTGAGTACCAAACTCTGAATTTCGTTCCACTACTTGTCTGAAAAAAACCGTAAAATAACATTTATAATACTTATAATAAAATCAATAATTTTCACGACAACAATATTTCAATTATATGTAATATTTAGTTACCGTAATATTATTATACATACACCTTAAATATAATGTAATAATAAAATAATGATACCTGATTGCTAATCTGAATATTAATAATCAAGGTAATATAAGATAAACTAATAAACAATAAATTTCAAAAAGGAACAAATATTTAATTTTCAAAATTATCTTTTTAGATACATTAAATTCAACTAATTTATTATTAACAATGAGTTATCTCGATGTGCAATTGAACATTTTTCACCACGCTTTTCGCATAATATTTTATTTACTCGTTCTCTAAATTTCATTCAATATTTGTTGTATAAATATATTTGCAACAAAAGGATACAGGAAATAAAAGAAGAATAAAAATAAATTAGTGTTTCAGGATATGCGGTTTATTCATTGTGCATTGCCTCGTCGTTCACGTTTGCACAGCAAGAATATCTGTGAGGAGCGATGAACAATATTGCAGATATTGGTGTAGAACGATCGATCATCGATATTACTGCTGTCCTAGCGGAAAAGTGGAGAGTTGGCCAGAATATATTTGGCGTACCATCATCCGTTCGTCGTTGTGGATGGACGCCACCCATGAATCTTCACCATTCGAGTTCTTGTGGCCGGAAATATACGTCCGTGGAAAAGAAACCACGAAGCGTTGCCCGCCGTTGAGAACCCATTGTCCACGAACCTACGATTGGTACTCACCACCGATTTCTTGTTACGTCGATGAAGATTGCGACGAATGGGAAAAATGCTGCTACGACGTTTGTCTCGAGCACAAAACGTGCAAACGCGCTAAATAAAAAATAGAGTCATTCGTTCATGTACTGTAAGAAGGGACTGCTTGAACCAAGTTATACATATACAATTCTATATAAACTTCATTATACTCTCGTTTGGAAGCAACGTGAAATAACGACGTTACAGTAATTTATCTGCATATACTCGACGTTGTATTATTTCATTTTTTATTGTACAGCTTTCTTTATACTCGTCTTGGTTCTTCTTTAGAACACATGAAACAGGGAACGAAAAATCGCATTTGGACTGCCTCGAAGCGAAAAAGAAGCTTTGAAACTATATTGACTGAAATAACGAGAATATATAATAAGCCAGGATAAGGTAGCGAAATGGTTGATGGCGGGATCAATTAGTAAAATTATTAGCAATTATTTTAGGGATTACCAATTTTTGTCTCGCCAAAACATAATTGGAACGCGTGCAAACAAAATTCGCTCCGGCTAAGGCATGCAACGCTCGCAATTTTTCAATTTAATTGTCGTGAGAGTTTGCCTAATTAGAATCGCTCGGCCGTGGGCAAGGTTACTTTATAATAGCGTTGATAATTTCGACAGTAACTTCTCAATTAACGTGGGCGACGAGTTTCTCAATAAACAGTTACGTTGCGGTGCATTCTTCGCCATGCCACGGTCGCATTAAATTGTAATTGTTGCATATCGTGTTTCGTGTTAGCTTAATTAACGTAGCTATTTGCACGATTGTTCTGGAAGAACTTTGCAACCTTAGTCGTATGTATCAATTGGGCTGCGAGAGTCTGAAACATAATTAAAGGGCTGATTATTATTCGAGATAGTTTAACTTTCTTTGTGATGCTTATTTTATATTTTATTTCTCATACAAAACGTTCTATCGTTTCGTTCTATTAAATTTCGACGATCAATTGCAATTCAGTCGAGACTGGATAGAACAGATGTTTAATACCTTTGGGGCGGTCCAAAAGGGGCAGTGGTCCTTTTGTTTGCCTGGTTCCGAACTTTATAATTAGGCGCGCCAGATTAATATATAGATAATTGCTTTATAGTTTGCGTGCTGCCGATAAATCTATGTTATTTAAACGAATTATTATTCGCGCGATGATTGCTGGATTGCACCGGTGGTAGCGTTAAAATTTTTGTTTTTTATTGAAACGGAAGGATAAATAATAATGCTGCGATGGGTGATCAAATTGTGATGGCGATTTTATATTAACGAGAAATGCATCGAAGCGTAGAAGTACGCTGTAGTCAATGTACATCGAGTGAAAGTAAATGGGAGTAGCAGTAAAGACGATGCTTATAAAATTTGGAATTGCGCAATAGTGTTTATAACAATGATATGGTGTTCAGTGAGGTATCGTGAAAAAGATATTTAACCACTATTCGATATCGTTTAAAAAAGAACTGTTCTCGTCCCGTTTTTTTTTTTTAACTTTAAGGACGGATCGGTTTTACTATGAAATATTAAAATAAAGCTTAAGACATTCTATTTTGCAAGAGATATATTTTGTAACTGTACAGCATGGTTCTCTTTGCAGTACCCACGGTATTTGGTCTATCTAATCTTAAGGAAGTTAAAAAAGAGGAAATATTTGAGTTGCTCGAAGGCACAAGAAATATTCGATCGACGAAATTACGGGTCTCTGGGTTAACCATTATCTGCCGGAGAAAATTGTTCGGCAAACACTTGCCCTTTCATTCTGCTTCGCAGAGGCCAGTCACGTTTAATGGAAGCCGAGGTGCAAGAGTAAGGGTGTAAAAGAAGACACGGAGGAAAAGAAAGGGACGAGCTCAATACGCTTATGGTATATACACATTTTTCCTTTAAGCATACCTCAAAATTACTTCCATTACTGTGACACGATTTTTTTATAACATTTATATCGTAACATTTATTCCCCTATACTTACCAGAGAGTACAAGAAATGGTGACGCAAAAATTGCAATACTGGAAGTTACACTTTATAAATACAATACACTTTGTATTTATATTTGAAGGCTGTGAATCGAACAAGTGTCGCACAAATTAATTCCAAATTTTTGGAATTAATTTAATTCCAAATCTGGACTGGAAGATCAAGTCCCTCAGACATTGGTTTCTTTCAACCGATCCTCTGAAAAATCAAGACATCTAGAGAAAAAGTGCTCCGTCTACCTGCTTACAAGTTTCGCCACGTGCTTTACCAGCGGCAAGTCCGCCGTTCAGATTGAATCGCCGGCCCGCTTTACTCGGAATATCGAGAAGCAATGATCGAAGTAACGATGCGATCACGCCAGATGGAAATTACACGTTTTTCAGCGTCGATCCAGCACGAGAGGAAACATCTTCATAAACAAGCGTCGAACACGTAACGTTACAATTGTTGTGTTGGTCAACTACGGAGAATGATATTCCTACAAGGGGCCCCGGGGCGTTCAATATTCAGTGGCATTGTCGCCTTTCGACTGTCAGCTGCGAATTTTAAACGGGGGTCCACCGTTCACGTCTTGTACGGACAAGTTGTAACCTGCTATGCATTGTGACCCTTATATGCATTACAAATGTTCTTTCTTCGGGCTATCGACGTGTACACAAGCATTCAGCACACAGTCACTGATATTTCACGATTCGGCTTGCTTTCGCTTTTGAACGTGGAAAATTTTCTGCCACAAAGCCCGAAGACGTCTGTATATAATTCTCAATTTGTGGAACACGTGTCGCGGCGGCAGATTAATTGAAAGTAATTTAACGATGCAATTTGTTGGAGCATGTAGCACAAGGAAATGAGTTCGAATTGGAGGACAAAGCCACGAAATGTAGGGCTCGTTCATGTTTTAAAATTCGTTGCCGCAGTCGCTGCACAGAAAACGGACGAAGTTGTTAGATGCAGAGTAATTCGTCGCTGAATACCAATGATGCACGGCGTCCTTCCAAGGAAAATTTGGACGGTGGCACTGCCGACGAGATACTCATCTCTGGAAGCTGAACATTCGAAAAGCCACGCTATCCGAACAAATCTGCTGACCGAAGGGGCTCCAGAATATTTGAATAACACTTTACAGATTTTTATTCGATTCCCAAACGCGCTAAATACAACGGAACAAAGATAATCCGGCCTCAGGTAACGCGAGATTTGTTCTTCTACTTTTAGCCTGGCACAATTTTTCGTACAAATATTATACGTTTGCCCAATTCGGCAAACAAAACGAACTGATGCTCGCGAACGTTTTTAAAGGAAAAATCTCTTGTCTGACGAAGAAGAAAAAGATCCTTTGATTATTTAGGATCTTACGGGCAAACCTTACTGCGGGGAAAGTAACAGTATACCGACGTTATCTATGTCCCAAGAAAAAATCACGCTTCTCGCGAGGCAACATTACAAAGCAGCCGAAGCTTAATTTAGCCACGGGACAAGCGAAAGGAGGGGGCTGGTTTCCCTGTGGGTGTGCAAATATTTTGTAACGGTGAAAGAAACTCGAGTTTTTTTCTTTTTTTTTTTTACGTCTCCAGCATCGCCCCTGTGTGAGACGTTGATAAGGGTACTCCCCAGTCGGTCGGATCTTTTTATGAATTCTACAGCTGTTGTGCGTCCACGGTGCACACGCACATACATACATACATACATACATACATACGCAACAGCGGCGGCAAAAGGATAAAGCAAGGAGAATAGAGGCGAAATCGGAATGGGAATGGAATCTGGACGTTGCGCTGGCGCGCATGCGTCAGCCCCGTTCATTCACTCCGCCGAATCATTCATAAATCGCTCTCAGTCCTACGCTTGTTCCTCGCTAATGATAAAACAGCGCATTGCGAGGCGCAACGTACGCGTGACGGGACAAAAGAAATTACATCATAAGCAATAAGCGGGACATGTTTGACAACGTCGCTTATTTTTATCTTTTTTTGTTTGAGAAGAATGGGAGTGTCGATTTTTTTTAAGGGATCGATAAAATTCTCGAAAGATCTCTGTGATTTGTAATCGATTTGAATAACGAGCGTCTTCTTTTCATTCTAATATTGGCTTCTGTATTGCAGATTTGGAGAAGCGTATGGTATCTCGCGCAAAGTGCTTACGTACTGTACTTGAAATGCGATCGAGATAAATGATTAAAAATGGAAGCACTTTTCTATCAGCGAACTGGCTCACTGGATGCTATTATTGGGAACTGAAATTTTCTCAAAGCGATCGGCTTCGCGATCAGACTCAATTTACTCGAACTCCTTGACGAAAATTGCAGACTCCGTTTATTTTTTTGCGGCACGGTCACGATCAGACGTCGCCTTCTATTCATTGTCAGATATAATTGACGCGTCGACTGCACACGCGCTCCACTGGATACAGTGGGGATAAAGGAAGTGAGGATATACCGGATTCGAGGCCGCTGGAAAGTAGGAACAGAGTCAAACTAACTATACGCGTGAAAAGAGTAAACTATTTCAATATACAATATTCAATACATACTGTACTATGTTCGAAAAGTTAACGCAAAACAGACTTGGAGTACCACGAAAGTACAAACGCAACTAAAAATGGAACAGAAGACTGCACTAAAAATTCTCTTCTTAATTAAATACAATGAAAAATCTCTCGAAAATAAATTCGAAGCTCAAACCAAGGTATACATTGCTATTTAATTTGATTAAATTTTCACGAGTGATTCCTCGTGCAAATTTCTCTCGCACTAAACCCGCTGCAACGAACATCGTATCGCTTCTCAATCTCGATGAATCAACCGACGCAGAAAAAAGATGCACAAAATTATAAATTGAAGAAGCTTGAAATTAGATCGCACCCATTGCTAATCGAATGCTGCACGCCGGTGGTGTATTCATAGCAGGGGGAAGATGGGCGCGCAACTGACTGAGAAGCAGCCACTATGGTAGGGATAACTAAATTCACTAGGAGGGGAGACGGCGCACGCACACCTATGTGGTTACGGAATTCGGAAGAGCGGCAACTTCAGTGGCATTCGTTTGCGAACCGCGGCACGGTACGGCTCGCGGTGATTTCGTGCTCGTTTTCGATACCAATATCAACCCCTCTGGTGTCACGATCATTGACAGAGATCATTGACAGAACACGTATATAGGATCGTTCGTCACTGCCTCGAAGAAGAGGCACGTATATACGACGTGTCGCAAAGAGCAGAAGGGAATAATAGATCGAAACGAAATTTCCCCGAATACCTTTTCATAGCCAGCAGGGGGTTATCGAACAAGATCGTGCGAGGATCTCGATCGTTTTGTAAACGTTTATTAGACGAAGGGAATGGATTGTTCTGAGAGAAAATAGCAACAAACGGTATTTTATCGCCGTTTCCTTCGTGGCAAAACTCGTGGAAAGTGCTATACGCTCTGGTTCACGGTGCACTATTCAGAGGGACGGAACAAGAGAGAAAGAATTAGGGAGGAAGAAAGAGAAGAGTCACGTTTGCCGAAGAAAGGCGTGCTCACACGGCCGAGCTTTTACGGTCTCGTCTCTTCGTTGACGTGCTCCGATTTTTCTCGACGAATATTTTTATTTTCATTTTCTTTTTATTTATTCTTATCCTTCGTCTCAATGAAGAGGACGCATCGACTTCTCTGATAATTGATGGAAGAACTGTCATTGCACGCACACTGGCAACCCGATGAACATTCCGCGGATGATTCTGCTTTGATTTTAATCGCTGGTCGATAAATCGCGGCTGAGATTAATCTCGAGGAGCGAAAAGTGAGTGAGTTCAAGTGGTGCTGCGATAGATTGAAGTTTCAAGAAAACGGAAGCGGCTCGAATATGAGGCTCAGGGGGACGCTTGTGCTGCTGGTAATTGCAAATGCGGTCTACAGTCAAAGTGAGTAAATATTCATTATTTTAATCGTCTCTGCTAGTTTATTTGATTTTCTTTGCCACTTTGTACGATTATACGGAGTGAATCTGTTGCACTCTGATGCTATCACAGTCTTGAAGATCTCCGGATTTAAGTCAGAGTTGTCTTCCAATTTTCTGAAATCAATGAAACAGAACATTCATTACAATTGCGATCCTCAAGATCACCGTTCGAATTGAAATTGCTTTCTGGCTTTCCGAAATCGATCGATTCACGAAACAGGAGTTTTATAATAATACGAATTGTTGTTACGTTTCAATGGAACCTTATTTTACTTCCGATTCACCTCGACGGTATTTTCTTATGTCGTGAACACGCAAATGGTCCGTTCAGGATCCAATTCGTATCGGGCTGTTCTTTCGTTTCAATTTCATGGTACACTCGCGTTTCTGGCCATTGATCAAACAGTTTTTATTCATAGCCCAATGTCACTGAACTCGAGACTCTTCTTTTTAGCCATTGCCGCCCGGCTTGTATATTTTATTCCAACGATTGCGAATTAATGCCAGGTATGACAGTAATTTGTCAAGCGGCGTCACGATTTTTTTCTTTCTCCTCTTGGGGGGTAAACGCTTGAAAATTGCACGTAAATGGCGCTTGATACATTTCTGGTCCCCATTCAGTGTTTTGGGCCCGGTCGGGGTGTCGTTTCTTGAGAATTACATCTTACGTAGTAGTATCGTTCGTCTGGAATTCGAGCTACACGTTTCAGGTATACCGACCTGAGTCACGGCCACTTTTATTCTGAGTCATTCCCAAGTAGAATTCGTGGCGGCGAATTTTTTATACGGAATTACAATCATTTCCGTATTGTAATTATTTTTACTGGTGCTTACACGGACGAAATATTCATGAATTTCTGTGCTACCGAATTAGCAAAGTTGAGGATCTCGGTAACTATAGAGAGATAATCGACGGAAAACTCAATTCTAAACTGACCGAAATACTTGCCCTTTTTTTCCATTCACCCGTGGATCCACCTTTCAGGTCTGGCGAAGCTCCGCTTACCTGGAGCAACCCTTTTAAAAACGCGGAAAACGCGTGTTTCGTTCGACGTCCAAAGATCATCCACCCTGATCCACGTGATCCCTCTTCGAGACCCGTTTGGAATTTTTATTTCGGTTCGAATTGTAGCAGGAAGAACGTTTCTTGTGCGGCACAATAGGCGCAGCTTGTAAATTTGGTCAATGGGTATGATTGTAGTAAACTCTCTTCGAGCATCCATTGTGGCGGTATTTAGAAAACTTCTCGAAACAGCCCAAGGGTCCGAAGAACGATGTTGCGGCTGGTTTGAAGGTTTCACTTTGTCGTTAAAAAGATTCGACCGTTTCTAATCGCACAGACAGCACAATTCTCGCAAGCTTCGGAACAACGATATCCCCCACAATAATTTTCATCCGTATATTCGACACACCCTCGATTCTCTCCGATAGAGATCGAACTGGAATCCTCTGATTTCGCCGTGTTGCACCGGTCATTGAATTCTGATATGGAAAACGTGTAGTTCGCCGTAAATTCAAGGCTCGACGTTCACGAAGAGTATATCTGCCAGCGGTGTAATTACCACCTTCGACGAGATCGCATTTTCTTGTCGGCCCTTTCGTTTTTCACCGCGGTTCACACAGGCCATCATCGACTGCCACGAAAAAGAACCAGTCTTTCCGCGGTACTCTTCCAGATTAGAGGAGGCCGAAACGAGCTGCGTTGTGGTCGCTCTCGGAGTAAGAAACATTTTTTCCCTACCACCTTAATGGTTCTCGTCTGGCCCTCTTTTTATACTGTCCTCGCAAGGTGTAAATGGAGCGGCAGACAAAAATGGACTTTCGTTTCGTTACTTTGGTGAATCGAAGGGAGGACGTGGGTAATCCTGGTCAAATAACGCGGGATGATGAAGCTGTAAAACTGCCGGTTTCGTCATTTTGTTTTTGCAGTTCGTCGATTCCTACCGGTATATCCGTGTTAATTATCGGGATCCATGGTTAATCGGTTGCTTATGATATTCCAGATAGAATTGTGCAGAATTTCGTTCGGCCTTTCGCTTATACAATTCAAGTCCGAAGAGCTATGCACTGATCAAATTGGCGTAGACTTTCGCATTGCAGTTTGCGATGCTATTGACACGCGTACAGGAGAACATCTTTATTCTCCGCGATTCCAGAAATATCGCGAGTCTAATAATAGGTGATTTATTGCCCGCTATCAATGGCTCAATGAAAGCGCCATGATATTCACCGTTTCCGTAGGAAGATCTTAATTAAACCTCGGCGAAATGTTGAGCGAGGGATTAAACGCGCATTCGAGGCATACCTGTTCCCCGATCGGTGGGAATGTGGTCGCCAGAGATCGTAAATCATTAATCACGATCGTCGAATGCATCGTAACACCGGAAAAAGGAACACGATTCTTCGTCTGGTTTACCTCCGACCGAGGGTAGATGGGAGAGGCAATCCATCATCGCTTTGGCGACAGTATATTGCGTATACATGTTCATCCAGACCTGTGTTCCGTTTGCAACGGTGTACGAAACGTTTGCGAGCAGACAGAAATCCATTGGAATGTCGACGAAAGAGTGTCTGGCGCAATTAGCTCGATTGCGCGCGCCACTCGAATTCGGATTCAGATTTATTTCGGTGACGGAAGTGTCTTCATCTTCGAAGGAATTCATTTGCGGCCGTGCGCCAAATCATTTATTTGCCCGTGAATAACTCTGCCTTGCGGGTACGAAGAAATCGCGATCGTTTCCGGTAGCACTTCCTCTGCCCCGATACACGCGATTATCCCCCGCCTGGCCACTCTTCATTTACCTGAATCGCGGCGAAAGTGGCATCGCGGATAACGATCTACCTGTTGTTTCGAGGGCAGCGTGCATCGAAAGGCAGATGCGCCATGAGCTTGTTCCAGAATCGATTGATTCACGCTGTAAACGTCGATCGAAAAGTACAGGATGCCGGAAACGTAAGAAACCTGCAGGCTATACGAAATTATACAGAAGAATTTCTGCAACATGCAAATGTACTTGAAATTATTGGAATTATTTACTCGAAGGCAAACAAATATTACTGTAAAGTATAAGAAAATATATATGGGACGCTGAGAAATATAATCGCAAGGACGCAATACTTGCTTTAATGATTTTAAAGATTTTCGTTAATGTAACGAAATTAAAATTAAAAGAGATTCGAAGTTTAGAACAATAATCCAGAAGAATAATAGACGTTCCGAAACTTTCGTACCACACTGTACCAATCAATTCATCGCGACGATTACGCTCGTACACGTGGGCTGCATTTTATGAAATCCACCAGCAGAGTGTTCGAATATTGTGCACGGGCCTCTCGCAATTCACGTGATACGTTAAATTTAGGAACACCGTGGGAGGCCGGATTATGATTCCCCATTGAGGATCCACGTATCCTAAGTATTCTTCTGCAGGGGGCTCCAGATCGTATCACGAATCTTACTTAAGCAGATGGCTCTTGAAATCCTGAAGGATACATCGTGCGGGAGGTCCTTATTCTCGATAGTGATTCATAATACTTTTAATAATGATAATACAATGAATTCACGATACAACAAGATAGCAATACAATTGATTCGATATTTTTTCCTCATACCGTACTGCCGCAGTCAATTCACATGCTTTTTATCATCGTATTCAAATTATACTCCAATGTTTTGTGGTACTTAAATAAAACTTTGCCCAACGTTTTATATTCATCGAGCTTTGGATTTGAACAAAGTTTTCAACAAGATCCCTCGAAACATATAATTGCCATGTACTATTAAAATTTTACTTGGAAACTCGATAATTGCTTGCAGCCTGTATCGTGAAAATGTTACTAAATTATTGGACTAAGGGAACAGTTATTATATTTTTAAAAGTAAAGAAACAGTTTATCGTCCGGCGAGTCGGTTGGGAAACGTAATTAAGCACAATGCGATTCTGCATTGAAACATTGAAGGAAACTGGGAAACATGATGGAACAAGTGGTATTGGATCTTGCAATAGCGAAACGTTGTAGGTGGCTGGCTGAGGGATATAATATTCGTGGCGAGATTGTCTGCGAACTATCGGAGTATAATATTGCACGGTGTGTAGGCAGAAAATAATTGATATGCAAATGTGTCTTTTATGCTGGATACCATCGGCGATACAGCGTCGCAGACTAACGTGATCAGCCAAGTGTTCGTAACGTTCCTACTTGCTACTTCAGATTACGTTTCTATTGTATCACGAATGATCTCCCTGTACAAGAACCCTCGATCACATTTTTCCCTTAAATAGCGATGCAATTTTATTCAACTCATTCATCCTTCGAATACAATGAAAGCATCGTTCGTTCTTGCAACTTCTAACGGTCGAAGCAGACGAATGTTCACCTGTTTATTTAAAGACAAAATACATCGGACGCAAATCATTTTTTGCAATCAAGCATTTTTTGCAATCATCGCAGAAACATCACCAAAGTATTACACCGGTTCCACCGTGAATCCGCACGTTGAATCGTCGCACGGAAAAAAAAACGTGTCAGAGTGCGATACCGGTACACGGGACGTACGAAGCCGCCTCTCGATTTTCAAAGATCGTCTCATTGTTCGGGTGGCCGGTGGTGTGCGGCTCGGTTTCTTTGTCTCTCGGGGCAATTCAATGGCTTCGGCATTTCGCGTCCGATACGAAGCCAGCCGCGTTTCCCACAGTTCGTTCTCTGCCCCGTTCCGTTTTGCCGCGCAAATGTTCGATCGTTCGGAAAATAACGAGCACGACAAGGAACAGATATCTCAGATGCTGAGCATTCCATGGAAACCGCAACGGTGTTCGCGTTAGACGGGCTATTTTTTCTCGTTCGCCCGCTGTGAAATCGATTTGACCGTGCAGGAGACAGCAGGACGCATCCCTGGGGAGGACGGATTGCTTCTTCTCGTTTCCTGTTCCGCAAGAAACGTTCGAGGACGATTTAGAATCCATTTCGGTATAAATACAGGTACGGAAAGAATTCAACGCACCGCGTTAAGAAATGTGCCTATATTTTTTTAGCATACAAACAAATTGAGACAATGCGAAAGATACTGTCATTGTGAACTATATAGTCACTGTACAATTTTTTCATTATGTCAATTTGAATGTCTCTAATTATTTGTTCTGAAATTAATGCAGTGGCGTTGAGATTCTTTAGGTGTACTTGTCGATGAATTTTTTTGTGGGAGGGGGGAAAAGTAATTACTTAGGACTTTGGGGTTCCCTGGCGCAGGATGATTCTGCGTCGTTATTTCTTTCGTCTCTTTCCTTCGTGAAAATTTCATCGTCGCCCCAAGGGAAAATATCTAAGACCGTTCGAATAATTCATTGGTCAAGGGAGACGTTAAGGGTGCATCCGTGAAATATGTGTATATATATCTTCTATGGATCAGTTGAATTTCAGTGGCACTGGACCCCTCGAACGAACTCTAATGCCTTCCAATCGTATGTACATACATACATATATATATATACATATATATAATATAACCATGGAGCCCTGTAAATCACCTAGGAGAGACGAGAGCCACCCCTCAGCCAATCGATAGAAACCTTTGTTTAAAAAGGAACTGTACGCATCAACAGTGGTGCCATTGTAATGAGCAAGTTTCGAGGGTTGCAACTGCGTGTTCGCTACCCTCTAAACAAGGTTCGAGTATCACGAGTGTAATACAAAACCGTGCATTTTCTATATTTAAGTGAAACATAAATTACGCTCTTATTATTGTATTATTATCATTATATTACACCCTGGGATAAAACGTCACACGACGCATAAAACTTTTGTACTCGATTCTATACGCAATTACACTCGAATACTTGCACTACTTGCCCACTTACTGGTCAGTATAATTTAGTACCTGTCTGTGTAACAATATACCGCGATGCCTGGCCTCAACGTAAATAACCCCAATTAAACGAGACAACAACAAAAAAAAAAAACAAAGGTAAAGAAATTCTTTGGCAATCTGTGCATAGCTGTCCCATGTTTTTCCACGCTTAACGAGCACGAACAAAATGTCCCTTGATTAAGAGGGACAGAGTTGACCAGGTGCCTTCTGGTTCGCGTGTCACGCGCCTTCGTTATCCCTTTCTTCTTTCGGCCATAAGAAGGATTGAATATCCGTAGTGTCGTGCAAGGGTGCGGAAGTATGGGGTACGAGTCGGAAGTAGGTAGCAGAGTTCATGGCAGATGTTTCATTCCATCAAAAGTATCGCGGAATTCTTTCGCCCTTTACTCGATATCGCACACGCGCCCTTATTGTAGTTTCGGGGGCCAGACAGTTCCTTCTCCCTTATTTCTCTTTTCCCTTTCTTCTTACATTGTCCCTGTCCCGACAAAGTGGACGCTGCTTTGGCCAGCTTGCACAATCTCAATTGTGTGCGATTCCTCATTGGACCGGGTTGCCTCTTCTTTGGTATATTGCGAGGCACGCGAGGTGCAAATGGCTTTATTGTCTCCTATATTTCTTGCCTTTTTATTCGTACCACCGGATAAGAGAGGGTGCGAGGTCGTTGAATTCTCTCATTCAACGCGGAGATATTATAATTGCCCGGTAATTCGATAACGTTCAATTGCAAATGAAGGGATTTGTTAACCATGCCGATCCAGAAACTCCGCGGAACACTTGTGGAAACGATTTGCATTATGTTACACGTATCTGTTTATCCCCCGTTCCCACTTTAATGACAGAGGTACACGCAACGCGACGCAACGCAAATGCTGAAAGTTCGGCACGAGCTACGGCGAGAGACTGGTTTTCATGGCTCACGATTCTGGACAATGCACAAGCGTATGTGCATGCGAACTTACGCACGGGATGTATTATGTACATAAGTGGCTGTGTACTCGCAATCTTCTTTTAGCAACTTCTGTATACAAACTGCCTTCGAAATGTCCTATTATATTCCTTGATACTTGCGTACATGTGCATACACGCCATCGATGAAGTTCGATGAAATTGATGTGTATTGAATTTCCTGAACCACGTATGCTTCTCAATAGTAAATGATTTCCTTCCTTGTCTCGCGATTTTTCTGCGAGCGCATACTTTGGATGATAGAACGATGAATGGAGAATCTTCAAACGAAGAAGTCTTCTTCTATGATATATATGAAAATATTCGGAGGACGATGTGAAAGAATTTCTACGAATGTTGACGTATTTCGTGCATTTAAAACACAGGAGAAACTTGCTGTCACGGTAAGGTGATTCCGCATGAAACCTTAATAACCATCCGAGACCCCCAGCAAACGAAAAGCATGATCTGTAACCGGATAGATATTATAATAAATGGTACACTGAGTGAAGTTCGGCTCGCTAAAGGTCTTCTTCTTTCACGTACGTGTTGCAGGCGTGGGTTGCAAAAGGGTACAGACTGATCAAATTATACTAGTTTTACAGAAAGGGGGTAAATACTTCTTTTAAGCACAGGGTGGTTCTGGGTGAAACCTTCTCTGCCAGTCAATATTTTTCAATCTGACGCACAATAGAAGTTATTGGGATTAAAATGTTTTGTTAAATGGTGCCATCAATTTCTGTATCCCAATGTTATTTTACTTTTCATTTGCATTCTCCTATTTCGGTTAACTAAATTTGTTGTAATACTGCGTATACGAATAGAATATACCCGTTTGCACTGGTCGAAATTCTGCAACTTCGAACATAATTATAGTTCGCTCGAGCATCTGCTGCGTTCACGAAACGATCACGAATCCTAATCGTTCGCGGGGTTCATAGATCATCATGTTCGAAGATTTCTTTGACCATAATTATCGGCTCGAAAGGAAGCTCCAAAGGAAATTTGTCATTCGAACACGCTGGAACTAACACGACAGAAACATTCGCGTGACCAAAAGGGTCCCCATTCTTTTGCGCTCGCATTTTTCTAGGCGCCGATCCCCTTTTTTTCGCTTCGTTCGCCGGTGGGCTATCATCAGGGGCAATTTTCGAATTCTTTCGACTGAAAATAATAGGAATTTTGGTTGATGGCACCTGCAAACTGCCGGGCTCTACCCTATTATTATTCCTCTAAATATAAATAATTTCAGTATCGAGTACAAAGGAATTACATACTATGAATATCCGTATCCGTATCGAGGGAAAATTGAAATATTTCTACGCGGAGGGATTTGAATGGAAACGAACGTGCAAAGTTGAGCAAAGTCTTAATAACAATATTATCAACATTCTCGTTGTATGCGTCGCGTGCACAACAATTAATGGACACCATGGAACCATCATAGGATAAAGTAAGACTCTCGTCCAGCCTAGACAAGACATCTACGGATTACAAGAGACTTCCGGTCTCCTCCTTACGATAGTCAGTCATTGTTGCACTGGCAACGAGTGTGACGACCCGACAGCCTCGATCCGTTCCTTTTCCAGACGCCTTCCTTCAACGAATTACATTTTTAAAACGTAATTTCCGACGTCGAACGAGGCCACGTCTGATTGTGCCGCTATTTTTTTTTTTTTCTTTTCTTTTTTTAAACCCGTGAGTAAGCGACTGGGAAGTCGACCAGCGATCGGTTCAACAGGGCGCGGCACCTGCACTCACCTCTTCGCTGTGTATTCATCCTTCTCGTGTCGTTCCATTCGTGGAAATTTATTGGCGATATTCTCAAACGGTGTTTCCACAATTTTACGATACTATTTGGAAATATGCACGCAATCTTTTCACCCTTCTTTACCCCATTCGTTTTTCAAACGTTTTCGTTCGACAAACATCCACGATTGTTCGTATTAATATTTGATAACCGACCAAGCATCATTTTCGAACTTTCGTATCGGCCGATACGTAATAAGGTTTGTAGATCGGGACAATGCTTGGATCGGTCGTTTACTTCCCAGCAAGCATATGAACACTTTCGCTTGAACGGATTCTCGTATCCATTCTCGATCTCCCACGGGCTATCGGTAATTTTCAGGTCAACGCGTTCGATTCCTCCGCGGTCGTCGTGATCTCGTTAGCCTGTGAGATCCTTTTGGTATTTCCTCCGCCCATTGCACTCGAAGGAAACGCGGGGTAACGCGGCACGTTCGCGGAATGTTTGCCAGCCGTGAGTCAGACAGGATTTGCATAGTAATTTCTCTTTTAACGATTGTTTTCTCACCGATTAGTCACCCCGCTCGTCAAGTTCCACATCCATGGATCTCGATCACGGGAATTGAGTACGGGAATTGAGTCGTTCGACCGATCGTTTTCATTTCGGTGCACGCGGGTGAACTGCATCGAAACACAGGGGGGAAAAGCTAAATTGAGATTCACCTTGCAAGGTCTGCCGCAATCGCCGAATATTGTCCTCCTGCAAAATTCCAACGAGCAACGACGACAAGGAAAACAGGGAAGGCTTCTCAGAAGAATTCGATAACCACATCTCTCTCGCCTATATATGCGCATGATCGAGTGCACGCGCGTACTCGTGTCCCATAACTAACCTTCCAAGAAATCGATCTAACCCGATAAGATAATGCGAAGGGTAACAAACAAACGACGCGACGAAAGTTTTGCCGTGCACTGTACGCCATGACAATAGTAACGCAACGAATCATACGGAAGCGAGGCAGCTAACGTTCGTCGTCGGCTCGGCGCAAGGATCCTCGTGGATGCCTCGTGTGCGTACTACGGAACAGCCGTCCGCCACCCTGTACTCGTGGACTACGTACGCGGACGCGTACCTCACAGCCGTTTCGAACAGTTAGACGCGTACACGGTGCATATTATGCGAAATAGATCAGTGTGCGTGAGTGCACAGAACTCGCGTTGCTCCAGAGAAAACGGTGACGGGTACGAGGTAGTATAGGCCTGCATAGAAGTTTGGATCGCGTTTCTCTGTGCTTCGGGAACTCGGCAGATTTTTCAATGCACCTACCCTGATTGTCCAATCAACAGTGGCCGATATTTGGAGGGTTCGGGAGCCCGCCAGGGCCAAGACCATTGGCATTCGAACCGGTTTTTATACACAAGCTTTTTACTAATTAACAATGTTAATACCGCCAACTGTTGCTTGCGTATGAAAATAGCGACTTATAATTAATTTGACTCATTTTCAGGGAAAGCGGCCTTACGCTTTCCTTCTGGCGGGATCTTTAAAAGACTTTAACGCATTGTCGCATTTAATCGCAACCGACCTACGACCGTCGCAATTGCAAGGATAAAAAGAGTTCATCGATCTCACCGCACAAGGTCGTTCAACTAATGTCGCTTTTTCACCCGATAGTTGCAGATACGATACGTGTTACGCGTGTTTTGACGCAGCTGATTTTAATTGCCGATTGTGTCTATCGGGGTTTGCGGTCCCAATTAACGTGTCTAAATATAACTAGCGCATGTTGAGTAATCGTAGCCGTGAACTGCATCGTTAAGGCGGGTATTAAAGAGTGCGTAGCTCGGGGAACACTTTAGTAGTCGTTGCTGACAGGCAGGAAACACTGTGCAGATATCCATTAACATTCCAGAACGATCCGACCAGTTTAATGCGAAACGTGTTTCAATTACGATCGTTTTCCGTTGTCTTGTTTCATTCATTGAATCCTGCGCCAATTAGCCGAATCGCGTTTCCCCATCACACCGCGTCCGTCGCATTTCCTTTTAACAATCGATTATCCCCGCGCAGTATCTTCCATGGAGTTTAAATAGAACTAATATTGAATACTGCACCGTGACGGTGAAATTTTTCTCGGGAGATTCCAAGGGGCTTGGGCGATGTTCGTAGAACGAGAAGATAAATTTACCGGACGAAGTTCAGCTTCGTATGCATATTAATATTTTTCCTTCCATTTCCTTTTCGTGGACAGCTTGAGATGTGTCACTGAAGGAAGATTCCACTTGTGGAGTATGTATTCCGCGGCTGTACCGTGGGCGTTGTATTCTATTGTATCGAAACGATATTCCATTGTGCCCGGACGATTATTCACGGGAGAACACGACGGTCGTACCGAAAAAAGGAACGCGATTGAACGCGAAGATACACAAGCGTTAGATTGGAACGCGTTGGTTCCCGGTGGTTGCCGTCTTTTTTCTGCCGACACGAGGAATGCCGTGATTTCGTGGGCGCTGCCGGACAACTCCGCGAATCGAAGCGTTAGAATCCCTCAGATATCAATCGCGACGACCAGCGAACCAATTTAGAAATTCTACAGAGAGGCCTAGAACGCTTGGTGGAGAAGAAAAACTCGAACCACTCTCGAGCGCAACGCTAAAATAAATTTCCAATATTAGTTACTATCCTTTTGCCTGTTCCTATCGTTTCGTGGTTCATACATGATCAATATTTGTCGTCAACATTCTTTCTATCTCGTCACCCTCGTCACCGTCGCGTTTTCCTTTCATCGCGACGATTTTTATCGATTCACCGTAGGCAACGATGGTCGCTGCTCCAGCTGGCGCACGAGGATATCGAGGAACATATTTGAACGGGATCGACGCGTTCGGGCCCGATTGAGGCACATGCCGCTCGCTAAACAGCCGGATATTCCTTTTGCGTCGTCCTTCCGCATTTTCGTTGCTTCTTTCCCCTTTGTTGTACGCGGGCTTCCCTCGCGGTCGGTTTTCTGCTGTTCGACTGAGAAGGTCACATGGCGCCGTGACACCGCCTCTTCTCCGAGCAGGTGTGACCACGTGTCCACGTCATTTTGGCAACGAACAGATGGACTGGCTGCTTCCTGCAACCACTTTCTCGCTTTTCGACGGGGTACGGGCGGCTTGAGCGCGTGCGAAATAATTATTTAGCGGCGGACGATATTTTCAAACGCGCGCCACATGTCTCGGCACGGTCCCCTGGGTGTGCACGCACACGCGCGTCCGGATCGAAGTAAGACGATTTAAGTACGGGCTGGGCATCCCGTTAGAAATTGTATATCGAGCTCGAAACAGGTATCATTTTTCATCTTCCAAAATCTGCAATCGAAGATGCCTTTCGAACGCTCGAGAATGTTTATCTGTACCCGCGGAGAGTGGTTCAATCGTTGACAACTGAATACGATGGAGCCTCGGAACGAATATTAGCAATGTTGTGTCACTAATAGTGCTCGCGATGCAATTACGGTACTGCCCTCGTTGGCAGCGATTAACAAATTCATATCTGCGGCGCGCAGCTACATATCAATCGTTCGAAGTGCAGCGGGAATAATGGTTTCTTTCGTGCACGAAGAACTTTAGTAGTTCCGGTAGTAATTATCACGTTGCAGGAATTTCAATCTCTCTGGATGTTTCCCCTGAATAAATGTGGCTAATTGTACGCGTGTACTTTTCGTATCGCCGTAATCTTCGTCGCGCGAAGATTAATGTGTAATAATGCGGTGTCGTAAAATTTCATGCTGGGTGGTCCGGGACGGGAGATGGTCAAAGGCTCGAGGTGTATTATTACGGCGAGAATAAATTCGGATTAGCAATTCCCGCAAGGTGAAACGTGAATAATTATCGGGACAATCTGCGGGCACGTCTTTGTTTCGATTCGATTCGTTCCAATTTCTGCGATATTTTTTAAGCGAATGACGCGTTCGCGAATATTGGTACACCAGGCGTACTCGTGATTGGTATTGTTCTGCGATGAAAATATTAATTGAAGCCCCGGTAAATTCGTTATCGACGAAATGGTACAGCGATCTTTTTGCAGTCCCTTTCGAACGTTCAACGAACCGTTCATCACCGTTCGCCAACTTTATATTTAGACGTTCCTCTTCTTGTCCGTCCTTTCGACGACGCCTGTGCTCTATCTCATTTCGACGCGCGTCCCCCTCGAACGAAACGGAAACACGCGAAAGTTCGCGTTTCTGGTTTCTTTCGAACGGGAATCGCGATGGGAAGTGGTCCGCTGAGAAACTTTGCGTGCAATTCCACCCCGTGCACATCGAACGGTCTAATTAAAAAAAATTACTGTTAATCCCAGAAGAGTAATACAGTTATGAAAAATATCGCGGAGAAATGTATCGAGGCCGCGAAAGATATTTCTATAGCTTGTTTTGCGTTGCTCGTTCGCCGTGAAAACTTATTGTTCGCTAAACGTTGACGGCGTCGACCGTTCAGGTTTTATCGTTCACTCGGAGGAAGTCACTGGATCGCAATAATATTTTCGGTAAGATGTTAAAACAGCCTTTCCATTCACCGGCAATGATAGATTGTTGAACGCGCGTGGACACCGTTCCTGCAGTTGTGCATGTATCACTGGACAGGTATTTATAGTTTTCGACTTCTCCTCTGGTCGTTGCACGACCGGAAACTGGCCGATTATATTTAGAAAAAGACCCGACCGAACGTAGAATAACAATTCTGCTCGCGTTTGTAGAGAGAATCGGCATCGCGAAGCGGTACACAATGTATCCCCTGTCGTGCTTTCAAACGCACGCGCTCATCGACGATTCTTCTCGCGATCAATGAGGAAAAAGAAAAGCTATGAATTCGATGCATCGATAGCGGACGATCAATTGTCTCGTAGAATCGTTCCAGTGGACTTTGTTACTTTACGACGTGGTTGTTCACCTATGCCTGTGCAGCGTTCCTTTCGCAATCCCGCGAATCTTAGTTCAATGACTTCCGATTAGTTATTTCTGGGCGATATTAATGAGCACGCATAGAAAAGCAAAGGAATTGCGAACCTCACCACCGCAATTCTGACGCTACCGTTTAATCCTCGATTTCCGTACGCTTCAATGGCCACCTTCGGTTCCAAAAATGTTGACCAGACATTTCGCCGGAAACATACCATTTCGCGAAACGTATTTTAAGATGGCCCGAGGACTAATCACGAAAGGGACAGCGGCAGCCGTAGAATTAGGTATCGTCCGTTGGCGATTTCGTATTAAGGATGATGAGGCAGCTATAACTATCTGTCGGTCGGACCAGATGGTGTACAAAGCTGGCCCACAATCCTGTCTCGAAGGAAAGATCCCGTCAGGATCGTGCAAGGTCACTTTTTGCAAGCGCATTGACCCCGAAAAAAGCTGAGAAGAGAGGATGCCGCGAATGGACCACCGGATGTGGACCATCGGCGATTTTCTTGGTACACCAGACCAGACGTTTATTATGCGATTAAAATCTTTTAACGGTCGGTAAACGATCCTGCAAGATCCAGTTCACAGAGACTTTTTTTGGGTGGGGAGGGGGGCAAAAGGAAAAGATGCACAGCTCCCAAGAGATGAACTTCCGGTGAATTTTCTTTAAATCATTACACCCGTATAAGGTAAAATTATTATTCTCCATTTGTACGGTTACGAGTGATACAATGAATTTTGGTTAAATCGCTATACTCCATTAATTCTGCGTTTATACATAATAATGTACTCAATTGGGACCGTTATAATGCATTCGTTGGCGCAATAATTATACCATATTGAATGGGAACACCTCGTTAATGTTATTTGATAAATGAAATAAATATAATAAATAATTTAACGACTGGGTAACATGTTACTCAATGTTATCTACCTTGCATGATCTACGTTTGCGCCATTCCTAGGTACGTAATTGCTTGAAGAAATGTAATTCATTTCGAAAGGTGTTTCCACGATTGTTTCGTAAAGGTTTCCACCGTGCATAGGTAACGCGCTACAATTCGGCGAGGTGTATCCGAAAGGAAACGAAAGGCCTCGTTCTTCCTCGCGATTTTCACCTCGTGCGCCGTCTTCAGAAAGCGTGAAGCCGCGCGTTATGCCTCGTTGCGATCGATCGTCTAGTTATTCAATAGATGAGGACGAGTTACCCTCTTGCGTTTTCCTACCATGTACACTCCACTCCGAAACAGGTAAATGGCACGCTCGATTCGCATCCCAATTATTCGTTTAGCGTTGCCAATTTATTGAAACGAGTTTTTCCACAAACGAGCCGCATAATCTGCACGATGAATATCCTGAAACGAACGAGTTACACATTTCCTAGCCGATGCAATCGAGCAACCTGTTTCGGGTGATCCCGTCACGTTATCGGGCCATTTCTCACTGCCGTGCGTTCGTTCGAAACGCGTACACGCCGACGAAAACGAAAGAAGCAAAAAAAGCATAATGAGGGGGGAAAAAAAGAAAAACGAGCGATGAACGCAAAAAGCGTCGAGGCAATTATAAGGGAACACGTGATCACGATAAAACAAGAGTCCCTGCTAATAGCGTGTTTCCGGTTTACGAAGGTGCGCTACGCAGGCAACCACGTGAAAGGTAGAAAGAAAAAAAAAAACAAAAAAAACCCGAGCCCTAATCAAGATCAAAGCCGGGTAGAGTAATCGCAGGAATTTCGAGCGACAAGTTTATTACGCTTCCGTAGATGCTTCCCGAGCACTGCGTTGCGATCTTGATAGGAAAAACCGATTCGGCGACGATTCGTCCACGTGTCGGGATCCGTTTGGCTCGTCGACCGGCCGTGAAATAAATAAGATATAATTTGTGACGAGCATCGCGCCTCCAGCCGTACTCGCTGATTATCGCCGCGCAAAGACCCGTTTCTATGCGGCAGAAAAGGTAGCGTCCGCTGGCCGTGTCGCGCGAAGTGCAACGAACAGCCGTTTAAAATAGATTCTTCGCGCCCCGATCGAGGCAAATCGAAGATGCGCGATTCACGATTCTCCTCTTCCAAGAATATCGAAGGTTTAATGTACGCCACCTTCGATTCGAAGGATTCCCTCTGATGACCGCGTGTCCGTGTAAACCTATTAAAAAGCTCCACGGATCGTCCGCCCCCTTATCCTCGCTGACCCTCTTCGAGGAACGACGACGAAGGTCGTCGATTTCTCCCCGAGGAATGTTCCCTTCGTGGAGTGCAGCTCGTGTACGTTGTTAACCCCTTTCGCTTGGGACGGCGGAACGAATGAAAGCGCCCTTAATAAATAGCTGATAGAACGATGCGCTATTGGTCATCAAAATTTGCACAAATTTCAAGCAAACGGTTGCCACAATATTTAACGACCTGTACGTATGTGTATACATCTATGCCCGTCGTAGCGAAAAGGGTTAACCACGTTGCCGTTCGGTTCGAAATACGTTCACCTTCGAAAGGCAAACGAAGGGCCGTCGTCTCTTCGGCGTCCGACGCGGCCGATCATAGGTCCCAGCTAAAGACAAATAAAAGGAAAGGTGGCGGAGACACCGGGAAAAAAGGGACGAATTCTTGTATGGAGAGGCGAGGGAGACAATGTGTACAGGCGTTTGTGATCGTACGTGTTTGCGCAGTGACGAAGGAGGGGTGTAATGCCCTAGCAAAGCAGCTTGTTCCACGCATTCCTTCGCGCGGTGCTTGTCGCGTTCTTCCTCCGTGCATTATATACGACTAAACTCGGTGGTCTCAGGTTCCTGAGAACCAAACCCAACGAGGACTCGTAACGTCGCCGTCGCCGATCCCATGCCGTGTGCCGGCGCACCTTCTTCTCTACGAACTCTCGGAGCTAAATAGAGTCCAAACGTGACCGTCGTCATTCACCGATTTTCTTTTATTATATTCGCCGAACGAGAGCTAAGCTCCTCTCTCGTTGTTGCGTCACGGTGTTTGGTTACCTTGGGCGACTCGTCGTCCCTTTTCCTTGCTCCCGGATACCTCTGGCAACAAACTTCTGGGCGAGGTGAAAAATATGGGATATGCGCTGGGGGTGCTCACCGAATCCGTCCATCTCTAATCGATACTCCCTTGTCCTGATAGTTTTAAATGTCCGGGTACACCTGCGTCGGCAGTTAAATGCCCGCTGTCGTGACTTTACGAGTGCCAATCGCAGCGTGTAGACAAAAAGACGATTACCATTGGAGTCAGTCTTAAGTAGCTTATCAAAGGGGTGGAAAGAATGACGAGGTAAGGTACTCGAAGAAAAGCCTGCAATAAAAGGGAAAGTTTGTTCCAAAGGGCCAACGCTTATCTACACCCGAAAGCGTGGGACAGTTTTAATTGCATCGACCCCGATGGAAGGGATCTGATAATCTTTCACGGTGCAGGTCGTTTCGGGATGAACGTCAAGGTAATTACAGTCGTTGCACCAGTGTTACTTAATGACGAGTCATTTCGGACCTAGCCTTGCCCCTTTGAAAAAATGCCTAAAGTGTGGCCAGAAATTCGATGATGTTGCAACGTGCAAGTAATACGCAATGAATTTAGAGGAAACAGAGTGTTTTAGATAGCGATTCCGTGCCACGTGAACGGACAGCAGGCGAAATAGAAGGAAAGAAGCGATAGTATTATATTTCGTTGCAAAGTTTCTCCGGTGGTCCACCTGTCAGCGTAGCACCTGCCTTCGTAACCACTTAATGCCACCGTTAATGACCATTCATGGATCGTTGGTTGCACGACATGTGGGCAGCAAGGTGGAATGCGAATTTATTGTCCGTGCTAATAATCGAGAACGTCGATGTTGCCCTTTGCATCTTTTCTTTTTAGATTCTAAGCCTAATTGAAGCAATTACGTGGCGGGAAAATTCTTGGACGCTGCATAATTTTCGGAAATCGGAATTGAAAATTGCATAGAATATATTTTTCGTTTGTCATCCGTCGAAGGAAATCTACCGGCTTCTTTTTTTATATATTTTTATTAATATTCATTTGCATCTTTTATTAATGTTTCTGCGCTTTCGACCGAAAATCAATTTCCCGAGTCTAGGTAATCGTGCGATGCTCACTTAATTTGAATAATTCGCAAATGGGAAATAGCTGTTAATTATGAACCGATGATCCCCTCATTCTTTTACCTGGGAGGCCATCGGCACTGCACAAATTAATCGGGGCTTCGTGCTCAAGATCGTTCACATGATTCCGGTTCACCTATGGGAATTTATTTCACCGTTTTCTTTGATAGCTATATTGATTTCTTTCGCGGAAACAATTAATCCTGTGAAAGCGTAAGAGCCATTGTTACGGTTCCATTGCAACGGTAAAAAGGTATTGCACATTTTTAATTAAAATTGTTTCGGGAAATTATCGAGTTAATTTTTCGGACGAACACGAAAAATGAATTTCAAACGAAGCTCAACACCGCACAATCATGTCGACCCCTCCCTCCGTTCTCCTATTTCCCGACAGATTTTCCAATCACGATTAGTTGGCCCGACAATCGACTCGTTCGTATCGCACGCTGTCCCCAAAAATTTCTCTCGCGAATTAAGGCGGTCATTACCACCGACGTTAACGTGCATTGTTTCTTTTACAGATGCGACCGTGATCACCAGCGACGGCCTCCAAGGCTACGACCCCCAGTACATGGTCGGCTGTTACTTTTCCGCGGAATTTCAGGGCGAGTTCGTGACACAGGTGAGCGGAAAAGAAGCCGGCGATACGAGCAACGAGCCTATTCAATATTCCACCATCAACATCACGTTCAACGCGATCCCCGTGTGGGGTTTCTGCCACAAGAGGGTCGGCGATAATGTCTTGCTAATGGACAGGTGCGTCGACGTTCGAAATCACCGGAACAACTTATTCGTTCTTCCGCGAGTTAACTGCGATTTGCTACCTGCCCCTCGATAACCGTTACATCCGTGTCTCCGTTGTTTGTTCAACCCGTTAAAACGGTAATTGGCGTTCGCACGAGTGTCGTGAATGATCGGATTATATGCATGCGGATACACGTGGCGCAGAACCCTATCGTGGTATTCTAAATATAGTAATTGCTCTTCGTTCTCCGATACTTACGACTGTCGCAAAAGTATCCTGTACGTGTTCGAATTGTTTCTGTTTAATCGGTAAACAATTGCGGTTCCAGCGAACAGTCGGCTTGTAAACGAATCCGTGGCAAAGTTATCGGTGCACGCTTAGTTAACGCATCCTTAAATCCTTAGGGATGTTCCGACGTCTGCAGCGTGTCTGGGATGGAAATAGACCAGACTGCAGACAGTGTCGGCTAAATGTTTTTTTTTCGTTTCGCGACTAACGGTATATATAATTGTACCTGACCGAGAGAGACTACGGCGATTGCACGCTAATTTCTGCCGGCGGGTCACATTTAATAATTGCGAATGTCTTTCACTTCCTTCTCCGTTCATCCTCGATTGGTTCGCCAACAAATCTGATTGGAAACGGTTTCGTACTCATTTCAGATACGGCGACGGTGATTGCATCCGATGCTTCCGATTGCTGAGAAGATCCCGAAACGTTATAGAGATGTACTCGGAAGAATTAAACAGGTGTTACACCTCTGAAGCAACCGCCTTGGCATCCTGTGATAAATTGAATTCCACGTCCATGCTGTATCGTAAGTGAAACGTTCTTCTCGTTCAATTAGGTAAATGTGGGAACATTCGGGGGGGGGGATTTAGTATCGCGTTCGAATTGGTTTTAACACGTAACCATTTGGTATTTATTATTCATATATTTTCATATTAATTATCTCTATTCCTTTCGCAGGTACCAGAGAGATTGGGAACATTGCTATCCGTAACGAGTATTGTCCGATAACTGGCCAGTATCATTTTAAATACAGCCTGAATAATGGATCGGAACAAGCGATTGAATGCAACAGCTACTCGTCTTCCTTTAACAACTGTCCCGACGGCTCTGTTTTAAGGCTGCACTTCAATCGTTGCAGCTTCGAATCTCACAGTAATTACACGCCCTTATTTTCGTTATCATTTATTCATTCATTATGTACGTTATGTAATATATTTGCGCATATGAATGTTTCAGCAAATTTAACGTTCAATTGCTTGGGTAACTGGCCAGGACCAGATGGATCCACGTATTTTGCACTGATGGACAATAGTGCCGGATCCGAAGCCGGGCCACAGTACAGATGTGGGGTGAGTGGATACATTTTTGAGCAATAAAGAACAGTTAAAGAATGATTATGTAAGTAAAGAAGCATCGTTTTCAGTTGTTCCATGTTGACAATAAAAGAGGGAAAACGTATATGGCATTGAGCAGCGATTCCAGCTGTACGCAAAATTTAGAAAATTCAACTAGCGGATACGAAACACTTGTCCTTAGTAAAGTTCCGAGCCAAAAGAAAATGCCAAATTATGTGAAGACTCATGTAGCAACGTTAGTATACATTTCTCGTTGGATTTTCACGCGTTCTGTTTAACGTTCAATATTTATAGTCGCCCTGTGATAGTATAATAATAGGTTTCACATACAAACGTTAATGAATTGTATCCTTCACGGTCATTTAGATTTCCCAAATGGGCGCAAGGTGTCTGGAAGGAGTCCCTCATTGTTAATGGCACTATGACTTTCACTGATCTCAATGGCTACAATAGTTATACATTCATTACTGTAGACTCCAACGAGGAAACTGGACGATACATTGTCTATTCCAAAGATCAATGGTAAAACATGAATATAATTCGGAAGATATTGAAAATAATTTTATCTACCTACGTCGATTAAAGGCGTACATATATATCCTTTTTTTTTAGCGAACAAACAGCTTACGTGTGCTTGATGATGAGACAGAGAAGCGAGTACGTACTAGAATTTGCAATAGGTATTTACCCTTTCGATAATAGAATCGCATATTCGTATGTATTAATTGAACTATTCATACTATGATCAATTTATTGCTATTATTTAGGGATGGTATTGAATCCTGGCTATCAAACCTATTTATGCGACGATCCCAATTTGGACAAGCCAGTTTGGATGACACAAGCGCGTAAGTTAATTTCTCTGATAACAATGCAAATCATGCGAAGAAGAAGAAATGAAGGGAATTGCATGGAATAATTTTCGTTACTTAAAACTAGGGACAGAACGTGCTGTGGAGTCGCCTTGTCCGATTACCGGTCAGTACATGGGAGTGATAACCGATTTATCACGAATGTGCGCCGAATTAAGCAGCAACTGCAACACTCGGGAAATAATGTACTTTAGGGTGACTGACTGTGAGTCCGGTGAACTCTACGAAGGTGAGGCAGAGAAAAACGGCGAACTGCAAAGTTAGAATATTTGAAAGCCATCGAAATATCTGGGCTGAATTGAAATTTCCCATTTCAGAGCGAACGTATTCCTGTTTGGGACAATGGGAAGAGAAAGGTGTTATGTACACCTATACAATGAGAAACGATACTGCCACCAACGAATGCTTCGTCGGTTTAATCGTGAACGACGAAGAAATTTACATAAAGGAAGCAGGCGATCATTGTATAAGAAATATCGACCCCAAGAAAGAAGGAATGCGTCTTTATAAGAAAGGTGAATGCCGTCGTGATTTACGCGCAGAATTGAAATTTCTACTTGTGTCGCACAATATCTGATAAGTATAATTTAGGTCAATGTTATGGAAATTCTCCGAGTCCTGCACCGACTCCAATGAAGCCGATTCCTCGAAATCCAATAATGAGGATCGCGACGACCCCGCGATCGAGGGTGTCAGGTAATTGTCAAAAGATGTCACGATTATTTCTGGGCACCGCAAATATGATAATATTCTTATATTTCACGTTTCTAACAACAGGTACCACCAGTATATCGGGAAACAATATTCCATCCATTGCTCCGAGCATATCGACCATATCCCACTGGTTTGTAATGTTCCTAATGGTAATCACATTTTGTTGAAACATTTACGTGCACGTTTTGAGGAACGCTGCCATTAAACAACGAGCAATGAATTAATGAATGAATGAATGCTACAACGGGACGTGGCGCAAGTAAATATTATTGACTTTAAGCCGATGTCCTAAAGAATTTTTTTTAATTCTACCAAGATAAAGGCGGAATGGATGAGAAAGTAAATATTGTAAATGACGTATATTTAAAGAACTGCGTATTATTACGGAATAAGTGCGTCAGAGGAGCGGGAGAATTTTTTTTGTCTATTTTAGCAAACACCGCAATGGTCGATTTTGCGTTTGAAAGATGCTTTCAGTCAATATTTTTGTAGATACATAGATGTCTATTATATTATATCATACTTCCACCAAAATACTGCTTTGTAAGATACAAGCAATAGTAAACTGGAGACAACTGTACGCCGTTAAAATGGATCCAAAGAAATTCACGTACAATACGTTCTGGTTCTTAGGCATTATTATATTCACTCAATTTTCCATGAAATCAATCAACTAGATGCAATTAATACTGTTGAACGGCGAATGAGACTGATCGAATTAACAACCCTACATAAAATGATCCATCCAATAGCAAAGCATATATTATTATTTCCGACTTGTACTTAACAGAAGAAGCTAACGATATTTTTTTATTAAAATATACAATATGCACGTTGGTACGAATCACGAACCTAAAGCAATATTGGAAAAAGATATACCTAATTTATATCCTGTACTTTATATCAGGGGAAATCCAGAAATAAGCAATAATAAATTTTACTGTTTTTAATATCGAATATAAAAAACGTTATATTAAATTTAGCCTCGATTTTTACAATTATATTAACAGGTGTCATACTTGTACCTAACGTAGAATTTTTACGAGCGATGATTGTGCAAAGTGATCTACACTTTTATATAATGCTTTTATAACACGATTTTTTATATGTTTATATGTAAATGTATATATATATATATATATACATATATATGTATTTATGAATATGATGTCTTATCTATTAATGTATAGAATTAATGGTACAGTAACGTTTACAATGTAGATAGTATTTTTCCACTCGTGCTGTGTATAGAATTACAGTAAGTCCATCAGATGGCAAACTACTAACTCCTCCTTTTGCCAGTTTTTGTTGTTGCTTTAATTTGATTAAGTTATAAGGTTGAAAGTCATACATTTTTTACTGTCTATCGTTTTGACATCTGAATGACTTGTACATTAATGAAAAAAGAATTAACGATTATATAGGATCAGCTGAAGTTTTTATTTTTTTAATATTTAATTATTCCCGTTTTCGATTACTTAATATTCTGTATGTTATTAATTATGCAAATTTCTACTGTTCTTTCGATTGGTGGAAAATTACGAAGGACCCAATTTTTGTTCTTTTTGTACAAAACATTTATAACAATATCTGAATACAAAAATATGTGATTTTATATATGTATGTCTAATTTATATTACCATTTTGACACTATTGTATACCCTATTTGTGAGGAACCTCGATTATATATTACAAACACAACTTATATCGAACACTTGTACATTAAAAATAACAAAAATAATTCTCCTCGAGAGGTTTCAGGTTTGATTACAGTATTATATATACTTACTATCAATAATATCCTACGCGTGTTTTGTAAAAATAATATTATTTCTCATTTTACATTGTTAAGCGTCCGTTTGAAATGATGTCGCGCGAATAAATTAATGTTTATTTCGGAAATCAACCGATATATTTATATTCCGAAATAAACAATTTCATAATAATTAAACTTAGAAAATAATCGTCGCACAAAATTATATTAAATACGGATCAATGATTTGTATAGGTAGGAAACAACAAATGCATGTAAATATGGAAGAGACCGTGAACTTAAGTATTCACGTGTTTACGTTCGTGCAGCAAGATTTTCTCTTTACGCTCCGTTCCCCATTTATATTTATTGCTGCCAGATTTTCCCATGACCCGGTGGCACGCCACCAAATACGCAATATTATTTTTCATCACGGCATTTCCAACAGCACGGCTTGCGTTTGGTTTCCCTATTTTCGATGCAATTTCCGCGTAAGTTGCAGTTGTGCCCTCCGAAACAAACTGCAACGCTTCCCAGACTTTTATTTGGAACTCTGTGCCCTTCATAAGTACCAAGATAGAATCGTCCGTAGATACGCATTCGGAAAAAATTTTGTTCGCAAGCTCGTTCGTCTCCTTCGTTGTGTCTTTCGATAATTCAGAAAGTGGCCAACCATCCTTCAATTCGGTCAAAGCTGTTTCATTGTTTTTGTCGACAAATGCTAAATGCACAACAGCTTTGTCTGTGCTTCTAATGGCCAGTAAACATTTACCAAAGCGTGTAGGATGAAATGCGTAAATTATATGGAAACCTGTATGGTCTAATTTATATTCTCCCGGTGTCATTGTTTGAAAACGAACCATCGTGGCAGGATTATGCGATATGCTTTCTCTACACTTGCAAGTACTGCAAAGGTAAAATATAAATAGGTGGAATAAAAGAAAAAAATATTTTGTACTCCGTTTAAATACAATTTCGGTAGGCTTACTATCGTCACTCGAACTTCTGGTTGGATTTCTTCCTCTTTGAATAATAGAACTTTACTTCGCAGTTTCACTCTTCTTCGATGTACAATGCGTAATAAGAAACGTTTCGTCGAACTAACATACTACTGTACGAGATATTTAACTACTACCCCATATACATATGTGAATGGTCAATATGTGAATGATCCAGGGGGGTTAAAATATAACATGCATTTAGGGTTTATACACAATTCGAAAAGTCCAATTGCAATCGTGATTTTTAATTTTACCGATGATTTTAGATAATTTATGCACCAATAGACGTTATAATAAAACAACAAAAAAATAATAAAACATGCGGAAAAGAAAATATTGTACAAGAAAGCTAACCCTACGACGCATCTATCATTTTGTCTTCTTAAAATCAATGATCTTTTATTAAGATCAAATAATTCATGTAAACGAATAAATACTGATAAATAATTAAGATAAAATCGCCAGGATTTTTTAATACTTTTAGTCGGAATCGAATTATTTTATATCAAATAATGATTCCATATTATTGTATTCCCTGGTTAAAATGCTGTCGAAAGGAATACGGTCAACGTAATGCCATTTCAAATATGGATTAATTAATATTAAAGAAATAATTTAAATTATATAATAAAAAAGTCTCTGCGGCTCTAAAACAAAACACAACCAAGCCTAACCTAAACCATAATCATTATTTTCAATAGAATATAAAAGAATGATTAGTATATCGACAAATGTATTTCGTGAAAAGGCAATGGCACAAAAAAAGGAGATAAAAAAATCTACAAAATATATTTCGAAGACGCGAGAAAAGACGACTGACTCATTTACAAATGTACAAGTAGGATATTTAACAATGAAATGTTCGCGTAAAGAGTTATTTCTTTGCAATACGCTTGATAATATATGATTTTATCTCATTGGGATTTGCAGTGGCATCAACGTTAAAGTATGCCCTGCGCGACTTTGCATCCGATAACATTGAATTCCACATTGAATCTTTCTGTAATTGATAGATATTATTCCACATTGATAAAGATTCTCAATTATTATTCCCTTCGAATTGTTTCAATTCTACTAATGTTATGTATGCCTTACCATGAAAATGTTAAAGTTCCCACATATTATCAGACTGTGTTTCGCCCTCGTGAGAGCAACACAGAGTCTTTGTCTGTCCGACATGAAGCCAATCCTTTGACTCCTTACACACGACATAATTATTACATCACGCTCCTGTCCTTGGAAACCATCCACTGTATTTACGTCGATTTTCATTTTCTTTTTAATATTCTCCGGCAACGAGGACGTTCTAAAATAGTACAGATCGATGTCAGTACACCGAAGCACCAATTGAGATAATACTTTCTCGCAAACGTGGACCAGGAGTCCACGCTGATACTTACTTCTCGTTGATTTTCGTTAGTATTGCCGACTTCTGATTATTGTACGGCGTAAGTATGCCATAAGAAATACATGATTCCCAGTTATCCAAATTGGCGAACGATAGCATACAATAAATGATATTGGCTACAAGATTCGCCTCTCCGTTGTTCACAAAATTATCGTTATTCTCGCACGTATTCACGTTCAATAGTCGATACGCCTGAAATGGGAATTGATTGTTTCGCGGTATCGCATTCTTCAGTTTTCCACCGTAGAAGAATTTGTTTGCCCAAGAAGAAATGTCCGGTTGCATTCTGTATTGGGTATCTAGCATGATTATCGGATTAGCCGGTTGCATCTCGAAGGCGTTCTGAACTCGCGAGAATATCGACTGACCCAATCCCAATTTCTTCGCCTGTGGACTTAATATGGTGGCGGGTAATTGATTATCATCGCCGACCAAAACTAGCATGCCAACGCCAAGCATTAGTGGAATCAAAGTTTCCGCCTCACAGCTTTGGGTTGCCTCATCCACGATGCATACAGATATCCTTTTCTTATTCACCCCAAAGATAGATTCCATCTGATTAGTATAGCACGACGAAAGCGTGCACGTTATTATATCTGCATATTCCAGAAGTCTATTTTCCGTGCCACGTTGCAATTTCATACGTTCTTTCTCGTTTATTTCGTTCAGTGGCGTTCGATTCTTCAGCAACTCTTTCTTCGCCTCCACTTCCGACAATTTCATCCGAAGATGTTGCTTGTAAGTGTCGTCCACGTTGCGAGAATTAGCCAGCTCACACTTGAGGGCATTCATTTTCGAATCTAACAGCAGCATCTCGTTTTCCACGCTGTCGGTTGGGATGCTGTTCGTAGTGGCAGTCGTCTTCTTAATATCCCGTTTCGCCAATTCGGTGACAGAAATATTCCTTACCGTTGGATGCATCATCTCAGCCCGACCGATTCGCACCATTTTAAAGGGCTTCAACTTTGCTTCTTGCTTTATCGACAGCCTAATGTCCAGTAACCTCAGTACAATTTCATCGATGGCAGCATTAGACGGAGCGCAGACTAATATCTTAATGGGACTGCCATTGTTAGTATACCTCTTGTTTCCGTACAGTATCTGAGTAACAATATTTACAATAACTTTCGATTTTCCTGTACCGGGTGGCCCCTGAATAAAGCACAGTTTCGAATCCCTTTGCACCACAGCTTTGGTCACCTTGCACACAGCTTCCATCTGTTTCCTATTCAGTTTATCGCCAGTCACCATTGCCACCGATCCGGACACATCTGGCAATTTGTACATATCAATCTTTGGATTTATTATTAAATTGGCCAGCGGTGAATTTGGCAAGTACTGTAATGCTTGAACCATTCTCAAACTTGGACGCAAATAGGACACAGTTCTTAATCGTTGAACCCGATTTACGGAAATATTTTTGTTAAGTTCTCTGGTTGTCACGGTGTACGTTAGTAGTGTACGAGGATTTTTTACGTAATTTTTCAGCTCTCTGTTGTAACGTGTCATAGGCGTTAACACTGTTGTATACACATTAGTGACATATGCAAAGACTTTGTGAAAGAATTGCTTGTTCTCGTGGTTCTTGACGTACTCGAAAAATATCAAGTCTCCGTAAATAGGGGGAGTTTTCTTGCACATATCTTCCTTCGTAACTAGTACTTCAAGCATCAAAGTAGAGAAACGCACGTTTGCGGCACTTAGGCCAGTCTGTATAGAATTTTCTACTATGGAACACATGAATGTGGGACGTCTATAATTCTGATCGATATTTTGAAATTCGTTAGTTATTCCGTACCAAATTTCCAGCAGCAATAACGGAGATATTACCTTGTAATATTCTTCGTACGATCTATAACGTGTGAGCATTACGTTTAATTCGTCAGACCTTACAACAGGGGCAGTGGTCTTCAAATATTCTTGCTCCTCCAGCCACACTGGATTCCACAAAAATATACGCCATAAAAATTCATTAAACTTATCATTGGAAGCCTCGGACGTATTTTTCGGTTTGCTTACCGCAACCTTATCGGCCGGTATTGGTGCATCTTTCCCAGTTAACTTCTTCAACACATTCGATTCATCGATTTCGTATTCACGTACAGTCTGAATGTTCTGAGAAAAAGATACCCGTTTGTTCTTCACCTTTGCTAATGACGATTTAACATTAGACCTCAGAGGTACAGAGTGTTCCCTTTCAACGGGCTTTGGCGGTTCTGTTCTCGATCTACTTTTTAATTCAACATTCTTCGATTGAACCGTCTCACCGTTCGTCACTTGCATTCCCAACGATAAATTATTTAACGCTTGTTCCGCTGCAGCAGCATTTTCTTTCGCTTTGGCTGTGCTGCTCTTTTTAGGTATTTTACCCAAATTGGAGATATCGTTGAGCGTTAATTTATTCTGCAAACGAATCGATATTTCTTTCGAGACATCTTTGCTCTTTGCGGTCTCGGTTGGACTTAAGTTCGCCTTCAAATTCGGCGGACTGTTACTCGCCGACGCAGCCCGACTAGAAGAAGGTTTCGATTTCTCTACAGAATCTTCTGGTTTGGACGCGGAGATTGTTTCCTCGACGAGGAAGTCGGTTCTCGTTTTCGTGGTCACTTTTGCCTTCGGCTTGGAAGCAATGCGTTTCTTCTCGATACTATTTTCCAAGGACGCCCTCTTCTCTTCCAGGGCAAGTTTCTTCAATTTTACTTTTCTACTGTCTGCCAACACTTTCTTCTCCTCTTTACTAAGATTACTCAGTTTTATTTTACTGGCGGGAAGACAGTCCGCCCATTTGTGGAGCATTTTACGCGTCCTCTGTTCCTTCTCATGCAAATATTGCTCCAACTTTAATTTCTGCTGCAGTTCTTTCTTTTCTTTGGCGCTCAGCTTCTGCCTCGCAGGTTTCTCAGCTTTGTCAACAGGCTTTGCCTTGCCAGTAGAGCTGCTACGTCTTCTGGTAGGCAAGTGAGGGGGTTCTATCTGTGGCACTTTCTTCTCCAGCGATCTTGTCTTCTTCAAAGACGGCGGTGTCTCTATTTTGTCGTTATTCGATGTATTCATAGAATTATCTGCATTCTTCTGTGTCGTCAGCACCCTATCATAATTAGGTGACTCGTACACCTTCACGCCACTGCTTATAGTAGTGTTCACAATTTCCCTTGAACTGTTCTGTTCGATGGAATCTTCTGATTCAATTTCTGTTGCGTCCGCGAAAATGTCTGTGGAGGTTGCTTTACATGAATTCCTCGCGTCTTGAGGAGGTGTATCCTCTTCCTTTTCTGGAGCTACAGTTTTCTTCAAAGATTCATCTACAGGTGGCTCTTGAATATCAACGATTTCCACATCCATATCCTCGCTCTTCACTTTCTCATCATTGATACTAGCATTAATCTCGTCGGTTTCGTTGAGTATCTGACTGCGAGACAATCTGTGCAACCAGTTATTGTCTTCGTCCTCGCTGTCGGTTAACGAAATAATTAAATCAGCATCGTCGAGAATGCTGTACCTTTCATTCACCGTTTCTATGGGCTCCTCTTTTATCTCGTCTTTTACAGACGTGTTCGTACCAAAAGCAATATCGAACAGTTGGGAACAAGGGAACACGTCGTCCTCGTTGTCGCTTATATTTACAACATCGTCTACGGAAAATTTTGTCTTCGGTTCTTGATTCAGCTTCTTCAGTTTTATCGGCGACACAAGTGGCATGGAATTTGCATTCAACGAATGTATTATTGCGTCCTCGTCTGTGTCAGTTAATTGCAATTCCTCTTCGAACTTAATCATACCGTCCGCGTTTTGTAGAATATTTATAGGTAACGGGGATTCGTTTTCCGCGGCGGTTTCTACTCTGTCCAAAACTTCCTTCGTGTTTTCCAAATTGCTGAAAGTATTGCTCGGTTCCTGTATACGAACCACATGGCAATTTACATTTGTATCATTGTGCTCCGCTGTATTCTTTGATTCAATATTATAGTTGGTACGACTACTTGCTGTATTCTGTACAGATTCGTTACACCCTATATTACTTTCCGATTGCTTCTCATTATTTTTCAGCGGATCCGTAACGGACTCCTTCTTGCTGTTAGAAATGATAGAGTTTCTCTTTCCCTTAACATTTTCCTTTTTCTCACTCGATACGAGTGAACCCGAATTCGCAGTACTTCTGAATGCATCAGATTCCACATTATCATCTGTAGAACATTGAAGATTTGCATTTGTTACAATATTATTCGATCCAAACATATCTATATGTTTATTCGCGTTCCACATATTATTTGATTCCCGGTATTTTGTGAAATTATCACAACTGTTATTTACTAGAGCTGTACTACCGTTCAATGAAACATGAACTATTTCAATATCGTTCTCGTCCTTTACCTTACATTGCTCTAAAATTGTGAATAATAATTTGCACAGTGTAGTAAGTTAATATTAATAATAATCGATCAAATTTACCTTCGAAAGAATTCGTTTCGAACATGCAATTCCTATCGTCTAGCTTTGGAATTTTCTCTGGTACAACTTTTGCATCATGATTCTTCTTATCCCTCTTCCGCTTACTTATAGTATCCAGCTTATTGTTACAAGTGTGTTCAACATTTAATACTGTTTCTGAAAGGGCGCTGCTACTGTTATCATTTACCGTGGCGGACGCTTCCTAAAATCATTCGAGTTTAGTAGAATACCTTTTCGTAAATATTCAAGGAAATATCGCCAATTAAACCTTACTGCAATTATACACAATTTGTAAGCAAACATAGTTTTATCTATGCTAGTGACATCTGGACAACCAATTCCAATGACATCGTTCGAACGTAATTTAGTTGTCTGAAACGGTTGCTGTGCAAATCCATTTATATATAAACCATTGGAACTCTGAAAATTACACACCGTAATAGTAGAAATTTTCCATAATGTTATCGCATATTAATCTCATCTAGTTCCAGTACCTTTAAATCTGTAACATACAACTCATCTTTGCCGTGGAAAAAGATACAGTGACGCCGGGATACCGACAAACTCAGACATACTATTTGATTGTCTTTAGCCCTGCCACAAGTATACTGAAAACAAATTAAAGTATTATCTATGCTTCGAGCATTTATATTTATAAATTTTTCAACGTGTCGATGATAAACAATTGTACGCTTACTGTGTGTTCTGGTTTGTCGAGGACAACTCTACCCGGAACGTTAATACGTTCCAATATAAACTGAAAATTGCTTTTCAAATCCATTTTTGTTTATATTAATCGATCTATTTATATGTACCGCTACTCCTTTTGCTAACCTGCTCTTTCGCACTTATCTCGATAGCATTTCATAGAAGTATCCTACAGTAATTCTTGTTACGTACAATAGTGAATAGAAATTAACCGATCTGTAATTTAGCAATATTGTAGTCAAGCAAAAGCATAGTTTAAAATTTTAAATAAACGCACGCATCTTCACATTAAATCGAACACAAGTCTTGACATTTACCGCCCTTATCAACTAAAATTACGCATGAACCATGTGCACAATATTTCTGTAAACTCCGCCATCTGACAACGATATTAGCAACATAGTACCGCACAGACAGTTGTTAATCAGACATGTAGCGCCATCTCGCGTTTGCGGCCTTTTTCGCATTTTCCGCACCGCCAAAACCGAATTCCTGGATTACATCGTTAATTTAAACAATTGCGTTTTTCTCGGCTTTTGATGCGTACTTTTTAACCGGCCTTGTCTTAAATTAAAGCTACGAACCATAGGTATCCTCTCCCAGAGTTTAAACAATATGGCATTTGTGGTTTAAAAGTTCTTAACAATTAAAGAATCAACAAAAATGCACTCCAGGTCACTGCAATTATCTCGGCTTCAACTGGGCCGATTTTAATCAACAATATCTCAAATGAAAGGAAAGAGAATCAGCTACACGGTAAAAAATACTCCGCTACAGTAACTATTTGCAGTTAACCGTAATAACAATTAAAATTGTTTAATTCTTTATAACAAATGAACCGCTCATCGAATAATGTTCCCATCTATTGGACATGGTACCAGATGCTCCTAGCTTTAATTTGTGTTCTCTGGTCATTGACGTAGCTCGCCTGCAAACCGAGATAATTGAATTTGTTTAACGAAATTATAAACAAATGCCATTATTTCGGCTTGCAGGCGAGCTACTTCAATGATCAGTGAACATAAATTAAAGCGAAAATCATCAGCTACCATCTCCAATAGGTGTGAACATTATTCCACGTGCGGTTCAATTGTTATAAACAATTAAACAATTAAAATTGTTATTAAAGCCAACAGCATATAGTTACGGCAACGGGGTATTTTTGATCGTGTAGCATATTCGTTTCCCTTTCTTTTGAGATGTCGTTGATTAAAATCGGCCCAGCAGAAGCCGAGATAATAATTTTTATAAATTTTGCTGGTAACGATATGTCGATAACCGGACATGTGGCGCCATCTCGCGTTTGCGGCCTTTTTCACAGTTTTGCACACCGCCAAAACCGAATTCTTGGATTACATCGTTAATTTAAACAATTGCGTTTTTCTCGGCTTCTATTGCCTATTTCTTAACCGGACTTGTCTTAAATTAAAGTTGCGGACCATAGATATCTCCTACAACAGTTGCAACACTATAGCATTTGTGGTTTAAATGTTATTAACAATTAAAGATCAGCAAAAATGCACTCCAGGAGACTGCAGTTATCTCGGCTTCTGCTAGGCCAATTGTAATCAATGACCCCTCAAATTGAAGCTCTCGGTTCAAGGAACAGTCTGATTCATTTTTGGAAAGAGCTTCGTGTATAGTTTCGGTGGGATTCTCAAACGAATTGTTTAATTGTTTATAAAAAATAAACAGCGCATGCAGCATTTGTAAATCGTTTATTGTCGCGTAGCAGCATCCTTCACCTTCATTTTAAGCACTCGATCATTAATCTAGCGCCTCAGGAAGCCGAGATAATTGCGGTGACCCGGAGTGCATTTTTGCCGATTTTTCAATTGTTTATAACATTCGAACCACAAATGTCATATTGTTGCAACATTTGAAGGGGATAGCTATGGTTCGTAGCTTTCATTTAAGACAAGTCCGGGCAGAAAATATGCACCAGAAGCTGAGAAAAACGCAATTGTTTAAATTAACGATGTAATCCAAGAATTCGGTTTTGGCGATGTGCAAAACTGCGAAAAAGGCCGCAAACGCGAGATGGCGCCACATGTCCGGTTATCGACATATCGTTACCGACAAAATTTATAGAAATTATTATCTCGCCTCCTGAGGTTTGTTTTTTATTAAATGGCTTGTCAAATGAAAGGGAAACGAATAAGCTACACGATAAAAAATACCACGTTGCTGCAACTGAATGCAGTTGGCGGTAGTAACAATTTTAATTGTTTAATTGTTAATAACAAATGAACTACAAATGGAATAATGTTCTCACCTGTTGGAGATGTTAGCTGATCCTCCTAGCTTTAATTTATGTCCTCAGGTCATTGATGTAGCTTGCCTGCAAGTCGAAATAATGGCATTTGTTTATAATTTCTTTAAACAAATTCAATTATCTCGCGTTCTACTGTGCCGATTTTAATCAACGACAACTCAAAAGAAGGGGAAACCAATACGCTGCACGATAAAAAATACCCCGTTGCTGTACCTATATGCAGTTCGCTGTAGTAACCATTTCAATTGTCTAATTGTTTATAACAATTGAACCGCAAGTGGAATAATGTTGACACCTGTTGGAGATGATAGCTGACACTCGTGGCTTTAATTTACGCCTATGGTCATTGATGTCTTTCGCCAGAAAGTGGCAGTAATCGCATTTGTTTATAATTTCTTTATACAAATTCAATAATCTCGTGTGCTACTGGGCCGATTTTAATCAACGACGTCTCAAAGAAAGGGAAACGAATATGCTACACGATAAAAAATACCCCGTTGCTGTAGCTATATGCAGTTGGCTGTTATAATAATTTTAATTGTTTAATTGTTAATAACAAATGAACTGCACATGGAATAATGGTCACACCTATTGGAACTGATAGCCTATGACTATGGCTTTAATTTATGTCCTTTGGTCATTGATGTAGCTCGCCGGGAAGTGACCGTAATCGCATTTGTTTATAATTTCTTTAAACAAATTCAATTATCTCGCGTTCTACTGGACCGATTTTAATCAACGACGTCTTAAATTAAAGGTTCCTATTCGAGGAACGGTCTATTCCTATTTTAGAACGACCCTCCACTCGTCATTCCACTCCTTTTCAAATAATCCTCTCTTTCCCTTATGCTTCTCGTGTGGCCTTCCCTTATTGCTTTTTCCACTAAACATCCCTTAACAATCTTTCTCTCTTCTGTCACATACTTACTAATCTATTTTTTGTGTGTGCAGGTTTCGCAGACAAGGAGGAGCATTGACCGGCACTTCTCATTGTGCATAAGAGCAAGAAAGAAGAAAGTATATCCCTTGCCACATACTTTAGTTATTGTAAATTGGTTTATGAAAATAGATTATACCCCGTAAGATTAATTTAGAACAATTGTGTAATTGATTCTTATGTATATCTATTATATAATTATATATTTTATTATATATTCAGTTTATTCCGCAGATCTTGTATAAACTTTATTACAAGTTCTACTGAATGTACTAAATGTAAAATGAAATATATAATTATACATATAATAGATATACATAATAATCAATTGCACAATTGTCCTAAATTCTTCTGCTTATAAATGTAAATTTCAGTATAAGTTTTATTTGTAAGATGTATTGTAAATTAACTTGTATCTTCATTAATTAATTTAAATAAATCTTTAATGAAAAGAATTCTAGTGCTCTTTTTATTTTCACACCTGAACAATCCTTAAAAAGACCTAATTCCAAATCCTTAAACAAGTACTACCGTGCAGGAACTTTAAATGCAAAGTTCCCAAGCGGAGAACTTGTAAAAATGGCCCCATACGTTATTAAAATTGGCGGCAGCAACTTGTTCGAAGCAACAGCATTTTCAAAGTCTTCATTTCATGCAAAGTTTGGTGTCAGTAATCCACAAAATTAATCGCTCGGAAATTCCTGGAACGTGACGTCATTTCCAAGAATTGCTGATATCGAATACCTCCTCGCACATCATATTCTCCTGATACAAATCCACGATTTTCGGCGAGATATCTTTGCCAGAAACTCAAAAATTTAGCGTTCGGAAATTCCTGGAACGTGACGTCATTTCCAAGAATTGCTAAGATCGGATACCTCCTCACATATCATATTCTCCTGATACAAATCCACGATTTTCAGCGAGATATTTTTGCCAGAAACTCAGAAATTTATCGCTCGGAAATTCCTGGAACGTGACGTCATTTCCAAGAATTGCTGAGATCGAATACCTCCTCGCATATCATATTCTCCTGATACAAATCCACGATTTTCAGCGAGTAATTTTTGCCAGAAACTCAGAAATTTTGCGCTCGGAAATTCCTAGAACGTGACGTCATTTCCAAGAATTGCTGAGATCGGATACCTCCTCGCATATCATATTCTCCTGATACAAATCCACGATTTTCAGCGAGTAATTTTTGCCAGAAACTCAGAAATTTAGCGCTCGGAAATTCCTGGAACGTGACGTCATTTCCAAGAATTGCTCAGAACGAATACCTCCTCGCATATCATATTCTCCTGATACAAATCCACGATTTTCGGCGAGATATTTTTGCCAGAAACTCAGAAATTTTCGTGCTCAGAAATTCCTGGAACGTGACGTCATTTCCCAGAATTTTCTAAAGTTCAGTACTTTAATTATTTGTGACGTAGGTTTATTTTTACAAGATTCCCGTTCCAGAACTTTTAGGTCCTGTCACGGTACAACTTGTTTAAGGAATAGGAACTGGATACTGTATCAAAGGAATTGTTAATAACAAAAGCAGTCAATTTCCTTCATTCAATATTTATTCAAACTAGTTCACAAAGTACAATTACATGCTTTTTTAAACAGTACACTTAGAAGCTTTTAAGACATCGTTGATTGAAATCTACTCGGTATAAGGCGAGATAATTGCATTTGTTGAAAGAAATTATAAACAAATGCAATTATATCGACTTGCAAGCCAGATACATCAATGATCAAACGACATAAATTGAAGCTAGAAGCTCAAGCTACAATCTCCAGCAGGTGTTAAGAATATTCCATGAGCGGTTCATTTGTTATAAACAATTTAAAAGTTCGTTTGAGAATTCCACAGTAACTATTAATGAGGGTCGTTCTAAAATAGGAAGAGATCGTTCCTTGAATCGATAGCTTCAATTTAAGACGTCGTTGATTAAAATCTACTCGGTATAACGCGAGATAATTGCATTTGTTTAAAGAGATTATAAACAAATGCAATTATTTCGACTTGCAGGCGAGCTACATCAATGATCAGAGGATATAAATTAAAGTTAAAGGTCTAAGCTATACTATCCAATACGGTTTAACAATATTCCATGCGCGGTTGGTATGTTATAAACAATTAAACAATTAAATTAATTATTACCGGCAAGTGGATGAAGTTACAGCAACGAGACTATTACAGGTAAATACCTTATTTCTTTTCCTTTCATGTCACAGCTCATAGATTAAAAAACAATCACCAATAGTCGAGATAATTGCAGTGACACAAATGGCATTTTCGCCGATATTTAATTGTTTATAACATTCAAACCACGATTGCTATATTGTTCAAACTGATGGAGAAGATAGCTATGTTTCGTAGCGTTAATTTAAGACCAGTCAGGGTACGAAATACCCATTGCAAGCCGAGAAAAACGTATTTGTTTAAATTAACGATACAATCTTACAAGGGAATAAAGAATTTCATATCGTATAATAAATAGCGCATAATAAACCGGAGCAGAAGACAAATCATTTACGACGCTAAAAATATTTGTTGTTGTAATGATTTTCAGTGTTACAGATCGCTCGGCATTGCGAAAGAAGGACGACCAGTTTTCGGAACCCGACGTCTGTGTGGGCAGTTTACTTTCTGTTTCGGTTTCGGTTTCACTGATGAGAAAGGGTTTAGTGGGACAGAAACGAAGAGATGAAAAAAGACGGAGCAGATCTATATAGAAAAAACGATATATAATCTTGTGTTCGATGTGAAAGAATATCTCATTGTACCGATGCAATCGCGACAGTTGTACCCTTGTTAAATTTTTATTCAATCCACTGATCAATCTGACAATCTGAGCGACGCGTTATTTGTCCCTGAAATGTACAGTACAAGAATATTAATAAAATAAATTGTAATAATTATACGAAGCACAATGCGTATAATTACCCCAGTAAAATGTTGCTTTAAATTCCTTTTCCTTTCGATGCATAATCTGTTCTCAATTAAGCCTCCATGGATGTTAAAACGTTAACATTAACAGGGTGTTACGATCTCGCAGGACATCGCAAATTACGTAAAATTAATCATTCCGTTTGGTTTAATCTCCAACTCTGCTTATAATTACGTCTCTTATTTGTATTCACGTATTACCATTTCAGCTACTTAATCCCGGGCAGCCCGAAAAACCTGTTTACTCAACAAAATAATTTATACCTCTTCTCCGGATAATAACCATTGTACTTTGTGTCACCCTAAAGAAATAAAGCAAATTTATTCCTGTCAGGCTTCGTGTTTTATGAGACAATTAGCTAATCAATTTAATACCCAACATACTGTATCATGTTGAGACTGAATCGTTCGTAAGTAATCCACAAAATCATGTGAAATCCAAGTTAAGTCACGTTACTCCAGTAACTTAATAGAACAAACAAAGAATACAATTAGTTCCCACCTCAATAATCAATTAAATTAAATATGCAAACAAATTGATACGACTGCAGTCGAGTTATCTCACTTAAGTTCTCCAGAAACGTCATAATTAAGCCTGTCACTGTTAAGTATTACATGCCGCGACGCAGAAGTGCAGAATCTGATCTTATTAATCAGCGTCATATCTTCAAGAACATTATCTCGATAAGTATCGATGTACGTGTAGTATGCACATCGTTTAAGTAGTCATTTGGGTACTTGTCTTTCTGGGACCATATTTCCATCTGTAAACGGCACACTTCTGCGGCGTCTTATCTGAAATAAATCGGCGATATGTAACGCGATTCAAGCTGCCCGTAATAAAGACGAGAGATTATATGCATTACTTAGCCCATTCGTCTGCCAAACTTGCACAATTTCTTCTCAATCCGGAGCGTGAGCAAAAATTTCGACGCGGTCACTCCCTTCTATCATGATCGTTGACCTTGGCATATACGCATACCTTAATTTATTGAGCAATGCCTAAAAGTGACCGCTCCAGGACCCTTATCGTGATCCAGAAACGACGGCCGGGGAAGCTGCGTTTTGTTATTCCTCGATTGTGCAAATGTTTAATTTTTCAACGCGACAACCACTACTCGTGACTGGAAAATAAATAATCGTCGATCAGCATTCACGAACTGCAATTATCCTTGGCCGTTCTTTACGGTGCACAGGGTGGCCTGGAAGTTACGGTGATACATTAAAGTGTAATAATAAATTCGTACAATTTTTTCTTCGTCTTTCCTTTCTCTCACCTTCTTCAATCCGTTATGAAGCTTGCTTACTTGTTGCGTTACTCCTTGGCTGACCTGTATTTTTAGTAAAATCGCGCAATCAAGATGCGCGCTACCTTTTGGGTATATTCGCGTTAATTGTATTACGAGAAATTGTTAATAAAGTATCGAACTTACGCGCGCAGAAAAATACAAGAGAAGATCACCTTGATACCCTTGCCGAAAATAACGACGGGTGCAGTAAACTGTTACTGCGCCCGTTGTGATCTCTTTTTAGCGTTTCACGCGAACGAAAAACGTTCAATAAAAATTCCTCTCAACGATCCTTTCTTTTCACTCATCGTCTGCGTCCTCTTTATTATTTATTAGTCGTATTAGAAGAAGGTCGAGACAGTAGAAATCGGTGCAGCTCGTTCAAGAAACGTTCTTTTCACTTTTTCGGCGGACTAACGCATAATTCAGTGTCAACGTCGACGTTTCGCGAGTGTTTAATTTTACGCGTGCCCGCCTTCTACACGAGACGAATAACAATTGAAGTGTAAAGGCGCATCGACCCAGTTGAATTCTCTGTTTTCACTTTCGAACGCACAAAATCCTTTTACTGTTCAAAATTCTTCCACATTACTGGTCGATCATCTGCTTTTATTTGCAGGCAACTGCAGAACCATTGCCAATCCTCTTGATTTCCTTATCGATGCGAATATCAATTGCTGATTAAATCGCGAAGTTGCGCAACATCTGTCCAGCTTCACGCTCCTTTCAACAGTTGATTTTATTCCGGCATGCTAGAAAATAATTAAAATTAATTAGCCATGCTTGCAATCGATTATTTACAAAGGGAGGCAGGCAGTTACGATTTCTTCGTTTAACTTAATGCTTAAAAAAAGTGTCCACCTTCATTTTTTCTTTACTAAATAGACACTACTTTTAATGCAATAGCTTTTAATTATTTCGTCACGAGGAAAACGTATCTGAAGGCTAGACCAGCCAATGCAGAATTGCAAATGAAAAAAATAAGCCGCACCATTACATAAAAATCAATCACCATAGTATCCAATAACTGCCTCCCACTGATTTAAACCCAGACGATCACTTTCGACGACTGTCAATCAATTGTTCGCCGGGTAGAGGCAACTCCAGTGTACCCTGGCGATCAAAATGTTATTGCGAAACAGATAAATTAATGATTGCAGGTCGCATAGAGACAAGGATGCGTAGCTGTCTTGTAACCGGGAGCGAGCAGGTTTTTCGAAGATTAAGCACGTGGAGGAGTAAAGTAGATCGACCCAGTTTCGGTCAACGTTGAGTCTTTGTTCACATGGGAGGGGCACCCGTGCGAACGATGGTTTTGTGAGAAGGGGTCCCCATTTGCCACCACCGTAACGCCATATAAGCAAAGTCTGCTGCCACTGAGAAGACAGAGTCCTGGACTCCTTTGTTGATTCGCGCGTCGTTTCATTTAACGATCGAGGTAACTCTGTCTGTCCAGAACAAAATTAGATTTACCCAACCGAAGGGACTACGAGAGTCCTCGACCCTTTCGTTCCAAGCAGACTTATCGCAAGACGTTCCTTATGAAGATAACCATGATTCTACGTCGCTTCGCCAAGCGATCTAGACTAAATTACAATTTGATTAGCCACTTCCAATTATTTCCAATTAATTGTAGACGTATGTATATATATGTATAAAATTTTATTCTAACACTTCCAGGATGCAGCTTGGTTTTCTCTTCGTCACGGTGGCCGCGACCCTTATGCACAGCTGCCATGGCGGTTTCGTGTCCATCAGGATGCCGTACTTGAACCCAGCCGGAGTAACTTACATCAATAATGTCGATCACAATGGTCATCTTGCGTACGCCGTTCCTGCCAATGTTGAGGCTCAGCACATCGGTTACGCAGCAGCACAGGTGCCAGCGGTGGCTGCTGTACCCTTTGTCAAACACGTTCCTACCGTTTCTCACGTGCCGGTGACGAAAATCGAAGCCCAGCACGCGGTCCTGGAGAAACAATTGGACGTAGTGAAGCCTGCTGTTTCTACTCGCACATTCGAGGTAACTTATTTCGGGAAACTCTTGAACAATTTGACGTGGTCAATTATTTTTAACACGGTTAGTGGCATTCGGCAATTATATTCAATGGCTTCGTTCAACTCTGAGGTCTATTAGTTTTGGTTCAATTTTACGCTTCGACGCGTTAGATAAATAATGTGGTTCGCCAGGTGCGTCGTCCAGCGATCCAGAAGCACTTCTTCGACATCGAAGAACGCGTAGTGGTTCGGCCAGCGGGTTCAGCCGTCGTGGAACTCGAACACCCGACCTCGAAGACACCGAAAGGACCAGCCGTGATTCAACCTCTGTACCAGCGCTACGATGGAATTCAAAATCTGGCTCCCCAAGCTGTTTCTTCTGCTCCAATTTCCAACGGCGAGGAGGGTGTTGTAGTGGAGAACCCGGACTTCCGCAAGCTCCCTGCTCAAGACCAGGTATTAATTAGTATTGATCGAACGCTACCTTAATGTATATGTTTAATGCAAACGAATCATTCCATGGTTGGATAATTATTTCTTTGTAAGCCTGCTGGACCAGCGATACAAGCAAAAGGTAGTTTGAACGGAATATCGTCGGGCACACCTTTCGTCGCCCACGATCCATCCCCGGGTGTTGTCGTCAGCCCTAAGTCCAGCCCCGAGGAGGACAAACTGTACCAGAACAGACTGATCGAGCTGCTCACCGCTCGTGGAAATGTCGCCGAGGTAATCGAACTGTTCCTGTGTTACAGAAAACGATGCTTTCATTCACTTCGTGTCTACACAACATTTGGCCCGCAAAATATTTCAAACATTACTCTCACCGTACTCTCCGAATCGATTAAAATAATTCATTAACCCTTGCGCGGGCAACCAAAATGGTCAATTGAACTATTGAGCTTATTGTTAGTTACTCAGGATATTTTGCATAAATTTTTTTCGCAAAACGCGAACTCGTTTGCGATATCTTGTGAAGAGCATAGAAAAATTATTGAAGGAAGCATAGAAACAGGTACCTGAGTACCCGGTTGCCTACGCAAGGGGTAATCACTGCTCTCCGCTCTCGATGCTAATTAAGCCACCGATTAATCACACTTCTTGCAGGTGAACTTCGGTGGTCTGGGTTTCTCGAAATCCGCCCTCAACGATGCTGGCCAGGTTAGGGGACGAGTAATCTCTGCAACCCCAGCTCCGGACTACGCTGAACCAGCCGACGAACGTGTGTCTACGCGTCGCGTCGTAGTTAGCAGACCGATCGAGACCCTGCAAGAAGTGAACGTCGTGGAACCGGCGACAAAGATCGAAAGGGTGTCCGTGCAGCAACCAACCCTCATCAAAACCGCCCGCTTGGATCACGTTCAGGTTCACAGCTCGGTGCCAGTAGTTGGAAAAGCTCTTACGCCGACCATTGCCCACGCTGCTGTGCCACTTTATCAGAGAACCATTTCCCCGGCTTACCAATACTACCATTAGACCGTACGACGAATTGTGGTCGACAGGTTTCTCGATAATCTGAAAGGATGCGATACCTTTAGAGCAATTGGAACATTTCCTTGGACGCTGCTAATTTATACAGTTCCCTCGTTGCGATATTGCGTCGCGTCGAATTTACTGTTTCTCGTGTTTGTCGGGACGATTTGCTCACCATTGCACCCCGAGGACTCTTTGTATTTATATTTTGTACCCCCGAAAGGTGTTTGTAATAAACGATACGGTCGAAACGAGATAACAGCGGTTGATTTATTTTTTACCATTTCAACGGCCTGGAAATACTTCGATGCTTTCCATCGAAGAGATTCGTCTGAAAAATCGAAATCCCTACAGCAAATCCACGCTGTGAAATTTTTCATCCCGCTTGGGGACAAGTGGATGAGAAAATTAATTTGAAGAATGAGTATTATTCTATATCCCATCTCGTAACAATTTTCGCCAAAGAGTGTCAAATTAAATCTTCCAACGTCGCCAAATAATGGAGGCATCAAAAAATGAAATGCTAGAGGAATGCGCGCTGACATTAATTTATTCTTCGCGATACGACGAGATCGCTTTAAAGGAGCTCAACGTCGGCTCAAGTGCAAGGCTGTACGACATATCCTCTTATATTCTTTCGCGCGATGATCATCCTTTCACCGTCGCGCTTTTTTCAATCTCTTCCGTCTCTCGTTGAGCCGTATGCATTATTCAGGGCTCCCGAGAAAACACAGCTTCCTGTAATTGGCGAGACAGTTCCGACAAGGGTAACCACTGCCCCTGGCCACTACCTATAAGGACGCAACATTGACCTAAATACCATGATCTGTCCGTTCCCTTGTCTCGTTTCAGGGCCTTAAACAACAACAAAAATGCACAAAACTTGTTATCCAATCCGAGTGTCGAAGTGTCTGCAAGTACTTAATGTCTTGTTTAACAAACGTATATTCTTTTGAAGAGAAACATCGAGCTCATACGTACGCGTGTTCTTCGTGATAAATTCTTCAGGGGATTGTTTCGGTGTATTTCAATGCTATTGCATAGCGTGCAATTCTTATTATTCTGTGCATTCTCTCTTTAAGTTTATATTCGAACATTATATTTGTGTTTATTAAATTGAATACCTTGAGTCTCAAATAAATTGTAAAGTAAGGTTTTTTAATCGAAATACTCACATACATGCTTTTCAAACTTTCGCCAGACCTCTTCCGAGGAACAAGGGGGCGCAGCATCGATTCTACTTGCTCCAGGACGGTGAATATGCAGCTACGCCGCTGAATAGAACACCTGTAAAATTAAGAGAATTATTAATACGAATCCTGGTAGTGATTAAAAACATACAATTCTTCTAATTATTTATTCTTGCCACCAGCACATAAGGTCTATTTATTCTGGACTCTAGACTCTACACCCTAGAAGCATATATTAAGACCCTGTTTCATCTCTATTCAAAGAGTGAATTGTACAGAACAATTTACATCCAGAAAATTCGAACGTGACCGAAGAAAGCGAAGGTGCATATAGTTTTTGCAGAAGGAGAGCAAAAATGCGTGGAATGGCAAATGGTGCGGTCTCATTTAAATCGTAACTCGTGAGTTTGTATACCGAATCCGGTTCTTACCGAACAGGTACAGTAATGTACAGTAGTGTACGTGTAGTGCATAAACCGGAAAACTGTGCAGGCCGAAAAAATTCATAAGAACTTGCGTGGGCGGTTGGTGCTCAGCGACTGGCACGACCACGTAATAGTTCGCTGAATCCGTGGCAAATCTCTGAAACTAATAAACTTTTATTTCGCTCCTATATCCTGCTGATATTTTTTTAATAATTCATAGATGTTCTACACTCACCGTTGATCAATTCTGAATCACCAGCACATTCTTAACTGAGTGCGACGATAATCAGGATCGTTTAATATCATTTGGGAAATAGGTAAATCTTGAATCGCAGGATCGTGTCGATTATTCTGGGCACGTACATTCTTAACACCTACCAAATTTCAGAGCACACGATCGTCGCTTCGAGTTGCAGCGCCTGTAATTTTTAAGAAATTCATCGTACGTAACCGGGTGAACGTTGCGCCTACTAAATTAGTCTCTCGGGCAAAGTGAAAAGTCAGGGTACAGTTCCAGAATATCCATTCGCGAGAATGTAACGCGCCAGGTCCTTGCGCTTCGTCGATTCGTAACAATACTTGCGTTGAATTCCAATGTTGCGGATGAACTGATTGTTTATTCGTTTCGAAAAAATTCTACAATCAAATATAATGTTTAAGCGCAAACACTCCACGGAATTTCCCCGAATAAATAATTGAAATAAAATAAACCTTTCTCCGCCTTGTATTACGATACATTGCAACAAACTTGGCTCGCAATTAAAATAAACGTATACGTGTATGTCGCGCCGTGTGATCCAAAACTCACGGACACCGGTGCATGTATCGTGCACCCAGAACGTTTCTGACAATGCTCACGAGGAAGCAGGAAGGTCGTGGATGGACGTTGGAGAGCGTCGATCGCGGTTCGAAGGGATCCTTTACCTTTGAAACGATTTAAAAGGGGAACAAATGGCCTCGCGCGAGACGTAAGGCCGACAGAAACGGCCGGAAGGTGAGTAATGACCAAGAAAACGCCGACGGTAACCTTAGCCCGAGTACATGTCCTGGCGGCCGCCGCTATATAAGTAACACTGTGACGGATCTCGAATTCAGTTAGACAAGCGTCGAGAGTAATAACTAGAAGTTGCGGCAACGAGTGGCTGACAGTGTTGGAGAGGTGAGTGCATGGAACGCGATGTTACGCGGAAAAATCAGGCAATCGTGAGAGTAAATTGAAAGTATAGGATGCAAAGTCGCGGTGGCTTGGAAAGTGAACCCGTTCAGTGATTTGATTGTATATACGTGCACAGTATTGTATATATGTGCAATATCCAGTGACCGATACGAAGTGCAAACGTGAGTGCATTGCTCAAAATACGACGAGATGGTGATCCAAGTATAAAACTTCCGTGCACGCACGGAGATATTTGTGTGTACGTGCGTTTAGGTACGTGGATGTCTAGATGATTAAGAATAGTTTGAAGGTGGACTTCTTTTCTCGTGTGAATTTTTGAGCAGTGTACCGCAGTGCATATACCCCTCGGACGATCGATATTTTTTTTTTGGTATCAATGTGTGCTGAATGGAACGATTATCCTTTGATTATTTATGAAGATCTTTCAGTTCCTCGATTATTGCACAGCTGGAGCTAGCATACTCGGAATAAATTACTATGCAATATTTGTTAACAATCTAGCATGGATGTATGTTAAATAAGGAACATATTGAACCACGATAGATATCGAATGTCTGAAGAAGTGATCTCTGCATTCCTCCTTCTTGAGATCTGAAAATGAAAAAAATTGTTAACTCAAATTGAACAGAGTTATTTTTCATTTTGTTTTATAGAATTGTAAACATGAATATAGCAATCGTACTTATGGCCCTGGTGGGATTTTGCGCTGCCGCACCACAGTACTACATTCCCTCAGGATTTCTGTACCAACATCCGGCGAACGTGGTGAATTCAGCGCTCGAGGATACTCTGCCGAATGAACTGCGAAACGATTTTTATAAAAATCCCCATATTGCCGCTAGGCTCGCCAAAGAATCGTGGATCTTTAACAAAGAGATGCAGGTATAATTTCCTGTAAAGAATAAGTTTCGTTTACTTATTATTTTATCAAAGACGAAATAATAGCCAAAAATGTAAAAGATAATAATGTTTCTCCGCTTTAAAACGAGGTTGGTGGACTTAGGTTTGAAATCTGATAATACGACCTTCGTTGCTTTCTCTCTCTCCCTCGTACACATTCTATCTCCATTTTTTTTTTACCGACGTATCACATTTCGTAGAGCATGCAAAGCAAAATATATTGAATAGTTGTCAGTGCAAATAAAATTCTATGAGAAATTGATTTTACAAATATTAACGTTATATAAGGTTACTTCTAAGTATTGTTGTGATTAATTGTAATTAATTGTAACACCGTTGTGGATTATGTAGTATGGAATTAATATTGGTACTGGGAATAATACTTATTGCTCTTGTTCTAGGTAATTAATCGTGAAACAGACAAAATTCCTCGGGAAAAGGTGTACGATGTTCTTCACAATGCTGGATTCATACGGAAATAAAGTCAGATATTAATAAAAATTTCTTCGACAATGTTGTGATTTCACCGAACCTCTATTATCCTTTCCCATATGAAAGAAACGGCAATATCCAAACACCTCATTATCTAAAAAGATAGCTTTGCAATTGGTATTATTTCTAATCATTAAAGATATGAAAAGGATTAACTTACCTTGAAATAAATCAGAATTTTTTGTCAGACACTTTGTCACCACTTTGCAACTTTGGGCTTCATATTTGAAGATATCGATTTCTGTCGAGATATCGATACTTAGCGCGCGTAAACATTAAATATCCAAACTGCGCATGCGCAAGATTACGCGCGTACGTCTGATATTGACATATACTACGTTCTTTATTTGATCTTGTTTTGCATTTAATTAATTATCAGAAGGAAAATAAACCCGTATAAATATTAAATTATTTATTAGTACATTTGTTCATTTAATTTAACAAACAAGCACAGCACAGACGTACGCAATTGAAAAATAGATGATCACATTTGTGTAAAATTTTATTTACACATTATTTACGTTTCCGTAGTTTACATTTCTCGGGAGAATCTAATAAAATATCTACGATAGATATATCTTCGCCCATCACGTAACGTGATCTTTCATGAATTCGTTGACAAGTTTTTGCATGCGTGAAAATGTGTATTTGTTCTAAATAATTGTCGATTTGATTCGCATAAAATACACCCTTGCTTTCATAGCGCAATACATTGGGATAAGAATTTTCAATCAGGCGATTAAGGTATCGTGCTATATTTACTTCGCCTATTATTTGACGTGTCCCTGGTAACTGCATTACAGGATCGATTCCAATTTTCTTCCATATTATTATTAAATATAAATTAATATCTTTATCCGTGCTTAGATATTCCGAACAAAAGTTCAATAAATCATTTGGAAAATTCTGAACAGTAGAATGTACATGCGACGTCACATAAACATTGACACAAGATTTTATGTGATGGAATAGATGTTCTAAAAACTTGATCGGATGTTGTGGATCACAAAATACGATCAACTTATGCTTCTCCAATTTCCCCAGACATTTTAATTCGGGAGACTTAATTTCCCGCTTGTCTGACTCCTCTTTTCTCTCCTGGAGCTTCTGTTTTTTAGGGGAATTGTGACTGATCCTGTTAGAGGGATATCTTATTTGTCTTATTCATTCTCTTATCCAACGTGTAAAATATTTACAACTCAAATGGTGTCTTAATTTCAATTTTATTATCGCTTGCATAAATACCTTAATAATGTTTATAAAGATATTTACTTGTTTAAACGACAAATAGGGTTCTTATAAACCATTTCCAAATCCACTCTTGGTCCAACTAAATCTCGTATGTTATTTAATCCATACTTAATCATAGTCGGCCTAAAAACAAAATGTATCAACGCTTAAAACAATAGAAAACACAACAAAGTATCCACTATATACACTTATATTTCATTGCGACCTTTCTAACGATAGTCCCCAAGCAATTACATGCACGTCTTCTGGCAGTCCCATTGGTAATAACATTTCTGGTCGGAACATTCCGCTGTTACCAATCTCTATCCACTTTTTCAGGCCCTCGTGAAAACAAAATATTTCCATGCTCGGTTCAGTATATGGATTATACGCAGGTTTGAACCGAAGCTGTGTAATACCAAGTTTCTTAAAAAATTCATACAAAATTCCTATCAAGTCACCTAATGTGAGATTATAATCAGCGACTACACCTTCGATCTGGTGAAATTCAGCGAGATGCGTAGCGTCCAAAGTTTCATTACGGAACACTCTATCAATACTGAAGTATTTCGCTGGCTTAAACTCGCCCTGAAATATGCGTACAAATATTGATAATATATCGAAGTCAAAGGCAAGGGAATACTCTACTCGATACCTCTTGCATAAGTCTGTAAAGCATTCGCGCACTGACGGCTGTTGTGTGAGTGCGAAGAAGATTTTTTTGCGCCTCTTCAATTTTCCAATCGTAGCCATAGCCCAACGATCCATAGCCGCCCTCGCTATGAATTTTTTTCACCCTCTCCAAGTAATCCGGTGGAAAATTTTCACTTTTGCAAGGATCTGAAATGAACATTTGAATGTATAGTTGACAAAAAAAATAGAAAAGGATATTAATCGATTTAACGAAAAATTATGCAAGATACCAGCAATGAAAAAAGTATCGTGAGCATCTCTAGCTGGATGTTGTTGAGGCTGAAACAATGCGTCGAAGTTCCAGAAAGAATTTTCTACATAGTTGTTTGTTGCCATTTCGGTGAATCTGGAAAAAAACGAACAATAAAGATGTAGTGTACGAAAATTTGCTAAATGTATTTGAAAACCTTTTACTTTTCACGCACCCCATTTCAATGAAAATTTTCCTAAATTCGCTTCTAACTTTGAGTAGCGGATGTAAGTGGCCTACTTCGAGGCCAGCACCGAGCGCTTCAAAATTGTAAGGCTTAAATTTCTTCTCTTTCCATGCTCCGTTTACTAACAAATCAGCGGTCAATTCTGTCTCTAATTTCTCGACTTTCCTTGAAAAGTTTGGGCCCTTCTCCAGTTGTACATATTTAATAACTCTGCGAAGAAAATAAATTTTTATGTAAAATACAATTTGCCAGCATGCTACTTCGTTGTCCTGAGATTAATTAATTAAGAAGCTCACATTTCTTGGATCAGTTTTCGTTTCTTATAATCATTTCTAAGCTTGTCGGTTAAATTTGCAAGATTCTTCAAATCGTTTTGCGTTACGTCTATGATAGAAGCAACCTTCTTCTTCACGACAGGGGTTCCGCTGCTTTTATCCAGTTGTATCCAGCCTGCCTGCAATGCTTTGGAAAATCCAACTTTAGCAAATGGTACGGATTGCATAATTTGAGGCTGAGGCAAACCATCGTCAGGAATGGCATTATAAACTGCTGCTTCGTGACTTCCATGATTCACTACGTGTTCTCCCTCCGACGTTAGCTCCCACTTTTTATCCGTGATTTGCTTAGTCGCGATTAACTGTTATACAAATTATAAGGATATTAAAAAATAATTCTTGCTACTATAGCTTAAAAGATTTTTGCTAAGAAATCCTTGAATAAATTATAGCAGTAAAAGAATAGCAAACTTTGGGGTTATGATGTAACAGATTTGTATTTATATCTTTATTATACATATACGTATTTATAATATACGATAAGATCGTGAATACGTTTAAGTTAAAGATAATTATTTGTCTTTAAAATTACACGGTATTCATTAATACGAATATAATTGCAGAATGTCTATCAAGAACTTACATCGCCAATTGCTTCGAGGCTTTTAATCGCCCCAATAATTTTTTGATGATCCTCTTTAAACTCTTCGGCCAGAACCAGAGAATTTACTTCTCCGTGCTCATCTAAATAATCTAATATTTGGTCCGTCAGCTGTTTTGCCATGTTTTAAATGATTTCACTGCTACAGTGACACAACCGGCTGGGACCCACGTGAGACGAAAGGGACAATACCATAACAACAGTTTAATTTTGAAAGACGAATCATTTATGTAAAAGAACGTCGTCTAATATTAATCTTATTTAAAATGTATGTTGCGTTAAATAATTAAAGAATCATTAATATTTTTATTGAGAATTTATATCAATTGCAGTAAACGTAAAAATATTGTACGCAAAGCATTTGCCCCTTCAAATTCTATAATTTTACTACCACTATTGTTTATTATTATTATTACAAATATTAAAATACACTTTTTAAAAATGTTATGTTATACAGTAATGGGAGGACTTATAGGATGTGTAAGGAAAAAGAACTGTATTAGTTTTTATATATCTTATTCACATTAAAAATACAAATTATTTCAGTGGAATAAATCTTGAAGAGTGGGTAGCACCGATACCTGGCCTACCGTGTTTAACAGGTTTATAAGTAACAGAGAATTCTCCCAAATAATGACCGATCATTTCAGGCTTAATTTCAACCTGATTAAAGGTTTTTCCATTGTAAACACCGACAATAGATCCTACCATTTCTGGTACAATGATCATGTTGCGCAAATGAGTCTTAACAATTTCTGGTTTCTCATTTGGCGGTGTTTCCTTCTTCGCCTTACGCAGCTTCTTTACCAAGGCCATGGATTTTCGTTTCAAACCATGAGAGAATCGCCTACGAGCACGGGCATGCATCAACACCATAAGTTGCTCACTGAAACAAATGTTTGGAATTTAGAAACGATATTCACTGTATACATCGATAGAGCATTATTCATCCATATCAAGGATTGGGTGTAACCATAATCGAAAGATTCGATTTCACGTTACTTCTGCAGGATCGAATAATTACTTACTTTGGCATATCAAGGAGTTGATCGAGATCAACTCCTCGAAAGGTGAACTTTCGGAAAGTCCTCTTCTTCTTCTGGGTTTCCTCTGCCTGAAAATCATACATGATCCAATGAAAAATAGGTTATATCTGCTAGTTGAAAGTAATCATTTTTAGACATTTAATATTGTATCCTTTAATGAAAGAAGAAATGTGTAACTCGTTGTCAGGCATTTGTGTGTATATATTTGCATCAGATGAACAAGATTTTAATAGATATTTTCTGTTACATCTGTAACACGTACCTCGGCCATGTTTTCAGCTGTTGGGAGAAACGACAACAAGAAATAGCGCTGCACTCTCTGCGCGGAAATCGATGTCGCCACTAACTAAATCTTCCTAGATGGCTAACGTGCATACCTCTTTCTATCTATGAAGTTTCACACAACAGCTTTATTCATTTTTAATAAGAAAACAACAACAACAATTGAATTACTTGTAATCTTATATTAAAAAGAGAGTACTATGTCAAACGGAAAAAAAAATTGTTTCTTACCTATTTACATAGATCTATATAAGATCTATCTATAATTTCATTTCAAAACCAGAACAAATAGTTCGCGAATAAATAATTTATTACTCTGATCACCTGAATATACTAAATATAGCTGAACAATACATAGATCTATATATTACAAATTTGTTTCGAAATCCCGCTCACAAGTAGTGCCATTTTTTAGTTTGTGTGAAAAATGTGCAGTTAAAGTGGCGCTAAATCTTAACCACGCTTTAGTAGACTCACGCTTTTAAGAGGAAGCTGCACGTTACGATTGGGGTTGAGAGCGTGGTTCAGCAAATTAAAAAAATTCACAGTAACAAGCGTGAATAGAGGGATCACTGTACACGTCGTGTATAGGAGAATTCATTCGTGAATTATGAAATATATTTTGGTAACCGGCGGTGTGATCAGCGGAGTCGGCAAAGGTGTAATCGCCAGTTCCTTTGGGACTATACTTAAAAATTGCGGTATTCATGTGACGTCTATCAAGATAGATCCTTACATCAATATTGATGCTGGCACATTCTCACCTTACGAGCACGGTACATTCTCAACAATCTATTCCATTCCTGTTTCAATGAAATTTGTCGTTGGTTAAAAAAGGTCTATAAAAGTGCAACATTTTATATAGCCATGCGGTGTCAGAAGCCATTTTACACGTTGCTATCGTCGCGCCATTTTGCAATCACGTGTCGCACTTCTGTACCCTGCTTCAAATTCTAATATCTTGGTTTTTTAATTGTTTTATTTTTCTTTCATCTTTTCTTTTTACTGTACTGTCAACCTTTGTAATTGATACAGGTATATTTGCTTCCCAATGCAAGTTCATTAATTATTTATCGCGACCTTTTTACCTCTCGATTTATTTATATAATAATTGCAGTGAATTAAGCGCGTACGTCTATATATATATATATATTCGGTAAACATATCATTAGATAGTAATATTATTTTTACCTTTGTCGCCAGAAATGCCTTCATTATTACATTATTATTTTATAAGCATGTCAAAACAGTATTTCATATCTTTATGTCTTTAACCTTTGATTTTAGGAGAAGTATACGTATTGGATGATGGCGGTGAAGTAGATCTTGATCTAGGAAACTATGAACGTTTCTTGGAAATTACTTTGCATAGAGACAATAATATTACGACGGGCAAAATTTGTCAACAAGTAATTTCAAAAGAAAGGCACGGCGATTATTTGGGAAAAACTGTGCATGGTAACACAACAGTCACATATATGTATTTCTTAAAAATCTAATGCAAGAATTCAGTTATAATTTGTACCATTATACAGATTATTTATTGTTTTATAGTGATACCTCACATAACAGATGCAATTCAAGAATGGGTCGAAAGAGTATCAACTCAATCAGTGACAAAGGATGGCAACAAACCAGAAGTACGTTCACGTTTTTGGTAGAAAAACGAATACAGCGAAGATAAACATGAATCTATATAAATTATTATGCGTCCGATTTATTATAGGTTTGTATCGTGGAATTGGGTGGAACTATAGGTGACATAGAGGGAATGCCATTTGTGGAAGCATTTAGGCAATTTCAGTTCAGAGTGAAGAAAGAAAACTTTTGCTGCGCTCACGTGTCACTGGTACCACAGGTATGAAACTATTTTTATTCGTGTTCCCCTTCATTGTTCTAGACCTTGACTTTGAGTTTGTGCCAAGTACCAAGTTTATTCTTGACCTATCGAATTATGCAATCGTTATTTACAAAACTCTATGCCTAATATTTTGATCATCTGAACAATGACGAAATTTATTTAGAAAAGAAAAGTTAAATAATAAAGGCTTAGAAATTCGATAACGAAACTGCTTTATAATGAAACTATTTTCCTTTTAGCCAAGATCCGCGAGAGAGCCGAAAACGAAACCGACACAATCCAGCGTGAGAGAATTACGCGGATTAGGTTTAAGCCCCGATCTTATAGTATGCAGATCTGAGAAACCAATCGGCGATTCCGTGAAAGAAAAAATATCAAATTTTTGTCACGTCGCACCGGAACAGGTAAAAATCCCTAACTTTCTCGGTGAAAGTTCGATTAAAACAGGCCTAAATAAACTAAACAGAAATTTTGTTTCTTCGTTTAGGTGATAACTATACATGATTTATCGTCCATATATCGCGTTCCTCTATTAATGGAAAGCCAAGGTGTTATCGAATTTCTAAACGAGAGACTGCAATTAAATGTTGCAATGCCACGTCCACCATATTTTATGCGGCAATGGAGGGACCTGGTGGAGCGCATCGATCACTTACGAAAAGAAGTGAACATCGCGTTAGTCGGAAAGTACACGAAACTAGAAGATTCGTATGCGTCAGTTACGCAAGCGTTGCAGCACGCTGGCGTTCAAGTTGGCTACAAACTTAATTTAACAGTAAAGTATTCAATACTCACTTCTTTTTCCCTTTTTTTTTTAATCAAAAGTATTATTGCAGTTTTCGCTAATACTATCGTATAAACAATTTTAGTACATAGAAGCTGATAATTTAGAAACAGGTATGAAAACAACAGATCCTGTTCTATATCACGAAGCTTGGCAACTACTTTGTAAAAGCCAGTAAGTTATTTCTATTGGCGATAATAATCTATAGGAAATTTATATTATATCAATCGAATTATGTTTAGCGGTGTCATAGTACCAGGTGGATTTGGTAAAAGAGGTATGCAAGGAATGATGGAGGCATGTAAATGGTGTAGAACAAACAATAAACCATTCCTTGGTATTTGTTTGGGATTACAAGTGGCGGTAATCGAGTTCGCGAGAAACGTTTTAGAACTGGAGAATGCAAACACTTTGGAAATTGATCCAGATACCGATCATCCTCTAGTTATAGATATGCCAGAGTATAATCCTGGTCACATGGGTGGAACTATGAGGCTTGGAAAGAGAGTTACTCGCTTTTCAGAGAATTCGTCAGTCATAAGTTAGTAAAAAATAGTTAAAAAAAAGTATTCTCAAAAGTTTTTTTATATACATATATTTTTTTGTCTTTGTTATACGTGTAGAACAATTATACGGTAATAAGAGTTCCATAGAAGAAAGGCACAGGCATCGTTACGAAATTAATCCAAAATATATCAACGATTTACAAGCGGCTGGATTAAAGTTCGTTGGTAAATCGACACATATTTTTATACATCTCTTTTATTTCTGATGTTTAACAAAATAGCATTACGTATACTTTTAATATTTTATCAGGTACGGATGAAGAAAACCTTCGAATGGAAATAGCAGAATTGGACAATCATTGTTATTACGTTGCTACACAATTTCATCCAGAATATTTGTCTGGACCTTTGAAACCATCACCGCCATTCCTAGGACTAATTTTGGCTAGCGTTGGTAAATTGAAAAGTTATTTAGCCAAGGGATGCAGACTTTCGCCTCAAGTAATCAGCGACAATGACTCGTGTAATTGAACAAATAATAAACTTTTATACTTGTGATATTATTATGTAGTACGGTAACTTATCTTACACTTGTCGTTTTTTAATAGATAACGAATGTTTAATTGATTCAGTCACAAAACAACAAATGACAAGCGAAGCTAGTAGGAGTGATAGCACTCCGTCTGAATCTTCATTCTTAACTGAGTGTGACGATAGCAGGATCGTTTAATATCCTTTGGGAAATAGGTAAAACTTGAATCACAGGATTGAATGAATTGTTCTAGGCACGTACATTCTAAGCACTTGCCAAATTTCAGAGCAAACGATCGGCGCTTTGAGCTGCAGCACCTGTACTTTTTAAGAAATTCCTTGTACATAACCGGGTGAGCGCTGCGATTACTAAATTATTCTCTCGGGCAAAGTGAAATATAAAAAGTGCTATATAAAGAGATGGCTATTTAGATAGCTTTGCAATTGATAGTATTTATAAACATTTAAATATAATGAACATAAAATTACCTTGAAAGAAAGCAGAAGTTTCTGTCAGAAACTTTTTCACCACTTTGCAACTTTAGGTTTCATATTTGAAGATATCGATATTTGGCGCGCGTTATTTATATATTGAATGTCCAATCTGCGCATGCGCAAGCTTACGCGCGTAAGTACGTCTGTTTCGCATTCAATTAATTATCAATAGGAAAACAAACACGCATGATTATTGAATTATTTATTAGTACATTTGTTAATTTAATTTAACAAACAAGCGCAGCAGGGACGTACCCAGTTGAAAGATAGATGATCACATTTGTGTAAAATTTTATTTACATATTATTTATGTTTCTGTAGTTTAAATTTCTCGAGGGGAATCTAATAAAATATCTACGTTAGATATATCTTTACCCATCACATAACGTGATCATTCATGAATTCATTTACGCTCCCTCGTAAAAAATTATTATTCTACCAGAACAAATTAAGATGCTTGAATTCAATTCCGAATGTTTTCCTAAACTATTTCTTTATAGGAAATGACCGTATTTGCTCCTCATGAATTACCCTATGAAGCTTAAGTTTCAGTATTACCTGAATTCGCTAAGGAAAAGATACCTCGTACATCTGCCCATTATCTTGACAAGTTCACAAAATCACTTCGACCCGGACCACTGCTGCGATCACCGAAATCAGGCTAGAGAAAAGAAACAAATATCAAACCGTGTAAATCCCAGATAGACAATTATACGTATTCACAAAGGGAATCAAATATGTTACAATTCGACTTCGTTTGAATAGGGACATACCACGTAACAAGTCCACAGAATGACTTGAATTAGTTAAAAATAAAAACAACAAATTGGATACATAACCTTAAACAATAAAAATGCGATTAATGTGACCCTACATTTAGTCATGTGCTTACTCGTCATGTACGCAGCGCAATATGTACCTATGCCATTGATAAAATTGGAAAATTCGGCGACCAGCGCGTAGAAAATATGTACAAGCATATAATTCGAAAGCTGTCACTTTTAGGTAACACCTTCCTGATAAGGAAGAAGGCGTTGTGTTAGTAGCCCTTAATATCTAGTAACATTGAATCAACTGTCGACAATACAATTGTAACTATCGATAGCGATAATAACTTAGGAGCGAAATTCAAATTCTGATGAGCGTACGCGATACATAAAGCTGTATGTTGTTCAAGTACCACTCACAGGTTGTCGAACAAAAGGAAAGTCAGAGCATTCAGATCTTAGAACACTTCACTTCGAAGATTCTATAGGTTATTTATTACGGAGCATAAAGAATTATCTAAGTACATTGAATCACATACCACCTCCGAAGGTTGTAGGACTCCACGATATCCTGTGCTGACCACCACATGTTCTAACGCTGAACGAAAAGACCTCTTAAGAGCCTCTCGACTTTTTGGCGCGTTTTTACTGATTTTTGCGCGTTTTCTCGTGTTTTCCCACACCTTCCCTTAGTACACGCGCCCCTTGACCCCAACATGAAAGCGGAAGCATTTCCACCTTCACGCGCCCAAGGAGGAACCACAATTCGTCGAGAACCAACTCCATTGGACCAGGACAAATAAGAGGAAGGGTCAAGGAACTCGGGGAGAGGAACCAGAGCCGTAATGGGAAGAAGAAGAAGCCTCGCAGGACAGAACCACTTTATTTCTCAAGCTGTCCGTATCTTCTTACTTCAACAGTGAATAAACAGTCGCTCGTTTCAAACTTACAGCTTTGACTTTGATTTTTCCGCGCTTCTCCACGAGCAGAGGAGTTCAGCGCTCCATGGGTACCCGACCCTACCAAAAATCCCCATACAACACCAATAGATACGCAAGAGCGCTAAATCTTGACCACGCTTTAGTACGCTCGCGCTTTTAAGCGGATGCTGCACGTTTTGGTTGGGATTGAAAGTGTATTTCAGCAAACTAAAACAATTCACAGTAACAGGCGTGAATAGAGCGATCACTATACACGTCGTGCATAGACGAATTCAATCGTGAATGATGAAATATATTTTAGTAACAGGCGGTGTGATCAGCGGAGTCGGCAAAGGCGTAATCGCCAGTTCTTTTGGGACTATACTTGAAAATTGCGGTATTCATGTGACGTCTATCAAGATAGATCCTTACATGAATATTGATGCTGGTACTTTCTCACCTTACGAGCATGGTACGTTGTCAACAATCTATTCCGTTCCTGTTTCAATGAAATTTGTCGTTCGTTAAAAAATGTCTATAAAAGTGCAACATTTTATATAGCCATGCGGTGTCAGAAGCCATTTTACACGTTGCTACCGTCGCGCCATTTTGCAATCACGTGTCGTACTTCTGTATACCGCTTCAAATTCGAAACTCTTCGTTTTTTATTTCTTCTATCTTTTCATTTTAAAGTACTGTCAGCGTTTGTAATTGATAGAGATATATTTGCTTCTCAATGCAAGTTCATTAATTATTTTTACCCTCCAATTTATTTATGTTGCAATTGCAGTAGTTTGCAATATTATTTTTACTTTTGCGGCCAGAAATCCCTTCATTATTACATTATTATTTTACAAGCCTGCTGGAACAGTATTTCATATCTTTAATTTCCTTTAACTTTTGATTTTAGGTGAAGTATATGTATTGGATGATGGCGGAGAAGTAAATCTTGATCTGGGAAACTATGAACGTTTCCTGGACATTAGTTTGCATAAAGACAATAATATCACAACAGGCAAAATTTATCAACAAGTAATTTCAAAAGAAAGGCAAGGCGATTATTTAGGAAAAACTGTGCAAGGTAACACAACAGTCACATATATGTATTTCTTAAAAATTTTGTGCAAGAATTGGGGTATAATTTGTACCATTATACAGCTTATTTGTTGTTTTATAGTGATACCTCACATAACAGATGCCATTCAAGAATGGGTTCAAAGAGTATCAACTCAATCGGTGACAAAGGATGGCAACAAACCAGAAGTATGTTTATGTTTTTGGTAGAACAACGAATACAGCAAAGATAAACATGAATCTATATAAATTATTATGCGTCCGATTTATTATAGGTTTGTATCGTGGAATTGGGAGGAACTATAGGAGACATAGAGGGAATGCCGTTTGTAGAAGCATTTAGGCAATTTCAGTTCAGAGTGAAGAAAGAAAACTTTTGCTGCGCTCACGTGTCACTGGTACCACAGGTATAAAACTATTTTTATTCGTGTACCCCTTCATTGTTCTACACCTTGACTTTGTGCCATGTACCAAGAAAAGAGAAGTTTAATAATAATGAAGGGTAAATGAAATTCGATTACAAAAATGCAGTATAATGAAACTATTTTCTGTTTAGCCAAGATCCACGGGAGAGCCAGAAACGAAACCGACGCAAACCAGTGTGAGAGAATTACGCGGATTAGGCTTAAGCCCCGATCTTATAGTATGCAGATCAGAAAAACCAATCGGCGAGTCCGTGAAAGAAAAAATATCAAATTTTTGTCACGTCGCACCGGAACAGGTAAAGCTCCTTAACTTTCTCGGTGAAAGCTCAATTAAACCTGGCCCAAATGAACTAAACAGAAATTTTGTTGCTTCGTTCAGGTGATAACTATACATGATTTGTCGTCTATATATCGTGTTCCTTTATTAATGGAAAGCCAAGGTGTTATCGAATTTCTAAACGATAGACTGCAATTGAATATTGCAATGCCACAACCACCATATTTCATGCGAAAATGGAGGGACCTGGTGGAGCGCATCGATCACTTAGTAAAAGAAGTGAACATCGCGTTAGTCGGAAAGTACACGAAACTAGAAGATTCGTATGCGTCCGTTACGCAAGCGTTGCAGCACGCTGGCGTTCAAGTTGGATACAAACTTAATTTAACAGTAAAGTATTCAATACTCAAATCTTTTTTTCCATGTGTTTTTTAAATATTACTCCAATTTTCTCTAACACTATTGTATAAATACAATTTTAGTACATAGAAGCTGATAATTTAGAACCAAGTATGAAAACAACAGATCCTGTTCTATATCACGAAGCTTGGCAGCTACTTTGTAAAAGCCAGTAAGTTATTTCTATTAGCGATAATAATGTATAGAAAATTTATATTATATCAATCGAATTATGTTCAGTGGTGTCATAGTCCCTGGTGGATTTGGTAAAAGAGGTATGCTAGGAATGATTGAAGCATGTAAATTATGTAGAACAAACAATAAACCATTCCTTGGTATTGGTTTGGGATTACAAGTGGCGGTGATCGAGTTCGCGAGAAACGTTTTAGAACTGGAGAATGCAAACACTTTAGAAATTGATCCAGATACCGATCATCCTGTAGTTATAGATATGCCACAGTATAATCCTGGTCACATGGGTGGAACTATGAGGCTTGGAAAAAGAGTTATATGCTTTTCAGAGGATGCATCGATCATAAGTTAGTAACAAATAGTAGTTAGTAAGAAAAACGTATACCAAATGGTTTTTTGTAATGCAAGACGTATCGTATATATATTTTTTGGTTGTTATACGTGTAGAACAATTATACGGTAATAAGAGTTCCATAGAAGAAAGGCACAGGCATCGTTACGAAATTAATCCCAAATATATCAACGATTTACAAGCGGCTGGATTAAAGTTCGTAGGTAAATCGATATATATTTTTGAATATTTCTATTATTTCTCATGTTTAACAAAATGGAATTACGTATACTTCTAATATTCTATTAGGAAATGACGAAGAAAACCTTCGGATGGAAATAGCAGAATTGGACAATCATTGTTATTACGTTGCTACACAATTTCATCCAGAATATTTGTCTAAACCTTTGAAACCATCACCGCCATTCCTAGGACTAATTTTGGCTAGCGTTGGTAAATTGAAAAGTTATTTAGCCAAGGGATGCAGACTTTCGCCACAAGTAATCAGCGATAATGAATCAGGTAATTGAACAAATAATAAAATTTCATACTTGTGCGATTATTATGTAGTGCGGTAACTTATCTTACACTTGTCGTTTTTTAATAGATAACGAATGTTTAATTGACCCAGTCACAAAACTACAAATAACGAGCGAAGCTAGTATGAGCGGTAGCACTCCGTCTGAATGTTCATTCTTAACTGAAAGTGATGATAATCAGGATCGTTTAATATCCTTTGGAAAATAGGTAAATCTTGAATCACAGGATGGAATCGATTTTTCCAGGCACGTACATTCTTAGCACCTACCAAATTTCAGAGCACACGCTCGTCGCTTTGAGTTGCAGGACCTGTAATTTTTAAGAATTTCATCGTACGTAACTGGGTGAACTCTGCGCTTACTAAATTATTCTCTCGAGAAAAGTGAAAAGTCAGAGTACAGTTTCAGAATATCCATTCGCGAGAATGTAACGCGCTAGGTCCTTGCCCTTTGTCGAATCGCAACAATACTTGCGTTGAATTCCAAGGTTGCGGTATTCTACGAGGTATGAAAACTTCCCAGAAAATAAAATCAGTTCTCTGAAAATACTTTACGCTAGAAAACAGTAGAATAATTTGTTTAAAACCGTAAAGGGGTGTCTAATATAATGTTTAAGCGCAAACACTCCAAGCCAATCCCAAATCCCCCCCCCCCCAAAAGAAATACTCTAACGACTCCTAAAAAAATCCTTCATAAAAAGCGAAATAAAATAAGCCCTTCTCCACTTTGTATTATAATACATTGCAACAAACTGTGCTCGCAAGTAAAATAAGCGTATACATATATCTCGCGCCGTGTGACCCAAAACTCACATAAGAAGGTCGTGGATGGACATTGGAGAACGTCGACCGTGGTTCGAAGGGATTCTTTACCTTTGAAATGATTTAAAAGGGGATCAAATGTTACAATATTTCATCACACATTTCCATTACAAAAATATACGGGTTGTTACATTGTACATTTTAGTTATTTTTTTAATATTATTGAATATTAAATAAGAAACATTTAAAATTAAATGGCTCAAGTTGCAGGATCTGCAACTAGAGTCTGCTCGGAGACTCTGCTTTTCTGCTTCCAATTTGACAGCTACTGATACCAGAATGAAAATATCGCGCGCTCCACGGCGTAGAATTGTGTGTCTGCGCATGTGCAGCGTCATATAGCCGTCACAATATTCCGTAATGTCCGTTACATGGTGAACTGTCACATTTTTTTAAGCGAAGTGAACCATGTTACATATTCTATGTTAAACAGTGTTAATTATAATCCCAAGTACACGACTCCCATTATTGTAAATAGCATCCCACAAGCGGTGCTGCCACATTGTTCAACATAACTCGTACTACAGTAGGCTGTGCAACGCTTCAGTACCCTTACGTTTTTAAGGGGAGGCTGTACGTTTCGATCGGGCTTGAGAGTCTAGATCAGTAAATTAAAAAAATTCACAGTGACAGGCGTGAATAGAGCGATCACTGTACACGCCGTGTATAGAAGAATTCATTCGTGAATTATGAAATATATTTTGGTAACCGGCGGTGTGATCAGCGGAGTGGGCAAAGGTGTAATTGCCAGTTCCTTTGGGACTATACTTGAAAATTGCGGTATTCGTGTGACGTCTATCAAGATAGATCCTTACATGAATATTGATGCTGGCACTTTCTCACCATACGAGCACGGTACGTTGTCAACAATCTATTTCATTCCTGTTTCAATGAAATTTGTGGTTCGTTGCGGCCAAAAATTCCTCCATTATTACATTATTATTTTCTAAGCATGTCAAAAGAGTATTTCATATCTTTATGTCTTTAACTTTTGATTTTAGGAGAAGTATATGTATTGGATGATGGCGGTGAAGTAGATCTTGATCTAGGAAACTATGAACGTTTCCTGGACATTACTTTGCATAAAGACAATAATATTACAACGGGCAAAATTTATCAACAAGTAATTTCAAAAGAAAGGCACGGCGATTATTTAGGAAAGACTGTGCAAGGTAATACTACAACCATATATATGTACTTTTTTTAAATCCAGTGCAAGAATTGGGGTATAATTTGTACCATTATACAGATTATTTATTGGTTTATAGTGATACCTCACATAACAGATGCCATTCAAGAATGGGTTGAAAGAGTATCAACTCAATCAGTGACAAAGGATGGCAACAAGCCAGAAGTACGTTCATGTTTTTAGGGAGAACAACGAATACAACAAAGATAAACACGAATATGTATAGATTCTTATATCTTTAATTGATTGTAGGTTTGTATCGTGGAGTTGGGTGGAACTATAGGAGACATCGAGGGAATGCCATTTGTAGAAGCATTTAGGCAATTTCAGTTCAGAGTGAAGAAAGAAAACTTTTGCTGCGCTCATGTGTCACTGGTACCACAGGTATAAAACTATTTTTATTCGTGTTCTCCTTCATTGTTCTAGACCTTGACTTTAAATTTGTGCCAAGTACCAAGTTTATTTTGACCTATTGAATTATGCAATCGTTATTTACAAAACTCTACGGCTAATATTTTGATCATCTAAACAATGACGAAATTTATTTAGAGGGGAAAAATTAAATAACAAAGATTAACTGAAATTCGATAACGAAAATGCATTATAATGAAACTATTTTTTTTTTAGCCAAGATGCGCGAGAGAGCCGAAAACGAAACCGACGCAATCCAGTGTGAGAGAATTACGCGGATTAGGCTTAAGCCCCGATCTTATAGTATGCAGATCTGAGAAACCAATCGGTGATTCCGTGAAAGAAAAAATTTCAAATTTTTGTCACGCCGCACCGGAACAGGTATAGCTCTGTTTCTCGGCGAAAGCTCGATTAAAACAGGCCTAAATGAACTAAACAGAAATTTTGTTGCTTCGTTCAGGTGATAACTATACATGATTTGTCGTCTATATATCGCGTTCCTCTATTAATGGAAAGCCAAGGTGTTATCGAATTTCTAAACGAGAGACTGCAATTAAATATTGCAATGCCACGTCCACCATATTTTATGCGAAAATGGAGGGACCTGGTGGAGCGCATTGATCACTTACGAAAAGAAGTGAACATCGCCTTAGTCGGAAAGTACACGAAATTTGAAGATTCGTATGCGTCAGTTATGCAAGCGTTGCAGCACGCTGGCGTTCAAGTTGGCTACAAACTTAATTTAACAGTAATGTTTCCAATACTCACTTCTTTTTCCCCTTTTTTTAATGAAAAGTATTATTGCAATTTTCGCTAATACTATCGTATAAAACAATTTTAGTACATAGAGGCTGATAATTTAGAACCAGGTATGAAAACAACAGATCCTGTTTTATATCACGAAGCTTGGCAGCTACTTTGTAAAAGCCAGTATGTTATTTCTATTAGCGATAATAATGTATAGAAAATTTATATTTATCAATCGAATTATGTTCAGCGGTGTCATAGTCCCTGGTGGATTTGGGAAAAGAGGTATGCAAGGGATGATGGAGGCATGTAAATTGTGTAGAACAAACAATAAACCATTCCTTGGTATTGGTTTGGGATTACAAGTGGCAGTGATCGAGTTTGCGAGAAGCGTTTTAGAACTGGAGAATGCAAACACTTTAGAGATTGATCCAGATACCGATCATCCTCTAGTTATAGATATGCCAGAGTATAATCCTGGTCACATGGGTGGAACTATGAGGCTTGGAAGAAGAGTTATTTGCTTTTCAGAGAATGCGTCGGTCATAAGTTAGTAAGAAAAAAGTATTCCCACAGATTTTTTTTTATGCAAAGCGAATTGTACGTATATCAATTTTTTGTTTGTTTGTTATACGTGTAGAACAATTGTACGGTAATAAGAGTTCCATAGAAGAAAGGCACAGGCATCGTTACGAAATTAATCCCAAATATATCAACGATTTACAAGCGGCTGGATTAAAGTTCGTAGGTAAATCGATATTCGTATTTGTGAACATTTCTATTATTTCTGATGTTTAACAAAATGGCGTTACGTATACTTTTAATATTCTATCAGGTAATGACGAAGAAAACCTTCGAATGGAAATAGCAGAATTGGACAATCATTGTTATTACGTTGCTACACAATTTCATCCAGAATATTTGTCTAAACCTTTGAAACCATCACCGCCATTCTTAGGACTAATTTTGGCTAGCGTTGGTAAATTGAAAAGTTATTTAGCCAAGGGATGCAGACTTTCGCCACAAGTAATCAGCGATAATGAATCAGGTAATTGGGCAAATAATAAACTTTCATACTTGTGCGATTATTATGTAGTGCGGTAACTTATCTTACACTTGTCGTTTTTTAATAGATAACGAATGTTTAATTGATCCAGTCACAAAACAACAAATAACGAGCGAAGCTAGTATGAGCGGTAGCACTACGTCTGAATGAGTGAGAATAGAATAGAAATATTTTCAATTACAAAATATTGTATTAATATGTACATAGGAGAACGATGAAAGGGATCTTTAAAATCCTAGAGATAAATATATTTGCGGTGCAAATATATGAAATGAGAAGAGTATGTATAACTTAAATATACATACACACCAAAAGTAAAGATAAATGGATTGCATGATACGATTTTATACTCAAGAGATGAAATGAAAAGTTTCGAATAGAAATTTTTCGTACTAAATATTGTTAATTGTTTTTTTTTTACTGTTATCATCCAACTTACAAAATAGTTAAAAGGACATATAATTAAACGCATTAAGAGCAGTGCATTTAAGGCATGGGTGTCTTGTTTGAGTCTCAAATTTTCAAATATCATTAATACATTTTTATTTATAAATGAAACTCACTCGTTGTGTTTTTATTGTTCTATGCCCCTTTCACTATGTGTCTGACAATCGTTCCTTTCATTTCTCTTACTTACAGTTGCGTCTCGTTAGAATGTTGTCACTCTGTCTCGATAGAATGACTAGAAGTAAAGGCCAGCATTTCTTTAAAGTGCACTCCAGCAATCAACTGACCAAATAGTACTTGAAAATAAAATTTAACTCGATTGTTATAAAATCGTTAAGGTGTTTGTTAATTTCGATTGCACATGATTCAGCAATGCCAGTTGTATCTCAAGGGCTAATTGTTACAAAATTATCGTCACGGGACTTTTTATTTTTATTGAGCAGCACATGCGTTCTGCTGAATACCGTATATAAAATATACACTGGAATATAATAGTAAAACATTTTCCTTTGTATAAAAATGATATATGTACAGTACACTCTCACTGTTACACGGATAGTATACGATATTATTGATACTAGATTAATTGTCAAGTTACAATAATGAATTCGGGTTATTACAAATCGATAAAAGAAATAAAATATCTGTAATACATAATAAACAAATGTAAACAAAATAAATACAAATTAAAGTAAAATGCGCTTTGGACGGTAAGCATTACAAATAATACTGAGAACATACGTTTCACGGAAGAAAGAACAAGAAGTATTTTACATGTAACAGAATGTTTTTCAAGATCAGAACATTTTTATATATGTGTATATATATTTATATATATATATATATATATATATATATGCACACACAAATAATTTTTTGTCATCGATAGATAAGTAACAAATACCGGTCCGAGTTAAATTGCTGTTAGTAACTTCGCGATTAATATTAAAAAATAAAGGTACAAGTACTAATTATTCTCATTTATAAACAAAATCCTACGTAAATAAAATATCTAACGTGGTTTGATCCTGCCGTGATGTTGACTCTAAATTACGAAAGTACATAAGAAATCTTCATGCACCTCGTGATCTAAAAATAATAATAGACCGTAATTAAAACGTCTTTTCTTTTTTTCCTTTTTTTTTTTACTACTCCTTATTACTAGCGATACGATAATCCACGAAAAGTATCGAGAAAAAATCTGAATGTAATAATACAATTAAAATCGAAATATTTTGAACTACTTGAAAGCTAATGCTAATTTCCATACTTTAACTTACAATCATATATTATATTTTTTACATTAATTTTTTTACGGAAATGTATTGAAATAAAACCTTGAATACTTTTAGTGCTTTATCTTTCGAGGGAAACTTCACGATCTTTGTACCAGTTCGGTATATTTCGTTTCAGTAGAGATTCGATAAATATTGTAGCAGTCTCCGTAATCATTTTATACAATTGTCATCAACTGGAAACAGTAGAATTGAGTTCTCTTTTCTTTTTTATCATAATTCCTATAAAATCTTTCGTTATGACACTTCAAAGTGCACTTATAAGCATAGCTTAGTTTCACCTATACATACTCTAGCTTCAATGCAGGTGTAACGTTAACTAAGATATTTAAATAAACCATTCCTTCTTCTTTTGAACTTGATGGCCAGTGGCGGAGTGCACCACCGCTGAATCTGGATCCAACGCAATCTCAGCACCCTTATCTTCCTGCGTTAAATATTCACCTTTGTGCCTCGACATGTATCTACCTATAAGTACTGCCATTATTACTAATGCTATAATAATTACAGCTAACACGCTACCCAAAATCGCGGTGTCTGTTTCGTTGTATGCAGCTCGAACTTTCTCCTCGTCCACCTGTGGCGGGGGGCGAGTTTCTACGATATCAGGTGGATGCGTGATTGGTTCTACGCCGCAGAAATCTTCCGTAAGGGGTGTACCAAAAGTGTGAACATTTGCGGGGCCATCTTCTTGGAACAATAACTTCAAAGGATAAATATCGTCGAACTCTACCCTAGATATGCAACCAGCGAAACCTTCTGTCGTGGATTCGTTTCTTCCGATATACATGTACTGGATGTTATTGAATTGTGCATCGGCGGATGTTTTGATGTTAAAATTGAATTCCTTTGGTTCGTAATTATCGACCTGCAGTACCAGAGTCGCCCCCGAATTTTTTCTGCCCACCCTGACGTCGTGGTATTGTCCAAGACCGAAATGCTTATTGGGGAAAATAACTTCCTGCCTTTCGAAACCAAAATCGAATACAACGCGCAAGTGACCGCTGTTGGACACCATAATCGTCATGTATTCGCCGGAGATATTCGAAAATAGACCCATCAAAAATCCTTTGGGATTTGTCGTTGTGAAACCGACTCTAATTTTCTCGGAGATGGTTGAACGCCAGCTGCCCATAAAATCGTACTTTATCATCGAGCTTGGCCGCATGTTTACGCCGATTTCTGCAACGCAATATGGATTTTTAATATCAAGTTAAAAATGAAAAAATAAAAAAATAAATGCAGTTAAAAGGAATCGTACCATCCGCACAAATGGGACCCTTGAACGCAGTCCAACGGCAATCGCACGAGTATCCGTCGTATCTCTCATGGCACGTGCCATTATTTAGACATGGATTGCTCTCACATTTTCCCATGCAGCCTTCGGTAACACCGTATAAACCCTGGCGAGTATAGCTCCTCAGATCTTGCAGCTGACCATTGAGAAGAAGAGCTCTGATACATCCCACGTAACCATCTCTGTAATCTGTCGTGGCTCCAATCACAAGTTCTGATGTCAGATGAACAGCTCGTACAGGCCCCGGTGGTTCTCTAACTTCATTCTTCAACGCTCCATCGACCACGATCCTTGCTTCCTTGCGATTTCTTTCGACGGACACCGAATGCCATCGATTGTCAGCTAATCTGTTCGACGTTTGCACGCTCACGGTTAGCGGACCACCTCCGGCTAAATACTGGAACTGAATCTGATTTCCACTGTTTATGGAAATCTTGATGTAATCCGTAGGCCCCTTGCTGTGAATTATAACAGCGTTTTCGATGGTGGTTTTGAACTCGAAATAGATATCACCGCTGTGACCGATATCAAAGGTTGGTAGGTTGATGGTAGCATCAACGACACGGAATGTTACTACGTTCTTGAACAAATCTACAATTGAAACAATTGAATTATCTTACAGTGCAGGCGGGGTGTGCCAGTTTTTAATTGGATACAAGATATAACTAGTGGAAATTACAGAATTCCTGGGTTCGATTTATAAGCATATATATTAATGACAGGGATTATTCATCGAAGATACTAAATTACTGTTATATTACGGTACCTATGGTGCTTACCAAAGTGTAATACACTTTATGACTACGTTAAATGATATCGTATCTTACCTGACTTTACCTTGGTAGTCAACCAAGGTAATACCGAACCTTATAAACAATTTAAAATGAATTAAGTATGCTCCCTCGCGTGCATATAATGTAGGGAATACATGATAAACCTACCATCACCCTCGCAAATGAGAGGTCCAAGCGTGTAACGACCCTCTTTGTCGTCCACTGGTGTGCCAGTATCACCGAATCGCAATTGTTTAACAGGAAGATATTCCTTCTCGGTGATATCACCGCTGTCCTCGAGCGGACCCTCCAAATCGGAATCGCAATTGCACCATTTAGTCGGATCCGCACAATTTCCAAGTATACCACATTCGCATTTACGCGAGCCAGGTAATGCTCCGCCCCAGTAGTCCATTTTCTGATTATGTCTGCTGACCCACCATGAGTTTGGTCTGAAATAATCTCCTTGAGCTACTGAAATCAAGCACAAATTAGTAACATCACAATATTACTGTCAATATTATCGCTTTGATAAGTAAAAAGATAATTACCCGGAGAATTAAATAACTTGGAATGTACGCATTCGTAACTAATTCGCTGTCTACAATTCGTGGATCGATTAAGAAGAGCTTCGATCTGATCCAGGTCCGCGTCATAAATGATATCCTGAACGAAGCTGCCTGGTTCTTGGAATCCATCCACAGGTGTTATACGTTCATTATTGTGTCGAACGATCGTTCTTACGCGTCCATCCGTATAGAATTCGCAAACTACCGGGAACGGGCTCAATGGGCCACTTCCATCGACGTCTATCTTGATATCCGCCCGTTGATTGACCGAATTGATATTCTTGTAAGCTTCGCACGAAAGAGGATTCAAGGAAGTGTGACAAACGGCTCCTGTGTATCCTGTGTTGGCACAATCGCAGAAGAATTCATCAGAATTTTGACGACACACACCGGAGTGCTTGCACGGATTCGGATTGCAACGATCCATCATCTGGCAGGCGTCAAAAACGATTTCGTTCTTGCAACAATATTCCTCTTCTTTCCAGTCGGTTGGCAATTTGTAATTGCCATCGATGCTGATCATTCGCATGCAACCAACGAAACCACGGTTGCTTTCCACTCCTGTTACGCCACCGATTAAGTACACAGGCCCCGTGGTCATTTCTAGCATACGTTTGGTCCTCATAGGGGTACCGTCGACATTTAAGATAAGACTGTTCTTCGAAATAGTCAGGATAACTCGATGCCACTTTCCATCGTTGAATTTCTCATCGAAATTGTCTAGAATAACTGGCGGGCTTCCTTTCGTTTGAATATCAACTTTCAGCTTACCCTCTTCCAAAAATAGCTACAAATATAAATAATACGAGCGTTCGTAAGTATGTTCATACAAGTATTTAAGCAATCGTTAATGGCTAGAAATAGATTGACAAACCTTTACGTAACCAGGCGATGTAAATTGATGATACAAAATTATTCCTCTATCTTCGTACGTCCGGAAAGTGAGAGAAACGTTCAAAGACGATATTCCTTCGTATCCCTTCAGTCTAGCGTACGAGCCATGGGTCAAAAATGTAACAGGAATTATAGGTGGTTCTGGGCAACTGTAAATCGTATTCACTCTATAATATCTCAAGTTTTCACCAGTCACTTCTGTTTCCTTCAGATCGTGAATAATGCTTGTCGAGTTCAGATAGAAGTTTTCTATACACCCTGTAAAATTCTGATTCACCACCAATCCGTCTTGCTTGTTAGGTACACCACCTATGTAAAGCTGAGTACAGGTTTTTCAAATTAATTAATAATCAACACTGTACGATTAATATTGTGTACACGTCGTTCTATTACTTACCGCTCTATTTAAATCCAGTCTATGAAACTCTCCTTTTATTCTTCCCTTAATTAATACCCTATCTACAGAGAACGATACATTTTTCCTATTGCGTGATATTAAAACATCATGCCACATATTGTCATCCAAAAGGCTACCGACAGACAAACTTGTCATAATACCGGATCCAAGATCAATATTTAACAACATTCTATTGTCTCTTATTTGCAAAGCTATGTAGTCCCCTTGCGTTCCACGTGAGTACATTAGAACACCATCAGCGTTGTTCGTTTTAAAACGGAAGCGTATAAAATGCCTATCGGTTTCTATCGGCTCCCTTAACAAATCGTATCGTAGCAGAGATGAACCATTGAAGGAGAGGACGTCGGATACTGCAATGGAAAAGAGAAATCTTAAATAAGAATTATATTCGGTACAAGTTACAGTATTATTATGAGAATATCAAGATTGTTTCTTACCATAATTACAACCGTACAATTCTAATCTTAGTGATATTCTGTCCCGCCATCGAGTAGGATTTATTCTAATCCATTGTGCAATAATTGGAACTTCAAATTTATTAAGTTTTATGGTATCTCCATCTACATTACCCTTAAACATCTACAAGAAAATAGACCAATTATATTATGATTAAATTTATGTGGCAATATTTCAAAAACGTGGATGGAACATTTTTTTTTATAATTTCGTATAATTTCGTAGCTTTATGGAAGTGTTACTACATATACGTATGTTCGTTGTAAGTAGAACACGAAGGCCTATAAATTGCAATGCATAGAAATAAATAGGAGTAAGTTAAACATATATTTCTAGACATTTGACATGCTTTTATGTATAGATATGTTAGTAGAGCATTGTTAATTGTAAGTGCAGAAGCATGAAAGCAAGTACTTAACATTCGGTTGCGAATGCTAAGTAAAAAAGGAACCAAATCATGATAGTAACTCTGAACGTACAGTATATCAACCATCAAAGAGAAGAACTTTTAGTCTCAAGTTACATGCTCAAGAAATTTTAATTAGACATTTTGTAAATTTTATTGTTGCTCCTTGTAAAGAGAAGACTGCCGTACCGTTCTCCTTCTACCTTCACCAATAAAAGTAGAGCATCTGTTTTTACCATTAACTAAAATTGTACAAGTTTGTAGATATAATTGTACCGTATAAATTAAAAGGATAGAAATATTTTAATACGTACAGCGCGTAGAATGTGTTACATATCTACGGTACCATTGCACTCGTTTGTTTTATTGTTGTAGAAGAAGCAATTAATGATTCAGAGATGATTGTTCACAGAAAAGTTCTACGTTCCTTTAAAATCAGAATCTCTATTAATACCTCATCCACGCCATCCTGGCTCTCATAACTGGCCCAGGCTTGCCCATCGTCAGAGTATTGGACAATGTACTCTGTCACATACTCGTTAGTATGAGCACGACCTCGTGTGGCTATGCTGCGTATCTCATATCTGTCCCCCAGTTCCACCGTAAGATGTTGATCATAACTGCTAAGCTCTGGTGACCACGTCGAACCTCCTGCAATAGCCCAGCCCCATGTCCATGTGTAAAAGAAAAAGAGTAGAAGCAAAGCATGTAAGTAGAAGGAGGAAGTGTGTTACAATGTTCTATGAAACAATATAAAAATGATGATCTTTGAGAGCTTTCTTTCTAGATGCACCTACAATAGCATTTCATGAAAACGATATAGTTTATACAGATATTCTGTCTAGCTGAGATAATGTATTAATGATTGCACGATATCGTAAATGCTATCATAGTCGCACTCTTTTCTTTTTATTTCAGTACTTTACATAATTAAAAAGTTCAATATGAAATAATAATGTGCATAATGAATTGAAATGTTTCAGCTGTGTGGATAGATTCTAATAGAGGAAGAGGCATTCTAGAGTTGTACGTTTGTGTAAGACATGCAAGAAGGACCTACCTATAGATAGTTTTATAACAGAAGATTAGGAAAAGTCATTCATTACTCATGCCAAAGGTAGTCGCGTTTTTTAATTAAACCCGAGCCATCATTTTTGCATTATCACAGTACGATGCATTCGTATTAGTTGCTATTAGTCTGTATTAGTTACTAAATGCAGTATACCTTTCCGATATGTATATATATATCCTTTCATGGATTATGGCTACATTAGCACAGACACTGATTCAAATGTTGCATAGGGTCAGTTTACCTTAAAATTACCATCTTCTTCTTTGTAATCAACGTAGTCCAGGCCATTTGTACCATAACTGATACCATATTCCATAATATACTCATTTTGTACTGCTCGTCCCTGGGTCGCCGCAGCTGTGATGTTCATTACTTGACCCAGGTCGATAATAAGGTACTGACCAAAGTCTGAGCTGCTAGCCGTCCATGCGTTTCCGCCTACGCCACAACATATATACGCATGCATGCAACTCAAAATGAACTTAAGAAAGCAGTTGGACTTAAAAAGATAGGGCTATCACGGAATTGGATGCTATCGTTAATTATCATGTAATAAATGTAAAATAATTATGCTACAAATTGTAATAACAACTAACTAATTTCGAATAGTTGAAGAGAATAAAGTTTTGCATAAATTTTCTAATGCATCAGTCTTCTAAAGTTGTTATATCTTGAAGAAAGTTAAATATACGTGTATAAGAAGTTGTAATGTTATATGTTAAATTTGAAGTACATACTACCTTTCCCAAGCATAAGAAAGGAAAGTTGGAAATGTAATAGGTCTGTGTATTATTGGTATTCGAAGGACAGAATTTGTTTATTTTTTGCATATTTATTGCGCTTAGTTCAAAGTGTATGCGCGTGGTATCTCGAAGCACACTAAAGAAGGTAAAGAAGAAATTTATACACATATCTCCAACTATTTTTATTACGCTCACTGACTAAATAAAATCGTTATATCTGTACATCTTTCTTACACCTATTGCAAATGCATTATCAACAAAAGCAATAATGTTGCATACAAAAAATTATTATGAAGGACATTCTTCCTTCTCAAAATATTTCTCGGTATAATGAGAATCTAGTGGGTGCAATGGAACAGAACCTGCTAAGAGTTTACTACTATCTATAATTTCGAAAGTATTGCTCTGTGAGTTTGGTGCTTTTCTATTCTCCTCTAATGCTACAGCAACGCAATGTTGAGAATTCAATAATGTCTCCTCGAACACCCAATTTTGCTTCACTCCATTCATGTATAAAACTGTATCGGTGGTAACAGAATTTTCTGCGAGCTTAGAATGGGTTTTAAAATCTATTGTTCTAAGGTCAATAGTAATCCCGACACCTAAAGCTTTCACGTAGCTTTCTTTTAACGCCCAATGCCTACAAAACATACCGATTTGTCCAGATTCATCCGGGGCTAATTGTTTTATTTCTTCCCATTCTGAAGCTGTAAAATTCCGATTCATTATTCGAAAAAATTCGGCCAATGGTTTACCACCAGTATACTCGAGCTTCATTAAATCTACTCCTAATGTTACGTTTCTTGTTTCAGCAGCCAAAACTGTATAATCGCCCTGATGAGATACATTGAAGTTTAAATTTGAGAAGCCATTGCTTAGAATAGGTTTATTATTTGTATCCCTTGTCAATATTATATCGTTATATGGAATATGTAAATATTCGTGAACGAATTTTCTCATCATTAGTCTGCCAACGAGAGAAGCCCTAACATCTTTACGGAACACGAATTTGGCTAATCTTTCCTTCTCGTCTAACTGTAGGCAAGCAATTGCATAAGCAAAGTCCGTTTTGCTCGGATTCCATTCCTTCCAATTGAATGCCCATCGAATACTTTGACCCATGTTTCTCAATGTTAACATCAACTTATTGTCTACAACGTATGCTCCGCAAATATTAATTTCCTTCCTTTCGTTATAACACTGCTTTTTAAATGATCCTGTCTTTTAAAAAAATCGGGCTACTCTTTAGCATCCACCTGAAGCAAATAGACAAGACACAGTATTACTATCCCAATGAACAATATTAATTGCTGTTTATTGATATGTTGTAATCGATAAATGCATCATTTTATTAAACACGACTGTTTATTCCTTAAAGAGAAATCCAGATGTACAGTATAACTATGCAATGAGTCAGTGAGTTCATTCATTTTATCTAATTCTGACTTGGAGTTGTTTTAATTGGCTGAGGCATGTGGGCGTTTATCAGAGTGGTGCCTATTCGAACCCTTTAATTTCTTCAAACTTCAAAACTATTGCAACAGAGCTTAACAATAATTATACATAATGTAAATGATAAACAATACGCTACCTGAGTTTGCTATTAACATTAATTATAAATATAGGTGAAGAAAAGCAATCCTAGTAGCAAGTACAAATGATCACATACTTCTTTAAATTATAATGTATAGATAGCAAGCAACAAACTACAAATCACGAGATAACTCTATACTTGTACAAGACAGTAATAATTAGGGGATGTTATTGAATAAATATCGATGGAAAAGTGCGATATTTATTATATGAAGAAAATTTGAGAAACCTTACCGTTGAGCCTGGCATTCTTTGGACCCCTGTTACCCAAGGATGTAGTAGCTGTTAAGTGAGCTCTGTCCAAGAGTGGTTCGTTGCATTCATCGTCTAATAAATAATTGAATGCAAAATTAATAATAGGGTACTTCGCGTGAAATTATTTATTTACTATGAGAATTCTTTCTCGCACGCAAATCGATACGAGGCTTTCTTTTTATGTAATACAAAATACCTATCGATTCGATAATCCGTTTAAAGAACAATATTTTTGTGCTATCGGTAGAAAATATCATGCTTCCTGAAATAACATATTCGAGCACTGCAGGGTAGCAGATAGACAATTAAAAATATATAAAAATTGTCGAGAATCAAAATCGTAAGGAAGTATCTGTTACACAAGAATTACAACAGGGGTTGTATCAAAATTTATTCATTTTTTCATGAAAGCTCATAGGCACGTAAAGTCTGCTACGCCATGTTGTAAAGTGGGCTTGGCTGCATTGAATCACCTCGGGAGAATTGTTTCTCCTACGGGGAAGAATTTTTGGATATATCATAAAAAGATATACTTACACGCAGAGGTGAATGAAATACTTGCAATTGCAAACACGAACACAAAACACCTGATAGTATTCATCGTATCATTGCCTTTTTGGTGAGCAACACACGATAACCTAGTCGTAAGCGGGACGCGTCGTTGAAACTGTTACTAAATGCTCGCTAGTGGATTACTCTACATACACGCCACGAGAAGCCATACCCTGTTCTCTGACGTATGCATGAATGTGGCAACGCACGCACACAGCTCCATACAATAAGTTAAAATGATGTATCGATAACATTTATCGACAGTAATTCAAAAAATTTAAAATTTACTCATTTAAAAATCACCCTTGCTTACATCCATGTAATTAGAACATACACCGTATATTACACCGTTGAAAGCCATTTAGCGTTTATGATATATAAAAATGATCAGTTCTTCGTTAGTTGATAAAAGTATTATAATTGGCGTTACATTCGATTCAATTTTTATAATTTCTAGAAGATGAACAAATAAATTGTTTACATAATGTATATTCTTTTTTGATGCAGTTATTATACTATGTTTTACAAGTTTATACTCGTGCAATTTAAAAAACCTTGGAGACAGTTATGATCCGTCTTTCTTATTTCTTTCCCTGTCATTTGAGACCTCATATGTTAAAAAATAACCACCAGGAGACGAGATAACAATTTTTAAAAATTTTATCGGTAACGTTGTGTGTGACATGAAAATGGTATAGTGCCGCACAGACCGTCGATAATCAGACATGTGGCGCCATCTCGCGTTTGCGGCCTTTTTCGCACTTTGCCGCGCCCTCTAAACCAAATTTCTGGATTACATCGTTAATTTAAACAATTGCGTTTTTCTCGGCTTCTAGTGCGTATTTTTTAAGCGGACTGGTCTTAAATTAAAGCTACGAACGATAGCTATCCTCTCCAACAGTTTCAACAATATGGCATTGGTGGTTTAAAAGTTATTACCATTTAAAAAATCGACCCAGTGTATTTTTGCAAATTCTTTAATTGTTTGCAACTTTTAAACCACAAATGCCATATTGTCGAAACTGTTGGAGAATATAGCTATGGTCCGTAGCTTTAATTTAAGACAAGTCCGGTTAAAAAAGACCCATTGCAAGCCGAGAAAAACGTAATTGTTTAAATTAACGATGTAATCCAGACTGTCGGTTTTGAAGGGGCAGAAAACTGCGAAAAAGGCCGCAAACGCGAGATGGCGCCACATACCCGGTTATCGACATATCGTTACCGATAAAATTTTTAAACAATTTTTATCTCGGCTCCTGGTGGTTATTTTGTAACAAATGGGATGTCAAGTGAAAGGGAAACGAATGTAGCTTATTTTCAAATGGAAATGTATAAATTACTCTGCAATTACACAAATGTAAAAGTCTCTCAGGATATAGGTAAGCATGCACGTTTTTGAAATGATAAATATTACTCTGCTGTGAGCAGTACGGCCAATTTTATATACACGTATATATGTATAAACTTCGATTTTTTAACGATTGACATTTAGAAAACAAATTAACGCCACTAAAATCGCCATTGATACATACAAGGTTAATCAGAATACAATGGAAGAGGACAATGTTTCTCGCATTGGTGAAGAAGAGGAGGAAGATGAACAATTAATAGAAAATAATAAAACCGATGAAAATAGACCGGATGAAGGAAACAACGAAGACGAAGATGAAGACAGTAGAAAAGGCATAATCGGGGCATATTCAATGGACGATGATGATTTTTTAGAGGCTTCAGAATCTGAACACGTATCAAAATATAAAAAGAAATGGGAAGAACGAGGAGAGGAAGAGGCAGTGAAATGTTAGTAGACTGCAACGAATTAATTATTAACCCACAGCACTGAAATTGAGGGGCAAAAGCAATAATGTAAATATGCCGAATTAATTAACTACACATATTGTGAGTAACGAAAAAATCGTAACAAAATAAACACCTAACGTCGCGTGTCAACGTTAATGAATTTCTCGTATCGGAAAACGAAATAAAAGGGAAGCTGCCGACGTTCAATGATTGAAATATATTTCACAGCCACTCTCAGTGAAATCATAGATTGGGAGAAGCAAGCAAAGGAGACGATGCACATAGAAACGACAATGGTAACCGAAAGACGGAGAACGATTTTTGAATTAGACTCTTATGCCTCGACTGGCCCATCGGTCAGCGATATACTAAAAATCGGCTCGACGGATTATTCAGCCGAGCAACCGAAAGGGATTCGATATTCCGTTTCGCTGGTAAGCCTTTCGGGCACTGCAAAGATTAGTTAGCCCGGGTCGGGCCTTCGTCGCAGATCATTTCAATTAAAACAATTCATTGTCTCTTGTTCAGGGCGCTCCTGGCATAGCAAGGATCAATTTGTCACCGCTGACGCAAAAAGTGATCGGCTGTGTCATAGGGGAGAATGTGAGCACAGAGTATCCTTGGGTATACGTTAAGAAGGAAATAATCGAGGATAATATAGACCTGCACGAAGACAGCAGCGACTTCTTGCCCATAAAAGACGAGATACGCAACTTCGGGAACTCCATGATTCTGATCGGATACGTACCCTCGTTAACCGAGGAAGGCCAATTCTACATATGCCTGAGCGAAGAAGGCCGGGACGTGGTCGTCGAGAATATACAGAAGCAGAGGCAAGAGCATGAAAATCGCGTGCGAACCGCCGTCTACAAGCCCTTGGGGGAATGGGAGGAATTGGGTAGCGGTTTGGAAATTGAAGCGACCATCGTTACGAACGCCAGGCCGCTTTTAGAGATCGAGGTAAAAGGGGTAGAAAATACTGTAGACCTTGGAGGAAAGTATTTCGAGCACCGGGTCATTCTGTGGATCGGATCGAAATTTTTTCGAATCGAGCTTACAATGTAAAGAAGGATGCTGACCGCTGTATTTATATCGATCTATAGAGGTCGGGAATTCAAAACTGCGAATGAAGGAACGATAATTTGATTGTTCTACGATGCCTCAGGTAACAGCGACAGCGGACGTGCTTAACGCACCGATGAACTTAGGTGACAGACAAGTTGACGATGCTAAGGATGGGTATATAGAGCTCCTCCCTTATCGCCAACTTTACGAGATTATTCCGCGGAAAGTGATGTACAAGGCGATACAAGTAACACCCTCTATTAAGGAAATGGAAATCCAAACGTTCCTTTCGGTGCCCATTAATACTTGGGTTCAATACGAGTACGCCTATCAGCTTTCGGATATAAAAGACTTCAATGAGGAGCAACGGGAGTCTTTAAGGGATTTCCTTCATCGCTTCACCGACATTGTTTGCGAGATAGTAGGTTTACAGGAAGTTAATTGAAATCAGGACAGAAGCGAAGCTATTAATTCCTATGGATTCATACGTTTCGTTTTTTCGTAATCAGACTAGTTCAGTTTGATATTTGCAGTTGTTGCTGAACGCCACTTTCGATATGTACACGAACGATTACAGTAATTTAGTCATGAATATTCGAGACACCCAGTGGCCGATACCGGTGAGCTACGAGGAGCACCTGAGCTTCCACGCCGAGAAACACGTGGTCGACAAGGTGATCAATGATCTATGCTGGCATCCACTGTGGAGTGGAATAGCATTTGCGGCTTACACAAGTCACGCCAAGAGTCAGCATCTGGATGGACCGAAGTCAGACAAAGAGGTGACCTTAACTTCCGCTGGAGAAGTCGGTGAAAACATCCCGACATGAAGAAGTATTCTTCCGTTCAGAATATCCAATCGAATAAATGATATGGCGACATGTATTCCAGGTGATCAAATACTCGGCGAATAATTTCGTGCTAGCATGGTCGTTCAATGATTGTTTGGAACCGAAGCTGGTGCTCGAATGTCCAAGAGAAGTAACGTCCGTTGCCATAAATCCGATTGACGGCAACTTGGTCGTCGGTGGCTGCGCGAATGGCCAATTAAGTATTATAACATGAACAGCCGGCGAATGAAAAAGTATCGCCTACACAAGACAATGGCCGTTACAATGAACGTACAATTTTTCGAACCGCAGATTGTGCTCTGGCATATCCCTGACAAAATTGAAATAGTCGAGGCGGTCGTTGTTGACACGCAAGCACAGCTAAAACATAGAATAGCGATTATGAGCTTGATCACATGGATGCTGATAACAGGCGGTATATCCACGGTTAAACCGACCGCAACGTCTTCGTTGAAGGATAGCCACAAAGCAGCAGTAACGCAGATTATTTGGATTCAACCGTTCGACATGCTGGACTCGAGTGGTAGACTTACATCGCTACCAGAAGGCACCAGCATCGATGATTTATCATCGCAATTTATTAGTGCGAGCGTGGACGGCACGATCGCGTTTTGGGACTTAAAGATGGCCGAGAGGTTGATTCGATTTTAAAACAATATTAATTTTCAAGTCGGTCTCATAGTTGTACTCTTCGGCATTCGAACGTTTTTTCTTCATCACGTAATTAAAGCGGTTCAAATGTCTGTAGAAATGTATTATTTTACTTATATTCATTAAGATTCGTTCGTTCTGTTAAACGATAGTTAATACTTGGGAAACGATTTATGTGATTACACTTTATTCTTCTTAATAGTATAACTGAACGTTGTTTCCCGTTCCAAGATTGCCTGCGTATCAAACCGCGCAGAAGCGAAAAAAGAAAGCCCAAGCGAAGCGACCAGAAGCACTATCGAAGTCCATCTCGCCGTTGAAAAAGCTAGATCGCATCTTTAAACCAAGCTATATGCTGGTGGTTCAACATCCGGCTGAAAGCCGGAATATAGTGATCACGACAATCACCGTGAACGTGCCCAAATTCAAGAAAGAACGCGCGGATTTGCTTCCGCAAACGGAGGACCTAACTATTAGAAGATATTTTAGAAATATAATACAGAAACCGGATATCGCGATGCAGCCAAAGATATACGTGGGCACTGTGGAAGGTGCGACTGAAGAAATTTTTCGACAAATACGAAAAATGAAATGATGTAATCAATTCTCTATTATGAATAGGCGATTTTGGTTGTGTCACTTGGGATGGATACGATTTTACTACCGATTTAGCTGTTAACACAGAAGTATGCCAATGGACCTGGTTCAAAACAGTACACGACGGACCCATAACTCATTCCGTTCGATGCAGATTCGATGGTTCCCTAATTGCTACTATAGGTGGGAAGATATTTGCTATTTGGAAAGAAGATCTTGGTGAACCATTAATATGGAAGAAATCGGATGTAGAGTATGTTTAAGGGTTTGACGAAGTATTAATTCGAAAATGAAACAGTCATTATTAAATGATACAACTTGAACATTTCCATTAAAGAATTGCAAAATATAAACGATCAGAATAAAATAGCACCGGTAATCACATTTTCACAGTTTTAATGCATCTTCTATTAAGATAGCTTGGTAACGACCAATATCTACTTCAATCTACTTACTGTGACCGTAATTATTATTGGTCCATTACTTCCAGCGATTAAGGTAATAGGGTCGTAAAATTGCAGTCGCTAACTAACAACTTTTATTATGCATAGATTCACTGCTCTTTCCTGGGGCAGCTTTCGACCTACGGTATTAATTATGACAAGAATGGACGGAAGCGTCGAGCTATGGGATTTCATGGTTAAAAGCGAGGGGCCATGCGTCACGCAGAGCTTATCTGGCCGCATAATCACAGGGATTTACACCCATGAGTTAATTGTAAATCCGCAGTGTGTTGGATTCTGCGATTTTAATGGTATTTTAAGAATGTTCCTGGCTCCCAGTATATTTCGCACATCGGATGACACCGCCATCGCGTGGATGCGGCATTTCATGAACCGTCAAATTGAACGAGTAAAAAAATCAGCCTGTACATGAGAATCAGCAACCTGTTTTCTTCGTTTTTTTTTAAATATCAAATGTATTTCAACAACCTTATCGCACGCTGTCGTGTGTGTAATTTGTAAATTATATGTGTACGTTTGTCACTTGCAGATAAATAACTCCAAGACTTGGAAAGAAGTATGGATAAAGACAAAGTACAAGGGAATCGAGCAGAAACAGAAATTAGCGAAAGACGCGGAGAGAAAGAAGCAAATGGAAGAGCACGAGACAGAGGCACATGCAGAAGTGGAGGTTGAAACTTCCGTGGCACCTCAGAGACGAAGCTTGGTAATTATATGTATTATGTATATAATCTCGTAATAGTAGACCCTTGAGGTAAACGATGAGATTTATAGAAACCATCGGAGATAATGGAAGAAGCACGCGAGAGATGGAAAGCCAGAGAACTGAAGCACATGCAGCAAGTGATATTGGAGAAGAAGGGTTTGAGGAAGGATGACCTCGAGAGGCAACGAGAACCAATATTGAAATTGAGGCAAGATGCAGAGAGGAAGAAGGCACGATTGAGAGAGACAATGCAAATGCAAGTGAATATTTTCAAGCACACCAAAAGTCTTTTCTTCCCGAAAACGGAGAATGAAGTTAAAGAAGCTCCTCTGCCAGTTACTTCTACGGTCATTGAGGATCTGGTTACTGAAGAAGACCCTATACTCGAACAGGAAGTGCAAGTAAACGGAGTCAATCGATCATTCTTATTTTTATTCAAATCCGTCTATCTACAATCATTTATTTCGTTCTTCTCTTAATATCTCTCCTAGGGTCTGGCTGTAGTTGATCCAAACGAAGAGATCATTTATCATTTCATGGAAACGCAAACAAAAGTGCTGAACGAGTTACAAAAGAATCCATTGGAGCATTCGTTTGATTGGAGAGCGATTTTAATGAAAGGGAAATCCAGAAGACAGTCCATGGACTATGAATTAAGGAAGTGGAACAAAACGAAAAGGAGGACCAGTTTAGTTGTATAAGTGACGATTAGTCATTTGTATCATTGATAGACGATTTGGTTAACTCGATTTTCATATAATCAAGAAATAAATTTAATTAAACAACTGGAGATTTTATCGATGGGAAAATTTCAATCTATACTTTAACAAGAGGCGTTTCTAGTTTTCAAAACGAGATCAAAATAATGTCTCAATTGCACGAAACACTGCTGCGTAGGTGATTCCAATTCGTAGGTGAATTGACAATTACTCTCTTGCAAATATAATATCCGGTATTCGTTATACGAAGGATTCAAGCCGACAAAATAGAGCAATTGGCAAAGGTAATTATCCCTACCACTTGCGTTACATGTACCGCCGCAAGTGTTCTTGAATTTCGTCGCACTATTTTCTACCGATTATTATGTTTTCAGATACTTAGGACAAACAAAGCGAAGCAATGAATCTGCCGATTGAAAACCATCATTTGATACAAGAGAGTCCAAGCAATCGTGAAAATTATACTGCACAAACTTCTCTCCTATGTCTTCCATTCCTTCTTCTTCCATCTATTATTAAATGAAAGTGGTTCCAAGATTTTTTTTCACGGACGTTCGGTTCCATGCCAAATGTTGCTCAATCCTTAAACTTGTCAGACAGCATTTATTCTTATTACTCTTATATTATATACGCAAGCTGCAACATCCGATCTATGCATATATTTTTACGTATCATCGAATCCGATCAATACAATTAATTTAAAAAAGGCAAGAAACTAAACGATTCTAAAGTGTATGTAAAGCGCATAAAAAATTGGGTCAGAGTATTATAGATTATGTTTTTTTCTTTTTGTTCAAGTTAAGCCAAATCTTATTAGTCACCCTACACGACTAGAATAATTCTTAGCTGATTAAATCTAAGTCTAGAAGCTTTCATGTTCTTTGATGATCATCTGTCGCGATGATACGTGATTGAATAACGCAAGATCATTCTCGGAGTACATACATGCATAGTTGTTTGTAACCATTTTGGAACAACTTTGTGAGGTGGGGACGTGGGATGGAACAGGCCCTTGTATAAGCAAGAGATTTTTCCAGCATCCAGCCAGTCAGTCAGTATCCGTGGTTGTGCATACGTGTGAGTGATTGCCTTTCACTTTCTGCGTTTTTATTTATCAAGGTTGCAGAGCTACTCGGTTGAGGCGCAATACTTTATCTGCGACCCGTTTTAATCGACGATTTCGCGCGAGTTCTTTGCATTCCTGTGGAAAGAATCTAGTGCAAAAATTATATTAGAGTATTCAATAATGAAAGAAGTAGAATTTTGTTAAAATTAGTTGAATTTTGTTTACAGGTAGCCTCACAAAAATAACGTAAACGCTTAACTTTATTAAATAGATTTTACAATGTAAAAACAAGTTCAGTCAAGAATAAATTTGATACAAGTACTGCCTTTGCATTTATACATTTTCTTTTTTTATACATTTTTCGTCAAACATTTTTCTTTTATACATTGTATTAAATGCATCTTAGTACAGTCGTTTGTGCTTTCAGATATTATACAAAGAAAACTGGAACTTCAAATATTGAAACATTACGTCAACAATACATAAGTATTTAACATATAAAAATCGTGTAAAAGAATATACTGTCAGCTATTATTTTCCTGCTTAATTACAAAACTATATCATTTCTAGATCATTCATCATGGCTGGAATGATCATTCTGTTTCTTGGAATCGTAGTAGCCGTTGTTGCAGAGGTAACATTTAATATTAGCAAAATAATTCTACAATAAATAAATGACGCGAGACAACTAAAAATATTGATTTCACGATTATAAAACAAAAAAATAATTTTACATAGTTATAACTTATTCGATCGATATTTTCATCATTAAGAAATTTATACATTGCAGCAAAAAACTGCGTACGTTCACCTGGTGCCTCATAATGTCTTAAAGAAAAATGTAACCGGGGAACTGATCCTAGTTCAGGGCGAAGATAACGTCGTTGAAATAACCGGGAAAATTTGCGGCCTCACAGAAGGCCTGCATGGTTTCCACGTGCATGCCAATGGCAATTTACAAGACGGGTGTACATCCACAGGGGCACATTTTAATCCTGAAAATGTAAGTTATAATTGTAAACATAATATTGAAGGTAAGAACAAAGAAGAACACTCGTCAAATTTAATTATAAGTTGACAAACTATACTATTCGCTCAAGAAATTATACGTTAAATGTACTGTAAACTACATTTGCGACAAATAATATTCTTGTTTCCAATTTTTAGGTCACACACGCCGGACCGGATAGTGTAACGAGACATGTCGGCGATTTGGGTAATATCCGTGCAAACGCACAAGGAGAAGCAACGGTGAACATAAGGGATTCAATCATTTCTTTGAGCGGAAGAAATAACATTGTCGGCCGTGCATTTGTCGTTCATTCGGGCGAAGATGACTTAGGAAAGGGAAACAGCCCGCTCTCGGCGAGCACAGGAAACTCGGGGGATCGTTGGGCTTGCGGTATTATCAAAGTTAAATAATTATCTCGCAAGAGCCGGCGGTTCTTGCGCAAAACATGTCCCAGTATTCTTATTGCTTGGAAACTGTAACTTACAAATAAAAGAAGCTGGTAAATAACACGATGCGATTTGTTATTTCTTACGAACAAATTGAACAGCACAGTATGTACTACTTTCAATGATCCTGAAGATAGAAGAAGATTATAGATATAGTTGGAATTATATATTTTATTTACCCGTCATTCGCATTTCGTGGAAGTGCACTCGTCCGCAAATTGCACATTCGCTCCGTCGTTGAGATACATCATAGCTGACTGTGCTACGTTATTTTCATTATGGATAAACGACTCTGGATGAGTTTGAAGAATATGCTCCATTTCTGCTTGATGAACAATTTTTGATATTTCCCATTTTGCTCTTACTTGAAGGGCGGGTGGAAGGTTTCGTACCGTATGTGCTACGTTCTCAAAGAATTTAAGTAAAATGTTGTTTTGCTGTGGTTGATTCATGTTACAGTAATTTTCGGAAAGAGATACAGCTTCAACAACCTGAGGTATCATTGGATTCGTTTCTGAAAGGGACGAAGAATTTTCCAACTGTGAATGATCTAGCAATGTGTTTGAAGTTGATGTTTCTTCGTTAATGTCTGGATTGCTATCCTGTTGATTTGTAATGCGAGAGGACCTTCTTCTCTTGTTATTATGGTTACTATGAGCAAAAGCCAAGGCGACTCTGTTTTGCACAAATGGTTCCATGAATTCCATTTCTCTATCGTATCTCCACACACCTTTCGGATGGCCCTTTAGAACTTTCAATGTACTACTGTATTTCGCCCTGGCGTAGCTCCCTCTCAGGGAAGACCATCTCTTCTTACAGATGAATGCTTGAAATAAACATGCTCGATATTAGGCCGATTGATAAAAAATAATAAAACTGTCGCGCTTGGTTAGCTATAAAAGATATATGTGTGCAAAAGCTATGAAACTTTTTCGATTTATTTTTGCACAACAGTGAAGAGCTTAGGATAAATTGACCGCCTACCTGTTGAATTTAGTTGCGTTGCAACCTTGTTCCACGTACTGACTCGTTCAGCTTGATTATCGTAATCAGGATGATTAAAATTGTACAACAGCTCATGCTTCTGTACGGTTGATATTAATTTTAAATCATTCATGTTAAACTTCAGTACGTAAATGAACTGATAAACATTCAATTCACGAACGCCCAAATTAGTATTCTGTCAGGGATGGGAAACGAATAGTTCAGTAACAATCAACCTCAACCTTCTAAACGGTTACACCATATGATTTCAAACATTGTCACTTCGATAAAGTTCGACAGAATCCGGAAATATTCGGTGCGATGCACGTTTTTTAGAAAAAAAAATGAATGAGATCGGAACACTAGTGGTGGCAGGAATTGAAACTGTATTGAATGAAGGACGTCGGTGCAACAGGTACAATAGTAGAGAATGCATGTTTCCTCTGATAATGTGACTCGAGTGGTAACGCAAACTGTTTTACCATAAAAGGAAGATGATTTCCTGGTCCAGACTGGGATATTCAAACAGTGCATTCGATTCGCACATATTGGTACGCAAAATATAAAGAATTGAGTGACTTGGAGAATTGACTAGTAATCAATTTTTTACTTCTAGAGATCCCTTGTATCCTTATTTATATTGCTCCGTATAAAAGAAACCCTATATTTAAAATATGGACATGTTTATTTGCAACAAGTGTCATACCCCAACTTACAGAGGGAAAACACCGTTTTACTTAACCCAATGCGGTCATATATATTGCCATGGTTGTATGCAGCAAGGTAATAATAAATGACACGAGGCTAATGTAGAATGTTATGCACCATTTGATGTTCATATAAAATGATATACATTTTCATAATTTAGCGGAAAAACAATGTCCTCAATGCCAGCAGACGAACATTTTCTCCGTGGAATTGCAACAGCCGTCATTGGCGAGGGTAGAAAATTTTATCACCCCCCTTAATGATTCTTTGGAATCATTACAAAAAATTTATGCATTTCAAAATGCTCAAGTAAAAATTACGTTGCAACGTTTTCTGGAACTCGTGAGTGTTTGAATTTTGACATATGTATACGTATGTGACATAAAAAAGATAAGCAAAACATATTTAACATATATATATAAATAAGTAAATAAATATACATATTCTTTTTCACATACATATATTCCAGGATAAGAAATATGACACTTTAAAATCTAGCTATTTTAATCTTACCCAATATACAAAACTACTGAAAGACAAATACGCCAAGCTGAGAGAGGAACGTGCAAAAGACACAAAGAAACAGATTTATGGAATGCATAATAGCACGCTACATTCTTTAAGCGATGCTTCTACGCCAACAAATTCAGATATTCATAGAAATGCAAAAGCAAGGTATAAAGTACATTATGAATGGGAATAAGTCATGATGGAACAACTATTGACTTCAATAGTTATTATAAAACTTTGTTCTTCTGTAGGAATGTATCAAATTCGTATTTTTCATCTTGTGGAACTAAAGCTTCACAGTGCTCTAATATAATGAAGGACAGGAATATGTTAAGTGGTTTCCGTATTCCCCATCCACAGTCTGCAAGATCAATGAGCTCTCGTGGAATTTCAAACAAGAATCTTAATTATACTTTCAGACCTTAAACAAAAACCTATTCCAATATCTAGATGATCAATGTTTAATTTCCTTTAATTTGTAATAAAAGTAATGGTCAAATTTGATTTAAGAAAATCTCAGACGAGTAATTAAATAAAAGAAACAGCAAAATAATTAATTCCTTCATTTACTAGAACATCCTGCAAGACTAAAGAATTTCACAATAAATGTATCTGGTAATTGACAATATCGTATTTCGATTGTTCCCTTCAAGAATTTCACAACCTCTCTGTAATGATAAGCATAGGAGAGAGGAGATATGGAAAAGGATTGTAAATGCTGATGTAGACTCTACATATATATGAACGCTGATATGAAAGGAACAATACGATTGATATAATTCCAAAGAAAATTAAACGATAAATACATTGATTGAAAAATCGTAATTAATAATTGACAATAAGCACAGAATTCAAGATAACGTTTCTTGATGCGGTAGGAAATGAACAGAAAAAATAGTGAAACTGTTCACTGATAAAATACTGTTCAAATTACTCGATTCCATAAAAAAGATTTTATCGTCAGTGAAGTATAATAATATTATTGACACATGGCAACAATAATTAGTAAAAGTATACTAAAAGAACTGTAGTACTACGATACAGAGGTTTTAGGTTAGATACTCTCACGCACGCGTGAGATCAGTGTATATAAATTGTAAATTAAATTATTGATACATCAAATGACAGCACATAATAAATCAATAAAAGCAGGAGACGTGGGATTTACTTTCGTCACGTCATTACTAGTAAGTAGACACGTTTGTTTCAAAAATTACACTTGATATTTACGCAACGTTTGTACAAGTTTGATCACGTAATCGCGGGAATATTAAAAGAGGTACTTAACTAGTGGAACGAATTTCGACAGGCAGGAGGATTCGCCGGTACTTCTGTTGATATAATATTATATCCATTGGACACATTAAAAACACGTTTACAATCTAAACCGGGATTTATTAAATCTGGAGGGTTTTCAAATCTCTATAAAGGAATTCTTCCTGTAGTAATCGGGTCTGCGCCGAGCGGTAATCATTTGATGCAATATAAGAATACTATAAGATAAATCGTTACAAGTAAAATTATTGAAATTATTAAAATTATTTTTTGCAAACTTTCCAGCATCACTATTCTTCGTAACGTACGAAGGTATTAAAAACGTAACGCAATGCCGTGTTCCCGAAAAGTATCATTCTTTTCTTCACATGGGTTCGGCATCTCTTGCAGAAATGGTAAGGTTTAATGAACTAAAATTTGCAAAAGCGTCTGAATTAAAATTGGTATTTTGCTTTCAATAAAGGTTGCCTGCTTAATAAGGGTTCCTGTAGAAGTAATAAAACAAAGAAAACAAGCATTAATATTAGACGCTAAAGATATCAATCTTAGAATGTTATACTGTGGTTACTGGAGCACTGTGCTAAGGGATATGCCCTTTAGTTTAATCCAATTTCCAATATGGGAATACCTTAAAAAAGTTTGGAGCTCACATTCTGGCAGAGATATTATTCCGGTTGAAAGTGCTACCTGTGGAGCGATTGCAGGTTCAAGTTGCTGCTAACATATTGAAGAAATTTTATGAAATATGAATTTATAAGTGTAACATTTTTTATCCAGGTGGTATTTCTGCTACTGTTACTACACCATTGGACGTTATAAAGACGAGAATAATGCTTGCAAACAGGAATGAGAGCGCATCAAAGTTAAAAATACTATATGTATTGCAAGATGTGTATAGAGACAAAGGTTTGCGTGGGTAAGCTATTTAGTTTGACTTGCTATATATCATCAGATTATCCAATTTTCTCGCCTAACGGATTCTTTACGAATATTGTAGACTTTTTGCCGGTGTGGGTCCCAGAGTAACTTGGATAACACTGGGAGGTTTTATCTTCTTTGGTACTTACGAGGGAGCAAAAGCTGTAATAACAAACTATTATCAATCTCTGTCTGTGGCCCCAAGTGAAAATACGAAATACCAATAATACTTACGAATGTACAAATAAAATTGACTTGTAGTATACAAATAACTGTTAAATATTTAATTGGCATAATTCTTTTTTTGTTATAAAATGTATTACAACAATATATAAAAATATATTTTACATTAACTCTCGAAGATTGTGTAAACATTTCATATCCGACATTAAACTTTTGTAAAATATAACAATGGTTTTAAAGATACATTTACCTTAGTTAATAAATGTATCAGTTTACCTTAGGAAGAAAATAATCGTCTTACTTTTTCAGAGCTTAGATTTTAAAACAAGCATTAACTTTTCCAGTTTCATTGCCTTTTGAAGATCGCCGCTAACTTTCAACTTTCCCGTTATAAACGCCGACGCAGGCTTTAATTTCCCTGAAAAAAAGTACAATATTATTACATACTTCCATCCCGTATTTGTAAACACGTTTATTTACCAGAAAACAGTGCGAAAAAGTTTTGGGATTCCATTGTTAGTGTAGTATCTGGTGGCTGAGTGGGCTCTCCTCTGCCTGCTGTACCTTTTCCATTCTTAAGATCTAAGAACCATGTACCGCTCTGTTCACCTGTAAATATGTGTATGTCACATAAAAGTATTAAAAAACGCCATCCAATAAAGGCAAGGTTTAATTGTATAAAGTAGCATGCCTTTAACATGAAACTGAAATATGGCTCCTGTTTTGTTAACAAGTTCGCTACTCAAATTGGCTTGTATGACCGAAAATATGTGCGCAATTTTGTCATTCGGATCGCTATTATTCTGCACTGTCTGTGTATCTGTTTGCACGTGTTTAGTCGATGCATAATCTAGTAAGCTTGGGCCTCCCAAATTTTCGTCCACAAAGAAATCGAGCAACAAATCATCCTTGTTTTCTAAAACAGAAAGTTACAGTCGAACATTCGTCATAGATTTCTTGCTCAATAAAATTGCGAAATAATTGATTTCTGTACCTGGATTACACGCATAATTGGTGAAATCAAATATCCCTTCGTTCTTCAATATTTCCTCGTCGATCAAAAACTGTCCGGTGATCGATCTGCTATCTTTACAAATTAAAGCATACACAGCATCCCCCATTATTTCAGGTTTACGGCTGAATTGACCAGAGTCTGGGCCAGATAACATTTCAATAGCAGCTGTATGAATAGCTGAAGTGGAGGAACAATTAAATTTAATACATCGAAATTCTTTTTCACAACAAAGTAGAATATGTATAAATGATTCACCAGTTTTTGGCCAAACAGCGTTCACAGCAATACCGACCTCCTTGAATTCCTCAGACATACCGAGAGCACACATAGACATTCCAAATTTCGACATCGTATACGCAACATGATCCTTGAACCATATAGGCTTCATACTCAACGGAGGACTTATATTTACTATATGAGGATTTGTGCTCTTCTTTAAATGAGGCAAACAGACCTTAGACCTTAATGCAGATACAATAATTATTCATTTTAATTCCATCAATTAATGCGAATGTTTCCTTTATACTTACACTAGAAATGTTCCCCTAGCGTTGATAGTACTCATAAGATCGTATCTTTTCATATCCGTAGATGCTGTGCCTGTTAAAGAAATTGCACTCGCATTATTAATAACAATATCAATACCACCAAATTTGTTAACTGCATTTTCTACTGCCGAGACTACTTGAGCTTCTTCTCTTACATCTACGATACAGGGCAGTGCTTTTCCACCCGCCTGTTCGACTAGAACAAATAATAGATTTTATTAATAGAAATTAATCTGAGTTGGGTATCGTTTAACCCTCGTGTTCCTGCAAACTGTGTATCTAGAGATCCGACTACTTTAGGGGCGATGCCACATGCGATGCTGTCTCTGTTCATATTATAAGTTACGTTAGCACTTTGATAGTAAAGAAAAAATAGTAATCTGAGCACGACTCTGAATATGCATCCGTGGAATATTGGTTAGGGTCGCTGGATCTTGCTGCCAGTACTCGGAGGGTTAAATCTTTCTATTCCGCTTATGATTACTTTCTTTAGCAGCGGTATAGATTGTGCCTGGCAACTTTGGATGCGGCTCTGCAGTTTTAGCGGCGATAACAATGTTTGCCCCATCCCTCGCAGCTTTTAAAGCGATACTTTTTCCGATTCCTCGAGATGCTCCAGTGATAAAGATAGTGCGACCGGCAAGTTTCCTATTTTCAACACAAAAGCTGTTGTAAAATAAAATAATACAATTCACAAAGGTTAAGTAGCTTTGGCATTGAAACTTTTCCTGCATCATGTATATTCAACGAAATAAAATGTATATTTTGAATACAAATGTAATAGATGTGGTACATATCAATTTGTTTATCCAGATTTGCAATCATTTTGCGCAAAAACGAAGTTTTGTAACTTAAAGGAACTGTAAATATCTCTTTTCTTCAAATCTGTTACGTTTTCTTTGTTAATACGTCCTTTATACGCAATACTTATATTTTTAATGTAGAACAAAATCTGTCATGCTTTCAGAGAATTGCCTTCACTACTTCAAAAATCTTTCAGAAAATTTATAATACGTACCCTGTATTAATCATATTGGAAATATTTCGAGCAGCTGTCAGGAATGAAACTGCTTACTATATTTAACTAATTGCACTACTTACTAATTCTAAAGAATGATAGGGAGCTCGAAATTACAGAGTTCCAACAGCAGTCTCTCTGACAGCACAACAAAGTTCAATGTTCAATTCGTGCGAAGCACTTACCTTAATCATCGTCGTTTTATACATACGTACCTTTAACAACATGGCGAAAATTCAAATGGAGCAATCGAACGACAATTAGAATTTTTCTAAAAATTCTACACACTGAGATGTAATGTCATTTTTAACACGTACAATTTTAAACGGACGGTAAATATTAAAAGAAATCTTTGAGTACATAAAAGTTCTTGATCTCGATATGTAAAATCTCTCTGCTGAAATGCAAAAACATTTTATTGTCTAAATATGTTTAAACGAAGGGCAGGTATACATATAAATGCTGTCAAGGAATTTATTTTAGCGGAGAAAATTATTTATCCTACAATTTCGCTGTTATCATAGCTTGAAAAGCAGGGTTTTGTTTACACCGGCGTAACAATGTGTGGAATATTCTGTCACGTTTCGCAAAGCCACGAAAATAATAAGGACAATTCACACGAGGTATATTATTATTTAAATATTTTCGAGATAAATTTCATATTTAATGCATTTCATTCAACATTATTTTCCTAGTGGTGCGCTTGTAAGGATTTCATAGCTGCTCGTGGCCCGGACAAGATAGTAGAAAAATTGGAAAATTTGAATGAAAATTGGTCCGGACACTTTGCTGCTTCTGTATTATGGATGCAAGGACAGAATGTGTACGAACAACCTGCCATAGATTCTGTTGGTAATATATTTCTATGGAACGGAGATATATTTTCAGGAAATTTGGTGAATATTTTGCAGACGAATCCCTTTGCAATTGTTCAACACGCGTAGGAAGTATTATACGTGTATGTTCTGTCTTTCAGGATCAAGACAATGCGTGCGACACAGAATTGCTATTAAATGATTTACAAACGGCTTCTAATATTATATCTGTGTTTCAAGAGATTCAAGGCCCATACAGTTTTATATATTTTCAAAAATCCACCAATCTCTTATACTTTGGCAGGGATATTATTGGAAGACATAGTCTGCTTTTAAAAGCGGACACAGAGAGAAACGCTTTGACTTTAACATCTGTTGCCAGCAAAGAGATAAATCAAATCATAGAGGTACCAGCAATCGGAATATTCTCAGTGAATTTAGCTAGTTCCAGAGTAAATTTAACATGCTACCCATGGAGAGAAGCAGATTTACGATTTACAGATATAATCGAAGCATTAGAAACGAATCTAGGAATAGATATTGATATCAAGGAAACGATATTAGAGTCGGATACATCAACGTGCCTACACTTCCATCCTAATATTAAAGACTTGGAATATTTGGAAAATAGTCCGTACTTTGAAAATTCTTTGAAAACATTGGAATACCTATTGGAAAATAAAGAAATCCAGGAAAGGGTGGATCGTTTATTGCAGCTTCTTTGCAAAGCTGTAGAAGTTAGAATAAGGAAGCAACCAAAACTCTGTAAAATGTGTATTAAGTTAACATTGAAGGGAGAAAACGTTGTCTGTGATCACGCAAAACTAGGTATACTATTTTCTGGAGGTTTGGACTCCGCGATTTTAGCATTAATTGCCGACGACTATATACCACAGAATGAGCCCATTGATTTGATCAATGTTGCGTTCGAAAAGTTAATTCACGTATCGAAAAAATCAGATATACATAATGGAAAACAAGGTGTGGAGGACCGATATAATGTTCCTGACCGTAAGACTGGAAAACAAACGTTTATGGAATTATCGAAGATTTGCCCGAAACGAAAGTGGAATTTCGTCGAAGTATACAAACTTTTTTAAACTATTTTTAAAATATTGCCAAACACGAGTACGATAATGTTAGTTATTGATTATATAATGTATATCGATAATATAATTATTTCAGGTAAATATCAGTCAAGCGGAATTGCAAAAATATCGATCATCGCAAATATGCAATCTACTGTATCCACTTTGTACAATATTAGACGAAAGCTTGGGTTGTGCCGTGTGGTTTGCTAGCCGAGCAAAAGGCACAATGAATTCAGGCGCCAATATCTATGAATCCCCGTGTAGAGTACTTCTTTTAGGCATGGGAGCAGACGAATTGTTTGGCGGATATATGAGACATAGAACGATATTAAGACATAAAGGATGGGATGCTCTGACGCAAGAGTTAAATATCGAATTAGCTAGAATTTCTGAAAGAAATTTGGGCCGCGATGATCGTATTGTATCTGATCATGGAAAACAATCCAGATTGCCATATTTAGACGAAAAAGTAGTGGAATATGTTCAACAATTGAAACCATGGGAAAGGTAATTTTTTTTGGTAAGAGGTACCAGCGAAATTGATAATAGAGTATCAATATTATCTAATTATTTTCAGATGTTATCCAACAGATAAAATGCCATCAGGCCTAGGAGACAAATTGCTTTTGCGTTTGGTTGCATGTAAACTTGGTTTCCAACACACTGCCAATTTTCCGAAACGAGCTTTTCAATTTGGATCCCGAATTGCTAATGGAAAGGAAAATGCTAAAGATATATCGGATCGTTTGTGAAACATTGGAATGCTTGATTTTAGTTAATATAATTAATTCAAGGTACAACTCTATTATTGTATACGTTTCAGACATGTATGTATATTGATAATGCTTATATTTCATAATGAAGCAAATAATAATGCTTGCGTGTAATTGCAATTAAGCATGTTGAAATTGTTTTGTAATTTAAATGAGCATCAAAGATATTGCAACGTGTAAAATACAAAGTTAGTGCCTCGTGTGAACAAATTATCTAAAGAATCTGATGAGAAAACATATATTCGTAGCACTTCAATTTTTCTTGTATCAATGATATTGTATCTAGATTTATCATAATCTACCTCAAAGGTATGCCTAATTTTAACAAGTCTGTGATATTTTGTATATATTACAGTTCTTGTACTTCTTATGCTTAAACTGAATGTGTGGTTTGTATCGTGTAAAGACATTATTTTCGACGAAAATGTATGCGAATTTTTCTACTACGTATGAATACAAAATAAAAGTTACAAAAAAAATGTTATTTATTTACTACAAATTTTCGTAAAAGTAGCATATACATAAACATACTAATAAAAAAGTTAAAAAAGCATTACAAAAATGCTTCGCAATATTTAAAGTAACACATTAAATATTATAAAGATCTTTATTTAATATTAGTGGTATGCCCAGTGTATTTTCCGGGAAATAATTCGATAATGTGTAGGATCTAATTGTAAGTTAATTTCGGGACGTAATAAACCGATGTCATTGATGGTTTAATTTATAAAATTGTTTATAAACAGCAGGTGAAAGTGATATTGAATGTCCATAAAATAATGGATAGATATAATATGTAAAAATTGAATGTGTTTGATAATTATATGCCGTACTAAAGATATTGGGATCAATTATGAAAAGGTTAGGAAGAGTTTTTCCCAATATGTCGTGCAATTAATATGCATTCATTCCTCTTTTTTCCATTGTTGCTGCTATTTTATAAAAATTATAGGGCAAGGTAATCATCATGTCGGAGAGTTCAGTTTCCTTGGATACAGAATTACGAAAATTGCGTCCTGCCGAATTATATACCTTGGGACAAATATTGAACATATCAGATTCATGGAAGAAGTTGATGGCAATTGTACCAAAAGACGATGCTTCTAATCTTCCAAAATTTAATACTGAACACTTTAGGTAAATTATACTGGCATATTAATTTAGCCGACGAAGTTTAAATGCAATTTGCCTATTTTACTTTTGTTGCATTCGATTTTCTCAGTATGATCGAACAAGCTGCTCAACAACAGAGAAGAAACGCTGCAGAAATATTTTTGTCAGAATGGGGAACAATGGGTAGGAACAGGCCAACTTTGCGAACATTACTAAATTTCTTAGTAACAGCGGAATTATTTCGCGCAGCCGATTACGTGGCTGGAGATATATTGAAGGGTACAAAGAATCAAATATTTGTTTAAAAAGGAATACACAACTATTATAACTTAATTTTGTTTGTTCTTTTTTTTACAGAGGAACTTCCTAGAAGACCGCAATGTGGACCAGCAGCACCTGTAGATATTTCGGACGAAGTTTTAAAACAATTATTGGAGGAAAAAGAGGATTTCGGAAACCTTGGGTTCAATGAATCATTGATATTCGCACTACCTTCTGATATAAATGACAATGAAACGGCTAATCCCAATGCAATAGATAATGAGACCAACGATAGCTCTTTGGAAAGATATATGCAGTCAACAAAATTAATTTCTACGAAACAAAAGCATAACGAGAAATATTCCGAAAAAATTGAAGGGACATCGAATATACAAGTCTCTGATTTGATGAAATTTAGTTCGGAACAAAATGTTCAAAGCTGTATAAAACAAGTATTTGAACAACAGGAAATGTTTTCTCATGAATTACCTGTATTTTTAAATGAATTTGGCCGATCGACGGAGCATATGAAATCGAACGGCGAAGTATTATCAGACGATCTACCAGTATTTCTAAATAATAGCACGTCTACGTCGAATAACATTTCGTTGTCTGAATCTGAGGAACAATTAAACATTCCGATGCATTTATCTAATCTGAATATTATTGGAAACGAGATGAATTCTACAGAGTTACCTCAATGTATTGTTGAGCTGGCAGCAAAGAATAGTTTGCTTCCAGGAAATGAAAATACTCCGCCGAGAACACTATCTTCACAGGAATTACCCATTACAGTTATAGAATACAACGAATAGCTTATAATTTAAGCGCGTTAAATAATTGAATATTCTCTATTCCGTTTATATTAAGAGTTACATTTTAAAATATTTGAATATAGTTTATAGATATATTATATATATATTTTTTAATAAAGGAACATGTTTATATTTTACACACGTTATACGCTTTGGTTTAGGTAAACTATTTTTTTTGTTCTTTTTTATATAAAAAGGCGCACGGATATACATACGATTTCGCTTAAAATATAACGGAGACAGTATTTTGTTCATAAAAATTGCATGGTAGTACCTATATAACAGATCTAAAATATTAATAACAAATAATAGCGTATATAAATAAATATTATAAGAATTTCTTTTGTCAATATACTCTTGTCCTTTGTACATTTAATGTTTATATAAATATTATATTATATAAATCGTATATTTTAGTATCATTATATACAATACTAACTTCATAATAGATGCGTATAATACGAAATATCACGGCGATATTAGTAATAAAGTTCATGAATGTAAAGGAACTTTCAAAGGTACATCACATTGTGCATGTAATACATGTAATGGATACAGTGAGGCGTGAAACTATAAGTAGAATGTAAAGATTTATTAAGTCTTACTGATGTGGATAAGAAATATAAGATTATCCGATAAAAGAAATGTCATGATATACTTATGGGCCTATCCATCGCTGTTATTACTTTGTTTCATGGTAAAGTAAGCGCTCTGAAGTTCCTTAAGATTACTTTCTAATGTTGCAACCTCATCGTATCTACAATCGGCTCTAGCTTGCTTAATATATGCACGAAGGTTGCTCATTTGTTCAATTATCGGATCCATAGAAGAAGGCATTATTGGAGTAACAGTAGAAGGGCCCCAACCTTGCGACTGATTCAATACTACAGTCGGCTATTGATGTAGGAAAATAATATCGTATTAAATGTAACAATACATTAAATTTAATCGATTAAAATTACCTGATTTTCATTCATAGACGGCCGAGTTTCAGGATTCCACGTTTCCCTCTTACGTTGCTCTTTCGACTTTTCCCTCTGCTCTTCTTCCAGTTGCCTCTCGTACGCAATTCTAGCTTCTAACCGTCTCTGCCGTTCGTTCTGTAACTCCGCGTAACTTTCCGTCGAAGGCAATGCTTGTATGCTTAACAGTACATCTTTAAGAAAAATCATCGCAGATACTCGAACCATATGGTGCAATCGGAGTTCCTGCTCCTGCGGAGGATTCTCAACGCATCTGGTTCCAAGCACGGAAATTCTTTTGCTAATTAAGTCTATATTCTCCCCTAGTTTCGCAATTTTAATCCTTAAAGTTTGAGCATCTTCCAAATTGTACGTAGATTCTCCGTCGCTGAAACGTACATCTCTTACTTTGGTACCGATAACTTAAGCAAAAAAGAAAAACGTGAATTCATTTTAGACTAATTGGATGACGTACTTCAAAGATTCCCACATTTTATTGTACATTTTCACATGCTGCGATGCCTCCTCCATGTACGCTCTCATCTTTTCGTAAAACTGGCATACAATTGGTTTATCGAAATGTTTCGCCTTTTGTTTCTCTCTCGCGTCAAGTAGATTCGCGCAGTGTGTACAAATTCTGAAATGCTGTTCGCCACTAGCTGAATCGTTAACTAAGGATAGTACGCTATTCAGGCTGCCACTGGACGGTGATCTGGCCAATTTTGTGAGACCAATACCGGCTCGTACCAAACGCTCGGAAATTGGTCGTTCAGACGTAGGTGATACCGCTGAATCGTCTTGCACCGATACAGGGCTTGTCATTTTCCCTGCAAAAAATTGAAGCTGCATGTATAAAAGTTTAGGTGCAAATGATTTTTCATTTTTGTAACCATTGAAAGAGTACTAACTTGCATCTTGTAAAGATAGAAATATTGTACAATTGTGGCACATAACAGCACCGCAAAGTCTACAGTGATGTTTTCTTCTCGCAACATGGAAACTTTTCGCGCATGTAGGACACAATTTTACATCCTTTTCATCTATCCACGGTACAATGGTACGCTCATGCACTGTACGACAGAATGGAATATTTGCATCTATTTTGTATGTACACGGACAGAACGAATGATTACTTTACCTTTTCTATCAACTGGATCAGTCGGCAAATTATTTAACAATTTATCTAGTCGTATGAGCAGTTTATTCGTCTCTGTAGAATATCGCTCCAGTCTAGTATTTCTTATTTCTTTAAAATATTTTGTATGCGAATTCGTTGCACCTGAAAATTAATTAATCAGAATAGTTTCAATACCCGTAATATCCTTCCTGCGAATAATATTTTCTATTATTTAGTTCGATAAAATAGGGGTGTACCTATCTCTTGAGGTCCCCAATTAAGTTCTGGACTACGGTGTCTATTAGTCGACGGTAGACTATTCGCAAATGAATCTGGTATTTCATCTTGCTTTAAAATTCTTTTCTTAGCCTTACCGAAAAGGTCTAGAAAAAATGGAACACATTATACTTTGTTGTTTGTCCGCATACACTTTTGCCATATACATAGAAACTTTATTTACGAATTATTATTTTCATCAACCGATTAAGTGTACCTCTGTAAAAGACAAAAACGTGTACCTTTAAGAGATCTCAAAATTTCTGGATCATCGTTGTGAAAGTCCTCGAAATGTTTCGTTAATTGATTCGGGGCTTTGAAATCTGTCATACATATTGGGCAAATAAATCCCTCTAATACCTCTTCGCTGTCGGCCATCGTAAAAGATAATGCTTCGAAAGTTCTCACTATCTCCTTTTGTAATTTCTTTTTGCTCCATGTACAATGTATATCATTTGTAGGCGTCTCTTTAACCGTGGACAGACAACGTGTTTTCTAAGCGGCCATATTGAATTCTATCAGCTGATAAAATGTCAAACTCCTTTGTCCGCCTTATTTCAATTTCATAAATGATGTGTTATTTCATTTCTATTTATCATTTATAGCAATTTATTTCTTTACAATTTATAATGCACGTTTACATTATTATTATATCTACCAAACTCGTTAAAATTGTGTTCCTTTGCTATTTAACGAATAATTACAACAGTGAAGATTATTTATTTAATAAACGTATAAATCTCTAGTCACTATAGATACATAAGAAGATGTACATTTCTTATGGTAATATGTCGAGAAATACAATTGAAGCATACGATCGATATAATCGTAATTACACATTCCTCTAATACTCTAATTTATTGTTGCACTGCTATGTCAAACAGTTTGTCTCCTAAAGCTCTGAATTCCTCTGACGCTTCGCAGTGCTGTAAAAGATTGGAATTGATTTTTTCTTCTCCATAAAACGCGCCAGCTATCGCGCCAGTCATGCTACCAATGGTATCTGTGTCACCGCCAAGACTGATCTAAAAAAGATATTGTTCTTCGGATTGGTGACTTTCTAATTGTAAACTAATAATGACTAAGTATAAATTATTTAGTAACAGATTATTGTACATACAGCATACTGAACTGCTCTTCTGAAGGGGTTTTCAGTTTGTATACCAGAGATTGGTTTTTGCGCTCTTAGGAAACAAAATATTGCAGTAGGTACTGAATACAAAGCTGCGACAGTGTTTCCCAGTTTTTCGACTACTTTTTCAACGTACGGGCCATCGCCTTCTTCCGCAATTAACGTCTTTACTATATCTAATTGTTGTACGAATGGTTGCGGTTCTTCCAAGCCTAAGCTGTGAAAAATTCGTAGTTTCAACCGAATAGTGATTTTTGAAAGGAAGAATGCTAAATATATAATTTAAAATTTGCTGTACTCGTCATCGTTTTTTTCTAATTCACCCATTTTCTCAATCAAATCGTCGATAAAATTCATCGCATTCAATTCTTCACTGGGATCTAAATGAAGGCTCTGATAAACTGCTACCGCCTGTGTAATGAAAAGTATAAATTAAGGAAGTGTTCCCTGTGGCTACAAACGATTGGCAACTTGTGTACGATTACCTGCAAAATTGCACCATTTATTCCATCCGTGTTTGTGTGGGTAATCTGAGTCACTTTTCTAACTGTATCTAAAAGTTTATCATAGCTTTGATACGCGAATAATGCAGCAGGTGCAACTCTCATTGCTCCTCCGTTTCCCCATGAACCTAAACCTTTGAACTGTTCTTGTGCTGGACTCGCAATGTCTGTAAACTTGTTACTCCGTAATTTCTTAAACACCTTTGAAATAAAATTAAGAAGATATTCAAAATAAATTGCAGTTTCGAAAGTAAAGTTGCAGATCGTATCGTATATGTATGATATCGTACAGTAATTACGCCAGCTCCGTAGCCACGATTGGGCTCTTGGTAATAACTTTTAACAAATCTCTTTGCAACGTCGATGACGTCCAAGTCCTTCTGCTCAACCAGCGAATTGGCCAGGGAATAAGTCATGGCGGAATCATCTGTAAACTGCATGACAGGTGCTATAGAATGGGAAGAATGAATCGATATGAAACTAGACAATCGAAAGGTACAACTATATTTATTTGTGTTCTGTTATATATAAATTACATTATGTTTTACCTTTATATATCGGTCCTTCCAACTTATCCAGTGATTTTTGTAAAACTAACTTTGTACCATTCGACAACTTCTCTCCGCTGTCGTAAGGACTACCAAGACAATCACCGACTAAAGCACCAAGCATGGATCCACGAAATTTGCTTCGCAACAGCGATAAATCCATTTTTGCCATAATTTTATTAGACTTTTAGGTTGGTGAACACTTTGCCGCCCAGGGTGTTGTAAAGTAGTGTTTGAATTACTGTCGAAGCCAGTATATATTTAAAATAATGATAATATGGAAATAAAAATAATGCGGTCGAACACTGCGAAAAGATAGTGGACGAGCATTTTATTTTGCGTGTAACAGGTTATTTACTATTTACTGACACGTCAAGATGTCTCTGCATGCAATCTCGTGATGGAAATTCAAAGGAAAAGTTGGGTCAGTGCAAGTAGTTTGATAAATCGAAATGCGGGCGGCGACCGATTATTTTTAAGTCGAAGGTAACTTAAAAAATACATTTGGATAATTTATGTGACACACTCGTTTTTAAATCGCATCGGAGTGAGGAGAATACTTGAAAATTCGTAAAGCAACGCATAGTGCCAATGCCGAATGGATCGAACTGCGGTTTTCCAATATTTATACTACTGAAGGGAGGTAAACTGCACGCTCAAAAATTTACGTGCAAAGGTAGGTCGCAATTTCGTAAATCTATCTTTAGCGCTGGTTTCATACAACACGAAACTACGTTTTTTGGTATAGAGAACGACGTTTTTAACTTTAATATTCGAAAAAAAGTTATTAAAGTAATTTTCTGTATTGCAAACCGGAAATGCTGCTTTTTGAAAAGGTGTTACTGCAGTCGAGATATCGAATGCTCATAAATGCCGGTTCCATTCGCGTCTGTTTCACGCGTGTGCAACAAAAGACGTGGGAAAAGAAAAAAATGTAAGTTTAAACGAGTTCAGTATCATTGAAGGATATTGCAAATGCGTCGTGTGTATTGAATTTTAACTTAGTTTCTATGCCATTGCGCTGTGTGTTGGAAACAAATCATTTTCCAAAGATATTGTTGAAGGTCGCACGTAAAGAAGCAGAACGACACGAAGCAAATCGATTTAATTACTCGAGATATTTGAAATGGAACGATATCGATTTATCTGCGACCATATTGTCCGCCATTATGGGAAATATCGAAATCTCGGTCCAATTCGATTTCTTTCAAATAATACGCTTCGATTTTTCTAACAGATATATTTGAAATCAACCAGACGTTTACTAGAAATTAGTTAAATACAATTTGGATGAAATGATATACTTTTTGGCTGATAAATCAACATCTTGATCGCGTCACGAGTAAAAGTATAAGATTGAGCAACTGGTGAGCAAATAATTTACGAGGTATATCCAATTTACACATTTTATATTCGAAATCTATTTCGCCATCGTAGCATTCCATCCACGTATAAGAACCTCGAAATACCTTTCACGTATTTTAGAATTATATCACACCTTTCTACAGGTATGTGTGAAATTGAAAAACCATTAATTAACATTATACTAATAAATTAGTAATTTGAAGGTTATTTAATCCTAATTTTTTATTTCAAGCCTTCCGTCGCCATATTCCGATTATAATAGTCATAATTATTAGTATTAGTCAATTATTTTTATTACACACCGTTCAAACAATCGTATCACTTTTCAGGCCAGAATCACGAAGTAAAAAGTAATCCAATCCTGAAACCAAATATCCATGGAGAATCGAATCTTCCAAGTATTCCCTTCATCCATAAGCCTGAAAGGTAAACATACACCAATTCTTTCATTTTATTTTCTTGACAACATCAAATCTGTACCTACTGTTACTCTCCACCAATAACCATTCGTCCAATTATGCAATGTTATACAGGCTATTTCTGACCTGGCGAAACAAACCAATGGCAAGTCATCCTGAATGAAAACCGTATCTATACAAAAATCATAAAGACCAATTTCTCTCGCACGTGGCTGCGTTTCGAAATAAATCAATACCGAAAGTCCAGCAAACACCGCCAAAACAATTATTGTTCATTCAAGGATAATTGTTCCCGGTAACAAGCTCGAACTGTTAGATCCGTCACTACTTCGCCACAAGCGATTAATTCGCCCTTAAACAACTTAAATAACCAACAGAACCTGTCCGTTCTTTCTCCACAATGCGTATCGGTGTTCCATAACAAAGAGCAACCACAAGTTACACCCCGCACGCCCCGTGCACGCGGGTATACTCAATGAACGTTCAGCATCGATTTATCCCCGAACAGAAGCGTTCCGTGGAAAAGTGTCGGCCGACAATTTCGACTCGCTCGGTCCCGCAGAATCGTCTGCTCGTCGGCTGATGCGAACAGCCAGTGCACGGACTCCCTGTACATCCTTTCGCCACGGGACCAAAAAAAGGGCGAGATAGAAGGGTAGTTTTCCTCGGGAAGGATCGCAAGGGGGTGAGAAAAGGAGAGCGGCGATTGGGCGGGGCAGAGGATGCGTGGTCCGCTTTAACCCGGCCACAGCCAGTCTACCGCCGGCTGCGTAGTTGCGCAGTGTCTTCGTCGACTGTGCCAGTAGAGGAGAGTACGTACGGTATGCCGGGTGCACCACGGGTCAGCCTGACTCCTCTCTCGAACTAGTCCTCTCTGGAGCGTCGCGTTTCTCGACCCAGGGTTCGTTCACCTTGCCATCCGGCGTGTTCGCGTTGTCCTTTCGAGATTCTATGGTTTTTTTACGCCGCCGTTTCGAGGACCAACGTTGCACACCTGATAGAAGACACAGAATCGTCCAAGATAACGGGCCGAATCCACTTCTGCGAGAGAATCGTATGTAAGTGAGACTCTCTCTCCCTCTGACTGTGTGTTGTCTTTCTGGAAGGGGCCGTTTTTGTGTCCTCTTTGGTTGCCTGATTTTTCTTGGGGATTTTTTTGCTCGTTTTAGTATTGTAAAGGAGATACTGTAGTAGAGTTGCGGGCAAGTCAGGATAATCAGTTTGCACTGTAAGCAGAGTTCTCTTTGTTATGGGGTAGTATGTATATAATATTCTTTGTTGTACTTTCAATGGGTGTTGCTTTTTTGTTTTTGTGCGATGCATTGTTGCTGTTGCTTGTACCTTTTGTTCAGTGTCAGGTCGCCGAACGAGATTTTCTTTATCAATTTTAGCAGTAGCGAATCTTGCATCAGTTTTCACAAGGATTCAGAAAGTATTGTTAAGGTTTTCTCCAGTCCAAAATTATATTTTCATTTGTATCGTTATCTCATTTTTCAACCCTGCCACTCAAACGTTCAATTACTTTGCATTATTTACAAGTTAATACTATTTACAAACGGCAAATATAGTATACAAATGTTCAACTATGACAGTGTGTATAGTTTGTATTTTTTATCACGTTTTCTCTTCTCGCGTTACTCCGTCCCGCAAGAGTACTCTCTGTAATTACTGCATGTAACAAAGGGTTTTATCCCTCGTTAGTTGCTAATAAGCTAGCATTCACGAGAGTATTTTTAGCACGGGATTTAATTTCCTCCGGACAGTAATAATAGAATATATTTCATGCAGGTTGTCGCAATGTGTTTGTATCTATTTGTATGCCGTTCAATTTCCGACGGTGCATTTGTTTGAATTTTCAACGCGGCAGATCAATTGATTCGCGATCGTCGTTCAATCGGCCCTATTATCTTTGCTTCGGCCGTCGACAGGCCGAATGGTAGAAACGATAATGGTAACGAAGATGTGACGCGAGTTTATTGCCGAAACGATTCGCGAGCATCGCCATGGTAAAAGCAATTCACCGGAAGATTTAATGCGGTGTGTTGCTAATTCCCTGCACGCATGGTATTCGGTTTACTTCACCGTCTATTTTCGATGGTGCTACAGCTATCTGAACATTTAGATCTCGCACAGTTAGTATGTTTGGCGTCGTTGAACAAAGCGTCGCAAAATAATATTTGTACATGTATAGTAACTGAAAGATGAGAATTTCCAAGTTTCCGACGATCATATAGAAAATCCGTTTCTCGAATATCGCATTACATAGTTCGCGTTTTCTGCACACGGGTAATATACATAGTTGGAGAAAGTGTATACGCGATAAGGCGGGTGCCGGCTCGGCTTCGCGATTTAATTAATTCGTCTTCGCAGCAGAGATTCTCGTAACGAATGTAGCCGTGTAAAAGAGGGTAACGAGGATTGCAATTAGCGATTTTGCACAACTTACAGAAACTCCATTGTAGAGAGCGTGAAATTAGAAAAGAGCTAGTGCTTCACCTTCTCTAATTATTTGCTTCCAAGAAGATACCGACTAAGATGAGTTGAAAATCCTCGCTGTTCGCTACATTCTTCAATAATACCTGTCACATTGAGTTTCAACGGGGTCGGACAAATCTAAACTTGAAAAATACGATTAATATCAAGAATAATTCACACTACTGTATCAGGCGAAAAGCTCTCGAGTCTATCTCACATCGAAACCGAGCAAACTTCTCTCCGTGTTAGCTTTCGAAAAGTCATACAATTGCTCAGAATTCCCGCTTCGCCGACGCTACTTCACGCGACTCCTTCCGAGAAACAATCCACCGGCCGAGAAAGGTTTACACAACAGCCACATCCTCCCGGGGGTCGATAAAAGGGCAAGAGGGAGAGTCAGGGCAGAATAGGGGTGGATTTAAGCAGAGAGCATTCCGAAATTTATTCCGGAAATTCGGGCGTGCACTGCTTTTCCCCAAGTTTCCACGAAAACGCCGTAACATATCGTGCACACGTTTCGCTACACGGACACCGCAAGGGTAACGAGGCTATGCATCCCAGATTGCACGTGCACCCTGTGAGCTTATGAAAAATAAGAAATTCACTTTATCTATCGATCGCACGGCCGTACGGGCTGTTGCCGTCGCCACCAGGTATAGAACTTCGCGGTTCATCCGAACTTCTGAAGCGTTTTTCCGTTGTGCCCGTGGCCACTGTGCACGAAACGACAAAACGATTGTTGCCTTTGTACAGTGAAAGGGTTTTGTCTAGGAGAAGGGCTTCGCCGCGTTGCTTTAACTGGCATTTCATCTGGAAAAATATATGTTTTTTTCTTCGTCGCTTTTGTAAGCGAGACTGAATGAAATCGTTTCTTTGGCCCGCACCGTGACACCAGTTCGAGCTGGAAACTTTGACCTGTTGTTAATTTCCTACGTTTTTGTTCATTCTTGCAGGTCCGCGTCTGCTGTATGAACGTTCATTTCGAGTCGTGAATCCTCTGAATGTTTCACACATTTCTCGGTGGCTACTTGCAAAAGATAACAGGCGAATTGTTATTCGTCCATTGTTAATTATGAGTCTCGGCGGCGTCGTTCGACTGCTGTTCCACTGGAAGCATTATTTCTTTGGCAAATAATAGAGTTCCCGAGCCGATCGATGAGTTGCATTGAACGCAGATATTTTATTTCTAGGGATCTACAATTTAAATGGAGCTGGACGAATTGCAACGATAGAAGAGTGGAGTGGATTAAACGCGAGCGCTGTTGTTAAAATATGCATAGGCATGGAGGTATTTTCAATCCTTTCGCGACTCTTAAGGCATCATGATAATATCCAAGGAACAATGTCGATTTCTTCGCTTTCAGGAACAAAAGAAAAACAAGATCCTGAATCCGTCATCGTTATATTACAGTAGGTCAGTGAGTGCGCGAAGGTACGATTTCCAATTTAGTTTTGTACCAAATTTCTACATCCGCTGGGAATGTAGAAACGGTGTCTTAGGGGAATGGAAACGGATTGTTCCATCGGCGAGGAACCACCATAAAATATCGCGAGTCGACTGGTACGCGAAAAATTTCTAGAAATAGATCGGAATCTGCGCGCACGTAGTTGCGGGTAAAGCGATGAAAGGCATTCCCGAAGTAAAAATCAATTTTAAAATGAATGAAAGCCCGCGATACAAAAGCGATACACAGAAAGACTTGGACGGATTCGATAGGTCGTTCCTTTGTCCGGCGGTTTGCCTGTGTTTTCGTTAATCTATTCGTTCTCTCATTCATTCCACTTCACTTTTGAAACGAAATAATTGAAACCCGAGAATAATGCAACTCTGTTACAAGACCGGAACGGGTTTTTGCAAATCGATTAATTAAATGCACGACTAGATACATCATAATATGATCTAAACGTTAATTAAGCAAGCATGAGTATTCGGTGTTTCGAAGCGGCGATTTGTGATTTAATTCTTATCGATAATTAATAATTAAATATCATTCTATATTTAAATGTAATTAGACTCATTCGATAATATATTTAATATCATTGTAATGAATTTCGAGGTAGACATAAAGTGGACTGGAGATGATTAATGAAACGACGTTGCCCAGATTATATTCGAGAGTGAATTGGAATGAAACGATTCGAAAAATCCATTGAGAAGGCTGTGTATGTAGTAGCTTTATACCGTCATCGATTCTTGAAGGAAGCCAGCGACGCTTGACGAGCATCGCCGCGTTTATTATCTTTTCTTTCTCCTCGTTTTTTCCTTTTTTTTACAAAACACGCTTGTTACATTGTGTTTGATTCAATAGGCGTTAACCGAGTGACCTGAATCTCACCACCTGTACGGAGACCCTTGCGTAATTTTCTTTTTTCTTTCTTTGTCGTTTCGCAAAAATGATTTTCCACCGCTTGTACGTTACCGCCGGGGGAAGTTCGCGGCTTTCTTAAATCCGACGAGCAGCGGAAAATCGTAAAGGACCGGCGAAACGAAAAGCGCGGGAGGAAACGAAATTCAGGCATCGAAATTCATTTGTTAACGGGCTAAGTAGAGCAGAGCAATCAAGGGGGGACAGAATATAATTGAACGAAGACCAACCAAAGATCTGGCGAACAAGAAACGAAGTTCGTTGAAAAGTTCAGGATACTTTAAGGCTTAAGAAAGTCGAGGTTTTTAATATTCCACGTTATAGATACTTTCTTTTTACATAAAATGCAGCAACGAAAAATGAGGAATTTTTCTCTGAAATCTGTCGAAAAAACAAAAGTGCCGATCGATGCACGTGCAAAGTGTACATCTGTAGTCTCGCTCGTCACGTTCCATTAGAGCACCAGTGGAACAGGTCCGCGTCTGGTCAGACCACGCGATCCGCAACATGTGGGTCTCGGTAAAATTCGATTCGTCAGAAACTCGATTGGCGTTCGGTTTCTCTCGCAAGATTCGCGAGAATCTCGCTGCGCAAATATTTGATTGCCTCGGCGTGCCGTTCAAACACGTTCATATACCCGTACAAAGAGGCCGGGCACGCGAACACCGTAGCTCTAAGTCGGTCATATTTCAACTGGCCACCGTGAATCTGGTTCGCGGGACGTTTATGGCAACCCTGGCCCAGGCCCGCTTGACAAAATCCATGGAGTTGCTCGCATATTTATGAGGCACGCGATGCCCCGTTCCAAATCGATTTAGCCGGGTGTCATTTAAATAATCCACGTTACACTTTACTGTATGAACACTGTCTGAGCATTCTCTCTTCTTTCTTTGCAGTTCCGTTTCCAATTTCGGCTGCTGGATTAAAGACCGGAAATACCGGGCGAGGAAACGAATGGAGAGGGTCGAAGTGATCACTGTGTGACCCCGACTTAATCGAGAGGCGCGTAAGCAGCGGATCGAAGGGACGAGGGATATCATCGAAAAGGGAAAGAGGGCGTCGTAGAAATGGCTACGCCGCCGGACTCGCCGGGACCGGAAGAGGCTCTCTTCGATTTCGAGAGCACGCGAACCAGACAGCAGACCACCAGACCGGTCGCCCTTGAGGAGCTCCTCCGACAGACAAAGTTCTCGAGGCAGGAAATAAGAGTGATGTACCGCGGCTTCAAGCAGGTGAGCAACACTCAATCTGAAAATACAGCCGGTGATACAGAGTCGTGGTTCTTGGAACAACTAGAAGGGAAGTGAGTCATTCTTGAGTGTTTGTGGCCACTTCAATATGCCCGCTGAACTACGTGCAGAAGTTACACCTGAAAAAATGCTGAACAAACGAGGGACGGTGGAAACGAAATTTAATTTTATACCGAAACGATCGACTGCACCGAATCATTTTTCTTATTAAAACATTACGTTATTGTAATTACCAAAATCGCTTCCGCGTTATGATTGAACCGAGGACCACAACTCTGTATCCGCCCCCAAGCTCGATCAACACAGGTGACTCGAAGTCGATCGTTCTCCAAACTTACTTTTAACACAGGACAACAGTTGTACAATATTACACGTTCTATAGCGCGCGCCACGTTCGTGTTCACGATCGGCAATCAATTTTCTTTGCCATAATTTCATTGCCATTAATATTCATGAACGGCGACAAACACTGCGGGCAGACCTTGCTCCGAACACCTCTACCCTTCTCCGCGTTTTCCATGCGATGCTCGAACGCGAGCGTGACTTGCGATAAAATATGCGTTCAATATTCTCGCCCCGTTAATAGTACATCAATTTCACGTTCATGAATATTCATACCGCGTAACGATTAGAAAAGGTAAATTGTAACAAGTATTCACGCGGGACAAGCTACAAGCAAATTTCTCACTGTTCTTCCTTTTTTTTTGTTTTTCGAATGTACAGGGTGTCCCAGCCAAGTTGATTACCCCGAATAACTATTTCGATAATAAGGATCTGTTCTATCCAACCGAAGACGATGCTGGCAGATTCCTGCCGTTTTTAATAATAATTATTCTTTCTATGTACCATGCGCAGACTCCGTTTGCACTCAGCCATCCCGTATACACGGCGTATATTCGGCCTTCACGTGAAACACGGAATTTCGCGGATTATTCGCGCGACAAATGAGTTCCGTGAGGCTCAGAGCGAAGCGTAACTGGCATGCCAGTCCCGCGTCACTCGTAAAATATTCATGTAGCGTTTCGAGGGTGGCGGAGGCAGTAGCTGTTCCTTTTCTCGACCCGGTGCTTTCTTCAAGGTTGACGTGGCTTTCCACGCAAATGTCGGAGGTGGACGGTCCGTTGGTCAGCACGATAATTCGGCACGCTCTTGCCCTTCGAATTCGATGGTTCAAGACCAGTCCGAAGTGGTATCGAGCGTTCGTAGATTTGCCGTTTACTATCGCAGATGCATCGAGCGTGGACGTGAATTAAACGGCAGGAAAAATTCAAGGTGTTCTACGTTCGAATGCCTGTCCAATTAGTCCTCGATTGTAGATCGCTTTTCGCCCAACTTTCGAGAAACATTTAATGGCAGTAGGTTGATCTGTTTTTGTTCTACGTACCATTTAGTTCCAATTTGAAGTGTTTGTAGAAAATTGATGGAAATATTCGCGTGGCTCCGTGATGTAATCAATTTTCTGTTTCTCAATGAATGCAGGATTTCGAAGGGGCACCTTAGATCCAGGGAACGACATCGAGGGCGATCGGAAAAATGTATGAACGATCGAGCAATCTCGCCGATTCCAGCGTCAATGTTTTATTCGTTTCGCGACGGAAGCGGAAGGTATTTTTGGCCACCTTTCAAGAAGCATTCGCTCAGGGTTCTCCATTTCTCCGCCGTCGTCTCCGCGACCACTTGGCAAACAGAAATTTCAGGCAACAGAAACGGTTCTCCGTCTCGAGTGCTTCCCTTTCGATTAATCCTCAGAACGTTTAAACGCTCGAGACCGCTCTCCGCCAGGGTGTACCTCACCACGGGCAAATAAACGTGGAACTTTTGGTAGAACCACCTGTACGTTCTCGGGTATTTTGTCGGGGTCAGCGGTTTTTATTCTTCAAAGCAGGATTTATCCACATTGTACATTGTCCGTCTCGTTTAAACAATTTACACGGAGGCATTCTTGCGAGAGGGATCATTTTGTTTAGCTAAATATCGAATATAATCGAACAATCGGTCAGCGTGATATCGAATAATAATTTTAGTCAAATCCTGGATACTTCCAATATAAACACCAACGTTTGGACGGAGTTGCAGACAAAAGGTAGCTGCGTCACAAACGCTTCAGCGTTCGATAGCTATCAAGAAAGATATCCGACACGTGCTAGACAATGAAGCGATGGTCTGTCGCCTGGGTGAAGTCGATATCGTTCGAGGACCATCGTAGATCTCCCTCTGGCCACATAGCTTGAGTTCCAACAGATGTAAAACAGTATTCGCAGTCGCAACACAATGCATCTTATCGGGCGGCTGTTGTTTCGCGCAGGATGCATAAGATAAATGAATTGTTCGTCGAAATCCTCGCGCGGCTGACGATGATCGATCGGCGTGCGCTTTTTGACTTCGGTCCGTTTGTTCTTTTCTTCTTTTTTTCTTTTCGCAAGCTAAACACACGTACCCGTTAGATATCGATCCGGCTTTTATGCTCTCGCCGGCCTAAAAGTGTGTCACGACGATTACTATTTTGCGAGACGACGCGACGCGACGCGACGCGTCGTCGACAACTTTCGAAGTTCCGCTGCAAAGTTTCCAGAGGCAGGCTGGACGCGTGTGCTCTGAACCGCCGATGCTCCATTTTTCCCTGGCGTGATTGAAACGAGGAAGGACACCGGGAGAGGTAACGATAAATAAGAAACCTTCAATCCCCGAATATGTGCTTCCGAATGGAACAATTCATTTTCAGTTTCGTTTTAGCTGTTCGATATTGAACGGGCTGTTCGGAAGTTCGAGCGAGAGAAAGCTTGCGTCGAATAGGGGTAGAGTAGTTAACCCCTTTCGCCTGCGACATCGCGCGAGACTCGTGGCAAGGAAATCAGGGTCAGGAAGAAAATAACAAGCCGGAACTTGAATCGCAGGGCGAAGGCAGTAATCGAGATCGCGAACGGATCCTCTTTCCTTTTACCCGTCGCAGTGCCTCTCCGAATGGATCGAGATGTTGAATATATCGTATTTTTGTCGCAGCCACTCGTGGTCGAGTACTTATATACAAGGCGGAGCTAAAAGCCCGGTGCTTCGAGCCGAAACGGTTCGTGTATGGGCGAAAAAAGGCTCGGACTTCTCGAGGGTTCCTTGGGTGTTTTAATTGCGCCATTTCGCCACTGTACACTTGCCACTCGAGCCTTTAAGTCTGGCAATTGTGTCAAGAGCGTAACGTTTGCGCGGCGATGAAAATGCACGTGCCAAGTGGCCCGAGAATGTGCGCGATTATTTCTCTGCGATGGGTCGCATCCCCGTAGCATCGAATTTTCCAAGTGGCATCGAGGTCCTCGAAGAAAACGCAGAATACTTTCGTCCCAGATTCAATTCGACCAGACGGGAAAACAACAATCGCCCCGATATTTCCCATCAATTTCTTAATTGCGCGTTTCAGTCCATTTGTTTCCGCGATAAATGGGTATTTTTGCCCGTGCATTCTCGACAACTAAGCCTGCAAAGTGTAGGGAAGAAACTTCTCGCATTCTCATCCATCTTTCGACAGAGCCACCCTCCGCTGTCGCACACAGACAAGTTACAGGGCTTATCTTATCAATGCACTTTCCAAGGCCCTCCCGTTCCCGCAATATACAGCCGACCCCACTGTTATCCCGCTTAAACGAAACAACTGTAACGACACGATACTATCGATCCTGTTTCTTTCACACAGCTGCGTGTAAACGGGCATCGGGAAAGTTGGGGCGACAGTACTGCTTACAAACGTCAAATGAAGACATTTCGTTTCCCAATGGTATAAGCTGCCGCAGTCCCGTTAACGTTTGAATAATCATTTTTCTCTCGACAGAGAGATAGAGAGCAATTGCTAAGCGCGCATCAATGGCCTCGATTTTCCATACGATACAAAGTATTCGTTTTCCATCTTCTCCAGAGAAATCCATTGGAAAGCTTCGAATTTATTTCCCTGACTGGCACCGATTTATGGCTCGTCAGAAAACAGGCTCGATATCCTTTCTCCAGCGTTTCTTTTGTCGCGTCCCACGTCGAACAGCGTTGACGTACTAGTCCTATTGAACTCGATTCCATTTGAAGGGTGTGCAACGGAAATATCTATCTGGCGGGAATCGAATATGACCGACAACCAGAGACCACGTCGAGGCCGGAATCTTGTCGTTCAGGAAAATCGCGAGAATTTCGGCTCGCAGATTGCACGGCTGCACGCGCTAAGGTTCACAGAATGGATGAACTTGTCTGTCGCCTAATTCGGACGAGCCTTCGAACTTTCACGGACCCCCCCCTGACCCGTTCCGGCTACCTCGTTGAATAACAATCGACCCTTCGTCCTTCTACGGGGGGCAAATTGATGCAAATTTACACGCGTCGACGTTGGATAGGCTCTGCGACGAGACGACACCGTAGAATTGCAAATTCCTATGGCGAACAGAGGATCGATATTCGCGGACGGAAAGCTTGGGCAAATTTTTCAATTTTCATCTCTTCGAGTTTCCTCGTTTCCGCTGCAAGCCTCGTCCTGTGCTCGTTGCATCGCTCGTTGAAATTCTAGGAAGGAATTAGAATCGCCGTGGATTTCATGTTTTCTCGTTCCGCGGATTTTTCGCGTAATTAGGCGATTCGTTTGAAGGGAGGAAATCTGAATTACGACTTGCCCGCTGTCTTGCATGATAAAGAGAACGACGTCGTAAGTGCAGGTTAACGAGAACTATAAGACGAGGGGCACTTCAACGAAGAATACGACGTTTCTAGGGCCCACTAGCCTATTCTTAATTCGGCTCGTTCCATCATTTTGCGAAATAGTTTCGTTCCTCTCCTTCCACATCTGCGCTTTGGTCGTTCGTAGTGCAATCGTTCCAGTCATTGTTCCGTCGACGATGTACATATGCATTACGCGTAATTTCGCGCTTCAATTGCAATTCACGCGGCCATTGAAATTATAACGAAGCGAATTTCAACGTGCTCTCCCCGGGGAGGGAATTCAATGGTGCTGGTACAGATAATTGAAGCATAGCTCCGGAATGAATTCTATCAGACAGGAAGATAGGATTGTTTCGAAACATTTTCCACATACCGTGCTGGATACTAAGGGTATCGGCTCGAAACTAATGTTGAAATTTTTCGACTCTCCGTTCTGAAACCTCGCGAGGTTTCGAAACCGTCGAAACTGTGAAGCGCTGATTTTATTTCGCGAGAGGGATATTCTGTTCGAAGAGCTGAATCAACATTCTAGAAGCCGACGATAAATCTTTCGCGATCGATCGCCAATCTATTTATATTCTAAGAAACTAAAAACCGATCGCCGAGAATTCGCGTTCTCGAAGCCTCGCGTCGAATACTTGGGATACACACGAATCCAACATTCTTCGTGCACGCTACGAAAAATTCTTCGTTCGTTTATTTACGGATCACGAGAAAGGTGCTAAGTTTCGAGTTCCAAGGGTTTTCGAGGTTTCGGCGCTTCGAGAAACCCGTCCGTCCCTGCTAAATGCACAAAGTAGAATACTTTGCACGACTATTGACATTCCAGTGAAGTATCGCGTATATATCTTCCTGACGGTAATATCAAACAAGCATCAATCCCCTTTATATCCAAAGCATTCATATTGAAACGCGCTACGATACAGTTATGGGTGCCATTACATTGAAATATGCCGTGCTCGGCGGAGACTTAAATTACGCCCGCTATCTTATCGGACCGATTAAATTGTTCGGAACTGCGCGAACCTACCTCGTAAATGTCAAATTAGAAAACGAGAATCAATGCGAACGCGCAGGAGCCCCGCGACTGATAGCGTTTTCTATAGAATCCAATAGAGAATTGTGCTCGCTTTTGGCGAACATATAATATGGTTTCGAGGCGGCGATAAAACGTAGAGGGACGGAGATAAAATTTTATGCCCTCGAATGCGTCCGCCAGATATTGAGTAACGTTCCGATGCAACCGACCAAAACGAAGCATCGCGGCAGCGATGTTCGATTATGCACGAAATGGATTGCAATGTTTTACTTAATTATTTTTTTCCACTTTTTATTATTAACCTCGCCTAGCTGCGCAATTTTTATGGGACGATCATAAAAGCTGCTTTATATACATGGAGAGTTTCATTTAAAACGGTGACATAAGGCTAAGGTCATCTTCATCCCCTCTAAACATCCTAATATATAGAGGGTATCCTACTATAATCGATTTTCGTCTAAGGTCGTTCTCATCCCTCCAAATGCCTTCGTATACAGGGTGTTCTGGTTTAATTAATTCTACGTTGAATATATTCCCCTTTGATCAATTACCCGAGCAAGTACAATCATCATCAGTCTCCCAAAGAAAAAAGTCGAGAGCCTTCGACCTCAGCTGTGCTTTCATTTTCTCTTCGTGCTTTCTTCGACTTTGGCCAAGCACGGGGAGAAAGCGGAAGCTTGTATTGTACAGGGGAGTTTAGTCAGATTTGATTGATACGACGTAAACTCTGTTTTTATTGCGACTGTAATCTTCGAATTTTTATTTCCAGACCTATTTATACGAAATACGAACTTTGTTTCTCCGAATTGGCCTCCCTTTCTTGTATACATTTCCGTTTTGTATATAGGCACTTTCTTCTGCTTTTCGCATATCTATGATGCGCATATTTTTAAGCAGACGAACGTAAGGTGGGCTGTTGAGTTTGGCTGAACAACTCTTTCATCCGTTCTTTCTTTTCCTCTTGTTTATTCCTGGAAGTGGTGGGAAACAATGGTACGGTGAAGCGTGGTTTGGTGAAATTGCGTTGCTTTTCCTTACCTTAACACGCTCTCGTGGACAGAGTTTTCCGATTGTGCAGAGAAATTGCACATGCGAGCCTCGAAACCGACGACAAAATGAGCAACCTTCAATGCCGCCTCGAACAAGCTGCCAACTATCAAAGATAATTATTCGCTTGAATTGTGGAACTTAATTGAAATTAGCCTACACTTAATTGCTCGGTGCTTAATTGAAATTGAATGAACTAAATAAAATATAAATACAGTATTCCAAAGATTTTTAAACTTGTTTTTTTGTATCAGCTATAACAGTGTCACATTTTGTTTGAATTTTTTAGTTGACAAAATAATTTTACCTGCTTCACCAAAATCGTTGTTGGAAACGTACAGACTGAATCGTTTGCATTTCATGGAGCCAGAAGACAGCACTTCGGACAGCGCAATGCCACCCGCTGCTTCAATTCCGCAGGCGCTCACGTCGAGAATTTCCAAAGTTTCGTTTCTCAACAGATCTGAAACCGATGCATATACATAGAGCTGCAGCTTCCTGGTGTTCGTAATCTATTATTTGGTCGCCCTACTTTGACAAAGTTGTTCGAACTTCCAAACAATTTGACACAATCCAATTATAATATTTAAACGCAAATACATTTATAATACTATGATATTTAAAAAAAAAAACAGCACTATGCATCAAATAATTGTTCCACTTGTGATTTAATTAGCCGCAGCAGTATATTTAATATTTGCTGCGATTATTATTATTATTATGCAATTTCGTTTCATCTAAATTTCAATTTAAATTTGCAGGCTTTATCCTATCCACGAAGCTCGCCACAATTCTTTCCCTTTAAACCACCCTGCGTTCGCAATGTAAACAGCACAGGCTGGATTCACAACTCAAACAGGAGGCTGTTGAAAGTTCCCATCGAGACGCATCGGAGATTAACTGGACAGAAGTTAAGACCGGTGTTTGCTCTGCAGAGATACAATCGTGGCCATAGATTCGATACGATAGGCACGTGCAAATATTGGCTCGTGAAACGATGCTCCTGGCAACCCAATCCTTTGTACACTTACAAGCGCACACGTGAGACGCTCCGGCGTTTAGCAATGGGTTGAGCTTCAGGTCCAGGACTCTTAAAATCGAATATTGCCTCTTGAGCAGACCGTAAATTATTCCCGACACACCGTTGGGCCCGATATCGTTGTTCGCCACGCTCAAAACTTGCAGTTTTTTGTGCAGCGATAGAAATTCACCAACCGCGAGTGCACCCTTGTCTTCCAATTTGCAACGGGACAGATCCATCTCCAATAACTGTTTGAAGGAACGAACTTCGTAAATTCCATATTGTTAGCTATTTCGTTACGCGGGAATGTTACGTGTTATTTTATTTTAACGCCCTAATGATTCAGTGCTTCGTTATGTTGTTGTGGAATAAATCGTTCAGGTTCGCATACTTTTCAATCATACAGTTTCTTTTCTCTCAACTTTCAACGTGAAATTCAATGCAAATACTAAAATGGAAATGTTAAGGGAAGAAAGGAAACAAACGGCGTGATATTTGATGTACCGTAATACTTTTTGATGTCAGTTCTAATGAAACAGTTGTTATAAAATATCTCTACCAACACTATCGTTATCCATCACTCCCTGGAGAAGTGCCGCCACACGTGGTTGATCCACATTGCTTCTGCTCAGAGTGAATTTCTTTAAATTTGCACAAGCTTTAATTCCTCTACCAAGGCTCAGGCAATCGTCGATGGAAATCCTTTATTCATCGTTCGAGTGCGTATGCGTGTACAAATCGGAGCTGAAGACGTAGCAAATATTTCATGGTAAACTGTTAATTAGGAAAAGATACTCACTCAAAATCTCGCCATTCGAAGCCGTCGTTCATGTAAACGAGTCCGAAATTAATGCGAATCTCAGTGAGATGAGGGAACTTCGGCAGACAAAATTCCAGGGGAATGTGAGCAACCGGTTCATTCTCTGCCAGACACGGATCCTCGTCGTCTAAGTGTATCTTTCGTTTCCTGGGGAATTTGGCAGACACATTGATACATCGATTGATTCAAACGATCAAATAATATTCCGATTATATTTACTTTATATTGGATGGAACGTAATTCGATTTCTAATACACCCGAGTAATTTTGTTGGATCTATCATACCTTGTCGGTTGCAGGGAACGCAGCTCTATGGTGTACACGTCGTCCCATACAAGATTTATTAATTTTTCGCATTCTTCTGTCTGTGTTTCGAAAAACGTTGGCTCCATCTGCTCCAAATATTCGCTCATCACACCCTCGCAGTAACGTCGTCGCCAGGAATTCCCGTGCGCGGCAGGATCGTTGTGCCCCCATCTGTAGTAATTCCAATTCCAATCCGTGATTTCGTTACGATTTTTAGGTCGCCGATTGGCAATTCAAAAATGAAATCGCTTACAAAAATTGGATGGTTCTCGAGCACGCTGTAATATATCAAAACGAAGTACACAGTTTGGGCGAACGTTTGTCGAAAAGCAGCCAAGAAAAATTCATGAAATTGCTGGCAAATGAAAAGTGCATCTTGGAAAAATGCCACGTTCCATATCTTTATTCGACGCATCAAATTTCATACGAACTCTTTGCTGCGTTAATTCGCGAGTATTCATTATAGCCGAACACAGTTTTCTCATTATATTCTGCTCTTTTATTCCTTGGCTGATTTCCTAATTTTATATTGTCCCAATTTCCTTGCGTCTCCATTCTCACATCCAGTCCCCTTTTCGATTTAACTCAGTACCCATTTCCTGATTTTACTTCGCCGCGTAATTGACGAACCATCGTGCAAGCAACTTTCATTTTTCAAATATAATTCATTAGCCTGTATGTTTTACTTGGCTTTCGAGCATCGTTCCCAGTAATGTTCGTTGTCGATCTTCTTTATGGTCAATTCGAAAGGCAGATCGGTAGGTAAAATTTCCATGAGCGTATTCCTGTCCTCGCAGGTGGGTAACTCATCCAATATGGGGTTCTCTTTCCACGAGGTGGATATTGCATTGAGGGCGAGGGTCTTTAAGCTTGGCACTCTCAGAGTATCCCAGTAAATATCTTCCGGTTGAATCGTCCGATTGATTTCGTACATCAATCGTGTCGTTTCGGGCGAGCATCTTAAAGCGCCAAAATAAACAGAGATGAATGTGGTTTGACAAAATTTGAGGACTAGATATGCCAGGGCCATTCAATTATTACGAAACGTTACGACAAAACTATTTACTTGTATGCCTCGAACACGTTCCTCGGTATAGTGTGTGGAATCTTCATTTTCGTTCCCCCTTTTATGCATTATATTCATAAATATGCAATCGGAACTGTTCCACCGCCTCATTTCCTTCGCATCTCCACAATCTTACGACCTGCTTCAGGCGAAACAGATAATCGACATTGAAGGCTTCTATCTTCACTGAATTAACATACACTACTTATCCTAGCCTGTATATTTTTCTTTTTATATATTTAAGTAAACGACTTTTTTGTTGTATTGTAAATTAATTTTCTGTACCAATGATTGCTTTCAGGAGTGTCCGGAAGGCGTAGTACACGAGGACTTGTTCAAAGATATCTATGCAAAATTTTTCCCCCACGGCAGTAAGTCACCATTACATAAAACATAATTGAAAAGTATAATAAACATAGAGTGTAATTAAATTTTGATGAATTGCAGACTCCAGCCTTTATGCCCATTACGTGTTCAAGGCCTTTGATGTTAATTGCAATGGCGCCATGAATTTCAGGGTAATTATATATATTTCTTTAACGAACCTCTGTATCGTTGCTCAATTTTACAATTGTTTAAATGGTTTTTCCGATTTTCTAATTTTCTAGATTCCTATTATTCAATAGACCATTTCAGCAATCTCCCAATTTTCCTATTTTCCCATTTTCGCTGGGACGTACGAATCCTCTGTAAAATAAGACCGAATGCAAATCGTGTAAGAGGCAATTTTCGTAGGATCTTCTGGTTATTTTGTCGACGCTGCTGCGAGGTAGCATTTACGAGAAGCTACGATGGATCTTCAAGCTTTACGATATAAACGGCGACGGTTGCATCACTAGGGGCGAGTTATGGGAAGTGGTGATAGCCGTCCACGAGCTTATGGGTCGGCGACATCACGCTGAAGAGGAAAGGAAAGCAAGGGAGCAGTTGGATAGGGTGTTCAAGAAGTTCGACCTAAACCAGGACGGCATAATAACGATCGAGGAATTTATGGAAAGCTGCCTGAGGGTATCAATATTCCCGTATTTTATGCTTCTTCAAACATTATTTCATTCACGAGTCGTTTGTCCACAATTAACAACAGTATTTAGTAATTTAAATTCTAGCTAAAAATCACGAAGAAGCTTTCTATCTACGTTGAATAACAAATTGCAACGACGTTACTAAAATTTAATTCGCCCCTTGTATTAGATTACCCTCTTTACAGCGCGTAATATTCGGCGGCTATAGAACGGGGTTGTGCTTTTGAATCATGCACGAATCGTTTATCCACAATCAACAACGTTATTCAGTATTTCAGGTTCTAGTTAAAACTCACAAAGAAGCTTTCTATCCATGTTGATTAGGAAATTGGAGCGATGTTACTAGAATTTAATTTGCCCCTTTTGATAGATTATCCAGTTTACAGCGCGTAATATCTGACGGCAATAGAACGGGGTTGTGCTTTTGAATCATGCAGGAATCGTTTATCCACGATTAACAACGTTATTCAGTATTTCAAGTTCTAGTTAAAAATCACAAAGAAGCTTTCTATCCACGTTGAATAAGAAATTGGAGCGATTTTACTAAAATTTAATTTGCCCCTTGTATCAGACTACCCTGCTTGCTGCTGCGAATATTTCGTAGCAATAGAATAAGTTGTTGCACTTCTTTTTATTGTTTAATTTATCTGCCGTACATTAATCCAGAAACAATTTATCCAGGATGACGTGACCACACGATCTTTGGCGAAGTTCGATTACGCGTTTTGATCTCCGGAGAAAGAAGAGCCTCCGGCAATGACCACGACACCGCCAACGCCGCTCTCCACCACGGCCACCTTCTCGCAATCCCAATCGCCTTCGCCACCGCCGCCGTCCTATTCTCTGCTGCCACCAATTCCACCGCCTTTGCCTTCTCAACCACCTCCGGGTTACACCGTTCAAGATCAGGAGCTCTACATGCTACTTGCGGCGCACTGGTGGAACCAACCGGAGGCTCCCCTCTTTTGCTAAGGATAACCATCCTGGTAAACCTTGCCTGATGATTCTACCGCCCTTGGATTAATTTGATCGCGGAGCACCGGTTCCGTTCGTGAACGGTTCGATGGCAAATTGGAAAGAGGTTCCAATCGAAAGGAATGAAGTTTTGAGACGATCGGGTAGCGTATCTCGCGTGATTGATATTGATTAGAAGTAACGGAAAGTAATGGATGATGGTGAAAAGAGATCGGTAATAATGGGAAATATTATTGGAACTTGTTTCACCAGAAATGAAAATGAATATTTCGTATGTAATTAGGCAAAGTTCGACGATTGTAAATTATTCTATTTCATTTCAGGATAAGGCAAATCGCGATAGTGTCGACGTGTAAGGGATTCCATTTTCTAAAAAGGAAAACCGCACAATATTTAAAACGTAAATGCTGTTACGAATCTTGCTAGTTCAAGAGTGAAATTATGCTCGTGGTCAATGGACGAACGAGCAGCTGGTATTTCTTCTTGCGGAAGAACGATTTTATGTCGCGTAAGTGAATTTGTTTATTGCGCCCCGATTAGAATTGGGCGCACTGTACTCCTTTTAGGGGTTGGGTGGAGGAGGGGGAGAAGAACGACTTGTCAATTGCGAAATCGATGTTACGAATCGAGTCGAATACTTATCATACGAGAAAAGGGTAAAAATACTAAAAATGTATCAGTAAATTAGGAGAACAATAAAGTTCGACCCGGGAAATTATATCACGACGGAAGAGAGTAGAAGATAAGCATGTATCGATGTTGTCGAATTTGTTTTCGAGTAAACAATTAATAATGAAGAATGTTTACTGTTCGGTCGAAGAGGAGAGTTAAATTCGATAGGGAACAGCATTTTCATCTTGTTTCACTTCCGTGCCAAACTTCAACTAAAGCCTATTACGTTCGTTTGCGGAGTAAAACTTTAATTTCGGCGACACAAGGCTGCGGTAATTGCATCTATGTGATTTATATGGAAGATCAGTGGTGATGGACGAGCACGTGCAAGTATCGATCCGAAGCGTTAAAATCATTCACAGGATGCCTCTAAATTTCATTCAGATCTCGCATAATATTTTCTTGCAATTGAGTTCAATTAAATGACAAATTAAACCCTCGAGCTAAGCTAAAAAAATTCATTAATAGAGAACGATAAACAATCGGATTGGGATCGAAGTTCACGAAAATTTAGTCGCATCCTGTATAAAAGTCGTACAACTTAACATTCATGGAGAAAGCATTGGTTTCGTACGTGAGTGCGTTTCCCAAGCCATTTGTACGTGAAATTTTCATCGGCGTGCTGTTTGGAAGGACGAAGAGATTCGGTACACTCTCGAGACAATCCGCACAGTTTGAAGATTCGAGGAAAGGAAGGTATGCGAAAGCAGCGTGTAAGAGATAATTGTGTGTATCCTAATATTGTATCCTACATTGTGTCCCCGTAGGGTTCAAGTGTTTTCTCGAGATCGTTTGTAGAATTATATCGTAGGCGTAAGGCATAATCGAGAATCAATTTTCTATTGTCCACTGTTATCGAGGGAAACTGATGAAACAGTTTTCATAGAACTTAAATAGTAGGTAAGATTATACAGTATCGTTGAATAGAGAGATTCGTTCATCAAAAAACGGAACACCAAACTGCAATAATTATTTAGTAATTTAAAGAGGGGAATAGGAAGGGAGTAATGTGGGAGAAGGAAAAACTCAAGGAAATAAAAAAAAAAAAAATAGTAATGGAAAGAAAAGGAAGACAGGATTAAAAGGAAGAAATACATACGTGCAACAAACTTCGTTCGCAAAAAAATCGTTCGATTGAACGTTCGCACTATCAGATAGTCGGCATAGGCATATGCAGCTTGCGTCGATCCTAGGGTACCTGTTTTTTAATTTATTACTCTTTTTTTTAGCAACACACAGCCACGTTTTATCGATATACAGCACCAGGCGTGTCTTTTGAACTTGGACGAAGCTTTCAAATTTTGCACGCGCACTTTCGAACAGATTTATACCAAAATTGGACTCTAGAATGCTCCTCGATGACGTTTCAAGCGTTTCCTTTTTCGCACTTATTTGTAGCAAGTAATATAGATTGATAGGAAATGATCCGGGTATTTCGTGGACAAATTAGGATTTTTAATCCATTATTGGGTCTACGAGGTACACGTCAGTTATTGAGTGACGAAATTGTGCAATCATTCTTACAAATAAAAAAGACGATAGACATTTATTTATAGAATTATCGGGTCGTTTAGAATTAATAGAAACAAGTTGAAAAACGATAGTTACCTAGACTGACATTTTTAGGCGATATACAGACAGAGATGTTTTTCCCCTCTAGTCGTAAGTATTTTTTTTCGAATAGAGGCTCAAGTTAGATGAATCTTAGGATAAGAACAGTTTGTTGACCGTTGTTGTCTCTTTGTAGCATTCAGGCACTGTTACTTGTTAATCGATAAACTCCTTCACGACGACGTTTTAATAAGAATGGACGACGTGCTATTTACCAGACGCGTGTCCACGACAACTTGTGTATTTAAATAACAATGATTAATTCGCGCTCGGATGGAACCTGCAAATAGTTTGAACCTTTCTATCCTGGCACATCTGAATTATCGCGTAATTCTACGATCCTGTAATTTTTTTCTGCGACAGGGAAGAATTACGTGGCATTAAATTCTACTTAATTATTTTATTAAATTATCGATTTTTCTATTGTTCCGTTGTCAATTTTCTCCACACCCGTTTACCCCACGCAAAAATTAAATTAATAGTTGACTGCACCGTTAAAAAGGATTCATTAAATTTCTTTGATGTATTATATTTGTTCGAATTATCATTATCATTTCCATTGCACTACGATGATTTTATCCCCGGCAAAAAGATCGAAAGTATGATACAATAACTTAGATCCGTTGTTCGTTGTTCCTAAATATGAATGAGAGCATAATCGCAAATGTTCAGGACGAATTAATGACTCCAGCTTTCGTCTTGGACATTAATTACCGCGCAGCTCGTTTCTGCGTTATCTAATTGACCTGGTCAATTGTATCTGAAACGACAAGGGAAGGCGGATGCGTAATTTTAACGGCCAAGCAAGGATGATCGACAATTTACGAAAAGAAAATTCTGCTTCTTCGAATTCTGAGCGACGAGTTTTTTTTTTCAATAGACAAAAAGAACAGCGAGCTCCATTTATGCGCGTATACTGCATTCGAACTAATGTTAAACGATTTTTACATATTTTGTAAGAAAAACAAAAATGAAAACACTTTAGAAGGAGGAAACAACGAATGTTATGATTAAACAGAAACAATTTTCTACACGCGAAACAACCCGCGGGCATTCTTAAGAATAAAACATTCAATGCGACGTAAGAAAAAAAAAATATATATATATTATATATCGAGTACTTCCGGTTTCAATGGAAAGATATGTTAATTTACCAAGTACTTTCAACTGAAAGGGAAATGTTAATTTTATGTTTGAATAATTAAATGATCGTGAAATTCTTACTTATTAACGTTCTTTTAATTTTAGATAGCTTTTTCGCCGTTTTGGAGATGATTAATTGGAACCGGAAATGTTCTTGTACCAAAAAGTATCGGGGATACTTTCGCAAATCAAAGTTTTTCAGAAAGTTGTCCAACATTTTATGCTGACAATGAGGAATGTTTATACAAGAACGTTTGACGATTATTTATATTCAGAAGACACAATGAAACGAAACTTTCAATATGCCGCTAAAAATCATGTTGCACCTTGAAGGAATCAACAGAGCTCATCGATTTTAGAAGAAGAACGAAGAATAATTACTTACATTTTCGTCGATTAATAGAAATTCGACGCAGCTTGTTCCTTTTGAAAATTCGTCATTCGTCATTTAGATGGTTACATATCGTACGTTCAACATATTGGTCGTTCAAAAATCGACACAATCATTCAATTCGAAATATAGTTAACTAAGCTCGATGTTCCCGTGCTTAAGAAATTATTCCATTCTACGGAATTTATTAGATGGTGCATATAACAGCGGTCGGTTTAGGTACAGGGTGTTATAAAATAAGCTACACTTAAGAAATAATTTTTCTTCTGTATAAATTAAGTTCTGTTACGTATTATTAATCACCGAGGAGGCTGTAATTTAGTTTGTACGATTATGTCGTGTAGTGCATATTGAAACACCCTGTAAGTCGTTGATGTTGACGTAGTCAATTCATGAGCATTAGTGGTAAACTAGATCGTAATCAACATTATTGTCCTTTAGAATTTATCACGTTGAACTGTAGACTAAAGACAACGGGTGTATCAAAATTCGCAGAAGCCAATTTTTTCAGGCAGCATAATATTTGGTTGCTTTGTCGTGTATAGGATTGTTCAATGGAAGCATACAATAATGGATTAGCAGCGTAAACGTATTATAATATTTAGATCTTACTTTCTGACCGATTGAACGACCAGGAATTCTTCATGTAACCCGAATCGAGGGCAAAGTAATTATTGTTAATTAAGTATCGATCACTCGTACGATTATAGGCACATCAATGCGTTTTGAATTTCGTGCAGCGTATATGCGTCACTCGTACCGCAGCTCTTCGAAGTTCATTCGTTCATTCATATCGCAACGAAAGAAGGAATTTCGCCAACATATTTCACATTTTGAAGGAAATCGTCTAGGCTGTTAAAATTTAAGATTGAATATCCTAGTATACAAAACATGAGTGACGAATCAAAATTTGTTACTATAGCAGCGTCTAGTCTGTACAGAATATTTGATCATAGTTTGTAGTCTTTATAGCGTGTACGAATCAATAGTTAAGCGTTAAAAGCAGTTTTTTTATGACGAGACCTTTATGGTGAAAGATTCGAACAAATCGATTGGCGATCGAGCCAAAGTGTCGATCTGTGTCACCAAAGAGTTCGCAACGTGACAAATATGAAACCGAATGATAAAATATATTGCTGTGTCTTTCTTTAATTTATCGATTCGTCAACGTGTTAATAAAAGTATCGGAATGCTTTTAAATAGGTGCGTCGTACGCGACACTGTCTAGACTTTTCTTCATTAATGAAATATTGACAGCAAATGTTCGAATTACTTTGGTGATATATTAGACCTTAGATGCCTCACAGACTATATTCATTAATTCTCGTACTGCCAGACTTTCTGCAGAATTCGAACGTCACATACGTTAATTGGAAAAAACAAAACAGTGAAATGAATTTGCATGCGATAGCTCGTGATCACCGTATCGCCCTTTGCCTAGGCCTTTCTCTACTTCTAGTGTCCATTCTCCCGATCTTTCATTTGTTAGATCGAGGATTAAGTAAGGAAGTAATATCAGCGATGGACTTTCAGAAATTGTATCTTTCGATCGGATCTTCTGGACAACTTGTATCTCGCGATAACTGAATTGTACATTCAGAGAAATAAAGGGAGGTGGTCGTTACTATTAGATATTCATGTATAATTTCCTTTTTTAGAATTGGTCCCAGAAAAGCCTACTGTCTTTTGAATTAAAGGATCACCAAATTGTGACCGTAAAATGTGCCGCTTTTCGAACTCTTGTAAATTTCTTAAGAGTTTAAAGAACGGCAATGTTTCGGTCACAATTTGGTGATCCTCTAATTTTGTTGAATAGTGTATCTAACAAAGCTCAAGGCCCTTGGAAAATCATTCTCATTAATTATTAAATCTATCCTGTACCTCTTGGTAGTGGTGGAGAAATATCGGTAGTTTTCGATTTTGGCGGCATTACGAATATCAACCCGCGTTTTCGATAACTATCGATAGTTTTCGATAGTAGTAACTATCGATAGTTTTCGATAGTCGTAACCATCGATAATATCGACAGGGCCTTTGAAAGATATCGAAGCGATATCTTTCAAATAGTGACACTAGGCTATCCGAGACAAAATGGAACTCTTATTGGAAAATAAAATTTAAATAACATTATTTCACAACTTGTGCCTGATATTTTTATCTTTACTGTTATAACTATTTGTTGAATCTCGACGTCAAACTGTCTCACACAGGGGAGTACGTATTTAACAAATGTTTTCTACTACCAAACATAACCCCTTTCGATGTTTCTGTAATGTTACAAGAGATGTTTCGTTACTTTGTTTAACTTTTCTAGAAAGGAACGAAATCGTGGCAGCATGCCGGAACCTGTACACCATCAGATAAATGCTGCCCGTAAAACGTTCCAAACGCTGTACCAAATATCAAAACTGTTAAATACGAATTTGGATCCGACAACATTGAATATATGCATCAGATTATGCGAGAACGGGGTAAACCCGTACGCGCTTGCAACTGTAGTCAAAGAATTACAGAGAGAAGTAAAAGCTATGGACAGCACCAACCAGTTAGAATCTCCGACTAGCAAGTCTAGTGTAAATAAATAATCAGTTGATTGCTTGTTACTTTCATGGCACAAATGTAGAAAGTGAAATCTAAATTTGTGACACATATTACAGTTAAGCATCATAGGGGATGCATTTAAATTCCTCGGTAATGAAATTGTTTTTGTTACTCGTAAGATTATCAATTGTTACTCCCTTTCTTACATCTTTAGCTATGTTACTAATCAATTGATATAATGGACTGGAATATTTGCAGATATGTTAGAAGTACATCATTAAAATTTATAATGTATAATTTAGAGTACCAATAAAATACTGAACAGCAAATGAATTGTTTAAACATTCATGTGGAAGTATTTATTTTACATTATATTTGTGAACAAGATGAATTGCATTCACTTGAAGTATATACTTGCTCTTATCTTTTTTTGGCCGATTAATTTACAAGAAAATGTAAATACGAATAACTTAAATATATAGTATATATATTTATAAAATGAACGAAAAAATATTCATATCAAAAGTCGTTCTATACGCTTACGTGTCTAGGGATACATATCAATATGTATAAAAATATACAAAAGAAAAATATTCGTAATTTTGGAAAAATTCATCTTATAAAAAATTATAATTCCACCTTCTGCTTCTTTTGTTGTCCGGCATTTTCATTATCTGCTATCTTCCTCATTTTTTCCATGCTCGCATTCTGATAGAAATCATAAACATTCAATTTCAATGTTATATTAATACTGCTTAGAGTTCGATTTCATGTATTTACACTTGAAATTGTATTTATACCTGTTTCTTTGGATCCCTGTAATAGATCTGGCCCTCGAGAGTAATGTGAGACAATTCCGGCTGCTGTAGCAGATAGTTCTTTGCTTCTATAACTTGGGATCCTTCGCGGAATAAGAATACAGACCTCTTAGGATCAATTGGATATCTAAAAAGGTTCCCAGGAATATTAATGTAAATATCCAAAAGTCTTTAAACACATTGGTCGCGCAGTCATAAAATGGAATACCACCTTTCAGCAATAATATGATTATTCTGAAGGCTGCTTTGCCAGATACGCATTATTACCTCTGCGTCTTTAAGCGAAATCTCCTCGTTTGTATCCACAAACATCATCACACCTTTCCCTTTTTTTGTCATCTTTAATATATTATCGGGATTGGACATATCGAGCTAAATAAATAATATACAAATGAATATATATAAGTATGACAGAACGCCCAGTCGATTGTTTAAATTTCGCTACCTGCGACATATCAATTTTTGGACTGGGTCTAAGATGCTCCGGCAGTTCATCGGGCTCCAATGGTTCGTCATTTTCCTAACAGCAAAGATTAATTTCTATTTGAATCGATATCTTAAATTTGTTGGACAGATGATTTAAAAACGCACCTCCCATTGATCTAACAAATGATCCAAATCTGCATCGTTCATGTCCCTTATGTCTTTTTCTTTCCACGATTTTTTTTTGCCCGGTTTTGCATCGCTTGTAGCTTCGACATAAAGTAAACAAAATATACTGTAAATAATAATTATTTTCCTCATATTCGAGAACTGGGAGTATCAATTATTTCAGTACAGATTAGAGATCCCAAATTTCCTGGTTACTAAAAAAAACAAGAAAAAGTTAGCAGACTTTGGGCATCCACAGAAGTGTTTTCAAACTAAAATTACTTTTTAAACCGTAACAAATGTATTCCAGGATTTGTACTTTTATAATCTGCCTTGTCGGCGAGTGATCGGTATGAAAAATGAACGTATCATCACAGACGAGATATAGAAATACGTAAATCACCTCATGGACTTGCGTGGCCCAACGTGAATGACATACCGACACTGATTTGAGCGTCCTCTGCTCGTGAACAGTGTTCAGTTAAAGAACTATTACTTACTGAAGCCATATGCAGTACTGGGGAGAGGAGTCATGCATAGCTTTTATAATTGCCTTTCTTACTTATTTTGATTATGAGACACTACTTTTTCGTCAAGCTTAAAAAATTGGTTTCGGATTTCTGAGTCGGTATGGCAGTCACGTTTGACCACAAAAGTCCATAAGGTGATTTGTCTATTCCTATATCTCGTCTGTGACGGTTTGTATACTATGATGCAAATAATAGCCAGTATGTCATTTTTACCATTGTTCATTAGCTCTGTTAGAAATTTCGTCGCGTTTGTTTATTAACGTCGTTTCAAGGTACGAATTTATTCATCGTTCACTATTACGCACAATAATTCCAGTTCATTCTGTATTATTTCGTGCAAAGTAGGTCAGCGATTATTTCCATTCTTTTTGTTGTTCTTTTTCCTTCTATATCGATGCAATTTCCGAAATGCACATCGAGATGTATTTAAATCCCGAGCGCTGCGCAATAATTCGAATTCCAACAGATAATGCGTTTTTAACGATTAAAGATAATCGAATTGTTTACAATCATTGTGTATGTTTTAGTATTTCGTTTCTTTTTTTAGGGAAGACTGCGTTTGTAATTAACAACGCATATTAAGGTTACCGAAGTGGAGAATGATCGATGATATTTCGCGACGTCGATCGTTCACTAGTTGCCGATAGATTTTCCTACATATACATATTGCTTATTTGCGATAACATAATGCGTGGAGCTGTATTGCCTGCATCATTTGTGACTTAATTATATGTACGTCCACTGGCCAAGCGGATGATCTAATTGTAAGCAATGCACGATAATCTAGTAAGTTCATTAATCGTCGTTTCTGCTTTGTTTCTAAATTATCGTGTTGGACAATACGCTTTTCCTGCGACGTTCAAATAAACATTCGTAAGTGTAATTTCTCTAACGAAAGGAAAAATTCTCGATGTAAATAATCAAATCCGGTGCTTCACTGTTTCTAATTTACGTATACGTTTTGTAAACATAATGAAACGAGTTCATTGTGCAATTAAACGGAAATTATTAATAGGATGCAACGTTCTATTTAGTACTGAAAAACGTGTTTTGTTATTGCAGCGTTTCCGAAATTCATAAGTATTTTCATTCCCAGCCACGATTTTCCCGCACCTTTTTTTTTGTTTGTTTTTTTTTTAATTTTTCGACATTTTCGTTTTATTCCTCGTAAAATGTAGCGGCGATGATTTTTTTTTTTTATCAAATTGTACAAAATTTTGACTTCTTTCAGGGTGATATGAGAACACAGAGTTGGAGTGATTGCAATTGATTACTTTCTATAATATCGAGATATGGATACGAAAATGAGTAACATCAGAGATAAAGTTAATATGCAAGAAATAGTGGAGCTTGCCAAACTTCTGCATCAGAATGGGGATAAAGTATTAAATGCACTGAGCAAGCTCTCCTTGTCGACCACATTATTATATAATTTAAATGAAGCTTTCTCCCTGATTGTGAACAAAGCGGAAGATTTGGAAGCTTCGTTCCAAGTGTGCAACAGTTCAGAGATAGATATATTTCGAGACTTAAAGTTTCTGCACGATTTTGTACAGAAGACAATCGGTCTGAAAGTGACTGGCTGCCCAAACAATCCTAGAATCTCTGTTGACATTACTAAATTCAGGCATTTAAAATATCTAGAGCTGAAGAAGATTAACATCAGCTCTGTGAAAGGGCTACAAGGTGTCAGAGGTCAATTGGAAAGTGTAATTTGTGCCGGTAGAAAAGGAATTGATACTGTCAGCCAATTATTGTGTAATTATAATATTTTTTTATTGATAGAATACCATCGTTTCCAGATTCACATCCATAATATAAATATTTTCTTTTGACAGCCAGCTGTGGAGGAGATGCCGGTATTGGATTCGTATGGGGTTCTCTGAAACATCTGTCGTTGCCTCACAATTTACTTGAACAATTGGACACAACATTGGAATTGGCACCTTGGCTACAAATAATAGATCTTAGTCATAACTTGATAACATCTGCCAATGAATTGTCTTGCTTGCCCAATTTAAAATACGTCAATCTTGGATACAATAAACTGGAAGCTGTGCCAACCTTCAATAGGGGTGCATTGCACTCTTTGCAAGTATTAGTTTTGAAGAATAATTATATAGAAAATTTAAATGGTAATATATTATCACATTCGTCTTATGTTTATTACAGAATTTCTTTATTTAGTATATTTACGAACTGTTTTTGTCAAGACAGGTTTGCAAAATTTAGAGTGTTTAATGGAATTAGATTTATCATATAATTGCTTAACGGAGCACGTAACATTGTGGCCCTTGGAAAAAATGTCTACTTTGCTATGGATATCTTTAGAGGGTAATCCCTTGTCGTATCATCCAAAACATCGATTCTTATCGACAAAATATTTACATCCGTGCCTGAGTGATAGCAAGGTAAATCACCTATAGAAAAAACGTCATTTTGTTTTTCAACTGTTTAAAGATGTTAAAATAATTAAACATTACACACGTGAAAAATAAAATTTTACGATTCAGTTCATTTTAGATCATTTACCACTATCAAGGTCGGAGAAACAAGTTGTTGCAGAGAATCGACCTTTGAGTATTAGATCCGAGGAGCCCGCGTCGAACGAGTTCCTTGGATCGATGTCGAATTCTATTAATTCGAACAGCTTATCTATGTCCATGAGCACGACCATCAACAGTGAATTAATATCAGAAAGATCAATGGAAGTGCCGGGCAGTACAGAGAAAAGTTCGTCTAAAAGTAGAAAGAGAATGAATATAAAAGAAGCTGTTATTGCAGAGGTTGATCACAAAAAATTAGACTCGAAAGAAGAGTCTGACAGTTGTGGTTCTTATTTAGGTATACAATTAATTTCGAGTTCTATCATTTTCTTATACCATCGGAGATACACATTAAAATATTGCGTCTATTTTGTTCTTCCGTAGAAACATCGAAAGATCATTTGGAAACTAAAAAACAAATTTTGGCAGTACGACAAAGATACGGTGAGGATAACTGGTTAAGCAGCCATGCCGGAACATTTCTCCAAGATATTATGGGGCTGCAACCATCGTCGTATCCTATATTAACACCTGACTCAACGATAAAACATCTAAGTTCTACAGACACTGTGCTAAATACCCCAGATTCTGATGCAATGAGAAATGCATCAGTTAGAACGAACGTAGATTCGGAATCTTTAACAAAAGAGAATAGCGAAATCAGCGACGAAAAGGATGATGAAAGTAAAGTATTAGATGAAGAAGAGAATATTAGTGAAGTACCATTAATCATTGACGCAACCAGCGCTCTTACAACTGTACCTGAGACTCTGTATGATCCGGAGGAAGGTATATATAAAAAATAAAATTACAACCTTCATAATAAAATATATATTAATTATTGTGTTATTCTTTAGAAAAGGGCGATTTGTATCTAGTTAAGAAGAAGAAAAACGATGATGAATGGGAAGATTTGTTCTTGATAATAACATCAGAGTAAGTGTTATTTTATTGGACACATTACTCGCAATTAATATTGTATCCTATTTTAATTATACGGTTATCATAGTGAAATTAAAGAGAGGGATGTAATTACCGGAAAATTGAAATTTTGTTGGTCGACAAGTTCCGTATTATCTTGCGTTTTGGGCAGAAGTGAACCGGTCACGGTGGACATAATTTTTGACACCACCAGAGAAAATCGAAAAAACCGACGATATTTCATGGAATTAGATGCGGCAAAGGTAAAGTATAAATATAAGAAATTGTTAATGGGACTGTAATTGATAATTAAATAATACTATTGTGTTGTCTGATTATATTGCAGGGAGTAGTACAAATAATTGGCGAAAGAATGAAAAAGAGATTGATATCGCTAAAAGTTTTTAAGTGTATGAAATGTTCGACACATTTCTCCCAAGATTCGGAGTATCTCAGTGTTATATGTTCCTCTGTGTCAGGTATAGTTTTCACATCAATACAAAATTCAATATGTTTCGTTACTCGCCGAATTTTCACAAAACTCCAATATCTTTTATTAGGTACAAGACAGTTGAAGTGTCCCACCTGTGAAAGTACCTTAGTTATAGAAACGGACGAATTGTCGACTTTGGATGCAGAAAGTGATATTTCTGAAGCCTCTTCGGAATGTTTGATTAAAAATCAGTGTTCCGAAATTACAATGAAAAGTAATTTACGACACTCTGAATCTTCTTCTAGTATTGGTAAGTTTTGTTTCGATTTATGCATGTATTAAATTCATTGAAATGTTTAAAAACTGCTACGACATTTGTAATCGTGGAGCATAATATTTGTATTAATATACGGTGTTATTTGTTCATAATATCTTTACTGATATCTAAATTTCATCGTAATAGTAATGTTCACTCATTGATTGAATGTGAATGCATTAATTGCAATTGCTGACTGCATACCCGAGCATTTTAATATTGACTGGGACAATAACATACTAATCACGGTGCAGGTGGAATGGAGGGTGGAGCTATGTCCGTCACCACTTCTCTGGTGCACTCCAACTCTCACGTCCAAGCTCAAGTCTGCTGTAAGCTTCAGCCACTATACTTTATTACAGCACTTTTTGTCTTCTCAAGCCTTCCTTCCATATCATTAAACCGATTAAGCTGTAATATTAATAGCTTGATTATTTGCAATTGTATAGTGCACTATTAATAGATTCATATTTCTATTTTTCTATTCGTTCTATGTACAGATATAAACAGAAAATATGTAGAAACCTGTATAGCAACAAGTATGTTACAATTTATAGAGTTCTTGTCGAAAAACTGAAAGAAACGTATGAATGCTTCTTAAAGTCCTCAAATCTTTCTTACTAAAGTTGTATAGTAAATTCATGCGCAACTAGTATTACAAGATAGATCTATTATTAATAGGTTCGGCGAGGAGTTTGGAAGGGTCAAGGGAGTCTACGCCATCTGCGAACGTATTGAGTAAAAAATACGAAAATGATATAGAAGTACTCAGTAATCCCAGCCAAAGTAGCATTGAAGTTCTTGACGATACATCCAGGTAATTTGTTTCTTTTTTACTCTCAATATTCAATCATATATTTGTATATACACTCCTCCGCAAAATTGTACAATTTTTTTTGGTGCATTAGTTTTGTATGCATTATCAATTAGTAAACAGGTATTTATTTTGCAATGTTTGTTTCGATCACCGTAGAAATCTGACACCTCATAGAAAACGTTCTTCCGAAGAAAGGCGTACCGCGGTTGCTCCATCTCTTCTAACAATACCAGACGTAGCACCAATTACGACTGGCTTAACTGAGAGTAGTTCTTCAGGTTGCCCTTTAATTTTTAACTATTTTTTTATGGAAGAACAAGATTTGTATAAACCTTCGCTAATTCATGGCATTTTTTCTCTACAGGTTCTCTAACAGATAGTATTTGCACTGCGTACGAAAATAGGACAATTAGGAAAGCTAATGCGGACGAAAAATCGCTGAACAGTAACGATAAAGAGACAAAATTCACACCTGTAACAAATCTAACTTCTATGCTAGGTGGTCGGTAAAACTACGCGTCTTTTTGTCTGTTAATATTAATTATAACCGATGTTATTAATCGTATTTAACGGGCACAATTGCAGGATTACTCCAAAGTATAAAAATTGGTAGTAACAAACCATTAATGTTAAAGACGGAAGAAGCTCCGAGTTTCTTGGGCAGCAATATTCAGTATTCTTACACAGTCTTTAATAGTATAGACCATAGAATAAAGTTGCATATCATTTTGAATATATTTGAACACGAGAACGAAGAGCTCATCCTCCTTCTCAGGGTAATATATTACAATTCGTAATTTAATGTTTCAACTGATGGTTTCGAAAACAATAATTTATCATTTAATTTATTTACGAACTTCTAGGCAGAAATCTTAATGCAGACATCGAAGGATACATTTCCTGGTTGCTTAGTTTTGTCTACGTCAAAAGTTTACATCCTTAAAATTACTGGACCGGAGGGGTACGAAATAAATATCTTGGCACGCTGTTTATTTTTTCTGATACAAAGAATCTGTTTTAATTTTCTACCGTTATTACAGAGAGGATCCGCAACGTTGGTTGCATAAAGAAATTAGTTGGACAATAAACCGATTAAGACGCTTCGCCCCTATACCATTCCAACAAGGCGTTCTAGTTGAATTAGATCAACCTAACAGAGTGAGCGACGATATGGATTGCACCATTACATTTTTGTGCGTTCTGCAAGATTTCCAAAGAACGGTTAACTTTTTAATCTATGTTACTGGTAAATAATAGAAATATTTAGTTCGCGTGCAAATGTCAATCATCATAACATCATTATCGAATAGTGAATTTGTTTTTCACAGATTTCTTGTTACCACCAATTTCGGAGTATGTCGAGCTTGCAGCCTCGGAACACTGTACCGTTTTGATGCATCAGTTGTTAAAAGATTGCAAGAATAATGAAGACGGCGATTCGGTTAGACAACTGGCATTGTTCTCTTCCGCTGTGTTGAAATACGAGGACCTCGAAGTTGGACTTAAATTATCTAGTTTAATTGTAACTGCATCCGTGTTGGTGATATGCAATATACAGTGGCTTCTTGCCGTTAACAAGGAAACACCACAAATAATAAGGGAACAAGCTATGAGCAATTTAATTGGGATAGTAAGTATTCGTTATGAAATGCAACATGCAAGATAAAATAGAAAACAGTGTATAAATGGACTATGAAAGAATGAAATTAGTATAGTACAGTGCCAAGAGCTCTGTTTTTCTATACCTGATTAAGTTTCTCGTCCTATCATTTTTGTTTTCTTCTTTAGGAACATTGTAGTTCTTCACTGACCTTAAACTTCTTAGACGAAGTAATGGGCCAGGAGGAGACGTGGACCTTAAATTTTGTATCCGTGGGTGCTGCTGAAATAGTCATTTCTTCTGTGCGATCTCCATGGGAGGAATTGTTCTCGATTCCGTTACAATGCACCGTTCGCAAGTCACAAGACAATGAAGACGCATGAAACAACGTTCGCAAAACACGGAAGTATATTCTAGTCGATTAAAATAATAGCGGACGAAGTTGATCAGATCAAAATAATACGGATTGCAACTTTATTAATAGTTTTCGGGCTTATGCAAAATCTATAATTTAATAAGTAAAGAGAAAGAATGCGCAATATTTGACCAACGACCATGTATATATATATCTCTCTCTCTTTAATTTTGTCTAATAATTCTTTATAGTATTCGATTTATTGGCTCACGGGAAATTTCATATGGTGCTATTAATATTAAGGTATCCCGTCTTGAAATGTTGGTAATTACAAAGAACTTTTCGTATTATGTTCATAATTTATTATGCACTTTAAATAATCAAATACTAAATCACACCATAAATTTCGTTTAGTATCGGTTTGTTGTTTTAGTATTAGCAGTAGTATATTAACAGTCTACGATAAAAATATCTAAATTTATTGTAACGTAGCTTTAATGTAATGGTCAACTTTTACAATCACGTAGTTTTTATGCTGCAAAGGAAACAATCCATGAAAAGACTTCTGTCTATTTCTAGTTAACATTTTAATATATTTTACAGATATTTAAAATATCAGAGTCGCGTAAATGTACTTTGTACGCTTCCTTTGCAACATAATACGAATAATATACAAATACCAGTGTCGCAACAATGAACAATACTTGAATATCAATCTGTGATACGTATTTTGATTTTTATTATACTATATATATATATATTTATATCTCGCGTGCATGTATACATTGTAAAATTGTATTATATAACCACGTTTGTATCAATATGATAAAAAAAATGCAATAGACAATTTTGTAACAGCGTTATCGAAATTACTCACAGTAGCTTAAATGTCGATACTAATTGTACAGTTATTTAAAATAGCGTTATTCGACAATGATAAATGTTATTTCTACATATGTAAATAAATTGTTATCATATCTATTTATGTTGAGGCACTCCATGCCCCCGTAAAATTAGATCGAAGAATTACATATGCTTAAAAGGTAAGCCATGTGTACAAAGCAAACAGCAGAATTTTATGCTACCACAGTTCTAATTGAGGCAAGGCACACAGAGTTGATGTGTGTACTCAAGGTATTCTGTACGGATGATGATAATGGAGCATGTAATATGTAAATGAAACAGTTGGAAGATGCTGGTAATAACGCAAGATAATGTTCCTTAGATCTGTACACGAAGTCTGCACTCCAAGTTCATGCCACTGTTTCCTCGTATTTTTTCTTCGATACTGTTGCGCGTTTTGTAGTGTATGAAAATATAAGTAAAATCACGCAAATTGTATCAAATTAAGATGACTTTTATTGTAAAAGTTATAAGTTTATTGGCAACGAGTATGTTCAATTTTCTTTGTTCTATTGCACTACATTATTTGTAACTCAAAAAAAAAATATTTTTTCAGTCCCAATTATTGATGGACACTTTGGGTACAGCAAACATGGTATGTAATATTTATTATTTTGTTAAAGAATATTTTTTATTTAAAATATCGATGCGATATTTTAGATCAGCATACATGGATACAGAATTTTAAATTATGCGGCGGAGAGCTGCAATCTCCTGTGTCCATATCGTCGTTCAAAGCGATTCCTCTTCCTTTACCTGCACTAGAATTAATTGGATACCATGATTTTCTTCCGAGTCCATTATATTTGAAAAATAATGGCCATTCAGGTATAGCAAATATTTTTGCCATGAGAAAAATATTTAATAATAGACTTATTGTTTCCCCTCAGTTACGATGAATATAAACAGTCGTTTAAGAAGATTGCCTTACATATTTGGCGCTGCGCTTAATACAAATCGAGAATACGAAATAGATCATTTACATTTTCATTGGGGTGCAAAAAATAACAGAGGATCAGAACATATTTTGAATGGTGTTAGGTAAAAGAATAGAAAAGATACATTAACAGTTCGTTAAAGTATAATGTTAATTATTTGTTAAATTTTATTATCTTTTATTTATCGACAGATATCCTATGGAAATGCACATAGTGCATAAAAATAGAAATTATGCCAATTTGTCTAATGCATTGAATTACAAAGATGGTCTCGTCGTTCTGGGCATTTTTTTTCAAGTAAGTTAGCAAGACAATTTTTCAAACTCTTTCATTTTTCATGCGTTTTATTTTGATTTTACATTTATAGTTGCAGGAGGAAGATAATAAATCATTGTACCCAATTGTAAACGATTTAACAGGTGTGCAATGGTTAAATAAGGAAACCAAATTAAATACTCCAGTAACATTATCCTCATTATTACCTATAAATATGGACGTATTTTATACTTATAAGGGCTCGTTAACTACACCCCCATGTAATGAAGTTGTAACGTGGATTATTTTCCCGACACCTGTACCAATATCTTTTGCCCAGGTACCTCCTTAATACTTTTGCAATCTCGAAGAAGGTTTTTTAAATAATACATTTTTTGCAGCTAAATAAATTTAGACTACTTTCCAACGGAGACGATATATTAGCAGATAATTACAGAAAATTACAAGAGTTGGGACTTAGAAAAATTTACGTCCGAAGATTGAGCCCAACTGTAATCGCAAAATATAACGAGACAATATTTGATGTTGAAAATTTGGATTGGTTTTGGCATTGAAGGTATTCTCGATTCATTTAGATTTATTAAATTTAATTAATCAAGATTAGATCGAAATCGCTAAGTTACGATTCAGTATTAAATTTAAATTAAGCCTGTAATACAGGCGGCGCTTAGTTTTAAAGGGTTCAAAACGGTGCAAAAAAAGAGGAAAATAATAAACAATTGTGTCAAAGGAAAATGATTTCAGTTTTTTTTATTTTAGAAGAAATTTATTTTAAAATTAATTAATTCTTTCTTTTCTGTGAGCGATAGTAGTAATAAGTATGTGTTATATAAATTGTATCAAAAACAGAGATTAAAGGCAATGAATAAAACGATTTTATCCACGGTATATAATAAAAAAAAACAGGAAATTATCTTATCAATCGTCGTATCTAGTGCACAAAGATTTTGTGTGTATTTGTGTACACTGGCGAAGCTATATGCGTGACAGTGTAGTGTGTGTGTGGGTCATCTAATGAAGTGACTCCCAGTACAGTAGAATGTGAAGGTAGAGTTGGTGAAACGATGTAATACGCCAGAAGGTATTGACAGTGTCAGAATTTCACACGATGTTGTCATCTGACTTACATACAGATATAATCATACGACTTTGTTAAATTCGGAAATCGGATTGTGTGTTTAGCGTGACAGTGTGTTATTTTAACGAGATTTGGAATCGTTGAAGTGAATACAAGCGATGACTATAAATAAGGAACGTTCGCGTTAACGAATTACACAGCTAATAAGAGTACATATTGCCGTATTATTATTATCTTTTTTTTTTCTTTTTATTTACCTGTTACACGATTCCAGTTTCACACGATATACATACAATGTGCCCTTAAAAGGTTATGCGGTACTTTTTTATCGATCGATTTTACTTTTGTGCTACAACCGCCTGTTGTTTGGCATAGTACATAGATCTAGAGTTACGAAAATCCGTTGAATCCTTATTGTTGCCTGTATTTCTGTTGTTGAATTTGTACATATTTCTACGCATTCGGAAAAAGTTTTCTCTTTCTCGAGGCACAAAGAAAGAAAAGCAGATCGAAAATGGTTTTCGAATCGATCGTTGCGGAACTCCTAAATAAAGTGTTGGGAGAGTATATCCAAAATTTGGATTACTCGCAATTAAAACTGAGTTTATGGGGAGGTAAGCATTCACGTACTGTTTGAAATTATTTCGACATTTCTTGCATATATGTACGTATATATGACAATCGAAAGGGGAAGTGTACTTGCATTAAATAGAAGTCTAACTACGCCCGGGAAACTTAGAAAAATCGAATGCGATAAACAGTGGTTGATAACGAAATAGCCTAATATTTCGTAGATACAACATCGATGTATTATTAGTTACATCGATGTGACATCAGCATCTATTTATATTATACGATCTCTCCGCCCAGTTCTTTATCGTTTATGAGATACACATGGGATGCACACACCTATGCAAAGAGAACGTGCTTTTGCAACATAATAGGCTCGGCGTTAAAATGAAAAAAAATAGTTCATTTATACGTAATCGCCTTGACGTTGCCTTGCACATAGAAAATGATAAATAAAATTCTTTCGTTATTTTTTGCCATTGTTTTTTGCCTATTTTTTAATAATAATACTTTGGCTTGATCGCTTTATTATTATTCCACCGCGTATTAGGGGCCCGTAGAATTTTAAAGCGTTTGAATTACAAGTAGTGTAAATGCAATAAAAAGATACCTCTGTACATTAGATACAGTTCTTCATTTATTCCTTTTTCAAATCCCACAATCGTGTTTACGTAAAATAATTCGATTTAAGAATAACATTTCGTTAAATGTTCTCCTATTTAAATTATTATTCACAAAAATAAAAAAAATATTAAAAAAAAGACCGCTATTTATTGTATTGTTTTATTATATGTACATATATTTGTCAATCTTTTTTTTTTAGTAGAAACATGCTTGTTATTTGTATGAAATTTATTTTTATTTTTAGGAGACGTAGTATTAAACGACTTGTTAATAAAAGAAACTGCATTAGATGTATTGGATCTGCCCATTAGATTGGAATATGGAAGACTCGGTTCGTACCTTGTGTATGTATATCTCCTTAATAAATTAAGAATATAACGTTAATGTAGTTTGCTTTCATGTATTCCCCCGTAGGAAAACTTATGTTAAAGATACCGTTCAAAGATATGTGGAATGGTCAGATCGATGCTATCGTTGAAGAATTATTTGTACTTGTTGTACCTTCAAGTCAGGTTGTCTACGATGCAGAGAAAGAAGCAAAAATTCGCCTCGAAGCCAAACGCACAGAGCTTGCAAGGGTTGAAAAGAAAAAACAGTTGGCGGATATTAAATGTAATTGTTCTTAGGCTGTTCAGTTTTTAATCGCTTAATTTTGTTAATCTAACGATTAAACGCAATGCCCGATTTATTTTTACTCTATAGCGCAAGAGAAGCTGGACGATTCTATGGTTGAAAAGCTTGTCGCCCGTATGATAAAGAATATTCATGTTGAAATCAAAAGGATACACGTCAGATACGAGGACCATGTTACATTTAAAGATCATCCCTTTTCTGTCGGTTTTACGCTCAATAACTTCATCTTAGGGAGTTGTACAGATTCCTGGGAAACAAATGGCAATCTAAAAGATATGTACGCCATTCCACAAATTTACAAGGTAGATACGGGATTAATAAAGAAATGTCGAGTCCGAGATAGTATTTGGAATGAAAAAAAGATTCTCCTTTCAGTTATGCACTCTGGATGGACTGGCAGTTTACCTGAATACAACTGTAGAACAATTTAGCAAGAATGCACAATCGAACTATTCAAATCTCTTTTGTAGTGGTATCGCAACCATGGATTATAATCCACCTGGTTATCAATATTGTAAGGAAGTATAATTTCAAATAATCAGCCGTTTAATATTTCTATTTTTCTATCTTTTTATTGTGTATGGTCTGTTTAGTATTGGGACCAATAAACGTCAATGCAAAGCTGAAATTAAATCCAAAGCCAGAAACAGACGGAAGTGATTATACAATTCCGAAGGTGTGGCTGGACTTGGAAATGCAGAAATTACGAATCGGATTAGCTAAGAGACAATATCACACTCTCGTTCAACTGGGAGAGGGTTTGGATCAGGCGCAAAAAGCTGCGCCGTACAGAAAGTACAGACCAAAGTTGAAATCTTACAGGGGATATTACAAAGAATGGTAATGAATTAGTAGGACTAGACATTTGATGAACAATTATTACGAGTAATTTATTGCTCTTAGGTGGAAGTTCGCATATACCTGCATCTTAGAAGAAACAGTCCGCAGAAATCGTAGGAATTGGGATTGGAATCATATGAAGGAGCATCGAGATATGTGTCGCGCTTATGCTAATGCATATCAGACAAAATTAACAACCAAGAAAGTAGCACAGGAGATCGAAGATCTCCTTACAGAATGCGAAAAGAAATTGGACATTTTCAATTTAGTTATTATTAGGCAACAAATTGAGATGGAAGTTAGTCGAGGATATATGTTTATACGAGAAAAACGATGTATGCACTTTGAAGTTACGATAGCAAGTTAATTTTTACCTTGTACATTGTAGGTGGAAAAGTTGGCAGAAAGAGAAAAGAGTTTAAAGGCGAAACGCGGTTGGTTCGGTTTCTTATGGTCCAGTAATCAGGCAGAGGAAGCACAGGAATTAAATTCTGCAGCAGCAATAAGTAATAAACCGTATTATTATTTCGTATTGAATAAAGAAATTCTTTTCTACTGATACAAAATATTTTCGTTCAGTGCGGAAATTCGAGCAAGCAATGACGCCACAGGAAAAAGAGAAGTTGTACAGAGCAATTGATTATCAAGAGAACAGCGCACCAGAGCATTATCCTGAGACGTATGAAATGATCGACACTCGATTTCTTTTACACGAGCTACAAATTATAATTTTAGATACGGACAAAGAACATCCGTGCGTTTTGGATCTCCAGCTTCACGACGTGCAGGCTTGTTTCAAGTCCCGGCCATCTGCTAATGCCATTCTGTTCGTATCTTAAGTCCTTGATTCTACGAATTTCTATTTTCTTACCATGCTATAACACATTCGTTCGCGCTTTATTACAGAGTTACAGCATCGATTAACGAGATGAAACTGTTAGGAACAATGCAGGACGGACATATTCCTTCATTGTTCAATTCGCACGAGCACAGTATAGATCAGGTTTTATTATCTGTGTCATATGAGAAAAATCCTCTGGATAAATTGTGTGGCGATCGAATCATAGTGAAATCGACGTCCGTGGATATTATTTACGACGGACAAACCGTCATAGAATTAGTTAGTTTGTTTAAAGTACAAAACTCGTCGACGCTGAATAAGTGAGGAAAATTTTTATGATTATAGATTTATTTTTTTCAATAATTTTATTAAATAATTTCTCCTTTATTTAGCCTTCAAGCAGCGGCTGCAGAACAGCTGGAGGGTTTCAAAGAAATGTCGGCTCTAGGTTTAGAGCATGCTATTCAGAAGCATTCGGTACTAGATGTACAGGTAAAAAATTAATTTTAAAATACGTGTTCATTATAAAGATATATATATATATATATATATATATATATATATATGTGTGTGTGTGTGTATGAAATTATATATAAAAATATTTAACAGGTCAACATGCAAGCCTCTCAGCTAATCATACCACACGACGGATTTTATGACAGCACAAAATCATTGATAGTAGTCAATCTTGGTAGCCTACAAATGAATACTTTGGGAAAGCCAGGGGATGTTAAGAGTAATGTAACTGTGAAACAATTAATCAGTATGGGTAAAAGCGAAGAAGATGTGTTATTGCATCTAAGAGAGCATAGTTACGATAAATTTGCTTTAAAGATCGTCGACTTTCAGGTACGTGTTTTTATTCATTGGATCTATACGCATCGACATGAAATATTAAATAATGTATGAATTTTTATGGATAATTAATAGGTATTAGTTTCACTGCCTGGTGAGAAATGGCGCACAATTTTATCATGTGCAGATGATTCTATGACATTATTGCATCCAACGACTCTTGAAATACAATTTCATAAATGTCTAATAACAGATGATCCATTACTTCCAAAGCTGCGATTGATAGGGCAATTGCCATCAGTTTTTATTAATATAACAGGTACTTCTTCAGCCTTAATTCTTTCAGTAACTATTACACAAACAGTAAGTATCCCTTTCTTTTCTTTTAGATATTCGTTTCTTACAAGCTCTCTCGATCGCCCAAAGCATACCACTTCCAAAAGACCAAGAAGAACTGGTAGATCAACACAAATCGTCGCTGGTATGTTCTGCAATTTCAAGTGCAATTTTTATAGGTTGCTTATGGATAACGATACATTTCTTTTTTACAGAGCAAATCTGTTTCACAATTGTCTCTCTTGAAAGATATAACTGCAACTATTGCCGAGAAGAAAAGGGAAGAAGATTTAAATATGACTTCGATCAAGCAAACAATTGATTTGGAAATGAGATTTGAAATGAAAGGTAATGAATATAACAATGAAAAGTGTAGTGTAACTAAAATTGAACATTCGACCAACGATCTCGCAACTTATTACAGAATTTGCTGTACGAATTTCCGCACAGAGAGGCGACACGGTTTTACCATTTATGAAATTGGAGGCACGGCAATTAGAGGCTGAAATGCTGCAACGAACGTACGATAAAGAGATCTTATTGAGATTGGGCGGTGTTCAAATAAAGCAACATTACAATGAAAAAGAAATATTTATGGTAAACACTTCTATGCTATCCGGCAGAGATGAATATTTGATAACAGTGCAGTATATAAATGTAAGTACTATCTTTAATATTATTATTATTGTATTATTGAAGAACAAAATAAATTATACATTTGTTTATTTTCTCAGGTAAATAAACGATCTCCAGAGTTTAAAACAAAATACGATTCCGTGCTGCAATTATTGAAACTCGAATTTACAACGTTGGACATTTTGCTGCATCAGGAAGCTCTGATAAATCTTCTCAAATTTGTCTCATACCTGCAGGTACCTATAAAAAGAACAATTAACGATATTTGGAGTGGCTTTACCGCAAGCGTTAATTTGTTTGTACGAAAATTGTGTAAATTAAATGGTGCAACGTTATTTGTATAAATTGCAGGATCAAATGAGTGCTATAGGAAATAATAAAATTGAAATGGAGCCACAAGTACGACCACGGTATAGCCATTTCGCTTCCATTCACGAGGAAACTTCTTCGTTTTTGAAGGATCAAATTCAAAAGCAAAAATTCAGATCGAACACGCGTAAGTTTCTTCAAAAAAAACAGAAAGAAAATTGATTTCTACTCTATGCGAACCAATGATTATATTATTTGATTGCACGTTTAGGTCGGAAAAGAATGGTGATTGAGCATGTAGATTTGAAAGTCCAAGCGAAAGTTGGAACAATCTGCATGAAGATAACTAGCGACTGCAGAGATATTACTGCATTTTACATCGAAGGCATAACCGGCGGATTTATAATGAAGTCTTCCTATTCTCAAGCAAATGTTAATTTATCCTCTATCAGCATTAAAGATCTCAATGCAGCATCGGCATACAGAGACGTACAATTTAATTGTTTAATATATACATTTCTGCATAGCTGCATATTATTTTGTATATTAATTCGTTAATACTTTTGATTAATACGCAGATTGTATCGGTGATAGAAGATAAAGAGTCCTTGCAAATTCAAGCTATAATATATAATATTGAATCATCGGAAATTGATAAAAATAATATTTCTGTCACTGTTATTATGGGTTGTTATCGTATCGTGTTTTTAAACATGTTTGTTACCAGTTTAATGGTGAGTTTTACTATGATCGTTGATACGATTAATTGTATAAAATGTGCTGAAATGTATTTAATGTTTCTTCAGAGCTTCCTGAACAACTTCCAAGCGGCACAGCAGGCTATAAAGGATGCATCGGCAGCGGCTGCCGAAGCCGCGAAAACGAATATTAAAGATGTTAAGGAAAGTGCGACGCGTATTGGTCTTGCAGTAAAAATAAAGGTGTTTATTTGGTTGATTAAATTTTATATATTTTTAGAGTATTTGTCACTGTCTAAAATATTTTGTTTAAGGCTCCTGTGATATATGTGCCGATGCATTCGAAAAGTGATCATTGCTTAACGCTGGATATGGGTAATCTTACTGTATGTAATGTTTTTAAAAAGCTGGAAGTCACAAACGAAGCCGGAGACTGTCCAATCGTCGATGAAATGCGAATAGAGTTGCAAAATTTAAAATTGTCCAGGTAACAATTGTCTGTAACATAAACCAATTTTTCTTAACTATATTCCTAATTTGCCCGATTTCTATCTCTTCTCTTAAAGGGTGAGATTGAATATGGAAAAGTTCACGGTCGAGAATGAAATACTATTATTGGAGCCAGTCAGCTTTACGTTACTCATGAAACGTAATTTATCAACAGCTTGGTTTACATCTATACCAGATATTGAGATGTCTGGCAGGCTAAATAAAATTAATATACTCATAAGTAAGGAGGACTATGCAACTGCAATGAAAGTATTGGAACAAAATTTGGCCGAAGCAGTTGAAGATAAGACATTCACATCGAACGCTAATCAAGGCGAGAAGAAACTTGAGGTAGAAGTTTTGCAGCATAGACCCTCGGGTACGTTTAAATAATTGATATATTATTATCGATTGCTACGATCAATTGTTAATTGATTTTCCTGAACAGACAAGTTTGAAAAGTCTGCTGCCGGAGATTCAGGAGATACAGACCTCCATGGACAAGTGCACGCACACACTTCCATTAAATTTGAATTTGTTATGGATAGTCTTGTGATCAGTTTATTCACGGGAGGTTCGAGAACGGTAATCTAATTTCTGCATTTTATTATATAATGTTATATAAAGACGAACAGACACGAAAAACCATTGAGACAAAATTACAGATGCAGTCGCAAACTTCCCTGCTTCACCTGCCGGAGAACGGGTTGGCGAAATTCTGTTTGACTCACTTCGCGTTGAAAGGCCGAATTTTTGCCGATGGATTATTGGCCACTTCGATTCTTCTTATGAATTGTACTTTAGACGATACGCGGCATAATAGTCAAGGTTCTTTGATAAGGATTATGGAAAGAATTACTGCTGTACCCCCTATAGACGACGTAGAGAAAGAATCCAAATCTATTCGTAGTATGTTAGATATGACTATTAGACAGAGCTCGAACGACACGTTTGGTAAGTTGAAAAAACCAAAAGGCTACTGAATTTTTCATTGGGCTAGTTTTTGATTAAAATGTACTTTCAGTCGATCTCCGAGTTTTCTCGTTTAGCATAATAGTATCGCTCGACTACTTAATGAAAGTAAAAGACTTCTTCACTATCGAGACACCACAGGCAAATAAACCTGTTCCTCAACAAATGTCGAAAAGTTATAGCGAATCAATGTCGAGAAGAAGACAAACTACTGTGACGCCTGTTAAACGGATGTTCACAGTTAATGTGCACGTTGAGAAACCCGATATTATTTTACTGGAAGACATGGATGATATCAATTCGAATTGCATTATACTAAATGTAATACATGCATATACGTATAAAAATTTGATTTTGATAAATATATTGTACATTTTATGTTCGTTTCATATATGAATTATTTTCTCTTTCTTTTAAAGACCGAATTAGTATTGAAAGTACGCTTGATGGACGAACACCAAGTAATAACTGGGTCCATAAAAGATTTGTCAATTTTAGCTGGTATATACAATCCAATGAAAAGAAGCGATTGGATATATAAGGTAAAAATTTGAATAATACTATATAAAAGTTCCTCCTTCGACCCTCCAAGTTATGTACGTAAAATATGAAACATTTAATTGCGTAAAGGTTCTGAGACCATGCAGTATTAGTATAGCAGGCTCTACACCGCAAGAGAAAGGACTTCACCTGGACGTTTGTTGTACGGATATTCATGTATCAGTTTCTCCAGGTAATTCAACAAATTATTAAAAAAAGAACATTATTATAATAAAAAATCTTAATCGAACTGCTGGTTTGTAGGAGTCATAGAAATACTAAATAAAGTGGTTCATACTGCTACGAAAACGGAAGTGATAGATCCAGAAGTGGTCGTTACCGAACAAAATTATGAGGGATTGTGGATTGTAACTCCGTTTGAAGAAAATGATTACTGGTTTTTGAAAACAGGTAGAAAACATGATATATATATCCTCTTCGGTTTATTTTTAAACATATACATATTAACGTTGTTCAATGCGTTGATACGTTCAATGCGATATATGTTCAATGAGCAAATGCGTGGCCCGCGTGTCACGTGTTCTGGCGGGCCGCAGTTTGCTCATCACTGCTCTACATGTTTCCCCATTTTTCATTAATTTTTTTGTAGAAGTGGGAGTGGAAGCAATAGAAGATTTTGTATATCCTGATGACGATGTTGCGACACTTTACAAACCAGAACTGGCAATCATTTCAGCACCGACAATTCTTCTTACGCTAGAAGCGGGCGTTGGTAACAAGACGTTACCGATGCTCTTACTTAATATTGGCTTCCAAAGTAACATAAACGATTGGAGTACAAAAACTGTAAGGAATATTGATCGGTTTTCAACGATGCCATGCTTCGATTATTTATTTTGTATACATATGATAAATTGAATACTTTTAGATGAGCATAGAATGCACAATGTCGTTGATTATGGCATACTATAATAGTTGCTTAGCATTATGGGAACCATTGATCGAACCAATTGAAGGAACAAGAAATGGAAGACGAGTTTCAACGCCATGGGAGCTCAAGACAAAGGTGAATACAAATTGAAATTGTGAATGAAAACTTAACGATTCTTTACCCTTACAAATTTATCCTACAAGTGTTCATTGCTTTTACGTATTAGATTCAATTTAACGATGTCTCAGCAGACTCTAGAGGCGTGAGTGCGATTAGTCCGACTTCGGACAGCGAGCCAGAAGAAATACATCAAACTCCAAAAATGTCTGTCGACGTTGTGTCTACTGTAAGTTGAATATCATACGTATTTATAATCGTTCACAATGTTTCCATATCATATTAACGCTTTGCAATAGGAAAATTTGGAAGTAACAGTGACTAAAACGTGTCTGGATGTATTGAAACAACTTGGCAATGCATTTTCGTCCGCCATGGAGGCTGATGGAAGTGGAACGGCAAAAAGTGTCGCACCATATGTACTGAAGAACGAAACTGGTTTGGCGATGGTTTTAGATCTGGAGCGCAGTCATTTTAAGGTACATATCGTTAATTTCTTTTATGGGCGTAAACATGATTTTACACCATTGCAAAGTATAATAAATATTTCGTTAGGTGTTTAATGATGCATCGGAAGTTGCTGGGATTAGCGCGGAATCGTACATGGAAGTGATCCTCGAATCTGGTGCATCGATAGAACTTGCGCCCAAAAGTACGAAAACAGACATACGCATGGTCGGTGAATTCAATGCGGATACCGTAAAAGAACGGGACGATGACAAGTTCATTATTTCGGTAATATAATTTTTCTGGTACATATTATATAAATAAGATAATCATTTTTCATCTGTGCATAATATTTCGTTTTTAGTTCAAAGAAATTCACGGTAACTTGGCGATACCCGTTCTAAGGGCGGATAAAAGATTCTTTTCGTTAAAATACCGAAAGGAAGGCTCCGAGGAATGGGGAATAGTTTCAGACGTTTTAGTGGACGAAGGAAGTACGATTGTTACACTGAGAAGTATTTTGCAGGTAACTTACATAAATTGTCATCCTTGTGTTTTGATAATGAATGAAAGTAATAATTACTTGAATACATTTCAGGTGCACAATCATTTCAGTCAGCCGATATCTGTGTATTATATGACTAAGCGTGGTAATGAAATTGAATGCGTGGGTACTGTTGCTCCGGAGTGTAAATTAAATCTGCCTTTAGACGCTGTCTATACACCAACAAATCTTTATTGGCTATTTTTCAGCGTTGAAGGGTAACTTTTCGTGGTCGACAATTGAATTTCATTTTCGGATTACACGAATGTATATATCTACAAGTATATTGAATTTCATTTCAGTTACATGGTTTCGATTGAACCATTTGTTTGGAAAGATCTGCAAAAAACGGTCAGTATGACGAAACTCCTAAAATGCGAAAGTCGAGCAAAACAAGAAGTTGTAGAACCGTTTTACATAAAGGTAATCAATTCATCACGTTTCGTTAAGTTTGTACACTTTTAGAATATTCTTATATTTTATTTCTGTCTCTTTTTCACGAAATTTCACGCTGTATACTATATACGTAACACAATTGGGATGTTTTATAGTGATACAACGAAACAGACGATTAAATTAATTTTCTCTTTTTTTTTCACTCTGTAATATCAAACAAACTACATGCTTTTATAAGCAACAGTTTTTACTTTTAGATGTTTTTCGTGATGATTGTGGTTGGTAGTATTTTATATAATAACAACACTATTGGCTTATTATTGAATGCTATTAACTGGCGATCCGTATTCTGTCGTTTCATTGATTGCGTCAAGCCCCTTTGCTTGAAAAATTTACCCTCTGAACACAAAAAATATCTGGAAGCACCTGTACAGGTACTACCATTTTTTTTCTAAACTAGTTTGAGAACCCGTTGCTGCTTATTATATATGTTGAGTGTCCTACGAATAAATCTTTTTAACACCGCTATTATAGATAGCTAATATTTTTTGATGTGAATGCGCAATTTGTAACAGACGATACCATATGATACGCGATAGAATTTTTATCGTGATAGAGAGACCTTGTGTATTTAACTGTAAATAATTATTGGCATTGTTATCCTCGTCATTGTTAATTATATTACATTAATGTAATTACGAAAAATGGAAAAGGAAAAAAAGGAACTAATTCATGTTATATTAAATTTAATTTTTATACTGTTTAAAAAATCGATAATTTGATTGAAAACTTTATATTTCTTTTATTTATAAGACGTTCCAACTTTTGCAATTATACTTTATCACGTAAGAATATTTTTATATTATGCACAAGGTGTTCATATAGTTGTTGCAGTTTTACATTAGTTACCCGCACGTGTTTTATGATTTAATCGTGTTACAAATCATGGATGTGCCGTTACTGTTATGCCTTAAGTATCGAAGGTACTGTTAAATTATTTAGATGGTAGTACAAAGAACAATAGAATAACATATAGTAGAGAGAGAGAAAATGAATAATTCTAAGCTCGTCCCAAAAGAATTGATGTGCTTTAACAATTCTTCGAATCGTTTACAGGCTGTCGGCGAAATCGAACAGGTCTACTTCGAAAATACTAGTCGGCATACTATGGCAAGTACAATTTACAATGTTCATTTATACCCATCGGTATATTTGAAAAATTTTCTGCCCATCGATATCATCGTATGCCTACCTGGGGTAGCGCAAGAGAAGCTTTTAGAAGCTGGTACATCTTATCAGATTCCAACAATCGACCCAGGAAAATCATTTATAGTTATAAAGGTAGTCAGATACTTATAACAGTATTACTATTAAGATCCTTTTTAATTACAATAATGCATATTTACAGCTACCGAATTATTTGGAGAAAGATTGGTCATGCAGGGGCGAAATATTGGCAAATCCACCAGAATTTTCTGTCTGGTCATTTGAATCATTCGACAGCGCAGAAAAAGTTGTAATGGATTTAGGGATGCATGCGTCACACAAACATGGTTCTATTATTATGGCATTATATTGCCCATTTTGGATGTTGAATAAAACGGGCTTGATGTTATCCTATCGAGTAAGTGTCAACAGTTTAATTAATAATTAATTGAACAGCGCCAATCTTATTTTGTTCGTTTGATGTACGTCTCGTTTATTATCCTAAATATTATAATTTTATCGACGAGGAAGTAAGTTGCACTTGGATTTATTTTACTTCAAGTAAAATTCACTTCTTGTTACGTATTACGTTATAAGCGTAAAGGACAATTATTTGTGACTTTACATTTGAATGATATCACACAATTACAATTTTAATAGTTGTATTAGGCATGCAATTAATCTCTTCATGCAGTGCTTGAGTTACGATATATCGTGCCACATGTAAGTGCTATGCTACACATTACGCATGCTGGAAGTAGTATAATGTTGCAAATTGTTCTTCTACTATCGTCTACTATCATATCTTATCCAGTAAATTATTTTACAGAAATCAAGTAAGGGTGGCAAAGAACACTCGAGTCCGATCAAGGTAGAGATTTCATGTTACAGTATTTTTATCATGCTTTGGACGGAATATTCATTAAACGATTGTTATATTATGGTGGTCGTATTTTTGGATGCACCAAATTTATTTCGAAGTATTATAGTCGTTCAATTTATTTCGATAAGTGTAAGGCTTGATATCTTCAAGCTTTTTCCTTTTGTTCGTTTAAGTTGAGCATCGTTTTATTCATTTTCTTTATTGTTGGTATAACAGTATAGCAGCATGCTGTACCTTACAGAACATTAAGTTAAGGTAGCTTTTAAAAGTAAACGTTTATTTATGCCATGAGGGATTGTTATACTGGCAGGTAGATAATCATAAATTTTTAACTGGCTATTGCACTCATTTTGTTGAGGAACACTAACTGCATCATTAACGGTCCCATGAAAATACATAGAAGGGTATCTTTCAGAATTTGGTTTGCGTGAAAGCCCGCCATCCACGTGCAGAATGCAGGAAGAAGAAAGCACGTTCGGTGATATATTGATTTCCTTTTATATTGGTGATGGTTTAAATCTCATAAATCGTAAAACAATCTTTTCACACGAGCTAATACATCCAGAACTAACTGTATCTGTGTCTACATGTTGATACATCGCTCATATTATATTCTTATCATCGTCAATGTACTTTTTTTTTTTACTAACTGTACATGTACCGGTGATCGCACTGTTTCATTATTGAAATGATTAATTTATAACAACTCCCAGACATATCGTTCCAATATTAACAAACTAGGTCACATAAAGCTTCATTGATGTTTTAGTTTTCTCCTGTTAGTTTGCTTATCCTGGCATTACCATAATCTTGCAACATTACACATACTTTTACATGCCGTTAATAAGTACTTATTAATTGTAAATAGTGAGATGCTGCTTGTACACTTGGATGTGCATATTATTAAGGCATGCACGAGGCATGGTAGCCACGGGAATAAAGAGCACTTAGAGAAATACTTGGAATTGATTCGCGTGAAATGAGACCGAAATTATCAATGAGAAAGAATAAACTCGAAAATATATAAAACATGCAAAAATCTATCAAGCTTTGTTTGTTGAGATACACAAGCAAGATTGTAAAACAAAAGCTAACCGGTGTTGGCGAATTGTTGTTTATTGTAAATTGTTCACGTAACAACGTAACGTGATAACATTGTACGAAAATATTACAAAATGCAATTAGTTGCATTTTTATCGCACGTATGCAGTTAATGAATCTGCAATTTTTACGGCTGAAATAATCTATTTCTAAAAATGTTTTCAGAGCGGAGACGATTACTTGAATGTGTTGTACCATCCAGAGAACTTTAAGGGACCAATACTGTTCTCATTTCGATCCAAAGTGTTCTTTGGTAAAAAGAAGGCTATGATTAGGGTGGAGGACGGTGAATGGTCTGAAAAGTTTCCAATAGACGTTGCTGGAAGCGAAGGTGTAGTCGTTTGTAAATGCAATGGTTTAATATACCAGGTAGCTATAATTCATTTTTATTGTTTTATAATTCAACGCCCATTAGTATGGTAAACTGATTAATAACGTTTATCATATATTACAGATTGGAGTGCACAATCAGTTGACTTACAATTCCCTGACAAAACAGATTACATTTACTCCCTATTATGTGCTTATTAATAATTCGGATTACCTGGTCGAATGCCAAGAAGGTGACAGGCCAGCTGATCCTATGATCAAGGTAAGAATAATTTAAAAATAGAAATTATAATGTTAACATAGAAATTATGCTATTGCTTAAATGTTACGCTTAATTATTTAATTTATTTCAGATTCCCCCAGGAGAATGTACTGCTCTCTGGCCTCGTTCGGAGCACGAGCAAAAAACTCTGAAAGCTAGAATTGCCGGCGATGCGGAGAAAACGGCGCCATTTTTTTATACAGATAGTCATACTACTCTATTAAAATTAAATAACAAGGTCTGCTCTTAACATTTCCTTTCATAATGAAATTCAATAGTAAATTAATACACGTTTTGTATTTGACAGTATGGAGGAATCAATGTAGACGTGCAACTAAGCGAAGGTGGAGTTTATATATCGTTATCCGCGTATACAGACGGAAATGCCCCAGCTTTAATTATTAATCACACCTCGCATACTATTCATTTCTGGGAGAAGGGTTCCCTAAACGTCAGGTATATTCCCTTATTAAACACTGATGTATTGTGAAATTATTTTTAATTACATTGAATACAATTACTTCGCAGATCTGTACAGTCGTTTAACCGAATGTTTTACACCTGGGAAAATCCAGCAGGGCCACGGAAATTAGTTTGGGAAGACAACAATAAGAAGGAAATCGAAGATACTCTGCGAAAAGTGAACATTTAGTTTTATAAAAGTTAGATTGTCGCGTGCTATGTGAAAATTGAATGTCGATGAACATCCTGCCCTCTTTTAGGATACTCTGGGAACTTTCCAGTTGCCAGATTTGGAGGAGGAAGTGTTCTATGTGTCGTTTTTGGACGGAACGCAGCGTGTGCTTCTTTTTACGACAAACATGAAAGTTGCAGAAGATTGCCAGCTAGCAGGCGATTTGGAAGCTCTGGAACAAGAAGCGACAATAAGCATTCACGGTCTTGGTCTTTCTCTTGTTAACAACATCGCGAAATCCGAATTACTATACCTATGTATAGCTAGGTAAATTTCTGGGAACAGATATTACGGATATTAATTAATTCGCACAGTTTTCACTGGTTGCTAAATTTGATTCTTTAGCTCTGGAATTATATGGGAAACGCGCAAATCAATGTCCCATCGTTGGCGTGGACTCAGTACGAGGGAGGTGAACGTTATAGAAGAAGGGTATCAGAAATATATGCGCGAGCTACAAATAGGAAGAGATTCGATGCAGAGAATGATGCTTGAACCGAAATTGGAGGTAATTTATCGATATAATAATTTTATCATTTATTTTCTCCTACACGAATAATCGGAATTTTTATATAACATATGTGAAAATTAAAGGAATTAATTGAAAAATTGGAATATCTTTAATTTCAGGTCGATTATTTAAATATGGAAATGTTGAAACCACATCGTCGTTGTCTCAGACGTACTTTCCAAACTGGTCTATGGTTACAATATCGCACTTCTATACATCAAGTGCAGTTACACGCGAAAATCAATAGGCTTCAAATTGATAATCAACTTGCAGATTGCGTTTTCCCTGTTATATTGGCCCCTGTTCCACCGCCAAAAAGTGTTATGGCAAGTACAGGTATGTTTCGGTCAAAGTCGATGGCGCAAGTAAAGACAATTGTCCCACGAATGTATTTATCAAATTCTAATACATTTGAATAGTTATGAAACCGTTCGCCGAGCTCAGTATGGTTAAACGATTACTGGAACACAGCAATGTACAGCAATTCCGTTACTTTAAAGTTCTCGTACAAGAGTTTCACGTGAAAGTGGATATTGTATTTATTAATGCAATAATGGGATTGCTTGAAACCAACGAAATGAACGACGCGGAAGAAGTATGTCGTATTATTTTATGAAGATAGAATACGATATTCTGAGAGTACTTTAATCACAACATTCTCATATATTTCAGTGCAATTCATTTAAATTAGACATGAAACTAGTCGACGAGCCACTAATGTACCACGTTAGTTTAATTACCACAGCCGAACAGAAGAACTTCTTCGATCTGCTTCACTTTTCGCCCCTGAAGGTTTGTATATTGGCCGTTCAAATTTTTCTTTATGCTAATAAATTTCTACCGTTTTTACACAGATACACATAAGTTTCTCAATGACTGGTAGCAGCAGTGGCCCCTCTGCGGTACCTCAAGTATTAAATGTATTATTACAAGGCATAGGTGTTACATTAACTGATATTAACGATATCGTTTTCAAGTAATTATTCCTCACGTTCAAATTGCTATTCACATTTCTGTCAGATAATTGATACCTAAATAATATATTTTACATTCACTTATTATAGATTAGCGTATTTCGAAAGAGATTACGTTTTTATGACCAACAAGCAATTAATTTCTGAGGCAACAATGCACTACGTTGGACAGGCAATTAAGCAAGTGTACGTTCTCGTTTTGGGACTCGATGTAATAGGCAATCCTTACGGGCTTGTAGTTGGAACTATGAAAGGTATCGAAGATTTGTTTTACGAACCATTCCAAGGTGCCATACAAGGGCCTGGCGAATTTGCAGAAGGTTTGCTTCTTGGTATGAGAAGCATGTTAGGCCACACTGTTGGTGGAATGGCTGGTGCGGTTTCTAAAATAACTGGAGCCATGGGTACGTCCGCATTTTATTCTAAACATGTATTAATGTACCCTCTGTAACTTTATTATTGCTATTTCAGGCAAAGGTTTAGCTGCACTAACGTTCGACAAGGACTATCAAAGAAAGAGGCAAGAACAGCTCAATAAACAACCAGCCAATTTACAAGAAGGCTTGGCCCGCAGTGGAAAGGGTTTGGTAATGGTACGTAAAAATAAAGAAGAAGAATAATTGATTAACGTAACGAAAGGGAAGAAAATGAATGCTACGCGTGTTACACAATTCCAGGGTTTCGTTGACGGAGTAACCGGCGTCGTAATGAAACCGATATCGGGAGCCAAAGAGGAAGGTGTGGAAGGTTTCTTCAAAGGATTTGGAAAAGGCGTCGTCGGATTCGTAACTAGACCTACTGCAGGTGTTATAGATTTTGCCAGTGGTTCATTTGGAGCTGTAAAACGGTACGCGAAATAAATCTTACACATTGACTCACTAATGCAAGTAGATAAAACAGTTTGACTATATTTTTTTTTTACCTTTTAGTGCGACCGAATTGCATGAGGAAGTGAAGAAAGTAAGACCATCGAGGTTTTTGCAACCGGACAATTTAGTCAGGCCATATGTACGAGGGGAAGCCGAGGGGCATAAAATCTTAACTGTACGCATTTGTTTAATACTCTTAATTGTGTAACTTAATGGATGATTCTTTATTTTTTCATATAGGAATTGGAGAAAGGAAAATACGCGAATACTGATATTTATTTCTATCACATGTACATTAACAAGGACGTATTGTTGCTTACTGATAAGAGACTAGCATATTTGGAGCACAGCGATCTATTTGGTGGATGGAGGGTCTGTACATTTTTTGTTTACATTGCAATTTTCTAAATACGATAGAGGTGTACGATTCGATTCAATTCTGCAGGTGGACTGGACCTATACGTGGCAAGAAATGAGCGAATTGCCGAAAATAGTTGACAAGGGAGTGCAGATATATCTTAAGGATGCTAATAGAAAGAAGAAGCTAGGAAACCTGTTTGGCAGTGCAGATCAATCAAAAATAATTCTAATTTCCGATTACAATATGAGACAGGTAAGTTACCTCTGCTGAATATTAACAGAAGCGATAAACGTACTTGTAATAAAATGTTTTATTTCGTTGAAATTTTCAGCTTTTATGCGGTAAAATGCAGGAACAAATTATTCAGTGCGGATTATAATTCTAAAGATTTGAAAAAGTAGAAGACATACAATACGTACTGCAATACTTAAATACAAGTAATTGGACTAATAGTGCCTAGGCGACGTAAAATTATATTAACCTTTGCAAACAGAATTTTTGAAATTCTATATATACATATATATATATATATATATTGCGAAAGAGTTTTCTACAAATACTATTCACAAGACTGATACTTAATCAGAATTGACTAAATGTAGAAAAGAAACACTATATAATTTTATATTTATTGTGATTTAATCTTTGGCGGTAAACTTAGCATATTTTTCTCAGTCTATCGCTACTCTTTTTATATCATAAAACGCGTCAGTTTTTAATTCTATAATTTAATGTTAGATTATTGGGAGGTCATAAATCGATTCATATGATTTTTTAAAATAACAGATGGGATACGTAAGGCTATATAACTGACACGTTATTTGATATTACATGGAATCATCGTTATAGACTTTATCATTGTTAAAAATTCTTGGAACTCACTTAATATATTTAAACATCGCATTAATTATCGGTACAAATTTTCTACATTCATACAGAGATCAAAGGTGTAGTTTCGTAGGCATTTAGAACAACTGGGACATCATTTTATTTCTATCCCATTAATTTGTTCTCGCGTAAAATGTTTCTAAATGAATGCTAAACGTTTGCTATCATTGTACGACAGTATCATATTTTTGTACCGTTTATCAATAAGTTAAAAATTAATATATTCATACACGCATACGAACACAAACTCAAACGCACATTCTATGTTCAAGCAAATATTTGCATGTACCTGTATAGCTGCGTATCGTTGTACATATACGTACAGGATGTTTCTAAAGCTGCACAATCTTTACGATATTACGTAGCCGCATTCTTTTTTAAAGAAATGTTACCATCCAAATTTTATATGCATGTATAGAATCGAAATGTTTCACATACAAAAGCGGCTGTTCAATTTTTGTACAATCTCTTATCTGAATGATATATGACAGGGAACTATTTAAACGCGACCATTAATACATTTAATTTCATGTATCACACGTTGTTAGAAACACTCTGTATGTCTTTGTTATAAAATGGTTTAGTTGAATGTGTAGCTGAGATGAATGGAAATGATGGAAAATCCAAAGACAGTAGATTATACTTTTCACTGCTTACAGAATATACATGTTATTAGCATACGATTATATTTAATACCGGTGGTCTATTTAGTATATGTTATTGTTAAAGAAAGATCTATGTCTATTGTTATATATTATAATACTTGTATAAATTAATTGTATTACTTTAACAAGAAGAGTGTCAACACCTGACAAGTCCTAAGCTATGCTGATTTTTTATTGATTAATAAATAATAATTACCACGATTGTTGATACGTGTAGTATTTATATGTACCCTGTATACCTGTGATTGAGAAATCGTTTATTCCAACAAAATTCTATGGAAATTTATATGAGGAGGAAGCTTGATACCTGAATAAAAAGACACAACCATAGAAGTTCTTATTTTATTTCTCTCCCGTACATTTTTGTTTCCTCTTGAAACATTGGTCTTATCGTGTGACGTCATTTATTGAGAGCACAATTTTCGGCTAAAAATCGCCGAATGTTAATAGGAATATAGAATGCTAGTGGAGGTCGGTGCCAGAAAGAGAAAGGAGACTGAGGGAGAAGGACACAAAACAGTTTACTAACTCTTTTTTATGCGGCACCTGATACTCGAGACCAGACAAGGAGAGCACCAATGAGAAAAAGGACAGAGATAATGCTGGCTGCCACGCTCCGCCCCCTTATGGAAAAAATATATTGGCGGGGAAAAATCGCTAATTACTCATTATCCACGAATAATTTATGCACTTTCGTGATTGCAGAATAAACTACGACCCTCCTCAAACTTTCTCGTATATAATTTTGCAACATTCTTTGCTTAAATAAATAAATATTAACAATTGTTCAACGCATACGAGCAAGCGAGTCTGCTGTCGTCCCGCAAAGAATAATGATTAATTATTCGACAATAACTAGTACACCACACAAATCTACTATGAGGGAAGCTTCCTGAGACTGTCTGCTTAATAACGCATACAGAAAACATCATAAATTAATGCCAGGAAATCGTTAATTAACAAATAATAATCGACACGATTCTCACCGCCCGATGTGTGTATGCGCTTGTCTTGCAATAGACAGATCGCTTATTTTAAACAAAACTCCATCAAATTGGGCATGAGAAGATGGCTTGAGGCCTAATTGAAAGGGAGCAATCGTAAGAGTTCATATTTTATTCCTCTGAGTACATTCTTTTTGCTTTTGAAGCATTGCATAATAAAACGCGCGTGTTTGACAGGTTGTCGTCTGCTAGGCTGTTGCAATACGTGGCGCCATCTCTTGAGTGCATGCGCGAAGCTGCCGAAAGTTAATAGGAATACAGGATGCATGTAGAGGTCTGCGTCCGTGTACTCTCCTCGAATGCATTACATTCGCGGGAAAAATCGCTAATTACTCATTAACCGTAATTAATTTATGCACCTTTGCGATTGTGGAATGAAGTGCGAACCCTATGCAACTTTCTAGCATAAAATTGTACAGCATTCTTTGTTTAAATCATTAAATATTACTGATCACGCTGGAACGGCACTGCAGTGATTTACACCGACGCGATGAACAATTGCTAATATTTACTTATTTAGGCGATAAAGGTCGCAAAATTATATACGGGAAAGTCGCAGGAAGCCCATAGTTTATTCTACGATCGCAAAGGCGCATAAATTATTCGTGAATAATGAGTAATTAGCGATTATTCCCGACAATATAATGCATTCGACGAGAGCACACAGACGCAGACCTCCACATGCAGCCTGTGTTCCTATTAACTTTCGGCAGCTTCGCGCATCCAATCAAGAGATGGCGCCACGTATTGCAACAGCCTAGCAGACGACAACCTGTCAAACACGCGCGTTTTATTATGCAATGCTTCAAAAGCAAAAAGAATGTACTCAGAGGAATAAAATATGAACTCTTACGATTGCTCCCTTTCAATTAGGCCTCAAGCCATCTTCTCATGCCCAATTTGATGGAGTTTTGTTTAAAATAAGCGATCTGTCTATTGCAAGACAAGCGCATACATACATCGGGCGGTGAGAATCGTGACGACTATTATTTGTTAATTAACGATTTCCTGGCATTAATTTATGATGTTTTCTGTATGCGTTATTAAGCAGACAGTCTCAGGAAGCTTCCCTCATAGTAGATTTGTGTGGTGTACTAGTTGTTGTCGAATAATTAATCATTATTCTTTGCGGGACGACAGCAGATTCGCTTGCTCGTATGCGTTGAACAATTGTTAATATTTATTCATTTGTGCAAAGAATGATGCAAAATTATATACGAGAAAGTTTCAGAGGGTTCGTAGTTTATTCTACGAAGACAAAGGTGCATAAATTAATCACGGATAATGAGTAATTAGCGATTTTTCCCCGCCAATACAATTTTTCCGTAAGGGGGCGGAGCTTGACAGCCAGCATTATCTCTGTCCCTCTTTGGAATGGTCCGTTCCTTGTCTACAGAATACCAGCCGACCTCCGTTGTCATTCTATAATCCTATTACCAGCCGGCGATTTTCAGCCGTAAAATGTGGTCTCAATAGAAACGGTCACATACCTACGTAGACGACACAGCGCTGGTATACGTGTTAATTATTCGGATTTCAATCTCAAGAATAATGTACCAAGTGAAATAAAATGTTAACTTTTATGATTGCATTTCTTTATTTAGATCCCAGGCCTCCTTCTTATGCTAACTTTTACATGGTTTTGTTTAAAACAAACAATATTTTACTGACATGCGTACACTTTACATACCGTACGCGTAGTAAGAATCGTAATACTTATTATTTATTAACTAACAATTTCTTACAATTAATTGATAATGTTCTGTGCATGGATTATTAAATAGACAGTCTAAGGAAGCTTCTGTGATTGCACATTTAAGTGGTGTACTAACTGTAATCGAATAATTAGTTACTATTCTTGTACGGATCTAGCAGAAATCCGTTATCGTACGGGATGAACAATTGGTAATATTTATTTATTTAAGCAAAGAATGTTGCAAAATTATATACGAGAAAGTTTGAGAAGGGTCGTAGTTTATTCTGCAATCACGAAAGTGCATAAATTATTCATGGATAATAAGTAATTAGCGATTTTTCCCCGTCAATATAATTTTTCCATAAGGGGGCGGAGCTTGGCAGCCAGCATTATCTCTATCCTTTTTCTCATTGGTGCTCTCCTTGTCTGGTCTCGAGTATCAGGTGCCGCATAAAGAAGAGTTAGTATACTGTTTGCTGTCCTTCTCCCTCAGTCTCCTTGCTCTTTCTAGCACCGACCTCCACTAGCATTCTGTAATCCTATTAACATGCGGCTGTTTTCGGCGTCCACTCAAGAAATTACGTCACATACACTACGTAGCAGTCAAATTGCTGAGCATACTCGTTTTAAATAAATGCAAATTTCTCCGCTTCTAGACCCGATTTTACGTGAGATTCGACGCGCGTGTAAATATGGAAATTTATGTACCATATTCTAACTTCTATTTTGTTTGCATTGCAAGGCACGTTCATTTGTTTATTCAGAAATTTGGATTTTGACATTTTATGCGCTAACGTTATGTACCTCTATCAGTGTTTTAACATACTGAATTTCAAAACTTCTTTGTAAGTATATTTAGTCAGGTATTATGACCAATGGACAAATAATAATGCTTGTTCTATCCTATATTCAGTGAGTTTATTTACTTCTTTGCATACAGTACACAATTATTAATCGATACAGTTATTAGTACAACAACGCAATCGCCCAATGCCAGATCAAGAAACGCAAAGGTTTATACCGGGCCCACCGCAGTTGCCTCCTTTGTACAAGGGACAAACGATTAAGACAGTGAGTACGCCAGAGTGCCTATACAATATTGATACATCAAGTAAACATTATTAATATACGACACATGTATTTTATTATGGTAGGGACCATATACAACAACAGTTACAGATGAAATGGTACAAAGGAGGGAAAGGGAGAATGAACAATTGTATAGAAACTGGCTTGAACAACAGAGAAGAAGACAAATGGATCTTGACGGTGGCGATAATGATTACGTAGGAGAGTTCAAGGAAAGTACAGTGAGAAGAAGTTTTATTAGAAAAATTTTCTGTTTATTAACGCTTCAATTACTGTTCACAACTGGCGTCATAGCATTTTTCTTTTTCGTGTAAGCATCGCTAGTTGGTATCACTCGAATAATAATATAGCTTCGTGCAATCAATCTTACGAATCGCAATACATTAATGCCTTTGTTTTTAGGGATGCGGCGAGACTCTTTATGATAGTTCATTGGTACTTGTGGATTATAGCCATGTATGTAAACTTTACCAATGTTTACAAATATTCTTCAATGAATAATCGTATATTGTTCTACTAGGATATGCTTTACCATTTCTTTCTGCGCCATATCCCTTTCTGAGGGTGCTAGGCGCAAACCACCGTACAACTATATATGGCTATTTACATTGGTACAGCTTCTAATCATTTTTTAAATTCATATTTACATTAAGAAGAAGCGGCGCGTGGCAAAATAGGAAATACTAATCGCTATTGTTTCTAGACCCTCGCTATGTCATACTTGGCCGCCTTTGTGTCTGTTTTTTACGAGATGGAAGTCATTTTATTGGCATTAGGTATGACGGTATTAATTACGCTAGGAATAGGACTTATCGCAACATTCACAAAGGTATATTCAACTCCAAGTCCTTTCGTAAAACAGCGGAGAATAAAAGTGTTATAAATAATGCACAAGAATCTTGCAGTTTGATTTAACAATGAGGACAGGACTCATAATGATTGTCGGACTGGCTTCTATCGTTTCCATTTTTGTAATGTCAATAGTCTTGATGTTTACGTATATAAAAGTATTACACATTGCAATCTCGGTTATAGGAACGATCATGTTGTCAATGGTTAATACAGAATTATTAGCAAATTTACAGAGAATATTTCGCAGATAAAAGAGTAACGTTCGTCGTATTATATTTTTTAGTACTTGTACTTTGATGTGCAAACAATTATGGGTGGAAGGAGGATAGAATTAAATCCAGACGAAGTAGTATTTGCAACGGCTCAACTATATGTTGATATTGTATTGCTGTATCAATATATCTTAATGTTCATGGGATTGATTCATGATCATTGATTATATATTAACGATGAATTGTTTGGACAAATTTTATTGCTAAGAAATAAATTTCGATACATTTAAACATTCCACGAATGAAGTAAAACAAATCTTTCGTTTTTTTGCAGAATTTTTTTAAGGCGTGATTGATAAATTATTGTATAAAATTATACAATTTACGCGTGTGTATATAAAAAGTTATGCGCGCACACACTGACACATTTAAAGCGACTGTGCACGCTGTCAAGTCGGTTGCTAGGCAACAGCTTGTCAACAAAAAAAAACTAACCTGCGATACATTCAATGGTCGCGTCGAAATGAAAACACATACAATTTTGTACAAATATAAATGAGCGTGTAAGTATAAATTTTATTGCAATTTTCCGAATTTGCTTTGTATTATTCGTATTTTGCACCGAACGAATGGTATGAGTTGCATGAACAAGATATCGTCGTTCGTGTTGACGCAAATCAAACGAAATAAATATGCAAGATTTATGTACGCTGTTCACCATAACGAGAAACGGGGTCTTTTCTACGTAAAATTGGATGACAATTGTAAGATATATTATTCCATAAATTGTTCCTCGTTCAGTTCCTCTTTTATTTTCTCATCAGCACGAGCCAAATTACAATACAAACGTGATGGAAAAGTTTTAGACATGCAAGTGATCAGCGTGCCTTACAGGTACACAGGACAAGGTTTAGCACGGCTACTTACAGAGGTAGGTACAATTCATTGCAAATTTATTTATTCCAAATTATACATAATTTAACTATGCACCATACTTTCAGACAGCATTCACGCACGCAATTGTGAACTATTATTATATGTACTTGACATGCGAATACATGCAAAAGTATTATCTTGCCGTAAAGAATCCAGATCTGGAAGAAGTTATTGTCGGACCATCGCATATATTGGAAGGACCAGATTCTGAGGCCTTAGATCCTAATATAATATACGAACTACCTGACCCAGAAGATTTTATGATATATTCATCATAATAAACATCTTTAGCAACAATAATCGCAGCACTGTTGAATAATTATTAAGTTTAAGCCCGTATAGGCTTAGATATATTTTAATAAACTCAAAAATCGGCAGGCCAGTAAAATGGACGAGATAGAGTACATCACTTTAATCGAATGGCTCTGCCATCAACTCTACTTCAATGGAATGCTACATCACTGTAAGGAAGCATGCGAGGCGTATCCGACGAGCGGGCATTTAAAAATTCTCCTAGTTCTTGCATACATATTAGTTGGAAAAGTACAGGAAGCTATTAAAGAGAGTTCAAGCCTTACGAATAATTCAGACACAACACTGGCTGCGTTACTTCTTCAGAATATCGCTTACGCGAATAATGAGAACGTCGAGAAAGCCACCGTGACACAGATCGAAACGAGAATCAGAGATGAACGAAGAAAATCGTCTCCGAAAGCATTGTCGTTGGCAGCGTTGGTGCTGCTCTTGTCGCACAAGGTTGACAAAGCTAGAGATTGCATAGATAAAGCTTACAAGCTCGACTCGACAAATAAGCATGTTTTATTGACGAAAGGCTGGGTAGATCTGTTTGTCGTAAACGAAAGCAACGCGGAACAGCCAAGCATGCTCGACGCTGTTTTAGTTCAAGATCCGAAGAATGTGAAGGCCTTACTCGGCTCCGCAAAGTACAAGCAACAGCAAGCCGATTACACAGGAGCCATACTAACGTTAAATTCGTTAATCGTTCGTTATCCCAAATTGTGTTTACCGTTGGCAGAAAAATTGTACAACCAGCTCGCACTGAAAGACTGGGACCAAGTACTTGAAACTGCGAACAGAATATTATCCATCGATTCGAACAGCTTGGATGCCATGAAGGCGCGGGCTTTCGTGGCCCTTTGCAGAGACGGGAATTTTAACGAAGGATTGAAACACCTGCAATCCTTCTTCAGGACTATGATAGTTACAGAAGCCAAGAATGTAGCACTATTGGTTAACAATGTTCAATTGTTTTCGAGAGTAGCTTGCAAGGATCAGGCAATTTTATTGGGCATTTCCAGAACCATCGAGAAGATGTTGCAGCAAAATTCGAGGAGCGCCGATCTCATGGTCGAACTAGGAAATTTATACGTGTCGCTGGATAAAGTAAAAGACGCGGAACATTGGTACAGGAGTGCTGTAAGAATTAACGAGTCGTCGTTTGCAGCGTTGATGGGCTTAGCGCATTGCCAGCTTTTAGACACTTCGATCGACGCCTCGGATTTGGCACAGCAGCAGATAGACTTTCTAATGGAAATACAATCTAATTCAGTGGATTCAGAATTGCTCTTCATGTCCGCCAAATTGAACCCCAATGATTCGATCAAAGCCCTGAACTATTTGAATAATGCAGCAACGATAATATTAAACGATTGCAAATATTTGCCATACGGATATGACTATATGAAGAAATTGAATCCCGATTTATGTTTAGAGATTTCCAAGCAACGTTTAGTTTACTCCGTAACGAACGATGCAACGAACACGGAGGAAAACGGTTCCGATTCTAAGGAGCCAAGTTTGTATTTGTTGGAACAATTGTCCGTGGCATATCCTGGCTTGACCGCGGCTCAATTGTTATTGAGCAAAGCTAAAATGCAAAGCGGCGACTTGGAAGGTGCTTCCTGTATATTACGGGATTTGTTGGACAACGTTGATTCCTCTAACGCGGAGGCGCACTTGTTGATGGCACAAATTTTGGCCCGCCAGGGGAAATACCAATTGGCCTCGCAAAGTCTCGAAGTCGGTTTAAGTTACAACTTCAAAGTAAGGGACGATCCGATTTATCATCTGATTACGGGCATGGTTCAGAAAGAGAATAACGACATAGAAGGTGCGATAAAATGTTTTCGAACCGCCATGTCGTATACAGAACTGCAGTCCCATAAAAATGGAACAGACAGTACAGGCATTTCGACATCAGACATAGCGACATTGTACATCGAACTGATTTCCGCGTACGGAAAGATGAGGCAATTCGACGAAGCGGTTGCAGTAATAGAGGACGCGAGGATGAAACTTAGAAACACTGCCGAGGAAGGTAGAATATTAATTGGGAATGCGGAGCTGCTTCTAGAAATGGGACAGGTGGACGACGCGATTGGATGCTTGTCTAAAGTAACTCCTGATCAGTCTCATTATTTGCAAGCGCATACACGATTAGCCGAAATCAATTTGAAGCACAAGAGGGATCGGCATGCGTTTGCAATGTGCTTCAGGTTCGTTCTCCGTACACCCATACGCCGGCGTTCTTTAATTATATTTTTTAAAATCAATTTAAACCTACGAATCTCTTTCCTACAGGGAATTGGTCGAGCATTGCCCTGGACCAAAGACGTACAGTATGCTCGGCGACGCGTACATCTCGATACAAGAGCCAGAAAGGGCAATAGAAGCATACGAGCAAGCTTTGAAAGAGAACCCCACGAATAAGGTGCACGTAGCAAGTAAGCTAGGAAAGGCGCTCGTGAAAACGCACCAGTACACAAAAGCTATCAATTATTACAGAGATGTGATGAAGCAAGAGAATTTTAAAAGCTTGAAAGTGGATCTCGCGAAATTGTTTATAACTATGAAACAATACGACAAAGCGGAAGCTACACTGGTGCAAGAACTGCAAGGTGGCCTAAGCGTTTTAGTAATCTGATTACTTTTTTGGGGGGTTTTCACAAATTGAAGCTCCCAGAAATAATCGGCAATATGATTTGTTTCTTCTTTTTTCTCAGAAGGACGACGTGATACCGATACGCAAAGCTTGGAAGTTCGTGGCCAGCTGTTGTTACTGCTTGCGAAAACTCGAGAAAAAGCGGAGAACATCGAAGGTGCTTTGTCGGCGTTGAAGGAGGCAAAAGAGAACCACCATAGATACATGCAACGTATGGGAACTTCTAACATGGAGGACGATAAACAACTTTTCGCAAATATTTGTCTAACAATGGCCGATTACTCGTCCTCTTTAAGAGATTACGACCAGGCCATCACGTATTACAAAGAGGCACTGAGCCATAAACCTGCAGACGTGAACGCTTTACTGTCGTTAGCCAAGCTTTACATGCAGGTAAACGAGAACTTCGGTTATTAAATGACAATGGCGCGTTGTGCATTAATTGTAATTCCCCTCAATAAATGGGAATTACCGAAATTCTAATTGCCTCCTCGAAACGACACCTTGCATTATAAAATCGAATTGGAATTTTCCAATGAATTTATGACACCACGTCGCAGTGTAATTTCGCAAATATTTCCAAACAGTTCCTAACAATTTTCCTTTGTCTTCAACTTCCAGACGAATAATTTGGATCGATGTGCCCAGAGCTGTGCGGCACTGTTGAACGCCGATCCGAATAACGAGGCGGCGTCAATAATGATGGCGGATCTCGCGTTTAGAAAAGTCGATTTCGACACGGCAGCCTATCATTTTCGACAATTATTATTGAAACAGCCGACGTATTGGACCGCCCTGGCCAGATTGATAGAAGTTTCTCGTAGAACAGGTGATTCCCTTTAATTTGACGGCGAATTACCGATTCGATATCAATTTGACGGACAGTGCCGGTGAATTAATTTTCAGGTGACACGGACGACTTAGAGGAATGGCTTCGTCGCGCGGAAGCTGGTTCGAGTGGTGCGAATTTAACAGCCGGCTATTATTATTGCGCCGGCCTGCTGGACTGGCGAATGGGCCGATTAAATTCCGCGCTTCGTCAGTTTAATTTCGCTAGACGCGATCCTGAGTGGGGTCAACAAGCGATATACAATATGATCGAGATTTGTTTAGATCCGGACGACGATTCGCCTCTGTCGAACGAGGTCTTCGCCGACGACGAAGCCGAGTATCAAGACTCCAGAACTATGGCGCTGAAGACGGCCTTTCGTTTGCTGCAGGTATTAAAGAAAAAACCGTGACGTTTTTCTACGAATCCTGTTTCCCTCTTAATCGTTATGCAGCACCGTCAACAATGACCGTGTTACAGGAATTGAATCCAAAGGGCAGCCCGCACGAGATGTTAACCCACCGACTGTTAAGCAACTTCTTTCTCCTAGCAACGAAGCAGAAGTCTAATGTAGAGAAAGCATTGCAAGATTGCACATCGTTGGCCAGCCAAGATGCCTTGAGGGACCACGTCGGACCTGCCCTGGGCATGGCGATGGCGCACATTTTATTGAAACAGACCCCCAGAGCCAGGAATCATTTGAAGCGCGTCAGTAAAAATACGTGGACGTTCGAGGACGCGGAATATCTTGAGCGTTGCTGGCTACTGCTGGCAGATATCTACGTCCAATCGAATAAGTACGATTTGGCGAATGATTTATTAAAACGGGTCCTGCAGCATAACGCTACGTGTGTCAGAGCACACGAGCTCTCCGGCCATATCGCCGAGAAGGAGCAAAATTATCGAGAGGCCGCGTCGCAGTACAGCCAGGCATGGAAGTACGGCGGAAAAACGAAATTGTCCGTGGCGTACAAGCTGGCTTACTGTTCCATGAAGGCGAAAATCTTTGCCGACGGTATAGAAGCTTGTAACGAGGTTTTGAAACAGAGCCCCGATTATCCGCGTATCAGAAAGGAGATTTTGGAGAAGTGTATTAATAATTTGCGTACATAATAAAGTACTTTTCTTTTAGTGTAACCGTTGTATTAATTAAGCCCTTCTTGAACCTTTACCCTCGAACCTTTTTGGATCGAGTAACAGGTAATTTAATACCGTTACGATGAAATTATTGATTATACTATTAACTGCGTGCTGTTAAATTATAAATGCGAAGGAATAATGGTAATATATATAGAACTAAAGTTATCGCCTGTTGTCCCTGAATTTAGTTATAACTTATATTTATTCGAAAACGTGACAGTCGTTTGGGAAATGAAACAAAGTTGTCAAAATGAATTTTAGAAGGAACACGCAAATAGTGACCAATTACTCGCGGCGCAAGAACGATGTTTTAAAAGTCGTGGTCACAGACAGCACAACAGATATCGCACGTTCGTTTTTGTATCGTATGCTGATTGACAATGTGTTCGGGGCGAATCAATCTATTTTCGCCAGCTTGTACGAATTGCCGGAAAGGACGACGTTTTTGGAAAGTCTTATGATTGAACTTACTTCGTTTAGTCCGAATTGTTTAAACGGTAAACATCGTTCGTAAACATCTGTTTGTCACTGCATCCTTGTATGGGTTCTGTCTATTTGAAAAAATGTAGTTTCTATTTAACAAACGAAACACTTGGAACCGGGCAAAATGCAATAAACTAATCGATCAATCGCGCAAATTGAATTAAACGGTAAATTGTAAATACTATCACAAAAACTGGGTGCTTATTCGTTTACCAAGAAATTCGACTGTTAAACAAATTTGAGTACCAAAAAATTCGAATGCCAAGAAACTTTCAGGGTCGAATTATTTAAATCCCAAGGCCTTTGTCTTCGAGGGCCTTCAAGCTGTAAAGAAATTACAAGTTCTTACGATTCTAGAAGCACTCAAGTGCCTGGATTACCGACTACCTGACTATTTAAATGCCAAAGTGTTTCCGATCTAAAATATTTCAAGTGCACATTATAATGATAGAACTAATATTGGACTAATAAACCAATAATGTTTTTCCTAGCTCTTCTAATATTTTCTTTCCTTCTATGACTACAGGTATCAGTTACGGCTACGATGCCTCGGTACAATTCCAAGACGCTGATGTTGTAATTTGCATCGGCTCTGCAAGAGAATACGATTTCGTATATAACGAGTACACCGATCATTTTTTCAGTGAACACATTCTATTGTCCAAGTTCTACGTACTATTAACTGTCTTCTCGAATGTAATGTTGCGATTTTCTTTGTGTGAAAAATTTCTTTACGATGCACGCAGGGTGAAACGATAGAGAAGTACGCGAAGAAAGACGCGAGGATTATTGTTCTTGGTAATACCGCCGCGACAATCATATCGAAATACGCAAAATCTATACCGGCCAAGAATATAACTGCTCTGTCCTTGATTAATTGGAACATTGCTGCATCTCAGGTATCATTAATAAAAAAAAATCTTTCATCGGCTGACATAATTCTCGAGTAATGAAATTTTTCTCCGATTATGAGTATTCTAGATCGGATCGACACAATTTCTCTCAGCGAAGGTTTCAAAAGTGTAGCATTTTCTCTTTAGATTGCAGCTCAAGTAGGATGCCTTCCAACGGAAATAAAAAATATAATAATATGGGGCTCGAACGGCACGTACAATTTTCCGGATTGCAGATACGTATCCTTCACAAACGGGAAGCACATGAACGATAATCTTGTAGAATGGATTAGAAATGTCCTGCCGCAAGTAAGATGTCTATTCTTCAATATTTCATTAATACTGAACAATTTTCTTATCGATAGTCGCGCAATGTATACGTACTATGGTAATATCAAACGTTACTCCATTGTGCTCGTTGCCGATTGTGAGTTGCAACTTTTGTTCAAGTTTGAAACTTCGTGACGGTGAATCGTGCATGGAACAAGTTATATCGAACGGCTGTAAGGCAGAACGGATTAATATAGCGTAGCTGGCACCAGTCGCGGTGGACGACGGAACGAAAAAATTAATGAAAATACTCGATGCTTAATTTGGTCATTGTGTTTCTTTTTTTTCAGGTTGTTCGAAAAGCTTCGGGCAGGCCTGCTCTTATTAAATCCATAGCGTACACATTGGCGGAACACTGTAAAATATTATGGAACGGCACTGCAGAGAATGAATGGACTTGCATGGGTGTACTGTCTGATCATTCTTACAATGTTCGGGCTGACATGTTCTTCTCGTATCCGGTGATTTGTAAGGACAAAGAATATGAAATTGTACAGGTATGAAAGTGTGGAGAACTATTTCTTTCTTGTTAAATTAAGGAATAAGCAAAACAAAAAAAATTTCTCCTAACAGGGCCTTGACAACGAATCGTATATCAAGAAATATATCTCGAATTTGGCCAGGCTACTTTACAGAGAAGTTGAAGCTGCATTGAAAGTATGCTGTGCAGAACGAAATGACGATACACACAACAGAGTCTGAGGTACATCTGCTTGTTTTATTACGGTTTTACAAGACGCATTCATTTACAAGCTTCCTCGAACAACATAAACTCGTAACATCGCGATGTATTGTAGATACACGGAGCCATTATTTGTGCATCGTTGCTATTATTTTATTTTGTTTTTTTTTTACCATGCCGGACGATTAATTAAGACCCTCGTTGTTTCAAACGATATTAGTATCTCTGAGTTTTTAAACGCGTACAAAATCAGACGGATTAACGAAGCTACTAACATAATCGTGATCGGCTGTGCATCAGTCGAAAAGTAGCAAACCAACATACCTATAATTCCCTCGTGGACTGACTTTGGAAATAAAGATAACAAACGATCTGAATTAATTGATTGCAAAGCAGCAAGGGTAAATATGCCCATATAAACAAACTCCTTATAGAGCACAAAATAAATACGAGGAATCTTTTGTAACAAACAACGAAAACAAAAGGAATTGCAAGTCTCTTCGTTATCACAGCCAGCTCAAAGATCCAGATACATGATTTGTGTTGCAGAAATGGCTCCGCAGGCAGCAAGTGTACTAGCGACACAGACCACCGCTGTCGTTGTTCCTGACTTGCTGACGATCGTCCCCAAGCAACAAGAGAGCAAGAATTGCGCCAGAAAAACCATGGACGAGACAATAGCAATATCCGTGCCAAGACCACGGACTCCTGCGCTTTGAATGGCTTCACCCTCGGCTGTTACCTCGAACTACAAAGTCAACTAATTTAATTTCCCACGCGACACACACGTCGAATAACTTTGCCGCACCGTTACGATTCTACTTTCGCTATTGCGCTTCGTTCAACTATCATCGTGCTTGAAGAGAAAAAGTTTTAATGGCACCGCAAGGAAATCTGTTGTCGCGCGAACCGCTGTATTCTTTTGATAAATTCTCGCGATAATGTATTCGACGAATAAATCCACGCGCCCCGTTGAGATCAATTTAATCCGGAAACGACGATCTCTCTTTAGTGCGTGCAAGTTTTCTATGTAGAAAGCCCGCGGGAATTTCTTGCAATCCCCCGATTTGTTATTCGGGGAATTAGTCTCGGGATGAAAGTGGCTACTTACCGTCGACGAAGCGTGATAATGCGCAACGAGCAGATACGGCATGGTGAATAACGTAGAGTACATAACACCTGCGGTCCAAGAAAATATAATGACACCCGCCGGATGCTTTGTCAGGGCCATCATCATCATGCCGGCGCTGTAGAACAGCAGGCCGCAAGTGTAGACTTTACGGGCTCTGTGAACATAAGCAACGCTCGATGATAGATTAAGAAAAAATAAAATCGATTTAGTCGCGATAAAAATATCACACGACGGATCCCGTCGATCGCACATCATTTTCAAAATCGACGAACTACCATATTTCTTTTCTGTCGCGCGATGTAATATTCCGCTTATTTACTTGTATCGTTCTATGAGCCTCTCGATGATCAGCGAATAACAGGAACATGACAACGAATACATGGACATTCCCCAGCAGCCGAAACGAACACCGCTCTCATAGAGTTCCCTTTCCTTGCTACCTTCCGTTGCCTGTAATTTATTCGTTATTTCGCCGTTTCAGCGTACAAATCAATACGATTCATTGTGAGCAGAAAATATCGAACCTGCGGATCGCCGCCGTAAACAGCCTCGCCGACAAAATCCGTGAAGTACAGGGAATAACAGACGTGTGCCATCCAGCAGAATAAATTGGTTAAGCACACCATACGAAGACTGTGTGGCATGTAAACGATGGAAAGAAGATATTCTCTCAAAGTGGTTTTTGGATTGTCGCCGCTCTCGTCGAAGCCGCGTTGAACGTAATCGTTGTCCTGGGTTATTGTGTCTGGTATCATTGGTACCTGGCCCGCTCTTTTCTCTGGCCCTTGTACGGGAAGAGGCCTCAGAACAAATTCCTGTCGCACACGGTTTCCAAAGGCAATTTTCAAACAGCCAAGGTACCCGGATAAATAGGCGCTCCGTTTAATTCCACGAATAAATTCGTACGGTTAATTTAATTGGCTTACATCTTTTCTGGTAGCGATTTCCTGATCGTTGTCTAGAGCACCATAGGAGGCACACTCGTCTGTCGCGATCTTTTCCTGCTCCTTCTCCTCGTCCTCCTGCCCGTCCGACATCTAAACGAATTCCACGGTTGAGAAGAGAATCGGGATAAATTGTTTGTCGTCACACGAACCTTCTGCTCGTGCAGCTGCTGATATTCGTCCCGTTCCAATAATTCCAGAGGGATCTCCTTGAAACTGGTAATGGTGTAAGAGACGCAAATGACAAAGATGATCGTGATTAACGTGAATGTTGCATGAAGATGTCCACCGAGCATGACACCCAACGTTGTGGCGTCCCAATTGATGCCACCTAATCCGTATCCCATAAAACCTCCCAAGCCCGCCATTATGGTGAACGTACTTAGACCTTTTGCATGGTCATCTGTTGGCAAATATATTTCAACCAAGTTGTTATACCAAATTTCGTTCAACGTTTGATATTTGCCATTTAAATGTCCAAATTACAACCGTGCACCGTGCCCTTAAATTAAATGTACCATAATTTCGTTCATAAGACAGAAACAATAAGTTCATTTACTTGCCAGGTAGGGTGACGTCGAGTAAATAAGCTCTAGCCGGACTCTGGCAAGCGTCTGCATCGAAATCGAGCAAAACCGTGCCCAAGATCGTGAAGAAGATTCCCCAAGAATGGGATGGCGGTTTCACGGTGTCTTCTCTTCCTTGTTTCGCTGTGGTTCGATGTCCTACGGGAACTGTATAATTGCCACGGGCAGGTGGAGTGTCGCCAAAGGCGTATCCCATGTCTTCGCCGTTGGGAACTAGTAATAATCCTTGAAAGCACGAAGACCGTTGATAAATGAAAGAGGGCGAAATTTCAACAGAATTGGAAGAGATATTGTTCCGCTCGAAGGGAGAGAAGAAGTTAAAATTGTATTCAACTGGATAATAAAATAATGATTTTTCTATTATTCTCTATGGACGAAATTTGTACTCTTTTTGTACTTTTCTAACTTTCTGTTACTCAATTTTATTCTTCGCGTGAAACGATATCCAATAATGGTCGAATACAATTCATTATCGCGAAGAATCAGAAATTGTTCACTTTCAGTCATTGACGAAATAAGTTGACACAATTTCGCAGCAAAGAGATATATTATTCGTCATACGAATTGCGAAATATCCGAGCCAACAATTTAATAGAAAAGCGTCTCCTTTCAAGTTATTTCTTACCTATGAACACCCCGAGTGCCAATAAGAGAATGAAGGGCCTCCTCCTTCCGTATTTTGATCTGCATCTGTCGCTCAAGCTTCCCAGGATAGGCGTGACAAAGAAGCCGATAAGAGGGCTGAGCGCCCAAACCAGCGTCATATGTTGATGATCGACGCCGATCTTTAATAACGTCGGCGAAACGAACGCGGTCTCAGCGGCGTATGAAAATTCAATTCCCATCACTGCCGCAGATACTCGCACCAATTCACCTCTCGTCTTTTTTCTAGAAAACATTTCGATATCTGCAATTTCCCAAAATCTCGGTGTTCCTTCTATCTACAGTAATTTATCTACGTCCTCGTCAACGTATCTCACGTGCGCGCTATTATATCGCCCGACGACGAAGGTCTGGAGGAAAATGACAAATAACGTGTACATCGAAGAAGAGCCAAATACCTATAAATATGAGCGTAATCGTCCAAGGTTCTCTCCAACTTCGGCGGTCCCCGCAGGTGATTCAAAAACCCTTCCAGCCCTTGATCCGTGGGTATCCCGTTCCTCCACTCCTTCCAAGTCTCCCATTTCTCCTTAAACTTGTCACGAACATCGTGCATCCGTCCAGCGAAGCCCTCGTACTCGTGCAGTTTATCCACCATGATTCACAACGATTTCAAACTCTTTCTCAGCTAAAGATCCCCCTCCCCGTCATGCCGCGACAAAACAACAATACGCGAAATTGTTCTGCACCCCATCAAGAGAACAATCGACATTAATCACCGACGAAGTCTCGTTTAATTTCTACGACGATACACTTTCGAACGATCCCTTATATCCTTTCTATCAATGAAGCAGAAGCTTTCTCGGCGTATGCCTCATCGCGTTTCGCCGATACTCCGAGCGTGGAGGATGTTGAAGACGAAGGGGTATGTTTCCTGATAGAGGTTTGGGGGTGTGCTTCGTCGACGAGACGCGAGACACGACTGGCGGTTTCGCGAGCTCGCGACCAAGACGAAAGCTCCAGCAACGTCGGCTTTCACCCTGGTTACCTACTTGCATAGTCGCCCCATCCGTGTTCCGGTCGGATGTAAAATGAGCTTCCCGTGTACCGAGGGATGCCTGCTTGTCAGACGGCACCTCGTTACCGTTGATTAAAATCTGAAGACGATGGACCATTTTTTCCCTTTCTTTTCCCGCCCCGCGCAGAAAGCGTACAGACGAAGTTGAGAAATGTCTATTCATTAGAAACCGACGCAAGCATCGAAGAGGAATTGTTCTCATCGTAAACGTAATTTTCATCTTCGTCGAACGTATCCGCCCTTATGTAACTTTAATCTCTTTACGCGTGCTCCTAGATTGCCCCAGGACGTTGCGATCGATTTTTTTTTTTTTTTTATATTAAATCTCGGCCACGATGAGACGGTTCCCTTTGTTCGTATGATGCACCGCCGTGATTGTAACGAACGTGAAACGTAATTTCGATGGAAGTCGCCGCGACAGAAGTTGTCGCACCAGTTGGCGCGTACAAGCACGCGGACTTTCGCGTGTTCGATATAAATAATTATCGTATCGAACCCGGTGGTTTCTCTATCTGTGTCCCCGTGGAACAGTTGCACCGTTCTCTACCGTGCAAGTGCACACGGTGTTTACACACGGGAGGCCTTTCAGCGAAGCTCCGCCACGCTGATCGTAGATGTAATTTCCGGGGCGGAAATTGCGCTCCGCCGATTCTCTCCTTCGGAGGCGGATTTTCGATTCGATTTACCGCCATCCACTGAAGGATGTTCTATATTCTACTGTCTTCGAGTTTCACACTTTCAAAGCCACGCGTTCTCCACTCCCCTATTGTGAAACACTTTTCACACATTACGTATCTCGTACATTTTTTTTTTTCCTCGAAGCAGAAATTATAAATGCATTGTAACAAACGGGCGTTACATACTGAAACGCACCGCAAATTGATCAATATCCCATACTTTAGAATATTTCGTACTTTCCAAGACAAATGTGTAAATAGTAGAATTTATTCTACGCTTTGCGTTTACTTAATTGCTTGACGCTTGTAATAATATTTGTTTCAATTGGGCTCTGTACTTTACTGGCGGGTTTTTTCGCACTTTCTTTCCTCCTCGCTGTTCTGCAAGATCTGTATAGAAAACGTGTGACATTTTCAAAGAAGAATACCTGGTGAACGTATACATCGGGACGTCGTATTAGCCGACGAGGAAGTCGTACAAAGTAGGTCTTGTTGCGTATATGTGGCCTTGGTACGAGCTTCCCTTTTGTTAGAGCTTACGATGGCAATAGGCATCGATAATTCGTTCATCGTCGTGAGAGTTCCCTAGCACGGATTCCTCTCATTTCTTCGATGGACTTCCGATAAAGACGGAACTGCACTGTAAACACCTTTGAACAGCTTCAATTTTCCCTTGGCGTTCATCAGAGAGAAATGATTGACCAGCAAATGTAACCGAAGGGGAAATGAAACAGGCGAATACGTATTGAATATTCTCTAACAATTGCGTTCGTGGGCATTGTGCATTTCTAACATTACACAATTCTTTGTTCCAAAGAGTTGGAGAATAATTGATCCTGCAAAGAAGCATGTCCTATATCTATATTTTATATTTGTTTCAATCGTTTTAGTATAATCTCACTGTTACTTGTACCGTCGCGATACAGAAACGGTCAATGGGCGATTGCTTCCGATCAGCTAATTATTTAATATTCTATATTCTATCCTATTGGATACACGTGGAAATGTCGTCTTCCTTCTTATGTACGTCCACCAGAAGCAATCTGTCGTTGTGCAATCAGGCCTACTGCTCCGTTTGCGAACGCAACGGGAAATTAATATTCTTGAACGATTCAATTTATTTTACTCTCGCAAATAGGTGGATTAATAAAAATTGTATTTAATAATATTTATGCTGCACTTTGATACGGACGACCATCATTATTTTCATGGATTTCAAGGAATGTTGTAATGAAAGGATTTTTAAGGTTGATTAATATAAAGCCAAAGTATCCTCTTCGATCCGATTACTTTGTTAAATCTTGCCAACCTTCCGGCACGTTCTCGTAAGACCGCGGTAACAAAGAAAAGAAGGATTTCCCTGCACCCTTCGTGTTCGCGGGGACAACAAATTGGCGAAGCATCGAATTTTTCAAATTGAATTGTTTCGACAAGAAGAGCGATCGACAAATTAGAACCAAAAAACAAGGGACGCAATTTTCGAGACTTAAATGTACAAATAATACGAGTGCCTTGGGCAGTGTTATTTCAAGAGTCAAATATAGTTCTGGTCGTTTCGAAAATTGATAAGAACACAAATTTCTGTCAATGCTTTCGAAGTGCACACAATTTGTTCTGGAATTGTTAGCCTTTCGGTGAGTCAGCTTTCCTTAATAAAACGAAACAACAATTGATTTCACAGCATGATTCAACGTCGTCCCTTATTGGATCAAGCTTATCCCTTCCCCAGCATCTATTCCTTCTATTTATCCCACTATCCGTCTAACACGCGTTTCCTCCCTTCAATTTTCTCGGCAGTAAAGATAGGATCGCCGATTTTGCGAGGCGTTACGTTGTAAAGTCAACAGGGATGGTGACTATCGGCATCGGAGATTTGATTTACGATACTATTTTGGAGTTTACAGTAATTTGCTCCGGGACTTCGGAGATTGTCGTTTATTTTGTATCAATTTCTAGAGAAATTACAAATATTCGTGTTCTTCGCGAAGGTCCGGGTAGATTTGCAAATGCATTGAATGAAAGTTAATTAATTTGAACAATCGATAGGAGGAGCAAAGATTCGATGGAAACTGTGTGACGAGGAAATCGATCAGATAATCGATAGAGGGTTAATAGGACATTTCGAGACTCTTATCGCGGCGGTGACAAGAACTAAAACCGGAAGTAGAGAGAAATCGTTCGATGAACTTTACTTCCCATCAGAAGGAAACAGGATGAACTCTTTTTCCTTCTCCGCGCAGCGGGTTTGGTCGCTTGAACGTTCTGAATTAATCGTGGAAAAGATATGAATTGAAAGTCGTAGGGAAATTATTAATTCTCGTTGAAAATTTTTTGGAAGGTTTTTCCCGTTTTCGTTGAAAATAATTTCTATTTTTTTTAGGGTAGCAAGATTCAATATATTTCTCCATTCAATTAGCAATATTTGATATTATCCAGAGGCGAAAAAGTCTTTTTTCAAATTAATTAACCTTTGAATATAATCTACTGGAAATATCACGAGACGAATAAAATGGGTCGCCCGATTTCCTTTTCCTTCCTCGAACTGTACGATTAGTTATAATTATCAGCGCGAGCTGTTCGTGAAATGCAATAGAGGAGCGTAAATGGTGAACGATGCTTGTATAATACAGCTCTTCAGTCCCGTTGCTAATTAAATTAGAAGAAGGGTGATCTCCCCCGAGAAGAAGAAGATTAAACTGTTGTCAGCGATAATTGTTACCGGTGTTCCCTTCCTCGTATCCAGCGTATTCGTTATTCCACTTAACCCCCTGATAATTGGCGCAATTGACGGAATTATGTCGCGTAACAGACGTTTGAAAGGGGAAACACGAATGATGTTGTGGTTAATTAGTAGTTGACTAAACTGCACACGCGACATCTTCGAAGCGTGAGTTGGTTTCCTCAAATTTCTCTCGGAACAACAATTTCATTTAGATTACTCGGAATCCTCCGTTTATAGTTGCGCATCATAATCTGTGCAGTGGCTCGACAAAATCGAAGATCGTTTAAATTGTTTGCGCCGTCGGTGCTTTGAATGATTAATTGAAAAAAGAAAGATCGATAGTGTCTGATAATGATAGCTAACCGGGGTTTCTTTAATTTGGTTCTTTTACCCTGAAATAATACGTTCAATGTCTCGCTTCGTCCTTGCTGATACTTAAACGGCTTCCATAAACTTTAGTAAACTGTATTTAACCCTTTACTCGGTGTTCGTCGCAAATACTATACATCCGTAGAAATTCCGCTGTCGTTTGCTGAAAATATACGTAAATGTTCTTTGCAACGGTGCATCATTTTTATAATGATTCACGTCACATCGGTTTGTCATCAGAGCCCGTCGTCACATATACGTGACAGACGTTTTTGGTCAGTTTATGAAGACATGTTGAAGCGCGTTGTATTTTGAACAGAATTGTTAAGTTCTAAAACGGTGACATATGATATCATATATTCATACATATATTCATACATATAATATATGAAGAATGTGCTTGGTCTGCGATAATATTACATTATTTAGCGCATGTTCTAATTACAAATACGTAAAGTCTACTTCAATTGGTGTCATATAATCCCGAGAAAAATCATAGGCCGTGGTGGATGTTTTTCCCACGGCAGTTAATTGATCCCCATAAAACGAGGAAATGCACCGTTTTACAAAATTCGACAATTTGGAAAATTGAAAGCTGCAATTTAAATAAAAGGGAACACAAATCCTTTTATTCCGGAGTTCCCGATTCGTATACAACACCAGCAATCATCAGTCGCAATAATTTCCCCGAGGCACAGAAACGAATCTTTTGATCTTCAGTATCTCCTATCTCCATTCCATCGGCCAAATCCGTTCAACCCTTAATACCAGAGCCACGTAGCCATTCTTTTCAATTTCACGGTGAATTTCCTTAAGCTCGTTTAGATTTCTATTTTCAGGTCAAACACCGAAAATCTTCGAACGACAAACAGTCTGTACCACGGGGTGCCGGCGATGAAACAGACAAGCAATCTCCCCGCCCCACCAACCCCTGTGCTTCGTGAAAAGCCTCGTGAACATTTTCACAACTATATTTACGGCACACGCGGCTGCTGCCAGCTGAGTGTCATCTCGATGTTTCTTCAGAAGCTCGGACAACGACACAACGATTCTGCGGCTAATTCTGAAGCTCAGTCAACGTTGTGATTGCGGACTGATTCATCGAGCGTCCGATCAGTCTCTTTGGTTCCTTGACAGAGGGATACAGTGAAGAAGTGGTTGCCAGGGGGTAACGGTGGTTGAACTGCGTGCAATGCAGCTGGTTATTTCTTAATGAAATTCATCCTCGTGGTAAAATACATATATTGTTAACGATATTCGTCGTACAGTAGCATCGCAGTGAAAATATTTGGTACAATTCGCTTTGCTTTTCGATCTTTATTCGTTGCGAATACTGGAGGCCCATTCGGTATGGACATCGAAGACGAAAGGGGTAAGTTGGAATTTTATTTATTGTCGAGAAGGGAGAAATGTGCGAAGGCAGGATTGTTGCTTTGGTCATTATTTGGCGCGCGAGTGTTCGTTTAATTGAGACTGGGAATTGTGCGAGAGAATAATTTTTTTTCTTGAGAGAAAAAGACCTTTCTTCATATTTTATTCTTTTGGGGAAATGAAGTGCGCAAAGGTTGATGAGGGTAGAATGTTAGATAAAAAATGGCCACTATAAAAACTGGTTCCGCTTCGGCTTTGATTCGTTCGATTTTAGTACACGTAGATTCGTATGGTGGTAAATTGCAGACGGTTTTAACCTGTGTTTTTAAATTGTTTCAATTAAACCGTCCAATTAAAGTTCATTTTGATCAATTAAATTGTTTTCCATATAAATTGTTTATAACAGAGCCTTTAGGCGAAGGTGACAGTTTCGGTCGTGTCTCATCGGCTCATCGACATCATGTCTCCCTACATAAATTACACGCTTCTTGAATAAAGATTAATCTCCGTTGTGGAAAACCGGCATTCAATTGAATTTGTAATTACAAATTACTTGTTTGCTGATTTTCGTTCTTCCTTAGAATACGAAATCTATTCACATTAAATTGCATCTCCGCGACGCGCAGTTCTTAGATTCTTTTTCCACCTTCCAATAACAAGCTACAGGAAGATACATCCTTAAAAAAAAATGATGTAGTTTCTAAATTCATCTGCCGTATATTTCAAACGTTTGTTTACAATTTTAAACCGGGGGATAATAGGTGCCATGCGCTCAAAATTATACGGAAATAGTAGAATTATAACAAAAAATGTAAAAGATAGAATGGGGCAATGTTAAAGAAAATGTAGAAAAATCAAGACTCGTCACTGCGCACCCGAAGTCGTATTAATCAATTCTACATATTGAGAAAACAATTTTTACTGTTGCATAATTAGAATGTACGAACATGCGAGAAATTTTCAAGTTGTTTCATAAGTATGATTCGTCATGCACAACCTTCAATACTTATCAGAACGTGAATGCACAATTTACCATTTACGAATCAATTAAGAATCGATATTGGGATTAAATTGGAGCAAAGTATATTTAGAAATCTGAGCTGATCGATTGTTATTAATTATTATTACAATTAATATTTGAAACGGCGATCATAATCAACGTTCCCCTCTTTCCCACTACGGACAATATTTATTGCAGATAACGTTTCGAGATCAAAAAAAAAACGAATTAACAATCATTATGATAAATGATAAGGGGGGCAAGATGTGGCTACCCTTTTTATATTTGCTGGGGTTATAAATGACTCGTGAAACAGAGGGGAAATTATTTTAGCGAAACAATGGCAAGAAAAGAAAAATGCTCTAACAAGATGAGAATTTTCTATCTCGGCCTTTTCTCAGAGTGCAATGTCAAGGACGCTGAACTATTGTACAATTATCTACACTGCCTTTAGTTCCCCTTTGCTGGCGATTTATCTATTAAACAAATGTCAATAACGTCCCCCATTTATAAAGTGTGCAGTAGATGGCAAAGTAAGGGTATGTAGTTGCTTACTTTGGAGGTGAAGCGAAAAAGAATCAAAATAGAAAGGGAGGTAGAAATATTTTTGTAGCTTGAAATAGGCGCGCGAAGAATTTTGCTTTTAATGCGAGGCCGAACCGAGAAACCAAAAGTATGTAAAAGAAAAATATAAGGTGTACTATAATAGATAGAAAATGTAATATGAAAATGGGCCAACTCAATGATGCTTCAAAAAATATATACGAAGGGAGTAGAATAATGTGCAATCGAGCTCTAACCACGGTACTAAATTTTATTTACGCAAACATTGTCAGATAAATTCCACAGCAAGTGGAGAAAATTAGTTTATTAAAGAAATAAATGTGTTTCGTTTTATTGTTTGATCAAAACTCGTCGGTCTTATGATACTGGTCTCATACTAATTAAATATATCAATTCGTTAAGTATTTTTTCACTGCTTTTTTTTTGCTACCATTCGGGACACTACAACTGAATCAACCTATAGGAATCGTCGTTTACCTAGTGGCGCTGAGTGCGTGAATCATTATCCGGGAGCGTTACTTATCGTCAAGTAAGCGCGTTATCGTGTGATATAACAATGCAACGACCATTCAGCCACCCAATAATAATTCACAAATGAACTGGAACGAACAGACTCGAACCGATGCATCTTATCAATCCCTGGTCGTTTTGTACTTAACAATTTCACGCCGCACTTCCCAACGTTGCTTCGCGAAACGTTCAATTATGAAGAGAAACAAAAAGATACATTGTTCGCAGCGATTTTTCTTTTAAACATCAGCAAAGTATGCGCCGCTGCACAACTTATGAATAGCCGACGATGCCTGCTGTATACGATTCCAATGTCCGGGGCGATTTAAAGATTCCCTTTCGCGCGAAACAATTTCCAAATTTCCGTGTAGAAAGCTCGACTTTCTCGTCGCGCAGCATGGACAAACGGGGAATCATTGTTCGTGCAACGGAACCGCCGTGTTCTTGACATCGTTTCAATTTAACGCGTTGGCACGCGCGCGAAAATAGTCAGTCGCGAAATAAACTTGGTCGCAAGTGCATTTCGGTCGTTCGATGAGACTTAAAGACGCCATTCGTGACGTGGATTTTCCCGTCGTTTCCCATCGTCGTTCTACTCCGTTGGTGATTCGAACAACACGTGCACACAGGCCGGCTGTAGAACGTTTGGTGTCACCGATCGGTTTCAATGGAAAATTTGTCAGATCCGATTCAATTATCCGCCGACGCTGTACCGTAGTGCACACGTGAGTTGCGACAATAGGTGTAGAAGTCACGGTGAATTCGACGCATATTTGCACGTATTAGCTTGAAGTGTCTTTATCAGGATCGATAAGGCACGGTTGCGACCTGAAGTGGTCTGTTAATTGCCGTGATTTACATTTTTAAATCACGCGAACAGGCACTCGACAGGCGGATTCACCATTTGCCGTTAGATCGAGTGCGTTTTGTGATTCTTTTCACCGCGTATGAAAAATCGCTTGCACGAATTGCCGGAATGGATTCCGAGGTAGTAATACTATGTTTCATTTCGATACTTATCGAATGAACTATTCTGAAATTTTCGTCTTCATATTTTGTACTGTAAACCAACATAGATTGGCCGAGTGCGATGTTATTTATTCGACTCGAAGCCGAAGCAACAGTTACCATAAAAAAAAATCACAGCCTTGTGACCTGTTCGCCGATTAAAAAGGAAGAAAAGTGAACAAGGAAATGATCGATCCGCTGCACCAGGATGGAATTTCCCGGTGCCATAAATGCAGGGACTTAGTGTACAGCCTAATGCATACGTTGGCATCCATTATGCGCTCCGTTATGCTGCTTTTTCTATCTTTATACGCGCGAACCGGCAACGTACGGGTTTCCTATCATTTTTATTCCACCATACGCCAAACACTTTCTGGCTGAATCAATTATGCGCGAGCACGTATCGAAGAAAGAAATTGCGATCCCGTAATCCACATGTTTTACATACGATTGAAACTATTGACGAAAAATTCTTTAAGGACAGCAAAGAAGCTTGTTGGGATAGAAATTTGTTTAATTCTCCCGGTCCCTTCTAATATTGCTTTTTTTCATTTTCTTCGTTTCGTTTCCGAGGTATTTCAATGCTTATCTGGGATGTTTTCGATGCGCTTGGTCAACTTGGTATCGGCTCGTAATGAATTCAGCTGATAAAATTGCAAAGGGAAGCAAGGTTTTAGGTATACAGCTGATTTCGTATCGACACTGATTACGAAAGGTTCACGTAAATAAACATTGAACTTCGCGTGGATATTTTATCACGGTTCTCGTGCAACATTTCCAGGCTTTCCATCGGGCATGCTTATTACTTTATCTGAAATTATCGTCTGCGATGCACTATGTAGCTAAATTCCAGTGCTATCTTCGCGCTTAATTGGCGATAATATTATATTTAGTACGATGCGATAACGAACCGAAAGAAATAAGGAATTCCTCTTACACTTTTAGGCAAAGAGCAAAATAACGCGAATTGGTTTAATAGATGGTTTAACAGAACGTATTTGTTGCCTTACGGTTAGCTATATTTATAAATATATCTGTCGCGTAACTGTACTCTTAAATAAATTAGATTAAAACTTGATGTTAACAGTTTTATGAGTAACGTTAGATTAGATAATTAATTGGAAACACCTTTACGTAAAATACTCTGGAGGAGAAAATTAATCGGCCGGATGAATCAAGTTGCGTACATATATGTTATTTACCCAAGTCGACCTTCGATATATAATATCTAGCATATTTGTTCCTTACGTAACTAGGCTCTGAATTCCAGAAAAATTCATACCTCTGTACAGCATCCAGCCACGTCGTCGTCGTTCTTGGAATATTCCCCATCTAAATCCATCGCCGATAACACCCGTTCCTCTAACGAATTGAAACGTGCAAAGTCCAGGCTGTTGCAGTGCTCCAAACTATTCGCGACAACAGTTCAGATTTTGCTTTCTGAAAGAAAGATGCATATTATTATTTATCAATACGATTTATACGTAATTGTTGCCTTAATCATAGAAAGCGCATTTCGATTTCACGATAGTACTGTACGCGGACTTATTGGAGATTTTAAATGTTGCAGAAATGAATGATAAATAGATTGGTATATTAGTTACTATTTTTGAGATTTCGGGTATTACGGGGGGCGTGTCAACGTCCTTTGTGCTTGCGATAAAATTGCTGACGAGGAACTTGAAAGAAACATATGTTGCAAAGGTGAATGAAAGGGAACGGCGAATGACGTCAGTGTTCAGAGGTTGATGCACGGGTGGCGAGCTAAGTCGGCATATATGTATGTAGAATATTGGAATACGTACGAGATCTAAAAGAGATCACGGGAGAAAGGATTCACCAAAAGCTTCGGACAACTAATAACAACGTACCTTTTATTGTTATATTAAGAGGTTGTATTAACCACTGTGCAAAATTAACTCTGCTATACCTTTGTTCTCGCAACGAAATTTGAGGACTTAGCCCATCAATATTAAAACATACCAAACCCTATGCAATTTTTTAACATCAATTTCTAAATCTCTAACTTCAAGTGCGAAACTTTCCTCGATATTTCGAGCAGTAAACCATTCAACAAATAAATCCCTCGATGCTCAATTACATTGAAATATTTAGAATACATATAAAGTGTATTAACTTCTGCCTTCTTTCCCTTGAACCCAACCCCTTCGTTCGCTAATACTACCCGGCCCCGAGTACAGTCCAAGAAACCAATTCAGTAAGGTCATACAATTCGTACCACAGGTATCAGAATAATAACTTAAGACGATTTGCAAGAATGCACAAGCTCGTTAGAGCCCTTGAGGCGCTCATTAAGTTCATTGCCCGCTCATTGCGCCATAAAAACCACAGTAGCACAAATATCGGTCGTACGAAAGCTGCAACGAGCAACAAACCTAAACGCGACGCACCGTCCACGAACAATGCGCACCCTTATCGCTCCAACCTCCCCTTCAACCGAATAAAAGACGTGACCACTTTTTACCCTCCGGCCTAGGACAATCGCTTGGTCGTTGATCGAGGATCCACTAATTGCCCAATGAACACCGACAAAATACAGCGTCGCCCGTGGTATTACCCCAGCGATTTATTGTCTCGAATCCCGTTTCGTCGCGACCCATGGCCGCACAAGAGTGCCGAAACGGAGTACGTATCGACATAAGAGTATCGTCGCGTTCCAAACGGGTCTTGGCTCGGTGCATACCCGTCGGTACATATGTATGCATCGCGCCTACATCGGTTCCACCTAGTGTACGTAGTGCGATAAGAAGCGAGCCACTAATCGAGCTGGCAGTACGTACGTACTACAGGCGTACACGTGTGAGCGATAAGCAAGAAGCCAGAAACTAGCGGGAGCAGGTTTATTGTCGGCAGTGGTTCAGGGGGGCTGCGCAGTCGGTCGGCCGATCTCGCGGCGAGCGAAACACAGTGGAGCGTTTGGTTTTGTCGTGCGTGGAGCAAGGCCGTGCTAGTAGCACGAGACAAGCAACATCAGCAATGCGTTAGTTTCGCACGCGTACGATGTCGGGCGATATCGGTCGATTCGAGAACGAGCCGGCGGCCTCTGAGCCGCTCGTCTCGGACGCTGCCTCTACGTTACAAGGTAACCCTTTCCGCGTGCAGCTATGCACCTTTATCTTAAACGGTTGCAGACATCGCAACGCGATATTTCCCTTTGCGCCGCGGTACAATTGTTCCCTCTGTCATTTCTATTCAATTGGATTTGGATCGGGGACGATTGTTGCGCGACGTTTCCACGGGTGTTTCTAATTGGTTTGATCGAGGCGAATTGTACATCGGGACGAGTGGTTCTCGAGTTGTAGATAACGGCAGGCTTTGTAGATCCAGCTGATAGATTGCTTAATTGCTCTGCGGAATGCGTGCAAGTGATAGTGCAAGGTCGGTAATGGTCGTGTTTCATTTGGTATGCAAGTGTTGTGTGAATGGTGGGGACTGTACATTGATGGTTTCTGGGAATGTAATTCGTCCTTTTGGCTAGTTATGTGTGTGCACCCCATGTGACGAAAGGGTTAATTTAATTATTTCTTATTGAATACTTCGTGGGCTCCAAAAGGAAATTTCTTATCGAATATTTCGTGTGCTCCAAAAGGAAATTTCTTATTGAATATTTCGTGTGCTCCAAAAGGAAATTTCTTATTGAATATTTCGTGTGCTCCAAAAGGAAGTGTACTGGTTTTCTAGTCGGGGAATACCTGGTTAATTTATGAAGGAGGGTGTACTTTGTTATTATTATTATTACTTCTGCCAGACACATTACCCTCTGAAGAATACGTTCGCGATTTTTTGTGCTGCAAAAAGCTATCCAAACTAAATCAACAGAATAAAAATAACAGTGACAATAACGAAACACGATTAGAATAGTAACTCAGATCTGACGCACAGTTAGATTAAAATTACAGAACTTTTGCAATCAGTAGGCCTGTTATAAAATAAATGCCTGTTCTCATCAAGCTGTATTATTCTTCTATCGGACGCAACAAAAATGTGTCGAAAACCATAAATAAGTCAACAGGCATCGACAGCAACGAGTAATCAATCACAGAAAGATAGAACCTTGACACAGTTAAATTGAAAATCACATCCAAAGCGCCAAGATCCAAACGAAAGAAGGGGATGAGTCAAAGGTGTTTCACCGTGCTTGGTAGAACAAAGAAATCTGTCGAATCAGTGTTAAACTCGGTAGCAGGTTAAAGTACATCGACACGCGTGGTACAATTTATAGGCATGAGAAGCCTCGAGGTTCGCTCGTTTTTGTTGTCGTCGTCGTCGAATTGGTTGAGGTGGTCCGCGGTTCAGGGAATATTTTTATTCTTGGAATGAACGTTTGAGCGCGGTGGAAGTTCTGCCTTTCACATCAGCCACAGTTTCTCTGCTTTTCCTTCTCTGTTTCTCTTTTTATGAGTAACCCACGTTGTTTTCTTGTGTGTTTACAGCTACCAAGCAAACTGCGGAAAGTGTGGCCCAAGATGCTGTCGACCAAACAGGTATCATTTCTATTTCGATAGATTGTTCTTTTATTCGATTTTTGGGGAAAGAATATTTCGTTTGAACATCGGGGAAAGTTGGGGCGGTTTTACCCGGGGGTAATTTTCATTCAAATGAAAAATACAAATTCCGTATTATATACATTTGTTATTAATTTGATTTCTCAACTGCTGTTGCCTTTAAATTGCCTCCATAGGTTTCTAAAATTAAATTTCGCGGGAGCTTCATTGACAGAAAGCTATCAATAAGCTGAGCTTTCCCGGTAATCCTTCGGAACTTTTCTTACAAGTCTTGAGACGCAATTTCACTTACGTTTCCTTTTCGTTTTAATACGATTGCATTTTCTGACGGTCGCGGAGAACCGCGTACCTACATATGTACTTACGTTTAACCTTTCAATCGTACAATTAACCAGATGTAATTTACATGAGCACTAGACGAATGTATCTTGTTTAGGTCGAGGTAACGCGATCTATTGACACGTTTACAGAGAACTTATGTCAGACAAGAAGATACATACATACATATGATTGTGTTTGACTGGGCCAATTAAGCTCCAGACAAGTGTATTCATTTGGATCATTTAAAAGGCTAATGAAAATATGTACTTCTCTATCCACTTAAAATGCACAAGCCTCCAATCATTTTTTTTCAAACGATAGTTGCATTAAAAAAAAAATGAAATGTAAATATAAAATGCAAAAATAAAGACAATGAAACAAATGATTATAATTCATTTTTTCCATGGAAATCCTATGAGTAGACTTGCAATATGTGTTTTCTAACTCCACCCCCCCAATTTATTAATTTATTTCCTTGATGTGTCTTTAAGTTTTAAAGAATTTCATTATTTTCTGCTTAAAGAATTTTCGTCCATCACTCCCCACAATTGAAAATTCAATACATATATATATATTTAATTTTTCTACCTGTTTTCCGAGCTGTTTAAACGGAAAACAATCAATTTCGTACGGTCGTAAATTTTAACTGTGCATCATTGGAATCTTTCCACAGGATTTGGCAAATTTAACCTGAAGGTTATGGCCGTCTGCAGTTTGATCTTCATGAACGTGGCATTCAGTATAACAAGCATCGCATTTATATTACCGTCTGCAGCATGCGACTTCCAGATGACCACGGTGGACAAGGGGCGACTCAGTGCCGCCCCTATGTTAGGTAACACTCACAATCAGATACTCAGCATTTTAATTTAAAGCCTCAGAAGCAGCCTTTTAACTCATCACACCAGCTGTCTTCGTTTTATTACTCCTCCGCAAGACAACCCCATCCTGATATTAACAAATGCACATACTTATACGTAAATCCTCCCGCACATCCAAATTTCCATCCAATTTAACAGCGTCCTCTTTTTCTTTTTCATTAAATTAGTTCGTAAATTCAGTCTCGCGCGTCCGTTGAAATACTATTTCGGGATGCGAAATAATTCCATACACTGTTCAATAATCATTGCTATATTCTTCGAAGTACATTCTAATTACTCTTATCGGTTTTTCATTCGGGAAAGTATCGAAGATTGTACAGGGCTACGTGTTTGCCGTGTTTTGTTATTTTTCTTTATGCAGAGTTTCCTGTATCCACTTCGATATCTCGAACTGAATTTTTCTCTTTGTCAATCACAATGATAGCGTGCGCGCGTTGCGTTCAGCTTATCGGAGGAATTCAAATTTCTTGCGTGCCTTTCCCTGGCTCGTGCACGCCCCTGAATCGATCTAACATCTGCCATTATATACCAACTGCATGTACAGTGTTTCGCCAACAAGTTACTCGAATCATACGGGACAATCAAAACACGTCGCTTTCGACTTGCATAAAGATCATCGTGCAGCAGCGATTAATTTTCCACGTGTGCAAACATTCCCCGTTTTCATTCTTTGCATTTCGCCAACACTGAAGTCCTTTATGAACAGGTGAAAGTAATAGGGGAGAAGCAAAAAAATTATAATATTGCAGTACGAAACTTTTCGAGCATAATTCTTTTTTCATCGACTGTTCAATTTTCAACTTGCAACTTTTCACTACGGAAAGGTATGCCTTTGTTGTTTGGTTAGCGGTTTATTCATCTGTTTAAAAAGAGAGAACGGCCGCACAAAGAGATAAAGTTGATTCATCTCGGTGTGGACGAACGTTCAGGAGGAAAATTCTCGAATGAAAGTGTTGTGCCAACGATGCTCTTTAAATGGAATGGGACATAAATTAGATGAATCGTATTGCGCCAAAAGCAGGTACGTACCGTTACGGTGTTCACGCGCGGTTGATATTTAATTAGCCACACTGAAATACTAATAATCGTCTATTGTGAAAGGAAATTGATCCCGTTGCTGTTACGAAAAGTTCTATTCATATTCTATTACGGTATTGTTGATTCTGCGCGTGGAAATACCGCATTTGTTTCAGAGCGATTTTAACGAACTAATTGTCAGCCATTGAATCCATTATTCGCCATGAACTTTCCCATATTATCATAATGGGGCATTGAAAGAAGCGAGTAACTAATTAAACACGTGTACGCATCAATTGTGTAACATCTAATGTATGCGTGAAAGCCACAACAGGAGACACTATTAAAGACTTATTGCATTCGAATGGAAGACACCGTTCGTATGCGGATAATTAAACCTTGAAGATGTACATTATACCAGAACGTCACTACTCTCCCCTCTTTCGACATTCGTACATAAATACCATCACGATAAAACGCTACACAACATATCACTGCATATCAAATAAAACAGCTGTTATGTTAGAATATAGCAGCGACGAAATGCTTATAAGAAAATAATATTATTTTAGTGAAGTTATACTAATAGTGATAATGACAATAATAATAATAATTAAATAAATTTTTACAGATAACATTATAATATATTATTATTATTATTATTATTATTGATTTACAGGTATGTTGGCTGGATCGTACATATGGGGTTGCTACGCAGCCATAAAAGGGAGAAGATTGTCCCTACTGGTTGCGCTATTCCTACACGGTATTTCCGAATTATTAGCGTCAATGGTCCCTATCTATTGGCTCTTTTTATTTTTAAAATTCTTAAGCGGTGCAGCGTTAGTATCTAACATTATATTTCCTCAATATTTAATAATCACCGTGCCGAATAATATATTTAATAATTGGATATAAATTGTTTCTTTTTAGTATGAATGGTCAATCGGCTGTTGTCTTTTTGTATCTGGGTGAATTTCAGCCAACGAAATATCGGGACAAGATGCTTTCGTGGATGGAAATGGCGTGGGTGATGGGAATGATCATTTTGGCAGGTAAATATCGCAAATGAAATTGAATATATACGATATATGCGCCTCTGATTATCATCTCAATTCGTATTTACATGAATCCTCGATCAATTGATATTTATTGTAAAATGTGCAAAAACTTTCAGGCGTCGGCTGGATTATTATTCCATTGAGCGTGAACATCGAGGCGGGCGGCTTCTTTTTCCATTCATGGAATCTTTTCGTCTTTATTTGTTCCCTACCGGCTTTATTGACTGGTGTGTGGTTGTTATTTTTCCCCGAGACGCCCAAGTATCTCGCCGAATCCGGCCAGAATGTCCAGATGTTGGACGTTTTAATGAGAATGTATTCGGAGAATAGTGGCGAACCTCCCAAAGAATATATAGTAAGCATTGCATTTATTTTTTACAAAAATATTTCAGGCTAAAGACAAATTTAGACTCTTGTGTCCTATTTTGTTTTATATCGTGTGCAGTGCACAAAAAACAATCAAATCACAATGATTTGTACGACAGAGAAACAATTTATTTTTTCCAGACGAAGCTACGAAACTGCGGCAACAATAATTTAAACGACTTGGTGCACCGAATAATGCATACGAGAGATATGGAGGATGCGGCAGAGAAGTCTTTTGAACTAATGATAAGAGACATATATACGAAAACAGTGATGATACTGAAGCCACCGTTCCTCTGCAGAACGATCGTGGTCTGTCTGATCGCCTGCTTCGTCACATCCTCTTATTATACGCTCACTTTGTGGCTGCCGGAGCTGTTTCATAGATATGCAGACTTTCAGGAGGCGTATCCTAATCAGACAGCCAGTGTTTGCACACTGAAGGGCTCGAAAAATAGCACAGATATATTAGTAAGTGAAATGTTAGCTCGTCTAAATTTTCTGTGGTACCAGAAGAGAATGCTGCAAAATTTTCCATATTTGTATATTCGTTAATTGAAAATAAGGAGAGAAAATTATAGAAATTAATTGCATAGAAAAACAATATTACTTTGTGCAATGGAATAAATATTAATGGTAATAATTGCGAAAAGTTTGCAGCTGTTCAATGATAAACTGGAATCAATACTAAATACTAATAAAAAGAAATTGTCTGCAGGAATTGATGGACGACCCGTACGGTTGCCACTCTAAAGTACAAACTAGTGTGTTCGTGCACACATTTATTTTGGGAGCTTCGTGTATTCCAACAGGCCTATTATTGCCACTACTCGTTAATTATTTAGGATACAAATTCTTCCTCGGTGAGTAAAAATGATTCTTGTTAATTTCTTAACAATTTACCAACCAATCTCTATTGTGCCAGTGCTTATATGCATAAGAGTTTCAATTTCGAACGCACAAATTGAAGGATCCACACGACACGTGTATTGATCAAACTCGAATAGTAACCATGCTAGACACTGTAAAATATGTATTTGCGTGTGTTTGCGAATATATTACGAAATTTTTTCTCATGTTTCAGTGATAACAGCGTTCGTTCCTGCTGTTGTGACGGGTTGCCTGTTCTTAGTGGAAACGTCCACGCAAAACCTAGTACTCTCGTGTGCCTTCGAGTCTGTGACATCTGTTTGCCTAAGCGTTGTGTATTGCCTTTTGGTCGATCTCTATCCAACGCATTTAAGGTAATACATACATTCGTCGCAAAATTACAAAAGCGAGTTTCGAGCGACTTCTTTAAAGTAACAAAAAATTCCCGAGTGACTTTACCGCCACACTTTGGGGTTTTTAATAGCATAAATTATCTCAGCCATAAATATATGTAATTGTCAAAGAGTTGAATGCCTCTGCGTCGCGATAAAAAAACAATCGCTTAAGTAGGCGATGTAGTAAATTTATTTCGACGATCGCAACGTCTTGATCACTCATTTTCCACCCAGGAATCTTTTCATCGTTGTTTTTCGCCACTCGTTGATTATCAACGGTAGCTAATCGAATCTTTATCGATCGTTATAAATATCCATGTACAATAGAACGTTTATTTCTTTCTTTTTTTTCCATCCGAACGAGTTATTTATAATCGAAACGATTATCGTTAAACACGATCGAACGTTACACGGATCTATCGATGTGGAAATCTTCCCTCGCGCGAGCTTCAGCCGATCGTGATAAAATACCTTTCGTATTATATTTTATTGTGATATTATCGCAATATATCGTATTGGGAATTGCGATCAAAAGAATAAATTGGATTTCTATTGGCATTTCGCAGATTCATCCTTTTCTGTGTTTCGTGTGTTAACAATTTCTTATCCAATTAATTATTGTAGTAATAGTATTATTGCGTAAGGCATATCCTATCAACAATTTCACTGAAATTAAACATAAAGAATCAATCGTTCTTCCCCCCCTTGATTTATTCAATCGTAATTAAATAGGTGTAATCAATCCTTTCATCGATCATTCTTTCTTTTCAGAGCAATGGCATCGGGCTTATCCGCCTTCATTAGTCGAATAGGTGCCATCAGTGGTACCTTGATGATTGGATACTTAATTGATGATTACTGCACATTGGTAATCGTCATTGTGGGTGCCCAACTTTTCTGTACGTATGCAAATTTTACGTCGCCTGTTATTTTTCTCTACTATTTTTCTATCAGACTTATCGTTATCTTCATGTAGATGCTATGTGCGATTTTATTTATCGTGTTGGCACAGCGATAGCACGTCTGACACTTGTTAGACGACAATTAAAAGTGATTCTAATTTATATGATATTAATACATATGTACATATTTAAGTTTTCAATGGCTGCAAATATTTTCGATAATTATTCAATCTTGCTCGGTGAAATGATTTCCCTTCATTTGCAGTCATTTTCGCACGATTTGCCGGCCGAAGTATTGTTCAGTAAAACATATAATCTATGAAAATAATATGTAATTTTTTGTGCAATGTTTCAGTGAGCGGTCTGCTGGCTCTGTTCACGCCGGGAAGGAAGAAATCGAAATTGGACATCGAGAAATCTTAACGAAAGTATAAACTAAGATATTGACAAGTATGAGAAGCAATCAAAAAATGTTTACTCTCGTAAAAAGAATTCTAATCCCATTTATTTAGCATAACGTTGATGCATTTCATTTGGATTGACGAAAATTGTGTAGGTACTTATTGTTTCATAATATAATCTAATTAGGTTTAAGCAAGTTCGAAGTAATTAGAGGATTATTAATATAATATAATTAATTTAATTAACTACTTAAATAATTTACCATTTTAAGATAATGAAAGGAATTAATATTACTAAATATTATATTCACAGTATTTCTTTCGTAATTTAGCGAAATTTAATTTAAACGCATACACGATCTTCTAATTATCTTCCGTTTATATGGTGCCTGTGTACTTTCTGCAAACTTTTCGCTGAAAACACGTATTTAAACCACGATCGATAACAGCGATATATACATTTGTTATATAAAGCACATGCTTTAGTACTTTAAGTAGGCGCGTGGAACCGATCGGGTGCCTTTCGCAACAAGGAGCTCTAATTCTAATATACTAATAATAATTAGCTGCGAAATATTATGCGATTAATTAATCTCGAAACGCACAGAATTCCGACGAATACTGGTCGTGTTCGAGGGATCAACAATGAAATTGTATATTTTTTTACACTCGTAAAAATTGTACAAACATTTTTATTGAACATACACAAATTTTCTGTACGCTTAAGAAGAAGAAAAAGTTTGACCAATCTTTTTATCCTTCTACAAGCTGGAACATTAAAATGAGCTTCGTATGAGTAGATTAATATGTATAGTACTTAAATCGAGAGGGAAAAAATACACGTTAGGAAGGAAATGAATGCTCAATTATACCATTATCGCGACGATCTATCGTATTGTTCGTCCACTGTTACGATATTTTCATAATATGGCGGTCGAGTGATATCACGTGTACCTTGATCCGATCGATCAGCCCCGAAACGAAACGGAGTCGACAGCGTTTTATTCTTCTACTTTTCTATATACGAGATTCTTTTTATATTATAAATCGTTGTTGTGCCGGACATTGAAGTACAATAAACATGTGTTCTTATTGAACCTATTAAATGGACAACCATTCTCCATTCGTCGAACCTCAAACTACCAATTTCTTTTACCAAATAAAAACGAACGAACCAGAACAATATTGCTCCTATTAATTGCGAATGAATCTGTTTTATTTCAATCGTAACACTAACATATCAGGTAAGGCAAACGATACTTCTTCTTTTCATCACAGAATAGAGAAACGCACCATTCCAATCCCATTTCATGAACAAACATTTTCACGCTTTCACGCAATTTATATAATCCCCGACACCTCCTCCTTTCCATCCGACAATTCTTCACGCCAAAGTTCCATCATTCACAACAATCACCATCCCCCGCGACCCTCGCCATCGCACAAGATGCTTTGCAACTTTTCACCCCGTCAAACCGCAATTGGCATCCGCCGAAAATTCCAAGACAATCGCTTCGATTTAGCGTGCTCCACCTCACGTCCATCGTCACGTTGCTTTCTGTCGCGTGTCGAAAACTTCGCTCTGTCACAAAATTCCCCACCTTATTGCGTGCGATATGTATCTGTGTTAGGCCCGACTAGAACGCGCGTTATAGCACAATTGGATGCCGTGGGGATCCGAGACACGGATCGAGAACGGTGTGCAGTGTCTCGTGTTAGCGCGGCAAGACTGTCGTGTCCTCGATTCAGACCGATCTAGAAGAAGCGCATAGAGTAAGAAACAACGTTCGCCGTTCCAAGTGGTCCCTCCTACTGTACACAGAAATACAGGCAACAACATACTCGTCCACGTGCTCGCGATATTTCGGCTGGCGAATTAAACAGTCCTTCGCCGTGGCTCAGATTCTGATTAAGACATCTCTCGATGATAGCTCGAGTGGTCGAGATTTTATTTTACTCGCCGTTGCGACTCTGCGCGTTGACTCGAACGATTTAATGATTTAATTGGTCAGGAGAGGGATAATCGCTCTATTATCCGGCGATCGTTGCTGAACGATTTCTCGCGAGTCGAATGCTTATGAATGATCGAATCGGAACGGGCGAATCGGTCGGCTGACGTCAAGGATCGGGATAAAAGCGTTTCCCAGGGGAATTTAGCCGAGGATCGGTAAGATTTCGCAAACAGAGGATGGCTTGCAGTTTCTTCTCTTTGCCATTGATCATCACGGTTTTTATTCGTTTTTTTTTTCTTTTGGTTTTGTTATCGATCGTTGGATCGCCTTTCAATAACGTCGACGAAGACTTCGTCATTTCATTTCGAGACTAACACGTAGAATAGTCGCCGTGGCGATATTGTTCGCGATTTTCATTCGTCCCGCCGTCGGGATTGGAAATTTCGTCCGAGCGCTGATCGGCGCGCTATTGCAACAGACGTTGCTTTAAATATTCGTCGGATTGCTGCGAAATTAAACGGCATTCCGCCCTTTCGGCCAAGCATTGGTCCCTCGTGTGACAAAAGGGTCACCTCCCTCGTTTCTTTTCTAACCGACCGGGTCGCAGAAATCTACTCCACGTTTCCCCCGACATTTCACGCGTTCTTGCGTTTTTCACGTCCGTTTTCTCGGCATTGTTGACATTGAGCGCAGTCCGAGTGGCACGTTTTGCGTTTGGACCTTGGCCATTTTTCGGAAATCCGCCATTTCGTTCGATCCGCCGTCGCCAATGTTCTTCTGGCGAGGGAAGAAGAAAAAAAATGTTTCAGCTTGATCCCCTTCGATGCGTTTCTCTCGACCGCGAACGCAAGTCGCGAGAGGAGAAATGTTGCCGTTTCGTGGTTCCCGATGAACGATTACGTCGCATCGATGACGGAAATATTGGGACGGCGAACGAATATTTGGCGCGAATCCACCGACGACGACGATCGCGTGCCAACGTGAACTTAAGGAAAATTACAGGCTGTCTTGTCGATCCCCGATTTGCACTCTTAGTTTCGTTTTATGCGCGACACGATTTAAGCTATTCATTAGGTTTTCCCTGTACGAATGGGCCGACTGTTTGAAAACGATCGCGACGAAGGTGCAGGTACGTCGACCGTGCCGAGGGTAGAGTAATTCGCAGATTGTCAGTCGGTGATTTATATGATTTAATTACGGTGGCTTTTGTCTATCGTTTGGGCATCGCGCTGTCCCACGCACTGGTCGTTAGTATCCCTTTTCTTTTCCGCTTCAACCGGTGAATTGTTTTACGGTATGTTGAAACGTAAATAGCCCGTGAAATGGTTTTGTACCCTCACTCATTCGGTTCTATGGTGTTAAAATATTAATGACGGTCACTGCTTGCCGCGGCGTGACAAGTTTCTTCTGTCCGGTGGAAAATTTTTCCTCTTCTCGCTGGAGTTCTACGCGTTGTGGCCCAGCCGTTTTAGTCTGCAATTATCGGCGGTTTGTATCCCGTTGCTAAAGCAATGTACACGTGTGTTCGATAAAACGGGCACTGTCAAAATCGTCGTACCGATTGCGCAAGAGTTTGGCCGTAGTCCCATTAAAACGGCAGCAATTTTCATTCAACCATTTCCTGTTGCTATCGCGATCAGAATTCGATTCTGGTAAAACGTAGGGAGGGCTTTGCTGTAACGGACAATTTTTGTCCAACCGCGTTGGAGAATAATTATTGATCGACGAAAAAAATTGATTTTCTGTAATTAATCCTGAACGTGGAACTTTTTTTTTTTCCTTAAACAAAAAATTATATTCGCGCTCAGGTATTTTTTACGCGCACCAAATTCAAGTCATTATACAAATAAACCTTTATCGTAAACAAGTGTCCGCGGTAGCCGTGGTACAAGCTTACGTGTAACCTGGAATCTTCGGAACAAGAAATGAACCATGAAACAGTGTTATTACTAATCGACTAATCTTTCGATTGTTTTGGTCGTATTCCATTTCCGTGACCGAGTCCCGTGGAGATATCGACGAGTGAACTCGAACTTGATTGAGCATTCGTTTCCTGAACGACGACCTTCGTCTACCAAGAACAAAGATATTCACAGAACTTGTGATTAATAAAATGTCCCCGTATCTCGGTCGATCTATTTAATCGAGATACTCGAATTCGATAACGAAGTAGGTAAATCTCCTTGATCGATTGCTTCGAACGTACGATTTACGTACCGCGATAATGATGTAACGAAATCTTGATCTAAAGACCGTAACAAATAAAAAAAAAAAAAAAAAGAAAAAGAAACGAAGAAGAAGAAGAAAAGACGGGGAACGAAAAATGTGTTTGCAACAAGATGGGAACATCGATTATCATTAGCATGGATAACATGAGTCGTCGATATTACAATTTCACGACGACGATAACGTCGTCTACTTAATCGATTTATGGTTTATGGCCCCCGGTTCGTTTAAGCCGCCGTTTCGCACAAATTTCGCGACATAATCACCAGTGATTAGCCACGAGTCTAGTAATATCGTCACTGTTTGCCCGTTAGTTCTATGAGACGTACTACCTGCACGGGCTTCTGAGAATATTGTCGGCCAGTGAAGTTTCGATTGTTGCGATCAGAGAAGCGTTATTCCTCACGCGAGCATAATTAAATTTGACAATCGGTCGGGATAAAAGAAAGGAACAAGAAGATTCATGGTAAAATGTACACTTCGTGTCGGTTCTAACGAAGCGAGTTTCAATTAACCCGACTCGGGCCGAACAACACGAGCTTAAGTCCGCCTGTGGATCGATCTATAATTATCGTCCGAACTTTTCCTCGAGATAGCCAGGTAATTAATTGAAATGTGAACGCATCAATTACCGGCACTACGTAACCTCTCTTGAATTCGATTATCCAAACACGATCTACAATAGGGAATCTATTTATACGCAGTATTATCCAGAAGATAACTTCATGGACACTATCGGCAACACCATCGTGATATTTCATTTAGAAATTTCAATTCGGAACAGGAAAGTTTTCATTGTTATCCGATGTGTATCCGCGATAAGCCTGTTTACGTACCAAACTGAATGATTCAAGATGATGGCACGTACTCGTGATCGGGCTAGTTCTGGCCAGTTTCGACTTATCGTGAACCTATCGTACGTTGAACAATTCGCGGCCAGGTCGAGCATACTTAACTTACGTACGCGGAAACTCGCGTATCTCCTGGACCGTAAATCTTTATCCAATGTTTTATCCGTGAATTGTTTATTACCAATGGAACGATCCCGTATTTAGAACAACATTGTGCACAAAAGCTTGCAGGAACATTAATCGGACGGTAGCGCAAGTACGTGGTCGAAAAAAAAGAGATTTTCTCGATAATGCGACCATAAATAAGTCTTATGAAAGAGACAGGAACATAGATAATACCGATGGACGTTTGTGTTTTGGTGAAAAAATGCTTATTCGGGAACGGGTAATACCTGATCGTAACTCTTTTACAAAAACACCGCCGGAAATGGAGGGAGAACGCGCGTTTTGTGGCATCCTCGGCACGCAATAAACTCGTCAATAAAGCAGCTAATGACGATTAATGCCAAATGAGCCTCTTTTAATTTCAACGCGGCATCGCGACGGGTATCAATTGATCTACGCGGGCGTAATGATATTTTTCATTCGTTAAATATGCACAACAATAGCACGCTGCTACGAAAACACTCGCTCCTGTCATATCGTACAAATTTGTCGAATCATTCGAAGCTCTCATTCGTGAAACGTTCCGAAAAGAATTTAGCCACCGAATTTTCACTGCGCCCGAGCGCGTGATCAGCCGCAACAGAACGAAGTACATATGTACACGGGTACGTCGTCGTCGAAGTATGCAGAAAAAGAAAAAAAAGAAAAAAAAATGGGCAGAGATTGAATTCCCAGTATGATATACTGCGACAAACACGTTACCTCACGCACCAAATCCCAAACCTAATTCCAGCCAAACACTGTGTTTCGTTATTGCGAGTCTCTTGTTTGGACAGCGTGCATACAGACCCTGAGAACGATACGTCCAACCATAAATAAGAGAAATAAGTATTACAGCAGCTGAAGTGCCACAGGCCGGCTCGTACGTCGAGATCCCTCTAAATGCAGGGGCGACATTTGGCCCAGAAATGGCGCCGGTTACATACGCGTTTTAACGAAAACGTTCGAAATCCTTAGTAGGTCGGCAAACACGAACGGGATCCGCGGCAGATAAACTCGTTGTTCGTGTTCGCGAAATTCTAGCGCATAACAAACGCGGGCGCGCGAGTAAGCGGCATATTTTAATCAGAGTAATCCAGAGCAATTAGAAATCCCGTGATACCTGTTTCAACTGTCTTATCGAGACAGCGTACGCGATCGTGACGAACGCAAATTGCAAAACCATCTCAACGCGCGAGCCGACGTGCAGCTACCTGCGCAAACAGGTCCGCGTGTGTGCGTATGGTAAATAAGATTTTCGACTCCCCAGAAACGATAGCCTCTCTTCTATTTCACACGAAAACCCGCGGCTTCGAGTAAAACCGGGCAGGTAGGCCCAACGAATGGGGCGCGCAGGTACGAACGAGACAGAGAAAGCGTTCTATCTTATCAGGGGAATCTATTAAGCGGCCGCCGAAAAGCGTGCAGATATATGTCAGGGCGCGATCAATTTTTTGGTCAGTCGTTCGTTCGCCACGGTAGATCGTGCGTGGATCCGATGGTAGATCAGTGATTTTACTATTATCTCGTTGCAGAAGCCCCGGCAATCCTTTCGATTGGAATTGCCGTTTCGAGGGGGAGATAAGTAGCGGGAAGAGATCGATTCGATATCGGTGTCGTTGAAGAGGCCGCGAAGGGTCTCTCGATAATACAACGAGGGAACGAGGGGGAAAAAATAAAAGAAGGGAAATAAGGAAATTACGTCAAGGGATAGAGAACGAGGATTTTCTCGGTGGAAATCATCGTCGAATTCGCCGCTGCGATAAAGACGGCGATCAAATACCACCGAGCATTCACCAATGAGCGTAGCGTGCAGTGGTTGCACACGAGGACAAAACCGTGGAACTCGCACGAGGAACAGACAGTGCAACGCTTTGGCGACCGGGGTCCTCCAGAATCCCGGATTCTCACCGACACCACCTGACATCACATCGCGTGAGACCGACGATCATCGAAACGTAACCATACACTATGGGTAGGTTCGTTTGTCTTACGATGCATGGACTGTTGGGAATGGAGACGGGGCCGAATGGCTACGAAGTTTTTAGGGGTTGATTTGACTATCGCGGATCATCCCGTTAAGAACGAGGAAATCTGTCGTGGCATTTATTTGAGAACTGGGCAATGGCATTTTCATATATACATATAGATGTTTTTATTTTTATTTCTGTTTCTCAGGATTTCATGCTTTAGACTATTTCGCTCGTTTCCTGTCTTGGTAAACTTCTTTTTCCGGTGCGCTGATATTTCTTGCGTACCGCTAAATTAATGTTGTTCGCGACATCGCGACACCAAGTATTCGAATGTTACTCGATAACAAGTACCGCTATTATTACGATGACAATGAAAATAGTAGATACTATCTGACGAAGTGAATAATGTATCGAAGGACTCTGTGTATTGTCCCATTTTTGTTATTAGCGCCGTTATTCTACGTATCTGTTCATCTGAAAGTGTACTATTTATGACACATTCAACTCCATTACGAGATTAAAAGAATTCACGGTATTACCAGTGAGCACACGTTTCGAATTATGTTTGCACCGAATATCCGCGTAAGTCTATCGCTAATTAAATAGAAATTAGAAGATTTGCATTATCAGCGATCATGAATACTGTCGGTAAGTGTAATACACCTGTTGCAAATCTAATCGCTGACTCTCGAGGCAAATCTCCCAAGTGTCGACTACTGGAATACATTGTGCGACGCAAATATTCCATTACGGCACGTGTCTCGCGAAAATACTGATACACTATCGCAACATCCCTCCCCACCATCCTTCGACAATAGAAAACCAAAGGATCCGAGGCGTTAATAAATCTTTATTTTCTGACAGGGCTCGACTTCTTGGCAGACGGAGGTGCCGATTTCGAGCATGCAATCACCGTAACAGGTAGGCACACAGTAATAACTCTGTTCAACATTAATTGTACGGTGATTCGTTCCCAAGTTATTAGCGGCTATTTAATTCTATCGAGAGCAGCTGAAAGCTTTATCGAAATGAAAGTACTTCACGCTAATCTATAGACATTGTAATCCCTGTTTACGAAAACACCTGTATGTATTACACCTTACGATATTCTGGATCCGACAATTTAATCGCGGTCAATGGCACTCGAATCGAGAGGAGAATTTTTATCGAATAACTGTATGTACATAGAAATAACACCGCCACTTTTGCTACCTTGGATAACGTTTGGAAATATTTCGTCTCGATCTATCTGTTATTACCGGTTAATCTTGTAAATTATATTTGGGAGCATATTGGGAAAGGTTTTTGTGATACTTTACACTGATACTATTATTATTATTATGGGTTGATAGTGGCAATAGCTTATGCAATTTCAGAAAGTATGCGAACAAACATTGACATGGTCGTGACATATAAATCATGTTATATCAAGTTCAAGAGCGATGTTTAATTTATAACGTGGCGTTCCTTATCTGCCACGTATTTAAGCATCTCGATGATTTTTTGGTAAACGCCGATTCATTCGACGGAATATTCTTTTCACCGTGATGTATCAATTATTTAACGTCAGAGTCATGATAAATTTTGATTGCTGTTATAATTCTGGCTCGTACGAAAATTTGAAATTTCTCGATAAAGCAAACACCACGATCTTATCTCCGGTTCATGGTGAATACGATTTGTCCGCGACAGAAAAATTAGCACAGAGCCAATGTTGACTCTCTCAAAATTCATGATTCACGCGACAAATAATTTCTTAATTGCAAAGATAATATTTCCTCTGCTTAGAGCTGGCGAAGGGTTCGATTAAATTTTTCGTAAATCATTCTTGGCCGTAGGATTCGGGAAGTTTCATTACATGCTGCTCGCCGTCTGCGGCTTAATTTACATGGACACGGCCATCGGTGTCACGATACTTTCTTTCGTGTTACCCGCCGCACAATGCGACCTGGAAATGGACTCTACCTCCAAAGGATGGCTCACAGCATCACCGATGCTAGGTAAGTAGTCTTAGTATAATTAATAGTTTAACCCGTTCATAGAGAAAGCAGCTAAATTGTTATTCAAATCAAAATTGTTACAATTACATATCACTTTCCAATCTAATTGCGAGTCAGCAAAAAGAGCGTCGTTTTGTAGATATCTACATGTATGCACGTAGCTACAAGTGTCTGACTTGTGCCGCGACTTTCTACTTAAACCTTTCCAGGCGTATACCTTGCGCCGTTTTGCTCATCGGCCAATCAGTAAATTTCTTAAGTACAGTAAACCGTTAAAGAGACAATAAATTCTCCTTCACAATTATTCCCTTCCACTGCGATTAGAAGGAGAAAATCAACGAACAGAAAGTCTATTGAATGAATTGAAATATACCTCGTGCACAATAGTTTTCTTCTTTTGTGCTTATAGGTATGGTAGTTGGTTCTTATATATGGGGATGCCTGGCTGATACCAAGGGAAGGAAAGTCGTTTTAATAGCTACCTTACTAATGGACGGAATTATAGGAGTAATTTCCTCTTTTGTCCAATATTTTTGGATCTTCTTGGTCTTCCGTTTCTTCAACGGATTCGCGTAAGTCTCGCCACGAAATATTATTATTCAAGAGATGTTATTTTTATTTCTCGTTTCGTTTCGTTTCGTTTTGTTTTGTTTCTATTTTTATTTTTTTATTTTATACATACAGCGTTACGGGAGCTATGGGAATTTGTTTTCCGTATTTAGGGGAGTTCCAGCCGACAAAGTATCGCGAAAGGTGTCTTTGTTGGATGGAAATGTTCTGGACAATCGGGGTCATAGTATTACCACGTGAGTACCTTTTTCGTTTACTACAAATTGAATATCTCATCGTCGAATCCCAATGACGAATGAAATTATTTTAATGATGCGGGTTCAGATTTGTATGAACGTTTCACGCCATGCAGCGTATTAATCGAGACATTTCATTTCGCAATCGTGCAGCGATCTATTAATTCATTTTCATTTGTCCCTCCCTCAGTGATCGCATGGCTGATCATACCAATGGACTCTATGTACGTCTCGGACACGTTTTACTTTAAGTCATGGAATCTCTTCGTAGCGCTGTGCGCTCTACCCTCGCTAATGTTAGGCCTATGGCTGTTCGCGTTCCCGGAGAGCCCGAAATTTCTACTCGAATGCGGCGAAACGGACGCAGCCCTCGAGGTATTCAAATGGATCTACGCGCAGAACACAGGAGAAAGCCCCGACTCTTATCCGGTAATCCTTTTTATGATTGCCAAAACGGGGGGGAACAATGTTCCCCCTGTTATCCGGATCCGAGTTACACAATTTTCCTACGGGTTTTTCCACAGGTGAAATCATTGCAAGAGAAGACCAAAGATAAGAGCGTGAGGTCGTTGAAGTTGCACAAACGAAAGGACCTGAAGGTTCTGCTGAAAGAAGTGCGAGACCTGACAACAGCTCTCTGCAAAGCGCCATACCTTAGAAACACACTGCTGGCCTGTGGTATTCAATTTGGCCTGACAAGTAGTTACTACACCCTTATGGTGTGGTTCCCCGAATTATTCACCAGGTAAATTGAATTTCTCGAAATTCGTAGTCCCAAGCAATGACGCGACAAATGTTTCTCGTTCGAATTTTTGATTATACATCACATCAAATTTTGGATATTGGAATAACCGAAGACATTGATTATCGAACGTTTCAGGTTCGAACAATTTGAACACGAGCATCCTGGTCAAACCACGTCGGTTTGCATAGTGTCATCTTCGTCGGACAATGCAACAGTAATCGACGCTTTCGGATGCGACACCGTGATCGCACCTTCCGTTTACATACACACAGTCTACATAGGACTCGCTTGCATTCCCGGTTCCATCATTCTACCAATATTCGTGCACAAGCTCGGCGCCAAATTCTTTTTAAGTACGTACACACATGTGTATAACAATTTAAAACATCTTCAATTTGATCTGGCCGGTTCAAACCATAACGATTCGTTAATCTGTACGCCAAGATAATGATATATGTAACACCTTTTTGCTATATTATTTTCTATATTTCACTTCATTTGGTAATATTCTACTCTGTCCAACTGTTCCGCGATAATTAAACTGAATCATAAATTTCAGTCATGTCTCTATTGGTGTCTGGCGCAGTGACGGTCGCCTTCTACTTCGTCGTCGATTCGACGCAGAATCTGATATTATCCTGCGTGTTCGAGGCTCTAACGTCTCTCGGGATCTCGTTAGTTTATTGCGTAATCGTCGACATGTTCCCGACGAATCTCAGGTAAGCGAGAATCAAGCATGTACCTTCTGATGTATTTATTAGAGAAAACACGGCCGCCGGGAAGATTTACGACCCCCTCCGTCGTTAATTACGCGACGATATACGAGGACGAAGCAGCGATGTAACGTGGTAAACAATACGTTTACACAATTGTTAACATCGCCCGATTCTATCAGTTTACCCGCTTGCACTTTTTATCTTGCTGCAATGTTCGAAAATAATTCGCAACTTCTCGACCGACTAATGGGAATAATTGATTCATGCTATTCAATTGATCGGAAAGCGGACGAGATTGTTTCGTAGCAAGGGAACTGAGATTTCATTGATTAGATAGCGTTCTGAATAATAATGATACAATTGGAAAAGATTGTTTGAATATTGGTCAGTTCCGGTCCGATGGTATCGTAAAAGTTAATCGAGAGTGCATGCGTTCCCCGTGGTTGCAATTATCACAAGTACCTGGTGTTTATTGTGCGAACAATTGATAATTTTATGGTACTTCGAGGAAAATTAATTGTCGAAACTTTCAGGGTGATGGCTGCAGCACTGTCTCTCACAATGGGTCGATTAGGTGCATTGGTTGGAAACTTAGTATTTGGGTACTTAATTGACCTGGCCTGTGTGGTTCCTATAATTTTATTTGCGGCATTTTTATTCAGTAAGTAGACCGAGTGGCGCCACTGATTTCAGATACTGGCAATTGTTTTTAACAAGATAATTGATTGGGTGAAAATATTTGTCGCTTATCAGCTTAAAGGCTTATACGACTAATACTGTTAAATATACCTAGCATAAAGATCCTTATCATAGATTGAGAAAGGAATTTTTGAAGTGTCACATTTGTAGTGCACTAAATATGGAGTTTTAAAGTTTGTCGAAATTAACGATACTTGATTTTCTCCATGAATGTTAGCTTTTGGTAATTAATTAATATCACGATAAGCTTGGTAATTAATTTGTTTGTTTTCCCTCGTTTTTTAGTATGTGGATTCATGTCGTTCCTCCTACCGAAAACAGGAAAGGAGACCCTCGAATAATCGAAGAAACTCGTCTCCTGAAGAGACTTCAACGAAGAAATTATTGGGGAAAGTAGAACAATCGATACACATTGACAAGAATTGTTCTCCATTAAGAGAAGTTCGAACTTTATCTTGACAAATTCTAGTGCTGTATTACGATAATTGAAGGGAATTTTGTATGACTTCGATTACCATGAACATTGCACATCTTCGTATAGAAAATAAGGCGTATAGGATTTACCATGGGAAGTCCGTGCCCATTTCTAATTTCAATGGTTTAATTCGTGTAAATATGTTATATTTATTACGCGACAAATTTGCGTACAATTTTAAACGTGATTAAGTATTGCAATTATGAAATAGAGCGAATCGTGCAAGTACTTATGGGCGCTTGATTATATTTCAATTTCGCGCCGAGGCATATCTACGTAAATACATATATGATGGGACGATCTTTTATTCACAAATGTAATACCCGAAAGGCGCTGTTCGTCGTCTATAATTCCATACTTAATTTAAAACCAGAAACAGCTAGTATACTCCTCAACGTGTAAGAATAAACATTGTTTTAAAATGAAATATATATTGAATATAATTAATGTAAAAATTAAGTACGTCTTACGAGAATATACTGTATACATACATGCATACTGCATATAAGAACAAGTACAGATAATATTGCAGTAGTACCCGTAAAAATCATTATGCAATTTGGCTATACATATATCAAAATAATTCAAAAAAAGAAGCAACCGATTTAACTCTTATTCTGGCAAAAAGAATGGTTCAATTTGAATTCGAATCGGTGCAAAATTAAGATTCGCAATTGAAAATAGCTACCACGCGTAAGGATATAATCCCATAATCCCAAAATTGTTCTCCAAAATGATAATCTGCTTCTATCATTTATTATCGACGCCTCCAGGTAAAAGGAGATGTACATAGATCAATTGAAATGATCGAAGAGCGGCACCTTCATAACCAACGACCAATAACATTCTACGGTAGTGGAAGTACGGTATTCGGCTGTGTGGTGGTGATGAGTGCGATGATGAATCGCAAAAGATAGTCCAGTATCAAGGAGAAAAATACGCAAAGTATGTATGTGTTACGAATGATCGACATCGCGTCTCGCTCGTGATATGATTTTCGTCCCAAAGTCGAGAGAAATTTCGTCGTGGCGCTGTTTCAACAGCTGATCTAAACTGGAAGAATCTCCTGGCAAAATTCTTGTATCTAGTCAGCACGGTGATCCGCGGTAAACGATGGCCGGGTTTGTATTGCGAGTTAAAACGAAATCGGGTCAGAAGGTCGTGAACGGACTGGTCCCGCAGGATAAGGTATCCGAATTAAAATCGAAGCTATCCGAATTAACGGGAGTGCCAGTCGAGGCACTTCACGTACTCGGTGGATTTCCGCCGAAGGCGATTAATTTGAACAAAGATACGTGCACGATCGAGGACAGTGGTATCCTCTCGGGTGATACCCTGATCGTTGAAGAAAAACCACCGCTATGCAATGGCAAACAGAAACCCGAGGAAATCGGCCGATCTCATATTGTTGACGAAGAAAACCTTACGAATACACCAGGTGTTTTGATGAAAAAAGTTGTACCTGCCGATAACTCTTGCTTGTTTACCAGCGTCGGTTATGTGCTCAATGGTATATAATGTAAATCGCATTATTCGTGAAGAATATTACAAATTGCCCTAATTGAACTTTCTTGCGTTTACGAACGATACATACTTTGTATACATATTAATATCGTGGTATAATTTTAGGTAAGGTGGACCCCAGTTGCGCTGAATTCATGAGAGAGATTATAGCGAACGCGGTTGCTTCCGATACCGTGGAATATTCAGAAGCGTTCCTAGGCCGACCAAACACTGAATATTGTAAATGGATTTTGAAACCAGAGTCGTGGGGTGGAGCTATAGAACTATCAATATTATCAAAATTTTACGGATTAGAAATAGCAGTAATCGATAGTATTAATGCTATAATTAATAGATTCGGAGAGGATCAACACTATGCTCAAAGAGTCTTTCTAATATTCGATGGAATTCACTATGACCCATTGTATTTGGAACCGCTCGACGTGGGTGCTATACTTTTTATTTAAATCTATCACCCGTCCATCCTTATACCATTTAAGATTTTCTATCTACTACATACAGGGCGGTAGCATACAAACTATCTTTCCTGCCGAAGACGAGAGGATACTGTTCGAAGCAGCTGATCTGGCAAGGGAAGTAAAATCTAGTCGTCAATTCACGGATGTTCAGAAATTCACATTAATGTGTAACGATTGCAAGATGAAATTAAAGGGACAGCTAGAAGCTCAACAACACGCCAAGGATACAGGCCACATGAACTTTGGCGAAGTAGCCACGTAGCGAACTAAATCAATCCCTTGACAAATTGACAAATATTTTCGATGGGACTGCTAATTGAAGGAAAATCCTATTAAATTCAAGTTTCAAGTAGAATTTTATACTTAAGTGAGGCTTTTAAACGAACTAGCTATTTAATATCGATACTTTGTTGTTAATGTAAGATATACGCAGTGCACTATGAGGATTGTTTAGACATGTAATATACACAGATCTTTCATTTTGATTAAGGATTGAGAACTTCATTAACCAAACGGTAAAATTTTTCGCTCACCAACATGATAGTACAAATAATTATCGTTTAATGTACCTAAGCTTATTTCGCCAGGAAATTATTCGAGCTTGGAAGTTAAACGTATTATTTATATTAGAACGATTTCGTACATCTGCAAAGGGGCACAGTTGGTCCCCTTTACACAAATTATATTTCGATCTGTTATATTTGTGGCTATTAATTTGTTAAATAATTAAGCATTAAAAATATACTCTTTGACGAGATTCGAAATCTGATACTTGGTTAAATTTACCTAAACGGAATTCATAGTCTTACTGGACAGTAAATGTGTTCCATACCATATATAAATATATATGAAAGAAGAAGGAAATAAATCGCAAAGTTTATTGTAAAGCGAACCGGAGTTGACTTAATTTCGGGTTTAACAGATAATTGATGTAGAACTGTTAATAGCGAATTTTATATGAATAAACATATCGTTCCCGCAAGAAAGAAAAAAAAATGGCGACGGATCACTACTAAAACTAGAAATAACATCACATTATTATTAATAAAGGTGTTGTTGCTCGATGAAAAATTACAAAATGTTATCTTAACACATTTGATCTCTATTGCGATAGTTTAATTTCCAGTCTAAATACGCATATGACGAAAAAGAAAAGAACAATGCATAATTATAGCTAACTATTAAACTTATATAATAGATATGTATAACACTAGGATATTATAATTATTTTGTTATTGCGATTTTTACGTGATCGGATATACATTGTAAAAATATGAGAATTCCGATAAAGAAAGATGAAATTAAATTTTGGTGACTGTGTATATTCATTAGTTACACTATTCCAGCACAAGTTGTGCTCATTTTAAAATAAGATTCGCCAAGAAGGAGATTGCAATTTTTTAGTACTCAGGAAATATTCAAAAATTGATATCCATAAAGTACAATATACATATGTATATATATTATACATATATATGTGTATTGTAAGTACTATCATTTAAACAATATCAAATACATCAGTTATTTGGGTAATTAATTACTCAGCAATACGCCTCGAACGATTTATCATGTTCAAATATATAAAAATTATACGCGGTCAAAATGGCTACCTCTTGAAACCACCAAAAGGCAGAAATGGTTCTAGCAAATTTCATTATTCATTGAAAATAAAAGATCACTTACCACCATTCACACATTCCAGGTGAGCAACCAGCGGACCATCGGTACATGTACACTGAATTTATACAAAAAACTATTTAAAAAGTAACAATAATTTTTAAAAAACTACACACACTTTCAGCTCCGTTCCGTTGAATTTGAATCCGTTTCGAAGGCGTAGTACATCGAAACGATCGATAGGTGTCGCGGCGATCGCAAACCAAAAGCAGTAAGTACACGGTACCCTCACAGATGGCGGGTTGTAATTAAAGCAGACACGACAGACCGATTTTAGTATGCTGCCAACCATAGTCGAGGGTGGGTGGTCGCAATCTTTCTCGTTACAGGAACGCAATACAAAAGGCAACGGGAGTAGGAAATGTGATCCATTTCGCGGTGCGATAGTTGTTTGGAAAAAAAGCAGAAACCGCAGTGATACAACGTGTGTCAGTCGTGAAAATCTGGGCATGGTGTGTCGCGTGAAAATATCATTGATATAAGAAAATGTCGCTACTGCTGGCCACGATACGTTCAGCCAAAAGTAATTCACTGACAAATAGGTGAAGATGGAAGATGAGGCGGACCTCCGAGAGCAGTTGTTTCACAACACAGTACGGGAAAATATTGTAAGTAACCCTATGAAAGAATACTTTTAATCGTAGCTTTATTGACCATCGGATGTAGAGCGGAGGCCTCTTGAAATTTCTCCGTGATATTCTTACAATAAGTAATCGCCACGTTTACTTACGCGGTTGGGTTGCTTTTCAACGTTTTTCCCCCTGTTTAATATTTAACAAGGTTGACAAAAAAGATAACAATGAGGAAATTTTGTTGCCTAAACTTAACCTTGCTATTCAATCGAACAGACTTTCTTGTGCTCTATTTTATGGACGTCATTTTTGTGTAATGTGAAAAAAGGACGAGAAATTGGAGTACGCAATTTAATGTGATATTTGTGCATTTTTCTGAATTAAATTGGTTTGTGAATTGCGTTCGATACGTGAGTATCGTTGACGGCATACTATAAAATCGACCGCTGAAGTCTGTTTTCAAAGACAAAAGAGTTTTCTAGGGGTCGATATAATAGCAGCAATATAATCATAGAGTAACTGTTCCCTTTGTCGGTCGGCATTAAATGAAACTCGCATAGATACACTAATACGAAAGAAGAATGTGGAAAACAATTAATTCTACTGGCACGTACACAAATACATTGGTTTTGATAATTGATAGAGAGGTTTCCATAAGGCAGGCGGAAAATACAACTAATCGCTCATACTCAGATATTCTTCAATCTATTCTCGTTGTTATTTTCATTAAAAAAAAATGTTTCTTCAGCTTCACAAACATTTCTAGCTCATCTTTGTAAATAATTTCCCGTCCTGCAATCTTTTGTTTTATTTAATCATCTACAATCTACACGTATAATAACATTTTCGAGTGACATCTAGCAATCGCATTTCAAATTACCCAATGTATTTTTTACCAAGGTAGAATGAAAGCTTGAAAGTCTCTGTACGCGTTTATTTACAATATTTGCACAAAAAATTAATGCTGCATATCTGTCAAGCAAAGCGTTGTACATAATCAGAGCGCCGATTTGCATCAAACCTGTTGATAAAACAGAGATACCAATCTTTTTAACCAATTAGAGTAAATTCATAGTGATATTACGTCTCTACATTGTTACGACAATTGTAAATGCATCGAAAACAAGAGGTTTTCATCTTGCGTATAGATGTCGCGCTGTACCATCATCGTCGTTACTTACACCCGCCCTTGACTTTATATTCGTTTTGATTAATCCGCGTTTAATTGGATAAATCATCGGAATTCAAGACACGGAGGAATCTCGTCGGAAGCGCAATCTTTGCAATATGCTTTCTCAGTACTTTCACGCCGAGTCGTTGACCACGCATTATTTCTGATCCCTGACCGGTTTTTCCATCCACCTTGGTCGGTTGCAAAAAGCGGTTTCGCGATCGGCTGTGCAGCAGCATCTCCAGCTGTCCTAAAGTCCTAGTTACACAGTGGTGCAACTATATGTAATATCTATTCTATACAGAAAAAAAATTTGTCTGGAAAGTTTAATGCTTTCTATTTAACAACTGAAAAAGTGCTAGTCACATTAAGGACATTCTTCAAAGTACGATTTGCCATTTCCTACACGGTGGTTAAATAGCGATTGCAGGACTACGTTTAAAGTACGGTTTCGCGCCATACGTGGCAAACAACCATTTATGTTAAACAAGCCCACGTCGACGATCCTGGGCTAGAAAAGCTAAAAATATACATACGTACATGCTCGGTCAAAGACATTTTGGTTGGCATTGTAGCTGTGGTATCTTCATTTTCCTTTTTCTTACGATCGAAATACATTCTATGAATGTTTAATGGGATGATAATCTACCATGATGCGGGCTTAATATATTTACGACGGGTCTCGCATTGAGAAACTGAAATGTCTAAATGGGGTCATATAATTTATCATTGAATATAATTCGAACTAAATTCAATATTTAGAATCGCAATTAGGAATGTGGAATGTACATGGTAACACGAAATCGGATTGCCAAAATTTAATCGAGTCGTGTTTAGCCGAAACGTTTTTGATAGCTATTGGGTTCGTTTATATCTGAAAAGGTTGTACGCATTAGGAATTTTTTGGCTTTCTTTTTATATTTAGCGTTCTTTTTTTGTTCGTTCCAAGTATAAATCGTTCTTATCGTACATTCTACTTTTCCAGTCCTCGTTTCTTTTTCGTGGCTGTTGTACTAGAGAGCTATAAGTACCGTTAGGCGGTACAACCTTATCGATAAATATTGATAACTCTCGAGAGCGATTTATCGACATTAATCGCAATAATCGATAACTTATCTGAGCTTTAAATTCAAATTACATTATTATATTTTAATCGGTACAAAAATTATGGCAATTCGTTTTTCCTCCCTTACGTACTTTATTTATCTACTCTGCAAATTTCTGAGCGCAAACCAGTGAAATATATATTTCACCGAGGTCTCCAATATTTTTCGTTTCGTAAGTAAACATTATCTGAAAATACCAAGCTGCGTTTATTTTTGTACACTTTAATAACAACTTGGAAGTACATATGTATTATAATGCAATTCGATTATGCTCTACAATTGGATATCGAGGCCGACGCGTAAAGTACTCTCTATATGTGTGCGAACAAAATACGAGAGATAAAAATAAGAGCTGGCAAATAGGTGTTGACATGCGTGTAAAAAACTCGAGTAAGAAAACATCTTATTATTCTTAGATATGGGGACAATGTACTACTGGCATTAATTGTCCTCTTCTCGTAGCCTTATGGTTCTCAGCGTGTATTCGATATACTACTAACGTCTCAAAAAAATTCAAGTCGTTTGGTCTAATTTTAAAAAAGTTATTCTGCGTTAAAGGGTGCACGAACACTTTTGCGGTCGACTGTACATGTGTACACATATCTAGGTGTTGTAAGATTGCTGATAATCAAGACTACGCGCCCACCAAAAGCAACAGCTCATCGAGTCAACCGTACAGTAGCTATTAATAATTTTTAGCGATGGATACAGGTATTAATAATGCAGGTTGTCGATCTCGTATTTCAGATTTTACTGCGATAAAATATTTAACGAGGCAATAATAGTAAATGTTAGATAGTGCTTGGCTAAACAAATATATACATATATGCAGATTCAACGAGCCAGCGGAGCTATTTATTTAAGAGAATTGGAATTTATTTTTGCTCCTCGAAAACTTAAAATAACAATGGTGAACATGCTTATTTCCTCGTTAATATCTAGCGACCTTATCACACGCGATTCGAGTAAATCGATAAGGTATGTGTATTCGATCGGCGTTTATTAAAGGTGATCGAACAAATCGGTAATATATTTACAATATCGTGCCTTCGCATTATAAAATTATTTATAAAAAGAAACAACGGTGATGCTATTTCTAACCGAGCTTTTCAATATTTGCTACAAATTTCGTTTCAATCATTTCATCTCAGATATTAATATATCTTCAGTCCGTCTGTCTCCAGATGAAGGGTACACTTATAATAATTCGTTGAAAAGGAAACGCCATCCGGTTGTTACGTGACACGTCAGAGAAAAAGGGGTAGGAATGAAAATTAATGTTGGCGTGCTCGATAATAACCATAGAGGGGCACACGGAAGTATACTGTTGCGGAAGTTTAGACCAACGTAATGGCCAGTCGTACAAAAGTTCTATCTTACAATTACAGTAGTTGCATTTCACGCGGCATGCCATTTTGTTAAATAACAAAATTTCTGCCGATGAAAATGATGTGGAAGTTTGAGCGTTAAACTCTCCTGTTGGTATTATATAATATGTAGAAATTGTACACATATTATATAATTTATTTAATCACCTAGTTTAAGCATTTTTCACGTGGTACTTCGGTTCGACTTTGGTAACCAAGGATGAGTCGAACATTGTTGACGACATTAAGCTTGTTTGACGTAACACTTCGTCACGAGTACACTTGTAAAGCTGCAAATGATCTCTGAATCCGAGTACATATGTACATTATTCATTTTTCGCCTTGGCTCGTGACTTTTACAGCTTATTATTTCCGTAATCCTTTAATATTTTATCTACAATTACGCTGAATATGATTTATCTTCACTCATTAGTGCAAGAGTATCATCGCCTTGGTTCTAATTCATAATTTATTGCCATTCGCGTCGAACATTATGCCTATCGCAGTTCATTTGTTATATCGCTTGCGAAGGACAGTGCAAAGAGTACTGAACTATTTTAAATCCATCGTTTGGAACTACGTATACCACCGCGTTATTTTTCACTCTTTCCGATTATAAGAATGACTCCATTCTAATCTGTTCAGCTTTTAATAGGATAATGTAAAAATAACATTAAGCTTAATATTTGTTTGACTCCTCTCTAAAGTTTGTAGCGTGTGACATATCGCAGTCTCGCACTGGGACCCAGCTATGTCTTTCGTGATTATTGTGTTTCAACTTGGCTAAATGGTCCATTAAAAAACGAAAAGTGATAATTCAGGGACGATAACGATATATCCAAGCGCAGAAAGGTCTTAGCATTGTACAAAGTTCAGGAATAATTGTGGCTGTGCAGTTTATTTTATAGGAGCGATCGATATTGGCTATAAACATCCTTGCGATGCAATCGACCACGATTCGCGAAAGATGCATGTGTACATAGTTTGTTGGAAGTCTTGTAACCAAAGCGATTCAATCCTGGTAAAGTTGATTCCTGTTGTTATTCTGTACGAGCTGCTTTTAAGAGTAATGTTCATTCAGAGACATGCACCGTCGTTCGTTTATACGTATTGTTATTATATGTTTCTTTGGCTTCATGCAGCTCAGCATAAACTGTTCTTGTACGGTCAATAAACATCGAGTACTGTGTAGTGAACAGGCACGTATTACGTGCAGTTATTAGCTTACTACAGTAATCGCATCAAGTACCATTCGAACTTCATTTTTTCTTCTTCGGTTGATTTAATTAACAAGCATGGAATTAAATAAAATTAACCACTTGTCTATAAATGTACTTTTCTATCGTTTTTCTTCATTGAATAAAAGTCTATCGGTTCGTTCAATTAATTTGATAATTGTACTCATTTATTTCGATTCAACAATATTCTACAAATGTTTAACGCACGGATGTTTCGCGACTGTTGCAGATATTTCTCCTGCTGTTTTTGGTTCTCTACGTTTCAAGTTACGCGTTAATAGCGAAATTCCGGAGAAGAGATCGCGAGGATTACTTTTCCGTGGACGAAGATGAAGCAACGGTCTACAAGATCAGCCTGTGGCTATGCACTGTCGCCCTGGCGGTTTCCGTCGGTGCGACCTTACTACTTCCGGTCTCTATTGCGAGCAACGAAGTACTCATTTTATACCCGAACAGCTATTACGTCAAGTGGCTCAATAGCTCTCTGATCCAAGGTACATATATAATATATACATTAATGTTTCATGGAAATTAAACCTGCTCATTGCTCGTTTCCTATGCATTTTTCTCAAACTTTCTGAATCATCTAAAAAACAAAAATAAAGCATAGATGACGGAAGATCTACTTTATAAAGAACAAAAGAATATTATTTTAAACACTGGGAATAATTATTTTTTATTTTCCTTAACGATTAGGTCTGTGGAATCATGTGTTTCTCTTTTCAAATTTGTCTCTCTTCGTATTTCTACCATTCGCGTACTTGTTTACGGAGTCAGAAGGATTCGTCGGATACAGAAAGGTACGATAATAGAATACAATTCTCTAATCGTTCAAATTAACGTCTAATTGATTGGCTGCTTGTTAAATTGTTGCCTTATCGTTCCTTTTATTTTATTTTAGGGCGTAATGGCTAGAGTCTATGAAACCGTAACAGTTCTTTGCCTATTGGGAACGCTCGTACTAGGAATGACGTACGTTTTATCAGCGCTCATAGATTATCAAAAATCCAGTCTTCATACATTGCTCAGTAAGTACATACATTAAAAGATCTAAACTACTTTTCCTTTCCAGCGTGTCACAATTAATATTACCGTCTCGTTCAACAGATTTATGGAGTTACTATCTACCTTTCCTTTACTCCTGCGTTTCTTTCGTCGGAGTTGTTATGTTACTGCGTAAGTGAAAATCAATTATCCCCCAACACAACTGATAATGCCGTGACAAAAACAATCAATCAGACATTAATCGTTTTCAGTGTGCACGCCGATGGGATTTGTACAGTTGTTCGGTGTGGTCGGTTCGTTTCTTGTGAAACCGCAGTTCCTAAAGAATCTAGACGAGGAGTTCTCCGCGTACAGGCTAGAGGAGGATTGCATTCGTAGAAGGTTAGCAATCAGTTACTATTACTTACACCAACAAAATCGCCTAATGAACATTCGATAAACATGTGCCGTTACGTATCGTAGGCTGCAACACGCGAAAGCAACCGGAAAATCATACGTTTCGCCAGTGCCTATGTCGATACCGGCCTATGGTTCAGTGCTCGACGAAGACGAGCTCCTTAACGCCCATCCGAGCTTGATGTGCTTGAGGAACGGTGCTCTACAACGTGGATTGACCCAACGGCTAGAGGATATCCAGAAACGGAGGAAAATCTTGGACGAACAAAGACGAACCTGGTGGGTTCGACGTACTTTACTCTATCCTTTGGCCATGGTAGCGTTACTTATACTATCCACTGCCACGGCCCTGCTAGCGGTTCAAAACACATTAGAATTACTTATTGGTATTAAGGCGCTGCCTTTGAGCACAAGGGTCAGTATATACATGCTTGATATGGACGAGAATGTTTCACGGTGGTAACGAATCACGAATGAATGAACTGACGAATTTCTTACGCTTTCAGCAATTCACTTTGGGCATCAGTTCATTGTCGAAGCTGGGCCCGATCGGGGCGACAATAGAAGTGGCAGTAATTTTGTATCTAGCTGCAACAAGCGCGATCGGCCTGTACACGCTTCCCGGTGTTAGAAATGTCCGACCAAGGCTTCATTCCACGATGCTGACACATCTAATAGCGAACTGCGCCCTTCTTCTTGTGCTAAGCTCGGCGCTGCCGCTGTTGTCGCGGATATTAGGTGAATTTTTCTATGCAGTAATTCGGAATTGGTAGTTGTACGATAATTGGAGGACGGCTGCGGTAATAATATTATTTGTTTCAGGTATGACGAACTTCGATTTGCTTGGCGATTTCGGGCGTATCGAGTGGCTTGGTAATTTTAAGTTAGTACTGTTCTATAATTTGATCTTCGCTACGGCGGCGATCAGTTGTCTGGTGACGAAATTCACCGCGACCGTTCGTAAAGAGATTTACGCCAGATTAAGGAGTAGCCTGATAGGAATTTTTAAGAGCGAAGGTAAAAAAAGTTCTCTGGGAATGTTTTCTACGAAAGAAGATTAGACTGACTTACGTTTGTATACGGAGAGTAAGGGAGAGTGAGAGAGGGAGAGGATGAATATGCATGATTTAGCAATACAATACAAATGAAGCAATTGAAATGTGGTTAATTGTATTTGCAGAATATTAATACTGTTAATAATGAAAACAGGGAAAATTGTAGGTGTTGCATGTGCGTGAGTTTGCGTATAATTATAATGTTTTTATTTAGACATTGTACATTCACGAAGCAACATTTTAAGTAAATCCATATCACGGTGAAATTAGAATGTGCTTAGGAAAATTGAATTAAGTGATTTGTACGAGTGTAGGCCAGTTACGAATATATGTTGGCACACGTTTGCGCGTGTACGTATGTGCGTATGGCTAGATTAATTATTTATTATACGATCACTATTTTAATAATTGTTTACCAAAAGTATACATATACCAATCGTATACATATGTGAGTGAGTTAACTTGTGAATGTGAACTCACAGCAACGACAACGCAGTATTGTGATAAACACACACGTGTGCAAGTGTTCGAAGAACGATAGAATTCTCAGTATAGCAAATAATGTACTTTGTTGAAATTTACAACTTTACGATGTGTATGCGAGGAAGAATTGGAAATGAGGTCTAAATTATGCATAAAGTTAGACAAAACAAATTTTCTGCACTCGTATTGCCTCTTTTTTTTATGTAACGATAGTTTAATGGATTAATTAACAGCATACAGGTGGAAGGAAATTTTAGTAGCACGTTCTTATTGCGATCACGAGGGAAGAAATTTGAGATTTGGTTTCGAAGTAGTGATTGTTAAATGTTTATTTAATTTAAGACACGAGTACTAGTAAGTTATTGTAATTACCCTTAACGTACCCTTTCCGTCGATGAATGACAAACATGCCGTACACATAGGCAACTGAACGTGCCTAATTTATTAGTTTAATTAAATGAAATTGTTAATAGGGATATACATATATATATATATACATATACGTACTCATCGAAGCTCACAAATACGATTACATATACATTTTACTACGTTGTGGTAGTACTGATTTAGTAATCATGTTTAAATGCATTTTATTAATCATTTTTATCAAATGACTCACAAAAATGATCACCAGTTTAATTATTTAAAAAATTTCAAATGTAAATACACATGTAACAGATATAATAATACGCATTTTAAGATGTCACAGACTGCATGATGATAACATGCAGAAGATCTTAAAATGTTATCGTCTAGACTGACTTGTCTCTTATTAGCTCATTACTGGAAACTAGCGCTTTAAAATCAATTAAATTATTTATTTAGCTTAAAGAAGGAACCCCTTTTTATCTATCGGTTATGTTTAACATTTGCGTTGCAACATTCACGATGTTTATGTAAGAAGCGAAGGGATATTACCTTACAACAATATTATGTGATATATATCTTGTCAAGGGGACAATACAATACTGTTAAGAGACACACAAGAAAGTGGTACACTTACTGACGAATTATTAACACACTTCAATCGGAACAGTATCTCAGGATATGTACTACTGCTTAATACTTGTTAATATATTGCCACAAACATTGTGGACTTGTTTATAAGAAATCAGAATTCTCAGTTGGGGATTCTTTGTACACACTAATAACTATGTGAATAAAACAAAAGAATACTTTAACAAAATTTACTCCCTTTACTATGTGTTCAAACACTAACGAATGGCCATTAATACTATACAAACTTTAGTCTCATTATATTCTTTGTTAACAGTTCAACGTAGCCTTTTATAAATATACATTATTTTTATTTTATATTTACAATTAGAAACTACTTCTACAATACAGCATACATAATATATCAGCGCCAATATTTCAATTATAGTAACGACACGATTAATCGGAATCCCGATTTAATCCGTACATTTGTAACATCTGAATAAGATATCTCGCACCGACTCCAAAACGAACAATTTTGTAACGATGCGGCACGGTCAAATCGACGATCGTAGATCCTTTTCTTGATCCTTTCTCCGCATTACCGAATCTGGCGCTATCGTGAAATACTCCCCCTAACAGTGGCCACAAATTCTCAAATTCCGAGGCGTATAAGCAACTCGGTTGGTTGCTTATATTTGCGCTCGTTAACGCCAAGGGGCCAACTATATCGGCAACACAATTTATAAATTTAAAATCCGGAACCCTGATACCCACAGTGTCGTGATTGGGATTGAATGCCGGATTCAAAGCTGGCGTTCTTTTCAAAATAAGCGTGTATGGTCCGGGTAATATTGTTACTAATAATTTCGGCGGTATATGGTCCACGATACCCCAGTCTTTTACATAATTCACACTGGCAACAGAAATCGATAAGGGTTTACGTTCGTCGCGACCTTTAATTTCGTACAGTTTCTCGATGGAACTGGTGTTCGATACAATGCCAGCAAGTCCGTATATCGTATCAGTAGGAACCGCAATAATTTTATCTTGCTGCAGCAGCGCTGCGGCTGCTGCCACACTCCTCCTTCCTTTGCACATCCAATGTATACCACTGTCTTTCAACAGTTCTGTTTCTTCCATAGCTGCGTCCATGAAAAGAGACATTGGACCCATTTGCTTTCTGCTCATTATTGTTCTTCTTCCGGCATGTAACGAACAGCTCTGTATGTTTAAAAAGGCAAAGTTACTAATTGGTATTCGATGCGTGGAATATACTGGGTCGTAGGATAACTTTTAGACCTTTCCTAGATACGATTTCCGTCGACCCACTGTTATACGGAAAGTTAAACTGTAGCCAGAATTTTGTGGGCATTCATTTTAACATTATAAAAGTTCTGTTCGTTGAAACCTGCGAACGAATTTTCGTGTACTTAATTTCAATGTTATATCGTTACCTTTAATCGCGCCAATTGTGACCACACTGGGGGCTGCAACATTTGTAAAATGTTGTCATAGGCTCGTCGGCGGATCTTGTCTGAATTTGCATGAAAAACGCTCGGGGATGGGAACACTTCGGGCACCGTTCATCCGTAGAGTCGACGTTTTCCCAAGCAGCGCTTCCTCCCAAAACGTCGTCCACTTCTTTCAATTTTGGATAAGTGCGACTACTGACTCTCCTCGAAATATTAAATATATAGGGGCACGTGTTGCAGGCGAAACGTAGCCCCGCTAAGGCTTCTTCTACTCGAAGTACGTTACCGCATGTCGGGCAGAACATTAACATCGTAGATAATACCGAGGCGATCGAAACATTGGAGAACGTAGAAGCAAATGCGATGTTAATAAAAAACAAATATATTCTGGTCGACAAGTGTTTTCGAAATAAATTCGAAATAGGTTACCGCCAAATGTTTTTCGTCGGACCAACTTATGGTACACGTGATCGCATTTCACGTGTTGAAAGGAATCAACAATGTTGCTCAAACTGAATGGTGGTAGGGTTGTTGGACGATTGTTTCCATTTTTTGTAATTTACACGGGTGTTTTATGGACACAGGCAGCGATAATTCTGTAATCGGTGGAATCTTTAATTTATGGGAACATTCGACATTTCTGTTGATCGTAAATTCATAAACTGTTTTATATTGCGCACTGTGTAGTGTGGTGGAGAAATATCGATGGCACTATCGATAACTATCGATGGTCGATTGTGCAACCATCGGAGACTATCGCTAATGCTGACTATCGATATTTCTCCACCACTACTGTGTAGTGTTCACATGTGCATTCGCCTTCTGCTAGCAAGGAACTATGAACAGTCTTTGCAAATCTTTCGATAGAAATAATTAGTTGCTGTTAATGTATAGAAATCGTTTGTTGTCATTCTTTAATGATTATATCTTTCTCGTGGTAGAAGATGACTTCGGTATAAGTGAACAATTACTGTCAGACATTTAAAGTGTAGAACAAATTGGTATAAAAAGGTATCAGGACGTCATGTGCTTTATTTACAATTAGATCCAGCAAGTTTAGGTAATTCATAGATGATGATAATAGAATTCGTATAATACTCGTAGCTACATAGCTATCAATATTCGTATGCTCGATATTCGAATTATTTAATCATACAATGGTGATATTTATATCGTAATGTGCAATATACCGTTTTCGTTTTAGCTGTGAATGGTTGGCCTGTTTTTTTAAATGACTTTTAAGGTACTTAAGAAACAATATCAATTGGAACTGCAATTCCGATAGTGTATGTAGTTATTTGTTGTTCAACAAAAATTACTCGTGACATATTGTTATTTCGAATATAACTCAACATGTTTCAACGGTACGTACATAACCTATTCTAACCGGTGATAACCGTCTGTCTTGGCGGGTTGTTATCGTATAATTAAAGAAGTTGGAAACCATCAAATTTATTATAATTTAATTCAACCGTGTCGTTCGCATATATTTCAGGTGCAAAACCCTATGCTTGACATCAAACATACAAACGAGGTACAAAAGCTTGGTATCGAAAGCCGAGGCAAGACAGAGGAGGAGTTTGTTGTTCGAAGAAGAGAAGAAGAGACAGATGAATGCGGTGGGAAGAATCGAGAAGATAGAAGTTAAATATCAGTCCCCCGTGGAAGAAGTTACCCTTGTAATGAATAAATCCATCTCAACTCCCGCAGATTGTGCCAAGCATATATCTGAGGGCGTTTGCAAAATGTCGGCACTTGCCTTAGTCGACGGATTACCATGGGACATGAACAAACCTTTAACATCGGACTGTAACCTAAAGCTATTAAATTTACTCAGCCCAGAGAATAAGGCAGTGAACTCTGCCTTTTGGAGAACATGTTCTTTCATTTTGGGTGCTGTAATAGACAGCTCGTTTAAGGATGACGTAAAAGTTCACTTGCACAGCTTCCCAGTACCTATCATAAAGTCCGGCAGTTTTATATATGACGTATATCTCGAGTTGGACGATTGGAAACCCAGTGGTTCAGAAACACGTGCATTATCTGCACGATTTGTTAAACTGGCTCATCAGGAGCTACCTATAGACAGGATAGAAACTACGGAATCGTTTGCGCTCGATATGTTCGAGGATAATCTTATTAAAGCAGAACAAATACCAAGCATAGCGAAAAATAACAACAACAAAGTTGTTCTGTATAGAATTGGGAATCACGTAGATATTAGTAGGGGTCCTATGATAGGGAACAGTGCATTGATAGGTCGTTGCACAGTGGCGGCGGTTCACAAATTAGAAGGCAATGACAGTCTATACAGATTCCAAGGTATAGCACTTCCCAAGGGAGTCCTTTTGAATCATTACGCGTACGGTGTATTGGAGAATCGCGCGAGAATATTGAACACTGCAGCGATATGCTTCGCGTCGCACGATAACGAGGAGGAAAACTTTGTAGAACTGTCTGCTAGAAATTAATTTTGCCATATCAGAAAATATAGTATAAAAAAAATTGCATACCCGGTATTCATTTTCATGATTCCTCGCTACCTGTACAATATGTTATATAAAATACATTTATATAGAAATATTAATCATTATCGTTGACATAGATGTAAAGTATTTTATTACCCTTCTACGAATTCGTACGGAATATTTCATTTTTATGTATATATCCCTCTCTTTCTATATATATATATAACTAGTACTTTAAAAATTAATATAAGTCGTATAATTATATAATTTCAATGTATATATACTTGTGACCCTGCGTGTTTGTATATGTTTCTCTATGCGCACGCATGCATATATACTTACAGTAAGTACAAAATACTTTGTAGTAGATATGAACGTACAAAATACAGTTTAATTCACGAATTTTTGCGCGCACGTCGTGGGCTACGCAATTCCCATATAAAATAACCAGGTAGTCTATCCGCAATTGACGCCGGACACGTAACGTTCATTCGCAAATAGAGCTGTTGATTCTTAGAAGTTTTCGCTTCGTAGACTTCGAGTTGATCCGACTTTAAAATCTTTCGAACTGCGAATGGCGCCAACTCCGGCGTGCATTTTAATTCGATCTCGATCACTAGATCAAAAGACGGCGGCTTTTCTACATGCTGTTCTGTCTCGACAGTCAAGTTCGCCGTGTTAACCGTATGCACAAATTTACTCTCATACGCGTATTTGTTCATATTTCCATAGTAGAAGAATTGGCCGCCATATTCCCCGTAACCAGAGTAAGAAGATGCCGGTGGTGGTTTCAGCGGAATTGTCAAAGGAATCTGGACAGGAATGGATATAATTATAGTTTTTTTCTGTCGAATGTTGTACAGTTCTTTTTTAGGATTTTTCGTGAAGCATCACCTGCAGAGGTATTTCGTGCTCGTAATGCAAACTTTCAAATAGATGCTCGTTCACGCTACCAACTAGACGCCTCAATCTAAGGTACATGAAACGTTGCTCTTCCCTCCAGGAGTTCTCCTCGCTGTTTTTGGAAACTTCCATACAGGTAAACCAAGTCCGTTTCATAGTATACCTTACTTTCATGCTCACAGCACCGCCGATTCCTCTTTTGCTGGACGTCCCTTTAAAATAGAGCACTTCTCGACCCTCTATGAGGCAGTCCAGTATGTCTACGACTTTGCATCCAGAGATTAGAGCCGATCTATCAATATTATTTTTTTACATAATACATTTCTTTATTCATAAACGATCGGTACTCATAACGTAGGACACAATCGAGTCCGTCGATAACTATCTTTTTATAACTTGGCGGTAAGGGTAATTTTCTGTTTTATCATTCACACCTGTTTACCCTCCGTTCAGAGACCTTTTCGAAAAAGTTCATGAACCGTTTGCAAACGGCCATGAAATTCGTGATGCTCGATTCCGCAGTATGGGGACCAACGATGGACGCGTGATATTTTGCCACACGAGCAAGAAGTTCGTCCAAATTGTCGAGTAGATTGCCCGCGTAGAAACAGAGCCTTGGAAATTTCTGTTTTCTCGACGGTGGATGCGTGTACCTCCACGTGACTGCACGTAACATTTTATATTGCGCTTTAATGAGTTCCAGAGCATTTTTAACCTTTGCGCAAGCAAATAATTCAATGTCCGTTTTCGCGTTTTTCACAGCGACCTCTGTGCGCCTCGTGAGCCCCTCCACTCTGGTGCCAGCGGAGATGAAGGCGCCATTTAAAACTGTGGCTGCTACTGTCGAGCAGTGTCTAAAAACGAGAAGAATATTATCGAGTTCTTCTTGCAAGAGTATGCTCTGCAATGTAATGAACGAAGTGGAATATTTTAATTACACTTCTAATTTGAATAAATAATTGTAGATCTTTTGAACGAGCAAGGTGTAACGTGCACGATGAATTACCTGGAAACTAAACGCACAGAAGTAGCGACGTCGTGATAGGGCAGTAGTCGAAGGATCATCTCCAGCACTTCCGGCGGAAGTGTATCCAGTGCGTAACCGTGGTAGCTTTGATCCCCGGACGAAGATCTCTCTGGATCCCTCTGCGACTCATTTTGTTGATCGCGTCTCGTGACCGGTGTCTTTTGACGCTTGTTCGCGTTCATTTAAAATAGGGGAGCATTTAAAAAAGGAGAAATAAAAAGGAGTCTCCTTGGATGTGCTACTTTGCGCTTTTTCTTGTTCTTAATAACGTTAAATATCTAATATATTATTTTCATTGTTGCATTTGCTCCTTCTGTTGGTTAAAATATTTCGCCTGTTGGTAAAAATTTAATAAAACTCAAAATGTCAGACAAGGAGAAACAAAACAAGCGGTGTAGCGTGGCTATCGTTTTAATCGAGCTCTCCGATTCTCGTTTTACAGTTTTATACACAGTGTTCCAGTTTTTAATACAATATCGGTATATGTTTCTTTGTACAACTAGAAGTAGAGTACTTGCAATTATTGAAAATAACAATGCGCTTTGAATTAATCTATTGGTATTGATGTGTATATACAGATTGTACGCCATTTTGGAATCGAGATTGTCCTTTGGTTTGCATTCCGAAACGTCGACAAAAATAATAAAAAAAAAAAATTAAACTATAGCTACGTCGATAGATAATATTTTATTATCAATTAAATAATAAAATATCGCAGTTACAATTTTCTTAGAGTTGCAGTGACTGTGCATCCTCAATTTTCCGCACAATGCGAGATAAAACGAATGGGGCCAATTCAAAACTGGCGAAAGAAAGTTACAATATTACCGTAAAAAAGATTCATAAGAACGTTCGCAATTGTTTATCTCACAATTGATCATTCCCTCACTGTAAAAGGATAGATCGTTTCAACATCTTCCTCTGCTACAAACTTCGTTTTCCTAACACTTACTGTAATACTTCAAACCCTGTTCCCTTATTAATCTTCGCAAAAAGATTTGCGCTCTTTCGATACATATTTAGGTAATAAAAAAACATTATTTTATAAATAAAATATGCATTCATCTAATCCTTTCTTACAATTACAGGCTGAAATTCTACACGGAGAAATTAACGGGCATCAGCAGAGTGAATTTGGTCTGGTCCACTGGCAATTCCTCAGAACTACACGGACTGATACTGTCCAGAAGGGTCTGGATTGCGTTTTGATTGGTAGGATGCTTTCTCTTAGTGTGTTCTCTCCTGTGCTTCAACTCTTTAAACGTTTTGCCGCATTGTTCGCAGACATAGGGGCGTGCAGCTTCGTGGGACCTCACGTGCCCCTCGTAGTGGCTCTTTCTGACGAACTTTTTACCGCACTGGCTGCAGTCGAATTGGAAACGACCTTCGTGCGCAGCCACGTGAGAGCTCAACGTCCATTTGGTCTTGAACGTTTTCGAGCAATAGTCACATCTGATCTTGGATCCCCCGTTTAAATTATTCTTCTCCGGCTGGTTGGTTCTTCGTGGATTTTTATTGAGCAGCAGCATCTCCTCTAACAGAAAATCATCGTCCTTGTCGGGCTGTTCCTTCTCGCTATTTTCTAGGATTGTTTGAGCTTCGAGCATGTTTGCTGTGTGCTGTTTCATGTGCTCCTGCAGTTCCTCCTCGTCACGGGAACACATTCCACAGAAAGTGCACACATTTTTTCCTGGCACCTATATTGAAAGTATTATTAATTAGTAAAATCAGATCACTAGAATCATCCATTTACGAAGACTTACAGTTTTCTGCTTATAATATCTAATTTTGCAAGAACGGTACAAGAATCACTATGTACTATTTCCTACAATTATACTCGATTCTACTGTACCTTTTCGTGGGAGCTCATATGGACCCTCAGCTTGGTCTCACTGGTATATCTCTTCTTGCAATGCGAGCAAGAGTAAAACTTTGTTTCACGCGAATCATCGGCCCAGTTCGATTGCTGTCTATCGCCTATTCCATTTGTTAGACTCTCGATAGTCCCTTTCCCATTTTGCTGTTGTTTGCCCGCGGCGATACCATTTTCGTGATCGGACAATTTTTCTTTTCTCATTTCATGACGAGCAATATGTCGTTTCAGGTCGTGCGCTCGTGAAAAGGCTCTCCCGTACCTGGTGCAACCAGGATAAGGGCAGCCCTTGGTTTTATCGTTTCTCGGACGAGACGATGAATTATTGGCGGACTGTTTCACATCTTTGCTGCAATCTCTGCAAGATTTCTCTATTTTCTGACTGGTAACCGTGGCCAGCTGGGCCGACAATGGGATTACAATGGAAATGGTCTCATTGGTGCCTGGATTTACTATGGGACCAAGGTGGATGGCTGGTGGCGTTGCCAAAGATATACCGTTCTCGATGTTTCTACTCATAATGACTTTCGATTAATTAGAGATTAATCGAACGCTGAAAATTGAAAAAAATTCAGAATTAGTACAGCGGCAATATATTATTATTTTGTTATTAATTCTAGGGGTCTCGTTTGTAAGAAGCACGTTCGACGTGGAAACTCTGCGTGGCAGGGCGTTAAGTGTTATCAAATTCTTTTCTTCAAATTGAGAATATTTGTCGCAGGTTCACGTTGAACGAATCGATATCGTAAAACATGGTCCTATAGCGACGCGTGAAAGCGTGAAACCGATCACGAAGCGGAGGAGCCGGCGTTGCTTTGTTTTTAATTTCCACGCGGAAAATTACGCACTGAAATGTAACGTAGATATCTGTACTGCTGTATTACTCGATACAGGGTGTTTCAACGATTACTTTTCTCCTTTTACAATCTAACATCGCCAATTGCACGAATAATATTATCCGTACACATAAATGTCTCTGTTGGCTCTTCAAATTAACCGAAGTCTTTCTTATTTTTGCAGGCCAATTTTGTTTACTTTTCCCCGCGTCCAGGTGTGACCCTTGAAGAGAACATTGCGTCCATGCGCGAGGATCACCTGTGGCATCCCAGGTAAACCGATCCGTTGAAAATATACACTTCCCCCTTGTCCTTTACTCATAACAATTGGACAGAAGTCGAGTCTTATCCATTACAGTCAACCAAAAGCTGCTCGTTAAATAGTCACAATTATTTGGATCACCCTGTACGCGAAATGTTCGCCAGAAGAAAAAGAAGCCGACTTGTCTACGTGAACTTTCGCTCGAACAATAGCGTTGAACGAAGGTGCCGTAGCAGCGTGTGCACAAACAAAAGCAGCAGCCATCTTGGGGCCGAACAAATTTCCCCTGTTCTCTCCGAACGAAACGAATCCGCGGTTAACAGCCGAGCATGTAATTTCATTCACGTGTGTCAAACAACTCTGACCGCGAAACGGGTTTCTTACTTAGCTTGCCACCTTGCTCTCCTTTTGATTCTTCGATCGACTCCCCCTTTTATTCGACACGTCAGAGGCCGTCTCAATGATTCATCCGTCCAACGCCTCCTCCATCCCCTTTGAAAGGGCGAAGCCGTGGCACGCGACTCCACCAATCATTCCTTTTCCCATACAATAATCTCTCTCTCTCTCTCTCTCTCTCGTTCCTTCTTGAAATATTCCCTCGGCTATGACAGCGCAATGCATTCACCGTGACGTTTCAACAGTCTATGTCCTATTATAGCCCGTCACATATTCGTCCTCTTGTAAATTCCTCTGTCGAATCCGGGCGTGTACATATCTATTTCACGGTCAGTGTCACGGATGATCGTATCAGCAACCGGCGCAATTAATCGGCTCCCGTCGACTTTCACGAACGATTCGTTCTCTTAACGAGCACCCCACCCGACGGTCCGAAGCCGGGTAAAAAACGAGCGACAATTTTTCACAATCGAAAGGAATCCGTGCAAGACGTTTCTCCCTTTCTCTCGGCCTGGTCTTTGCTCTCTCCGCTCCCTTGTGTGTACACCTGACGACGAGGCCCGTGGACACGGTCGGCGTGAGCGTGCCGTGTGTTACAGCGTGGATGAATCCCCCGTTGGGCACGGAGGAATAGCTTCGGCTCGGCTCCGCTCACTTTCCTCGCCGCGATGAAAGTGTGCTACTACTGATCAGGAACGCGCACTCTCCCTGTTGGTTTCACGGACGCGCCTCCTCGGCGCATGTCAACGCCTGCCTGGCCGATATCGTTCCACGGACGTTCACAGTTTTCCACATTTTTTTTTCGAGATAACTATTTCTTTACGTTACCCTACTGCTGGTAAATTAATTTCGTTTCGATGCACACCGCGCGTTGCACAGTTGGGACGAACGGGGACCGAGGTCGAACAGTAGATAGCAAGTCGAGGGTGAATAAAATTTAGATTGGGGGCGCTCTTTTATTCGATTTTTGAACGATCGTTCGTTGCTCGATGATGTTTTTAATGGTACGGGGCGATTGGAATTATTATTCGGAACGGGGATTATATTTGATCGAGCGGAGTTACTCGGGGCTACTTACGGTTCAGTTATATTTGTGTCGGGTTCGAACGACGCGGACTGAAGCTTCAATTAACATCTTAAGCGTACGCCAGGTCTAAGTTACACAGGGCTTAGGGGCGGGATGGGTATTAGTAACTTAATTATCCCTTTAGTCGCGCCGGTGCGAAGTTTATTTTATTATGAGAGACCACTGAGGATACACTGCGACCGTTGGTTAATACTTAAAGGAGAATTTCGTCTTGAATCGATGTGCATAACTAATGGACGAAGACTGTAGAAGAAGCCGCGATGGTACTTCGTAGCGCCGCTTGCATTAAAATATTTATAGGTGAAATATGCTTCGTTCGATTGCTTCACCAAACAACTAGAATAAAAACTACGATGAAAAATAACAGCAACATAATTCAGGCCTCAGAGGGTTAAATGATTGCGCTGGGAAGCAAAGTGTGTGCGAGCAACCCTTCTTAACCGAACCACCCTTCGTGTTACGCGTATGCACGCATGCATACACGTGCACGTGTGCACCCTCTTCTATGTAAGCACGTACTGGTCTGCTGTATCCAGAAGCGGCGGAAGGGTCGAGCAAATCGATCCGGTGATCCTATCCACCTTCGCAAAGGAATTTCTATAGGCGTGTCCAATAGGCAGCAACTATGCACCCACGAGTGCAATATAAAATAGCCGAGTGAAAACCACGATGCATTCTGTTCCGAAAGATTTAAATATTCGTTATACGATCAACAAAGTTATTATTCTATTCACTGCGCAATATCTGTTTCTTTCTCTTTATTCTGCATTGGATCTTTACTCAATTTTAATTTTCTTTTCAGGGGTCGTGCGATGTAACCGAATGGAAACGGTGTTTAACGACTCGTCGTTCTTAATATTACATGACACACCTTCGCCGCTTCCCCGGAGATTAAGCCGGGCTTAATCAACTAATGTAGCGGACGAAGTTAATTAACGTGAAAAAGAACAATCGGACGGTAATGAAGTTGCGTTTCGTATGGCACACAAGGCCGGTCGGATGTTTCACCCCGTTGGTAGTACACGTTACAACGATCTGGATAAATAGGGGACAATGTATTAGGAGAATGGTAGGAGCGAGATAGAGAAATTCGTATTATGAAAATTTGCGATTTAATTAAATACCATGTACGCCTATTGTGCAGGGGCACGTGTTACGACAACGACAGCTGCGCGATCATATTATACAATTAGGCGGCTAATGTAATTTGTAAGCTGCTAATCAATGCAAGTGTGACGAGCACACGAAATCTAACGGATTAGGTAAACTACACCCATTCAGCTTGTCTGCCTTATCTGCCAAAATATACGACAAAGATATTTCAACCCTCCGTAACTACACTTTGTAATTCGGTATAAAATTATTCGCGCAAAGATACCGTCTGCCTATAAGAAAGATCTATATCGTCGGTCTTCGTTGGACTTGTTCATTAAAGTTCACCATTTCTTGCCACGCTAATGGACAAGTTTGCCACGTGTAGTTTCTAGTTTCGCAAACATTACCCTGCTTACAACGTCGGTGCTGGTATTCTCATTGAAATATTTATTTAACATTTATTATTAATAATTCGCGGCCCTCCTATGTCGCTTTCGCGCTGTTCTCACATAAGAAATTACATTCCAGGTACACCGTGCAACTTCCTTGTACGTACAACGCCACGTCCCGCCAGAAGAAGAGCACAAGTACATTCTGCTGCGAACAATTTCACGAGTAAATATCGAAGAGTAGTTCTAACAATAAGCAAGAGAAACTGAACAGACAGGCACGCGAACGAAACTTGATCAGAGGATGCTTTCGTATGCTAAGTGGCTGGTATTAAGCTAATTAATGGATGCGCCTCGGCATAATTTGTGTGCCCTGCCTCTCTTCGTTACCGCAATGTACGCGTTCCAGTAGATCGATACTTCTAATTTCATCGACTGGAAGAGGTGGGCGGGGAAAGTGGGATAGGTGGAGATAGAGGAAACGCAATCGCCTCGCTTGTCGTACGCACAATCACAAGGTTGCGTAACATCAAATCTACGACGAGGGGAAATAGTGAAGTAACCACGCTTTCCTTCCACCATGAGAGTCATATAAATGCAGATGTTCGTATTCCGTGGACGCAAGCATTGGTATCGTTTCCCCCTAGGTATGCATAGGTGGATACTTTAGCCCCTGGCGAATGGCTTTTCTTTAGAAGTTCGCGGCGCAGCGGTTGGGTTTGTATTTTCCATAAAACCACGGATGCGTGCACCGAATCCGCTTTATTTCCTGTTGGAAATCGAGACTTTATGGCATTTTGTTACACCCCGCGCGATTTCTATATATATTTCCGCAATTGTTTCGAATCAGTGCCGGTATTCACGTTAATGTACAATTCGATTGCAGGATAATTTCAATGGGATAGGAATCACTTACGAGTGATTCGAATAATTGCAATTGGGTGCCGGTGGACGATTTGTTTTTTAATGAACAATGCGGTCTTGTGAATTGATCTTTGTAATTGAATTTATTAACTTAGTAATATTTACACAAGTACTATCTACATTATGCCAGTTGGGACACAGATTGGGATTATAAAAATTGCGTGTCGTCGTCGTCGTCGTCGTTGTTCATGGTGTTCCTTATCCACTTCACGTAATACTGTACCCTGGTGTAGACGTCGGGAAATCCTGGCCTGGCGCATCCAGATCCAAAAGAAGTGACACCCACCAGCTGCCACACACCGTCCGGGCGACGGCACTGCAACGGCCCGCCAGAATCGCCCTAGAAAAATTACAATATTCATTAACGACCCGAAACATCGTTCACACAATCTGACGCGAATTCTAATTTTCATATTTTTCCTAAGCGAAATCTAGACCAATTGCGTGTACTTGTAATGGATCGCAGTGCGACAAGTGCGGAGAGATTTCAATGGTAATTCCATGGAATCAATATCAATTTTACGAGTATACAGCAGCTAGATAGAGAGCGGGTCAGATTGGATTATCAAGGAAATACAAAGATTCTAATCCGGCTGAGTGGATGCTGATGGTAATCAATGGATATTTTGTACAAGCGCATTGTAAAATCATAGAAGCAGTAAGTTTGAACTGTCAATAACGCAACGCACTGCAACGAATATTTTCCGGCGATCAATTTGAATCGAATAGTTTGGCGCGGGTAGAATGAACCTGTACGATTTAATCGGCGATGGTCAATTATTGTAACAAAATTGGACCCTACCACGCAGCTCCCGGACGAGCCATCGGTGTGACCAGCACAAAGATGACCGCCTCGGATCGGCACTGACTTCCCGTAAGCTTGAGTGCATTTCTCCGAATCGAGCAATGGCACCGATGCCTCCAAAAGTGCGGCGGAAAGTGACTGGGTTGGACCGTATCGACCCCAACCGGAAGCGACGCACTGTCCCTCTGCAAGCTCCTCTTCTGGTTCCGGCAAACAGATCGTTCGGACCACCTTCGATAAAGGGGCAGGCCTGGCTAATTTCATCAGGGCTAAAAAGTATTTTACTCTTGAAACGTTACCGCGATTATTAAAAGATTGAATCGGCAGCATCGAGACATTAATTCGATTCAATTTAATCGAACATACATTATCGAAAATGGTATTAGTACATTTCAGGTGTCCGCGGCGATACTTTAAACTTTAAACGTTTCAAATGCTTTTGTATTTTTTCAATGTATTTGTGTACCAATGTCGTGGACGTAATTGTTGAATCTCTCGTGCAGAATCACTCGTTCAACAGGTAGCCTTGCCGAGCCACGTCCACCGGAGTCTAATTCCCATTCTCCGACGACTGCGGTCCATAGTGCGCCGATTGGCAAGTTGAAAAGCTCGCTGCAATTAATTGTTGCACCACTCTATTGAACTGTCAGCGGGATAATCGAACGTTTCGTGGGTCTGTCAAAGGGATAACCGTATGATCCATAAACTGGGGGACGCGCGACACTTCGAATACCGATTAATTTAAATTCCAAAGCATCCTCGAACGATTTTTTCGACAATCTTGCGATCCTTCAATTCGATTATTCTACTTAATTTTCACGACCAGGCGACTGTGACGGGGAGTTCGTACAAATTCGTGCACATACTTTCAGACGACCCTGCACATCGGCAGAAATTTCCATTGAACTCGATACGTACTAGCCTGCACGGATCCCGTAAAAAGTGAAACTCACTTGTGGACGCAATGGGCCGCTGTGACGACCCAAGTCGGCTCAATAAGAACACCACCGCACCAGTGGCCGATAAATCCCAACTTCGGGTGGAGAAGTTGTAGGGACACCTGCCAGGGCCAGGAGCCCCTCTTGCTCGGTTTCCCGTTGAAAATTCGACCAGTCGTCGTCCCTATGCCTTGCCGATTTACCACGGAAGATGAAGTGGCGTTGTTCCCCGATAAAATCGTCCGGGCTTCCCTGTGCGACGCTGCTGGACACCCGCACGCTGTTATTGATAAAACTCAAGTTTCCCACCTAGTTGACTTTCGTGGATAGTCAACCGATATGAATTGAATGGACGCCCAATATTGCGCGATACTATTTTGTTGTTGTACCTTTTTTTCTTTCAGAACGTTTGAGTGGCAGAAAATTGGAACTTGCTAATTTAATGAATGATCGATCATCCGGACGAGACGCGGAGATAAAGGAGCATAGAAGAAATGGGGATCAGCTTTGTGCAATTAGGAAAAGCGATCATTTAGATCGCCGTTTGTTATTCCAGCTTGGATGCTTAAAAAATTTATCAGCGACGTCGCACGAATTTGGTGGACATTTTTCATCGCACGCAACAGATATTAATGCAAACAAATCGATCAATGACCGATTTACTTACAGGAATGGTTCTCTTGCACAGCCGGGAGGAGTGCGCAGTCGATCTCCGCAATTAAGAAAAGAAGAACCGCCAGCGCAGCGGGACGATTCATTTCCATCAAGGAGAGCACACCACGCACACGACTATCCTGGATCACAACCCCGTTTTCACTTCCCTTATTTCACGATCTTCATGCTCCGTCGATTCAACGTTCACCAACACGTCGAGCAATCCTCTATTGCCGAACTATCCGATTACTCGAATTCTCAGATCGCGCATGGAGGATACGCAGCGGACGCGCACATTTTTGAACAATCAATCGAACGGAGAAACGTCTGACACGTTGTACGAGACATAGAGCGGAGAACGAGCAATCCTCGCGCGGGATCGATCGCTAGAACGAGTAAATCCTTCGAAGGAACCCTCGAAGAAAGTGATCGTTGACGATCGACATCGAAGAAGGGGGGAATGAATACACTTGCGACCACGAGGAACGAATGGAAACTGGCAGCTCTTAAACAGACGAATATCGCTCTCACTAACGAAAGTTACCTCTCTGGGCAAAGTGTATACATATACACGCCGTCTTTGCTTCTTTTCATGCCAATTAGAAACGTTCATTTGCCCGAACTGTACGATTACGATTCACGTATACCCGTGATGCTTTTGTAAACGCTCGCGGTACGAAACCGTGGTCGAGGATTTTTTTTTTCCTTCATTTTTTAACCCGACTCCACAATTACAGTCAATTACAGTCGAATTAGTTATATGGGGCAGAGAATTTTGTTTTTTTCTTCTTCGACTGCGGGCTGACGTTTCGAACACTCTCACTTTAGGGGAGGCAAGAAATGGAGCTGAATTTAGATTGAGTTCACGACTGACCCAGAATTCAGTTGACAGTTAATTCGTTTATTTAGTAGTTTTATTTGGAATATCGTGTGCTACCGATCGTCCATTCATCCTGCAACGAGATGTAATCCGTTACGAACGATTTAGTTCGTAATTTAGTTATCATCGCGGCATCGAGGGAGCTTCTGACATTTTTGTTTGTCACCGAGTCACTCGATAGAGCCGGTTGACTGCGAGCAAGCATTAATCGTTCCTGCGAGCAGGTGAGCAACCGATTCTTTATGGTAAATACGTAGATTCATGTGTACAGGTTGTCAATTTCACTGGTGCATTGAGAATGCCAGCGATGCTAAGCGATACATCTACAAACTGTTTCAGAATTGGCGCAGCGAATTTTCATGGATGTCATCTATATAGATAAGTATGCAGTTTCTACGAGAGGTATCTAATTGTTTTGATTTAACGTAAATCACGAATTTTTGCTGCTTCGGTTGAACGTGCTGAAGATTCGAAGCTGCGAAGATGGAAATTATCTTTGAAACAGCCTGTACACTTGCACTTATCGAGGCCATTTCCAATGCAAGGAAAGCGAGGAGGAATGCAGCGCGTCGCTGAGAGATAACTATTTTCCAGTTTCATCGGTTTTGCTTTTTCGTGAGACTATTCTTTTAATACGACCCAGCTAGATTGGGCAACATTATTGAACTGGAAACGACGAAAATTGACTCGAGGATGTAAATCTTATTCGGAAATGTGCAGACAAGGTTTCCCTCTTTCTCTTTCTGCTCGTGTTAAAAGGAAAGCCGAGCAAATCGTTTCCAATGAGTTTTCCACTGCTATTTAAATTCTCCACTCCCTGATTAGCTCGTTCCCTCTAATATCGAACCATTCTGCATTACTGCTGTTGCAACTGATCCGAGAGCAATACTTTTGCCTCTAATTGTGAAAGTGAAGACGGTAGAATCGATGAAAGCGATCCTTTTTTTTTCTCCTCCAAAGCGATTTAACGTGACCCTAATTTGCGTGTTTCACGGGCAGGCTGTAGTTTCCTCGTGCATAAAATTGAGACAATGTTTTTTCCATTTCCAATTCTACCCGCCGGAATTTTGCAAAATTGCGCCATAAAAGAGAAACGCTCGTAAGTGTCGAATATATTTATTTAATTAAGTCATTAATTGAAATATGGAAAGTTCGAAGAGTCGGCTTTCATATCGTACCGAAGAATACGGTCGAGTAGTTTTTCCAACAGCTTCACTCCACCATTAGGCAATTTCATTGTTTGTAGCTTCCAAGTGTTTTTTTTTTTAAATAGTCGTTCACAGTTGCAATTAGAAAGAAACGAAAATTTCCAGTCCAAAACTCTTTGCTGTATGGGTAAATTTAAAATGCTGTTAATGTCTCAAATTGGGATCGGAGCGGGTGAATGGCGTAATAGAATAGACGTGGAGATCGATTATTTATTTTCTCATCAATTCGCTTTGATATCGAAACTACAATGGTATATATATATTTGTTTATTTATCATTATTCCTCGTATTACAATCGATTGCTTTTATTGGTATCATTCCAGTCGATACAGACTAGGACTCGAATTCACAGCAATACATCGCGAGTAAGCAAATCAGCCTGTTGATACGGTGTCATTTTTTAGATCAACCATAGTTGAAAATCGTCGACGGTATACATACATGGTACATACATATACTGTAATAAGCGTGCTGGATGTGTAAAAAGACGGAATAGATTGAATCCGCGTGGGACATAAAAATTGCTACAAAGTACCCTTGTAAAATGTAATTGACAATACAATGATATATAGTCAATCAGAACGTTTCCTGATAAGCAATCAAAAATGTGGCAACAATGTTGAACGATTGCAATTGTCTCCCGCATGATTTAGACAAAAATTTAATACTTATTACAGTCGAGTAGAGAAGGTGAACATCTTTGCCTGTTCAAATTACAAATTATTTACATTCAAACAGAAGAAATAGTATAAAAGAATATTCGTAATCAATATTTGAAACAACGTTCTTCGGAAGAAATGAAAATGTCGAAGAAAAATCCTGCTTCACTTATTTTCCATGTACAAAACGTTATCAATTAAATATTTCTGTTCGCCAAGAATGTACAGGATCAATTGCAGTCATTCAACATTCTTCTTTTTGTTTGTCAAGTTTCATCTGATCGAAAGATCTCGCAAATAATAAAAAAAATACTAGCGCTCAGCTTTGCCATGGAAGAACGAGTAATCCAAGAGATCATTTTTATTCGTTAGCTGTTCATCGGTACACAATATTCAGCGTGTGAGTGGAAAAACGAGTGTATTTACAATATGCATAGATAGAGACCGTATATACACGTCGGACAGTCTAACAAACACTTTCTCGTGCTCGTGATTTGAATCATTGTCGGCTACGATTGATCTCGACAATAATTAGGGATCGCGGCACATTTCCGTTTATTTCCACTGTTAAATGATGATGAAAACCTTTGATGTATTTGCAACACGACGTTTTCCTTTGCAGACGATTCTTTGTTTTTTTTTTAGAACTGTTCTTTATTGTCTGATTATTGTTTCGCTTAGCTGAACAATCCAATAAGTAAGTTCGTTTGAGCTTCTCGAGGATTAAAGGCGGACAAAATGTAATATGTATAGTCGGTACCGGGTTGCAATATGTTGCGACGTTTTTTGAAAAATTATAATCTGTTACTTCGTGACACTTGAGCTTACGTGCTTTTGTTATTTTGTCCTATTTGTACATACTTATAGGGGGTCATCGTTATAATTCTTCTCCTTCCTCCTATTATTATTATTATTATTATTATATAAGGTAACGAAGCGGAGGAACATTGTTAAATGATGTGAATTATCTTGTAAATTTACTCTCTACCTAAAACTTTTCGCCACGAGATCTGTGTTCCCGATACAGCGATTCATTAATCTTTTTTTCGCATAAAATCTGTGCAACGTCTATCTTGAACAATTATTCTATTACACGTACGATACACTATATCGATCGTGACGTAGGGAACAATGTTTGTTCTCGGAATAGACACGAAGGAGAACGTTTCATATATTAATTAACAGTGTATAATACAACGCTCAAAACAATTAGTAGGTCGGGTTAATAATTGACCAGGGGCTAAGTAAATTTTCTCCGACGTGAAAAATAGTTTGCATCTAGATGTGAATAGTAAAATATCTCTATATCTTTTCGATACGTCTAACATTTCGATTAAGTTTAACATTTGATTGGTACGGTGTATGCAAGGTGTAATATTAAAATCTATCCTTACGTTCTTTGTCGATATAACGAATTTCTGTAAGGGATCCATAATTGTTTTGAGCAATGCATACGGAGGACGAAACACCGTGACAGTAAGATATTGCATGGTGCTTTTTTTTTTTTTTACAATCATCGCATACGGTGTATTCTGTAACAATCACTTGATTTCGGCGGACTTGTTTTCAGCGTTAATCTTTGCGTACTATTTTTTTTTTTTTTTTTAGGAAGCCGATGAAAAATAAAATTGTGCAGAGGTGCAGGAAATGTTTGCGCACGTCCGACAATAATACGACGCACAATATATAGGTTGAGCAAACTTGATTTTGTACCGTTCACGAATACAGGTACAATCTAACGATCGTTACAAACTATACGACGGTGATTTCGATGCTGGGTAACCATTCGTTCGACATGTACATCTCATCGAGGAGAAAAATACAGCGAAGTCTTTGGCGGGCGTATTTGGTAACGGCGCGCAAAACTAACGCGTCTCCTATTTTCACTTCATTGTACGTTTATTCACTTTTGTTAATTTTCTGTGATGTCTAAAAAAGTCTACGCATTCATTGCTGAACGTTCGATTCTAATGCGTTGCCATTCCCTAGGTATCGATCTCATCGTAACATCATCCGACTCGTCGATCGTTATCTTATTGGTAAAATTCTTAAAAGCTGCCGAGAAACGATTAAATGCGTAACAGGAATTAACGCCAACGTCGCGGGCACAGTCTCTGTAATGGAAGGGAGGATGGAAGGGAAGATCCGTTTTCGAAAGCTTTCCAAACGAATCGGTATTCATTGAACGATTAAGTCTACAACAAAGCTTATCTTACGGGATCATGTACAATAATTATGTTTATCGACGACAAAACGCAAGCGTGTTCGTTGCTTGATAATTCCAATTATCGATCGTCTCGCGTAAGGCTCATTTTGAATGATAGCACCTTTTCGTTTTGTTCTTAACTTCTCTTCTTTTTTTTCGTTTTTTTTTTTAATTTAATATATTTTACGTGATATAATTTCTATTCGTTGGGCAACGCGGAGCAATTCATTTCGTTCGATTTATCGACAAGTGAACCGTCGTAGTAATAAATCAAGGACGTGCAACAGTAACAGCAATTGTACCGATAGAGATGGTGGAATAACTATCACGTACAAATTATTGTTATAGAAGCTAGACTTTCAATTTCGGACTACGCTCAATCGCTCTATCATTCCGCCGGTGTGTACCGTTTCACTTTCGATATAAGACACTGCATCGACACGTGCCATGGTTCTCGAGTAAGGTAAGTAAGCAACCCTCCTTTTCTGCGACACAGTCTTGTTAAGTTCACTCGCTGTGTTCTACTCTTAAAATCGTCACTACAACTGTACACAGTTTTTATACAATTAGGCATATTCGTTTATTTATCGTTTTGTTTTTGTGGTTTTTCTACTTCTTTATATTTACTTTGGACGATAAATATCAAATGTGTCCTGCTTTATTTTAATTAATTGCAATACCGTGGGTACTAACACGGATTGGCTCTAGTTCCGGAGAACGTAATTATCCGCGTGATATGATTCGCTTTGTTTATCCCTCGTTTTATTTTTGGTTTTAAGTGGTCCGTAGATTCCGTGTTCGACGCAGCGGGTAGTGCGTGATGATAAGGCCCTAAATGTACATTGAGAAAAATTCATACAAACATTTCGGCAGTAACGATGATATAGACGCGTGCGAATCGGTTTTTCTTCCTTCTTTCATCCGCAATCGATACTATCCGCGTTGAACTCTCATTTACATTATCTCCTCGACTATAGCTTTTTCTCGTGGTAAAACAATCCCGAGAACAATACCTCTCGAAAAGTACGCGAAAGAAAGAAATATTTCCTAATCAATTAACACTCATCACCTCGCCATGCCAATAGTGAGTTACGATTTTCTCAGAATTGTTGAAACGATAGAAGCTTGTTTTCTGCTCGAATGCAAACGCTATTCGCACGTGTCTAAATAGGTAAGAAAGCTGTATGTTACAATTACACGTAATCGTCGGGAAATTATTCCATTATTTAAGTATTTCCACTGAAAGTGAACCTCGTCGTCGGTACCGAAACGGTCTTTTCATTTAAGTTTACGCCTATTTATGCACCTTTTATATTAACTATAAGTACCTAACATTTGATTAAGCACACGCCGGTTTGTATCCCTCCGGTATATTCCTTTTTTTTTAAACAGTTTCATTTGGGCTTCCGAATACGACATCGAAAAAGATAGTAGGTATTCTTTAAAAAAAAAAAGGAATTTCCATCAGCACCAATACATTTATGTTATGTGTGTTCTTGATGAATTTCGCTAAACGAGTTTCACCTAATTTTTTTCGAACGAATCGCTGAACACAAATTGGTATCGAATATTTTGATTTTCTTTACCTTCTTGATATATTTGTGACAGATAATATTTTGTTGATATCCGTTTAAATTCTAGCCGCGTTCTAAAATCAATTTCGTTGGAAAAATATAAATTACCTTCTAAAAAAAAAAAAGTTGTACCTAATTTGCCGAAACTAGGTGAAACTATTATCGATATAATTTATATTTCGTCGTTGTTGAAAGTTCTTTGATTCCATCGTTTCATAAATATGTTCAGACATATATACATATACACGGTTTGTCTCTGAGTAAGTGTCGAATGAAATAATTTGTTAAATAGCACTGCGAACAAATTTATACGCAATGATCTTTCATTCGCACAATGAACCGTGTGAACTCTAATTGTATTTTATAAATAATTTTCGGCGGTCGTAATTATTTCATACGATATTTGTCTTTTTTTTTCCTTCAAGATATCCTATGTATAAATCTGTTGTATGTCTTTCGAGTCTACGAAAGTATCAAAGAAACGAAAATAATAGAGCCACATTGAATGGGGCAGTGGGATTAATATTTTTTAGCAACGTTTTTACGTTGTTCGTAGTACACAATTAATAAACGAATTGTGTGTGCAAGTGTGCGCATAGAAAAACTGGAAGGAACTTGAGTAACGCATGTACAGTGCATTAAACGCGGTATACAGAAATAACGAGAACCCAAGTCTCTGTATAAAAAAAAGCTGATAATAGAGGTTCCATTGAAGTTTCGTAACCTTTTAAATATAGGCACGTATCAATCTTTAATCGAATCGTACCTCCGAGCGAAACTTGATTAACAATGATGATCAACTTTACGAATATTCGAATAGTTGAGGAAATATACGATACATATAAAATATTTAGTACAATTACGGACGTGTGTTCTATTCGAAGATCGTTATTAAAACGTTATTAAAAAGATCAAGTATATGATTGATGTAATCGTTAATGTGGCTGCTTCTTCGTTTCTTTTTAAAGAAATAATCATTCGAATATTCGAAATAGCGTGCCACCTATTGCGATAAATAAATTAATTTAATTATCGCGAGTCTTACTTGTGTTGTATTATGCACATAAATATTATTATCTTTGATACACGGTAATTATTAATATTATTAACAGCATTAATTGTGTACAGACATGATCCAATGTACACACAATGATCTACTCCCTAAGAAAGAAAAATATTCAGCAATGTACCAACTTAATTCTGAATTTTAAGCAGTTGATTAAATTTCGTTTACTTGCATATTTGTAATAACAAATGCTGTTTATATATTGGCTACTGATTAGATTATATACGCACAAATGCTAATTGCAATCACCTATCAAGAAACTAACATTAATATCCTGTTGGAAATTTGTAAGGCTAATACTCTCCTGGAAGCTTTAAAAAAGCTGATTCATCAATAAATTATAACAAATATGTATATCAAACGACAATAATATTGCTCGCAATTCATCGAGTACTCAAGTATGGATCACAAAAATCCAATACCTCGATCGCTCAGTATATTAATAAATAATTTAAAAGTTTTATATAAAATATGTAAAGAAGCAAATCGCAAGTTCGGTTAAAAATGGCTAATTATAATATACAACATACGAATACTCGAATTAATTTAGATATCAGCGAAGCTTAATAATTTCAATAAATTCGTATATACATATTCATGTGTATATATACAATGACGCTAATTATAATTACTTAAAGATAAAAGCAATTAGACTATTCGCATGATCGTGACGAAAGATGTTCGACAATTGTTAATCAAAATTCCAACTAAAATTCGATAAGAATGTATCTTTGAATCCGAGCTGAACTGATTACTCTGCATTATGCATATAAAAAAGCCATCATTCGTGCTCTTAATTAAAGGCATACAGCTACAATGAAATACCATTTCCATGCTGGTATTGAAATATTCTCCATTTAAAATACTGTTTCCTTTGAACCTGTATGTTACAACGTTAAAAGCAATCAAAAGTTGATCTCGTCGTGCTATCAGAAAGTTAAAAACCTATCGAAAATACGTATTTCATTATATAGCCTTTACATAATTTCACAGTCTCGTTCCAGTCGAGTGCCAGTCAACAGTATCTACTCGTAAATAAATCACCACCCGGTGGTGAATTTGTTGATATTTAACACATGGTCTCCGACGCTGGTGCAGGAACCGTGCTCAGATTCTTATCATTGGGATCCGCGTTCTCAGAGTCCCGGATCGGTGGCCTTGACAACGTTTGCTCTATCTCTCTGGTCACGCTAATAGTTGGCGGTGGCCTTCGAGACTCTTCGTCGATGGCAGTAGATCTACGTAGTTGGTGTCTGTGTTCATTCGATATAAAGAATGGGGCGCCGCTAGCCTCGTCTGGCGCATTCGTACACTCGTCTTCGTCCCCGATGTATCTTCTTTGAATTAAATCCTCCATCTGTTGATAGTCACACTCTTCGGCGTCGCGCAGGTGTTCATTCTCAATCTGCCAAGCCATCTCGGCATTCGACATACCTGATAGGTGCCTGGCCCTGACCGGAGGTGGCGAAATAGGCGGCGGTGTTCGCGGAGGACTTAGAAGGCCGCGATAAGTCTCCAGCTCGTCGGTTATGCTGGTGTACTCAGCATTCAGCATAGCTAATAAAAGAGATCTTTGCGTGCTGCTCGCTGAATACACCGGTTCTGCCCAGGTCACTCCGCGCGGATGTATCATCACATCGTCGGACTCTGAACGTGTCCTACTGTTCTGTCTAACAGGACGATCCACGGAGTCTCGTCTGATAGGTTCCGAAGCTGGCGCTTCGCTGCTAGCTTCTCTGCTCGTTTCTCTACTTAAGTCCCTACTGGTTTGTCTACTTTGTTCTTTGCTGCTTGTCTCGCCGCTTGTTTCTCTGCTCACCTCCCTGCTCGGATCTCGGCTCGGATCTCTGCTCGGATCACCGCTCGCCTCTCTGCTGGTCTCATTGCTGTCGGATTGCGAATCTTTCTTCAAAGTACCTCCTTCGCTGTCGCCTTTGCTCGCTTCTGTCTCTTGATCCGTTGTCGTTTTCCCGTCATCCTGGACAGCGTGACCATCCCCACTTATCGAGGACTCGTTTCTACTCAAGTTCTCGCGAGACGTAACCGTTTCTAAACGCTTCAGTGGGTCGTCGTCCATTGGCGGTCCTACGTTCAAGAACGTGCCGTCTGTCATCGATCTTATTAACCTTTTGCGCTTCATCGCGATGGTAGGTAACTGTGTGTGAGAGTCTGTTTCCGAGAGAACTTCCGAGCGTTCTGACACTCTACGCTGACGAACTTCTATGTCGAAGCTTCCCAAACCTTCCATGTTAGGGATGTGGGTGGCCATGAATCTGTGGATGACCCCTAGGTGCGCCAAGGTTTCTTCGTTCAATTCCTCCAGCTTACGAATACGGAATTCTACCGCCTGTAACATCACAGACATTTTTCCTGCACTCTTGTCCCGCTGCGAATATCATTAGACTCGAAGAAACAAGTACGATACGATTACCTGAAGGGAAGCATTCTGGGTGTTCTCCTTCTTGTCAATATCTTCGATCTTCTGATGCATATTCTCCACCCTCTCTGTAGTCACCTTGATACGTTCCTCCGTGGACATCTGCAGCTTCAACTCTTGCTCACGGAAGTAACCCTCGACGCAGTCCTCTTCGAAATCGTAGAGGCGTTCCATGTCGTCCGCCTCTAAGAACAACTTCAGCCCGTTGTCGTACGTTTCCCCGCTATTTGCTTTCCCTTGTGTCACATATCGCAGCAAATATTTCACCAGCAGATATATGTGACAAACTACAATGAGCGGAGGAGGTAAGACAGGTTTCTGTTCGTACTCCATAACAACAGTAAAACGTTGGAACATCCATACTTGGTGCGCCACCGCGTTTACCTCGTTGAAAATATTATTGAATACCGCGATCAAAAGGTTTATCAGCAATATATTCGCGATTAAGAGATAAATAGACATTACAACAGGTGTGATCCAGCGGCCTGGTAGGCATGGAATCATTCCTGGCTCGTCACCGCAGTCGGGATCTATGTTGTCCGCGTATACCTCCCCATACAGCATGAAGTACGGCTCCAGAAATATCTGTGCAATGATAATTTACATCAGGCGAAGATCGTATCGAATGAATTAATGCAACAGAAATAATATCGGGATACCAGAAGCCCCGCTATATTTTCGTTCAATACGTACATCACGAAGTATCTTAAATTTGGGTTCAGCGTTGGGGTTCAGTATGGCTTGCCTGGTTACCCCAAAACTCATTAATACCACTACTAAAAGTACCACGAAGTACGTCATGTTTTTCACCATCTTCCCCATCATGGTAACCAATGGACCTGGACGAAGCAATAAATATTAGCAACGGTTGTTCTCAGAGTCGAACAGAATTACCTCGATGCTGGTGCCTACCGAAGTATTTATTCACCCCGAGAATATTTAGGATCCTCAAGTACCAATAAATGCAATCGACGCAATAAATAACACGACCAACGTCAAGGGTGGAGTGCCTCAATCGTAAGGCCAGACCAATTTGAAAGAAAATAATGGCGGCCGCGTCGCAAGGGTTCCACATATTCCATGCCCACACGCTGAATTTATGCGAAAGTGTGGCTGGTTCGGATGTTGCAATCTCTCGTACTTTCTCGCATCCAAGCGTACAAATGTATGCAATTGCATAAATCTCTGCCAATGACGGATGATCGTCCATGTGTATCAAGATACAATAAGAGAAGAGGACCAGAAAAATGATGTACGCTATCTGCAACGCGATAAAGTAAATTTAGTAATCATAACGATATATCAAATGTAATTGCTCTAGAAGACTTACAGCGTTTGCCCAGAATTTTGTAATCGGGGCCGTATAAAATTCGTACAATTTCTTTCGCGGCCTCAATGGCCTGCTGTTCTTCATGTCATAGAAATCTGAATGGATACCGTATGCACGGTGAATAACGTCGTAGTTATCCGTCAGTACTTTACCATTTTCCTGTACAATTGTTTCCTTCACCACGGTCGTAGTATGCTCGTTGCTGATTAAAGCCTAAACGAAGATATGAGAATTACAGAAAAATGTTAAGAAGCGCGTTAGTATAATATTGTACAAGGACATTAACACATAGATAACAGGAATCTTTGAATTGTAATCAGACACACGTATCAGAGATCGTCTTTTACTAATTATTGGTCATTCTCAGAAACCATTTACAGTACGGATGTTGCTAACGAATTAACTAAGAGAAATCAATCGGATAGAAACTGATACACAAGCATGGTAGGAAGCAAACTCTAAAACAAAAAAGCATCTTCGCAACTCTCTAGAATATTGTGTAGGATAGGGAAAGACAGATAAAAGTACAGAAATTTTGTTGTGCTGTTAATAATCTGTTATTCCCTGTGATGTGGTGGAGCATATGCGAGAAATGTAACAAGCGGATGAATATGCATTCTATCGTGTTAACATACTCATTTGAAATATTGTATTTTGATACAGGGAGTCTCATATTCTACAGCGGAGTTTCAACTTTAAATTTTCTAATGAGCCTAAGTCAATTTCTGGAATTAAATTTATGTACAGCAATATCATTTTTGGAATTATCGTGCAATTATTTAGAATTCTTTCCAGTATTAAGTATTTCCTCCAAAAAAAGAAGGAATTGATATAGGCATATCAAGAAACGTCTATATATAACAGTTGGTACTGTTCTCCAGTAATCCGGAATAATAATAGAATCGAATTCGATATACAAATCGTTTGATTAAAAGAAAAATGAAAGAAATTAAGAAGTCCTTTTTTTGATACTTATTTCGAGTAAACGAATTCATTCAATTTCGGCAATTCAACGAAAATCCGAATAAAAGGGTAGAGTGCAGTCGGTGTTAAAAATAATGTTTGTGTAAAGTATAAATAGTGCAATCGTGTAATGTGATGCAGGGGAAGTTCAGAGTAACATCATCGAACAATCTTTCGTTTCTGTATCTCTCGACAGAAAAATAATCTCTTGAATCGTTTGGAGAGATATTACATACAAAATGATTGAGAAACAGATTATTAAAAACATACGGTTGGTAATGGTCAGAGATTTTGTTTCACCGCTATATAAAAAACATCGGTATACCGTGTAGACGTTTGAAAAAACGCTGAAGCTAATGTATGCTTATACGTATGCATTAGCTTGTGTTATTTACAATTTTTTTTTTATGAGAAAGAATACCGATATTTTAGCGGCATTTTTTCCATTTTTTTTTTCTTTTCACATTCGACATCAAAACGGATGATTTTTGTAAAAACAGGATTTACGATAATACAGCACGACTCGTTTACAATAGAAACGTTAGTTATCATCCTCACCGGTACGGATTCCGATATTGAATAAATAGAAGTTTTCCTTGATGATAACTAATAACATAAGAAAGATAGTTGAAAAGTGCACCGGAAAGTGTGAACTTATTGCTCATAGAATCATTGCATTTCAGGCCATTATAGATATACCTTAGCGCCTTGTTGGCTGCTGGATTTGTTGCGTACGCTCAGGCTCCTGCGCTGACGTTTCTAAAAAACAATTCATACGCATACCCACATAGTCTATGATAGACAAAAACATTTCAGTACCTTTAACAGTGATCGATACACTATACCATGGTAATACTGACCAGTTACTCTAAACATACAGTGTTCTTTCAAACGATATACTTTAGCACGTATTAATACGGCAAACATAGAATAAAATTATGCAAGATAAATTATGTTCCTTGTACACATTTAAAAAAGAAAAAGTATATGTAAGAATTTTGCTAAATAATCCTTTCGAATTTTATGCATGTGAACAGAATTTAATACAGATGCGTAGATGCTTGATATAATATTGCATTATTTTCTAATAATAGAACCTACATGCGTATACGTTTTTATGTAACTGTTCGGAACTGTTCAAAACCAGCAACCAGATGTACCAATCGTGTCACTGAAAATTATATCTGCAAGTGAAACACGCCAATTTTCTATTCTAGCTGTAGAAAGCAGTTGCATTTGTTTCCAGTTTATTATTGTGAGAACATTTTATTTACAAGTAATGCAAAATTTCGAGCAACTTGTATAATGAACGGGTGAAATTTTGAGAACGTTCCTCAAAATAAGAAAGCGGTGATCGCCACAATGTTCAAAAGTAAAATAATAATAATTGCAGCGTGATACGTGTAATAATGAATTCTTATAAATGCAATGATAGGCTGTAATAATTAATGCCAATTTTCTACATCAGTGGTGAGCAACCTTTGGCTCGCAGTGGGCCAATAGTTGAAATCTACTACTTTACGCGGGCCGCAATATTAACCGCAATATTCCAACGATTACCTTTGCTCCTAAGATTTTTGATTCGTACGGAACAAAAAAGTTAGTCAACACTGAGAATCTTATAATTATTTATAAGATAACTCGATTATGAATAATTCGTCGATGTTTTCAACTGTATTATAAATAAGACAAACGAATTAATACCTCGACGTCTGGACCTGTCGGTGCACCATGCTCCGAATCACTGTCCTCCTTTTCATCTTCCAGAGCAATCAGATGTTCCTCCTGCGTTTGCGGCATCAGCTGCAATTCTTCGCGACTTTTGAATTCCAAACGTGTTATATAAAATGGACAAGCCAAGCCGAGTACAACCTAGGAAACAAACGAAAACAATAATGCAAATGTAACAAAACAATTGCCCTGCCAATAGAAACGACGTGCTCGTTCACCTTTAAATTTGTATTTTTCCTCGTGCGAAGACCGCCCATCCACAAATCCGCTAAAATAATTTGACTGCAAGGATGTGCCAAAAGTGGTCGATGATTAGCAGTAACTGCTAACGAAAGACATGTCTGTCCAGACCAGTTTTGTAGTTCAGAAGTCAGCAATTGTTGCGTCTGATCGTCGTCCTGACGATAACAAAAGTCTAACAGTTCCAAAGCTGTGGGAAGATAATTCATACTAATAAAGTATAATTACAAAAATCTATCATTATTAAGCATCGTATTTATATATAATAATACTAAAGAACTCTATTGCTTCAACCAAATATATCAATACCAATATTTTCGAACTCCTTTCCGTAACTCCGCAACTCATCGTATACTTCCGTCTCGAGATCGTCCTCGGCAGCCTCGTGTGCCATGGCTTTGTACAATTTCAGGGCGACGAGTGCTTTTGCCAAAGCCTCCTCTCCGTGTTGCCACATTAGCAGGGCCATTTGCTGGCGTTTCGTTAATACAGCCCAAATTAGCAGCTCGTTAAACGGATAATCGAAAAGTGGGGTGTCTCGATTGGCCGGCAAAGTCTCGGCAAGCAAGCTCATGGTCAAACTATCCTGTTTGCTGCCGGATCCAGAGTAGTAACGAGTATTGCTGCCCATCGCGCAACTATTTCGATGCAAGTGTTGGGCGTGGGCGCCAGATCTCTTCATCACTTTGGTATAGATCACACGGAACCTTCTGCGGGTGTACTGCGACCGATACGCGCCGCCCATTAATTTATTTATCACCAGCCCTATGTCGTGCAAAGTGTACATGTAACCCCGTGGAATATTTGGTCGGACGTCCCGAAGAATATATCCCAGTGTGTTCGAGGGGCCTTCTTTCTAGATAGTCGATACATATAAGAGAAATAAATACGTTGCATTCTCCTTATCTCTGTACAGAATGTTTCAAGAAAAAGTGTGGAAAAGATTTTTACAGATTTTCTTGGGGAGTCTATTTTTTCTATTCAGAGTTCTATTCCCTTGAAAAAACTTTGCCAACTGGCTGAGGAACAACCTGTGTATAGAGTCGAAAGGTAGAGTTTTATCTTACGGTATTGTATAATTCTTCGAGACGAGGTATGGACAAGAACTTGCGCATAGAGACGCCATTTTCTAAGAGAAGTTTCACGAAGTCGATTCTATCGTGCTGCAGAGCTTGCATCATTGCTTGTTCCAAAGCGCCTGGTGGCCAATTCTGCCCGTAGACGAATATTTCACTTCGTGCAATGTCCACTCTATTCCAGATCAGAGACAGGGACAGCTGTTCAGCTTGCGATAATTGCTTAGACTTGAACAGAGCTGTTAGGATCGTCTGGTCCAGCTCTTGTGGCCGCTCTTGACTTATCCTGAATACTGTTATCTGTGAAGAGTTCATACAAATTTTCGCACAATTATATTCCTTTCCTTTATAATTCTTGCGTCTGCGACTTCGTTGTGTATATTACGGGATACTTGCCAAGTTTTTATTTCGTGTACACTGCAAGAGTTCGGAGTACAATTGAGATGCCTGTTCGACGGATACTTTGAAAGTGCGTTTGATGGTATCTAAAAGATGTTCCCTCATACCCTCTAATGGTCCCTCATTTTCTCCGTTTTCACCGTCTCCTTCAGACGCGTACCTGAATATTTGTTTCGTCATTATTTATCACTGGTGCGCAGTTCTATCATAAACAAAGGTGAATAGCTGATTAGACACGGGATAGTTACCTGTGCATGAAGGCGATGAGATCAGCCGCACGACCAGATCCATCGCAGACTACTACAGGAACTGGGGGAACATCTGTTACATATTCCAAAACCGATCGAATCGTATTTGTGCCTCCTTCAATTACTAGAGCCACGACTGGGATACTGCTGTGTGTATCTGTAACGGATGTTTCAATTCAGTTAACGGAAACGCCGTTAATAGATTAATCGATATCGTTGAATACACAATATTTAAAGGAATTTACATGGTTGTAATTTTAAGTTAGAAATGTATTTTTCCAATCTCCTACGCAACACGATCTCTGCTCCATATCGACCACCAGTACCGTTGTCCACCAATAAAAAATATGCATGGCGATTGTTTAGAACAGCGTATTTAGACCTGAATAATTATTGTGAATTGGTCAGTGCTTATGTGTAGGTGTTAATTAAAAGGAGTGGAAAATTAATACTCTCACCATGGAGACGAAAGATACTCGTAAGGTACTTCACCGCCACGACCTACAAGTTCATGGCTTTTGTCTAAAATTCCCCATGGCGCTATGCCGATGCTTACAACTCGACCTTGCCTTTGTGACCTTTCTAGTAACAATGCATCTCCCACTTGTCTTGTGACGCCTATAAAATGATATATATTATTAAAACAATTTGACTATATATTATTAAAATACAATTGAGTATACGAATCGAGTTAAACCCACCTGTGTTGGTACCGCCGGTAAATATCCATGCTCCCGTTGTCTTTGCTGCCTTTAGCAAACCCTTCCGTAGGACTTTCTTCAGCGCAGGTTGAAGTTCAAAGTTAGAACGACCCCCATGAACAGTTATTAGTAGTTTAGGTAATCCCAGGTTCCATTCTCTGCACAGCAATTGCACTATTGGTTCTGGTCTTGTATCGTAAGCAAGCCTCACATACTGTAAGTAAAATAATTATGTCATTAATATAAAGGGCGGTAATTCGTAATTTGTAGCAGTAATTCCTCCTCAATTTCTTTTTACCTGAGCTTTTGTCGGATGTGGACCACCTTGAAACTCAATTGTACCGTACGCATCAGTTGGAAGTGGTCGCGTATTTTTTGCGGGGGACCATTGCTCTCGGTCCTTTTCTTTGGTATTGCTAGCGGTGTAACTTTGCACATCTATACCAACTCTGCAGTGATGAGTATAAGAATATCCACAACAACATCTATAATAATCAATCGTTTATTACCGTACTTATTATAATGGTCTTATTACTTGCACTTAGGTATGCGCAATAAATATATTACAATAATTTAAAATAAGCAATAATTCCTTTAGGGGACGAAAAATAATGTCGACTATAATTGTAGAATATACGTTGATGTTTTCTCGTTATACAGGGAAATTTGTTTAAATGTATGTGATTCAGATAAACTATCTGCTACTATATGGAGAAAAATTTCAATACTTTGCATACTTTTGTGATTTATTTGTTCGACGTAGTTATTATCGAAATATTGTAAAATATAATGTTGCTATAACGGTCTTTGTATAAGTATGATTCAATTAAATAACTGCATGGAGTAATGAGTATGAGTTCTAAGCGAAAATAAAGCGTTTTATGAAGAGCAGTAAATTAAAATGTGCGTCAAAAAATAAATATTTTGATTCGTGAGATCTTTGAAAAGAAGCATTTCAACAATTTTGTGCTGATTTCATGATTAAATTTTAGAGTTTAACAGCTTGTTTGGTACAAACCATTATTGCTGAGAACTGTATAGAATGCATGTAACGTAACAGTATTTTATTAATAACTACTCGAAAACGTAGGAAAAAATTACATAAGTTAACTTAAAATAAAGGAAATGCATATGAAACTTTTCGATATAATATAGCTTGTAAATTCGATATATTTGCAGAAGCAATATTAAATGCTTTTGTCGAATCACCTATTTTTATTCTTTTTTATTAAAGAATACTAGTCTTTCAATTGTGACAAGACCCACAAATTGAACCCTCACCTGGAAGTGGTGATCACATCATACTCTGCATTCTTATCTCCTTTTACTTGCATAAACCTATAAATGGAATGAAAGAAAGAAAAGTAAATGGAAAGGAAATGAACGTAAAAAAATGTGTTAGTAATGACCTGGAAAAATTTAGAAACAAGTTCTCAACAAGAAGTATATATATATTTATATATAAATATGCATATATGTGACTGCAAATATTGTATGCCTAAAACGAAAAAAAAAATACTGTAGAAATGATAATTAAAGTCTACATTCTGTACCAATATATAGCAGTATATCATAAATAATCTGCTTATATTGCCTCTGCAAAAATATTGTCCCCTAGGCGAAACAAATTAAATAATGGCTGTTTAACTGTGCACGACAATTCCGTGTAACAGAATAATAAATAAATACCGAAGTACAGTAACATATGATAATGCACTTTTGTATAGGAAACAAAATGATGCCAAGAATAATGTACACATGTACATTGAAGTTGAAAAGACTGATACATTCAAGACTTCTTTCAAGTGAAACAATAATGTAACGTTGAAGTAAACTTGTGCTACAATTTAACCAGTTAGAGAAATTAAGTTTTATCACAATTTAAAACACAAAAAATGTATTTTTCTTTTTAAAGAATGTTTATCGCATCATATAAACATAGAAATTATAGCAAGCTGCATGTACCTGTGTTCGTCTTCGGCGCTTGGAATAAATTTTGAACATTCTCTCTTCTGAAAGGTTGCCTCTATCCAACTACGTTCAGTTGCCTACAACAAATTGTCCATTATAAAACGATTCAATTATGGTGCACTTCAAAATGTGTAATTGAGAATTTTGTATAATACAATGTGATAAAAAATGACAAACGCCTGGAAATAAAATATTCCTCTTTGATGTAAAAGGTAGAAAAAACAAAACAAAAATATGATATACCTTTGCCTTTTTTCTCTTCAGTTTCGGAGTACTGGCCCCACAAATCATACTTCCAATTGCCATCTTGATATGTACATGCGTTCACCTTAACATTAACCGATATACTAACTAAAAAGAACAGCGTTAAGCAAAACCAAATGCAAAATAACAAACATAATAATAAAGAATACTTCGCACCGCACGTCGGTATTTCATTTCAAACTCTCGCATTCAGAATGCACGTTTTACTTTAAACGTATCTAAGTAAAAGACAAATTTTTTAATCGAAATTTAACTACATTTTATAATAGTGAATTCTCCAAGGTGAGACTATGCTTACACTTGAAACTTGCGATCACAAATTAAACATGTACAAATGTAAAATACTCAACGATCATTCTAATATAAATTAAGCAAACTATTGCTAGTATTAATTGGCAGTTACATAAATATATTCCCTTCTAACGTATCGGATAGTTACAAAAAAAAAGAAAACACGTCAGAGGGACAAGGGAACTTGCGTGCAATGAAGATAAGATAAAAGATAGAGAGATAAGGAAAATAAACTTTCATTATTATCCCTCTGTAAATAAAAGAAATGGGTGTTTTCTATCGAATCTTATTTCTAATTAATTACAATCGATACAAATATTTGATTCTGGCAATTGTAATTCATTTATTTGATCTTGTTGTACATTAATCATTTGCGATTCTCATAAATTCTTTACCGCTCAACAAGTCCAGTGATGCATACGTGGTTTCCTTATAAATCTATACGCAGAATTATGTTTTTTGTACAATTTGTTCCTTGCAAACCAATTTTTGAATAATAAAACTTGAACTATCAACTTGGGATAATAGAGAAAAGGCAACAAGTATATGTTAACTAAAATTGTAGATTATTCTTCTACATAAAACTGATTAAAATAATATCAAGCAATGGGACACAGATAATGCGTATTTGGTATTTAATATATTAATTACACTCACCACTCGACAACTCTTAGTCTTGTCTATCATATCTACATAGAACTGCATGAACGATATTGAACAGGAATTTTGTGCTGAATAAAAGTAGTTGCATTTGCAGTTCAACAATCAAAACTGCGATTAATTAATTACCAGGAAATATTTCACGGGTAGAAATGAATGAGGCTTCTCTGAAAGAAAATCAAGCTACAATTCAAGATAGAAATTTACCCCTACAGTAATACGAAACATAATAGATCGACGATGTTCGATTTATTCTAAATTTAATTGTCATTAATTTATGCCATTGGCAAATCGATTTTACTTCATCATATAATATTACACGCTTCCATCGAACTTTGCGATTCAATTTAATCATCGTCTAAGACTCGTTAACATAAATTAAAATAATAGTGAAAGTTAACGATCGAGGAATATTTAACTGGCAAATGCCAATGAATCTCAACGATGACAGTTTTAAAACCGGCGGGAAAATGTACGATCTGTCATGTGCTTGCGAGTTAACCTGAACGCAACTCGACGTCATCGTATATTCATATGAATAAATAAAACTCTCGTTCCGATGGAAAATTAATATTCACAAATTATAGCGCGCGCGTGTGAAAAGCATTTAAATACAAAACACCGTCCCATACTGTACCTGAAAACTACGCGGGAGAAATTTTCGAGAAATATCGTATTCATCGCGCGTGAAGTAAGTAATCGCTCGCGCAGCAAGAAATGCAAGAAAACGTGTACACACGTAATTATTTTCTTGCGACACCCCTTGCAAATTCATTAACTCCTTCCTCCCTCTTTTCTTTTCCGTTTTCTACGTCACATAAATTAAACACACGATATTCACGTACTACGGTGTTTTGATTTTCCACACTTTCGCGGGACGTGTTATTATTTTAAACGGAATCGTGTCGCCGAACGTGATGGAACATCAACAAACTTCCATGATGATATACGGAGAAACGTCTTGTAAATAGAATTCCTTCCATTATTCGCGTATCATCCCTTGCAAAATATCGAGCTTACTCCCCTGCATCGTTACATACTGACAAGTAGGCCAAGAACAAGGTTAACTCTGACATTGACTCGAAGATATCGGCGGTAGTATCACAACGGCAACGTTCAAGTCGTAAATTGAAGCGCTCGCATTTTTTGAGAGACATAATTCTCCTATATCGCCATCGAGACTTGTTTTCATATTCACTATCACCGTGATACGCTTCCGTCATTAATTCCTAATTAAAAATGTGGATGCGATAATTATTCTTTTAGTTTGCTTTCATTCACTACTGTCCGTTGTTTCAGTCACTATCCTATACATTATGTTACTGTACTATAGTTTCAGATTGTTTAATATAGTTCTATACAATATTTGAAATGAACTGGTTTGAATGTAATTTGCGGGTAATTCACGACGGTGTTTTGACAATGAAAATTACAATTATGACATATTAGAATTTTATTGTACCGTTTCTTTTTGCGAATACATAGACTATATAGTAATAAGATGGTGATAAAATTTCAGAGATTATACTATATTTACATGGTGTTCGTATTATAAATAATGGTAATAATGCGCAGGAAATTTAAAGTATTTATTCTGGTTTTTCGGGCCCGGAAACTTTAGATTTATTCGATGATTCTGGTTCTGTTTTATTGGCCCTGTTTGATCGCAGAACCGCACCTGGACTAGGATATGGCCTCATTTGATAAAGTGGTCCTGAGGCAGTTGTGTCTGCTCCTGTTTTAGCTTCGTTATGTCTTGCCAAACCATCAGACCATTTTCCTCTATACAACGAAATAGATAATAATTCCAATTTGAAACTGAATGTTTGTATATTTAAATCTCGTGGACAAAAAAATATTACCTTGGAATATCGCTATAAGATGCTGGATCCATTGGATCCAGGGTCCTGTCCTTCTTCTCTTTACTCTCCAATCTATCCAATCTTTGGTTTCGTTTATTATCTCCTAATTTATGTCTCAATCTGTTTTCCGATTTCCTATCCTTTTTAGCCTCTGGTTCCTCTATCTGAAAGTTAAGTGTTAGATTTTACTTGTTGCCTTAATTAATTCGAGAATGAAGTAATTGCTATTTTATGTTTTTTTGCTTTCTTTACTAACTTCCATTGGTTCTTGCTCGCTACCACTATCGTCGCTCGACATGTTATCGTCTTGATCTGCTGCTTTCAAATGTAGTTCCTCCCTTAATTGGGACGCCGGCTGAGATATTTGGCATTTTGGATGACCCGGTGGTAACCAAGATACTAAATCAGATGACCAATCCCAATAATAATGTTGACCGCTGTTAATAAATTAGAAATTCTTTAACGTAAGAATGACATAGAACGGCAATGCTCAAAATAAATGAACGAAGACGTGGCTACTAACGATCCTGGGTCATAAACAGCTTTCCATGTTTCTGGTAATGGGTATTTTTGTATTAATTTCATTTGCTTCTTCAAGTACTTGTCAGAGGGTTGTACATGACCAAGCCCCCATAATTCTTTACACTTCTTTGTACATTCGTGGTAAATGTTGTACTTATTTGGACAACCACTAAATCCCTAGAATAAAAAATTACATAATTAGGTAATGTTTTTAATGTTAATTGTCTCTGCCGTGTAATAATGTGTAATAATGCTTTGGCCAACATTTACCATAAATTTTTGCGAAATATCGATTTGATTAATGTCATCTTTTGTACTATCATAGTCTTCAGCTATTACTTCTTCATGAATCTTCCTTTTAGCTTCCTTCTTCGTGGATTCTACAAATACCATAGACTTTAATTGCACCTTAGTTAATGTTTTGGAAAAGCCATTGTAATTAGTAACGCTGCTTTATGTATTATCGCTTTAAGTTAGGTTAGACATTAAAAAATGATAAGGTTAGGCGACCTTAATTCAAAAACGTACAATAATATGCAAATACAGATATAACATTGTCGTAAATAGAAAAAAAATGAATCGTAATTCAAATATATGTGATATATAAATGGTAAGTTAATATACCGTGTTTCTCTGCACCAGAAATAAGACCTCTTTTAGCGAGCCTTGCGGCTAATGCAGCTGGAAGAGGCATGTTTTTACTGAAAAATGTTTTCCAATTTCCCTTTTCTTTCTATTATTCAACACTCAGTATTTTACTTCTTTTTAAGATCATATGTATGTTCACCTAAAAAAAAATCACAACAGTATCAAAACAACTCCATGACAATTGTCATCTATACGGAAGTGCTTAAAACTACTCGTGCTACTGTTTTACCTTCTCTCAAAAATTAGCTGGCTGTTCCTGCCATCTATACGGAAATCCTTGAAGCTAGTCGCACTTGCTATGGTATCGCCATCTATACGTAACTCCTTGAAACTACGCGGGCCGATACCTTATCTACAGTGCCTGCTATGGTCTCGCCATCTATACAGGACTCCTTGAAACTACTCGTGCCTCTTACTTACCTTAAGTGTAGATATATCGCAGGCTCGGGTAGTTTCATTCACATCTGTATAGATGGCGATATTAATTACCACTTTGTGTGTAGATAAGACAGGGATACGAGTGGTACGTAAATTCAAGCACTTCTTTATAAATGGTGGTATGAATCGTTTCGTGCTCTCATTTACATATTAATAAAGTGTTAGAAAACACAGTGTTACAATCTATACATTAATATTAATATGTACGGTAACATTGTAAGTTCCACTGTTCAATTTATTCTACAACAATCAAGCTCGTTACCAAAGGTGAATACATTTGTGAATATTTTTCCCTTTAGAGACATTTTCCACCATGTAATAAATACATACTAATAGTAGTCTTATTCTTTATTTCAGTCTCGTAGCAAAGAAAGTTTGGCTTAGCGTACAAGTAACCTATCTTTACAATACTATCTTAACTCTTGCACTCTCATCTTCTGTTCCGCTCTTCCTTTTCATACATCCTCTACCTTATTTATTACAATATTCTTATCGCTTTATCGCACATCTATTATCCATCTTTCCTTTTCCTCCATGTTTCATTTAAAATTCTAATGTCATTTTTATATCTTACTATCTTTATTTCTGTACATTCTGTTAACAGGTTCTAGCGTTTCCAATTTTTGTCTGGACAGGTCACGTCTTTTATTCTTCTCCTTCTCCTAATATTTCTTCATCCTTTAATGCTTTCGCATATGTTATCTATATTATTAATTGCTGATTGTGCCATCTTTCATTCTTCCTTAAGTACTTTAGTAGTGTTGCTGTTCTAATATATTTAAACGTTTCATTATATTTAGCTTCTTATATTTTTCTGTCTCATTCCAGTTATTGCATTTCATAGTCTCTTCTTTTAAGGCTCTCCGTCAATTCCTTTAATTCAGCTCTCATCAAATTCATTCTTATGAGACTCGTTCCATTCCTTGTTAAATAATCCTCTCTCTTTCTCTTTTACGCTTCTGGTTTGGTCTCCCTTCTCTCTTTTTCCATTAAATATCGCTTAATAGTCTTTATCTCTCCTGTTATATACTTACTAATATATTTTTTGTGTGTGCAGGTCTCGCAAGCAAAGAGCGAGGAGCTTGACCGATGTTTCTCATTGGGCATAAAGCAAGAAACAAGAAAGAATAACGCTTGCCACATACTTTAGTTATAGTAAATTGGTTTCTAAGAATAGTTTGTAACTAGTAGCGCATAAGATTAATTTAGGGCAATTGTGTAATTAATTGTTATATATATCTATTATATATTTTATTTTATATTCAGTTAATTCGGTAGATCTTGTATAAACTTTAATATTACTTTTACTACAAGTTCTACTGAATGTGCGAAATATAAAATGAAAGATATAATAAACAATTTACATATATGCGCAAGTTACACAGTTGCTCTAATTTGCATTTATAAGCCTCTGCATGTAGTATAACTTTTATCTTGGAGATATATTGTAAATTAACTTTAAAGAATAGTTTATAAGTATTAGATTATTTAAGCTTATAGCATTTTTGATATTACATAAATGTTAATTTAGAATTCATACAAGATTGTGCTATGCATTGTAAATAGATGTAAAAGTTCATAAGGATTAGCTTGTAATATTGAATTACAACATTTTTGTAACTTGTATCTTCATTGATTAGTTTAAATAAATTTTCTATGAAAAGAATTCCACTGCTCTTCTTATTTTCATACCTTACCAATCCTTGAAAGAACCTAATTCCAATTCCTTATACAAGAAGTACCGTGGACGAACTTTAAATGCAAAGTCCTAAAGCGAGAAACTTGTCAAAATGGCCCTATACGTTATTAAATTTGGAAGCAGCAAATTCTAACTCTTCACTTCTTGCAAAATTCGTTGGCAGAAGTCTAAAAATTTAAGCGCTCAGAAATTCCTGGAATTCTACGTCATTTCTTAGAATTGCTGAGATGGAATACCTCCTCGCACATCATATTCTCCTGATACAAATCCACGATTTTCAGCGAGATATTTTTGCCAGAAACTCAGAAATTTTGCGCTCGGAAATTCCTGGAAAGTGACGTCATTTCTAAGAACGAATACCTCCTCGCACATCATATTCTCCTGATACAAAGTCCAGATTTCCGAGCGCAGAAATTTCTGAGTTTCTGGCAAAAATATCTCGCTGAAAATCGTGGATTTGTATTAGGAGAATATGATATGCGAGGAGGTATTCGTTCTTAGAAATGACGTCACTTTCCAGGAATTTCCGAGCGCAAAATTTCTGAGTTTCTGGCAAAAATATCTCGCTGAAAATCGTGGATTTGTATTAGGAGAATATGATATGCGAGGAGGTATTCGTTCTTAGAAATGACGTCACTTTCCAGGAATTTCCGAGCGCAAAATTTCTGAGTTTCTGGCAAAAATATCTCGCTGAAAATCGTGGATTTGTATCAGGAGAATATGATGTGCGTGGAGGTATCCGAACCTCGGCTGTTCTATGAAATGACATCACGTTCCAGAAATTTCTGAGCACAAAATCTCAGGGGCTCCCTTCAAGATGTTGTATTAATTCCTGGATACTTAGCGCCGAATTTAATAATGATCAGGGCTATTTTTACAAGTACTCCGCTTGTGAACTTTGCAATTTAAAGTTCCTGCACGGTAGTACTTGTTTAAGGATTTGGAATTAGGTCTTTTCAAGGATTGGTAAGGATTGAAAATAACAAGAGCAGTAGAATTCCTTTCATTAAAGATTTATTTAAATTAATTAATGAATATACAAGTTACAAACATGATTTAATTCAAATTTACAAGCTAATACTTATAAACTATTCTTTAAAGTTAATTTACAATACATCTTATAGGTAAAACTTATACTAAACTTCAGTAGATTATATGCTGAAGCTTATTTTAAATTACAGCAATTGTGTAACTTGTGCATATGTAAAGTATTTATTATATCTTCCATTTTAAATTTTGCACATTTAGTAGAACTTGTAGTAAAATTAATATTAAAGTTTATACAAGTTCTACAGAATATACTGAATATAAAATAAAATATATAATACATATACATAGCAATGAATTACACGATTCTCCTAAATGAATGTTACGCGCTAATAGTTACAAACTATTTTTATACACCAATTTGCTATAACTAATGTATGTAACAAGAGTTATTCTTTCTTCTTTCTTGCTTTTATGCACGATGAGAAGTGCTGGTCAATGCTCCTGCCTGCGCGACCTGCACACACACAAAAAATATATTAGTAAGTACGTAGACAGTGAGAGACAAATAATGAAGGGACGTTTAAAGGGAAAAGATGGGGAAAGGTTCAAACCAGAAGCATAAGAGAAAGGAAAGATTAATTCAAAAGGAACAGAATATGCCAAGCAAGAATAAATTTGCCACGATGGGAAGGAAACACTATAAGAGATACTATAAGTTAGAACCTCAACACTACCGTAGTATCAAAGTAAATGGGGAACCAGGAAAGATTCAGCAATTGAAATAGTATAGATAAGATCTGTAAACACTCAAAAGTGGAATAGATATGGGCAAAAAAAAGAAAATAAATTAAGGTGCCCTGTGTGGAGACAAATTTATAATGTTAGAATATCTAGTGAGAGAATGAACGGAAACAGCTAAGGGAGGTTACGATAGAGGATCTGATGCATGGAATAAGAAATGAAAGCTTCGGAATTTGAAACAGAAAGATATATATAATAGAGGCTGCTATTAAGAAATAGGGCAATGTCTAAGGTAGAGATGGTATGAAAGAAAGAGTGGAAGAGAAGAATGAGTAGGCTAAGATAGTAATCTAAAGTTAAGTTATATGTAAACAAAGTCGAAATTTCCTAGCTGCGAGGCCGAAATGAAGAAGCATACTATTGTTAGTACGTATTTATTACTTGCTGGCTCATTTATTGAATGAAAAGAATATTCAGAGATGGAAATACCATTGTTAAGACGCTTGGTAAAAATATTTCACGAGTCGTTGGTTTGTTATAACCGATTAAACAATTAAAATTATTATTGCGGGCAACTGGATAAAGTTACAGCAATGGGACTAACACAGGTGAATAACTCATTCTTTTACCTTTCAAGTGTCGAATGAAAGGGAACCAAGAAGCTACACAGGAAAAAATATCCCTTTGCTCAAACTTTATCCCCTTCCCGTAGTAATTCTTTAAACATTGTATTTGTTCATAACAAACGAATCGCGAATGGAATATTCGTAGCACCTACTGGAAATGATAGCGTACCTTGCTAGCTTTAATTTACGTCCAATGAACATTGATGTAGCTCGCCGACATGTCGAATTAATCGCATTTGTTTATAATTAATTTAAACAAATTCAATTATCTCGGCTTCTGCTGGGCCGGTCTTAAAGATTATTAAGCGATATTTAAAGGAAAAAGAGAGAAAGGAGACCGAACCAGAAGCGTAAAAGAAAGAGAGGATTATTTAACAAGGCATGGAACGAGTCTCATAAGAATGAATTTGATGAGAGCTGAAGTAAAGGAATTGACGGAGAGCCTTAAAAGAAGAGACTATGAAATGCAACAACTGGAATGAGACAGAAAAATATAAGAAGCTAAATATAATGAAACGTTTAAATATATTAGAACAGCAACACTACTAAAGTACTTAAGGAAGAATGAAAGATGGCACAATCAGCAATTAATAGTATAGATAACATATGCGAAAGCATTAAAGGATGAAGAAATATTAGGAGAAGGAGAAGAATAAAAGACGTGACCTGTCCAAACAAAAATTGGAAATGCTAGAACACCTGTTAACAGAATGTACGGAAATAAAGATAATAGAATATAAAAATGACTTTAGAATTTTAAATGAAACATGGAGGAAAAGGAAAGATGATAATAGATGTGCGATAAAGCGATAAGGATATTGTAATACATAAGGTAGAGGATGTATGAAAAGGAAGAGCGGAACAGAAGATGAGAGTGCAAGAGTTAAGATAGTATTGTAAAGATAGGTTACTTGTACGCTAAGCCAAACTTTCTTTGCTACGAGACTGAAATAAAGAATAAGACTACTATTAGTATGTATTTATTACATGGTGGAAAATGTCTCTAAAGGGAAAAATATTCACAAATGTATTCACCTTTGGTAACGAGCTTGATTGTTGTAGAATAAATTGAACAGTGGAACTTACAATGTTACCGTACATATTAATATTAATGTATAGATTGTAACACTGTGTTTTCTAACACTTTATTAATATGTAAATGAGAGCACGAAACGATTCATACCACCATTTATAAAGAAGTGCTTGAATTTACGTACCACTCGTATCCCTGTCTTATCTACACACAAAGTGGTCATTAATATCGCCATCTATACGGAAGCGCTGGAAACAACTCGTGCCTCTGCCATATCTGTGGTTAAAGAAGTCCACAGTAGTTTTGGGTCAGGGTAAGGCGGGGGCACGAGTAGTTTCAAGCACTTCTTGATAGATGGCGATACATAATTTAAAAAATGTTTGTTCTTTAATTTATAGAATCAAGTTAATAAAGCTTGACAATTATTTAACTGTGCTTCTCTGTTACTCTATGTCTGTTACGATACATAAAAATGCAGCGTGGAAATTGAATTGAGGATTCGAACAGAAGAAAGCTTCTATTTTCGCCTTACTTTATTAGTTAAATTAATCACAACCACGTTTGAACGGAATATTAAGGGCAATCATTAACGCTATTTTTATTTAATTATTAACACTGTCTAATTTCCTCGCCTGGAACTATCATTTCGTAAATTTTTGTAAGAACATCACCACATCTCCCTTCCAGTTTAATGGTCGCAAGATCGTCGGCTCTAGTTTTACCGATACTTAATATAGCTATCGGTATTCTAATATTATTAGCTTGCACTGCTATCCGATAAGCAGAAAACGTTGTTAACGTACTACCTAAAATTAGCAACGAGTCTGCATGATCAAGATTGTAGCTTACACTCTCTACTATTTTACGCGGAACATTGTCTCCGAAAAAGATAATGTCTGGCTTAAGAATACCACCACAGTTTTCACATGGAGGCACTTTAAACCCCTCTACTAGCTCCTAAAATAAATTTCGCTAATTACAGATATATAATTACTTAAATTAAGAGAATAGAAAGTGTTCATAGTCATTTGTATTATTTACCTGAGACAATTCAACATCTCCATCGGGTCTGATCATTTCACTAGTTACTATCATATTTGGATTGAGCCTATTGAGTACATCTTGCAGATCAAATCTACAGATTTTTTCATCGCAATTAAGACACATCACTTTGAACGCTGTTCCATGCAATTCTATCACCCTTGTGCTACCTGCTTTGGTATGCAAGTTATCCACATTTTGGGTGACAATACATCTTACTTTATTGATGTGCTCCAGCTTTCTCAATATTTGATGAGCTACGTTCGGTCTCACAGAGGAAAACCTAATTAATGTTAATAAGTTAAGAGTAGACAATATTTACAACTTTATAATAATCTTTACCAAGAAATATTACAACCTTGGCCAACCTACATAATTTCTAGCCCAATATCTTCTCCTAATAATTTCACTGCTGCAAAAATCCTTATAAAGGACTGGTTTACGATTGGTCCTTGCGTAAAGGCCAACTCCTTCTGATCTATAATCGGGAATTCCACTTTCCGTGGATATTCCTGCCCCTGTTAATATACACATGTTATTGTGACTATTAATGAAATCTTTCAACTTCAACACATCTGGATGCTGAACCGGTGAACATTTCGGGACGAACATGAAGTCTGACGAATATGTCCTACCTGTAAAATGATTTCAGTAATAAAAATAATTGACGATGTTTTTCCGTGAATGAGGTCGCAAATAGAAAATAGCTCACATAACGATGCACCAATTTTATTTGCAGTTTCGCAAGACTTGGTGCGTATGGCGTTCATTTTAATTGAATGAACACAGGATTATTATTAAATAAAATATTATACAATTTTAATGAAGGTTAATTTTATCATTGCTCATCTTGCTTCGGACTCCTGATGCTGATTACTTGTCAAGAACACACGTGGGTATCTCCACTCTGACACATTCGCGAGAGTATGCGTTTGTGATTTCGTTGTGAAGAATGCATTATAATTGAAAAGTGTCTCGACACTAGGCGTACGTATGCATTTCAATCTAAAGTAAATGTAAAACTGTGTGCTATAGCCGGAGATCGGACTGCAATTCTCATCAAGTGGCAAAACGAAAATCCCTAGTGCTTTGTGTCCGAAGATCATCCACTTGACAATCTCGATTATTCAGAACAGTCGAAGCCATTGATAGCAAGCCTACTTTTTGGGAGGATTCGATTTGTGTTACTATACGGCGAATTGTAATTATCGTTTTGCGAAATGGCTGCGATCAGTTTGTTAAATCCCAAAGCTGAATTTGCCAGGGCCGCTCATGCTTTGGCTGTGAATATTTCTGCGGCGAAAGGGATCCAAGATGTGATGAAAACGAATCTCGGGCCGAAGGGCACCATGAAGATGTATGTATACTTATTCTCACGTGCAGGTTTCTGGAAACAATTAAATTACATTCATCCGATTAATGATAGAACGGATAAGAAATAAACAACATTATAGAAAGCACTTCATTGTCAGCATTTTGTGCGACGATTCGTCGCGTTGCACATTAGTCAATTTTATGGGTACATTATTCTCCTTATTAGGTAAGGTTGATGTTTCACCGAAGTGCCGGCAACGTGACATGAAGTGCAATAGAATATTCTCGATTAACACATGTTTCTTTTACATTCACTAAACGTGAATTAAAATTATACGCATGTTAATCAGTTTATTCAAATCGCCTTTTATCGTCGATATTATTAATCGACCGATCGTGTCGATTCTATTAAAGGAGATATTAATAATGATTTGTTTCATTTCCTTGAAGGCTGGTGTCCGGGGCAGGCGATATCAAAATTACTAAGGATGGAAACGTATTGTTGCATGAAATGCAAATTCAGCATCCTACAGCGTCTCTGATCGCTAGAGCGTCCACAGCTCAGGATGATATTACCGGAGATGGTACAACCAGCACAGTATTAGTCATCGGGGAGCTTCTGAAGCAAGCTGATATTTATATATCGGAGGGTCTACATCCTAGAATGCTTACCGAAGGTTTCGAAATAGCTAGAGTGAAGACATTAGAAATATTAGATTCTATGAAGATTCCAATCGAGCCAACAAAGGAAAGCCTAATGGATGTAGCTAGAACGTCTCTCCGAACTAAAATACATCCTTCTATAGCCGATAAAATGGCGGAGATATGCGTGGGTGCAGTTTTAACTATCAGGCAGAAGAACCAGGAAATCGATTTGCATATGGTTGAATTGATGGAAATGCAGCATAGAACTGCAGCAGATACAAACTTGGTTCGTGGAATTGTTACGGATCATGGCTCTAGACATCCGGACATGCCCAAGAGAGTGGAGAATGCTTACATTTTGACTTGCAACGTCAGCTTGGAATACGAGAAAAGCGAGGTAAATGGATTAACCGACAGCGAAATTCGTCGTATATACTGTACAAATGATAGAAGACTATATTTTATTAATCATAACAGGTGAACAGTGGATTTTTCTATAAAACCGCTGAGGAGCGTGAGAAATTGGTGGCAGCTGAACGCGAATTTATTGACAATCGAGTTAAGAAAATCATCGAACTGAAGAAGAAATTATGCGATGGCACAGATAAATCTTTCGTAGTTATAAATCAAAAGGGTATCGATCCACCGTCGCTCGATATGCTCGCCAAAGAAAATATTCTGGCTTTGCGTAGAGCGAAACGTAGGAATATGGAACGTTTGGCGCTTGCGTGCGGTGGATTAGCCATGAATTCCTTCGATGATTTACAAGAGGAACACTTAGGATGGGCTGGTCTTGTGTACGAACACGTATTGGTAAACAATTTTCAAGCGCAGTAGCAAAACAAGTAACTAACTACATCATACATAAAATAATACATATACAATTTTATTACAGGGAGAGACAAAATATACATTCATAGAAGATTGCAAGAAACCGAATTCTGTAACGATTTTGTTGAAGGTACAATTGTATAAAAATTGTGGCCCCTTTTTTTGTTAAAAATTCTTCTGACTTAAAAATAATTTGCAGGGACCAAACAAATACACTTTGGAGCAATTGAAAGACGCAGTAAGGGATGGTCTGAGAGCTATTAAAAATGCTATCGATGATCGTGCTGTTATCCCCGGTGCTGGTGCATTCGAAGTAGCTGCTAGTAAAGAGCTTCAGCAATACAAGGAAAAAGTAAAAGGCAAACAGCGTTTGGGTGTGCAAGCTTACGCGGAAGCCTTACTTGTTATTCCGAAAACCCTCGGTACGTAAGGTTTTTCGACCTAATAATTCTCGGTAACTTCGTTGCTTAGTTGTTACAACAATTTCGTTTTTCTTTATCTAGCTGTAAATAGTGGATTTGATGCACAAGACACGATCGTTAAATTATTTGAAGAAGGATCTACGCTAGGCGAAGCAGTAGGATTAGATATTTCTACAGGTGAAGCATTGAAACCCAAGGATGCGGGTATATATGATAATTATAATGTAAAGAAGCAAATCATTAATTCGTGGTAAGTGTATTTATATGTCTCTGTCTGAAAATTAAATTCTATGGGATTATATTTTCGTAAAATATGTATTCGCTTTGTGTTTGTTTTACAGCACAATTATCGCTAGCAATTTACTTCTGGTCGATGAAATAATGAGAGCAGGATTATCGTCCCTGAAAGGTTAAACCATGAGCCTAATACTTAATGGTTTCAAAATTCTTTCATCTAATTTAATTGTTACATTCGCACTATCTCTATCGAACTTTTCGCATAGTTTCTGCTTTTATACGCTTTCAAGTAACAAAAGAACTGCACGTTATGACGACTAAAGTGCTGCTTTTAAATAAAAAATAATTAGAAAATGATGAACAGTTGTTTTTTATCAGCTTTTCATTTCTGGTTAGAATATATGATTCCTAATTCACCAAAAATACAATTACATTCTTTGTACAATTAAAAATTTGAATAAAACAATAAAACAACACCAATTTGTATAAATAATTCTTTTGCAATTGCATACAACGAAATACCGAATTATATTATGCCATAAAGGATTTGTATTAGAAATGACGACCATTGTTATTATAAAAATCAAAAATATTTATGTGAAATTTTATATTACATATCATTTACAATTTTATTGTAAAGTATATTACTTACAGGACACTCAGTCTTGTCTTTTCATGTGAATTATATGTTTTACCCTCTTAAGTTCGATGTTAAAAGGTTAAATTTAAGAATATCGAGTAGAGAAGGAACACTATGCAAAAATATATATCTTATAATATGCGATCGACGTACGTGACAATACATATATACGATATAAACACTAAAACGTAAGATTCATAATTGTCGTTACTTGTGTAAAAATAAATTTTCATTATATAATAAAACAAATCTGCAAAGGAAAGTTTTTTTTCTTGGATTAATCATACAACAATAATAACATTTTAGCATTGATAAACGTAAAACTTGATGCAGCGGTACTCCTTAAAACAAAATGGTTGATATTCAGGATATAATACAAGTTTCATTTTCTTCTATATTACACCTGAGTCGACATAAGTAATGTTTCTTCACGATACTTCTAGAAACCTTTCAACTTAATGAAACTCAAAAACTGTTCGGCATTAAGTATAAGTACAAACTTAAAAGTAACATTGTTACATGTCATTATTCGTAAAATAAGAACGTGTTTATACGAAGGGATGTTACATATTTATTACAAAATAAATAAATATAATATTCACTTTTCCGACTTGTCTGATTAAAAATATCGCTAAATTTATATTTACAAATTCCATGCTATGATACCGGGTTCTGATTTTGTGGAATTATTCCTTATCAGTACATAGCATGGCACAATATTCTCCCTGCTAGTCAACAACATTCTAGAACTTTTAATCAGAAGTGTATGTGCATAATATATACATCTCTGATATAACGAGAGTGGTAAGTTCACATTATATTAATGAAATACTTTATTGATCATTCTTGTAGACGGGAGAACTTCGAAATTTAATTATTTAACTAACTTCAATTATTCCCAAGATCGTTCTACAAGAGGACCAGAGAATTATACGAGTGAAAATTTACGATCCTTTATATTTCGAGATACCTATCTATTAACAGCGAATGTAGGCACGAAGTATAATTATCAGACGATCAACCGCGATATCTGTATATACACGTATTTCGTATTATTACAATACAACGAAGAAATAATGAATTTTATAAAAATTCATTACCGTAGGGTCAGCTAAGTATGTGGTCACAAAAAAGCATATAATACCGTAAATTACTTTGGTTATTGCTGACCATCAAGTCGACAATGATCAGGTAATAAATATTTGTATAGAGTAAATTGTATTAATATCCTTCAAACGTGTCGGGAAACATGTTCAGATATGTTTCCCTTTATATTTCCATTCGTTATTTCAACTTCTGAAGCATTGCCAAACTTTTGATATCATGCTTGAGATCTTTCAATACTATCGTCGGATTAATATTGATCAACTGTGCAAGGGTGGTGCAGTTCACTTTCATTCGATGGCCACCGACAACCATGTATGTGTTTAACTTGGCTAAATTAACAGGACTTCTGGGTATACCGTAATAAGAAAACCCATTGCTCTTCGTTACCGGTTTATCGCTAGGTTTGGTGTTGGTAAGAAATCTTGAGTGTGGGTTGGTAGATTTTCTAGCTACCGCTTTAACTCTATAAGGGATAATATTTGGACGAAATGCACTTTTCGCCGTGGATTTCTTAGCTACCGCATTAACTTTTATCGGTGGCTCAGCTGAAACTTCATTCATCTCGGTACTCTGCCCGGATTTTTGCCATCTTACTTTAGCCATGATCTTTTCTAGTAACGCCTCATAATTCTGTATACTTTCGATCTTCAATTCCATACCAGGATGTTCCTCCACATTGTGGGTGGAGACATTCGCTGGACAGCTGAAGGTTTTCTCGCAGTATTTACATTTAAATAGGTTTATATGTTTCAATACATGGTTCTTCATTACATTAATGAACGTTGTAGTAAACGAACAATCAGGACAAATATATCCCTTAGACATTTTATTCTTGTCTTGTTTCTTAAAGTTCAATGGTAAATGCGAATGGAACATACTGTGATGAGTTTTCATTTTAACTTCCGTGTCGCACAGCTCGTTACACCATTGACAGATCCAACCCTCCTGCCTCGATCCAGCCATTTCCATCTCCTGAGCATCGCTGTGCGACTGTTGTAAATAAAATTCATAAGAACTCTCTGCTTCCGCGTTCGAGCACTGCGGCTTCAGGAGCGAATTTTCCGACGAGACCTGTATTTCCTTGTACTTGAATGGATAAGTCAACTTTACTTTAATAGAATCGTCCATCGACGACGACTCACTGTGCACTACGCTCCAATGATTCTGCACAGCGTCCACAGACTTGCTGCGGAAGGAACAATAGAAGCAATAATAAATGGATTCCTTTTCTTTCACTTCTGTGACGCGTTCTTCCTCTATATCATTGCTGTAATCGTCAGTAATAGTCTTATCTTGCGGCTCTTCTATTTGAATATCTGCTGCCTCACCGGACGATTCAGGCATTGATATTTCTTCGACTTTGAAAGGCGACAATGGATGAGTGAGTTCCCAGTGCTCCCATACTTCAGTGTTTGTTGGTGCGGTGAACGAACAATGAGAGCATTTGAAAGCGGTTTTCAATGCATGTATCCTCATGTGTATTTTCAGCCCCGTCGTATTCATGGCGGTAAAGTTGCACATGTTACATTTTTCTTGTGGCTCGATTTGAAACTGATCTTTTTCGCCAATGTCTTCTCCGCTGATCTTCCTCTTGCGTTTCCTGGATCTTTTTGGAAACACAATTCCGTATTCCTGTTGCCAAAACTCTTCTGGAAGTTCTGGTCCGCCGGCAGCTGGATTTTCAACAATTTTCTCGGCACAACCGGGATGCTTCGATCGAATGTGTTGACGCATTAAAGTCTCGGAATTCGTGCTACGATCACAGTAAGGGCAGATAAATCCGAGACGTTTCAAATGGGTTAATTGTATATGCAATTTAAATCCGCGCCATCTGGTAAATGTCATTTTGCAGTGTTTGCAGACAAATGGTTTGTCTTGATCCTCTTCCGGTCCAGCTATATCAGAAATTGCGATTTAATCTTCTACCTTTTCTCTTTTTTATTTTGAATTAATGCAGGTACTTACCTTTGACAGCATCCGCGAATTTTACGGGCTTTTCTATGCTTAAAACTTTGCTATCTTTTGCATCAGTAGTGTGCGTTTCATTGCGTTTAATACTCTCATCACGCGTTGCCGCAACAATTCTCACATTTTCAGTTTTATCGTCCTTCGCGCTAGAAGTTTTATCAGTGACGTTTGAAGCTCTTGGTGTTTTGCTGGACGCGTTTTGAGTTACTTTAATAGGTGATGGTTTGGTATCATTTCCGCTTGCGCTTATAGTCTTAGAGCCCTCTGCGTTGGTTACATTTTGTTTAGCTAATAGACCTTTTATCATAAGCGTTTGTCTTTTCAGTAACGTACCGACCTGAATACAAATATAATCAATGAAGAAATGAATTCGAAAAAGCAAATGTTTGTTTCCTATTAAATATTGAATTACCCATTCTTCGATATCATTATCCGGAGACAATGGTTCATGATTGGGGCGTTCTCCATTATGATGCTTGTTAAAATGTTTCAACAAACCATTACGATTTACAGACAAGTACCCACATTCTTTGCAATGCCATCTGCGATATTATACAAACGATTAAACAATCAGAAATGTCTTATGTGATAGCGAAATAAAATAAATGATACAAATGTTTACCTAGCGTAATTTAATTCTCTGTAAAGATGATCTCTCATATCGTGCTTGTACTTGGTTTTGAATTGGCTGCACAACGTGCAGACGTACATATTGCCATCCGGCTTTCCATACTGGCCAAACCTCCCAACATCTGATTCATTGAAATCGATATCCTCCACTGGTTTAGCTTTAGCTTCTTTGGACTTAATTTCGGTTGGTTTATTTTCTGTATTAGGAACAGTATCGTTTACATTTGCCACTTCTGTCGACACTTTGTCACAGGACAACGATCGCTTAGATTTGTCCTTTATTTGCTTCGAATCGTCAAGCGAACCTGGTTTTCCTGGTTTTATTTTTGCCGGTTTAGAAGTTTGCAACTCCACATCGCTCTTCCGTTTTCCCGTTTTTAAAGAAGATTCTGATGATACTTCGTCTTCTTCCTCAAGAAGAATTCCACGTATGTGTCTGATTCGAGGCATATCTCTTCTCCAAAGGGGAGTAGTATCAAAAGGCTCTTCCTGAACACCTTGCTCCACGTTGTCTGTAGTCTTTTTATTAACGCCCTTTATTCTTTGATATATTAAAATATAATCGACCGCTGGATCGTTAGGGTGTTTGCTATTCATATGCTGTTCAAACATAATTTTGCCACTGGTTTTGAAGGAACACGAGGTACATTTGTATTGGCATTTCTCATCGTGTGTTACAGTTGTATGATTAACCATTTCCGCTTTGTACACGCATTTATAATCGCAAATATTACATTTCCAATGATTTCCATCCGGGTCCGGGACTTCCTCTTCGATTTCTTCTTGCACGGGTTGTTGATTGTTTTCAGTATTTTCTAATTCTCGAATTACTTTGACGAAAGGTCTTTTCTCTGCATGCTTATCGGAAAGGTGCCTCTCCACAACGTGCCTAGACAACGATTTGTTACTATTAAAAGGCATAGAAAATGAACTGCGACGAATTAAACGTTTTTAAACATCTGACAAGCACACATACGATACACGTCATCGATTTTTAATTCATGCTTGTCAAATGTTTAAAAAATATATTCATGTATCAGGTGGACACTATAAAATATATTTTCTCAGTAACTGTGATCCAAACGGTGCATTACTAATCAAGCGCCAGGTATAAACATTATCGTGTACCTATGATAATGATGGTGATTGCAGTGAGAACATTTATAAAGTCTCGTGTCATGCATTTTTAAATGAACGCCCATTTTATCGATCGCTATGTTTAATCCTTCTTGGCCTGGCGGTGGTTGTGGGCAATGGGGACACCGGAAATATTGTTCTTCGGAATGCAAAGCCTTTAAATGGCATCTTAACATCGCCTCGTCCACCGTTAAATAATTGCATTCAGCTACACCGCACACGTATCTATTTTTGGAAAATATTACCGTTTTTACATCCCCCAATGCACTCCAAAAAAAAAAATTAGCGAAACGAAATAAAAACTATTCAACGTTTTTGCGTGTGACAAAAATTACTCTCACTCTTGCCAAAACAAACAGATTGTTGAATCTTGCAGTTCTCGAAACAATTATTACTTACCTCTTGTGCTCTGGTACAAATTTTGGTATAAACTCATCGTCGCTCTCTTTACTAATCTCCTTCGGTTTTCCACCCATTCGTCCATTTTGATGCGAGCTACTCGCCAAGTTCACCATTTTATCAAACATCCGTTCCTTCTTATCCAAGCAGGGCACTGGATTAACTGGGCCACTCTCTGGCACACTCTCGTCTTTCGCGTGCATTTGTAAATGGCGAATGATATTCATTCGAACTTTGGTTGTATATGGACAGACAGCGCATTGAACTTCGCGATTATATATCGCTTGTCGCGGCAGAGAATCTATTTCGTCGGGACTGAAATTAAACTTTTCTATGTCGATTGCCATCTTCTCGCCTTCTTTTTCGGTTGCCTTTGCGCCGCTTTTACGTTTCTTCCCTTTCCGGTCACCATTTTGACGCTGCACGAAAAACTAGACAGTTTCATATACGCTTCAAGCTTTACACATTGAATCAACTGGTAGTTGTAAAATACTTACGACAGGTTGAACAATAAATAAACCATCCACGGATGGATTCTTTGGATCAGCTGGAACCAATTTACTGTACGGGTATCTGTGTTTCGCTTTCATGTGTGCCATTGCTTGGTAACCAACGGTGCATCTCATTTTACACATCGAACAACCGAAACGTTTCAATCCATGCGACTTTAAATGTTCCAATAAAAATCCAATCTTCATGAAACGTTTGTTACAATGTGCACAATTGAAATGAGTGTCGGCGCCGCGTAGAGTACAGTCTTTTAAATGAATTCTTAAAAGGACAGCGTTTTGCCCCCGGTAGTCACACTTTTCATTGCCGCATTTGTATAATTTCGTACCCGCGAAGCCAGTATCTTTAATATCCTCCAGAGTTATAGGTTTATCAATTTTTGTTGAGCTGTTGCAAGTCTTCTTGCTATCTGTTGAGGTGCATGAATTTTCATCATCATTAAAGGTGTGTTCTCCCTTCGAATCACTTTCTTGGTCTGCTTTTATCTTTTCATTTCCATCGATGCTATCTTTCCGGTTAATCTCAGATTTTATATTTTTTGATGGAATGATTTCCGTGTCATCGATGTCTACGATTTCAATATCACTGTCCTCTGTTTTATTTTCGTTTTTCCCTGTTGAATTAGCGATAACAGATACGTTAACGATACGGTTGCTGACTTTTTTCAGAAAATCAGGATTGTCCAGTATATTTATATTAATAAATTCGTCGGTACAGTCGAAGGATCCTTCCAATTGTTCGTATGGTTCTGAGGAACTCCTATCAGTGAGAATGCTGGTCCCCTTTGATTTATCCAATATGCTTCTATCTGCAGATTCCTTGTTCGAGACCGATGTGACAGAAACCTCAGAATCATTTAGGTCTCTAAATATTTTATCCGTTGCATTATCGTTACAACTTTCATTTAATGATTTGTCGCTTTGTAAATTAACGATCAAAGAACTGTTGGAAGTATTATTCGTTCCAAACAAAGTGGATATAGATTTATTGAACGTCTCGCTGTCCTCTTTGTTCATCATGGTTACTTCTTTAGGCAATTGTGGATAAAGTATCTTTTGAACATTCGACGGGCTAAGAAAGTCTATTAAAATTTCCTTATCCTTTCCATCATTCTCTACATCAATTATTTCCTCCGTAGTTTTGAAAGAGTCGCCCAGCGTTCTTAAGAGCAACTGATCTATCACATCCTTATTTCGTACCGGCTGTAACACAATGATTACATTATGTTTACAAGTAATCATAAATTCAGTGGCGAGATAATAGTATAAATTAATTACTACCTGAGGAGGAAGAGTACGTTCGAGAACCTGAGGCAATCGGTTACAATGAAACGTGCTTAAATGATTATGCATATCGGTGAACGTGTCCGAACCGTTTATACAATAAAGACATTGGTATTTGTAAAATCCATGCGTTTTATAATGCTGCAAAAAAATTCAATGTCATAAAAATAGCGAATAAAATACGCAATAATCAAAAATAAATTCTAATCAAAATGTTAATCACCGTAATCAATTGCTCTATTTTTGGATAAGTAGTACGACACACGTGGCATTTGTAGGCAGACAAGCATGATCTGTGCTTGCTTTTCAAGTGCGCAATGAAGGATTCGGGGACGTAAAAGAACTTGCCGCAATCTATAAAAAAATATTTCCATAAACTTATACACTCATTCAGATACAGGGACACATAATGTTAATGGGAGCGTACCGTGTTGGCATACATAAGGATGCACGCAATCGTGTCGATCAACATCTTCATTTAATGGCACATCTTTCACTAATTTCCCAAGCAAAATACCGTAGTGATTCGGATGATTTATTGTCTACAAATGAGAAAGAAAAATGTTCAATACTGAAGTAAAAAGGATGAAGAAAGAAATTAAGTTGTCGGAAAATAATTGAATCTCCTCCAGACCTGATGTATTTGCACGTAAGAAGGTGCAACTGCTCTGTAAAAACAGTAAATACATTGATAACGACAATGAGCGTGTTTCTCTTCAATATGTACTTTCATCTGATTCCAATCATCCAGCACTGTGTAGCAATATGCACAATTTTGGCAATCAAATGGCGGCGTCAACTTCTTCTTCTCAGCTTCGCTTATATGCTGAAGATAATGCTGTTGATACTGGTTCAGTACATCGGTCGTGTAACGACAATCACGCGCCATGCATTTGTATAAATGAATCAATCTTGAAGCCTTCAACATTGCGCTGTATGCATCTGTAGATTTGAATTTAATAGCCGCCGGTGGGCTGGCTGGTTCCTTTGGTTTCAAGATAGTGGGTGTTCGAACAACTTTCAGGATTTTGTAATTCAAATTTGTCGGTGGCGACGATGCAGTAACAGCAACACTTCGTGTATTCACCGGCGTCATTATTGCACTTTTGCTCGTGGATAGGGGAAATGACAATTTATTGTCTATTTGGATAATCTTCGACTTTGGAGCGATTGGGATGAAATTCGTTCCGATCTGGGTAGTTGTTACAGATACGGGAACAGGGGATAGACTTTTCACTGGGATTATTTTTACGGTTTCCGTGGCGGGCTGTATTGCCTGAACATTTTTTACCGATGGCTGTGGAATAGTCTTAGACTTAACCCTCTTCAAAATGAGTGGTGTATTAGACTTCTTCAATACAGATACACCTCTGCTCTTTATCGGAGAGATTTCGACAGCTTTTCTTATATCGCTTATCTGTGAAGAAGAGAAAGTACCTTCGTTTGTAGTTGAAAAAATAAATGAAAAAAATGTACAACGATTACGTAGTTCCTGTAACTTACAATGGGACTTTCGGTGACATCGTTATCAATAGATGGAGCGAGGCTAACAACACTTTCAATTTTGAAAAAGGAACACCCTTCCTCATCGTCTGCTTTTAGTACACTATCCATCTTATCTGGAATGCTGAGCTGACTTGCATCTACTGAACAATACACTCTCGTTTGCATCATTCAGAATAATTAATTTAAAAACATGAACAATCGTAGGTTTTATACATACTGCTCTTTGATGTTGTAATTTCTTCATTCATAGGTACCGATAACATATCACCACTAAGGCGTCTCAATCTAATGAAATTCTTAGGTTGATTGCCATCATCGTGTGCGTCTTGAGATATTTCGAGGAATCTATTTTCCATTTTTCCAATAAATCTTTTAATACTAGTAATGGGTACAACATCTGGAGGTTTTGGAATAGGACCAAGCGGAAATGCCCTTTTCGATTTTTCAGGCTTGGGGGGAACATCCTTGCAAGTTTCAAGCGGTTTTGTGGCTTGTAGCTGAGCAGCAAGTCTCTGAATAGTGGTGAGCATTGGGTTCTTAGAAGTAGCATTAATGTTTGAAGTTTCTTTCAAAATCATGTTTACATCTGTAGATAATTCACCGTCCGATTGTTCACTACTTGAATCAGACTCATAAACGGGAGCTGTATTACGCAAGTTCTCATTATCACTGACTTCTATATCGCTTTCATCATTTTTGTTTTGACCCAAAGTGGATAACGGATCTTTAACTTTTGCGTCTATTTTATTTTCTTCAGTGGTTGACTGAGAATCGCTTTCAATAGTGGATGGTTGCGATTTGGTGATGGAGTCTTCAGAATGTTTATCGTCCGGCGTTTCTTGGATTGGTAATGGCATCATTTCTGAACATTCAACAGGGGGAGCACTGGACGTAGAAGGCAACTCGGTGATATTGACTTGAGAGGGTATCAAATTCGGTGAGTCATTTGTAGAATCATTATCAATTTCGCTGAGAGGATTTGATATTGCGTTCGAGTCCGTTTCATTACTTACCGCCACTATATTGGTCTTCATTTTATCCTTTAATTTGTCAGTAATCGATAGACCTTTTTTAGACCCATCTTTCTGCAACTTGATACCAATATTCTGAATGATTTCTTGCATTTTTCGCTTTCGTTCTAATTGAATTTCTACTTCCTTCTTCTCTAGCTCCGGTGGACAAACAAACGCGCTGAGATTTCCGGATAGTAGACTGGAATCTGTATCCGTCTGCGGTGATTTTTTCTTTTCATTATTATCTACTTCTGGCTTAGGAAGATCTTGTTTTTGTGGCTTTGCCTTAGCTGCATTTATTATTTCCTTATCTTCATTATTGGAGGGTTTGCTATTTTTTACGACTTCTATTTCTGTCACATTGTCGTCGTTCTGCTCTATAGAAGTAATGCTGTCGTTCACTGGCTCCGCTTTTGATGTCGTTACGTCTACAACTTCCTGTTCCAATTTTTCCTCCGGTGCATTAAACTCCTCGTCGGATTCCTCTTCGGCTGGATCCCGAGACATATTTATTTTAATAATTTTAACGCTGGAATCGTCTTCATGCCACAATTGAACATGATCCTCTACGTTGTTTCTCTTTAATTGAACGTAATTACAGTTGGAACACAAGTAGCCGTAAATACCACTTTCATCGGATATTTCATCCTCGGTTATGGCCTCAGCGAATGTATCTTTAAATTTGCGACAGACTTTATAATAATGCGTCCTCATGGAGGACTTAGCTACAGCCTGATAAGGACAACTGTTACACCTGAACCGATATTCACCTGTATGTGTAGTACAATGTTCATAAAATGCTTCCATCGCGACTTTTGTATCGCCTTCGGTGAAGAAAGAACAGAATCTACAGTGAAATTCACAAATTCCCTCTGCAAGAGGCTTCGAGGATATACTCTCCACGTCTTTCTGCTTGGCGTCTTTAACAGCTAACTGAGCGTCCGAAACTTTCAATCTGGAGATCAGAATCTCCTTTCCAGGATGACTTAATTTATAGTGATGAACGATACTCTTACCAGTAAAGAAACAGAGCAAACATTTATATCTTTCTTGGCCCGTCCACGCATAATCGATTAACTGTTTTATGTCTAAGTCGTAGAATGCTTTATCTACCTCCTCTTTGTTTCTATCTGCAACTTTTTCAACGTTACTATTCATTTTCTCTTTGCTTTTCTCACTTTTTATCTCTGATACTTCTTCGCTGACAGAATCTTTACTTAAAGATTCTTTTCTGCTTGTAGAACCGGACGATTCCACTATTCTTTGGTCTTTCAAAGCATCATCGGGAACTGGATTTTCTTTAACACTATCCTCGATCTTCTCAGCAACGATCGTATCTTCAGAAACCAAAGGGCTGTTCATCTTAGTCGAAGTGTCCATTTCAGAGCTAGTGTTGAGGCTATCAGAATCGCCTTTGGGAGAAGACACTATTCCAGTCTTCTTCCTCTTTTTCCTCGACAGTATTCCCATCTGCCAAATGAATTTCTTCTTCTTCTTCTTTGTTGAAGACTTCCTTGCGTTCACTTCCGCAGGTAGTTGGTCGTTGATATCATCGTCAACATCAGCATCGCTTCCTTTGTCCGCCATAGACGAATCTTTATCAACGTCGTTCTTCGATTGCACTAGTCCTACTAAAATATTACTTAGTAACTCTTCGTTAGCACTAGTTTCCAGCCTGCCCGAGCTCGTACCTGTCTTCTTTGCGGACGCAACGCTGCTCGACATAGAAAGGTCAGAAGTAATACTGTCCTCATCTGTAAGTTGATCATCTTTACTTTCATTCGTCAATTCGCTACCCTTCTTCCTCGTAGGCTTTCTAGAAGAGGTTTGACTACATTTCTTCTTCTCTGTTGGCTCTGCTGCCTCAGGATCTGGCTGTTTATCAGGATGCAACGAAATGTCCACAGCTGCAGCCAGCTCAGATACATCTATTCCAAAACTCTCGTCGGAAGAGCTATCGAACATCACTTTAGAGCAATCTAATTTAGAAATATCTGTCTTCTCTACAACTACGCGCGGTTCTTTTATTGTTTCCTTGTTGAAGATTCGTTTACTTCTCCTCAGTATTTCAGAGTCTTCATAAGATGGTTCTTGATTAGACAATGAACTGGAATTCTGAGCTAGTTCAGTTCGTAGGGCCAGTGGTTGGTCCTCTTCGCTATCTGAACTCTGATTACATTGCTTTAAACGCTGTCGAGTTACTCGTTGTGCCTCCCGTTTAGCCTTTCCTCTCAATTTACTTGATTCCTCGGAACTACGAGATTTCGCCGGTTTCTTTTGTTTGGACGAACTGGCTAAAGCGTCTTCGGTATCAGAATCTACGTCCATGTTGCGTTTACTTGCTTCATCTTTCTTTGCGAGTGATAGACTTGAATGAGAAACATTTGTACCGGAGTTATTCTGATTTTCCTTTTGCGTTCGACACTGTCGATGACCAGTTGCTGCTACGACATCATCGCTAATGAACATTTCCCTAATATCTTCCTGCAACATTTCCAATGAATTTCTTCTCTTCGCCTTCACCTTTGGTGTTCTCGAAGCAACCTCCTTTTCTTCAGTCAATTCTTGTTTGGACTCTTCCTTAGACTGCTCTAAAATATTTTCTTTCAACTGCACATCTGTTTTATTACTAATTGATTCTTCCCCTTTAGGAACAGAGCTTTCTGCTGCTGAAGATGTAAGATCCTCTTGGCTATTACTAGTTTTTTCTTTAGGAGTGGCATCTTCTTCCTGCAGTTCGGAAGACTCCATTTTAGCAGCCTTCTCTTCAACAATTTTATTCAATACTTCTTTTTGATCGTCCGCAGGTATGTCTTGAGAAGATTCCTTCTTCGTCGTATTCAAAATGCCCAATCTTGCCGCAAGGGACTCTTCGTCAGAACTGTCAGAAACAATTACACGCCGTTTCTTTCTCATCTGAACCTTTTTCGTCCCTGTAATATCATCTTTATCCGAGCTGCTACTCTCTGATTCAGACTCGATAATCTTTTTAATCTTCTTCAACTTCTTCGCCTGTAGCACTTCGCCCAATTTCTGCATAAACTTTGCCTGTTCCACGAACTTCTTCCCTTCACCAAACTCAAAAGATTTTCTTATCAAGGCCTCTATCCATTCCTGAGTCACCTCATCCTTCGACTTAGATCCCTCAGGCTCCATTTCATCCTTTTTCGATTTCTCCGGGATTCCTGGTATTTTTGATGTAGTGCTAATAGAATCGGATTCTCCAATATTTAAGTCAGTTTTATCTTCTTCAGACTCTGCAGGTGTGGTCTCTTCTTTAAGCTCTTCTTTTTTCTCGCAGGCGACGTTACTTTCGTTCCAATTCTCGAAAATACCATTTCCATCGCTACTACTGCTCACTTCTGCCGTAGCATCCTCTTTTTCTTTCTTGTTACTCTTAGGTTCCTGTTTATCCGTCGGACACTCCTTGATCTCCTCAGGAATATGACTCGAGGAAGGCGACTCGGAGGATTCGTTTCGTTTAATCTTAGGAATCTTGAAATTCTGCAGACAGTACCCCTGTGCAGACTTCGCCTTCGTATCGATGACACCGTACAAACTCTCCAGAGGTGATTGCATTTTTTCCTTTGCCGTCTTTTCCTGTGCCTGCTTAATATTACTCTCTGCGTCCACGCGTCTGTGGCTGTCCGTAGGCTTAGGAGGGGACTTTGGTTTATCCTTGGCCTTCCTAAACGGCGATGTTGCTGAAAATGGTGGTCCTGTGGTTCGTTTCCTGGGATCCCTTTCACTAAAACTAGTATCCTTACTTTTGCTAGCAGGAAAATGCTTGTCCTTTGCCAACCTGGGATCTCTCACTGAAGCACCGGTATCCCTCGACTGACCTGAACTCTGGTTTATTACATTATGTTCCATGCGAACCCGTGGGTCGCGGTCAGATATGTTTCTACCGTCTCTATTAAATCGATTGCAATTGTCCCAATCGTTATGACTGTCCCTGGGCCGGTCAGTCCTTCGAGTGTCTCGATTAAAACTATTCCTGGGTTCACCTCTACTTCTATCATTGTAGTAAGTGCCGCGACCTCTGCCTACGTTTCGATCTCTGTCTCTATTCCAAGCAGAGGGTGTGCTGGCCCTTGGATAGGACCCTGACGGGCCTTCCGTAGGACCCAAAACACCACAAGGTACATCATTTTCTGGTCTATACGGTACGTCACTTGGCCGACTAGCAGACGAATCCCAAGACGGTCTCTTATGGGAATACTCCATTCCTCTGTCAAAGGGGGGTTCGTAAGGCCTATTTTCACCCTGAAAATTTCTATACTGTGGTCCCACAGGAAATCTCGTGGGCGATATCAAAGGCTGTATGGTTGGTACATTGGGGACTTCTACGTTAGGGATTTCGTCTACTCGTGGAATAAGGTTCATTTCCTGGGGTCGCGCGTTTGGACTCATCAGTGGCCTTATGCCAGTGTTCATATTTGCAGGGAACTGATTAGGTCTGAGCTGTCCGTCGTTCATTTGGTGAGGGTCCATATGAATTGGTTCTCTGCTCGAACCTACGTTCCATATCTCCTGATGCATCCCCATTGGATGTTGTTGGTAAGGTTGGGCAGGAGAATTGGGCATACCGCTGAAATTGGAATTAGGAGGCCACTGATTGTTGCAGAAATCATTTGTGTTCACTGAAGGGCCGTGGATGTTGGGCCAATGTCCTTGGTTTGGTGGTACCTGTCTATTGAAATACTCTGGGCCCTCCATTCTAAACTCTGTATCTACTCTAGGTGGTACCATATCGGGACCAATGTTCCCCTGTCGCCTCTGATGACCGCCATGATGAATAGAGCTCTGATTGGGCATGTCATCATCGGGTCGACAGTGCATGTTATGTGTATTACCTTTATCTTTATCATGACTATGATTATCACGCAACTGACGCGGATGTCTTTCATAGTTATCCGCGAATCGAGGCTCCGTCTTGGAACTAGGCGACGGCGGTTGATTTCTATTATCAATCGACGTGCTTGCTGAAAACGAGTTCGAGCCATGGGCTAAACTATTCTGTGGTGGTCCCTTGGTTTCACTAGATTTCGCAGTCTCCACTTTTGACGGCGACGTGGCACTAGGACCACTAGGTAAACACTTCCTACTAGTTAACTTAACTATATGCTTGTCCACTTCCTCCCAACGTCTTTCGTTTTCACTATCGATGTCCTCCTGTGTTAACAAGAACGGCTTGACCGCCTTCGAGTCCTTGCTACATCCACCTAAAGCATTTGATTCAGGTTTATCTTTCTTGATCTTAGGCAGTTCCTCTCTTAACCTATCACCCTTTTTCTCCGACTTGATGTCGCCCTCCTCGTTCAAAAGCTCCGCCAGGTCTTCCATAGAGAGCGGTGGCTCAGTGGATACTGGTGGAGGAGAAAGCAGTAATGGCGCTGAGGGTTTAGGTTTAGGCCGCGAGATTGGATCCTTCAGCTTCGGCGATGTGTTCTTACCATGTTTTGTAAAGAGCATGTCCGAGTCTGGTGACTTTAACCTTGCATCTGCGGCATTTTCTGGTGATTCTGGCCTTGAATCCGATGAAAGTTGATCCACATTGACACCCATCAAACGACTCTTCTCCAGAATCAACGGTACCCGTCTAGATCCACCCATGGTGGTGATAGGTGCCGTAGACATTTGTCGAGAACAGTGCGGCGAAATGGGCATATGCCCTCTCACCTCGTTCACCTTTTGTGGCAGATTACCTCCGACCATTTTAACCATATCATGGCTAGATGTAATGATCGTCTGCCAGTTCTTGCCCCTCGATATCTGGTTCTCGTTTTCCTCGAGCATATCCCATTCCGTGAACGACACATCGTCCGTGGTTTTGCACGAGTTACGTTGTGACGTCGGGGAGAGATTTGGATCATTGGTCGTCCTCTCTGTGGGTATAATAATAGGAGCTTTCGTCGGCAGGGTTTCTATTGGATCTGGAGAAGCCGGCTTGCTGTCTGGATTGTTGTCGAAGTCTACGCTACGCTCGGTGGGAATTATTATCGGCTCCACTTGAGAACCTGAGTCTGGGCTAACTGGAGGACTCGGGCTGGCTGGTGTCTCGTGAATCTCATGGTCTCCGATCGCGTCTTCTATCGTCTGCTGAGACTTTGTGTCTTCTAGTGCGCTGAAAAGGGTTCAGTCGACGTTTTATACGAGATTGCTCCCCTTTATGTATTAAAAGCATATTTCTTGAGCATTATTGCAACTTAAGAGGTTCTTCTAGAAGTAAATGTATCTGTAAGGAATGTGATACTTACGACGAGGATGGTGTGGAACCAGCATCGTTTTTCTTTGGAAAATGCAATCCAGGTGTATTTCCCTGAAACTCGTATCAGATTAGAATAATTAAAATAACAAAACAATACATGCACTACGAAAGCCTGAAAACATCCAAAAATATCAGGAACAGAAAATAAGAAGGAATCCAAAGCGACTACGATTATTTAAAGGGAAAAATAAAAATAAAATAACGATTGTATAATAAAAAAGGAAATATTCCGTGCCTACTTGATTTACAAGCGTATAATGATGTTACACTTTGATCTATTTTATATTAAAACAGACTAAAAATTGGTGATTATAAACAGTGCTAAACCTAATGTGACAATTGTTTAAGATCTTTGCAACAGCGATTTAAAATGTATCGAAACAATTATTTCGACCTTTTTCCGGAAGTGCAATATACATATCCAATGCAACTTAGAAATATTTAGTAAAAGACGTGAACTAAAAAATGTCTACTGATAAAAAGTAAAAGATACTGTGAATAATGCAACAGCTACAATTTTCTCTATCCAAGCACGGTGGTCCGCTACGTTTCGTGAAACGATATAAAAGAGCTGTTCCTGAAAGTAGTATCCCTGCGTTTCTTGTTATTTTTTCTTAACTTTAAAAAAGTCGATTGAACAGTTAGATATTGAAAAAGAAACAAATCTTTCGTGTAGTACACATAAGTATGATCAGTAGAATGTCAATTTTATGATAACAAATAAAAATTAATAAACATTCTCGTTTATATCTTTCATTTGTGAACACAGTGCAAACTAAAATTATACAGAGCATACAGCCAAATACTAATTTTGGTTCACTGAATTTGCATGTTGAATTAAAATTTTATCCGGGGCCAATTTATATTTTTCATTATTTTTCGGAGGTTGAAATTAAATAAATATATTTTACTTACAAAAATTCAGTGTTCCAAAAAACCGGGGGTTGTAAATCTATTAATATACCTACCTTTTCTACTTTGTTATGCAACTTCTGCAGTACATCTTCGCATCGTTGCAACGTCTCGATCTTCAGCCTATTTTATCGATAACAATGTGATTAATTATACATTAGATTATTTTCTGTTCTTATTCATACGTTTCGAGTACTATTTACGTACTTGAAGATACTTTGACAATAATAATTATATTATTAATTTTCTAACATAAAAATTTGAAGTGTAACATTTTTATGTTTCTCAAGTTTTCAAAAAGTCAAACATTTCTTTAAATTCCTAAATTTAAATAACATTGTTAAAATTGATCATCCTTGTGAACATCGTTTCAGTTCAACATAATTCATTGTAAATTCAAATGCACTACTATAAAATAAGTTTCATCGAACATAGCGATGAATAAACGCAAGTGTATTATTTCATGCATGTCTAAACACCTGCGAAACGTACTTTCTTTTGCTGTTTGAAAGGATCCCGTGTAGGCTTTGCATTTTCTGGAGCTGTACTTCTCGCGATTTGTCCTTAACGTTTTGCAATCGTTCTATCATCGCTTCCAAAAACGGAATGTACTTTTGCATCTCAGCGAATTTCTTGTCGTACTCGTCCATTTCGCTCGTTGTATATCGTTCACCTGTACCGGCAGAAGAATATCTTTATACTTACAGACACTTCTTGGTAATTCTACTTGCTTTTGTCATTTATTTGTCTACAATATTCTGTTCATGTTTGTTTACTTGCAACCCAACCGAGTAATTACTTAATGTTAATTTATACCAGATAGTACTCTAGACTTTTGTCCGTTAGCATATTATGATTGATTGCTCCATGTTTATCTATATCCGTCCTATTTAAATGCACAAAAACATAAGAGACTATACGGGTACATTTTTAGGGATAAGCGTATAAATATTATCCTTTCCATGATATTAATTCGGTATTCATATCGCCGTCAGGAATCGTTCGATTTTCTTCGACAATTTTGGTAACACTGCTTCGGTACATCATAGCTTATTCTTCGTTTAAGTTTCACTGTATGTATATACAATAATCAATATTCTCTAAATTTATAAGAGTATTAATTTGATTCGCTTTCGAAAAACACTTTCACTAATGATTCGAAAGACAATACAGGGGTCTGATCATAATTCTTGGCGTATGAAGGTGAATGTGAACACCAATTTATTGTCACATACAGCGTTACATATGCTTTTTTTTATCTGTTTACATGTATCTGGCTGCACATCTGCCTATTTAAGGCGTCTTTTTATATTTTTAACAGCTTGACAACCATATAATTAAGTACGTTTAAACGGTACATACTGAACAATAACTAATTCAGTAAATTATCGAAGAAATAATTTTTAAACACTAAGGAATTCTAAATATATACGTTCCTCTATGTGTTTGCATTTAATAAATAAAAGTTTTCTTTTATTAGCTCGACCGTTCATCTTCGTATGTCTACATTCTGCTAGTTTCTAGAGCAGTTTCAATGCTGTAGTCTGATACGTTGTGTAAGCCAAAATGCAGTAGTTGACACTCATAATATATTCCGTGCATAATCTTCTCATTTTATCCATGTTATAATTCTAACATCAAAATCTATAAGCTTCGTGAACCGTAACAATCATGTCTCACTTAATACTTCCACTTTATTATTCTATAGCAAATGTGGTCTTCGTTTATTGATTTTAGTTTCTGAATCTTGTTCACAAATTATATTCGTCTTAACTCGTTAGCATGTACCCATGAACACCCACAGGTAATCGATAACGGGAATAATGAACGACACATTTGCGTATGCACAAAAGAAGGAAATATGACAATTTATATGTTCCAATTTATTTTCGTACACTACGAAACATTATACTTGTACATACATTATAATATACACGATACAATTTAAAATACATTAATTAACCGATCCTCGAACTTAAGTAATTAGGCCTGATTAACTGTATAACCCTAGTTTCATCAAACAAGAGTGTAGTATAGTAACTTTGTATATAGTATACCTTCGTAATATAATACACGTCGTGGAAATTATTTATCACATTGACGAGTTTCACATCTTCGGCTCTTCTTCATCTCCTCTTCACGTATTTCATAACACCATTAACAATAAAGTAGCACGTGATCAATTGTTGTAACCAAAAAACGTTTTAACCGACATAGAGAAAAGTTACATTCTGTACGTTGGACGAATTTCATTGACGATTAATTCAAACGAAAGTTGCTCGGTGAATTATACGATGTCTTGCATATAAATTGCAGTGCACATACGTATCAAGGATCCTTCGACGAACTTATAATTGCAGTCACATTTTATCTATCAAGCAAAAGGAAACCGATTCCCACTGAAACTCAACATCGTTATGTTAAGTCATGTTTGCCTTGCAAATGCTAAAGCGACATTCAAGTTGACGACGATTAACGCACTCGTGTACACTGACCGAAAAATATTTGGGAAAACCAACCCGGGCATCACAGGTAAAATGCGGCCGATGAACAAATAGGGGCATCTATTGTTAAGTCCAGGTTTCACTAGTTTTTAAAGGCCCGCAGGTATAAGTACGAATGTACCGTTGGTTTGCGGAAAATAATGCTGAAATCGTCAGCTCAGGTTCCTTTCATTGCATTATTCTTCTGCGATAGTCGCACGATGCATCACATTTCAAATGATTATTAAACATGTTATTCGTACATACCAAATTCCATAAATGTTTCCTATAGCAATGTTGAACGTGTATTTATGTCGAATTTAATATAAAACGGTAAGAAACATCTCTAAGACACATTTTACTGCGTACACAACATGCGTGGTTTCATGATCTCGGGAGAGAGGAAGTAGATGGAGACACGATCGAAAAGATTCGAAATCATCGACAGATAGCAGCGCGGTAGCAAAGATGGCGACCGAACGACATTGTACGATATTGTCCGGCATAATTCCACTCTCACCTAAGCTTTTTGAACACAAATTACTGAATAATGTAACGATGTTTAATGATCAAAAGATGCTCGGAATAATATTTAGTTGGTATAATTTTATACAATTATCATAATTTGTTACAACTACAACGATTGCCATTGTATCGGCAAGTTATTGTAATGTATCCTGAGATTGCTTCTATAGGAATGGTTTCCGGAAATGTCCGGTTCTGCAGGCATTTGTATGTGGATGATAATTTTTTGCTTTAATATTTAAATGCAACTAATAGAAATTAAATTACATTATTATATTTTAATGAAAAAATAATTGTAAATTGTATATTATATTAATATTATAACGCCGAAAGTGGCATCCTTTATTAGCTACACTCTGAGGAGCATTACTAAGGCAGGATAGCTATTGCTCTATTGTAATAATAATAATTACAACTGCAATATTTATTTCGAAATGAGAAGAATTTGCACTAACGAACTTTTGATATGCAATGGTATGTAACTAACTTCAATGACGCTATATTCCGCAGTAATTGTAGCAAATTAAACAGCTATTAAGCATGATGGCGTCCATTGAGAAAGAACAGCATACTGCGGGTTGAAAAATTATTGGAAGAAAAGGAAGAGTTAAGTACCAAGAGTGAGACGAATGTAACTGACTTGAATACTGCAAGAAAAGAAAACTATGTCGAATGCAACTCTGGAATGTTCTCATGTGCAAACAGTATGGATTACAATACTCGTTTGCACACTGTCACGTCCTTTCTCTTTCTAATTGTTTCCCTATCTACGTCTCCATTTGTTTCATCCTTGCTTCGTTTTCGACAATATATATTGTTTCCACGACAAAGAACAAGTGATGCAGCGCATAACACATTCAACTACCCTTTCCTTTTAGTATTATCATATTTTACGTCCAGATCATTATACGGAGCAAATCTTGCAAATTCTACGATCTAATTATTAACCGAACAGCTTGCACGAAGAAATTTTTGCCCTACTGCATTTGCAATAATCATGAGCGTCCTGAAAAATGCAGCGACGTTACGCTGATAAGATTTGCCATTACACTATGACTGTAATAGGGGAATTAATCGGAACAATAAAAGTTGCGTATCCTATTCCTTACCAAAGAATAGATTCTTTGTCTGCGACGACACACCTGATAAAACATTACACAGCAGTATATCGCCGTATGCATTGATCTTCTCTCGCCGTTTGCGTTTCGATCCTGCGTCCCGAGACTTCGGCACAGCGACCCGACCGAACGAAAGTGCGAAATCCCGAATTACCGACGTTAATGCACGCACTGCATAGAAATCTCTTAACTCTCTCACAATGTCGCAGTTACGTTGGAACTGACACTTTTTTTGAAGTTCTGCAGCGCGCTCTATAATTCTGCATCACCAGCTAGAGAACTAGACCATCGCGATGAATATTTGAGCATCAAAAGTACTGATTCGGCGTACCAGCAGCTTAATTGTTCGATAAAACGTCACTTCCTATATAACGCACGCACAAGTACACGTTTATTCCATAACGGCCTGATCGGTCCGTAAAGGTGTATCCGAGTCAGCTTTCAGAATCGCATGTGTACAGGTACATCGGAACCGTCTACACTGTCCCGACGTTCCCGATGTCTCGACAGAATTGTCATCTAACTCGTAATCAAGACTATTCCTTCTCGGCATTCGAGTTTTATCAGGATTAGTACAGTTCAACTATACGAGATTCGATTTATTTGTCGAAAAGATTTCGCCAACACGATGTGCACGCTCTAACGTTTACAGTTCTGATGCACTTCCAAGCCTTATCCTACGAGACTTCGGACGAGCTGCCTTTCGGCCCACAATAATTCGTTGCAGTGGCTCATCATTCATTTCCGAACGTACAAACACATCGCAAGGATGACCGAATACATATGAACACGTAACTATATTTTCCTACATATCACAGAGCCAAACGATGCGATTCTACGAAGGTAATTAACTCCCTTCGAAATCACGCAAAAGTAATCTTGCAGTGGTACTGGAGAACGGATTACCCTTCTTTACAAGGCATACCTTATTTAATTACAATTGCACTGTTTACAAAGAAACGAACAAAATGGCAACCCTGAAGGGCGCACGATATACAATGGCTGCCATTAATGGCCGATAGGCTAAATGATTTCACGTGGATCTGCCAATACGTCTTCCGCCATATGGTACTTACCTTTTATCACGTCCGCATACGAACGGAATAAATTTCTACGGTTTCTTTCTTTCCCTTTTGTCTATGGAAATTACTTGCGCTAATGAAACTACATGGAATAGTTGTAACAGTGGAACAAAGTAATTTTTATTGTTTTGCCGAGATAATCTCGGATGGGGCACAACACAATATCGATTAAATGTCTTTCAGACCATCGATGCTTTTCATTGCTAATAATATGTATGTACATCGTAAGATTCCAAAAATAGACGAGTGCTGCACAAAATGCAAAGTAGCTTCGTTAATTCTCTCAACAATACACTCATTAACAATGATGAATATTACCTAAACGAGTAATCGAAAACCAAAACTAAAAAATACATGCACGAGATTTATTGTGTAAAAATTGTCTTTCAAGTAGGATTTGTAAAAACAGGAATACGCCTAAAACTTCGCTTTTTCAGTTGTATCAAAATCTGCCAACTGGATCAATTACTCCATTAACTCCTATTAGGGTTTTCACTAAAAATTAATGTTCCAGAAATAATTGAAGGTATTAGTTTATCCAAGTCTTGTATGATTCGATATTAATTTACGTATCCGATTACTGTCTATCCCGAAGGACGAGAGAAATGCACCTTCAACTATGGATGTCCGCCATTTACGACTCGCACGTTCTTCTTAATATCTGCTGAGTAAGTTCGAGAACTCTCGGTGGCGAGAAACGAGTTTAGTCGGAAACAGCCGAAGTTCATATATCAGATTCCATTATGTCGATTTTTTTTTCTTCAAAAGCATACTTCCAATTATTTTTAGAATACGGAAGATCATATTAAATAAAAATAAACAATACTTATTTTCATAAAAAGAACATACATGTTCATCAGGAAATGCATAAGCACTTCTAGATTTTTAACCCTTCGCGATAAAAATGATATTAAAAAAATAATAAACAACAATAAAAAATTGTAAAAAAATACATTTTACTTTCCATTCAAAAGGTTGCTACTTAAACTTAAATTTAATATATAAATGCTACGTAGTATGCTATGATCACAATTAAAATAATAAGGTTTCTGTTGATACTTCACAATAAAATACACCAAGCATGTCTTGTGTTTTTAGTTATTACTATATTAATTTTAATCCATTTCAATAAATTAGTGAAATGACTAAAATTACAATTACAGTTCTTTGTATTTATTTGTGACGTTTTCCTCGATTTCACATAATGTAATATTTAGTAACTTTATGTACAAATTATCAGCCCAATATATGGACTAATAAGCTTTAGTTTGCTTAGGATTTGAATTATTTACAAAAATTTTCGAATTATGAAACAACCTTCGAGTCCGAAAATTCACGGGACAGAATTTTTCGCGGTTCTATAATCAATAAAGCGCAAAACACTATTACCTTCTTTTATTTTTAAAAAAGTGAATTAAAAGTTCTTTACAATTTTGTAAGAAATATTTCCCACCAAATATTGGTCAAGCGTTACTATTCTTAGAAACGAGTCTAACGTAAATGCAATTTGCTTCATGAAGAACATCTCGTTTAAATTGTTCTCGTTATATTCCTTTCTTTTTTTTGCATATAGAGTTCAATTGTAATAGCCTCTCCTAAGGCAACAATGTTGTCTGATAGTGATATTTGAAAACAAATGTCACTGTCTATCTTTTTCTCTTTTTTGGTACTTAATAACATTTGTTGCTGGCAGTACTTGTAATAATTACATTCCTGGCAAATAACTTCCAACGATTTTTGTCTTTTATGTAGCACAGTTTGCATAGTTAAGGACGTGTAATGTAAGTCTAAAAGTGAACAGATATTGATCGGACAATTAAAAATTAGATCTGGACATTACACCATCGACATATCGAGAACATTGGAACAATGAAAATACTAAAAACGCGATCTCTAACTATACTGGGTAAGACAATATATATTACATGATACGCAAGTTTTTTTTTCTTTTCAATGAATATTGTATTGTATGCTTGAAATGCCCTGAAGTTTTATCGCTTTTCCCACAGGTCATATAATTGAGCCCGCAGCACAGCTGCAGTATGGTTTATTAGACTCGAGCTGGTGTTATTCTTTGAAATTTGCATGTTCTAGGATTTCTGTTCAAGAAAATAAATACATAAAACATTTTGCGCCAGCCAATTATTTTTGTAATCAACATTTAATGTACAATTACTTAATTGCACGGCAAATTTTAATATGTATATTTGTGATTATTGTGAGACATTTTAAGTTACGATTTCGTGGTTGCCTGAAGAATACACATTACCATAGTTTTGTTTAAAATTGCCAAGAAAAATTTAGACAAGTAAAACAGACGTAATAAATACATCCAATTATCGAAATTAAATTTATTAAATAGAGTATAGTAAGACAAGGTGTAGATTTAACAGGAGTCAATGAAATTTAATTCAATGAAACCATCTGAATGTCATTTCATGCTTATTAACAAAAGACAATAGTAGAAAATATTCTTTATCCTTTCTCAACATTATGCTGAATTCTTTTTTAATTATATTTACGGGGTTAAAAAATACGCTGAAGTATGCAAGTAACTGTAAGCTTCTTTAAATCAGGAGAAAATGTAATTTCTTATAACTGATACGAGACTTCAGTATAGATTAATCATCAACCAAGTAACAAATTGGATCAAAAATGTAAAAAAAAAAGAAATCAAGTTTCTATATTATTATTATTGATGCTGTACGTCAATTATAATCATTATGATTGTACGAAAAATGTAATCACAAAAATAACAAGTTAATTATAAAGCAAACACATGTTGGCAGCAAATTTGACATTAAATCTTTTCAGTTTGTAAATGTTATTCATTTATTTTGTCCCTCTATAATCGGTGGAATGTTCTCTTTCTCTTATTTCGTGAGTAATTAATTTTTTCCCTTCTTTTTAATAAAGTCTGCAAACGCTTTTTCTATCTATCTGCCAAGGTTGCATTGGAATTGTTTTGCTCTAACTTTCATTTTCGAACATGATAATAACACTGTACTCTCACGCTTCTACAAAGTATATATTATATATTTATTTCCTTAGTATATGCAAGATTTGATGAGTACTCGCTTTCTTTTCATCTCGTATGTTTCGTTCTGCTCATACGACCGCATTGTCCGTAATAATATAAGTAGAATATAATATATGACACTTTTTTTCTCTGTATATGTAACTGTACTCGTGGGTGCTGCAATTTGCAGCTTTCTTACGGTTTTAACTATATATTTACCTAAAGGACTTTGCAAGTTTCATAATAAGAAAATAGGAGGTCGGAAAATATTACCAAACGAATAATATCACTATTCATTAATATGCAGCAGGTTGTACGGTAAAAATTAAATGGCTGTGGTTCTATAAGCAAAACCATAACAACACTGTAATTTATAAATAAAAACTTGCTGTCCATACTTAGGCAAATAAATTTCCCTTTACTGCCATTTAGAAACTATGCACATTGAAATAGCATTCTGCTTCCTCATAGTCAATAGTAAGAATTTTCATATCTTTCTCAGTCTTATATAAGCAATAAATCTTCTTTTCACAGAAAGCTGTTCATTTATACTTGTTTTTAGGTGGCTCATTCTGTTCGAATTATCTCCAATTGAATATCGTTACCCCATATTACCTCTGTACATTTGTAGCTTGTTTTTAGTTGACGCATTTTGTAAAATTTGTTACAAATAAGTCGTACGATACTCGAAAAAAGAAGAATTACATACAAAGGAAATACTGCGCAACTTATCTGTATCGTATCCAAAAAAATGTCTCCGACCAAAGTGAATATTACCTCGCTAAACCTTACTTCCGGCCAAGGTTCTTTATATATGCAAGCAGGATATTTCTTTTTGTTACACTTTACTTAGGCAGATTTCTTTTTAATTGGAGTGAATCTTCATACCGACTGTTTAATATGAAAAGCCATCTAATATAAAAGATATAACTGGTTAGAGCAACGACTGCGCCAATGGGATCCTGTGCTTGCAATCGAACATATAAGAAGGTACAATATTAATCTAATTATGCACTGTAGTCGATGCATGTTGAAGTCTTTCTAGCTCTTCCAACGATAAAACATTCGTCTGGACAAGCTCTGGGAGCTTACCAGCCCGAGCTTGAGCGAGAAGCTCTGGACTAAACCATCGAGCCAACTGATTCGAAGTTGGTGAAAGATCTCCGCCATTGCTACCCACGTATCCTAAACCTGGTGATGTTTGACGACCTACGGGCATGTTCAACTGTTGTGACCGCATGACTCGTCCATCTGTGAAAATAATTTGTCAAATTTCTTTATAACATTATTCGCATAAACGTAAATGAAGTATGTTAAAAAAAAACACGATGTGGTGACGTTGTTTTCGTGTCCAGTAAATAAATAGCGGTACTGATTAGTACGACATGTAAGAATGGGGATAAGAGTAAAGGAAAACCTAAAATAGGAGGTAGCTCATTACTTTAAATTCGATCCAAAGATAAATGCTGTCTAGACTGGTTTAAATAAGAGGAACAGCTAAAATGTGCGATCTAATTATTCCAATTTCTGAACACCGTTGCATGCAATTTGATTAGGCAAGACGAAGGCACCTGAAAATATTTTAGAACAACAAAATTAATGCGACAGTTGGAGTGAATATACAATATATAACGAAATGGTATGTGAACTATCGGTTTCGATATGAAAGAGCGACACCTGAACGTGAAGAAAAAAGGAAAACAAAAAAAATTATATTAGTAAACTTTGAAACCGTCAATCTTATCTTCATTTGCGACAATAATTACCTGTGCGGTTGGAGTTGTAGTTTTGATTTAGAACCATCTGCATCTGTGAATTAAGTGTTCGCTGTTGTTGCTGTTGCGGTGTTTGATGTTGTATGTTAGCTAAATGCGACGGGGCCTGCTGCACCTTCATCTGATTATTCATAGTATTCGACCTCTGGTTTATCATTGAATTCTGAGCAACATTGTATTGCGGAACGTTGTGATGTGGCATAGAACTAGTCATTGTATGTTTGGAGCGTGCAGGATTACCGTACACGCTTGATACCGTTCTATGTTGTTGCTGTTGTTGCTGTTGGAAATCTGTGTTTCCACTGTATTGGAATTGGTTACCGCCGTTCGCACCACCACCACCACCTTTCACTATTGGTCGTCCTACAAAAGTTGATAGAAACGCAATATGTCAATAAACCATAATGCAAAGCGTTTAATTTACTTCGTTACGTAAAGCCTCCAACAAACCTGGATGTTGTTTAATAGTTGGAGTTGGCCATGTGGATTGAACAGACTGTGGTCGTAATGTATTATGTCGGGAAAGAACACCTTGCGTCAGTAACTGAACTGCAGATTGCATTTGCTGCATTTGCGATGTCTGAGACTGTGCTGCCAACTTCGATGGATCATTACTATTGCCTATATAAAAATAGAAAGAACATTAGGAGTTACAAACAACTTAAGTTCTTAATTTCTAATTGTGTACACCACTATATAACGTATGCAAACTGATAAAACAATATGATTCATTAGTAATACATAACGTATAAAAAAAAAGTATAAAATATTACATTCTAAAGTTAAATTAAATATAGCTGAAGGTATGTCAACAAATGGAATGAAACGGCAAGTACGGAATAAATTAAAATTAACATTATTAGTATTTTTCATTTCATTCGACTTGTACGAGAAAAGAAAAAAAACATTTATATACCTTGTAATTTGTTGACATCGTTAATATTAATATTATTCAACTTAAAGCGCATGCAATTACCCTGGCCAGAAGAAATTATGAAAGCTTCAGAAAACACAAGCACATGCATTAAAGAACAAATCATCTCAAGCCATTCCATTAAAGGAAAATGAAAATGTGTAAAGGAAAACTTAAAGCATGAAATGGATTTATTATAAAGCGTTTTATTTTAAAACTATTCCAACATACTTTTCTCTTAAAATGTAATTTATAATATTTATTCTTTTTTTTTTTTTTTTTTTTTTTTTTGATAGGATTAATATTTGTATTTGAAATGAAAAGACTCATTCTCGTGTATAATTTGCAAAATGGTTGCAGACAAATCAACTTTCAAACACATTAAAGGTGTCAAGCAAAAAGAAAGGAAAGAAAACAAAATTATCATTCCTCATTTTAATACAGAAATAAAAAAATAATGTTACATGAGATAATAGTCACAAATTTATGAATTTGTTTCGTATGTGAAATTCACGAAAATATTGAGTACTTTAAGTAACAACTTCATCATTTTGTGAATTTAATATCTTGTTTTCCTCTGTTTTCCCTAGCATTTTATTATTGTCGACTATTATCGTATCGATTTCAAACTGTTCATTGAATAGTCTGTCAAGAATAAGAGGACTGTTATTATTACTATCACTTCGATCCATTGCGTTTGATTCACTACTAGGAGTATTCTCGTTTAAGGATTCTTTAGTTTCGTAAGTATGTTTGTTTTCTTCTGTCATGTTCTGGCTCGAATTATTATTCGTATCTTTTTCTTGCTGCAAAGGAGAGGAATACTTGTCTTTTAACGCGGATTCTTCTATCCCTACGTTGCTGTTATTATTCAGCTCGTGTAAATTTTTCGAAGCGTCAATCCCAGATATATTACCATGCTTTTTAACATTATGATTAGTAAGCTGAATTGCGTTATCATAAGAAGCGAATTTCTGCGTGTCAGTGCTTTTCTTGAAATTAAATGCGTTACGGTACTTGTTATTACGATTCTCGTTAATTGTAGAAGAAAATAAGAAGTTCGATTCAAATTGATGATTAGACTGATTCGCACCCTCAGGTTCCTTATCGGCAGTCATTTTACGTAACACTGATGTTGGGGTAAAAGCGAGTGGCGTTGGGCTCATGGTCTGCTTCGCTGGTGAATTAACAGGACTCGAGGCTCTGTGATGAGCTTGCTGTTGTTGTTGTTGCTGTTGATCCTGTCGCTTACGGAAGTTTTCACGTTGTTCCTCCAACTTTTTCTTAATTAAAGCACTTTGCATTATAGACTGAGCATGCATAACAATCTCCCGCGGTGAGGGAACTCTATGCTGCATCACTGTTAAAATAATAAAAAATCAAGCATGTTTTAAAAGGGTAAATCGTTATCGCAATAAACATTATCACATCCTCTTTAGAGAATTTCCGTAAGAAGCAAAGACAACAACTTATTATCGCATTCAAATGTTATATATTTTTTGTTACACGATTATTTTGCCACTTCTGTAGTTCACTCTTTTCTCTTTTCATAATGCTGAATACTGGTAACAGAATTAAGAAAAAAAGCCGCAGCGTAAAAGAACGGTTATTAGTTTTAATATTCTACCTGGATGCTGAACTGTTAAAGTACTGGGACTAGCAGTCAAATTTGGAGATATTATTGAAGGTGGACAATAAGCTGCATTCCAAACATCACCATATATATTCATACTATACTTCTACAATATTTTTCAGAAGAAATATATGTGTGTAATACTTCGAATAGTTTCAGGATAGAGCACACAGATCTTTTGTACTGATTAAAATAGAAGAGAAATAAATAAATAAAAATGAATGTCAGAAAATAATAGAGTTGAACACTTTTTGATAATCGAAAATGATTCAACCACGAGCGGAAAGTTAGAATAGATATGAAAACGATAGAAGTAAACCTTTTTCTCTCTCTACCAGTTCTAATCAATTAAATAATACAAGCACGAGATGTAACTCACCATTGTTCATAGGAGATGGAATCCTCTGTTGTTGCTGTTGATACAACATCTGCTGCAAGATATGATCTTGGGGTGTTGGTGCACTCGGATGCGGACTTATCGTACGCGGAGTAGTGCCACCATACATTTTTAATATATTTACTAGAACTTCTCTGTGGCGATGTTGCATGGCTGGATTCTATTACACATGTTATCACAACAATATAAAATTAATGTTTCAAAAATATATATTTCGTATCGAACGCATCGAATTAGAATGTATATTTCGGTTAAACAAGCAAACCTGTAGCTGTTGTATTAGGTGTTGCCTAGTTATTTCTCCCTGCTGAAGACCTTGAATAAGAGCTTGAGCTTCTGGTCTCTGTAGGAGCTCCTGACTCGTTGGAGCATTGTTCAGCATCATTTGCATTTCTGGAGGAACTGGACTCATACCTAACATTCGTTGACCACCCATCATCATGGACAACATATCGGAATGCTGTTGTTGCTGCTGCTGCTGCTGCTGCTGTTTTTGTTGCTGCTAATAGAACAATGCGCGCCACTTGACTTTACTCTGTACATTTATTTTACAAAACCAATTCTTCCTTACTAACCTGCTGTATTTGCAATACTTTCATCAGATTTTCGTGCTGCATTTGTGCCTGATGCGGATGCTGCGTTGGGCCAATCGAACCAACATGATTAAACGTCGGAGCATGCATTGGTTCCGGTACCGATTGCTGCGGAGCAATCGGTTGCGCCTTCAGTTGTGAGTTAAGCAACTATTAAAAAAAACAGTACGCATTATTATATACATTATATACATATTACGTATAAAACAGACAGAGGAAAACGCTATGATCGTACTTGTATTAATGTTACGGGCTGTTTCTGAGAAATAGGACCGTTTGCTGCTGGTATAGCTTGTCCCCCAGTCACTTGAGCAAGCTGTTAAAATATACATATATATGTATAATAGAATAAAAATTTAATTTCTCCGGTTGCATAATAATATGGACCAAGCACTACATTATACGCGAACATTATAGACAGGCTGTTACCAATTTTTTAAAAGCAGAGAGATCTTCTTCAGTCTTATTTACACGAGGTTGATCAGTCGAAGATGTAGGTGGAGGAGCACCACCTCGCATACGTGCTTCCAATTCTTCGAGACTATGCACAACTTTTCCACCAACTTCTATAAGAAATTTTCAATATAATTCATTGCCCCGTTGTAATGCTCCTCGATATTTAAATAGGGTGTAAAACGCGAATTCTCACCCATGTCTTTGATCGATGAATTTTTAATCATCGGTACAACGGAGCTAGTTGCATCCCCTTGTCCATTTTGACTCGGTTTATTTCCTCGCTGCAGCATTTCCAACAGTTTCACCCCAATAGTGGATGTGGTATTATTCGTCGACGTCGTATTCGCGGGAGAAATGGGTGCAAAATACGTGTTTGACTCTGTCACTGACGGAATCTGAATATTTGGCTCAGTGATATCGTTCAATAGATTGTTCAATATGTCATCCTGTATAGATGTTCTACGACTGTCCACTTGTTGAACCGGACTCTCCCTTTTAAACCACTGACTAAATCGTGAACAAGAGCCGCCGTTCGAACCAACCCCATTCTATAAAAACAACATCGAGCTCAGTGGGGGGAGTACACATTGCTTTTATATAAATAAAAGAGGAGAAAGAAAATCTTACAGTTAAAAGACCAGGAACCCCGGGGAACGTGTCGGACTTCAAGAATTCATCGAGATTGAAATCGGGATGGCTATCTTCTTGATTTTGATTCGCGGTACTAGTTGTGTTAATTGTTTCGCAGCTTGGCTCGGTTACAGCGCTCGTGATGGAATCATGATTCACCTTCGGTACAAGGGACGTCGACTCGTTTTGTTCGGAAATTGGCGAATGCGGGGCAGCCACAATGCTCATAGGTTGATCCATCGCGGTTGGCGTGCTACGTCCCTTAGGACCGGCCGTATTCTCAACCTGTTTCTCATCCTTCTCCAACGAATTCTTCTTTCCACGTTTCTTCTGAACCGGTGTTTGCTTCTTAGTCTTAGTATTGCTATTGTTATTATTAACTGCCTTCTCTTCCGGGATATCCTCGAAACCTCTCAGCTCAATGGTATCGTGCTGAGACGTTGGCCCAGAGCTAAACCACTCGGGCTCGTCCGCTTCGGTACGATTATCGCTGTATGTTCGCCTGCGATCATTACTAAATCTCCGTTCCCGTCCGCGATCCGATTGATGATTACGATCATTCCGTTCAGACGCTCTGTCCCGGTCACGGTCCCTATCTCTATCACCATAGTCGCGGCCATAGGATCTCCGATCGAACCGTTCGTTTCTATCGTCCCGTTCGCGCAAATTATCACGCTCGCGATCTCTCTCCCTAGGATTCTCTCGGTCCTTTCCATCACGGGTATCCCTGTTGTCGCGATCACGCATGGAAGTACCGCCGGTCGCGCCCGATCGAAAGGCAGGTTCCAATTTCTCATTCTCCGGTCGAAAGTCCCATATATCGCGAGTTAAAATTCTGCCGCTTCCGATACGTCGAACCGATTCTCTATGGTTGACCTGGAAAAAATTGGTGGTTTTTTTTCACTCGTACTTATTTCCATCGTTTCTTTTAATTCCACTGTCTACGGGAGTATGATGATTTATTTATTTATTTGATTTTTTTGTTAAATAAATCAATGGGTACCTCCGTTTTCCCTATTGGACTCTCGGGGCGTCGATTTGATGGTTGATTCACGTTGACAAAACAACCTGAATTAAAACTTCTACGTTGGGGACTCAAAACAATGCCGTCTTGTTCCTTACGAATTCGTTCCCGTGGATCACCACTGCGACGTTTATTATGACTTTCAGTAACTTGATCACCACGTCCAGTCTTTTCATCTTTCGGAGGTGTATCGCTCCGCTTCCTACCCGAATGCCAACGTTCAGGATCCCATACACCACGCGAACTTAATAATAAAAAAGGTATATAAATAAATAATAAATAAATACAAATCGTAAGGAACAACAATAAAAGGCTCAAAAAATATATGAAAATAATTAAAGTGATGACGTAAAACGTACTTATTATATGAGGTATCTAAGAAATCAGGCCTCCGCTTAGATAATGGCAAACTCTTTATCAGCATTAACTCCTCCTGGAATTGAATTCTCAAGTTACTACTCTACCATATACTTTTTACCGTTAAATAGGTTTGTTTTTTTTTCTTTAATTTAGATTTTTAATCATAATTCGATACAACATATTTCTTAAATAAACAATCGAAATATATATATATATATATATATATTATACCCGGGAATATTGGAATTGAGGTCTTGACCGGCCTACTTCCATAATTGAAGAGTCGGTTACCTCCCCAGCCACCGACATAGATATAATTGCTTCATCTCCTGAAAAATAGTTCAATCAAAACAGGAATTCATAATCATGCGTTAGTATTCCAGCACAATTGATATATATTCTCCTGTGAAATATTTGAAATGTAATATTAAGATTGTCCCATCAATTCGTAGTACATATATGAATGGGATGATAATACAAAAAAAAAAACACTTGTTGATCTCCGTTTACCCTTACGAAGCCCTTCATTTATAAATTGGCCAGCATCATATATTAATTTAATTGTACATCGCTTAAAAATATTCAAATTAAATAGTCGCCATTCCAGAACATCGAATTACATACTTCGATTTGTATACAAACCGGTGTATGTAGAATAACGAACTTACCACCATTGGCGTAGAACTTGGGAAAGATTCAAACGCGTGGTGGATAAGTTCCTTTCCATTCGAAACGCCGAAAGACGGAATATTTCGGTACGTATATTGCGTATGTACTTACGAAAAGTGATTCGCTTTATAGCGTTGACAGATTTATTTTTTCGAAACCATCGGCAAGCTTTGGTTTGCATAACGAGAGTCGCGTCCAGAAGGGGAGACCCTGTTGGTCCTACCAGAGGACGTTTTCGCGGTCGTCGATACCAATTCGAGCCACTAACACTATACGCTTCTAGCTTCATTTTCAATAAGTTTCTTGCGAATTTATTGCAACACGCTTTTACAGACGCTTCCGGCTTGCCGGCTTCGAAGCAGGATAGAACCGAGCAGTCGAACAAATATTTATCAACGAAGGACGAGACGGACAAAGAATTACCGCCTCGAGCTGGTTCAATAAATGTATAGACGATAAATTACGTATATACTTAATTTTCGGAATATTATTATCCACTTCGTGGAAAATTTTAATATTCGTGATACTGAATAATAAATGTTATATATTATATATCTCTATAAAAAAATGTCGGAGACACACGATACTCGAGTAAAATAGTTTCGTGAATTCGATTTAACGATTCGTGTACTTTCGCACTGTGAAATGTAGTCGTTTCAACCGTGATAATTTTCTCGGTCGTGTTTACGTCCATCTAACGCGCCTAAGAAAATGGTATTCTTAATTTTAATAGATACTACACGTTGTACAGCACGATACAAACTGCCTAAACGCCGGCAGGTTTTTAGATGGGCATAACAGAGTTTGTCTACAAACCAATCAAGTACGTCCCTGAGAACGTTATTGTCAACTTTCTGTCTCATTGGTTCTGTTTGTGGCACATTTGAATTAGTGATTTCTAACTGATATTCCTCGAACAGGAGATCATCAAACATTTGAACACATTGATAAACAGCAAATAAATAAATAAACAAACAAACAAACATTTATTTTGCCCTACGAATTGATTTTTCATAGCAATGATCAGATAGGATGATAAAATTCTAATATTTATGAACACTTTGATGCCAAAGATAATGTCCTAAACATTTGAACATTGTAGTAAAACAAATTACATACATTCAATTTGGTATACGATACAAGACGAGGAAGGAAAATTACAGAAAATAATAATCTTTGGGTATATATCTTTGAAACATCGGAAATATTTGATATGGCAAAAAAATTCTATCTGCTTTTTTTTCATTCAATTTGTTCCGTGTATTCCAATCTTTATAATTATGGTTCCTAATTGTTGTGACATACGGGTGACGTATTTCTTGACTTATTTGAATGGTATATAAATAACTTGGGCTTAAAAGCGATGACTTAAAATAAACATTGGTATCATCACTAAGTATTTTGTCCCCTTTGATAATGGACATTGTTACACAATCTATGTCGGATAATTGAAACAGAAACTAGATGGTCGATAAAGAGAACTGAATTCTTTATTTCATTCTTATTGACAAACATAATCCCGGAGAAATTAAACAATATATAGGCAATGAGTAATGTTGTCGTATGAAAGATAAAAGATCCTAAGTTACGTCCCTATTTATGTCAGATATTACCAAATGTAAAGTATTACTATGGAGCCATAATCAACATACATTATTGTAAAATAAACACAGAATATGTATGCACCGTATGTATATCCAAAAGTACAAAAGAATTAACGTATATGAACCAAACCTTGATGGACGTTTGATTTTATCATTTATAATGAAATCTAACAGTGACAAATTTAGTACTATTCAACAATAGATTATAAGAGCGCATAGAAGTATATTTGTAAACACATTATATGAATTCTTCACAAAAGAACAGCGAGAAAGTATAACTGAGTCTAAAGTGTTTATCATAAATATCATGAAAAAGAAGACTTAAATTGTATCTATCTTAACTGCAAACTTAAGCATCCTTCTATTCTACCTGATTTTTCGTGGCGTATGAAGGTAGTTTGTAATAAACCCTTGGTAATAATTAACATTCATGATGCGTTGCCCAAAGACCTAGTTAAGACATTAAGAAATAAGCAAATGACAGAGGTTATTTTAATACATAGAATTAAACAGATCTGCGTCAAATTTTTGCATGTATCTATACATATGTATATATGCACATATAGGTATATATTTAAAAAGTGATTGTACAATGTAGAACATTGTATATATATGTATATATATAATTAATATAAGTATAAACTAAAGTTGTTGAATCTCATACCTTCATCTTTAGGAGTTGGCAGTTGCTTGTCAATTGTCACAGATTCCTGAGACATTCTGCTCTTTACCACTCTTTATTCCGTCGTGTAAGGTAAATTCACAGCACACACTATACAGACTTTATTTTTTCTAAATCTTTTATGTGATCTATCTACGTCTCATACGCCATACATATACGTATATCTAATTGTAGAGTTTATATCTAGTTATATACCTTAGTACTGTTTAGTATCACAGACTGATTTTCCCTTCTTATATCTCTCTCAGTTTATCTTTAAGCGAGGAAAGAATTCGGATCGGACAGACGATCGTAGCATCGATTGCCCGTAATAGTTCTAATACCGACAGCTCGCGGCCCACTCTCACTCGTTCAAAAGAGAAATGAAGAAAAAGTGTTTACGTGCAACGAGCTATGGGTTTACGCACACGACAATACAAAAGACAAACGGAAAGAAAATTAATCGCGTGAGATTCGTAAACACGTGTTCCAAAAAATCATTTCATTGCATCGACACGTCCACTTCCAATTATTAGTAATCCATCGATTTATCACACAAAATGTACACACACAACACTAGTTCACTGCTATGCAAAAATAGAAAATGGCGCACGATCCCCACTTCCGCCGTTGTTTCTCACTGCTTCCTTGATCCACAACGAAGAGCGTTCTAGCTTGCTAACAATCTTATAGATAGTACTACGTCATCTGTATGTACGAGCATTGAATTAATCGAGCGCCATCTTTTTACAATTTATCGTAAAGCAGCATTCGCAAAATTTCGCAAAGAACAATATTTGAACTGAACTAATGCTAATATTGGGAATTTTTAGAATTGTAAATACATTACACTTTATGTAAAATTATGTTTGAATAAATGGCAATAAAAGCGGGACAAGAACCGTCAAGCTAACGCCAAATCATGAACCTTAGTAGTAATATTATGGCACCTTTTTATCTAACAATTATATTCCTTCTATTATGTTACAATGATATATAGATCAAAAATTAATTATATTTTCAAACAAAGAGTATTATTAGTAATTAATATAGAGTATAGGTGTATTGTACAAATATGTAGTATGAAATGAAAAATTAAGATTTTTGGCGCGAAAATTCAAATGTTCGCCAATCATGAAATTGTCCTAAATGTGGGCATAATAATTGTATTATTTTGACGAATTTTTATTCAAAATGTAAAGTTACATTTTTTTAGCAAACTGTTCTTCTGTTTATTACAAAAGAGCATGAAATATACAATGAAGTAGACTTACACATCCTTATCTACGCGTGCATACATCCTGTATCTATGATTCTCAAAATAAAATACTTAAGAATTAAAGAAGTATTTAATTTTGGTAGTACGTCTGCAAGAATATCAGAAAAGATTTGTTTAGAAAGATAATATTATTACTTTGGCTGAGGATAATATTATAGGTTACGTTAATTTATACATAATTATCGTTGGGGTAATACTTAGCTTACTAAAAAGTGGTTAAACATGTAGCAAAATAATTTCGTTCATTGACAATATTATATTTCTACTAAATTATCAGTTATTTGTTGCAGTAAATATTATAATATTGATTATTCAAAAACAGCATTTCAAACTATACTAAATATTAAGCACTTTCCCACTTAATAGTAGTTTATGTTATGTAAATCTATGATATACAAATTTTGATGCCACGCCTGATTTACAATAAATACACATATTAATATAGAAGCATATATGTACATGCCAATATATTTATATTTTATATCACAATTTTAAATTTGATTACCGAACATTTCAAAGTTATCAAAAAGTACTTACAATTATACCTGCAGTGCAAAAAAATTTTCAACCAAATAAAATGTACGCAAAACAAAATTATTCTCGTCAATCTTTAAGAATCGTTTTATTATAAAAACGCAATCAAACATGTAAAAAACAAAACAAGTGTTACAAAGTATTGATACGAATGTAAATATTTATTGAACTCAAAATAATCCAATATAAAATGGAATCACTCATTTCTCTTTTCCTCTATTACTTTAAGAATTTCGCTTGACAATACTCACCAAATAATTACACGAATGTAATGAAATGTTACAACCAACATTTTAGCGTTATTCTAGAATGACAGTGTACACCAATTAAATACATCATGCAACATTAAAAAGTATGTTTCCTTCGTATTTTCTTATATCTAAAGACATTATAACATTGTAACTTTGATCCTTAAATGAAAAATAAAGTTAAGAAATATACTTTTCTAATGTATTATTGAGAAACACTGACATTCTAGTATTAAAAAAAATGACTTTAACTGTTGCAGACTGATGGAATGCTCAATGTTCTTCACCCTACACTATCCATGTTCTTTTACCTGAAATTGAAGACACGTAATCTGCTTTAGATACAATGGACAATTAAATATACATAGAGAAATGTGTACTTGTTATCATTTATAATAACTCTGTCTTCTTAATTATAAGATCTTATATTAACAAGTGGATTTCGAAACTAGATTATGTAAAACACTTTATAGAAAATACAAATAACCATCTTTGAAGCAATATTATAACCAAATGTATTACTAAAGTTTTACAACACATGTATTTTTGAGTATCTCTAGCTATGGAAACACTCGTAGATATTTTTATTTTTATCTTTATCAAATATATTAAAATATTAAAATGTTAATGATATATATGTTTTTTTGTGTTTCAAAAAACATGTCAAGATAAAAATAGAACATTCACCGTTAATTTTCTTCCTCGCGTACCGATGTACTCATTACATTATTTTCATCTACTTCATTCTTGATTGTAACCGTTTCTTCTGTTTTTTTGAGCATTCCAAACGTTTTAGTGTGCTTTTCATCCTCTTTCTCCGAATCTGGTTGATCATTATCTTCATCCGACGATTTATGTTCGTCGTTATTACTGTTCAACGTGTCCGGCGAATTGAACATTTTTTTATCCTCTGTTACATTTTCCAAAGATTTTTCACCATTTTCATCTTTTGCTGTCACTGTAGCAGCACCTTTCCTCGCTCTGCCTTTCTTCGCAGGAGCAGACACGGTAACAGTTTCCTTGCCAGTTTTCTTTTGTACATCTTTAGCTATTTTTATTACTTCGGTGTCGTCTTCGTTAGAAGCTACTTCGGCATTACGATTCGCTGCTTTGCCGCGAGTTTTAGCAACCTTCTTTTGTGGTGCAACCGGGTCCTTTTTCTTTATCTGTTTACCTTTCTTCTGCGATTGCGTTGATTCCTCCGCTTCCAATTGATTATTATGACCTTCTTGGCTTTCTGTATCGCTAGTTTGCCCTGGCTCCGACAATTCTTCCTCTGTAGCCTTTAACTCTTCGTCGTTCTTTAACTTATCCTCTGGACTAGCTTCATTTTTACGACCCCTTGTTTTCCTGGCCACTGCAGGTTTTGCAGCTTTATCGCCGTTCGCTTTTTTATTGGCTTTCGTAGTCGTTGGATGTTCCTCCGCATTATCGTTTACAACCTCATCATTAACAGCAGCCCTTGCCTTGCTACCAGCAGCTTTACTTTTTGAATCGGTATCCGATTCATTTTTCTTCTTCGCCGCTCTCCCTTTTGGTTTATTCTCCTTCGATGCTACCTCAGGACTCGCAGGTTTCCTCTTCTTTGTGGCCGGCGCTTCTTCTGTACTTTCGCTGGCTGCTACTTTTTTGGCTTTACCCTTCATCCTACCTTTTGCTAAAATTGAAATGAAACTTATAACAGGCAGCTACGATTAAATTAGATGAATAGACATTGCCAAAGAGAACTCTCAACGAACCACATATCCACAATAATTTATAAACCACCCAGTTGTAATTGTACTTTATCAATGACAATAGATGCAATCAAGCACTACACCTCGAACGAAAGCGGAATAAATATCTTTTTATATAACTGTGCACGTTTACCGAACGCGATCCGAACTTATTCGCCCGTAAATTAGCACATTATATTAAAGTTGAAGAAACATCGAAATGTTAACGATTACGTATACTGAATGTGTCTTATTCGACGCGAATTATTATCTCCTGAAAACAAGCTACGGTATCGTAAGTGGAAGAATAATTTGAAAAAACGTACGTTCTTCGTCCGCATCGATTCCCGCCTTTTTTGTTGCAGCTTTGGTGCGTGTTTTTTTTGGTTCTGTTTCCTCGTCATTTTTTAGGCTTTTCGAATTTGTGGAGGCCGTATCGGCCTTCTCCTCGATGTCTTTATTTTTTTTCGCGGTTGCCTTGGCTCTAGAGTTGGTTTTGGCGGGCGCAGAAGCATTTTTAGGAGGCGACGTCTTACTCTTTGCTTTTGCGTTCTTGTTCACAGGCAAACTCGTGTCTGTTGCCTCGGTCTGTTCGGCTTTTGCCGATTTCGCAGCTCTGGGCAATCTAATTTGCCTCTCCTCCTCACTTTTATTCGTAGCCTTCGCCCCGGTTTTTTTTCTCTTTGGCGGCGATACGTCGCCGGCTTCCTCGGCTCTGTCTACAACCTCCGTGTCTGAATGTTTTGCAGCCTTTCTGGGTGCCATTTCGTTTTTAGAATTACCGAGAATTATCTGCAACAGATTTTACGCAGTTCGATAATTCCGTTTCCTATATATATGTATATATATAGGTATTACGAGCCACGAAAACAACAAATCAGTCACTACGCCGCATGATTACTTACCGGTGTCCAACGTGCATTAACGTATCCGCTGCATTAACTGGTGTTCGCAAGTTACATGACTAACATAGTAGCAGATCGGCAGCTTCAGGTTTCGAATTGGTTTGATAATCGACAATCGATTTTTGGATTGACTAATGGCGCTGTGATATCAACCGATCAAATCTTCTAATAACCGTATTCCTTAAATAACACGTGGTTATACGTTCCGCAACTTCGCAACTAAGTAACCGAACTTTTTACCAAATTTTTTTACATCACTTAAGAATCGAGCCTAAGGCTTGTACAGTTTTGCACCCTTTGTAATTGATTCGTAGCTCTAACAATCCTTCAGTTTAATACTAAAGCTAAATTAAATAATTAATGAATTTCATCGAATTCGTTTATTTGAATAAAAATTAAAGATTTACACGTTGTTTGCATAAATTAATTAACAATTTGATGCGGGCACACAGTGCGCAGATCGTGCTAAACTTACGAAACAAAGCGGGATATATATATCAATAAATCGTTTATTAGCATTTATGTCTCCAGCATTGAAGTCTGATTTTATAGTTCAGTATTAAATTGAATAAAGTTTTACAATTTGATCATAAAAATTAAGATGTCGATATCGCCCTTGATCTCGTTAATTTCAAATTAGCACTTGATCGTTCACCTCGTATATTAATATAATACCGGAGAGAAAAAACATTTCCTCAATAAATTCTGCAACAAGAACTAAATGTAGTCGGTATTATTTTAATGGGAATTATAATCAAGTAAAACTCGATAGACATGATTTTGTGGATGATATTATATAGGTCACTTTTCCTCAAACTATTGTGAAACATTTCTACGTTGACTGTTTTATCGTATTAAATAATACAAAGGTACAAAAGATTGAAAAGATAAGAGATATAGCTATCGGTCGTAATTATAGGTAAGATTGTCTTCCTTGATCGCGTATAAAGATGACACGCATATCATGTAATTTTTATTGCTAAATAAAATGACAGATTTATACTTTGCATTCATGCATGTAAATTTTATTTATGTGTAATATTATTTTTCGTAAGAATAAAGTACCAGAAAAAGTAATCCTTCTAATATCGTTTCCTTTTTATTTATTGCTTTCTATAAATTAATGTTGAACTTCTCCAATATAAATTTATTATTGAAACCATCAATTTTAGTAATCTGCAAGATATATGTACAGCGGTAATTAAATTTTATAATGTTTTGACCGCAACTTTCGCTTTCTTTCGTACAAGAAACGAGCAAACATTTCAAGATTTGACGTATTGATATGAAGTTTTTTGATGGAATCATTCGTGTCAGTTTACATATAAACATTGTGCTTACGATTCATTAAAAATGTCACGAAAACTTACGATCATTTGAAACAGAACTAAAGGAATTTATTTCAACGCGTATTGTAAGTTGCATGTACCAAATTATGTGGCGTAATTATATTTTAAAGGTAAATATAGTATATAATTGCAAGTTTATAACCTATGTTTAATGTCTCGCATTGTCGTTTGACTAAACAGTTAATAGTAATGTGTTCCATTATTCTCTTTTTTGCAACAGGCACAATAAAAACGCAAACTACAGGAAATATTACGGATTATTAGGATATTAGAAAGAGACGGGCTTTGTTTTATGTACAGCAATCGGTTTTCGTAATATTGGAACTTAGTAACATACTTTCATTAATAATGAATAATACAAAAAAAATCAACGTGAATTTTTCATCCCTCGTCGGTTTGAAAGCAGAACTTCTGAAAAAACAGCACGAAGTAAACGAAGCAAAATTGAAGTCAGAGGTTATTCGCACTGTGCCAAAAATACAAAAGCGGAAACCTAAGAAGACTAAGGTAGAGGGTTCAAACGAGAATACGAAAAAACCAGAGTACATCGAGGATGTTAACACTCACAAAAAATCAAAATTAATGTTGGAGGCAAAAGCACGATTGTACGAACGATTAAAGAAGTCCAGATGCACCAATGACAATTTCCTTGTTGATTTTACGAATAAATCAGATGAGTCTGAGGACGAACCATTAGAGAAAGATGAAGAAAGTGAAAATGATACGCCATTGGCAAACGAGGATGATTGGGTAGAATACGAAGATTGCTTTGGACGTACAAGGAAATGTTTACGCGAAGATTTGCCCCTTATGCAGGAGAAAGATCATTTGATAAAGCTCCAAATTGTAAATAAGAAAGGTATCGATCCAAGAATCAAAGACAGTGTCGAACAAAGCTATGTCGTAGAGGAGAAAGAACCTGAAATAGAAATTATGCGGCGGAAATGGGAGGAACAGACAAAAAAATTAACAGACAAAGCGAATATACATTACCAAGATGTTCTGTTCGACGAAGCAAGAGCCCATGGTGTTGGTTACTTTGCATTTTCCCAAGATGAAGAGGAGAGAATAAAGCAGCAGGAAAATTTGTTCAATTTAAGAAAGGAAACAGAGAGGAAACAGACAGAGATAAAAGAGTTGAAGGAATTGAGGGATAAAATGGAATATAACAGACTGAAAGCAGCTAGAATCAGACAACGTATTAGGGCAGGGTTGCCTGTAGACTCGGTTGAAGAGGAATTCAAGCCGAAAGATACAGAAGAAATTAATGAGAATGCATCTGTAAATGTACCCAATACGGAGATTGCAGCTGAAGTTGAGAAAGAAACGGAAAGCACTGAAAAGGATAAAGAATTGGAGAAAGAAAATAAAATAAAAGCACTGGGAGAACTTTTAGGTAAAAGAACTCATTGGTATGAAATGTCCCAAGAAGAATGGGTTCACAAGTGTAGACAAATTAGAGATAAAGAATTTGGTCCAGCATACGAGAATTTCGAGAGTGCTGGTTATCTTAAACCTGAAAATGGTAATACTACATCCTCGAATAATCGAAACAATGAGGATATTGGTTTGAACGAAACAAATACTCGGAATCATACTGCAAATAGTACTGAAATTGATATAGATTCGTATGATATACCACTTCCTCCTACTTTGCCAACAAGTAATTCTAGTTTCACTGAAGAAAGTAGTCCTCAGAGTAGCCTTAATGAAGCAACTCAAAATGTTCAATGCACGTCCAGTGATGTAATGCTAAATCAGTTGAAACCAACCAGAAGTATAGACGAAGCAACCATAGCAGCAGGTCTGAAGTATTTGAGAGAAAGGTTTGAAGAAAGTCAGAATACGTAAAGTGATTGGCAGAATAGTTGTATCTTGCTGTATATATTTGTAATTATACTGTACTGTATATAAATAATAGGATAGTCAATATATATATATATATGAATTTGTAATAATCGGAGTTATGTATACAAATAGAAAAAATATGTTTTGTACTTTAGTTATGTCTATTTCTTAATTCCCTTTTGATAGATGCTTTTATATTCGTTGTGTCATCGTTTGCCATTGTAGAAACATCTGATATACCTGTATAAGATATTTAATTGTAAGATAGTATATAAATCGAAAACTGAAAAGAAAATATTACCTGATAAATCGATGTCTGAAATGACTGTATTACAATTAGGACACTTCATGGGATTGTGAATCATAATGTACCTTTTCAAACAATATAAATGGAAAATGGTTTCACAGCCCATACACTTTTCACCCTAAAGAACAAGGAAGAATATTATTTGCCAATTTAATTTTACAATTAGACATTTTCTATATAGAAACATACATGGAAAATAACTTGTTTGCAAAGGCAGCAGGTATTTAAATTGCCTTCGTAAGTGGCTCTAAAATATGGCATTAATTCAGTTATACTTCTCACACCTATATAGCAGTAACCATCCTAAAATTAATATATAGAATACAATATTAATCAAATTATAAAAGGTAATTATACTGTAGCTCTATTGACATTTTATTTTCTACCTTATAAGTTAACCATTTTCTCATAAACATATCATCTAGAAATTCTTCTACTTCTGCTTTGGATAATTTTACATCTACAGAGGAGCACAAATTTAAACAATTTGTACTCTTGATGCATCCATTACTTGATATTATGATTTCAGAAAATATGATTCTCAGCAAAGCCAATTGACTTTTTGAGAATTCTGTTTGAAATCTACAATGTAATGACAATTTTTAAACAATTTATGGAATAATTGCATTAAAATAAATATTATGTTTAATAATCGAAAAAAAAAAATATATTTACTTACCTAGTTACTTCATCAAGTACAGTGCTCATAAATACCCAATATATTTGACCTGTAATTTCGCACTGTGCTTTTCTTATTAACATGTTTAAAGGCTGCAATTTCTCATTTATTTGATTTATTACCACAGATATTCTGTCGTCATCTAAAATATACAATTTCATTTATCGCGTAAATAAAAGAGACGTAAAATAAAGATGACAAATCATTAATTTACTTACCAAATAACTTAATTATTAAATCTTGCGCTTTATTTTCAATTAAAAAACCCTCATTCATCAATGTTTGTAAAACTATTTTGTGTTTAATGCTATAAACCATTTTTTTTTTACTTTTACAAACAACACAAACAAATAAACGATAAAAACTGCTATTCCTCTATATTGCTATCGCGTTTCTCTTGAACTACAATACTGCTTGAGTAAATAATAGTTGTTCTACTGACCGTCATTTATAGACAGAGGACTCTGAAATCAGCCTTAATTTTTGTGATCGGTATGGCAGCCGAATGTGAGGCAAAAGTTCATGACGTGATAGGTCTACTCTATATCTTGTCTGTGATTACGGTCAGTTGGAGCGCTGCAGTATCACGAGAATAAGGCAACAGATGAGAGATGGCGAATTGAGACCCGAACATTATGAACTATCCGAATATTAGCGCAAGCTTATCAGAAACGATAAAAGGAAATATCGCGACGCGATAAAAGTGGGGTAGAGTAAGAGTAGAGGGACTAATAACGTACACAATCAGAACTATCTGCCGCAGAGTGCAAGCTGTATCGCGAGGGCGCGAGGCCGCGACCCTGAGCCCGATACGCGGAGTAGAACGTTTCGGTAGCGGAATAGTGCGCGGAACGAATACGTGTCAAACTCGGTCCACGGATAAGCGCAGAGTGGAGCGGCGTAGTGCACGGGTATCTGCTATCGTTTACGTGCGGAAGGTCGAGAGTTCATGATCATCCACTGCTTTGAAGCGATGATTTTACGAAGCGTTTGACGACGATCTGTTCTCTTTATTATCACTGCCGAACGATCAAAAGCTGCTAGAGTAGGCGAAACGACGAAAATTTTTTTCTCAACCGTCTTGCGGCTAAATTCCCTTGATAAGACGCATAACCTGTCAGGATCATATACACTTTACGAGGTATCAGAGATTTCGATTTTGTTGTTTCGGACCGGAGAATTAGTTCGCGATTAATACCTGTAAGAAATAAACCCCGAAGATGCCGCTCTTCGGTAAAAAGGACTCCAGCAAGAAGACGAAGAAAGATGGGAAAGACGATAAATCGCCGTCCGTCGAGGACAAATACGTGCTAAAGGAGTTGCTTGGAACGTATGTACTATATATATTGCTACGGGCTGCGAATCGGAGAAAGTACATAGAATACGTTTGCTTCGCGATTCTCGTATACGTAGATGCTTCTCCTATCGCGAATTCTATGATAACGTTTTGTTGGATTAATAAAATGATTACTACTTCTAGTCATCAGTTTCATGTAAAGGATCGTTTTTATTTATAATGATAATTGCTTGCATTACTGTCGGAAAATTATTTTTGTCACGGCTATCCGTATGCTTCAAAAATATATAAATAATCTATTTTTAATTCATTTATTTCGTATAGTATATATATATATATGTATGTACATTTTATTTTGCCAGATCCAAAAATTACTAATTGGCACTGATTAACTTATTCATGTATACACATATAGGTACATTGGTGCCCAGACTCTGCTTATCTGCATATTATTATTAACGTGTGTAAACTAGGAACCCGAACAACAAAATTCATAAGAAAATGGAACTTTCAACGTTTAATTATTGTAACGTTTAATTTTGTTATTTAAATAAAGCAATATTTTTTCGTTATGCTCTCAAATAATATTATAGAATTAGCGCAAGTTTTTGTTCAGTAAACTGTCTAATAAATACAATATACCTATTAAACAAGTTTTAACATAAATGTAATGGTTTAAGAAAGGGAAAGTACTTCCTGTTGGTAACAGATATTGTATAACTATTCTATCTTTTGAACGCAATGGTTTCACTTCTACTTAAATTATTTGGAACATTCTTTTACCTAAGATATTGTGCCCAATGTGGAGCACTGTAACTTGCCTGTGCAAAATTCCATTATGCATGAACACTTGCAGTAGAAATATGCGAAGTCAATTACAGTCTGTCGTTGTGACGAAAGTATGTGCAATGAATGTTCGAACATGTTGCACTTAATGACCAACTGTCTAAACCTTATTCTATTACCTGTATACATCTCATACATATTATAATAAAACATGCCTGTCTTTTGTTGTTAATATTTCTGCTGCTTCAAACGTTTCATATTTGTTTCTTTTTTTCTTTAGTGGAGCTTTCTCGGAGGTACGTCTGGCGGAAAGCAAGGAGAAACCAGGTCATATGTATGCTGTAAAAATTATTGACAAAAAAGCTTTAAAAGGCAAAGAGGACTCCTTGGAAAATGAAATCAGGGTATTGAGAAGGTATAATGCTGATTAGCTAGCTCATAGTCATCTTAATATCAATCGTTCCATGATTCATTTATAAATGATACTATTATCTGTCCAGGTTAACGCATCCAAATATTGTTCAGCTACTGGAAACATTTGAAGACAAGCATAAGGTTCATTTAGTTATGGAATTGTGAGTATCTCCCTTTATTCAATGCAGCCAAGCGGCGGACTGATGATTCACAGCTTTACGATTATTTCTTCGTTTATGTTAGGGTTACTGGCGGTGAACTCTTCGATAGAATTGTTGAGAAAGGTTCCTACACAGAGAAAGATGCGTCCGGTTTAATAAGACAAGTTTTAGAGGCTGTGGATTATATGCACGACCAGGGTGTCGTGCACAGGGATCTGAAACCTGAAAACCTTTTATATTATAGCCCAGACGAAGATAGTAAGATCATGATTAGCGATTTCGGCCTATCGAAGATGGAGGACTCTGGTATTATGGCCACTGCTTGTGGTACACCGGGATACGTTGGTTGGTTTTAAATTCGCTTCTTTTGTTTTTTGTCAGTCTGAGTGTCCATAGTACTAACAAATGCTGTATAATTGTTTCCGTACGCAGCTCCGGAGGTCCTTGCGCAAAAACCATATGGGAAAGCTGTGGATGTGTGGAGCATAGGGGTCATTTCCTACATTTTGTTGTGCGGCTATCCACCATTTTACGACGAAAATGATGCTAACCTGTTTGCACAAATCTTAAAAGGTAATGAAACTACTTTTTGGGGCACAAGTTTTTGGGCATTTGGAAGGGGACTATACTATCACTTCAATTTAGGTACTACTTTTAGGATCTACAAGCACATGCAGCTGTACTTTAACTTGAAATTTTCATTTTTAAGGTACTATTCTAGTTTTTGTACGCTGCTATATACATGCTAGTGTAGTAAGTAAATGGTTTTGTGTGCGTTCGCGGTTTTTTTTTGGGTTGGGGGGGTTGTTGTTAATTGTTACAAATTAGCAATTAAAATATCGTTTGTAATATTACGATTTTCTAATTAAAAGGGGTTTTCATAATGAATTACGAGAGGCAATTACATACAGTGTGAACCTAACAGTACTTCTTCCAAATAAAATATTTTATTTAAATGAAGTAATTCGTAAATAAAGTCGTCTACTCTATAGCAAGAAGCTAACCAGACTGTTATAGGTGAATTTGAATTTGATTCGCCGTACTGGGACGATATCAGCGACTCTGCAAAGGATTTCATTCACAAGTTGATGTGCGTCAATGTTGAAGAGCGTTATACATGCAAGCAAGCCCTCGCTCATCCTTGGTAAGATCATTATTTGCGCTCGGCTATTCTATATGCAATGTTTTTATTCAATAATGAAGTCACATTCAAGCATTAGGACTGTTACATACATTGTTCCGCATTGTATTTTGTGTCTATGCTGTCGAGTACTCGCGTTTTAAATTTCTAGCGATAAAAAATATTACAGGAACAGAATTCCCCTTTAATAGATAAGATAGATATGGATTAAGTAAGTAGAAGAATTACATTTATTAAAAAAAAAGAATTTCCAAACGTGTGCAACATAAGGGAATAGCACTATTCTTGGCATTAAAACATTCAACAATCCCTGCAGATATAATAACACGTTTCCGTAACATAATACAATAATAAATATATCAACCACCATGAATTTCCGTTGCATACTGGATCGTTAGCATCGTGCAATTGATTTCTTTTCCAGGATCTCCGGCAACGCGGCTAGCAATAAAAATATCCATGGTACTGTATCGGAACAACTTAGAAAAAATTTCGCCAAAACAAAGTGGAAGGTTAGTATCATTAGATGAGTTATCAAGCTGCTGATTGGATGTGTTTGCTCGCCAGGCTCCGTTGGAAAGTCTTCCTCTTCTCTCATGGTTGCAGCAAGCCTACCACGCAGCCACGGTCATACGTCAAATGCAACGGCTGGCACTCAACAGCGGGCAACAGCAGCAACAGCAGCAGGGCCCAGGATCAACAGGCCTCTCCAGCGGCAACCCCACGCCATACCCCGATCAATCGCAATCCAACCCCAGTCACCAACCCAGATCAGTGGAGCCTCAGACCAACCTCAATTGAAGCAAATACGCGAGCCACCGCTGCCCGTGTCAAGCTTGGTGGCCACGAATCCTATTCCCATTCCGATCACTCCAAACTCACCGTTATACGTACGCAACAAACGCTTCAAGCTGTGGCATAGCACACGCACTGCTCTGTCTACTCTCTTTCAAACGAATGTATCGTATATTAGAAAGCAAAGAAAGTATAAGAAAAGCTGAATAACGCTGCTAACTTTCTTCTATGAGAAACTGTCGGTGCCGCCGGATGGCATTATACTCTTATCGATTAATGTTGAATCTGGTAAGAGTTTGTATAGGATTACATCTATTCCGCTTTATTGTGGTCACCTGTGACACGGTTACCACCGATTATGTACATTACAAGACTATATATACATATATATATAAATATATATATATATATACAGCCCGCGCGATATAAGGCGATTTTCCGAATACTTTCGTTTTATCGCCCTTCTCCGTTTGCAGGCTTTTGTTCAGAACAGTTATAAATAGATATTTCACTATGTTGGTACATATTCACGATAGAATCGAATCTATGGCCGTCGATAGAGGTTTTCAAATAACGATACGTTTACGGCATTGATTTGATTAAGCAAAGATGTAGTTGGTATACTTAGATAAACTTAACGACAACTAAAATGATCTTGCTAGACCAAATCTATTAAATGTGTAAAGAGGAAGAAAAAAAATGTGAACAGTACAACGACAAGTTTTTATCTTTTATAAAATATTGGTGTAAAAAAAATAGTGGTTGTTTAGATAATTTTTTGCGACCCCGAGGGTCTTATTGTATCTTGGCAGATATGTTTGAAATTCTGTGAATCAATATATGCAGCTTTTTGCCCGGTACTTCTAAATGATCAATACGCTAACGTACTATATCTTTTGAAATAGCGTCTTTAATCTGACGAAACACGAAAGGGAGAGGAAGACAAACTTCATAGGAAGCTTTTGTAAGACAGATGGACTCCAAATGAGGAGAAAGAATCTTGCCATACGGAATCGTGTTGTGAGACTATGTAAGATCTGATTTTTATTGATATTTGTTTTTATTTCACTGATAACTAAAATATATGTTACTTTATGGCATGAACAAACGTTTTTACGAGTCTGTACAGTGCACTCTATCGCAAAATATGTACATTGTGTATACAGATACTCCTTCTGTTACATAGTGATATTAGTGCAGTCTAAGAACTCCAAATCTGAGATCTACTAACTAGACTTAAAATATATATATATATACATCCGTGTATATTGCTCTACTGATATTTTTTTATCGATATGTTGCACCGAAGTTTAGTGGAAAATGTACATAATTCATACACGATTTGCCACGATTTTTCACGAAGTCTTGTTGCAAGATGCAAATATAAAAAGCAAATTATATAGGGATGAATTATAAATTTTTTATATCGCTTGTTTTTAAGGGTATCTATATTTTATATACAGTGTAATTTACTTTCGAACGAATCATTTTTTTTGTTACTACATAATCACTCTGCTAGAAGTTAATTAAACATTTTTTTAAACAACGCTTCGCATAAAATTGGCTTGTTTTTAAAGAATTGAAAAGCACAAATTTGATATTCGGTTAGTTAAGATTTCTTATATCGTACTACGTTTAAAAATTAATGTACACATTATTTATGTATATTATGTTCCTTCGTGTAAATGTAAGTACTATCGATGCGCTACGAGCAGTTCGATACACATATTTTTGCATCTGATATTTCTTTTTTTTTCATGAAGTATGGCTACTATAAATCATTGTGTAAGTTCCAAAAGGTTGAAATATAATGTAGCTATTTATATTTGTATCTTATTATAAGTTAGAATGTGTTAGAACTATAACTGGTACTTCAACGAAACGTTCGAAAATATTTGTTAGCATTCGATGGTATTACTTTATTTTTTACATATATTCGCAGATAAGTGCAATAATACCGTGATCTTGTGATAATGTTGCTGTGGTTTCTCACTCACTGATGCATCAACATAAAAGAACAAAACAAATATTAATTAGGAACGTTGAGAATTTGAATTGAATCGATATATAAAATTCTCTCAATTGGAAGGTACAGAATGATTTTCAGTGTTTCGGAGTGTTTATTCCTTAAATTACCAAGTTTTATTATGTAGACGAAAAGAATCAGTTACGTGTTCATGTGCAAAATTGTATCGACAAAATTCAATGTTTTTTCGTGTCTTTTTGAACGTCTTCTGAAATAAATCTAAATTCAATGAATCTAAACAATTCTGTGTTATGTACTCGGATAGAGAACATTATTGCTGTTTATCGAGCGGGCACTCACTCCTTTAATCATAAACGACTATCTTTCTCTTTTAAACTTTAAACTAGAAACATGATATTCACTTTGAACTATCATATTAGACATCCGTCCGTGTACCGGGCACTATTCGTGTAGTGAATATTATATGATAAAGATTATTAAGGGATTCATATAACGTTACGAAATAATTTAAAAGTTCCGAATAATTTTATTAATTGTAAGGTAGATATTATTGTTCCAACATACAACTGACGAGAAAAGAATATGTATAAATTGATTTAGAATGAAACGGCGCCTATACGATGGAAGTTACGATATATGTAATTATCATTATTTATTCTTGTGAATATTGTAGTATCAAAATTTCAATTGATAAAAGGATAAAATTCATTGCGCAAAATAACGTACCATTCTAAAGTGCCTTGGATGACACGATGATGGCGTATGAACTCGACAACCTTAAATATACACTTTATATTAATGATTACGTGTAAATAATAGTAATAATTTATCTTTTAATTCTTGAATGTACTTATTTTCATTTACATATAACGTATACTTTTCTTTGTCTATATATGAATTCTTACACGCAGTTAATTCATACAATCCATTAAGAAACCATCATTGTGTCATCTAATAAGAAAGGTTCGTTAAGGAGCATTTTTTTATGCTAAATATTTATGCATTATTGATGAGCTTGTAACTTGAAATTGTAGACGGAAGTGAAAAAGAGGAGCTTAGCTTGTGTTTAGAAACGAAGAAGAAAAAAGAAGTAAGAAACGAAAAAACCGTGCCACATAATTAAACATATCGGCAGGAACGTTGCAAAATGTGATTGTAAAAATAAGCTGATTTTAAATAGCAATGAAAAACCACTTGTTATTGCAGTTTTATTCGATAAAAAAAAATAGGAACAATATAACGCCAGACTGATAGCGTGTGTATGGAGCGAAAGGAAGAGAGTGAAAGAAAGAAAGAGAGCGAGCGAGGGAGGGAGAATGCACTGCTGATTAAAATACTTTAATTAATGCCTATAAATTAAGCGTAACAGCTCTCCTATATACATATATATATATATCGACCGATTACAGGAACAACTTCTTCCTATTGTAATAATTCTCATTGCACAAGCCTTGCAATTGTTATGCTTGACTATGTGCATGCGGGGACGATTATCAAACGTTTCATTGTTAAATTAAATAAGGCGATAAATTGAAAATCAGCGCAGTTAGCAATTATTAACACGAGTTTATCAATTTTATGCAGAGGATGTTAGCATTCAGAATATATTAAAATCTAGTATACAGTGCCAATGTATTCCACACTCCTTAAAAGAACCGGTTACAGATCGCTAATTTTTTTCTTTTTAAGATACATAAGATGTTCAATTTCTATGAATTATGTATAACTGCATGGCCGATATTTTGAGAAATAGGCAGACCAGATTTGTAGTACACATTGTTTTACGTGAAAGTAATTTATTTGGTACAGGAACCGGCTTGTAACTATGGAACTATCGAAAGCGGATATCAAACAACTTTAGGACTTCACAGATTTTTTCAATTTGTTGAGTGCGGTGCTACACAACACATGTTCGATATTACTATTTCGTGAAATGTTGATGAATAAAAAAAATATATATATCCATACATACGCGTTTTGGGTGATTTAAGTTATATGTTTACCACATTAATGCAATTACATACCTTTTTTAAATCGTTATCTTAAGCTATAAATGTGAAAAATAAAATGGAGGTCTCGGAACGCGCGTGTGGAATAAAGCAAACTAATTGCACTTTGATTTAATACACATTTATTAAAAGTTCCCTTTCAAGCATGAAAAGGAAAATATGATTGATTGAAAATGATAACCATAATAATGATTACCACAATAATAGCATTTACGATATTGCGTATGCTTGTGCTTCTGGTTAAGCTATTATTTTATACAAATTCTTTCAAATGCATTAAGAATGATATGGTTTAATTTATAGTTTGTTAACTAATAAGTGTGTAACAGTTTCACGTTGCATAAAGTACATTAAACAGGAAATTTACATGATTATTACACTTTACATTACCGATTTATCAACATACAGTGCCTGCCTTTATAAAAGGTAAAATTATGTATAAACAATACATGAATCATGTAAAATAATTTGTTTGTTTCTAAACAATTCTAAAAAGCTATTAGCCGGAGCAAAGAAAATAATTTATTAAGTTTTAACAGATTAAAAGATAATAAACTACTAGGGAAAAGTTTACATTACATTATACAAGAATTGAATCGTTCCCGTTTTTCTTTATGTATCTATATTTCATTTGATTCTTATTTATAGTGATATAATTTCTCTCCTATTTACTGAATTCGTGGCAATGTATTTATAAAGTCTACTTATGATACAGTAATATGTAATTCCCTGATTCACAGATACATATTAACAAACAGCAATTAATATTTATTAAGTGTCATGTACAAAAGTTTGCTAAACAAAATAGACTTTACGTTCTTTACAGTATGTAATGTAAACTTTTATGCTCAACTGTACTTCATTACGACCTAGTTTCTAATACGCGCTGATTAATTGATATAATTAAAATTTAGCTTATACCTCAAGCACGTGTTAATATTACGTAACGGTATATGTAAATTATATGTTTGTATATAACTACACTTAGTAAAAAAAGCTAAACTTACATACGTAATTAAAGTATATGAAAAATAAATTATACGATGATTTTTCAAATTGTTCAAATTAGCAGCCACGGAAGATTAACATTAATATTGACATCAATATATTACTATGCAACGTTAATAATACCGTATGATTTTAATTTTTCTGCCATTCGAGAATTGTATTCCGTTGTCTTTTACAATTCAGCTCAATATCATTTCTTTCTGTTCGATTCATTGTTTCGATACAAGTTAATTGTACAATCGAAATAGGTATGAAAAAATATTATAAATAGAAAATATACTTGTATACTTATTACATGTACGCGTGGTTTTTGGTAGTAACATCTGGAAAATAAACTATTGGCCCCTTCTGTGTAATTCACATAGTTTCCCTGCAACGAACGCTTATCAATAATTAAACATAATGTTCTTGGGAATATATATAATTACAGTCATGAGTTAAACACGAATACATTTCGCGTGTCTGTAGAAATTTTTCCGGCCATTCCATATAGCTCCTACACTAAACACCATATGAATTTCAATGCTATACATTATATCGAACGATACTATGAACAGAGCAATAATAAATTACGTTAAATACTTATGTTAGCCTTCGTACGCATTTAGCGCTTCCCTCAATTTATCTACAATTTTTTGATAAAACGTGATTTGTTCCGTGAGGTGCGTTTTCATTGAATGAGTTAAATGGATCTCCTGTTCTGTCTGAAAATGTGTTTCTTCAGCAAGAAGGGCTCGCGCAATTATGTCTGTCCGATGAGAGAGATCTCTCAATTGCTGTGGCTCCATTTTATGTTCGCTTACTAGCCTTTCACAATCTTTTCGCTTTAGCACAGCGGTCTAAATATATTTGCAAACAAGAAAAAATGTGCTTAATAAATTTATTAAACATAGTTAATTTGTAGAAACTTTATAGGAAGCATCAAGAACAAAAAATTAACTGCCCTTTATTAATTACCTTGTGTATATTTATTACTTCCGGAAAATTACTGATAATTCCTCTATATATATGGAATTTATCGGCAAGAGGTTCCCAATCAAACTTTGGTTGCTCCTCGTATAATTTGCCTATATCGTTATAAGCATCCCCCGTTACCTTTAATGCATAAGTCAATCTTCCTCGACTACTGTCGTCACCTTCTAACGCGTGACTTAACGCGCTAAAACTCTGACTAATTTTTTGGAATTCTCTTTTATAGAGGACTTGACTTTTCTTTGTTTGATCGACAGCCATAGCCATAAAATTTTTAACAACCGGATCTAGTCCGTTTATAAATCTGCTGAACGTATCCGTTTGAATTTCTACTTTCATCACATCCAAAACTGTTTCAGGGCATTGGACAGCAGTAAAATAATTTACACCTAGCAGTTCGTCTTTCTCGGCTTGCCTCTTGCCGGCTTTCCATCTTTTCTCATCTGTGCAAGTGATAAAATGTTCCCAGACCCGACTACGCGCTAACACTGGATGTCTACAAACATAATCAACGAATTCTTGCAATTGTGTGCGTCGATGTTCGATAAATTGTTCCTCGTATCTACCAGATATTTGTTTATCTGGTAATGGCGGAATGGGAATAAAGCAATATTTCTCTTCCAAACGTTCGTGTAACCAATCGAAATGTTTGTATCTTCTTGAAACTTGAATGTTATTAAACTATAAAATAAAACGAGCGTCATTTGTATACCCAATATTATTAGAGCAGTGTAAAACATAGAATAAAATATTACCGTCGGTGTAAGTTGATAAAGTATAAAACTTTTGAGACCTTTCAATTTAGATTCTTTTTTAGGGGATGTGACCAAACAATTGTAAGATTCCCCTGTTGGAACCCATCTACAGCGTCCACCATCGATCTCCTCTATATATATTTTTTCATTTTCAGGAACATTTGCCACTTTCATTCCTAATAAAAAACTATCCTCGCCGGACTTAATTAGCGTAGAAAATTTATTGTTTTTCTTTGGTATATTGGGTATAGGTCTTTCGGGTATCACAGAATGTATAGCTTGCATCGAAGTAGAGTCCCCGTAATCGACACTATGGTGCTGCGGTACTTGTATGGTCTGTTGTTGCTGTTGCTCCTGTTGAGGTACATATGCCTGTGTTTGACCAACTTCTGAGTCATCATCCCAATCATCATCCCAGTAGTCTCCCGAACTTTGTTGGGATGATGTCATAGGATCTAACGCATATGAAAATATCTATACAATACTTGTTCGATCTTTTACTAACACAAGAAATATAATTTTTTCAGATAAATCAGCAAGAAATATACTTGGAGCGGACGCTGTAGTTTCAACAATTTGGACGTACGCAGCTGGAAACAATCCAGATTTTCCGCTCTGGTTAAAGCCCTCGCACCATCCAACGCCCACATTATCTCTCATGACGGACAGCAGTTCTCCTGCTGTGATGGACAGCTCTGCTGTTCCTGGCTCTCCATTGAAGTCATATAGAGCTCTTACCTTGGAAAAAATATGTTGAACGTAAGTGTAGTAAAAATGCGCTCGACGTACAACAAAATTATGTTTGAGTGCTGCACAAAAGAATGAGTCATAGTGCGAAAAGACTTGATCGAATTTAGCGACGATACCACCGTTCGCTTTTATTTTCACTTGTAGGTTTACATACCTGGTGGCCTTCCATTTGCAAGCACATGTATGTACTGACATGCACTAATTGCAATCTATCGCGTTTCAATTACTAAGTGCGGCAAGTTTCCGTGTATCTGTTTCAAATTATTTGATTGCACCCGGTCACATACCTACACCGATCTGCTTAGCCGTATGACTGACATTTACGTATTTGCACTTTGATGTGTGTGCGATTCCGTACCACATAAATGGAAAATTTAAACGACTGTACCACCAGCGTTCGTGGAACGTAACACGCTTTCATGACTTCGCAACTATTACACGTCTTACAACGCGAAACATGTCGATATCGCGTACACGGCGAAATTCTAGACTCAAGTAATAAACAGGTCAACAAAATGTAACACACGGTAAGGCGAAACAAAAAAAGCGAAGCTAATTTATAATTGGAGGTTAGACGAAACAGACCGGGCGGGGTGCGTAAAATTATGTTCCGGCACTGTCTTCGGATCCGCCTCTATGAATTAACTTTGCCGTTGATTAAACTTTCGTACGAGACTGTACAACTTCGGACGCTTAAAGTGCCGTTTGCAGAAAAATTGCGAATACAAAATTGGCAAAATAAAATCTGCACTGTACTGCAAAATATCGGTCGAAATTAAATGACGCCTTATCGGTACAATAATGAAAAGTAGGAGCGTTCTCTTGTACAGATTTAATCGAATATCAAAATGAATTTCACGTTGACGATCGACGATCTGTTTTTAAGGAAATGAAGATAAACATTTAATTCTTTATAAAATTGTATTATTTTTTAAATGTCATTTTTCAGTTCCTAATATTACAAACTTTGAAACAATGCATAGGTACATTTCAATGCGAGGACTTTGATTCCTTTGCATTCTGAAGACTTTGGGTAATATACAATTTTGCCAAGCTCTGGGCACAGAACTGTGAAATGTGTTCGCTGTACGTGTTAATCTGTCCAGCTACGATCATTGGGTTCAGTCTAGGTGGAACGGGCAGCGGTCTCATTAGTTTGTTGATATCGTCGTCCGGTAGCGGAGGTTCATCCTTCGCAGCCCTGGCTGCATTCTCTTGGGCTCTCTTAGCCAAAAGTCTATTCTTCTCTTGCTGTTGACGAACAACCAATTGCTGATATCTATTGAACTTCATAGCTTCCTGATTCAATTCGTCCACGCGATCCATTAAGCAACGCAATTGATTCTCTAAGACTGTAGCTGTACCGAGGTCCAAATATTTGGTGCCCTCCTCTTCGGGAACCATCTCCTCCAATTCGGACATCATTATATTAGTCAAATTGCTATTCTTTATTACAACTGGGATCTCGATAAATAAATTCTCATAACCGATCTTCAATGTGCGCAATGCTTCCGGCGTGAATTCACCCTCCTTGTACATCTGTATAGCTTGTGGAGTAAGTCTGTACGCTTTTAAAGTCAGGAAACCTCTGGCCGACTTAGCTGTATCATATATAAGTACTACGGACTCTTCGATGGAAGTCTGATAATGATACTGCGATTCCAATAGCGAGACATTTAAGAAATTACCGACGTCCGCGCTCTGATACCATCCAACGTGAAAATGATCAACGTTCACCCTATAAAAATTATTACGATAAGTTGCATTATAATTTGTTAAATATTTCTTACACACGAGTAACTGCTGGCCATTGGTCATTTACCATCGGAGGCGGCGCATCATGGCAAGTTGATACTCTTCTTCGTCCATGATCTCGTCATTTTTGGGAAATGGAAAACAGTTGGTAATTTCGAGGCGATTTTGCACGACTAAACCAAGAAGAGCACCTTGAGCAACATCCATGTTACTCATCGATTCTTCGTGACAATGTTTTACCATTTTCATGACGACCAAACCGTCACATTGCACGTAATCTATTCGCGGCTCCGCTTCGGGTATTCTTCTACTTTGCGTTCTTGTATTCATTTTATTTTAATTGCGAATTAATACTGGTTTAATATAGTTATTTAACATACGCTCTCGGTAGCACTCCTGTCAAGCCAGGTTAAGTTCGGAAGAACCTTACGCCGCCTACAGTGGAAACAAGTAGAGCATAGGTCAACGAAAAGCAGAGACGACACCAGCCGTAATTTAATATTGTTTTAATATTGCTTACTATTTTTGTGCAACGTGAAATAATGATTATTCTATCAGTAATATTTATTTGTTGAATCTACAATTTGTTTTGTATATATGTTTAAGAGATATTTAATAAATTGTAAATATCTGAATTACTGTTTGGTAGTAGGTTACGTACTCTGTTGTTGCAGTTTATTTCGTGACATATTTGCACCGCGTAAATGTGAAATGATCTGTAACCTTTATAAGGTAATTGTATACAATCCGTTAAAAAGTTAAATATCTACGCGAATAATGAATAACATAGAAGGAAAAATAAAGAAATGGATCGAACTAATTCAGACAGAGAAATTGGCCGATGTCACAAAAGATGTTCAGGTGAGCAGAATTTCTTTAATAAAATTTTCACTCGTTTATTTACATTCATTTTGATATTCAAACGGTGAAACAAGTGTCGATTGACTTCGTAATATTCATTACCAAACTAATTTAATGTAATTTTTCTAGGCCAACATTGATGTTCCAAATGAAAAACTGAATAAACATATTTTTAAACTGTTGTTATATTTATCACACACTGCGGACAAATGTAACAAACAAAATCATGTCACGGGAAAGGACATGTACAAACTGACTTGTCTACTGTGTTCAACTCTGACCGAAATACCAGATAGCGTCAAGTTTGTTTCAAGTTTATTTCATATAATACGTTGTTTATTGGCCATGTACATGTATAACGAGGCATACAAAGTATGCTTTTATTTAAAAACAGAAGCGCTATGTAGTTCTCATGACAATGTGAGTGATATATTAGTAAAGATAACTTATTTATGGTATAACGCGATTAATAATGAATTTCTTGTTCTACAAAAAGATCCATTGGCCACCAAAGATTATTGTCAATTGAAAAATATTATAAAATACGAATTTGAAATGATCAAAGGAACGTATAAAAATTATACAAAGCAGTTGCTTATGAAAATATGTGCATATTTGGATAAAATTGCATTGATTAATAAAGAGCCGAACTGTTTCGCTGATTTCTCCGCATTTGTAATTGAATATTTGGGCCAGATGGAGATGATTTTAAACAAAGATGAAAAGTATATCGTATGCCGTCATATGCTTCATATAACAAGTAAAATCATGTCCGAAAATATTAATCAAAATTCGTTAAAATCCTCCGTGAATATTTTAAATAGTATCAGCAAATATTTTAAAAAGGTTCTGATAGAGGACGAAGAATGTTATCAATGTTTTGTACTACTTGAACGTATGTGCCTCACACTCGCGAGACCGCTTGAATGCGCACCGGAAAATAACGTTAAGAGCATTCAAGATATAAACGATGGTTATGCAGTTCTTGCAAAGAGATACGGATACAAGGGATCTATCAAATGGACCACCTTCAGTATTGTTCAAATTTTGGAGTCTTTGTTCGTCTATTGGGAGACATGTATAAAAACAGGAAGAAACATATATGTAACCAGCGATGTGTTATTCGAAATGCTGAATCTAATTGGACGTATAAGTAAATGTTTTGTAAAACAGACATCGGATAAATGTAAATCTTGCCACAGCGATGATTGCGTAATAAGAAAGGATATATACAATGCAGTAGTTATAAAAACCAGATGCATCAATTTAATTAGCAAATTTTCTAATGATCATTTATCGCAGAACATCTTTATACTCGCGAGGAAATTTTTGGAACAAACAGTGGCATTTATTTACGAAATGAAAGAATGTAATTGCAAATGTTGGACACAGTTATGGTGTACCAGCAGCGCTTTGATTTATAACTTGGGCATAATGTCCGATAGTTTTTACGAGGAAAGTGTATCTCTGTTTTCTCTACTATTTACTTCAATCATACAGTTTGAAGGAATTCAATCGAAATCTCGGTACGTTAATCTACAGAATCCCATATGCTTCGCATTGCATAGAATAAGTTCCCTTCATTGCAATCAAGGCTTGTACAGAGAAGCAATGACCTCCACTGCTTTAAATGCTCTATTAAGTTACAATGATTCAGAGTCAAAGGCATTTCGAATGTGGGCAAACATAAAGCACAAATGCAGCTCCTCTAAAGAGATCATAGAAATGACCATATTAGATTGCTTGAAGAAGGATAAACGAAAGATAGAAGAATTGGGAATATCTATCGAATTAGCTAAGTACGATCTTGTTGAAATATGTTTAAGGGAAGCAAAGGCCTTGCAGGAAGCGAAAGTTAATCTTTCGAGCGCCATTCATAAAGTTCTTGGCAATATAAAAGCGTTAAAAGCAACCCCTGTACAATACGCTCGGGTTGTTCAGTTGTTAGCATACCATTTATTAAATTTTGATAACGACGAGGACAATGTAGAATATCTGAAGCAAGCTGTTTTCAATTTAAAACAAGTTAAACCGAGTGGCTCCATTATCTGTTTGCAAGCGAATTTAGAATTCCACATTTTTGTATGTCAATTGCATGCTATAAATAGAAAAACAGAAACTGAAATGGAGAACACAAAATTTGCGCTGTATGCACCCAAAGTAAACGAGATCGGAGAAAGTGAATCTCGTGATGTGGTACCGGCTTACACTATGATAAATATTAAGGAAGATTCTAGACTTATGAAGTATTTGCAGGTACCATTGAAAAGGTGGAGCAAATGCTTTAAGCACAATATTGTAAGTGTCGTCAATTTAATTTTAACGCATCTTTATTTAAAAATAATGTACAAGTAGTTTTTTTTGTTTGTAGAACGAAATTGTACGGGAATATGAACCCATGATAACGCTACAGACATTAATAATAGCTGGCGAATATGCTCATTTCTATAGATACCAAGAATGTGAAATTAATATATGGAAACTTGTATACGCGTTAGCATCTGAATTGCATGATAATTCTGCAATTATTTATGGTATAATTATTTAATATTTATGTTTTAAACTTATGTATATAACTCAAGTATATTAATTCAGTTTTTTATCGTTAGCTATTGGACGAAGCATAGCATCGAGGCATATTAATCACGAGTGGATCACCATTGCTAAGGAACTTGCAATCAAACAAAAAGACACAAGTGACAAAGATACCATTTATGCAATAGCTGTTTTTTGGATAAGTTTGTCAGATTTTTACTTCGAGTGTAATATGGTACGTTTACAAAATAAGAATCATTAGTTGTTACAAAAGATTCATATAAGTATATTCTGTTCGTAGCAAGATGAAGCTAGAAAGTTACTTGATAAATCTAGGGAACTGCCAGGAATATCTTTCTTCAGCAATATAGCCGTATATTTGTATAGTCTAGACAGAATTTTGTACAATTGTAATTTGTACAAAGAAACGATTACGCACGAGGAGTACACTAGATATATTGTTGAAACTTTGTACACTATGGTCAATTTGAACGAGGAGCTTTCGGCGAGAAAATGTAATTTCAATTTGCATATAATATTTTTATAATCAATAATAACTTTGCATATGAGATTTTATTGAAACATCATTTGTAGGGAAACCACAAGATAAGCATCTCTTTGGTTTTGACATCCTACTGTCGGCAACCGTAAATCTATCCCTAAGGATGAATAGTCTGTTATCTTTCCGAGAGATTGGCGCACATTTGGTACGACGACTAAGAACGGCACAAACTTTGGGTGCAACCATAAGAGTTGCAGAAATATTAAAATCGCTGTGTTACATCGACTTATCGCGCACCCAACTAAATGACTGTGAAGTAAAACTTCAAGGACTAGAACATATCTTGAATATCGAAACGTTTAAGGCATCGATGATGAATAATCCGTCAAAAATATGTTCAGAAGATGTTTTAATAACGCCTACCAGGGCCGTGGACCCTATCAGAGATATTCCGCAAAATGATACTTCACCAGTTCTAAGAAACAAAGTATTTGATCTCCCTGAATATATGTGTCACAAAAATTGTGTATGTTACATGTGTCAGAATGTATCTTATCATTATTTGATATTTACAAGTACACATATTAGAGCGCAATTGTATGCATTGCAAAGAAATGTCACGGCCTCGTTACAGCACTTCCACGGTGCATTTAGAATAAAAGAAAGTCTGATAAGAAGTGAAAAAAGTATACCAAAGTACGACAAAGAATACATCTCTTGGCAGGAACGTTTTTATACCATAGACTATATACTACTGTTAATCAACTTTTCGTACTTTATGAAAAGTTATTTAAAGACGAAACAAGAAAAAATACTTAGCATCATTCTGCTAGCCATTCAGGTATGTGATATGTACAAATTGAAGGGGCATCCGATTCATATGGCTGTTAATGAACTAGTGCTTGATTATCATTTTCAACAATTGTACGACGTTTCCGATTATTCACGTAAGTGGTTGAACAAGTATTGTGGAATAATATCCTTTTTATGATAATACGAACAGCTAATTATATATATATATGTATATATATATATCTTTTGTATTATAGAATTCACAGTCCCCGATTCTTCTGACATTAATATAAGTAAATACGTGCAAGAATCGAAGGTTGAAGAAACTATTTGCGTGACACCAACTATTCTGCATACTCGAACGAAGAAACCTATTACTCTACGACGGAATCGAACTCCTCCGCTATTAAAATTAACCAAAGTTAGCATGAATTTCAGTGACGATGAAGATAATACTTCGTCGCCCCCCATTGAATATAAAAGAACAAGTTCCCGCAACAGATTGACCAGGAGGAAAATTTTAAGTGAAGAGTATACCGATAGCCATATAAATGAAGAAACAAATAAATCTAAAGGCACATTGTTATTCGATAACTTAATCGAAATCAAGCAAGAAAATTTGAAGAACATTTCTATGAAAGATATAATTAAAAAGGTTGCATCTTTAGCGCCGGATATTTCAGAGCATTTGTGTAATACAGTAGATAAGTTGGATGAACCAGCGACAACCAAAAATGTACAGAAGTTATTTGATACGATAAAAAGCATGAAAGTTAATGCAGCTTCGCAAAAAAATATTAGAAAAACACGACATTCGAAGCACCTAACTTCGAGCGACTATAATAATATTAACGATGTAATTGCATTATTCAAAGACTTTGGTGTGAATGAGAAGAAAGATAATAGCGAAATGTCGAGTAGAAATGATGCAAAATCTGAACGCAAGGAAGAATCTATGTCTTCGCTTAAAAAGGATTCTTTATTGTGTCAACAACGAAGTAGAATCAGCAGTGAGAGCGATATAGAAAAATTTGAGTCAAACAGTTTGTCTATTAACCAGTGCGATAAACTGGATAATTTAAGGAAAGCATGTTCGGGTGAAAGTACAAGATTGAGAATTACAAGAAACTCTACGAAGCATGGTGTTATAAATAAAGAATCTCATAATATAAAAACTAGAAAATCAAAAGAAAAGTCAACCTAAAGTTCGACACTGCCAATATTTCGTATTAAATATTACGTTTAATTAAAGAGATCAGTACTATGTATTTTATAAAGAATTAAAGATAATTTTTGATACAATTTTTTTTCATCTATTAGTCAAGGCGTACCACACGTAGGGAGTGGGGGTGAATTGAGGCTGATTTGTAAAATTTTAGAAAATATTTATTAAAATATTTCACATATGTACACATCTAGTAAAAAATAGTAGGAGTTAAAATTACTTAATGATATTACGAGTGAAGATTTTTACCTTATCACTACCCATTACTTTTACTTTATAACACTTTATAAATAATCATTTTATTTGTTCCAATTAAATACTTTACAGACTTCATTCAATATTTTCGAAAAAAAAGTTTTCTCCGTAATTTTTTTAATATTCTAAGTATCACACAAATTTTTATCGTTATATAGTATGGCCGATAATAATAAATAAATTTTTGCATTATTAACTAGAATGAAAATGTAATATATTTTGTAACTTCTTCAGCATGAAAAATCAGAGATAGAAAAATCAATTAAAAATCTCAATTGTATAAAGATCATTTTTCTTTTCAATCTTATAAAGCATCATGAATAAGAACGAAAGCGATCAAACAGCTGCAGAATTGAGAATTACATGAAACCCTCTCTTTTGCATATGACAGGAATCTAACAATAATTAATGAACAGAGAATAATACTCCAGATTTCTGTCAATCTGGAAGAATAAACAAGATAATGATACTTTCAGTTATAAATTTGTTCGTGTTATACTTTTTATATGCTCGAAATTAAAATTATAAACTAAAGTTTATATTGAAGCTTGAACTTTTGATGTCACCAAATATGAAGAGGCATTTTAGGGATGAAAACAAAAACTATTATCATTATAAATATTATTTGTACTGATAGAAATATATTCTTCTATGGAATATACGAAGTATTAGATTGTTGCAGGTGAAACATCCGAATTTCTAAGGCCATTAACATTCATAGTCATGTGAATATAATATATATTAATTACATTGCGATCTATTGAATTCAATAGATTTAAACTATCGTAAAACAAAATTGTTCATCGATAATTCGCTTTGATACACAATTTGTCACTTTGAAATTGAATTCAAACATCATACGATCTTGTTACATTTGTCTACCTTTAAACAATAAATTGATCAAGTTTCGAAAAGTTTCCCACGCTTAAGGAATTCGCTATTTCATATGCAACAACCACAATACTTTTTGCGACACAAACAAATATAAAATCGCAGAAGCACAAATAACATTTATAATTTGTACTTTACCTATACACAGTAAAAAGCTAGATTTTTCATGTAATGCAATAATTTTGTTACTCTTCGTAACTCGGACGATAAAAATTTGAAAACAAGTATGAAATACCGCCATGTATTTTCATTCTTTGCTTAAATGAAAATGTTGATGAAATATACAAATATATGGGGCTCGTAATGAGAAATCGCCACGCGAAATAAATGCACGATAGCTTTATATTCCTGTACTATATACGTCCAGCAAAATATTAAGTGTAGTGGAAGTTCTAAAATTTTACACTAATGCACTCGTAAAAAAAATATAGATAAAAAGGTACAAACAGAAAATAATTTTTTACGTACTAATTTAGGTTTAAGTAAGAAAAGAAACAGGAGAAAAAATAACGGATAAAAGAATCACGAAAAAATAATACTCGCGTTTCCACTACTGTTAATATTCCAAATGAACAAATTATAGTACATTGTTTTCTCGCGAAATGGTATTGAATGGTCAACATAATGAACTGCAAAATCGTAACGTAACTAGAAAAATATAAAAAGAAAATCATAGAAAATGCTACTTGATCAAGAACCAAGAAAAGCAGATTAAAATTTTTGTTATTTATGTGTCTTAAAGGTGGACTGCATTATAGCAATAAATGCACTTTTATTCTTTCCTGCCATACAAAAATAACACGAACCTACGATAGCTGGTAATCACAGTCTATAAATGGGTGTAATTCAATTGAGAATTAACTGAGCATTCATCTTTGTTTTGCCTAAGGCTCAAAGCCCTCCCTGTCTCTTCTTGATTCTTAGCTAATTCCATCAAAGCTAAAGCCCCTAGCCATTTTTGACTGTCCTCTGGTATTGGTAACTTAATAAGATTATCCTCCTGTTTAACAACAACCACTTTTAATCCCGTTTCAGATTCCATTGGTAGTATTTTCGCATTGTCCTTGTTGTTGTTATTGTTATTATTATTATTATTATTATTATGAAAACTTCCAGCTAACATTAAAACAGTTGGCCTTGTTATATTTTCGCTAACATTATTGCTCAAGAACGTATTTTGCTTGGATATCTCTTTCCGTGTAAACCCCTTCGTCTTTACATGAGACTGAATTAACGACGATTTAGATATTTCATTTTCCAAATTATCATCATCCCAATAAGCACGACTTGAATTTTTGGGAGATTTAAGTTTTGCAACCGAACGATCGATATTAAGCGACATTTGGTTCGTATTACTTGAAATTTCGTTGGCATTGTTTTGCGAAGAATTCCAAATATTTTGGGACAATGTATTTGACGATTCGAACGCGTATTTTTGTTCCTCCTTTGCCGGGGGTTCTAGAGATTCGTTGTCAGTTGTTGCATCCCAAGATATTTGGGTTGACGCATAAGGGGAATCCGCCTCTGACTTTGTAAATTCGATTTCTTTACACGCATTTAAACAAGGATTATCTATAGCTGCAGAAGTATTATCTAACGCGACAGACGAATTTTCAACAGGCGAGCTCCACTGCATTTGATTACTGCTAATTTTAAATGCAGGGGTTGTAGGTATATTAACAGGTTTGGCATCCCAATTCAATGGTTTAGCTAATTGTTGCTCCAAACAAGCTTCGCGTAACCATCTTTTCTTTGGCTGAAGTCTATCTAATGGTCTTCTCAAGGGTGTAACCGCTAACTTTGTTGCTATTTCTTCATCTTCTGAGGTTTGTAATACTGCTGGATCTTCATCTTGACTCTCCTCTTGACTGTCCTGACTTTCACCGCAATACAATCTTTGATTAGGAGGTGGTTTACAATCTAAGTTCTCTTGCTCTCCTGTTGCGTCCATCATTAGACCCTTTCTAGATTTCACTCTCTTGTGATTCTCGGAGCTACTCTTCCATGTTTTCTTTTTTCTTTCATTCTTCCCTGTAGGTGTTCTATCTTCTCTTTCTCTGGACATTTTATAACGCTCTAGCCATCTAGTAACGTCATGAGGTAATTCAGTGTTCTCCGATACTGGCTTCAATACAAAGTCGTCGGATCTTGTCAGGGTGGCATACGGGTGATCGGGGCAGTGCCTATTGGCATGCGTAAATCTCATTTCACAGCCAGGTTCTGTACATAAAAAAGGTTTCTCCCCTGTGTGTAGTCGTTGATGGGTTTTCAATTGTCCCGATTGCGTAAAAGCTTTTGTACATCCAGGATAATCGCACGGGTATGGACGTTCCCCTAAAATGAAAATGATGTTTCACAATAAAATGACGAAAATTATTTCTCGAAGATTAGATTCAAACAGGTATACAAATAGACTTGCGTCCCGAAATATTTTATTATTCTGTACAATTGGTTAGCTATGGATAATATAATTGTAACGGAAAAAAGAATTTTATTCAAGTTTACGAAAATGAATAACTTTGACAAAGAAGTATTTTTTTTACACGCAAATAATTATTTCAGGAAGCATTGACAATTTTCCTCGTAATAAAGTAATTCAAACGACAAAGCATGCGTCGTTTTTCATATCAAACAAAGAACATTTCCGAGCTTATTCCAAAAAAAACTACGTATATATTTTATTCCGTTTTATTACAAATATTCTCATCTTAATATATTTAAGCGAATTTGACCAAAAAGTTCAAATATTTATTATTCAATAGTGTAGCGTCGCATCCATTCATACGAAGCCATCTCGGCAAATAAGCCATTTAACTATTTAAAGTACGCATGATGGCGATTGGCGGGACGCGTGACCGCACGGAATAGCATAAACCGTTGAAGTCATATGGCTCTGCTCGTTAGCAAGTGAAAACGTAAAACAATATTTTCTCACAGAAACTTTCATCGAAATTGCTTGTATTTGCCGGAGAAGCGAAGAAACTCAACGTATCAGTACGGAAGACAAGAAACAAAGCATTACCTGTGTGGGTACGCAAATGTGCTTGGAGGCTTTTCTCCCGTGGAAATACACGGCTGCAATAGGTACATTTTATACTGCTCGGCGAGGTGCTTCCTTGCATCATAAGATTGGAAAGTGCATCGGCCCTTGGTCGGCCACGACGGTGACTTTCCGAGCCACCAGAACGTGAACGGGGACCATTTCGTGTAGGGACCACGCTATGCTCCCTATATTCGGGCGAGGAGCACGAACTACCTGGGCTAAGATTCACATTTCTCGTCTCCTCCCCCCAATTCCATGGATAAAGCATCGTATCGCACATCGGCGGGCTGCATGGCAACGCTTCCGTCAAAGGACGCGGTTCACGCTTCGGCGTGTGCAATTCCATTTCACGTTTTGATCACCTCACTTTGCACCTTGCCGGCGGCCACTTTTAAATCCACCGTGAGCACGACCACCTACTCTCTCTCTCTGCCACCCTCCGTGTGTGCCCGCGTGCAACTAGTAAACCGCCAAAATGAGTGTACCCGGTGTGACGCGAATATGTGTACGTTCGCGATAAGTATGTGTGGCGCGTGTACGGAAGGCTTGTGGAAAGTTACGTTTAATTGACAAGCGTGGATATAACCGATTAAAAAATTACGTTTCTTTTACGGTCACAACACTGGACACACAATTTTGCTTTCCCCTACTTCTCGTATTGTTGGCATCGTCTTACCGACTGTTTCTACACGCGGCTTCGTTCTTATGCGCGCGCATCCTTTTCGCCGCTGCGGCGCGTCCAATCAGAGCTTCGATGAACAAGAGACGCGTAATACAAACATAGCTTGTTAATAACATTTTTTCCTGCTTAATGCGTAAGTTAATTACATTAATGTAATTTAATTCTTTTTTGTGTTAAGTATCGTTGCATTAGGAATTTCTTGAGTTAAGAATAGTGTTTTCTCGAGCGGCACCAAGTCGCTCCTCATGGACGTTCAGGTGGGTGTATTACATGGTGTATTGTGTATTCTTTAATCAGCGAAGGGAAAAAGTTATTAAATATTATTAAAAAAGTGTGTATGACTCTGTTGCAATGAAACGCTTGTCCACTCAATGTACATTTCTATGAAATATATCTTGAACCTCGGATATATGACGTCGAACGTGTATATTTATGTACAACGCGAAATCGTTGTAAATAATGCATACGCATAATTTCTTTCTCCACTATAAAATTATGACGTTTTAATGTTCCATTTTGTGTTGGAGAACTTCTTTATCGCTTCGCCATATCTTACATGCGAATGCGGCATAATAGATTCGCAAATGGTCTGCTTCACAACAACGTGTATGTAACACGCAAATTAAAAATGCATATACTATACTGCTAACGGAGGGATATTATTGACACCATTTTCTTGTATTTTACTTGCCTAGAGGGAAAAATAAGTTATTTTTTTTATTTTTTTCATGTACCTGTATTTAATGTTGAAAATTTTACTAAAAAGTACTTCGTAAATTTTCAGATCCATCCTGTTATCTATTGCGTCCAAACCATCAATAATATTTAGTTTTGATATTTATATTTTATGAATAAAAGAAGGATAATGAATACACAGTAATAACATCATTTTATAAGGTAATAATTCATTACATGTAGTGTAATTATACATTTTTCATGGGTCAAAATTAAAAGGACAGTAAACCGAAATGCTAATCGTGTATTTTTATTTTTACGTTGGGGGATATCTATGTATGCACATTGAATATACATTTATATACATTGAACTAGCCGTGTATTAGATGTACTTTCAGTTTTATTATAAAAGCAAACATATTGCAATAGCTCGAAGAAAATCACACACGCAAGTAAAGTCCTCCAAGAACAATTAAAAATATAACTTTGCGTAACACGAACACATTGCAAAACTTTGAACCGCTGGATAAGTCGAAACTATTGGGAGTGGAGAATTATGCCGGTGTTTTTTTTATTTATATTCGAATACAATGAAATACGATATAAGACCGAAATAGCGTATGATCGGTATATAAATATTATTGTATGGTAATAAGATAAAACATAAAAGATAAGAAAATCTATTCAGTCGGCGTTAAGTAATTCATGGAAATAATGCCGGTTTCTTTGAGAACGACAGCAATGAAAGTATAAGCTCTTTATTGCTGAATATCTCTTATTTTAAAAATGGAATGCGATCAAAATTAAATATTCGATTTTAGACGGCATTTAGCAGCCTGAAATCATATAAAATTAGCGATATAAATAATATTGGTGGGGAGGTGGCGCGCTGGGTGCAAGACAATTATGCGGTCCCTCCCTGAGCACAGACCTCGTGGTGAACTATCTCCGACTCAGCCATATTGAAATATTGAATGTCTCTGTTACACAAGGGCTCAAGAGTAGCCGTGAAATTTTCGCGTGATCCTCGACGAAGAGAGGATAAGGGACATCATGGAAAGTATGTACAGCATTGCCGTTACCAACAAATTCTCGTTAGCGTTGGGTGATGACGAAGATCCACATGAGAAGCTTAGAGAAGAGGAACTAAAGAAAGAAGCTAGGAAAAAGGAGAAGCTTTCGGAGAAGGAGAATAAGAGTAAGCAGCCGGATCCGCAAAAGGGAACCGGTAACAAAACGCCAAAAACCCGCGTGATAAAAGATGTTCAGCAACAACCGTCTAAGGTGCAAGATCCAAAGAAAGAACAAGGTTAGTCATTTTTCATTATACTATCTTGCCTCGTGCGCGGTATTATGGCCGTCGCTCGGTGTCCTCGTGGGTCCATGTGGTTTTGATATTTTGCCGCACTTTTCACCGGGTTTTCCGCGAAACGACATTCAATTCTTTGCATTTATTTCATTCAATTGATGGTACTCCGCTGTGGCAAACTGTCCACGAAGAAATTATTTTCCTAAAGATCATATTTCCTCGTGCTTTTTGACCATTTTTTTTCATACCGCATAGTGTGCGCTCGTTTTCGTATCATAAAAATAGAATTTACCGATGGTGACCCCACGTGTCATTCCAATAAATAATTACGATAAGATTGTACAAATTATGGGGTGAAAATATATAGAGTCGTAAGGAGAGACGATTTGCCGTAATTTAAGAATAGTTTATTGGGTAATAGTCGATGGCTGTGTTTTGCTGTTTAACGGTTTACACAAAATCGTATTATTATTTTTACCATAGAATAATCGATATGATGTTGTATTAAAATTATATCCACAGCATATACGCATTGTGTATATTATAATATAAAATTATTAATAAGATTGAAGCTTTTGCTAATAATATCTAATTACTAGTGCTTATGATCTGCACCAATCATAGCATTATTAAATTTAAATAAAGGATGACCTAATTTTTTTGCAAATTGTATTTTGCAAAAAAATATTTTCTTTTTTTTTTTTGGTGCAAGAGACACTTAATAAAACTTTTACAACTGTTGTTAGAATTTATTTAATTTCGACCTCATAAATTCCATTTAAGTAGTTCCAGATAAAAAGCCACCTCAAACAAGAACTGGCGGTGGAGATCGTAATGTGAAATTCTCCGGTGAAAGTAGGGAAGAGCGTAACAACAGGCGCAACCGTGAGGATGGTGAAAAGACACCCCGTGGTCCAGGAGAAGTAAGACGTGGCCCTCCTGGGTTAGTACAAAAAAAGCAACATCTTTGTTTGCCACAAAAAAAAAAAAAAAATGAAAATTTCAATGCCCTGTGTTGACTAATTATTTTGTTTATAGTGAGGGGCGTGAAACTCGGGAGTTCCGAAATTCGAACGATAATCAACGCGGAGACTATGGTGAACGTAGGGGACGCGGTGGTGGTGGTATGCGCGGAATGGTCCGTGGACGTGGTGGACCACGTGGTCGCGGAGGGTACGATTATCGTGGAAAGCGCGAATTCGATCGTCAATCTGGCTCTGATAAAACGTAAGTTCCGATTAATATTTATCATAGAAGTTATATTGCTAACTTTATAAATAATCTGTTTTTAAATATTTAAGCAGTGGGGTCAAGCCAGTAGATAAGAAGGATGGTGCTGGTAGCCATAACTGGGGTACCCATAATGATGAAATTGAGTGAGTATACTTTTTTCAGAGAGGTGGATTTCTCGATTTAGTAAACACATTGTTCCTTTTGTTCTTAACAAACTTTTTACCATTCTATTTTCAGAGAAAGTTTGAATCAGGAGAATCAGGATTGGACTAACGAGAAACCGGAGGCCGAGGCCAACCAGACAGCCACAGAAGTAAAAGAAGGAGAAGCAGCTACAGATGCTGTGGAGGAAAAGCCCGCCGAGGAAGAATCACGCGAACTTACGTTAGACGAATGGAAAGCTTTGCGCAATACTAGAGCGAAGCCGCAATACAATTTGCGTAAGGCCGGCGAAGGTGAAGACTTAACTCGCTGGAAAAAGATGTATGCTCTCGAGAAGAAGAAGGAGGGCGTCGATGATGAGGACGATGACGAGGAAGATTACGATGCCGCCGCTGAGTATCCTCAACGCGTTGGAAGGCAAAAGCGCGTGCTGGGCATCGAGATACAGTTCAGTGATTCACGACGTGGTTCCGGTGGACGTGGTCGAGGACGAGGCCGCGGTGGAGGAGAACGCGCAAACGGTCGCGGATTTGGTAATCGTGGTGGTGGTGGTGGTGGTGGTGGTGGTGCTCCAAGAGATGGAGAACCACGTGGTCCTGTAAGTATTTGAAACTGTACACTTATTTTGTTCTTTTTTCCAGATAGCTGTTTCAGATAGCCGTAAAACGGAAGTAAAATTTAATCTACATGCTCTTCGTATTTCAGACTATACAAACTGAACAAAGGTCGCCCCGAGGTCGTCAAAACGCTCCAAAAGTAGATGACGAGAATGACTTCCCATCATTGGGATAGGTGGTTTCACTTGTCGTCTCAAACACAATATCCCACCACTACAACACCATCATCAGTACTACTACCACAGATAAAATTACCACTAATACTAAAGCTATTACTATCAACATTTTTGCGTCAGTGACAACGTTATTAATGCATAATACAGTACACCCTTGCAAAATGAGATACGTAATTTACCTAAATAAAACGTAGCGCTTTTAACGCGCTCCTACATATTGGCACGTTAACGTACACATAAGAAGTCGCATGATATGAACAATGTAGATCACAATCCTTTTTTTTTTTGTACTTGTAATAACTCACGTTTGTCCGTAACTAGTTTTACATGCTAGTTCACAGATGAACGGTATTAAGACCGAGGCTGGATATTCATGGACTTGCTAAATAATCGTGAACACTTGATTAAATAGTATAGAGAATAAACAAAAATATGGCTGAAAGACTTTAAGCGGACCAGCAGGAATATATCAAAAACATAAGATTAATTGTACACAATTAGTAATCTGAGCAAAACAAAGTTCTAAATGAAAATGAATAAAGAAGAAAGAAAAATTTCACCCGTACGCAAAAAAAAGAGAAAAAGTAAAAAAGAGAGGCAATATTCGCCTGAATTTTAATTTCGATGTCGTATATTGAAGGCCTAAGGAGGCTGGCCATAGCACCAACTCTTATAATCACGTGTATAATAACTTGTTAGGCGGTAAATTTTAAACATTCTTTCTGTTTTATAATTTTTATACGGTGTTTGGAGAAGCCTTCCTAGTAATTGACAAGTTGGTTGCTTGTCGTGCATAAAACATAAGAGACTTTTTAAAGAAAAGTGTATTTCTGTCTAAGAAAACATTCTCTTATATTAAAGTGTCTACTTAGGTATGCTAAGTTTGGCTTATATAGAAATATATAGAGATTTTCCTTTTCAAAGATGTAACCGGTCTGTAAGAAGTTAACATTTAAGTAAATATTAGACACACACTGATACACAGCTTTACATATATATTGTATAACGAGTTTAAGAAAACGGTCGAGATACGTTGAGAGGGAAGATAGGATGAGTCCAGTCTTATATAGTTACGTTGTACGTCGATCATCATGTTCTTAATTATGACCCGCTATATTAGTTATCTATTGTATTTGTTACATGTAAAATGGAAGATACAACAGCCAAAAAAATCCGAACCCTCCCCATAAATGCGAAAAAAAGAAAAAAAACGTTATAAAGCTGTTTGAAGCTTAGGTATATGTGTAAATAACATGATATTTACAATAATAAATCGTGACACATTCGTCACTTTGGACTTGACTACTTAACCAGTCGACTTACGAAGAGATATACTAGAAAAGGGTTTTTATTTGTGCAGTATGTAAAGAATGTGAGTACAAAAGAGATGAGACAAAATAAAAAAAAATAAATGAGTACCATCTTACATCGAAGCCTTTGTTAGAGGGCGAAACGAAAAATTGGGCGTCACTGAGAACTATTAAAAAAGAAAGAAAAATGAGAGGTGCTGTACCCAATAAAGTTATGAGTCAAATTTCATTGTAAACATTTTGTTGTTATTAAAATTATACCGAATGTATTGTGTTTGAAAGTAATCATATGAAATATCTCTTTCTTTACATTCGTATACATCTATCTGGCAAATACAGTGTATTATCATCTCTTCTTTCGAATCGAGCGCCCATCTGGATTTACTATACTGGCAACATAGTTTCGATAAATTCCAAATTCTGCGGAGGTAGGATTCGTTTTACCATTCAAGAAAAAAATGCGGCTCGATCGGCCGCAAGAGGAGCTTCATCGATATTTCGATAGGTGGCAGCGTGCAACCGAAAGAGAGAAAAGGCAAGTTGGGAGAAGAGAGTGATAGAACTAGTCAAGAAGAGACACTGAACCGTGGGAAAAGCACGACGAGGGCGAAAGAGAGAGAGAAAGATAATGAACAAGCGGGCGCATGCCGTAGCCACGGCCCCCAACTTGCTCTAAACTCGTGCAGCCTGTCGCTGTCGGTCGAATTTTAATGGCGGCTCATTCCGATTCCCTGTTTAGTGTTATTACCAAGTGACGGACGATATTTGCATTCATTATATTTTATCAGTAGGGTACAATAAGGAATTCCAGTGAATCTTAGGTGTACGAATCGGTGTTCCCATCGCTTAAAGACTATTTTCGAGGACTCGTATTAACGACATACAGTGCATATCCGCGATGTGTCGTAGCGACTCTCGCGTACGAACATTCCATCGTGCAGTCGTGTTGTACGCTTTGGCTTTTTCGTGAGCAAGGCGATTGTACGCGAAAAATTGCGAGTGTTTGTATTTTATTTTAGTTTAATATATGCATCGATGCGTGTGTATCGGTTGTGAAAAGGAACGAAAGTTGTACGAGCTGACTCTGATGATCGTATCAGATCGAGCGAGTCGTGTAGCTGCGAGCTTTTTTCATCCTGGAGGTAATACTTTTTCTTTTCGTGTAATTATTCGGAGATGCGCTGGTTATATTGCTATCGCATTAACAGTGTCGATGGATTTCTGAAATATTTTATTATTGCGACCCTGCTAATACGCTCACAATGTGTTTTGTTAGGCGATTATTGACAAGGAGCAAAATATCCTTGCCTTTGTGCGAAGACATTGGCCTTAGCTGTCAAGTGCAGCTATGCTGCTCGCACTAATGAAGGGCGGTGCGTGCAACGGTGTTACTGAAAAAGTGTGGAGCCATCTGCCCTAGCCTGACATCGTCGTCGAAATGTTTTAGTATCGCAATCGGTCAGTGATACATTATTTACTTCCTGACAGTATTCGCTTTTTCATTATTAGAACTACCTGTTATTAATCACGCATGTTCAGTTTTTCACGGAACAATGTGGATTCGTTAAAGTAGAAACGTTCGAGACAGCTTAATGATGCATCCTGATGTGTATTTCGGCATTTCCGCCTTATCTTTTAAATATTATTTTATCCTCCAAATTTTTTTTTCTTCGCATGGGCAATAATTTTTAGGGGTGTAAAAGTATATTTCATTTTTCATACAAAGCGTTTTATTTTATTGATTGATAAATGTTAGAAAAATTGGTAGAATATTACTGAGAATGCACCGACTAGTATTAATTCTAGTTAAGAATATAACAGCTAGTTCCATATAGTGTTTCGTTCATGAACATAGTATAATATTCCTTGAATCATTGGCAACAAAATAATTGAAGATAATTTGGTTGTGTACCTGTTTCAGAGGTGCCAGGCAATGTGCATCATGTCGGTGCCTGGATACACGAGTAGCTGGTAGTACTACATCAATACTGACCTTCTACCAGTGGGACATATACCCTTGTTATACCTTCTACGCTTCCTACCTTAGACTTGTACATGCACAAACGCGCACGCATAGCGTGTGCGCATGTGCTTTGTCAACTATTGTCTACACATCATGAGATTCTTGGGATTTTTATCATTTCCCACATCACCGAAGCTGCTACTACCGCTTCATCGATTATCCTTTTCATCCATGTCTGTTGCCACATGGTTTCTGGTGGTACTGGTAACTGCAGCCATCGATACACCTGCTAGTACTGTCCCACCTGTGCAAGAAAACAGATCTCCACACATTGTATCGCAGTTTCCTATGGGAGACGGTCAAAGATATGGATTTTATCCCCTAGATCCGAATACAACGAGAGAAGGTGCCCTACGATTTAATCATCTTACCATAGATCCAACCACGGGACAATTATACGCAGGCGCTGTCAATAGACTTCTACAATTAGATTCTAGTCTCAGGCTGGAGGAATATGTTTCCACAGGTTAGCTATTGTTCTTTGTCATAAGTCTTATACCCTTACGGTTCATTGAAATGATTCTAGTAAATACTTCCTGTTGTTTGTCACTGTTTTTCAGGACCAAGATTGGATAATCCTCAATGCCATGCAACAGGATGCTCATCCAGAGACATAACAACGTCTGTTATGGACAATGTAAACAAACTATTGATCGCTGATCTTGAATCGCAAACATTGATCGCATGCGGCTCCCTTCTGCAAGGTGCTTGCGAGAAGTACAAAATGTCAAACATATCTGTCAAGCCAGAATTCATTCTCCATAGCGTAGCAGCTAACGACGAAAATTCTTCTACCTATGCATTTATTGGACCCGAAAGATACAATGCATGGGGGCAAACGAATATACTCTACGTGGGTACCACATTCACTAACAGAGGAGATTATAGACACGACGTTCCTGCAATCTCCAGTAGAAACCTTCACAATTTAGAATTCGTGGAATACACGTTCAACAAACAATCAATCGTATACATCGACGTAAAATATAGAGATCACTTTCTGGTTAAGTATGTATACGGTTTCAACGCCAGCGCCTATGCGTACTTTGTGTTGGTCCAAAAGCAATCGCATCTTCCCGAAGAAGAGGAGAAGGGTTACATCTCTAGACTAGCTAGAAGTTGTATAACTGATCCGAACTATGACAGTTACACGGAAGTTACGCTACAGTGTATCGTCGATTTGGGAGATGGAAAATCGCAATCGTATAATTTAATACAGGACGCAAAGGTAGCCCCAGCTGGAAGCGACTTGGCTACGCAACTGGGTATTTCTGTTGGAGATCCTGTTTTTGTCTCTGTGTTTTCACCGAGTAAGGGTATCACGAATGAGCCGCAAAATCAATCGGCGCTTTGCATATACAGTTTGCAAGACATCCAAACAAAATTTGACGAAAATATTCATATGTGTTTTAATGGTAGCACCAAGTACAGAAACATGGGCTATGTTAGTGGTCCTATACAAGATGGGAAATGTCCTACAGCAGGAGTGAGTTATTAGATTGTTTACATTCGACATCGTTGGTATATTTTTATTATTTGCCCTAATCAATTTTTGTCCTCATTTTTCTATTCAGACAACGGGCAATATTCTGAACTTCTGTGAAGTGGGATTAAAGATCTCTGGGATGTCACCGATCGTAGGACAGGCAGTCCTACATTTTCCCAACGAATTCATCTCCTCCGTAACCGTAGCGAACACAGAAAGCCACACTGTTGCATTTCTAGGCACTAATGAAGGCGTTCTAAAGAAAGTTTTACTCTCTGGAACCGAAGCGTTCGTCTACGAAAGCATACCGATTGATAAGGGAAGCAGACTAATGCCTGATACTCTGATCTCGCCAGACGGGGAACATATTTACGTTCTATCCACTTCTAAAATATCCAAAGTACAAGTCGAACATTGCAGCAGTTATACTAATTGCAGCAGTTGTCTTGACGCAAAGGATCCTTATTGTGGATGGTGTTCGTTGGAAAAGAGGTGAGTATAAATTATATATTTTTCATCCATCAAGCTATATTTTGTATTATATCATTTCGACGCGTCCCTTTAGATGCACTGTTAGAGGTGATTGCCAAAAGGCAAGTCACAGTAGCCCACGTTGGTTGTCATTGGGTACCGGACAGCAATGTATCGACTTCGAGCAAGTTCTTCCAGATCGTATGCCTATAAATCAGATGACCACGGTTCACTTAACCATCCGAACTTTACCCGAATTGCCAGCGGGGGCAAACTATAAATGCGTTTTCGGCAACGCAGAACCCATAGACGCATTGATGACCGGTTTTGGATTATCGTGCCCCACACCACCCGTTCTCGAGAGACTAAATATACCAGATGGAGCCGATCACGTTCTAGTGCCACTATCTGTTCGCTCCAGTGAAACGAACAAAGACTTTGTTTCACGAAACTTTGCGTTCTTTGATTGTTCCATGCATACCGTTTGCACAGAATGCGTTAAGTCGCAGTGGGCGTGCAGCTGGTGTGTATACGACAATAAGTGTACACATAACGCTAGCTGCCAGGGTATAATTTCAGGTGAAAATGTATGTACATCAATCGACAATTTTTTAAAATATATTACCAGTTTAATAAAAAAAAAAAATATGTTGATCCACAGAACCAGGCGACTCTTGCCGCACACGGAGCACAGTACTGTCCAAGGTTCGTCGAACGCAATGAACCATTGATGCTACCCAACAGTGTACCCAAAGAGATAGTGTTGGAGGTCGAGAATTTACCGCATCCTCAGGTCGGACACAGCGGTTTCCAATGCATCGTTTCGATCGAGGGTGCCAATCTAAAAGTCCAAGCCCGTGTCGACAGTAGCCGATTTATAGTTTGTGATAAGACTGTTTATTCGTACGAGGCGATCGCCGGTGAATACGAAGCGGAAGTGACTGTCGTCTGGAACATCAATCATCACGTGGACAAGACTACCATTATCCTGTACAAGTGTGAAGTGTTGGGTTCGCATCGCGAACACGCCGACTGTTCCCTCTGCGTAACCAGAGATGTGCGCTTCGAATGTACTTGGTGCGGTAATAGTTGCGTGTACCGGCATTCCTGCTTGCACTCACCGTTCACCGAGTGTCCAAAGCCGAGGATAGATATGATCAAACCTCTCAGCGGGCCAATCGAGGGTGGTACGTTGGTCACCATCGAGGGAAGCAATTTAGGGTTGAAAGAAAGAGACGTGGAGGGAAAAATACATATTGGTAATACACCGTGCACTTTGGTCGATTACGAAGTATCTGTTCGCATCGTTTGTCGTACTGGTCGACACGAAGCAACGGATGCTGCCTCTGTGGTAGTTGGTAACGACGCTGGTTACACAGAGAGTGCAGTACTGTTCAATTACAAGGACATCCGATTGTCAGGTGTTTATCCATCAGTTGGCCCACAAAGCGGCGGGACCCAGCTCGCCATCACTGGAATGTACTTGAACATTGGTAGCACTATCTCAGCCTATCTGGACGAGCTACCGTGCCACGTTAACGCCACCCAAGCTAGCAGCACCAGGCTTACTTGTGTAACCAGTAAATCAGACAGAGTGAGGAGAATCCAGAGACTAACGCTGACTATAGACGGCGCGAATCGCACTCTAGTTGGAAATCCTTATAACTACACTCACGATCCCACCATAATGGAAATTAAGCCACTGACAAGCTTCGCATCGGGTGGTCGTATGATCACCGTCCACGGCACGAACCTGGACACCATACAGAAACCCGAGATGGAGGTTCACTTCGATAACGAGCCATTGCCAGTAAATAGGACTGTGTGCGCTGTGTTAAACCCGACGCAGATGGAATGCCCTAGTCCTAGCGTTGCCAAACGTTTCCTGTCTCTACGTCGCAACGTCCGTGCAGCTGTTAACGGCCAGAACACACCACCTCAGTCATTGAAGGTAAAGGAATCGCAATTGTCATTGAAGATAGCGTTCATCATGGACAATGTTGAAAGCGTTCGAGACTTGGAGAAACACTTCAAGAGTCTCAGAAATCGTTTGCTTTACGTAGAGGATCCAAAATTCCTCGCCTTTCCGCGGAACATTAAATTGTACAAAGGCGACACGTTGGTGATCGAGGGTGAAAATTTAATATTCGCCAGCGACGAGTCGGACGTGAATGTTACCGTTGGAACATTACCGTGTAACGTAACTTCCCTCGCTTTGACGCAGTTAGTTTGTATTCCGCCCGATCAGCAACCGGCTGATACCGACGAACTTGGAATTAAAACAGAGAATGGTCTGCCTTTAGTGGTGGTACGTGTAGGTCGAAGTCTGAGATTCCCCATCGGTTTTCTCCGCTACGAGGTAATTAAATCTTACCCGATTCCGCCCGAGGCCATCGCTGGAATAGCCGCGGGCACGTTTGGCCTCGTATTTTTATTTATCCTGGTTTTAATAATATATCGACGGAAGAGCACGCAGGCGGAGAGGGAATATAAACGAATACAAATACAAATGGACACGCTCGAAAGCAACGTTAGAATGGAATGCAAACAGGCGTTCGCTGAACTGCAGACCGATATGACTGACTTAACCGCAGACTTAGAATCGTCCGGCATACCGACTCTAGATCACAAGAATTACATCATGAAAGTATTTTTTCCTGGTGTCACGCATCATCCTATATTAAACGATCCTAGATCGCGTAGCAACGTGTCTCGCACGAATTACGACGCGGCCATGATTCAGTTCGAACAGCTCATCAACAATAAATACTTTGTACTAACGTTCATCGATACTTTAGAGGCTCAGAAAGACTTTAACATTAGAGATAAGGTGAACGTTGCATCGTTACTCATGGTCGTGCTGATGGGTAAGATGGAGTACGCGACTGATATACTCATGAATTTATTACTAAGACTCATTGAAAAGGCTGTAAACACGAAACACCCGCAGCTGATGCTGAGGCGAACCGAATCCGTGGTTGAAAAAATGTTAACGAACTGGATGGCGCTTTGTATGTATAATTATCTTAAAGACTACGCAGGTTCCTCTCTATTTTTATTGTTCAAAGCAATAAAACATCAGATAGAAAAAGGTCCTGTGGACGTAATCACACATGATGCTAGATACTCGTTGTCGGAGGAAAGGCTGCTCCGTGAGCAAATCGAGCACAGCGTCGTCACCTTGCACGTCGTCCAGGATGATCTCGATGAGAAGATCCAGTGCAAGGTGCTAGATTGTGATACTATAAATCAAGTGAAATCGAAGATCCTAGATGCTCTCTACAAGAATACTCCTTTTTCACTGAGGCCGTCCGTTCACGACGTAGATTTGGAATGGAGGCACGGTAGGGGCGGTCATTTGACACTCCAGGACGAGGATCTCACGACAAAGTGTAGCGGCGAATGGAAAAAGATAAATACGCTGGCACATTATGGTGTGAAAGAGTCAGCGGTGATGTCCTTGATTCCTAGACAGAACGATGGTTTCTCTATCGCGTGCAAACCACCGTGTCACAACTGCAAACCGTCGCATTATCATCATCAACAACAGTCCATACATCATCACGCTCACCATCATCATCTGCACCGACACGCGAATCACTGTTCGTCCACGCATCTTCCATCCACACCTAATCACAATTTAATCAGCCCTGTAATGTACAATCATCCCGTAAGCGGTTTATACTATGAATCTCAGCACTCCCCACCGATTATAACCGCCAACGGGGATGTAGAAAGTGGTCACGGAGGTAATCAACGATTATATCACTTGGTGAGGCCTATAGAGGATAGCCATTATCCACCGGGTATGAGTTTCACCGGTAGCAAGCATCACCATCCTGAACGAACACACAAAGCCATCCCCGAGATATTTTTAACGAGATTATTGTCGACGAAGGGTACGGTACAAAAATTTGTCGACGATTTCTTGAACACGATATTAACCGCGAACGAAACATTGCCCAGTGCTGTAAAATGGCTGTTCGATCTTTTGGATGAGGCGTCGAAGCAGCACGGAATTCTCGATCCGGAAGTGCCGCATGCATGGAAATCGAACAGCTTGCCCCTTAGATTTTGGGTGAACTTTATTAAGAATCCAGACTTCATGTTCGATATTAATAAATCCACGACCGTAGACTCGAGTCTGTCCGTGATAGCTCAAACGTTTATGGACTCCTGTTCGATGACGGAGCACAGGCTAGGCAAGGATTCACCCTCGAACAAGTTGCTCTTTGCCAAGGATATACCGCACTACCGAGAGAAAGTGGGTCGTTTTTACACCGATGTACAAAGACTGCCGCAAATCACTGATCAAGAAATGTCTAGTGCCATGCAACAGCTGAGTGCATCACACGCGAATGAATTTGATGTAATTGCAGCACTGAAAGAACTTTACATCTATGTCAGCAAGTATTATGAACAAGTAAGTAGCTTCTCGGTACAGCTGCTAGGATCCTTTGTTACTTTTTTTTCTTTTGTTTTCTTATTGAGGTAGAGATCCTAATTATTGAATTTTGATTTATTGATTAATGTGATCTAATTAATGACTAATTAATGTGATATTGTAATAGATCCTAGAGGCCTTGGAGACAGACGCGGGCTGTCGCAAATTACACCTAGCACACAGGCTAGAAAATGTTGCGTGCACGCTCGAAGGAGAGGAAACCAGTGCCTGCTGACACAACCTCCTCATTGCCATCCCAGGACCCGTCAATCTCTCCAGAAACACTGACTAGTGCCTCCATTTCATGCATCAGATAGACCTCGTTACATATGTACAAATCTACACACCGTGTGAATAACAATGCCGTAAATGCGTGCGATTTCGTTAAGGCTAGTCAGGCGATAGTTTTTCAGGATTACTTAATCCTGGTTGTAGTATTTGCGTCTCTATGTCATGGCCGTATCGAAATACGCTCGTGCACACGTACAGATATTAGCAAAAAAGTGGGAAGAGGAAACGGCGATTTTAACTCGTAAACCTGATCTGTTTTTATTAATACTGTATATTTCTTTTATTTTACTATGCGTATATACATATATAAATATATACATATAGTATACAATATATATATATATATATATATTGTATATGTATTGTATATGTTGTATACATTGTATATGTATACATATATTTGTAAGAAATGATAAGAAAACGACGGGAAGGAAATACTTGTTCGAATCTCAATGCAATCGGTGGAATCTCCAGTTAGTAAGATATATAATTATTTATCGCACGATCAGGGAGGTATATACTTCGGTGATGTAGTTTAATATTGAGCCGCGTACGCGTTTAAGGATTTGAAGGTATGGAATTCGTGCAAAATGACTTCTTAACAAAAGTAAATAATTTCCATTTCATTGTTGGCCGAATGTCTATACGTGTATACGTAAGTACGGAAAACACATACATAACACGAGGGGATAATGTGTGTAAAAGTTAAGTGAGTAACGAAGCCATAGTGTCCACCAGACTGTCTGTACAGAGACAGTACGGCAGCAAGTAGTCTGTGATCCGAGCACGAGTGGCTATGCCTACTATCTTCATTACGATTTATAATTATTAATATGTTATATATTATATATATATACATGAAAAAATATATAAAGCAAAGGTCACACAACATACACCTCCACGGATTGTAGTGAGCTAGTTAGAGAGGGTCTATATATGTATTATAAGTTGTGGGTGAAGAACCCTTTGAAAAAAGGGGAGAGAGAGCGAGCGAGCGAGAAAAAGTGAATGAGAGGGAGTGAAAAAGAGAGCAAGAAACGATATTAAATTAAGGCAATTAAAATAATGTTAAAAAAAAAGAAATTAATTGAAAAATTAAGGATTACGAGAGCAGCTCGGACTACTCTAGGCCTATCTACGTATACTCAGTACGTAAAAAAAAGAAATTTTTCTGGTACTTTTTTTCTATATATTTTTTCTTCTTTTTATTTTGGAGTCCATTTTTTATTTGCTTTACACAATTGCGCGTATATAAGTATGACTGTTGCTATGATCTATAAGGCCATTATGTGGATCATACTATAATGATTTTACGACTATTACAGGAGCTATATTATACGTATTATATTGCTCTTACTATGATTAAGTTGTATTATTATCTATATAGATATATATAGGTACGATTATCGATTAATTGTCCATTCAACAATAGTTATCGTCGTATATTGTTAAACGTAAAACCTGTAAGAGGTGAAAGAAGCAAGGAGGATCTTTTATACTCCATAATGGAGAGGAAATTTGTAGACTTTTTCGAGAGGGAGTTAAAAGAAACACAAGGAGGGAAAGAAGAAAAAAAGATAGGAACCAAGTTTTGTACATTTCTGGTTGCATTTTTTCCGGCCCGTTAGGTGTTTGAAGTTTATCGCAAATTCGTCAATAATATCGCGGTTAATACAATACAAAATACACACGATGAACAATATTTTCTCTGGGATTTACATCGCCATTTTAGTTCACATAAGACTGTCTCAGTATGACAATTGCATTTTTTTGTTTTTTAAGAAAGCATTTAATTGTCCCTGTTGCTATTGATTATTCCGATATGTATGTATCTAACAATTAAATTCACTGCCCACAGCGCACTGCCAATTTTTCTCCATGCGCTTTTACAAACTGTTACACACAGGTACAGACCTACTTAATGTTCAATTGGACCGCGAAGATGATTATTCGACAATTTCGTCAATGGTAGGTCATGGAAAACTGGGGCTCAAGCTCACTCTTGTACTTAATTAACACTCTCGTGTATTTCATCCATTCTACAGGCCCCCAGCTTTCCTATCGATGACCATAAACCTATGTATCTCTCTATTATATGTATTGTATTTATTTATATTCCGACGAACGAATTATCTATACAGAAAATGATACGTCAATCTGTCCTATGCGATTTAACGTATCATCATTCGTCATGTGCATGCGTGATGAGACGATTAATATAATTTTTTTTTAAATATATGTTAACACGCGTGCCACATACTTCTTAAAACATTAGGCCGATTTCTGAAGTTTCTCGTCCATGTAAAACAAGAGGCAGAACATTTAAGAATTGTGCAAATGTTACGCATTGAAACTGTGTAATAATTTAGTTTAGTGTAGATCGCATCTTTCCAATGTGCATTCTATGCAATATGGTCATTGGAGACATGGGATAAATGATAACGGAATGGACAATGAAATTTAAAGTATCGAGTAACTTTAATTATTTGTAAATTTTTTCTGTTGTCAGTTTCTTTTTTTCGTATCATTCTAGACACACAATTTTATATGTATTTAAATTGCCATCTCTTAAGGGGTTGAGACCAATTTTCTTGTATATTGAATTAATGATTCGCGTACTGTAAGTCTAGGGGGATGACTTTGCCAATTACTATGTTGAAAATATTTTATTCGTGTACTGAATTTATAGCGAAGAATATAGCGATCATTTTGTTTCGTAGTATGAAACTTTTTTTAATCCAAATGATTTTATAAATGAATCCAACAAAGGGGGAGTTCTTTTATACCAAGATATTATGCTCTATCCAGCCATACTTGAAATAAAATACTCGTTCTTGTACAAAAAAAGTATCAATGTGTAAAAGAAGAAATGAAAATACTAAACGTATTTACAAATATATTAGCCATACGTATAATTCCACTATTTTCTATGTAAGGCAAATGCATGCTCAATTACATAGGCAAATTCAGAACGTACATGTCTTTCCAACAATTACGAAGTCTTGTTTATGCAAACAATTATATTTTCCAATAAATTTGTGAATAGTATTTGTATTCATTTTCCATATATCGAAATATTGGATGTAGTCTTCCAAAATGAAATTGTAAAATTAATTTGAGATTAAAATCAAACATGATTTATTATAATATTCAATTGAATTATTGAATAAGCTAACTCTTTTAACACAGATAATTATGTTATATTGAAATATTGAGCAAGCTCTGTGTTATATATACTTAATTGTAATGATATCACACATTCTTTGGAATTCCATAACTAAGTCACTACTGTCACTATTGAACAAACTATTTACAGTGAAATACAATAGATTGAAACTTGCTGTTAACGTAACACTACATGCAAAGCTTAATTTTATTACATAAATGTTAAGTGTTTTTTCTCGAAACTTTGGATAGAAAAATAGTATTCATACACTAATGCGCTAGAAATTGTGAAATTGTTTGTTAAATCAATTGTCCAAGTAAAAAAATTAATGACTCGCTATGCAGTCTTCTTCGAAATTATGGTGAAAATTTATTTTGCCAATTGTTATATTGTATAAACATAGCTACGTGTAATGAAAGCATTATTCCCTTTTTGTATGAATACTATTTAATCCAGAGATTAGTTACATGTCCTTAAAGTAATCCCACATTAAATTAATGTTATGTTATAGAGAGCGACAATGGACGATAGTTTGAGTTATAGTCAAATAAGTTGTTAAAGGTTTATGTGTGCGTATAATTGTACAGATATATGTCCAATCCCTTGAATTGTGGATGATACGTTTCTAATTGTACATATTCCATAAGGTATTATTTATATTAATATTATTACTAATATCGATATTTTTATATTATTAAACCACGTAAATGTTAGTAAAAAAAAACACAAAGTATAGTAACGGAGCTGTTGGAATTGTAAAATTAACTTGGAATTTTTACAAACTTAGAGAGATTCGTTCACAATTCGATAATGTTATGTAATGTCCACAATGTAAGGATCTGTGTCTTATATAAGGACACACGGAATATTAAAATTTGTATCATTTCACATAGGACAGATTAACGTAGCTAACATAACTTGCACGTATATTCGTAATATACATACGTCTGGTCTCCATTATCTGAAGTTAAAGGATTCCTGACAAGTATGTGGTACATCTTTAATGGTCGTTCATTTTCAGAAGTCATATTCAGAAGAATAGAATATCTTGTACGGTATGTGAGATACACCATACGTTCGGGCGCAATTCGATGGAAGGCCGTGTAATATGCTACACATTAACGTATATTGCGCACATGCAAATTTCAATGAAATTTCGCTGTATCTCCAAACATTATGCAATTACGTGCAGATGCTCGTAAGGAATTATATTTAAAAGGGAGGAATCATTTCAAAAGGCATCGGAAATATCATTGGCAACTACACGAATTATTTACGCAGATGTTTAAAACTTAGACGCTTGTGATACAATTGATACAGGATGCTTAGTAATTAGTATTTCAGATATTTTGTTGTTGTTAATAGTTAAAATGGATATTGGAGGAGGAAGTTGAATGGCCAATTCAATACTTGAAAAAGTATATTGTCATTTAGAAATGATGCCGCGAAATGTTTGTGGTACAGCAGAATTTCTCGATAATTTGGACGATCAACAGTTGACTCCATCCATCTGAAAAGCTTGTCAATTTTGCATTCAACGTATGTACTGTATTGTAATTAATTGAGAAATGTTCAGCGGTTTACGAGTCGATTAGTAATGTCATGCTTCGTAGAATAGACTAATCCAAACGTCATGTCGAGTTTAAGATTATTCTTTGTTAAGCTTCGGAAAAAGGATGGGGGGGATGATTGTTCCCTGTAAGAATTACTTAAATGTATTCGACCTCGGGAAAGTTGTATGAAACAAAAAAAAGAAAAATGTAAAACGGACCCGTTTTCATTCGCATGAATTTATGAATGTTACTTTTCTCGTTGTATAGCGTATACATATACACATAACGCGTGTATACTTGAACGACGAGTGCAATGTGTATGAATGGTATTGCTTTACTGCGTGTGTCTCTTTTGGATATGGGAGTGTGTATCTATCGACGTACGCCTGTAGATGCAACCCCGACAAGCCCTATGTAAATAGGATTCAACCCCCCATCTCGCATATAAGTAGGTTTTAAGTAACACATGAGAACGAAATGACTCTTGCCAAATTTTCAATGGGACGTAGGGACAAACAAATAAGCATTTGAAAAATTGCAAAAATATATTGGTATTATAAATGATATCGATATTCGTAAGACTTCTTTCGGCACACCCGTGATTGATATCGCAATTTTTAAAGCACTTATCTCGGTTCGATTTTTTTTTTCGAATGAGGTACAACAAATAACTAATTTTCACATTTATATTTGTATATTTAGAACAGTGTACATATGTACAAAAAATGACCCCCTTTCTTCCCAGCTAAACATTACAATATGAAATTACATTACACAATAGTCGTAACAAATTAAATTATAAAATTCTCTGACTATCTGATAAAAGTATAACAATGTAAAAAGTAAAAATCTTACGTTCAGCGCAAAATTGCGCTCTTCTGTTGGTATACAAATATGATGTTCTGTTTGGAAGAAAACACACATTGTTTTTTTACTATCAGAAGTCATTAACATATATCGTGACTATTATTCGATTGGCTAAAGGTGTCGTAGAGTCGCAATTATAAAATTTGTTCGAGTCCTTTCTGTGTTATAAAATATTGTCGCAATATTTATACGCGGGAACTTTCATTCTACGCCTGATTTTATTTTGTACATTAATGATTTTTCCTGAGATTTTGTTGAAGACAATGCTGGTGCACCGGATGAAGAATTCTTTGAATTTTGAGTGGTGCTTGTGCTTCGCTTATCTTGCTTAGCCTTCTTCATCATATCCTTTAATCGTCTATCTGCGCTTATAATGTGAATATTTGGCGTTACTTTACTTCCACCACCTATACAAACAAATGGCAAATGATTTCTAACTTTTTGCTCAAGCAAGTATATCTGCTAAAGATTGGATACAACTTACTTGAGTTAGATTTTTTCTGTTCCTTTGACTTGTTTTCTATCACTGTTTTTGGTGAGCTCCTTTCTTTTGAAGCCTGTATTAAATGAATAATTTATTATCGTCTTATAGTTTCTATATTACTGTGATTTTCCAGCATGAATTATAAAAATACTTTGAAGAAAAAACATTTACATGAAATTATAATGCGAGTGAATACACACACCTGAGACTTTGAACAATTGGAGCAGTACCACACCAGCCCTGGAACATCTATTTGGGAGTCCAAGATATGCGGAACATGGCACTCCTGATGGTACAAAGAATGGCACTCTAAACATTCGACGAGCCTGTTTCTTGCGCCAACGTCCATTCCTTTGCAAGTAACACAAGTTAAATCGTCCTCCAATATTTCCAGTGCTAGGGTATTATCAGTCTGAATGATATCAGGCGGTGTGTCGCGCGTTGGTAAATTCACGGGTGAACTGTTTTTGCTCGATTTGCTTGAATGCTTCGAAGAAGATGAAGAAGAGCTTTTACTCTTTTTGCTACTGCTGCTGCTGCTATGGTCACTCAGAACTGGTTCCTCCATCATATACTAAGAACAGAAAATCCGGAGAATACATGTTCAGGAAATAAATAACAATGATGGTTGCGTACAGAGGGATCAAGTATTGGATATCTTTTTACGTGAATGAAATCTCCTATGCTTCACGAGCGCCCTGATATCAGAACTAACTCTGTAAGTATAATATCTTGATTAATATGGATCACATTGATTCAAATTGTATTTCTTGGTATCCCCTTAAAATGTTTACTGCAAACTAATCGTTGTTTAATTACCTTTTTGTGTAACACATTCGATAACATCTTTGACGGCCCATACTTTTGTTTGATCGCTTCATCTAGAAGTGCTCGCAATTGCTCCGCAGAATCTTTATTAGCAGAGTGCAGAAGGTGTAAACCTTGCGTAAATTGAGGATCTAGCTCCAATTGTGACATTTTCTTTTCCAATTTATTTCAATCTGCAAAGTACAAAGTAGTTGTACATGTTTTTTTTTTTATTTACGTTTAAACGATAGTCCCCAGGTATTGAATATTATTTATTCGAATGATACACGCAATATTTAGATAATAGTTGATCGATATGACGAAAAGGCAAGATTAAAATAAAAAATCTTAGGTTATATTTGTTTCCCTTAATCTTCTCAACGGTACGAATGTGTTGCGGTTTAACTTAAACACTTTAAGTTAAAAACAAGTTGTTGTAAAACAGTTATGCAATAATTTAAAAAAATAAATAATTCCCCATTAAGGCATACGTAAATAGTTAGTTAATCATTAAATAATACTCCTGCATAACATCGCACATTCGAATACATGAATAAAGCACTTACATTTGATTTATATGCTAAATGAATTGTATAAATACAAAACAACACGAGACTTCAGACTTTTTGCTTCGCGTTACATTTTAACCAATGATTACACAATTCATCCGTAATTTATACATGATTCAATGGTTCGTACAGGAAAACGTATACGCCCCTACTAGCCCATTTTTTTCCAGCGTTCTTTTGCATTTGAAAAATACCGCCACGGAAAGAATATCCTTATATGGGAACTGTACGTTATGCATGCAGTGAAAAAAAGTAAGGAAAGTTAAAGACTACAGGCACCACAATCACTCGACTCGTCCCTGATCTCTCGCATATTCCAAATTTAATTTTACAGAGTTTTGATTCTGCGTTAAATAAATGCAGGCACTCTCTCTCTCTCTCTGTCTAGGGAGATACCCTCCGGAATAAAAGTACGCTTTTGGCCAAAAGAATAGATAAAGGTACGCGGTCGAGTACGAATACTCACGCTAAAGCTGCGATAGAATGGTGAAAATACAAGCAAAGAAAGACCAAAATAGTAACCCTGCAGGCGATCAAGTGTAAGGAACGAGTCAAGTACGCCTGGTGCGCTCTTTCCGTCTTTTTCTATTTATCGGAAAGGCATGAACGCTTCCTTCTCAGAGGCGCGTTAAAACGATGTCTAACTTTCGACGGGCAGTTGGCAGCCGTGCGTAAAAGAAATAAATAATCAAAGCGACCATGAAGTGACAAATAAAGTTGGAGAACAATGCTCGCGAATGGCAAGGAAATTTGAGTGCAGCGTGCATTGGCCCCCATTCTATGTTTTGGATACGTCTATCGCGGTTGCAACGTGGTGTTCCGTGCGACATTAGGGACGGAGGTACGCTATGTACTCGCTGCGGAGACGAGGGTGACATTTAGATATTTTCTTCGTCCCGATACCTTCGTGGTATTGGTCTCTTACTTTCGTATTCCTGTATTCAGTCGGCCGCTGACAACCGAGATTCCTCCATGCGTAGGAATCCGATTCTGCGGTTAGCTAATTAAATGACTGAAAACGCGCTGAACCGACGGTCACCAGAACTTTTATCATCGGGGAAATAACAGATCTACGGAACATGCCTTCCTCGAGAGTGATGTTGTACATCGTTTTTTAAGGGCACGTTCGCACGGTTCCGGTCAACGATATATCGTTGTTAACCTCTACTACGGATCCAAATGCATTGTTACCCCGCACGTTGCGGACGATAGTGGCCATGTGTTTGATTTTTATTCGACTGACCAAGGTCTGACAGGATAATTGCTCCGGCAAGCAACGCTTCAAACATGAAAACAGAAAAGAAGCCCAGCGAACCAAGTTGCGTACCAACCACTGTTGTGAAGGAGGAACCCGACACGGATCCTGTGAAGATTAAGGAAGAAGGTACCGGAGTTAACAACGATGATACAGCTGGAGAGGACACAGCCGAATGCCCCAGGGATTCTTGTTTGGACCCGTCTAACGGGGATGGTACACTATCAGGAGAGAATCAAAATAGTAGTGCAAATCAGCCAATTTTAAACTCAGTGAAGCAAGAGGGTGATCATAACAATCCAGCGGATGATATACCTGGTAAACATATATTTCGTTTCTTATATCCGTGCGTAATATATACATATGTGTATATTGTATTGCTTTTATTTATTTCCTTAAAGATTGCAGTGGTAATGTGATTACTGCAGATGGTATACAACCGTTAGTTAGTAATGTTCTTGGAAAGCAAATGGGAACTAGTACAGGAAGCGGTGAAGCTCAGTATATGCAACAACAGAGTCAAATTTTTGTATTTTCTACAATATTAGCGAATAAAGGTGCAGACGCCGTTTTACAGGGGCAATATCCATCGATTATTGCTTATCATTGCGCGCAGCCCGGTACTAAAAAGTATTTAGAGGTATGTATTACAGTTTACAATAGGGGAATATGAAATTACATTATTATTTGCTAATTGAAACACCCTTATTTCAGAAGCATCCGAACAAAGTAAACCAGTTTCGTCAAAACCCTGCGCAATGGTTAAACAATATTGCAATGATGAAACAGAAAGGTCATCAAGGTACGAACAATGCTTTTCAAACTGAACAACCCCCCGACCTTCCAGCTCTCGACCCTAATGCTCCTCCATTTTGGAATGAACAACCTAATCTAAGGAACTTGAATGGCGGTAATACGCTTGGTAATTCAGAACCATCATTAGACGATGCAAATATAGACGTGCCTTGCCTTGTACCAAACTCGCCCGGTAATTCAGGTAATATGTTGCTTCATCTGTATCTAACCCATTGCCGCACACTTTTAGTTGGACGGCTTAAATTGGATGGCCATAGCCGTCGTTTGCGGCAATGGGTTCATACTGTAGTCGAAAAAGTTTCGAATTTTCTTTCTCTTTTTTTTTCCTTTTTTTTTCTTTTCACAAGTACCTTCTTGTGTACACTTTATGCCATTAGAAGCATACCTTTTATTACAGCAAATCCGCAACCTCCTAATAGTACTACAATGGGCCATAGTCCCAATTTATTAGGAGGTACAACCAGTCCAGGTCCAGGCGGTTTACAGCCATCACTACAGGGTGTGAAAGTTCCAGACGAAAATTTAACCCCACAACAAAGGCAGCATCGAGAAGTTCAATTAGCGACTATAAGGAAAATGCAAATGATGTTGTTTCCCGAACATAAAGACGAACCTGCTAATACTCTAGACGCGGCACAAGCAACAGCGGTATCGACGTGTCCTCCAACGAACGTTCCTTCGGTTGTACCGACCCAATGTCCCCCTACAATGGATTGGCATAAGCTGCAGCATCAGTTTCTCGATGGGAAAAATAAGGTAGAACAGCGTGAAGAATCGAAAGGATATATTTTGGACGCAAGGTGGAACTATATTACAATATTATGCTGGTTCATTTTGTAGGCCAGTGCTGGGAGTCCTGGAACTGGAGTTCCACTACGTGGTGCTAATATGGTAGGTGTGCCGCGCAGCCAAGGACCACCACCCCCGTATCATCAAACAACACGATCCGCGAGTGTGCCAATTGCGATACAAAGTCCCAATCCTTCGTCGCCTAACAATCCGACTAGTAATTTGTCGCTACCGTCACCTCGTGCGAGTTCGGCTCTAAATTCACCGGCCGACTGCAACAGACAGTTCCAACTTAGCAATCAAAGGACGAGCCATCTCCCAGGACAGAGTCCGACCAGTCAAGATTCTCCGAATCCATCGGTTGGAAATGCAACAGCCGTATCAACAACGAGACTTAATCACAGCAATCCAGGAACGCCTGTTTCTCACTCACATATCTCGACGCTTAGTCCTAGTGGGACGACCGCCCAAAAAGATTCGTCTTTGGACTTCCCAACCAGTCAGCCTCCGAATGGTAAGGTCGCAAATACAATAATTAATTTTATTCTTATATTCGTTTACATTGTGCCCGTACATGTTGTTTCATATCTTATATAATATTTTACATTAAATCGCATTCGAAGGATCTTAATGCAACAACCGAGTAACAATGATCACTCTAATTATTATTACGTAAAATATTTAAAAAGTTCACTGCTCGAATATTACGCGGTGGGTTGATTATGTTATGTGTTACAACATAGTGGATGGTATGTTTTGCCGCACGCTGCAATCCTTAGCCCAGCAAAAGCAGCAACACACGGGGGCGGTGAATGCTGCGGGTGTTAAGGAAGCGAATCTGATGCCGGTGCCGAGCCCTCAACAGATTCAGTACCTTAACACCTTCGAGGGACAGGAGTTGACTATACAGAAACAACCAAATACAAGTCTGAAGGATGGCAATTTAAACACGTAAGTGTACTCAGTAATTTTACTAATCTATGTTTACAAATGATTATCATTTCAGTAAAGTTTCCTGCTTGCTAGTAATTATTCTGTTTCCAATTATCAAATGTACATAAATATTTTTTTTTGATTTTTTGTCTTTAGAAACACGGTCAGCAATTCAGAAATGTCGAACAGAATTTTGCCAGGAAGTTTGGACAGCAGTAGTCAGTTTCCCGCCAGATCCGAGGGTGCAAGTCCAGTCCAGATGGACAGCATGAACCGCGGCTTTGCAGGCTCCTTACACAGTCCACATACTCCACATACTCCGCACACGCCAGGTAATGGTGCCCCACATACTCCAGTTGATCCTGGAAAAGCTGGAAATAAATCAAGCGCAAGTGCACAAAGTAGTCCAGCGCCGCACAATACAAATATACCAGACAGTATGGGTATGGGTCCTCCAAGAACAGTACCGGCGTCACCTACTACAAAACCTGATACATCTCCGCCATCAACGAAAGATACTCAGTCACAACAACAACAGCAGCAGCAGCAGCAGCAGCAGCAGCAGCAGCAGCAGCAGCAGCAGCAGCAGCAGCAGCAACAACAACAACAACAACAACAGCAGCAGCAACAGCAACAGCAACAACAACAGCAGCAGCAGCAATCACAACAGCCACCACAACAACAACAGCCTACAGTTGTAAATCAAAGTAATGCTGGAAACAATACAGTTGGACCTCCCATAGGTGGCCCAGGGGCCCCCTTCCCTTGCGGAAGACCGTCTATAAATGTGAGTCAACCTTCAGACAATGTGCCTCTTAATCCAAACAATATCGGAGGTCGACTCGGTAGTCTAACCGCTATGAGTACAAATCACTTCGATCCCATTACTTCCTTGGCTCAGATGAGCCAGCAACTTACTAATACGGCAGCTAGTAATTCATTGGGTAACGAAGGACCCATCCACACCGGTAATACTGGAATGATGCAGTTCGGTAATCCACACGGTATGCATATGATGCAAATGGGCGGTGAAATGAACGGCAGTTGTCACATGGGTGGCCCGACCAGTGAACCAGGCGATGTAGGAGGAATGTGTATGGGTCTTGCGGGACCACCGACAAGTTATAGTCCAACAACTTCGCACACGGGAAGTCCTGGTGTACCTAGCAAAATGGTGCATCCTATTATGGGCCACGGGATGATGAGTAGCCATTCGGTTAACGCAGGTAGCGGGTATCCTGGTGGCGATCCTCATGCACCACCGCCAAGATTAATGACCGGACACGTAACTGGTCCCAGCCCTTACAACGGAGCGAACGTTCAAGTGAAACCTAGTGCTCCTAATACAATACAATATTTACCGGCAAGGCCCAATGTTGGCCACACGCCTAGAGGGCCGCCAAGCTTGGACTTCCTTCAACGATTCACAAATCCCTTATCTAATTTAGAATCAAAGATGGGTACACCGTCTGTAAATCTACAGTACTTCCCGAACGGTTGTGTACCAAACAGTATGGGCCCGCATAGTGGTATGCCGTCAACCATGAGTGGTGGACTTCCTGGCATGGGTGGCTCTCCGAGAATGGATGGACAATCGATGAACACATCAGTTGGTGTACATCCTTCCATGAGACCTGTCGCGAATATGAGACCTCAGCCTAATCTAATGCGTATGCAACACATGGTTGGTGGTGGCGTCTTTCCAGGCGGTTCAATGGATCCGGACAAAGTCTTCCCACCTGACATGGTATCACAAGTTCCCAATCAACCCAATCCTGGCATGTACGTATCTGGCAGCAAAGGTAGCCCAATGGGATTAGGGCCTCCACCTGATGCGACACAACCATTACCTCCGAGTATGGGTGGTGCTACTAGTAATTTCAAAAACAGCCCGTTCGTTGGTAGTGGACCTAGTATGTCGGATCCGAATTATGCTCAACAATTCCATAACTTCCAGCAACAATTGTACGCCACTGGGACAAGGGGTAGCGGGCCACCACATCCTAATTTACATCCTCCGCCGAACTCGCATTCACATCAGCAGTTTTTCATGCCGAAATAAAATCTGTCTGTATGATCGAAACGTCGTGGCGGCGATGTTTTGCGATCGTGGTGGCCTTTCTGTGTCCTTTTCGATAATTGCGTTTATTAAACCGGGGGACAATCCTGATTGATCGGGAATACGAATACAGACACGGACACACATGCATACACACACACACACATACATGCACACAGACTCACTCACACACGTTTTCTGAGAGAATGTAAAACTTTATAAATTATCGCGCGATCTTGTAAAGGACAAAGAAGTCAAATTTGTTAAGGTTCTAATGTTGATGTGATGAATAATTATCCAGAATAATTAAAACGATATACCATTTGCGCGAAATGGTTTATCACGACTGGCGTGCAACGAGACTTCTCGTTCAATTCTTTATTTACGGTGTTGTTTATGTATGTGTTATATCGATAAGCGTTTTATTCTTAAAATCACGACATTAAAGTATTTTAATGTCTTTCGCGTCTCCAAAAATCTGTTCCATCAGTCTTAGAAAAATATCGTTTTCGCAACAGAATTCTCTCTTTGTAAATTGGAAACATATTACGAACGTCGCGTAGCGTTACGCGGTCATGTAAATAATAATGTAAAATCGGATTTCTTCGTAGTAATCGTTATTTCGTCGATCGGAATATACGATGATCGTTGCTAGAGTTTTCGCGTGGAGCAGGAACAAAAAAATAATAATGAATGAAAGAACCGTGAAACAAATGAGATGGCAAAGATGGATATATGCAAATGCGTCTCCTCTTCCTGTATTCGAACAATTGCTCGTGATAAAGTAATTGTCCGAGAGCAAACGGAGTATTCGAACGAAACAACAAGAAGATACGCCGGTGAACTATTCATCCTTCCTTTTTATCACTAAATACTTTAAAAAAAAAACGCAGTCAAGCAAGCTCAAATTCATAATTGTACATATACGATATATATACCTGTTGCAACATACTCCTTAAAACAGTATCGCCCGTCCCTTTTATTCCCTTCACCAATTTCCCCCCCTCCCCCCGTGACCAACACTGTGCATAATCATGACCCCACGTAGTTTAATGATATAAGAAAAAAAGAATAATTGACTAAGAACAATTATGTTGTTGATGAATGATTTTTATTATAAATGAAAAATAAAGATATTTACAAGAAGTCAGTATCAGAATTGATCGATAATGAGTTTTATAGTTATCTGACAGCAGGCATTAGAGTTTTTGTTTCGATGATTTTACTTTTTCTTTCGCCTATCGACAACGAGAACGGGGATTTTCGGATATGTCGACCTCGTGTCATGATTTTTATTTCGATTTAAAAAGCAGGCTGCTTCCAGCTTATACGGATCTGTGATAGTCAAAGCAAGAAAATGTATCCTTTTTCTCTTCATTACGAAGACATCAATACATACTATATTCATTAGGGAATGATTCTTTAATACTACATTACGTTTATTTAATCGTTAGGTGTTATGCGTGTAAAAGAGAAAAAGAGAGAAAGAGGGAGAGTGAAAGTCAGAGCGAGAGATTTAAAGAGTGTGGCGAAAAAAAAAGAGAAAACAAAACTGAACAAAAATTTTTCGAAGCAGCTTGAAAACCATTTAAGCGTATCGTGGCGTAGCTACATGAATATTGTGATAACGTAAATAGAAAACTTTTTAACTGCGACACGATGCTGCAAAGCATTTTCGAGGGCTTAATACTTTGAATCAATAAATAAGATTTCATCTACGAAATTCCGAATTCAGAACTTTTCCAACTAATCGCGTAACATACACCATCTATAAAATTGTATCAGAATAGCAGGTATCATTTTGTTTTCCTTTTTGTTATGTTTTTTTTTCGTGGGTGATTTTCGTTTATACTAGCGAAATATTCTACCTGCGCCAAGTGTGTTCGCATTACTATGCAATATTCAATACAAATATTGCGCAAATAGGTAACCTACATTTCACTCTCCATCCAGAATCAACGAAGCTATGAGTTCAGTCACAAAATGTAAAGCTTATTGTTAATCGATTCCCTTTGCAATAAGTCGTATATTGTCCATCACTTTATCCAAAGGTGCTCACTAATCACTAAATTTGTTGCGTTGTGTATATCTCTTAGTTTTCGAGCAATTGTTCGCTCTTGGGATTTTCCTTTCAACCTGTAAAAAATCATTTATTTAACGAGTATTGCGTTTTGATTACTTCAGATTTGCTAAATCTACATTATCCTTTTGTCCATGCCATTATAATTTGGCATCACTTGTTCACAATCATGATGCGGATACTATGATACTGTTTCCAAAGACATTAGGCAAAAGTGTCGTTTAGCAATTTCATCGATCAACATTCATTGACGCAATCTCAATTCTATACCCGAAACCCAAGTCAAACCTTTCCTTCTGCGCAGCTTCTCATTGACTGGATGTTCCCGAATCACGCCAGTCGTCTTTGTCTCTGTAAAGAATACAAAAAATGTTACCCATTTGTAAAGAAAAAGCTTGTTAACATTTCTTACTAAACATAATTATATTTCCTCAAATTATTTAAGAATAATAAAATTATTATTGACATTCACATAGAAAGTTTCACCAACGATCCATTACCTTGATTGTTGCTCTTCCGAAGACGCAGTGCTCCCATTTGTACTGAAAATTAGTGACGCGTGAAATACTCGTCAGAGAAGAATTATTCATGTGAAAATTTACTTTTTCTTAACTGCGAAATCGTCCCACTCGCTAAGATCGTATTTGGATAGGTCGCCGTCCTCTTCATCGTCTTCCTCATCTTCGTCCCCGTCCTAAGATTTCAACCACGTTTAAACTTTACAATCGATAGCACCGTACAACATTGCCAATGGTATAGAATACGCTTAAATTACATTCTGTTCTACTTCATCCGCTATTGTATCTCTTTCCTCATCTTTCGACTTGTTTCGCGGTGGACTGCTATACCTAGAATCTTTGGAATCATCGTCTGAACGATTCTCAATCTTTCGTTTCTTTTTGCGACGGCCGAATTCGTCGTACTCGTCATCGTCGTCTCTCCTTTCTTTGTACTCGACCACTCCTCGGTCGTTGTATCCTCCACCATATCCTGTACGTTCCTCGATTTCACCAAACTTTGGCGCGTTACACATGTTGCACTGTTGTCTTCGGGCCCAGTTCACGTTTCCACACTTACTACACTGCCAATCGTCAGCGCTAAAACATAGAAATATCCATAGTACACGGTCGTTTACTTGTCCCCTCGTTCATCTATCAATAGTATTTCTTTCTTGTAAATATTTGACAAAAAATAAGTTCATAGAAAGTTGAAAGGTGATACACGCATAGATGCATTGTACAACTCTGTATACTATGAAAATTATAATACTACTCGTATAAATAAAAGTATTGGTAAAATTACAATTGTAATAGTAATATCAAGTAGTATATCCTTTTTCTTTTTTAGAATGCTTATTTTTTGTATGTTGTACTTATATTCAGCTCCGACTCAACCATCTACCTGAATAATCCTCTACTTTTTTCTGCGGCTGCTTTGCCAATTTCTTGTCCTAGCTTCTTTTTCTTAGGGCATTCTCCTCTATCTGTACGGACATATGTTTCGTTAATAAATGTTTAATGACTGAAATATTATTATGAGCAGAGTTACAGAAAAATCATTTTATACGTTACCATGTGTATTGCTAATTACCTTTCCCGCATCGATTACAAGAATTTCTTCTTGCAAAATTTACATTGCCACATCTGAAAGATTAATTCATTCTAAAAATTTCTTCCAACTTAATGAAAATAATTGGAATACCAAAGTTTAACAAACCGATACAGATTATCTTAAAAACTAAATAATGACTTTATATTGTACTGTAAAAGAATAATCTAGAATTCTCTAATTATTTTGCAGTTCACCGTAGATGTACAGTATTATTGACATCCAGACAAATGTAAAGCTGGCCAATTTATCCTGATTACAATTAATATTTTTACTCCAACAAATAATACTGCTACAAACTGCATTTATTTATTATACAGCCAATATTGCTAAGTCAATCGCGTTGCCACTTAAAATAAATATCATTCAATATCGTAGCGGTAGCAGAAATTGTACTAAGCTCAGTCGACAATAAATGTTACGATTGTGTATAAAATTCGATTACAAAGCGTAAAGCTAATTTCATATAAGCCAACGTTGTTTCTATAAAAGTTACATACTGGGAATCGGGGCAAATCCAGTCCCCGTCATTAATATTACGTTGATTCTCTTCATCCACTTTACTATTATCCATTCTGCGTTCGGCCTTAATTGTCTGCAAGTAAATCTAGATAGCTATTTTACCGCACTTGCATTGGTTCGCAACTGAACGTTCTATTCCGATGTATCTAACCTTTATAGTACGTTTCTTTCTCGTACTATATGGATAACGCAGAATAAAATAAATTTCACGGGGATTTGTCTAGCGCACAATTTATTGCAACGCGTTTTACGCGTTACTGTTTATTGCATTGTGCCGAAGATACAAATTAATGCACCATAACTGTGGAGTACGATACACTAGTACAACATTAATGGCACGATCATACTACTTATTGGAGCGATAAGCCGTAACGTGGCAATCTTAAAGCTCTAAATGTGGAATGCTTTTGTAATTGATAGATACAAAAAACGCAGTGCAAAAGGTAAAATGTAATTAGATGTCAATGAGTTCTATGTTCCATAACTTATTATTGTAATTATACATATAACGAATATAAAGTGTATTCGCTTCGTTATTTGTACTAAATATATTTTGCTAGGCGTTAAAGTTAGACAGCTAAATGTAAATTTAATTGAAAAGTACTTCAGAAAAGACTATTATGTATTACATATATCTATATATACATATATATGTATAATATGTAACATAATACACATCAAAATTTTAAGCGTATGATTCAATGTGTGAACGTTGGCATTTGCGATATGAAATTCAAAAATGTCCAACTATATTGGGCACATTCTAATGCCAATACACAATTTTTATAAATTTTTCAAATTAAAATGCTTGTTCTTGAAATATTCAAATTGTTATTACAAAAAATTCGTCAAACTTAAGTTAATTACAATTTTAATGATGATTACATTCTATTTAATTATTCAATTGTGAATAGATAATTATGGACTATTTTAATGAGAGTTTAATTTAAGTTTAATGAGAGAATGTATGAAAGAACTGTCAGTTTAGAACAATGCTGTCCAAGGATGACACCGCGAGCCGATTTAGGTTCTTCTATACTCTTGATTGCGTTGTCACGGAAACGGGTTTCGCTACAACGGATTACGATCTCCGTTAGAAATATAAAAAATAAGAAATCCCACACACTAAAAATTAGTGGCCATCGTTCCCAGAGGCCGGAAGAAATGGCCGTGTACAGACCCAAAAGAAAAGTGTCAAAACCCGACAGGGCTCAAGCTGCCCTGATCTTTTGACAGTGCATAGTTTATGGCATCAATGCAGAGTATGTAAAATATTTCCGTCCACTGTAAACCACAAGTATATTAAAAATATGATTAAAATTTGGACTATTTTTTGACTATTAACGCTGCGCTTACGGAGGCAGTGTGTAGTATCCTCCACGGCGCGATGCGACCGCCTCGATGCGCGCTATTCAAACTTGTGTTAAGAATATTGAACCTTACGAATATTGAACCTAACGTTGAACCTACGATCCTTGGGTCATACCTATTGCACTTTTACGTTTTCTGACCAAGTTTTAGTTGAACCTACGACTCTAGGGTCGTGCCTACTGAACTTCTATGGGTTCATCAATAGTTTGTAATTGTTAGTGCGTAAGTTTAATTCAGTGTAATTCTATAGTTAATTGTTATGTATATCTGTTATATATTTTATTCTATATTTATTTTATTAAGTTGATATCATACAAATTTTAATATATCTATCATTAAGTAATATTAATTTTAAGAAGTTTTACTAAGTGCACACAAAACGTAAAATCAAGATTAGAATAAATAATTTATTACGACTAAATAATTGTGTAATTTGTACTGTGTGAATTTGAATAAATATTTAATGAACGAAATTAACTGCTTTTGTTATTAACGATTCCTTTGATACTCAGTGTCCAATTCCTATTCCTTAAACAAGTTGTACCGTGACTAGATCTAAACTGCAAAGATCTAGAGCGGAAAACTTGTAAAAATAAACCTACGTCACAAATAATTAAAGTGCTCGAAATTTAGAGAGTTCTGGGAAATGAAAGAATTTCCAATAACTTAATTCTCTGGGTTTCTGGCAAAAATATCTCGCTGAAAATCGTGGATTTGTATCAGGAGAATATGATATGCGAGGAGGTATTTGATAGCAGCAATTCTTGGAAATGACGTCACGTTCCAGGAATTTCCGAGCGCAAAATTTCTGAGTTTCTGGCAAAAATATGTCGTTGAAAATCGTGGATTTGTATCAGGAGAATATGATATGCGAGGAGGTATCCGAACCTCGGCTGTTCTTGGAAATGACGTCATGTTCCAGGAATTTCCGAGCGCTTAAATTTCTGAGTTTCTGGCAAAAATATCTCGCTGAAAATCGTAGATTTGTATCAGGAGAATATGATATGCGAGGAGGTATTTGATAGCAGCAATTCTTGGAAATGACGTCACGTTCCAGGAATTTCCGAGCGCAAAATTTCTGAGTTTCTGGCAAAAATATGTCGTTGAAAATCGTGGATTTGTATCAGGAGAATATGATATGCGAGGAGGTATCCGAACCTCGGCTGTTCTTGGAAATGACGTCATGTTCCAGGAATTTCCGAGCGCTTTAAATTTCTGAGTTTCTGGCAAAAATATCTGCCGAAAATCGTGGATTCGTATCAGGAGAATATGATATGCGAGGAGGTATCCGAACATCGGCTGTTCTTGGAAATGACGTCACATTCCAGGAATTTCCGAGCGCTTAAACTCTGAGATTATCCAACAAAGTTTGCAAGAAATGAAGACTTTAAAAATTAAATTCCTTCGAAGAATTTGCTGCAGCCAACTTTAATAACGTATGGGGCCATTTTTACAAGTTCTCCGCTTGGGAACTTTGCATTTAAAGTTCCTGCATGGTAGTACTTGTTTAAGGAATTGGAGTTAGGTCTTTTCAAGGATTGTTAAGGTGTGAAAATAAAAAGAGGAGTTAATTCTTTTCATTGAAGATTTATTTAAATTAAATAATGAAGATACAAATTACAAAAATGTAGTTCAAATTTACAAGCTAATACTTATAAACTATTTTTATAAACCAATTTACTATAACTACAGAATAACTAAAGTATGGGACGAAAGTTCTTCTATCTTCTTTCCTGCTCTTACGCGCACTGTGAAGTGCTGGTCAATGCTCTTCATTTCTTTTCCCAGGAAACCTGCACACACAAAAGATGTATTAGTAAGCACGTAACAAGAGGGAAAAATTATGAAGGGATCTTTAGAGGAAAAAGAATTGAAAAGGAAAGATACTATGAAATACAACAGCAGGAGCAGAATAGAAAAATAAAAGGAGCAAGATATAATGAAAGGTTTAGATATATTAGAATAGCGAGACTACCACAGTACCACATTAAAGGGAAAACTGGAAAGCATCAGCGATTAATAACGGTGGTAAGATCTGGAAGCACTCAAAAGGGGAATAGATATTGGGAGAAAGAAGAGAATAAAAGATGTGACCTATGTGGGGACTTTACAATGTTCGAACATCTAGTAAGACTGTGAGGAAACAGCTACGGGGGTTACAATAGAGGATGCGATGCGTGGAATAAGTGGAATAAGAAAATATATAATAGATGTGCAGTGAAGAGACGGCCAGAAAGAAATAGGGCAGTATGTAAGGTAGAGAATATATGAAAGAAAGAGTGGAAGAGAAGAATGCGTAAGCTAATATGGTAATCTAAAGTTAGGTTATATGTGCACAAAGTCGAAATTTCATGGCAGCGGGGCCGAAATGAAGAAGAATACTATTAATATGTTAGTATGAACTTATTACACGCAGGAAAATTTATTGAAAGAACATTCAGCGATGTAAATACCTTTGTTAAGACCCTTGATTGTTGTACAACCAAATGGACAAATGGAACTTAGAATGTTATAAATAAGTATTCATTTTAATGTAGAATTTTATGCTGAGTACATTTGACACCTCATAAATTAAAAAATAACCACCAGGAGCTGAAGATATAAAATTTATAATTAACATCGTTTTTGATACGGTGTGGGTAAGGTTGTGAGTGACATGGAAATGGTACCGGCGCTCCAGACCACCGACGAGATAATTGCAGTGCACCCGGAGTGCATTTTTTGTTGATACCTTTAAAATCACAAATGCCATACTGTTGAAACTGTTGGAGGAGACAGCTATGGATCGCAGCTTTAATTTAAGACCAGTCCGGTTAAAAAATACCCACTAGAAGCCAAAATGGACGTAGCATGATTGATCCATTCTTATATCTCGATGGTGACTGGGTGCAAAGAACGAATGGTAGGGGAAGCAAGTGTGAGTGGGACTCCTCCGCTGGACAGCAATGTTTAGATGTATGGTTGACCAAAGCATCAAGTGAATGATATTGCATCCCGGTGTGCTTGATCTTGTAATTTCTGTATGCATACGTTCTTAGTGATTTTTGCATGTACTATACGAAACATAGATCACGCGAATCATTTATCCTACGTTTATTCACTGTAATCTTCCGTACGTAGATTCATTTGATCTGTCGTGATTGTGATACAGAGTGCGAGACGAAAACAAACAATTGCTACTGCACGATCTTTCTCGAACGGTGCACTGCGTATTATTATACATATAGAGGCTTACAGATTAATCTACTATTGCACAAACTATAACAGATTCTCTTTACCTATTTTTGGACGGATTTTCATATTGTTACAAATAACACGCATCGCTTTTACCGATTAAGCCCGGGCAAGTGGGTAATACAGGTTAGCGTCTGGTAAATAGTTCAAGGATTCGTATTGTGCGACGAAGTGTCACGAAACCATTATCATACATCATTTCTCGCGGGACTTGTGCCAGAAACATACGTTAGACAATACAAATGCTTTTGTGAAATTCCTCAAAAGCATTGCCTGTTCAGCGCCCGCATAGAAGACTGAGTCACGCTCTCACGAGCCTTTAGTGGTTCCAAATGACAGTAGGCAACTTACAAAGTTATACATTCCTCATATTGATTTAACTAAAAGGCGATAGTGTAAAACCGATATCCTTTTTTGAATTCTATTGAAAATTGATTGAGAGTCGTGTATATGTTATACATATTGTGGTACGCTGCAAACGACCACCCGTTATGAATATTATCATTGTATTAGAAAAATAAAATTGAAAATCTGCAAAACTGTGATATATTGTAATTTTTTCGAAAAAAATTATTGATCTCTCAATTCATAGTCGAATTGTTACTTGGAAAAATCTATGCAGCATCAAATGTATCCTCCAATTCAGAATGCAATGGGAGGAACCAATCTTCATACACCCCCATCAATATTTCAACATATGATGGGCCAACAGAATACACAACAATCTGGGCCTTGGACGCAAATGCCGCAAGTGCCTCCAATGTCTATACCGTGGAGTATAACAAGGGATATGCCGTCCTTCCAGCAACCAGAACTAGTTAGATTCACTGGTGGATCAAGTCTCGAACCGATTCTCCATCAGAAGAGAAAGCTTGAAACTCCAGATCTGCTAGACATGTAAGCCATTCAAACGTCCATAATATTATGCTATAAGGATTATTATTATACTTTATTGTGGTATAATATTTGAAAAGATTATTATGATATTCCAGGAGACGAACAAAACAGTTTATAACAGAAGAAGAAATGGCTGCGCATTTCAAGAAGTTGGACATTAGTTCCAATTATCAATCACAGCCTTGTGTGCCATCAGTTTCGAAAACTGAGGCGCAAACAGTTAGTCAGAAGGGTTTAAATATGGAACTGGAAATAGATACAGATGCAGATCAATTAAAATCTGGTCTCAGATTAGTTCTTTCAGAAGAACTGAAGAGACTCCAAAAGGAACCCATTCTTCCAAACTCACTTTTATCTAAATTGTGAGTATTCATTTACTATGGTATACATATAGACATGTATGTTTTCTTCGTCGGGTATATCGTTTGGAATGCTCTAACGAAGATATGTAGGCACCGAAGAAAAGGGAAGGGCAGGCATTGGGGATCGAACCCGAGATCTTCATATTTGTATGCAGAGGCCAGTCGCACTACGCCACAGCCCCTTCCCAATCTTCCCTGTTCTTAAGTTCCTTATGTTCTCCGATGGAGCCGTCGATCCCACAACATTACTTTTCTTTCCGTTAGTAGAGAAGATAAAGCTTTACAGTTTTTCTATTACAGAGAGAGGCCCTCCATGGCTTTAGTACTTTGGGAACCACCAAGCAAACATCTTCGTGTATTACCTACTAGGAATACAGCATCTCCCATTCCTAGCGCCTCGGACGATAACAACAACAGCAACAACAACAACAACAACAACAATAATAATAATAATAATAACAACGAAGCCTTTTCGGACTTGAATCAAACGTTATCGAGTAATTCAGCAATTTTCGAGCCAATGGAATTATGAAGGTAGCTTGTTAGCATATTGTTTTTACATTTTCGTATATTGTTAGGGGAAGGAAGAACACGGAATCATGTTAAAATACAGATATGTAAATTAGAATGAACGTTATACTTTCTATTCAACAATACCGTGCTTACTTAATATTGTAAAATAAATGGGTATGAAACCTTTATTGAGTGAAATGAAAGTATTCTCTGCAAGTTAGCTAATATTTCAGTAAAATTCCGTTACAACCATAACATCAATTGAGATAAATTTAAGTGTCATAATAGAAAGATAAGGAAGGAAAAACACGGAAAGAAGAATAATACGACCAAGTTCCCTTTGTGTCCTAAACATTTGATTGCGTGCGTAAATTTTCCTTAACACGTTAAGTGCCACGCCGGTTTTGCCTCGCTTTCCGTTTAGGCCACACGATGCGAAATGCGCGACGGCGCCCCGGGGCGTATCTTAAAGCAAAAGTCAACCGCTGGTCCTCGTTGACCGGTGTAGCGTAAACGAAAAATGAAGTGCCTGTCCGTAGGAATCGGCGTGGCCAGAGGAAATGTACTCTTTAATAAGTATATTCATGAGTTTAATCGAACTCAGTATTATGGAAATTATAATTAATGCACTATGCATAATTCTACGATTGTTATTAATCTTACGTTATTTCCTGTGTTTTGTTGTGTATGCCGTATGATTTGTCCCGTTCGTTCGGATCTGAGATTTTAGTATGATAATAGTGTAATGTAAGGAAAAAGTGGGAAATGATAAAAAAAATGATATAACAAAATTATATTAAGATTTTTTGTGGTATGAAGTACAATTGTATTTGCTGTATGATTGCGTGTCATTTGGATTATTCCTCGCGAATGAATCCGACGTGTTTCCGCATGTATGAGAATTTTTCATAATAAGGTGACAAAAGTTCATTAACATTGTGTTCTTCATTTTATGTCACGAATGGCAAACATATAAAATTATAGATATCGTTGACGAATGAAATACCCCATTAATCTACAGGTATTACCTTTTTTTCTTCTTTTACGAAATACTCGGGTCCTTCCTGTCTAAATCTAGACTGCTTACAACATGTAACCTTTCCTTGAATGTTTCCTCATCTTCTAAAGGTTCATCATTAAGTGCAAACGCTATTTTCTTATTATCCAACATAGTTATGTGATTTCCTTCAATTTCGTGTACTGTTACCCTTCCATAAGTTAGCTGCAAGAGAAAATAATTCAATTATAGTAATAATTCAAATACATTAAAGTAATAATCCCTACTTCTATCTGTTACCTTGTTTAAGCCATAAGTCGAGTCTGATAGTTGCACGGCTTTTACCGTTGGTACTAATAATGTGATAGGGGTTCTAAGAGGTGGCAAGGTAGAAGGGTTGTATTTGTCCACCAGGCACAACTGGTTGAAGATGAACGATATAATCTTTTTCTGAGTTTCCGCCGGGTAGATCTCGTACACTTCATCGGGTACGTGTTTTATTACTGTATTCAGTTTTTCGTCCCAATTGCTGCACCCGTTCAACTCCAACATGCACTGTCAGTTAATAAAAGTAATCTGTATACATCTATGGCGAATACATTAAGTTTATAATACATGAAAAATATAATTTACTTCTGCTATGGTGGACGATTTAGTGGCATTCAGTATGTCGGTGAACAATATATTTTCATACCCTTCCTGCGTATCTGCAGGGATGCATTCTACCTTTAGTGCTTTTAAATAATCAGGGGATCCGTCTATTAAAATAAGCCGGCCTATTAGCGAATGAGCTTCTAATCTCCTTACGAGTTCTATACCTAACAACGTTCCATGCGAATAAGCAACGATTGTAAAGTCTCTACGATCTTTACTTCTCGCTAAAATGTGCTGCAAATAGGAAGAAAATTATATTCTGTAGGCTCTGAAAATATAAATACGATAAGAATTAAAAGGCATACAGGCAGAAGACGTTCGGCCATTTTTTCCACAGTGTCATCTATATCATGTATTCCTAATTGCAAACAGGTGGCTGGTACTTTTAATTGTGGAGCTAATGGAGCATAAATTGTAGGAGATCCTTCGAAGCCTGGTATAAGGAAAATTTCATTCTTCTTTTTTTCACATTTGACCGGAAGTTCCACACAATAATGATTCTCCAATACCGGAATGTCCAGAGACCTCATCAATAATGCTAAACCAGTCGATTCCTTCGCCGTGGTCACTACCTGCTTAACTTGTTTCTTCGGTTTTTTCGTATCCTTAGCAGACATTTCTACCAATTTCGCAACGGATAATACTCTAATATCCTGAGGAGTTAATAGCACTTCGAAGTCCCTCTCTAGAGTCTGTTTTATTTCCACAGCCATCATAGAGTCCATGCCAAGTTCAGCCAAAGATGAATTCTGACCAACACTTTTAAGATCCTTGATGTCTAAAACAGACGAACAATTTTTTAAATAAAATATATCCACACTCTTTGTTGACCCAACGAATTATCAAACTTACTCATTATATTCAACACTGCTTCGAGGACAGTGCTAGCTTCACTAGCGCTGGGTCGTTTCTCTGCTACCACCATGCTAGCCACAATTGGTCTGCGCTGACACAAGAATTTATCCAATTCTTCCAAGCACGATGATATTTTTTGTGGCAATGTACCACCGATTGCCAGCTGCTGCTTGTTCTCCAACATTTCTGCGGCAAGGCCAACGTCCCCAACCGCTCCCCATTGAATAGCCATGCCTGGAAGACCTTCCTCCACTCTATGTTCGCAAATCCTCTCCGACACTGCATTAGCCATGCCGTAATTACTTTGTCCAGGTGTTCCCCTGCCGCAAGAAAGGGAAGAGAACACAATGAAGTAACGGAGTTTGGGACAAATTTGTCTAGACAGTTCGTCCAGCTTCTTCGTGATTTTGGCTTTCGGCGTCATACTTTCTTCGAACGACATTTCAGTTTGGTTCACCATCAGACAATCCTTTAACACAGCTGCCAGGTTGAAGATACCATCGACAGGTGCCTGCTTCTCTGCTGATTTCAATATGAACTCGCAGTCTTCCGTTTTAGAAGCATCTACGCCAGATATGACTAAAACTTTCACGCCGTCGGATTTCCATACTTCTGTTCTCAACCGCTGATAACCATCTTTGATGCCATTTCGGGAAACGATCACGAGAATTCTGGCGCCACGTAAAATCAACCAATCTGCCAGTTCCAGTCCCAATCCTCCCAAACCGCCTATGAGAACGTAGGTTTTGTTTCCCGCGGCGTGGAAACGAGGATAGGCGAGAATCGGGACGTCGAACGGCTCCCTTTGGTCACCTACTTTGATTAGAATCTGTAGGCAAGATGATAACATTCAAAGCTTATCAATATTCCAAATATTGGTGCCTCCAAATTCTTAAAGGTTTAATCTCACGTAGAGCAAGACCAATGTATCAATCTCAGAGTAGAAAGAAATTAAATATTTATAATTACCTTTCCAATATGTTGTCCTGCCGCCATATACCTAAACGCTTCTTCCACGCGGTCTTTCGCGAAACATTTCCTAACTAAAGGTTTTACGGCGTCAGAGTACAGCCGATCACTGAGGAAGTAATGTAACTCTTTGCGTAAGCTAGGTATCACACCAGCAATCATATTATCCAACATGACTCCATGAAAGGAGGCTTCTTTCAAAAATATATCCATTCCCAATTGATTATTGGCAGCCAGATCAAATTTACCAATTTCCAAGAATCGACCACGGGCGGCCAGGCAACGAACAGATGCTTGGAGCTTGTCCTCAGCCAAGGAATTTAAAACTACATTTACTCCTTTCCCGTGTGTCTGTTTCATTACCATCTGCTCGAAACTCGTGTCTCGAGAGTTTCCGATATGATCGTCGCCTATGCTAGGGAAAGTCTCCTTGATAAACTTTCGCTTTTCTGGAGTTCCTACGGTGGTGAATACCTCGCACCCTTCAGCAAGAGCTACATTGATGGCGGCCTGGCCAACGGCCCCACTTCCGGAATGGATCAACACTTTCTCGCCTTTCTGTAATTTTCCAACGTTGAAGAACGCGTAGAAAACGGTGCAGTAGGCAGACGGAACGGTCGCAGCATCTTCGAGGGACCATTTATCTGGCACCGGCCAAACATTGAAGTGGTGAGGATTGACGAAGTTCGATATACCTCTGAAATCATTAGTGAGCCATATGGTAACACCTAATTCGTTCACGGTATAATACTGTAAGTATTAAATAGTCTCTTACTTGCTCTGGGTGAATCCCATCACCCGTCGTCCATTGGAATCAATACCACTAAACTCGAACCCAATTAAACATTCAGCTTTTGCTGCGTCCTTCGCAATAGTCTCTGGCAGCAGTTTTCCAGTAGCTATCATGACATCTCTGAAGTTCAGAGAGGAGTATGCCACTTTTACAATATTACCGTTTTTCATATCCGGCTTGAGTTGCCCTTCGATCCATCGAATAGAGCTCAACTTTCCTCTTACCTGTAAAATAATTTTTCTTGACCTTCAAAGATTCGAGTCTTTGGAGTAGCAGCGAATATTTACGTACCGTCATATTAGCATAGGCATGGGGGACTAAAGCTGCCGCCGGTGGAGGTAATGGCACGTGTCTGTAAGTTCCCCAAACCCTTCCAGGTCTGATCACGTTGTAAGCAATATTTATGTCAAGAATTGCAGCGTAGTATGGATCCTTCAGTGAGAATAGAGGAGCATTTTCGTCTTGAATTATCATAGCCTTCACGATTTCTCCATTAGGTTCTAGTCTTACACATTTAACCAAACCTAGAAGGCCATTCTCTGTATCTCCTTGCGCGACTAGGACCAATCTTACTGTCTCGTCAGTTTTCTTCTCCCCTTCATTTAGCAATATTTCCTTCACCCTCTCCAACCAGCTGAACTCATTGTTATTCACGTAAACGATTTCTGTTCTTTGAGGAGGCTTCTCCTCTTTTTTCAAAAGCAACAGCGTCTGGTTTTGGAAAGTTTTCTCCAGCACAATATTGAGACCACATGCTTCGAGATAGGATAAAGTTGCATCGTTGACGTTGGATTCTCGAAGAAGAATGAATCCATGGTCGTTTGTAGCCAGAAGAAGCTGGTCCAAAATGTGTCGTTTCTTTCTTGACAAAATTTCATAACCGGTTGCCATGAAGACACTACCGTCTTCTGGTATTTTGCTCGGTTCTACTATAGTGACGGTCTCAGGAAGCGACAAGTTCCTGTATTTTTCTGTATCTACGGCAAGTGTAATGTTGGCTCGAATCACTGGTAAATTGCCTAGTACTTTGAGCAATATCGGGGTGAGGATTTCTTCGGTGGTAAGATTGTCATCGTCGTTGACCAGCTCGAGAACTTTTGGGGTGGTCATCATGTTACTCTCTAATGCAAGCTGTGCAGATAGCACGATCATTTCTTCTATTGATGTTTGCTCCCTATCACGGTGAGGAACGAATTTGTACTCTTCTAGAATGGGATCAGCATTCAGCTTCCGACGCGGAATAGCATTGGCCTTCATTCCACGAATTTCAATTCCTCCAGCCACTATTGTATCGTATTCTGGGCAGACGCAAACTGGAATATCTGTAAATAATTTTTTTTATTACGATAGAAAAGTATTTCGCAGAAGAATTTTCTAAAACTGTTTCTGATGCGTAAAAAAATTTCTGAAATACATTCCACGTACCAATATCGTTCCCAGTAAAAGTTTGAATAATCTTATTATGAGCTTTCACATTTATCACCAGTTTCCGTATAGCAGTTGGAACATACAGGGCTCTGGTAGCAATGCCCAGTATCTTCATTTGCAACATATTATCCATAAATGCGGCCCAATTTTTCTTCCAGGTAATATGGCCTTTCGTTCCCCCGATCGAAGCACTCTTCAGCGCTCGGAACAGTCCGGTGTATTCATACCCACGGAGTTTCAACTCTTTGTAGATATCTTTGGTCGACAAGACTTCCTCGTCCTTCATCTCTGTTAGGAGCGTCGAAGAAATCATATCTTGCTCTGGAGTTTTCGTAATTCGGACTGTTCCTGTTACCACTGTCGTCGATCCCTCTGTTATTTCGAATTTTCCGGATCCTAAAAACATATCGCATCAAGCAATAGCATTGCTACCATTTCCATAGATAATACAACTTGGATGTAGAAACTGACCTCTATGAATCATGATTGTCAGTGGAACAAAACCCTCTGCGGGAATGGTGGTTGCTCGCTCGAATTTAATATTTTCAAACACTACCGACAGGTCATCGTACAGTAGTCCCTGCACCAAACCCACGGTCTTCCAAACCAAAACAAGATATCCCGTTGCTGGTACCAAGTTTCTTCCGTCTATTACGTGGTGGACCATGTACTCGTAACTCTCATCCTTAAGTTCTATCTGTACCGTTCTTTCTGCCGTGGCGATTTTCTTTTGCCGGGTGTAGTATGACACAAACCAATCTTCGGAGTGTTCCCACCTAAAATTTAATATCTCCGCTTAATATTCTCAATTATTCGCGTTATAATTCTTACACTCACCTTATATAAGGCGAGACCATGGGAGTACCACGGCTAACAGGGAATTCCACATCGGGATAGAGATTCGCTAGCTGAGGATGCAATCCAACGTTGTACAATTTTCCGAGTGCCTGCAAGAGGTACTCGGCATTGTCTTTATGGCCTCGTTGGGTCAATGCTATATTCGTCACTTCCTGGTCCAAAGATCTCTTCAGGATTGCTTGGAGGAGACCATGAGGAGCAATTTCTATGGTGATTGCATTATTTGGAAGCAGAGTCGACGTTTCAGCGAACAGCACAGAGTTCAATAAATTGTTGGTATGATATTCGGCGGAAGAGTATTTGGCTGCTGGTGTGGACCATTGATCGCGGGGTACAGAAGTGCTCAACCACTTGGAACCGCGTGGTTTCGGCTCTGGAATTACTTTCTTCAAGTGCGCTAATAATGTTGGCCCGGCATCAGCGATGTAGCGGCTGTGGTAAGCTATGTTGCTACAGGGCACTTCTTTTGCGAAGATTTTGTTCCCCTAAAGTGGTTAACGAATGACAAAAGGGATTTTAATAGGAAGTAAATAACACAACAAATTGGTAACGATTGAAATGATTGATTGCACGGTAAAAACGAACCTGCAACTTAGCAACGAACTCCTTCATAGACTCCGCAGGACCACTAATGGTGGAACTATCTGGGCCATTGTGACAAGCTACTTCGATATCTGGTGGGCACAGATTTTTGATCTCTTCGTACCCGAGACCAACTGCGGCCATGGATCCGCGGATTAGTTTGGTAGTTATAGATGCCAGGCCTCTATAATACGCTGCGAGAATCATCTGTTCAGCTGTAAAGGATCCATCGGCATAAGCACAGCCGAGCTCTCCCACGGAGTGACCAATTATATAGTCTGGCTCGATACCCACGGATGTTAACAGATCCACGAGACCGATCTATACCAATATTTCTATTTACTATCACACAAATATTAATAGTCGCACTGTGTAAAATAATATTTTGTCTACCTGGATGGCCGCAATTCCGACGAAAGAATTCAGAATATTGTCAAAGGTTTGTTTGTCCTTGTTTGTGATGATATCCACGATATCGATACCGTGCGGTTTCAGAGCTGCATCACATTTCTCGATAGCTTTCGCGAAAATAGGGAACTTCATGAGCGCCTCACCTGGTGGATTGTGGAATAAAGCTATGAACCGGAATAGTTTAAAGAAAAGTACACATTAAAAGTTAGGCATACCCATGCCAGCCCACTGCGATCCCATTCCAGAGAAAACGAACCAAACAGGCCGTTTCATTCCTGAATATGCTTGAATTTCCCTCGCCGGCGTTTCAGATATTTTAGATCCGACCAGACTGTATCCTCTGAATAAATGTCCACCTATGTTTTCTGCGTAAATATTATGCAACAGTCGAACGTACTCGACGTCCACTGGGATGCTTTCCACCTAAGAAATTAATCGTTATCGTCCTGCACGCTTTTATTCAACTGCAGTTCACTCACGTAGCCCAGAAGTGTTTCCAAAGCCTCCTGCGTTCGTCCTGATACAGCTACTAATCTAGGAAGATCGTCCGACGGTGCTCCATTGTTAACTTTTTCTTTCGTGTACGATTTTAGCAACACGTGAACATTCACGCCACCAAAACCGAAAGAGTTTATTCCTACGTAACCACCCTCCCATGGGGTTGGTTCTGTCACCACTTGAGCCCTTCCCTCTTCCAGGCATCGCATTCCTTTCATAGGCGTCTTAAAGTGTAAGTTTGGTGGAATAATTCCTGATTCCATGCCGATGATCACCTTCAAACATATTTTCCAGTCATCAGTGAACCTTAACTTCCCATTCAATAATAGAACACCATTATCTATTAATTACACACCTTGGCTATTGAACAGAGGCCACTAGAAGGTTCGGTGTGCCCTAAATTCGACTTAACCGAACCAATTTTCAGAGGAGTCTTTCTACCCTGACAGAAGACTTGATCAATGGCGGTCAATTCTTCCGGATCGCCGACGCTGGTACCGGTACCATGAGCTTCCAAGAAGGAAAGGCAATTTGGCGAGATTTTACACTCATTGTAGAAATCTGTTAGAAGCATCTTCTGTATATTACTGGCAGGGAACGTGATACCCTGTTCCTTGTAGCCATCACAGTTGGTCTTCGTATAGACGATTTCCGAATAAATTCTCTTAGCGTCTTTCGCTTTCTGTAGAAGGATCACGCAGATAGCCTCGCTACGAACATAGCCATTGGCTGCGGCATCAAAGGTTTTGCATCGGCAGTCCCTGGATAGCACACCTATTGGAATATTGCAAGAATATTCAAGCTTATATGAAAGCTAATAGTTTGCTGTTGCCTTCTATAATTATGTTTATTATTTGATTTTACCAAGCCTTGCGAATTGCAGAGACACATACGGATGAAGACAAAGATTTGATCCACCGACGATCACCGAGTCGCAAGTTCCAGTTCGAATCAATCTATAAGCATGATCCAATGCAAACAAACTGGAACTACAAGCTGTGTCTACTGTATACGATGGTCCATGGAAGCCGAAAAAGTAGGAGATCCTGTTAGCCAGCATGGCCCTACTGCATCCGGTGATACCAAAGCCATCCGCCTTAAAAATATTGGTTGTGCAGATACAATTGTGGCTAGATTGTTCAAAAGATTCAGAACGATATTTACATGCAACTTTTCGTAGAACCAAACTTTTTCTGATTCACTGATGCAAGATCCTATAATAACACCAGTATTGCTTCCCCTAAGTTGTCGAGGATTAATGCCAGCGTCGATGATGGCCTCGTACGTATTTTCCATCAGTATTCGGCACATAGGATCCAAAGTGTGGGCTTGTTTGTAATGGACACCGAAGAAAAGCGCGTCGAATTTGGACAAGTCGTCCACTGTTCCGCCGTCTTTTGGAATATCCGGGTAATCTATTCGAATGTACAAAGTTTCATCTCCATTCTGCATGAATCTTTGTTAAATATCAATTACCTAGTTTCCATCGTGAATGATTGTCTGTGATGAGGTCCACCTTGTTCAATAAATTTTCCTTTAGCTCTTTCACGTTACTGCTCGCCGGAAACTTTCCAGCGATACCGGAAATCACCACTTCCTCCCCCGGTTCCACCATGGCGGAATTCACTTTCATGGGATCCACTTGCTCTTCGCCAGACATTCTTGCTTGCTTTACGAACTTCTTTGATCTAATTATTTATTTACCTCGCTATAATTGTTTGGAAGTGATGAAAAGAGAACTGATCTCAACGAGATGAAACGATGATACTTGAACTCAGTACTTTCAGGTAATGAACAGAATTACCACGGTCGTCACTGGGATCCTGAATACCATTGTGATCTGGGGATACAAAATAGGGCTTCTTATAACAATGCCTTTCCCCACTATGTGACCTATCGAATTTCTTTTCTGAATATTCCTAAAGCTGATCTGCATAATGATTGTCCTTTGAAGTGACCTTTGGAAATCTGATTGACTAAGTTCGTTGTACTAAAAGCCCGATAATATCGGGCCGCTTGTGTATCTGTGTATTACATTGCATGGAAAATAGCTGGAGCTACAGAATACATAATCGCGTGAAAATGAGATGCATGATTTGCATAGGTGATATTGTTAATGATGGCCTATACCTTGTTTCTTTCACCGACAATGATTCTTCAGAGAGAATATCTAATGTAACGACAATATTTGTATTAGAATTTATAATGGATCGGTTTAGTTAGGCTTTTTGTAATTGAGGATTTATTGCTTGACTCAATATGACTATTGTTCATCGATAGAAATTATTCAATAGCGAACAAGGTTAGTGTTTATGGTTTAACGGAGTTCTATATTCATCTTGTATTATGTACACTTCTCGTTCTGGAGTATGATATAGATAACACATAACTGTATTATAATTATCCAGTTTACCAAAATACAATCGTCTACGTTTTAGCTTTATATGAACGATGAAACATAGACGTTGTATTTACGTTCACGGTATATTTTGTTGTATTGCTTAGGTCAAAATCATTGCATCGTAATGAGTATGTTAAACCACAGTCACCGTTGATCAATGAATATTCGTTAGTTTAACGTTGCAAATGTCAAGGGTTGCCGGATGCCGCATTATTCTACATTAGTACAGTAATATTCACTGGTTCGTTCACCCATTCTTGAATCTTAAGAACAATGGCTTCATCTTTGTATTTTGTTAATTTAAGAGACAAATACTTCTTGAAATATGCTTGCATATATTTAATGAATTTATTTTACAAAGTAAACATGATAATATTTTCGAAAGTATAAAGATTTAACCTTAAGTAAAGAAACCTGTGAGTTACTGCATGCATCTCATAACTATTTGCAATTGCAAAAATGTATTTACATTTTGTACATTCTTATGCAAACCGTGATTACATATATTTATGAACAAATCTATCATAAAATGAGAGTTATAGTAAATTACGTTATCAGTGAAGTTTATTGCGTAAAGTTCGTTTACTATCTGGGCAACATCCATGACCATTGTAAAAGAAGCTATGTTAGCTATTTGCGTAACATTACCAACTTTGCATTTTTAATCAGGAAATTCAAGTTTTCACCACAACTACGAAATCGGCATTCCTTAAAGCTTGGATTTTCAATATAAAGATCTGAGTAAGTTCTATAATATATGCTTAACTCAAGAGTCGCAGATTTTGTTCAACATTTTTCACGCGTTAAAATGCGAGATATTGAGCAAAAACTTGATATTTAATTTTTCCCTTTACTATCCTCCCAGTCGACATATAATGTTGAAGCCTGCTACAAATAGTTTTTTTTTGAATCTTCCATTGAAGATATCAACTTCGTCTTTAATAGTAAAGTATATTCGTAATATGTAACTTTTCCTAGAATGTTTCCCGATCATCAAAAGGTTCACCATTAAGTGCCAACGCTATTTTGTTATTGTCGACCATAGTTATGTGATTTCCTTCAATTTCGTGTACTGTTACCGTTCCATGGGTTAGCTAGAAGGGAAACAATTGAATTACAGTAATAATTCAAATACATTAAAGTAATAATCCCTACTTCTAACTGTTACCTTGTTTAAGCCATAAGTCGAGTCTGATAGTTGCACGGCTTTTACCGTTGGTACTAATAATGTGATAGGGGTTCTAAGAGGTGGCAAGGTAGAAGGGTTGTATTTGTCCACCAGGCACAACTGGTTGAAGATGAACGATATAATCTTTTTCTGAGTTTCCGCCGGGTAGATCTCGTACACTTCATCGGGTACGTGTTTTATTACTGTATTCATTTTTTCGTCCCAATTGCTGCACCCGTTCAACTCCAACATGCACTGTCAGTTAATAAAATTAATCTGCATACATCTATGGCGAATACATTAAGTTTATAATACATGAAAAATATAATTTACTTCTGCTATGGTGGACGATTTAGTGGCATTCAGTATGTCGGTGAACAATATATTTTCATACCCTTCCTGCGTATCTGCAGGGATGCATTCTACCTTTAGTGCTTTTAAATAATCAGGGGATCCGTCTATTAAAATAAGCCGGCCTATTAGCGAATGAGCTTCTAATCTCCTTACGAGTTCTATACCTAACAACGTTCCATGCGAATAAGCAACGATTGTAAAGTCTCTACGATCTTTACTTCTCGCTAAAATGTGCTGCAAATAGGAAGAAAATTTTCTTTCAAAAATATATATTCTTTATATTCTTTCAAAAATATATCCATTCACAATTGACTATTGAAAGACAGATCAAATTTACCAATTTCCAAAAATCGACCACGGGCGGCCAGGCATCGAACAGATGCAAGGTAATGGCACATGTCTGTAAGTTCCCCAAACTGTTCCAGTTCCGATCACGTTGTAAGCAATATTTATGTTAAGAATTGCAGCGTGGTGTGGATCCATCAGTGAGAATAGAGGAGCATTTTCATCTTGAATTATCATAGCCTTCACGATTTTTCCGAAGGCCATTCTCTGTATCTCCTTGCGCGACTAGGACCAATCGTGACTAGGACCAACCGAAGCTATCCCCCTTAAAAATATTGGTAGTGAAGATACAATTATGGCCAGATTGTACAAAAGATTCAGAACGATATTTACATGCAACGTTTCGTGGAACCAAACTGTGTGTGTTTCACTGATGCTAGATCCTATAATGACACCAGAATTGCTTCCCCTAAGTTGTCCAGGATTAATTCCAGCGTCAATGATAGCTTCGTACGTATTTTCCAACAATATTCGGCACATAGGATCCATAGTGGGGGCTGGTTGGAAATGGACACCGAAGAAAAGCGCGTCGAATTTGGCCAAATACTCCACTGGTCCACCGTCTTTTGGAATATCCGGGTAATCTGTTCGAATGTACAAAGTTTCATCTCCATTCTGCATGAATCTGTGTTAAATAGCAATTACCTAGTTCCCATCGTGAATGATTATCTGTTATGAGGTCCACCTTGTTCAATAAATTTTCCTTTAGCTCTTTCACGTTACTGCTCGCCGGAAACTTTCCAGCGATACCGGAAATCACCACTTCCTCCCCCGGTTCCACCATGGCGGAATTCACTTTCATGGGATCCACTTGCTCTTCGCCAGACATTCTTGCTTGCTTTACGAACTTCTTTGATTTATTTACCAATTTACCTCGCTGTAATTGTTTGGATGTGATGAAGAGAGAACTGATCTCAACGAGATGACACGATGAACTCAGTACTTTCAGGTAATGAGCCGAATTACCACGGTCGTGAGTGGGATCCTGAATATCATTGCGGTCTGGCGATACAGATGAGGCTTTTTATAACTACGATTTTCGCCACTATTAATTTATTTTCTGAATATTCCTGAAGCTGATCTGCATAATATTGATTGTAGCAGTTTAAAATGATATTCATCATTTGCATAGGTGATATTGTAAGTGACGGTCTGTACCTTGTTCCTTCCACCGACAATGATTGTATAGGGGTGCGCGGAACAAGAAGAGAGAGGGAATAACTAATGTAACGAGAGTATGTGTATTACAAATGATAATCGAATCGGTTTAGTTGGGCTTTTTGTAATGGAGTATTTTGTAAGAGTTAATAATTAATATCTTATATGAGAAGTGAAGCAGTGGCGTTGTATTTATCTTAATGTTACACTTTTTTATTTTGCTTAGGTCATAATCAGGGCATCGTAATGAATATTCTGTAGTTTGACGTGGCGAATGTCAAGGTTCGCAGGATGTCGGAACACTGTAATGCATAGGTCTTGAATCTTAAGAACAATAGTTGCATCTTTGTATTGTGTTAATTCGAGATACAATCATGTCTTGTAATCGGTTTGCATATATTTAATAAATGACTTAGGAAAAAGTTTTAGCCATTTGCATAACTTCATTATCTTTGCATTTGTAAACATGAAATGCAAGTTTTCGCAGTAATCGAAATGTAGAAGGTGGTACTAATGAACGTCGTGAAAATATTTCACACAGACGTTGTTAAATGTTTTGTAGAATTCTTCTGAAAATATTTGGCTGCATAAATAGTCATAATTAATTTGGTGACATTACAGACATATGCCTCGTATAAATATTTAATTCGTTAATAATAGGTATTTTATTTTGAACTACAAAATTATGAAAATTGACTGCAATATAGAAATCTAAAAATATATTATTGTCTTAGTAGTCATATTTCTTTAATAATAATATTATTATTATAATTCATATAATTCTTAAATCTATATATAGTCACCAGTACTTAGTACCAACTTTATATTTTTCCATAAAAATTACTTAGTCATTGAAGTTGAAGCTCGTAGAAAGTAAAAAGTTACTTTTGTAATATGCATAAATATAGAAAATTTGGTTCGCTAATACTACACAGTACAAATCCTTCGCTGTAGCAAATATATTAGATCTGACTCTATATAATTGTTAAATACAAAAAAAAAACAGAATACAACTAAACAAAAAGTAAATACAAAAAACACTGATGTACGATTAAAAAGTATCAATATCGTGATTAATTATGCATTAATTAGAAGTCAGGTATTGATGAGAATGAACCAATTAAATTATATGTATGAATGCAACCTAAACGAATTCGTTTAACTTACCCTAACAGCCATCTGCCTGCATATTGACAGCAGATTGGCAACAGAACTGACAGATTCTGTCTAAAGATCCGTAGCCATCTGCGTCCACATTTGGCTTGGGTTCTGCAAACAGAACCTGCTAAACAGAATCTGAAGGCGATTGGTAGCAGAAACGGAGCGGATTCTGCAACTTGAGCCATTCAAATGGATTTAGATGGCTCAAGTTGCAGGTGCTGCTCAGTTTCTGCTGCCAATCTCCCAGTAGATTCTGCTGAGCAGGTTCTGCATCAAATCTGCAGCCAATCTGTTTACGAAACCTGCTAACAGAATCTGTTATTACAGGTTTGGCTGACTGGGTACTTCCCTTAATTGTTTCTAAATGTTTACAGTCTTGATCTCAATTCTTTTGCAACACCTACAACTGTATAAAGCACAGAATATTTATTAAATCTAATATTAAAATATTTTAATATTTTGTGACGCCCGCGAAATGTACTTTTTTCCCTTGACCGTCCAGAGCCTCCATTAAGCTTGATGTGAAACTAAATTCTGAACTACTTTCGTCATCTTGATCTCTGTAAAAGAAAAAAAAAAATCTATCGTTTTCATTTTTAATTTGGAAATTTTATATGTACAAAAATGAACAAAAACATACAAAGTATCCAAACTCGTAAAACTGCCGTTCATTTCCGGAATATTGGAAGAGCCTTCGATCTTTATTAATTCCAAAAAGGAATTTACAGTTCCTACATAAATCCCTTTCGATCCAGCAATTCCTAAATAACGAGGACTAGATAATTCGATTAAAATTCGTTCTGGATTCTTCGTCGACGAGGTGTACGCATCGTGATCGAGTTTTACAATTTCCACGGATGAAAAATGAACGATAAACAAGTACGGTTTACGGAAGGCTGCAAATATAACGAGACATTTTTATTCATTTGTCATTTTATATTCATTTAGTTATGTTACGATTTTATTACCAAAAGCGAAAGGTAGGTGATTCCAGGTTGGATCAATGCTACGAGTTCTTTGGCCGTTTTCATTTACAAACATTCCAAACTCGTTATAACATAGCAATAGTTCTACTTTTCCAGGTACAAGTGAAACATTTAGAACGCAAACTGGGAAAATGCCTAGTTTAGCTACTCCCAATAGCGCGGCTTTGACCGAGCTGTCATCTTCTTCTGGAAACTCTGTCAACGTTGTACGAATCCAAGTTATTGCTGAATTCATAATTTTCAAAAGCAAAATAATATTTGTTCATTACCATCGACACAATAACTTTTGAGATCCATTTGGAAAAATTTATTACACCCTACAATGAGGATATTTTGTGTAAATATGGCACAGCTACATGGTTCAGTAGTTTCGAGTTCACGAACTCCAATAAATTCACCAGTATCTTCTTCAGTGCTCCATTTAAGCAATCTATATAGATAATATTAAACATGGCTATTAACTGTTACATTTAAGGGCAACTTAAACACTGCATAATACTAATAAAACTTACATCACGTGGGATGCTGTCGCTGCGCAAAGCAAATCCCCATGTAATTGGTACAAATGGCAACTATCAGTACCAGTTAAAACAGGTTTTGTATTAATTGCTGGCCTCGAGCATTCGGCAGCTACTGCGTTACTTTTTAATTGTCTTAGACTACAAGATACTAATTGCCTATTTTCACCAGCTATCATTAAAGCTATTCCCAAGTGAGGATGTAAACTTAATTGGTGTACCCTTTTTACACCACGGATCGCGGTGAGTGTTCGTGATTTAGATCCGCAATATGAAAACAAACCCTCCTCGGCACCCAATAAAAGTACACTCTCTTCGGGCAAGTTTACGGCACAATTTAAATCCAACTGAAAGATAAAAATCTTTTTCATTAGCGTATGACAACATTTTATAACTGAGCTCTATATGATTATAAAAAAATTCAATTACTTGATTTTTCTCCAGCTTCAATACAATATGATACTTCTTATTTTTATGGACATTGCTCAAATAATTTTGACTAGTAACAGACTTTAAGGCTTTCAACCAATTTTTCTTATCGGTCTGACTTAAAGCCATAATATCGGAACGCGATGTCGGCCAACAGGTGGTTGACGCATTCGACTCTACTCTAAAGATAAATGGCATATCGGACTTTGCTGTTCCCATTATATCTGGCTGGTGTACATTATCTAATACAGTAAAGCCTTCTTTCTCAATTAAATCTAGACGATTTATAGGAGACATTCCAGAAGATGGCTGGTGGTCGTAAGTACATAAACACGTTCCTTCTAATCGAAGGTACTTTCTTTCCCAACAAGCTTTCGACCGTTCTGGCATTTTCACCCAACTCTCCATTGATACTTCATTGTTTTTACTCTTTACATCGTACACGTCCTGTTAGCAATAATGGTCAAAAATTATTTTTAAATACTCCCTTATAAAATTGACATATCATCGGATATCATACCGTATCGGGTTTGTCTGGCTGATCTATGGTCAACGTCTGAACGCTTCCAGACAACGACGACAAGCTTTCGTCACTGTTCCGCCAACTTTTACCAAACTGTTTAGCAAATCCTCCAGGCAAGCCACAAGTAGCTGGTATGGAAACTGCGCACTTCAGATGCGTCATTACCTGGCATTCGCTACAAATCGCTGCACGTTTGCCGAATTGAATAGAATCTAAACACGCAGAACATTTTCCAGCTCTCATCGGTAAACCAACTTCAAATCGATGCGGAATATTATGCCCAATTCTTTGCGGTGTCAAGCGTTTGGATAGTAACTGTTCAGGAGTATAAGTTGTACTTCTGATGTCCGGCGCTATGGGAGATGTAGGTGCAGAGGTTGATGTATGCATCGCTTTCAGTGCCAATAACTGATCGGTTAGCGTTTTAACTTTAGCACGTTCTTTGGCCAGCTGGTTCTCCAATTCGCGATACCCTACTGGCATCCCTGTACCACTCGGTGGAATATTTTCTTTTTGTTTGGTACCTAGTATTTTATCGCATACTGTTTTCTTCTTTTTACTGCACTCTTCCAATTTGAACTGCAAGTAGTCTATCAATTTTGTTTGCTGCTGCCTGGTGCTTTCGGCTTTCACCTCCCTTTCCTGGTAAAACTGTCGCATTTCTTCTAGGATACTCTCTAATTCTGATATTCTCGCCCTAAGTTCTTGGCCTTGATCCACGCTATTTTGTAAATCATTCATTAACCCAAAGTTCGCCTCTTTTAGTTCGTGAACTCTCGTCAGGTGTTGACTGCTTTCCTCTTTGACGACTCTGGTTTCAGCTTTAGTTATATCTAAGGCTCGTTTAATTTCGGAAAAGTCGCATTCTAATTCGCCGCATCTTGTTGTCAAATCTTCGACCTGCATACTTAATTCTTGTACGAGCTTTTTGTACTGATCTCTTTGGGCGATCAAGCCGTTTCGCTCGCTTTCGATATCGCTTGTTTCCGATTCAAGTCTCTCAAGGTTCTGTTCAGCAGCGAGCCTCAGCAGCCTTTCTTCGTTTTGGGCGCCGCGTGCCTCGCGAAGTTTTGCTTCCGTTGCTTCTAAATCTTTTTGCAGCTTCATTTTGTCTTGGATCAATATATTTTCTCGTGTCTCGTGATTGTTTGTTAATCTTTCGAAGTCTGTAAGTTGTTCCTCTAGCACTGTGCACGTTTCTTTTAAAATTTCTGTGTTCAATTCAAATCCTTTAATTTCCTGTTCCAACTTCTCTATTTTTGATTCCAATTCTCTTTCTTCTTCGGAGTTCTTCGTAATAATTTGCGAGAAACGTTTATTTTCAGCTCTCAGACTGTCAACGCGATCTTGATTTATCCTCCCCTCTTTTCGAGCGGCATCCAATTCTCTGCGTAACGAAGCACTTGACGATTGGAGTTCTTCTATTTGATGGTTGGCCTGGGTTAAAGCCCTTTGAGCTGAATCTGCCTGCATTTTATTCCTAGAAGATTCCTTTGTTACTTCGTTCAACGATGTCTTCGCGCTCTCTAATTCTTTGAGCAGCCTCTTAGATTTCTCTTCTTCTTCTTTAATCTTATTGTCTAGTTTTTCGGTTAATTTTTGCTTATCCTCCTGCAAGGTTTTAACTTTTTCTTCTGCCCTTTTGCTTTCCCTTACTGCGATGCGTTTATCCAAATTTACGTCCGATAATTCCTTTTCCTTTTTCCATAAACTGATCTGCGCTTGCTTTGCAGTCTGGCGTTCTGCGTTCAGATTCTCTTTCATTGATTCAAGTTCTTGCTTTAATTTTTGTGCCTGTTCTTCTAACCGCGCATCCGATTTTTCTATGGTCCTTCTAGATATCGTACTTGTACTGGGTTGCACTGTTTCTAATTTAAGAGTAGCATTTTCTGCTTCCAATTTAGTAACGCTCTGCTCTAAGCGACGTAGCAATTCTTCTAAATTGCCAACCTTTCGCAGATGCATCTCTAAAATATATAATAAATTTGATCGAATACGTATGTTACCGTCGTTATCGTAATCGTGCGTTCATTAAAATATCGCTAGTCTTTAGAAATGTACCTTCTTTCTCAAGAGAATCCTGCAATCTCTTTTGCAATGTAGCCCTGTCTTGTGTAGCTTGTTCTAAGTTTAAAGTAAGTGCTTCGCTCTGCTCCAAATTCATCATTGTTTCATTTAAATCGGATTTCATCACCTTCGAACAATACTTAAATATTTAAAAAAACAGAATCCTGTAGAATAACTAAAATAAATCATTTATATTTATTTCTATACCTGTAGTTGCTGTTTCAGTTGTTCATTTTCGATTTTCGACGTTTGCAATTGCTCACGCGTTGTTGTTAGTAGTTGTTCCGACGCTATAGCATTATCTAATTGCTTTGATCTATCTTGCAATTGTTTCTTTAATGCTTCTATTTCTGTATCTCTTGCTGGTATCGTAGCCTGTATACTACGCAACTGTTCCTGACAGTCCTTTAATTCATTCTGCGCTAATTCTAAACCGACATTCAACCTTGACTGACGGCAATGATTGGAGTCCTGTTCATTTCTTAGTTTGGTCTCCAAGTCTGTATTTTTTGCTGCCTCCAAATCCAACTTTACCCTCAGTTCGGCCAACTGATTATGCGCTCGCGCACCTATTTCCTCTAACTTAGTTTCAACGCGATGAACACTTTGTCGACTGAGTTCTCTAGTCTTAGCTAGCGACTCTTTATATTGCATCTAATGAAATATATATATTTAACAATAAAAATAATATTTTCAGACAAAATATGTACATTTAACCCATCCTGAATTAACATATATATATATATATATTACTAACCTGAAATACTCTAAGTTTATGCAACTCTGCATTAGCTGTTTCAAGTTCACATTCTGTTCTTTGTAATTTGGAGCTCATCTCATTATTACTGGTACACAGTTCTGTAATCCTAACAGTTTGCTTTTCGATATGCTTATTCAGCTGTGTAATCTTATCTTTCTCTGCATTTTCCCACTTGCGCTTTGCATCCTTTATTAAACTAAGAGCTCTAGTCTCTAAGTCCCTCCTTTCTTGACGTTCTAACTCTGTCATAATAATATAATAATTGTACACAATGTATATATATATATAAACTTGGTGTTCACAACTTTCACTGCACGAACATGTGTGGCAGATATTTATTACTAATAGTGTTAAAAAAAAAAGGTAGTGACCCAATGCTATAAAGTAGATGGTATATGGAATATAGTGTAATCGTGATCCAAGCAGAAAAGTTTCACGATCACCCCACTGATTAATGTAGTGGCAGAGAAGTTTGACTTAAAGTGACCAAACTACGAAATATCTAATGAAAAACAATAAACTTGCCTAATGTTCTCTTTATTCCAGTTAACTCAGACTTTGTGGCAATTAATTCCCTTTCAAGTAAATCTGTTTCCTTATTGGACACTTCCAATCTCTTTGTTTTTTCCTGCAGTTGAGCCTCCATCTGTATCATTTCGCTAACTTTGTCTTGCAGTTCAAATATCTTTCTCTGTTTCTCTTGAAGTCCCTTCTTATTGTTATCCAATTGTGCTTCCATTTCGCTCTTCTCCTTGGAGAACTTTTCGAACTGAGACGAATACCTTTTGAATTTGAACTCGCGCCCGGATGTGCAATCTTTTGGAGCATCTCTGAAGGGTTCATCCGGTTCTGATGCGTCTGTAGCGACCAGTTTTATAGACGACGGACGTGACATCTGTGTTTTACTAGTTAATAACATTTATACAGTTAGTCTTATCAGTTTAGTTGCGTATCCCATGTATTTAATTTCCCAGCACTTAAGCGATTTAACTAAAGAAATATTAGCCTTATATTGTACAACGTGCATTAGGATTAGAGGCCATAGAGCTACCTTAGTAAACACAATAGTTAACACAAGTTTTACGTGAATAAAAGTCTGAAGTAAAGTAACGAAACTCTTTCGAATACGTATTAACCAAACCACATTTTGCAGCCCTTAATTCCTTCTCCAACTAATGTTTCTCTTTTGCGGGTGCTTCCCCCTTTGCAAATTTTTTCCCTGCCTTGACCTATCATACTTACAAATAGTGGACAATCTGCACCTTTGGGTTGCACACTGTACGAGCACGAAACTCCAAGATTCCCGCGATTTATAATTTGTGTAGATACAAATAACACGAATTAGCTGGATTCTATCAAGTGCACGACTTTCGTTGGTGATGTAACAATGTTTCTGTAGAGCTGTTCATTATGGATACACTGTGCCTAGGAGTACACTTTTTTTCAATTTTATCGCATCTCATAACGGTTGTGGATCAAACTCCATGGTTGTAATTCAAAAATCTGTTTGACGCCGAACAGTGATGCATTGCACAAGATGGCTGAACTATTATCGAATCGTACTGCCCTCTGGATTAATGAAGAGAACGAAATTTGGGTCAGTTCAAAATCCTTCGGTTCATTTAAACATATTATATTATCTGTAAACGGGTAAGCGCCTAAACAATTTCGCTTACTTCATTCACGATGACACATTATTGTTCTTACAAAAAGAAAAGATAAGAAAAAGGGATTCAATAGCTAAGCCATTAAATTTATAATGCAACAAACGTGCATTTCGAATACAAACTCAATACGATTTACAAACTATGTGATAATTGTAACCAATTCTGATTCCGTTTCAAAGTGAACAGTAACATAAGAAAATCGAATTTATCTTTAATAATATTCGTAGAAGCGTGGTGCCATTTTGCGTGCACCTTTGAATTCATTTAAGTATCCCAAAGTCTGTTTTCGTAATACTATACGTTTACAAGTTTCATTTGCATATGTGAATATTATCGAATTGCCCTTAAAGTGTTCTATCAGGGACACAGTAGGCATCAGAATCTATCCTCTCGAGCAATAGACGTAACGTAACAAATCCACACGACCTCGTATGATCGGTGAAATGTCAGGGTTGTGATTGTGTCTGATTATGTATCGACCATATTTTTCAACTTACACGATAAAGGGTTAATTATTTTACGATTATCGAACCACAGACGAGATATATGAATAATGAATAGACAAATCACCTTCTGAACTTTCGTGGCCCAACGTGACTGCCATACCGACAGAAATTCGATACTGATTTGAGCGTCCTCTGCTCACGAATAGTGACCAGTTGAAGCCCGATTATTTACTGAAGTAGCATTCGTGACGGGAGTCATGCAATTGTGTCGATATATGTGAATGTTCTGGGGGGAATTAGGGAAGAAATTTCCGCAGATGAGATATATATGAACTCTTATATCTCGCCGATGTCTGTGTCAAACGATTCTACAAAACGATCTGAACGCTCACAACGGTAAGAATTGTAGTTCAAATAAAGTTAAAGCAAGACAAATATTAGTTTGACGGAAATAGTTTACTTATTCTATAGTATAACAAAGATTACACACATTTTATTACACAGATGGGTTTATTATTACTAATAAATATATTTGTATCCCACTCTTTGACTAATATCCATACTGTAACACTGGCAATAAAAAATATTCAATTCGACAGGGTATTCAAAAAACACCCGCCTTAAAGAAAGAGCAACACCCCCACCGCCCAGCCAGTTACCAGCCAATTAGCGCAATCTATTTCAAAAATCTGCCTCTTTCGCCCAACGGATCTCGTAGTGAATTGACGTGCTCAGAGTGTCCGTTGAATTAAGGTATGTCACATAGGCTAATATATTCTTGAAGGCTGGAACTTATATACATTGTATTCATTGCCCTGTCTTTCAAGTTTTCTGTGGTTTCTTTGTTAATATTAATGAATATTTTGCAAGAAATTAAGAAAATATTGTGCAGTGAACGGAATCACACCACGCGGCGTGCATTTTCAATTCGATTCGAATATGCATATATGTACGTATCATCTCTTACGTATGCGTATACGTATTTCAGCTCTGAATTCGATTGTCTTGCAATATATTCTGCAGCTTCTAGCAATATTATTTTAATATTGGTGATTCTTAATTCATTTATCTGTTGATTCTGTTCCATGGCGTTCCTTCCGCTTGCTTCGAATCAAGACTGGCGGAACACGTTCGAACGTGACGCTGACAGGCGGGAATGCGCAGAACCGAACTGACTGACAATGAGTGCCATGTGGTTGTATCAACTTCTCGCTGACAGGTAAGCGTTCTTCAAATTTCTTGTTGAAATAAGTAGAATTCTAGAAATATATCCGTATCAAATTATAATTCATACCGCGTATAAGACTTGTATAATGTAGAGTCGCGTTGTAGATAAGTATTAACATAATACAAGCAGTCACTTGCGACTATTTGTTTACTGTTTCTGCCTGTGGTTAGGAAGCTTGTTTTTCCTGGAAAATATCCACAATATATCGCGAAACAAAAAAAGACCCTTATCAAGTAACGTATGCGTTGAAATATTTCTAGGAAACGCAGGCGAGCGTAAACAAAATTGGTGTTTGGCTTCAGTCGGATGTCGAACATAGCCGAACTAACCCTACTACTTGACACCGTGCTGGCAACACATGCGGAAGACATCTCAGTGAGGTACGTTTATAATAGCTACACCACAATTATTTGCTCTCTATTACCGCTGCTGTTTATTTAATAGGATTGTAATTACCACTTTACATAATATTGCTTCCATACTAAATCTTTTGTTAACATTGTGTGCCTATGCATTTGCAAATCGATTATTCACATTTTCTACAGAATTCGAGTTGTATTATTGCTTTAGTATATCACAATTATCATTACTTTCTTGCACTTGTTTAATTCCCCTTGTTATTCTTTGTTACAGGAGTATGGAGAGAGATGATTATATGGAATAGCTATAATCATATGGCTACAATGATGCCTAAGAATTCAATGCAGCCAAGGCCTGTGTACGTGAGCATTTTAATTATATTTTCATATTGGTTTTATATGATTTCTGACTTATACTAAGGTGAAACAACGACAATTAAAATATTTATAAAAACAATTAGATTATCTATACCAATTACAATTAAGTATTTGCAATTGGAATAGTATTTTTTATTTTGCACCTTTTGCATAATGCAATGTTTTTATGTTTTATATTTAAAAACATATGCAATAACTTATTGCATTGTTAATCATCCTTATACTTTCATATTTTTAATGTATATTTAAATTTTTCTAATGCATATTTACATATTTTTTGTGCCCCCTTGCATATTATTCATGCATATTTGCTTACATTTAATGCATATTTGCATATTTTAAACATGTTTTCTTTCAGAAAATTTTGCGACCGCGCGCAATGCGGTCGGTAGAGTCAATATTTGCTTCGAAGTTTTCTAGCTTTTTCAGAGCAAGTGGCTCTACTTAAATTTTCTTTTACACTTTAGCTACACGCGATTGTAAAGTCAGTGTTTTTCGTGTGCTAGTTATTAATTCTATTATCCAATCGCGAAAGTAGCATCTTAATTTGTTCGCGGATATAATCTGCAGTCACGTACATAGTCATTTGTTTTTTTTTTCTTATATTCGTCATCTGAAGTAGAGTCAGTGCATCACTGAAGGGGATGTTTTATGCGACACTGATAAAGTGAGAAATGTAAGTATCTTTTAAACAATTCTCAATTTTCTGTGAAGAATTACATTCTGTAGATTTAATAGTAGTTTCTAATCTTTTTTGCTTTCTTGTTTAGTTACAGTCTGCAAGCTTCCCGACCATTGAGTTAAATTGAGCTGCCTCTGTGATGTTCCTGATGTCTTCCACGAGTACTTCCTCTATTTTTCCAATCAACGAGTTGGTGAGTCGCATGCGTTTTGGTTCCTCCGGTCCCCAATCATGCCGTAGGACGATTGGTCCGAACCGGCACGGGTGACTGGTTGTATTTTTTAGTAGTTTTGCGAGCATAGCGACCGCCAATATTTTCTTGTGTATTATTTCTTATATCAGATTAGATCTGCCTTCTTGTACTCCGTGTTTTTTAATATAAAAAAATATTAACTATAGAAATATTTCTTATTGAATACACGTTGACATTAATAAATGCATCAGACAAAGGTGTATACATATAGTGGGGACATTGTATATTAAATTTATAATTGCATTTCTAGTCAATTGAAAATTGTTTTCACTGTTGAGCAGTGCAGAAGTCGGATACCCCCCGACTTCGTTACTGCAAGTGTTTCATGATTATAGTAATTGTGTATTAAAACAATACATATAACGATACGTATATTAAAATCAGCACTGAATGCGCATAGCCAATGCTAGCATTTAATATTAATTTTCATATGCTATAGTCAACTCCTTTTCGTATGAAATTTATTGCACATTATGTACAAGAAGGCACTTTGTATATGGGTAGATTTTTAAATCGGAGTAGCTATCTTGAACAATTTACTTCGATTAAGGAATCACCTGAGGCTTATTTAATAGCTTGTCAATTTTTCAAGTAAATATTTAATTGCATTTATTTCTTAATTACAAAGTCGAGTCATTTTTAAACAGATTGAAAATAAAATATTCTATTAGCTATTGCTATTTCACGTGTACTAATCATCTTTTTAGATCAGGATTTTCAGGTTTAACCCCTTCCGTGTTCATTGCCAGGAACTCACTCACGTGCCCAGGTGCTACTTGGGTGAGCGAAAGGCAATGGGCACGATGATCATATAGTTTTTAAAATAACAATGTTTAGCGGCTGACATTTGCTAGTGTACCGTGCACGACGTATTTTCCACATTGCGTGTGTATGTGGTTAGGCCGTGGAATTGCGTCGGCTCGGGAATTTGATAAAAAATAATAAACGTATTTAGTAATATGTTTTACAATTGCATATACATATACATTGAATACCATACGAGTTATGAAAATATGGCAAACAATAGAGTACTATACCAACCAAGTATACTTATTTGAAAGAAAATCAATATTTTGTATATACGTTTACGCACATTTACGCAATGGTCGCTAGCCTTTGTCAGCCGATTTCAGGAATTGGTACGTACCCTTAGAGTGTGAATGATTGTATGCCAAGCTCGGGTGTCGGGGGCGTCCCGGGACGTCTCCCTAGTGTAGGCTCTTGCGCCCGAGTGTTTGATTGAGAATCGTGGAATGAGGTGTGTTTGTGTGAATGCTTTGCCATTTTTTAAATATAGGTCTAGGTAGGATAGGTAGTATACCTTCTGGTGTGCCTGATAGATATAAGTAGGTAGGGCCGGGCAGGTTGACACAGTCTCTGTTCGGGTAGGCACTATTTCGCGTGTTCAACCTGTTTCAGGAAATCTGATTTGAAAAGTCGACGGTGAAGCTGTGGCGCGAACGAAAATGCGTTCGCCTCTGGCTTTGCCCATCGATTTTTCGAATTTTTCGCGGTCGTGGTCGCGATTTGGCTCCGAAACGTTACGTTATGCTCGAGGCTGCACGTGTGAGCGATGACCGATTACAATTTTAATCGTAATCTTTACGATTCTCCATAATCGCAATTTTTACGATTGTCTTTACTCGTGATTCGTCCACGTGTGTTCCGTTTAGCTACGCGGTTTAGATTTTTATTTTATTTTTTTGTTTGTTTGCGAATAGAGTCTCGAGCCTAGACTAAGTTTCAGCGGGCATTGCGCCCGAAGAAAAGAAGAAGCTAAATGCCGAAGAGGCCCGACAAACTGTCGCTCAAGAGGGCAACTACCAATGTCTCTGCATCCTTTGGATGGAGAGCCATTCTTTCTTACTATTTTGTCACTATGCTCGCTTTTGTATGCTGTAGTTGTAGTTTATTGTTTGGCCAGCAGCATTGCCTGGCCCACCATCATCGTATTGGGCAAATCGCGATTTTTATTAGCGTCGCGTACGATTGAATACGGTTTGAATTAGTGTTGCTTTTATATTATACTATACTTGTGATACGTACTTGCTTCTAGCGTTGCGATAATAATTTTCGTGTTCCTTTTCTATACAGGTATTTAAATAGCATTTACAGTACTACGATATTTTTCTATCGCGATTATTTTTCTTAGATTTTCATATAGTGTGGCGATGATAAATGATCGCGATCTTTAAGTAGCGTTGCGACCACAATGAAATGCCCAAATTGGTTCCTGAGTCACCAAAGGCAGCTATTAAAGCTGCATAAGGTGATTGGTTCGATGGTAGTCCTGGATGCGACTATCATGACTTCTCCGTTATTAGTGTTGCGAATTAAAAATGATGGGTGCAGTGAATTACTATTTTTTTAAATACATACGAAATACTATATTAGAGGTAATGAAGCACCATACGCGATTGACTTTGCAAGTAACGCAGTAAATTTGTGTTGCGAAAGAGAGCGATAAACCACTGACGGTTTATCGCTCTCGTGCTTATAACAATTGGACGATAATTAAAAGTAGAATGCGCCTCTGGCTATTGAATTTGTTTAATGTTCTAATTTATTCTTCTTCTTTGCCTCTCCCCTTTTTATTAACACTAAAAACGTGTTGTTTCATCTTAGTAACCAAGTAAATGTTTGCATTTGTAATTCATAATTATTATTCAGCATATTTGCATTTTGGAAGAACAGCCTACCTTTTTACTACTCCACTATTTTTTTCAAAAATGCTACTCTCATACATTAGTTTGTTACAGAATTATTAAGTTAAAGGAGATGACAATATAATAGAATATTACGTCAAATACATTAAATAACATACATTGCAACGTATAAGTAATCAGAGGCTCAAGAGTGATGTTGTATGGATCAAATAAATCGAAGGAAGTCATATGATTCAAAGGAAATGATACGCATTCGCGTCGAACATGCTTGCTATTTAATTGTCCCCTTTTTCGTAATTATTAATTCAATAAATTAATTTGTTACAGTTTCTGCGATTGTCAAACGCATCGATTCATCGATATATTGTTTCAAGTATATTAAGAAAAGTGTAAGCACTTTCGGAGTTGAAGTGGAGTATTATAAATTGAAGCAATAGGAAAGATTATTTAACACGAAATGATAGAAACAATCGCACTGTCATACCTAAGAAATATCACTAAATTCTTATGAACTTTGATCTGTTTCAGGTTGCACGATCACGATCTTAATGAAAGAAGATTCATCATAAAGTATCCCTTTCTCCCTTCTTTATATCCCTTTAGATTATTTCTAGATTATTTCTTAAATAAGCAGGCAATAGCTTTATACTTAGGCAAGCAATTCCAAGTGAAATTCGCTCTTTAATTAGGCAGACAATGTTTAAGTTAAGATAAATTTTTAGTCAGGCAGGTGCTTTCGTATGTTTCAGGTGCATGATCATAACGTCCATGAAAGAACATCAAGATTCATCACGAAATATCCCTTGCCCCTCCCTTTATATCCCTTCAGATTTTCAATTAAGTAGGATATTTCTACATTAAATCATTTTTTAAATAGGCAGGAAATTTCGAAATTAAATTAGCTTTTTAGTCAGGTAGGATGCTTTAAGTTAAGATTCAATTTACTTTGAGTATACGTAGGATTTATTTGAACTACGTGCATGCTAATTTGTATTATAATCTTTATTCTATAGTTTAAGTCAGGCCTGACAGAAATTTTCTTTTCAGCTCTCGCTATAATTAATCATTGTAAAATAAGCTAATGTGTATTACAATTTTTATTCTTTACCCCGAAAGGTTTGGCAGAATTTTGATTTTCAGCTTTCGCTATAATTAATCATTGTAAAATAAGCTAATGTGCATTACAATTTTTATTCTTTACCCCGAAAGGTTTGGCAGAATTTTGATTTTCAGCTTTCGCCGCAATTATTTATTTTAATACATTTTACTTACCTAAACAATCTATAAGCTAATTTATATTATAATCTGGATTTTCTAATTGATTTTAGTTTATGAGATTTTCTATTTTCAGCTTTCGTCGCAATTATTTATTTTAATACATTTTACTTACTTAAACAATCTATAAGCTAATTTATATTATAATCTGGATTTTCTAATTGATTTTAGTTTATGAGATTTTCTATTTTCAGCTTTCGCCGCAATTATTTATTTTAATACATTTTACTTACTTAAACAATCTATAAGCTAATTTATATTATAATCTGGATTTTCCAATTGATTTAAGTTTATGAGATTTTCTATTTTCAGCTTTCGTTATAATCATTGGAAATCATTGCTTCCATCCATTGTTATTTTGCACGTTTGCATTGAAGTAGCGTTTAATTTGTAACGATTTCCGTAAACAGATGGAGGTGGAGCGCGATTAGAGCCGCGCGGGTCTCCATTCGCAGCAACCTCCACGTGGTGAGACCTGGGCAATCGATGTTATTTATCATACATTTACCATGTCTATTGGTTATTCTCCTGTGACACAATTGTTAAATATATGATAAAAGCGTCGAGCAAATAGGCTGCGATTTTTCAATAGTTTTCCTGCGCGTAACGTTACGAATTCGTTTGATTCATCTTGTCACCGTCGAGACATCGCAATAGACCAATCATACAAACGACCAATGAGAAATGCTTCCATACACAGATAAATGTTAGTGAAAAGAAAATCTTCATACACGAGATGCTGTTATGTGGTCACTTCCTAAAAGTCACATGAATCTCGTGATGTATTAATGCTATGCCTTAACATTACATCACATCGCAACTTTCTACATCCTCTTCGCGGTACTGTTAGACAAATTTTCCCGGCATTTTGATCACGTGAAAGGATTCCACGAGCCATCGAACACCGAGTTAATATTTCTACCCGCACGGACTGAGCTCTTTTCGTGCTTGGAAAAATGAAAACAAACATAAAAGTGTTAGATCACGTGAAAAGTGAACGAGCTGCTTAAATATTGCACGCAAATGTTTGGCGAAACTTTGATACGATGAGAGATAAGAGAAATTGCTCGTGCTGATCTCGATAAAGAAGGAAGGAATGTATGGGGGGAAAAATATCGTCGGAAAGATAGTGTCTTAATTAGCGATTAGTTTACTAGGAAACATTGTGTCGATGGAAGCCAGTGTCATCTTATCACGGCTGATTGTACGTTTTACCGGGACCATTTACTTTCTCAGCGCCATTGTACCGTGCCTCGGTGGGCACAGATGTCCTTTTCCTGTTTTCCCTATCTTTTCCCTGGACATTAACCCGCTATTAGACAGCAGGAGAACGTTACGTGGAATTACGTAAGTTCGTTTCCATGAGTTTCAGAGCGTACTGCCGGTGTAATCGTCGTAAGCCGTTACTTTGATGAGATTGAACTTCCTTCGACGGTCGAGCGCGATGCTTACGGATGGCATATCCCATTAAAAAATATGTCGTTTCGTATATCCTGATCGGTGGTTAATAGTTCATAGAAGAGTAACTGTACCGCTCGATTTATACGCTCTGCCCAAAGGAGCGTCGATGTCGTGGAAACGTAGTCTGAATTTTATTACAATTTTATTGGTGCGTTAAATAGGTCGCGTAATGTAACGGTATGATTATAATTGCGTCAACAAGAACTGTTGCCTAGGCCTAGTTGGTCGTTATATCATATGGACTGTGGTATGCGTTACGCTTGCCGATAGAAATTCGCTGCGACATTACTTGTTGAGACACTGAAGTGTTACAGGACACCGATGCGCCCAGGTACTTGGCCACTCGAGAGCTTAACTGCTTGCGTATTCAGGTGCTCGAGTAAGTATTTGGGCGCTCAAGTCCTTAAGCAGTGGACCACTCAAATATTACGAACAACCACCTGTCCAAGTATTCATGTATAGAAATGTGCTTAACTATCGTGGCATTAAACACCGTGGAACGACGAACGCGAGGAAACAATAGCGTAGAAGCGCTCCCTTTGACTATCATTTAATGAGATGTCAGCCTAAACAACGGGCATCGGTCGTGCAGGCCGCTTAAGTAAATTGTCTCGTAGTTTCCACACCGGCGAGCAAAACTGTTTTTTTTCCGCGCATCTTCTCCCTTTTCGTATTCCTTTTCGTCGCCGCGTATCGACGTCGGTCCCGTTGGATTTTGCTTGGAAAACGTGTTTCGCATTCCATCGAACCGGAGAGAACACGCATACCATTCGTTAAGATCTTGTTTCACCTAGTCATTCACAAAGGTGCAAATTATCCGCGGCTTAGAGAGCGGTTAGAGTTCAGAGCTTAATTTACATTTGCTTCTATCATTATCGTGCCATTCCATTTTTATTTCTCTGCCGAATTAATGAGATAAATATAATACCCAGTTATTATTATCGCCCGTTGGTTTCCAATCGATTTGACGAAGCTTTTCAAATTACAGGGATCGAGAGTTCACCGCTTTTCTCGCGCAGCACCTACTTCCTTTCATACGTACACATACGAATATACTATGGTCTGTCAGTTAGGGGCTCATTACAGTTATTATTCGACAGATGTGGTAGAATGCAACGATTACCATTCTAATAGGGGAATAATCCTTTTCACCACTTGCCAGTGACGGTGCATTACAATCCAAGCACAGCATACATTATTTATACAAACATTGTACATCTTATACTGTTTATCTGTACGGTCAATTGTACGAATGATACGAATGTACGAATACGGATGTACGAATCATATATCGTACATACCATGTCCTCTTCATTTCTACAATTAATCCGATTAAATCTTGCATACGATATTGAATAACAGAAAGCTCGACCATACTCAAATTACAAATGATATTTTGCTCCCCGAATTTCTGAAATTTATATCCACTCTTATATCCAGATTTATATCAAGTTCCTCCGTGTCTCTGCAAGTTCGCCGACGATACTTAGCGAATCTGGTTAGCATTTGCGGCGGAGGTGTGCTCCTATATCGGGTGACCCGAATAAATAATATGTTCCAAGATCTAGTTCCAATTTCTGCTCACCCCGTTTTCATCATCGCGCGATCAGATACGCTCGATCGCGTGTGCAAATCGATACTCGCGGATTGAGTAACTTATCGCGGGTGAATACTGTAGAGATTTTCGTTCCAATCGACTTCTGTCTATTCCCATTCTTCTCTCTACTTCGCTCTTTCCCATGCCCTCCCTGCCACTCGGTATGAAATAATTGCTCTTCTACGATTTGCAAGTTAAATTGAATCTTGATACATGTGTATTACTTAGTGCAGCAATTGGATCTGTTACATTTATGCGGGGGAGGAATTGTTGGTTGCTCGACGTTTCGTCGGACTTTGTTCAAAATAGGCAGAGAGTGTAAATATTTGTTCCAGTGTCCTCCTATTCGATTTGAATGTCTTCTATGCAGCCTATGCGCATCACGTCCCTGCAAATCGTCTCATACACGAACTGACCTGAATATGTAATAAAGATAAACGGCGAGGTTTAGTTTTAGCTTCGCCTATCATTTATATTCTTAACTAATCTGCGCGTGTCAGGTTAATGCCATTCGTCATTAACGATGCTTCTCGCGTTTATCATATTAAAGAATCATAATGAAGAAGAACGCTGAACTACCAAAAAAAAAAAAAAAAAAGACACGCAGAAAATCCTCTTTGGAGATCTACTCGACTGTCAAAGCCCACGAGTACTCAGACACTCCAACGCTCGAACGCTTCAGCGGTGCTGTACTTGAAAATTAAAACGGGGACGAATTGCAAGAAACGAAAACATCATATCTCTATGTTTCAAAGAATATCGCAGGGTCAAATCAACGCGAGGTAATTACGAATCAGGCCGATGCGTTCTCTGATAGCTAACCGCAGCATAGTTCCATATACGCGCCGACCACAGCGTACAAAACGAAATCCTTGTATCACGTATTGCCAATGATACACCCCGTGGCGATCACGGGTGAAAATAAAATAGCGCACTTATCCACCGGCGGAGATCCATGCTACGCGCCGACTCGAATGGCAGCGAAAGTTCCAACTGCGGCCGTATATCGTGGCAAAACTGAGTTTGATACCGGAGTGGACACTATCGGCTTGAAAAAAAAAAACAAAAATATATAAAAAACGAAAGGGGTTTAATTCGTCTAACCTCTTAAATAACTTCTTCGTACGAAGAAGTTAAAGATTTCCGAATAACATTGGTATCGGTGCGATGGTAACGATTCATTTCAATTTCCAACCTTCGAACAATATCTGAAGATCCTAAAGGGCTGTATAGGCACGGCCGGTTCTACTGGAGAACCAAGAACTTCTTGCTCCTTTATTTGGCCCATGCAACCATTTTTATGGCTCACGGTTTCGGCGGTCCAGAGATATCGAGGCAGCTTTACGAGCGAACCCGGGGAGGCAGACTAACCCCAGCCTTGTGTAGGGTAAGGTTCAACTTATCCAGAGAATTTCTCGCAAACCAATCTGTCTTCGATGATCGTACGAATTTACTATGCGACAGTACGAACGTATTGAACGGCGTTAAGCGCGGATTAATGTGGGCAATTGCGTAACAGGACGACGAACGTTAGGCCGAAAGAGGAAAAAAAGAAACCTGCAACTTTCTATCAGCATGTGGCACGTGCGCGCAACTCGAATGATCGTGCAGAAGAAATAGAGTCATTAGTATCGATGAAACTCGAACGACCCTGAACAGAATGATCGTCTGACGCGGATGAATATGAATTCGGCCTTCGCCGCGCAAGAAATTGTAAAAGCCGCGAGGGAGCTTTCTATAAATACGCTTTTTTGCGACGCCCGTGTAATGTTCATGGTATCTATGAATTATGGATGATGTTATGCCGTGAGACACGACGATGAAATTGCCTTTGCGCCAGGCAAACCCTTGTCGCAGCTGTCGAACAGTCTTTTATTTACGTAAATTTCTCGCGTTACCGTCAAGTCGGATTTATATAATTTTGTTGACGAACAGTACGCTTGCGATTGATCGACCCGTCGTCCCAAAATATTTGATTTCTTCGAATAGCACAATAATGTCCGGTTTTTCGTCACAGATTCTTTGCTGCTCGTGCAATACAATATGCATTCGGATTACGAGGGCCGGATGATATCATTGTTCGAACAACCGTGTACTCGCAGTCCTGAAACGCTCACGCGTCCCACCTTCACGCAGCCTCTTAATTGCATAAAATTCTTATTCAAAAGCGTGTGCCGCAATGCGGCCACGGGAAATTCACGAAACCCGCGAGTTGCCAATTCAATATCACCTGACGCGACGGCAAATTTCATTCCAGCTATAAAGCAGGGTTATTCCTGATATTCCAATTTTCTCTCCAGGAAGCAAACGTTGCATCGTTCGAAGAAATATTTGTTTTTCAAAATGAACTGTTCAAGCTGTCCGTGGTGACTCGAATCGTTTCGCTTTATAGGTGTCTACTGAACGGGCCCGACACCAATAAGATTACCATGGCGGTCGTGATCGGCTGAACCCTTTGATCTGGTTGATCCCTCGTTAATCGGTACACCCTATAGAGGCACCTGGCATCGGGTTAAGCGAGTCGAAGAGTATCTATATAAGCGCGTAGGTGGAGGGGGCATGGTCCCCGTTGGAGGCCTCGACGGTAGAAAATCGTATTGGGGGACCGCTTCAGGTCGGACGAGGAGAAACAGATGTACGGAACATCAGGGAGAAAAGGTAGGCAGCAATGGGACGGAGATGGCGCTAGTTGTGTCCAGAGGAGGAATCGTTCGCCATGGGCCTGTTACTTATGTTCGCCGTAGTGATGGCACCGATCTGATATTACATCCATTAGGGAGCCTCGTCCAACGATTTGAATATTCCTTAATTCGACGCCAACTAAAGCCAAGAAGCGGCCAGGCAGCCTCGGCGAACCTTCAACTGGCTTGCACACTTTCGGTAACTATTGACTTCGTTTCATTGAAGACTTTTTAATTGAACGTACTTAATCGGTATCGTCCATTCTAGGTCGCGCGTGAACACACGCGTTCAAGAGCAGCGTTGGGCCCGTCGCGAGAACATTTTGGAGGTGTACTGAAAAATCGGACGAGCAATCGACACCGGCCGCGTGTTCTCCCCATCGCTAATCAATGAGCCTTTCTACCTGCCTGGCTCTTAACCTGCCATCCTCTGGCAGGGGCAATGCGCATCGAGGAGGCTAAAACAGGCAGGCACGAAGCCAGTGGAAAGGTAGAAAGACAGAGAAAGAGGGAAAGGAGAAGGGGCCCAGTTCCTCCACCACTTGGCGTTCCCTGCGCAACTCTCCTCCTCTACCCCACCCCACCCCACCCCTGCCCGGTCTGTCTCCGTTCCGCGAGAGGCCCCGGGACTAAAATTCAGGACAGAAAACCGTCCGGTTAGTTCGAGGCTGCTGGCAGAGAACGCGTTACCGGCGATCGCGAGTCGATCTCGATACAAGGTGTGGCGGTTCGTCTGAAAGAGATATAGAAGAGAGATAGGAGAGGGGAAAAGGGAGACGTAGAGAAGATCAAGACCCGTCGAAACGGTCATTCGAAAGGAACGAGAGGGGCCTCTCAGCAAAGGCTCAGGCATAAGGCCCCGGAGTCGAGTCGCCTTTCTCTCTTTTCGACGCTCGCCAGCTCGTTCAGCCTTTCTCTCTCGCTCACTCTCCCTTCGTCCGCATTTCACTCGAGCTCTTCGTGGAGGATCCCCGCCGTGGAGTCAGTATCCCGTGATGGTTAGGTACGCGCGAAACGACTCGCGCCGCGTCGTTGGCAAGTGAACAATTCGGACGAGCGACGCCTTCATAACTACGCACAGGATACCAGGAGACTGTACTGGATTTGTTCTTCCTTTCGGGGGAGGGGGTGTTTACTTTTGTTGGTTCCAACGCGCAGCCAAACGCGAGCGGGGCCCCGGTATCGTTCCGTTGATTCCCTGCTAAACGCGACACGAAACGTAACCGCGGTCGCACACGAGCATCGCGCTTCACGTAGGACATTTGCGACAGCTTGGAGAAAAGTGTTGGCGATTTGGCGAGCAGCTGTCAGGATCGGTCGAGAGAGGTGTCTCTTCGTTTCTGTCGTCGGTGTGCTCGGCCAGGATTCGTGTACATACATATATAGATACGGTGTGCATGCTGCGAATACGTACGTGGGCCGTACGTACCGTACAACTTGTTCCTCTGCTCACCGAAACCCGCCGTAGCCGACCGCTCACAGAAGACCCGTTGCCTTCGTCGCGCTGTGTTGCTTAATTCCAAGCGAAAATCGCCGCGAGCTCGAAGCATCCCGGACCCGTTCGACGCTGGTCAGTTTTTGTGCCTCTTTGTTATTCGTTTCGTTGAATTTTGGATAATCCTGTGCACGGCTCCAAGTGGCAAACACACGTTCGCCTGTAATAATTTTACCAGAGTCGAGTCTAAATCGTGTGCGTAAGACGCGACGGAGATAACGTGGTTGTCATTGAATTTGAACAGACCCGCTGTAAACTGGACACGAAAATGAGTCCACGGGTTTCCTCAATGCGACACTGAATCTGTCGCGGCTTCGAAAGTCTCGATCCTGAAACGTGAACGAAATTTTGAGCGTACACCGACAATAATTGTAATGGAGTTTGCATGCAAACGTCTACGGCACTATTAAATCAGTAGTTGCACGCTCGATGCTACGTGGCCGGACAACCGAATGCAATTTATTGTTAACAGAAACATAACTCTTGTTGTAAAACAGCGCTGTGCCCGTAAGTAAAGCGCGCCTATTACATATTTACGGCTACACGCTGGCGTATAAGATTTCGAAACGCGTGTAACACATAAATAGAGGGAAGAAACGTGTACCGAGCCGCGGCGGTAACGTGCGCAATTTCGCATGCTTCGATCGCGTGCATTGCGAACGGTTCAAGTTTGTCCACTCCGAGGGACAAAAGTTCATTATTTTCTGAAATCGCGTTCATTCGGGCGCGCGCTCTCCAAACCCGCTGCGCGAGATATCAACGCCAATTTGTTATCGGAAAGCGGAGAAAAGTAATCTACATTTATGTCTCGATGGTTCCAAATATCGCGCCGTAGATTGGACATCTCGATCGATATACGTTCATCCTGGGGAGAAAGAGGTAATCGATAATCTCGACATTGATCCTGAACACCATTCTGTTCCGGTTCCTGGGATATTTTCGCTAGAGCTATGCTATCGACGCGATGCAGATCGGTGGGAACCGATTGCTCGCGAGACAGTTAACGTAGAAAACGGGTTTAAGCGTGAAAGTAATTGAGGAAGCGGATGAACAGACAACCCGTTCGTGTTCTTCGCCGGTCGGCCGCGGAGGCAAAGCTTGCCTCGTGGAAAATCGTCGTGTGTTTTTTTTTTTGCACCGGGGAAACGTTATAGACAAGCTGCCTTTCCAATAAGACGAGACTTTGGTAACAAGAGTTTCAGTAATTACCGTGTCACGGTGAAAGATAATGTACGACCACGATTCCGGCCGATACTTGAGCAATGCATTCGATTAACTACCGAGAACCTTGAGATTATTCGTGCTGTATGCAAAGGTTACACGTGTCCAATGAGGTACCGATACTCTGTTCTCTGTCGTGAAACCAGTATCCTTTGAATATTCAATTAAATCACTTGCCGTTTTGGAAGTCGATGAAAATAGATACCGTTCACATTTTCCCCGTGCAAGACCGCCTTTCTCCGGCGAAGGCTACTTTAAATTGGTCCTCCTACTTTTCAACGCAGCAATTTTACAGTCCTATAGCGTGACGTAGCATTTGCAATTTCCCAACATTTCTCTAAACCACTTAACACCACGGTATTCCAGATGAGCACTCTTAAAATTCAAATACCACGCCAAAATACCTCCAACTATTTTATTCGTACAGTGGTACCATCAAAATTGGCGCGGTATTTCTACCTGTACCTATGCCGCAACGGTATCCACCTTTGCCCTTCAAGCAACGCCCTAAAATATTAATCCCCAAACTTTTGTAAGGTGAAAAGCATCGAGTCGATATTAACGAACGACATCGTTTTCCTTCATCTTTCACAGTGAGTGATGGCCCTGCGTCTGAGGACCGGCAAGGATGTCAAGAAGAGTTCGTACTACGTTTGGTACCTGGGCGCGAGGGAGGCCAAGGGGGTCGACGCGATGCCCGGTGCCATAGCTTACCTGCTCGAGCGAGAACGGCTTCAGGAGCCTTTCAAGGTCACGCTGCAGGTGAGTGGTACCATTTCGAAGATCCGGTTTCGTGGTCGAAAATATCGCGAAAACTAATTGCCGGGGTCAGAAAAGGGGGAGGCGCGGCCACGCTTCTTCGTTTCGTTTCGTTTCGTTTCGTTTTGAAACGCGCGTGTCCACCGGCTGGCAGTGAAAGCAAGCAAGCAAGCAAGCCTGCAGGTCGAATAAAAATCACCAATTTATGACCTCAGCCTACATACCAGAATCGCCGGGCCTCGACCTGTCTGCGGCGATTATCAGCTTCCTCGAGAACGCTCGTGTTTTTCCAAGAAATTCTCCGCGAAAGAGAGAAAAATGTGAAAAAAAAAAGAGAGCCGTGGCTGGACCTCGGATTAATGGGCTCCCGTTGGGGACCTTCGGGGTTTTCGCCGGGACGAAAGCAACCGACGCGATATGTAAATCGGCTCGATGGTCGAATTTTCTGCTGGTCACATTTTTATGGGAACCCTTGTTTTTCAAATTTCGGGTCGCGGATCTCCGCGGAATCGAACGAGTGTACCGGTTTATTGGCCGATCTGCGCGTCTAGGTTCTTTTGTCGCCGATTTTTTGGGCCGTCGTTGTTTGTTCGTTTCGCGGAGACACACGGAATGCAGAGAAACGGCAAAAATATCGATAGTGGAAGCGTTCTTAACAAGTTTCGGCCGTCCCATTTGGAATGTCAGGGAAAGAACGTGGAATTGGATAATGGTCTCTTAAAATTCGTTCCGTGTTGTTTCTAGGAAAGCTTCGCGCGGCGAGATTCCCTCGAAACCTAGATTTGGTTGTTTCGAAAACGTGCCACGAGCAATTGTTGCATCAGAAAGTTAGAAAAGTTCCTGGAACGATGTCAAGTGATTCATCTTCGTCGTGCATCTTCTTCCGCTATAAATCTACCGGCTAAACGAGCGAACTTTCGATGAACCTTTAGCTTCCTGCCAATTTTCCTTCTTATTTATTTCTCTCGAACGAATTCTCGGTGATAATAATTGCGATGGATTTTACGGGAGGTTTTGATCGATTTCGCGGAATCGATGTTGCGTTCATTTTTTTTCTTCAACTCGGTTTAATAAGAGGCCCGACGCAGCGAGGTTAATTAGATAAGCGTAATAAAAGATTCATTGACCCGAATGTTAGGTGAAACGAGCACGACGCTAATACATCCGGCGCGTTCGATATGGGAAAGAGAAAATAAATGTATGACACCGAAATTGTCCGGCAACCGTTAAGCTGGCGTGGTGCTCGACATTTCCGTTGCATGTCAATTGAAATTTGCTAAAAAGCGCCTCGTTATTCCGTGATTCCCGAGCAAATTGCCGTCAACGTAACCGTTGCGCACGAAATCCGATGGACAATAATTTCCATTCGAATAGTCGATCTTTCGTCGTACACTTGCGTCCGGTAAATGCGTGGAAAATAATTCACTCTAATCTAGAGCATTGAAAATCGTCCTTGTAGAATATGTGTTTCGCATTCCAGAGGAACACCAGGCAGCAATTTTTCGCACGTTTACTTCTCGAAACTTTATCGCCTGGAAAACAAAGGCACACTTTATCGACCCGTTGAATCTTAATGGACATCGTTCCGCGCGTATTTTAGCGGACGTGTTAATTCGCCGCAGGCACGTGTACCTGACAAAAAGGTGTGAAAAGAAAAGAAAAAAAGAACGATTTCGAAACACCCCGAGGCCCGCCTAATTGTTGTGCAAGTGTAATTGCCAGGCAGTTGCGAGAGGCTGCTCGCCCTGGGAATACTTTACCCGAATTTTTGGCCGGTGAACAATCGCGACAGCTTTAACAAAACAGTCGCCAAGAGACAACGACGGACGAGAATTGCTCCGCGGTCATTTTCAGCGGCCGATTTCGTCGAAACCGCAGTCGCGAGGAGAGCACTGATTATTATTCGAGCACAAGGATTTTGCAAATTTTCTTGCAATCCTATGCATTCCGTCTTCGGCGCGTGGGCAGAACTTCTCGGAGATCGTGTGCGTTTCAATATCTTGGCTAGAAAGGAGTATATTATATGTACATCCTAATATCGTCGTACTGGGCAATGTTATTCCACCTATCTATACTTCAAAAAGAATGGAATTGGTCTTTTCATTTGTTACATTCTTCTGGATCCCATGGAAGAGGATTCCGTTTGTCCAATGCCGTATTACTTTTACGATCGACCCGCGTCGAAAATCAGTCGACTACTCGTCCACTTCGTAATGAATCCTCACCGCTGTTAATGGAACTGCGCTCGAGTAATTCCATCGCCTCGGGGCGAGCAATGCAACGGCTATCGATATGCTTATAGGCGTGCTCTTAAAAACGTGATCGTAAAATAGAGAAAGTCTGATTTTTTTTTTTTTTTTTACTTTTCCTCTCTTCTTATAATATCGTGCTCACTTTCATCGTAGCGCTGTTATTATTTGCTTTCCAAATGGAAATTGTATTATAGTTTTACGCATAATGTTAAGCGCCGCGAACTTGCGCTATTGTTACCGGCAAGAACATTTTCTTCTCAATGATAAGGCTGCTCGTTGAACTATGCCGTCTATACAATTTCGCGGGGGGGGGGGGCCTCATTAATATTGAACTATGTTGATCGCGGCTGTAACTACGGTCGTGCATTCGCAGCGCATATTTACGCGAGCGAGGTGCAACCGAAAGCGTCAAGTGCTTCCTTCAAGCCGCAACAATAACTGCAGATTAATTGCATCGCGATCGTGAAACGGCGTATTCATAAATTGTCACATACATTTCCGCAATTCCGATTGAGGACGAATCGCTGCCAATGATCGCTTACTAAGTGCACCCCCTGGCCGCTTGTATCTCACGGATCGATCTGCGTATCGATCCTCGAGAAAATTCCAATACATTTTTCGCGCACGGTGTAACTTGTCGTCGCGGTTACACGGGCCCGACAAGTCGGCGTTAAAACGGTGTCCTTGTTAAAGCGGCAGCCGGCTGAACGTTCGTGTTTTTACGTTCACCAGGTGAGCAACAAGGGGCTGAAAATTATACAGACGGTCCATCCAGGCGGTTCGACGAGGTCAGCAGTGAAGCATTTAGTGCCAGGACACGCGGTGCTCGCAGCCGTGCAACGGGAGGACGTCGTCGCCGCAACACTTCTGCTTCCAAATCCGGCCACCAATAATCCTGTCCACGTGCACGCTTACAGGTTAGCGATAAGCCTCAATTTTACAGCCATGATTTTAGCCACACAAGGTCGCCATCCCCATTGTTAATGGGATATTACGCGGTCGTTTCTCGCGTGTCACAAAAAAAAAAAAAAAAGAAATGGCACAGAGTGATAATAAAACACTGATTCACCGAGATCATTAACGACCCCGGCCTGGCCGTGACGTCTTCAGGCCAGTTTTCCTTTTCGCCCGGTGCTAAGATCGGCAAATATTTATCGTCGTAAATTAACACGGCGATCTAATTAAACAGTGAGCCTGCGGCGCAACCAGCTCGCACATTAATACCAGCCACGTTAACGCCAATTAATGGGTAATTACTCGCCTCGTACAGGGCACGTCACTGATTTCCCGGATCACCGGAAACGTGTTAACTTTCTGTTCCGTTTCCCCGTTCGATCGTTGCTATTAAATATCAGCCAGACGTATCCGGCCGGGACACGATACCCTCCCGAACATCGCGAAAAAAATGAAAAATATCCGCGTGGTCATTACTCCGTTTGGCGACTAAATCTCGGCTGCCACATAACTGGGCCCGTTCGCTAATTAACGTGTTGCACGATTCTAGCGAGCAGCTAATAACGTTCGCAAGTCTGCTTTCACACAAGGTAATACCGTCGTTGATGGAACAGCCTTGGCATTGGAAATAAGATTACCGTATTTTTCATCCCGTGAGAAGAGCTCGTTTCTTGTGCCCCCTTTTTTCTTTCCTTTTTCATTTTATCCGCGATCCATTCGCTATAATAATTTCCCGACGGTGTAACGGAGCCGCGGGTTATACAACAAGCCTCTCGATTCAATTCATGAATCGGCGGTTTCGATCGAAACCAGGTAAATGGTTCATTCGGGAATGCGGCTTTCCGTGGCATGCGATAGTTCGCTGGCCGCGATTTCTTGCTGAGTTCACGGAAAATAATAAAGGTCGTGAATCGTTTCGCGCCAACGATTCAATGGTAAACTTCCCCGCCCCCGTCCCGGTCCCGATTAGAAATTAAAAACCGCTGGCACAATTACACGGAACGGGACATTAAATCGATGAGTAACGGGCCACCAGTTACGCCCTCGCGTTCTTTTAATTTGTAAACTAATTGTGAACTCTTGACGAAATTGACCGGGTATCGCGTGGCATTTAATTTGTTTGCCGACAGACTTTGTTAGAAAATCAAATATTTTTATTTCTCTAACGTTAGATGCGACTCGGTCGAGACGGCCGAATTGCTGGGCGGCCAGTTGAAAGCACTTGCGTCGCACACCGACAATTTGGCCAGGGTCAATTCTCTGGACGGCAGGGCTCGCAGCAATTTGGGCAGCGATGGAAGAAGCACAAGGGAGTCGGAGTCATCCGAAGGCAGCGGCGAGCTCAGGCACGATTCCGTGCAAACTACCACGATATACGAATCCCTTGCTGCAGAACTGCGCGCGAAGCTGGGTAAATGTTTCCTCCAATACGATTCCAATTCAATTGCGATACGATTGCACGCGCACGAGCGCAAGTGGAAAATTGCAGCCGCGTCCGCGTCTTGTATCGGGTTTTTATGCAGCGTCGCATAAATGACAATGAACGAATAAAATAGTGGCGCGCGTTGATTGGAAGTCCGTTATCGCACAACGCGGCCGTAATTGATTAATGCGAAGAGATCATTAGCGACGCGAGGACAGGCACAAGCATCGATCCGGATAGGGTACGATATTCAAGGTGGACGAGTGCCAGACGAGGCTTATACCGTTTCAGGTAGGGGCAACTCGGGGGACAACGACGTCGGGCCGATTCTTCTGCCTCCGCGGGATTACGATACGGTGCACAGACATCGTGGCAATCTGGCCGGGATCGAGTTCAGGCGTTGCCTGAATCAAACGATCGTGGGCGGTGGTACTACGATCGACAGAGGCGGCACGAGAAGTGCGGCCAGCAGTGGAATAGGCTCGGACAGCGCAGCCACGCCACCGCCTTACCAGAGCCATCATCCACTTGGTCCAAGACCATCGAGACCTTCCAGAGATTCGTCTTCTGGTGAGCAGCTCGTTTATTCGTTTATCTCGCTCTTTTATTTGTCAAATATCCTTCGCCTCGGAAATTAATCGAATTTTATGATTGTCCTGCAATCTTAATTGCTTCACGAATTTCTATATTTGGAATTTTGTTGCCGCACCTAAATCGTACCGTATCCCCCCTTGCCCAATTCCATTTTCTAATTTCCTTACCTCGACACCTGCGTCCAGAACGGTCCCCACCTCAGATTCGTCCGAACTCCTTTCTCGTGACCCGACGCCGAGCAGAATTAATCCGATTTAGTTAGAGAACCGGCGCTCGCCGCGGCGCAATTAAAACATAATTGAGGTCATTGCCCGATTTACTAGCATCGCATGCTACATCTAAGCGTTTAATCGTCTCGGCTAATTACCTCGACAGAGGTGTCTTAAACGATACCAGGCCGTCAAAGATTCGTATCAGTTTGATCTTCGCGACGAGTCGCGGCATAAGAGTCGCCAAAATTTTGCCTCCTCTGTCAAGGACGTTCATAACGGTCTCCAACAGAAAATAAAAAAAAGATGAAAATTGTTCCCCGTTCCACGATCCATTCCGAAAAGGCACAGCTGCCCGCGAAATTAACGTTTCGAATTCGTTGCCGCTTTATCGATGGTTTTATCGCGGATCGAATGATTGTTTGCCGGCGACGTCGAAACGAATTCCGCAACGAAACGCCGCGTTAAACAGCACGACGGTGAATTACGACGGCACGCGGGCGTACGTAACGTTTGATAGTCACGCTGTGCAAGTGCGAAATTTATTGTGAATGAAAAGCGCGAGTGAACGGTGCCTACACCGTGATTACAAACGACACACGCGGTTGCGTACCGCCGTCAAAGTTGCGTTACAGTTAGCAGAACGCGAAACACCTCGTACATTTGTTGGACCCGATTACCGGGGGAGAGCTGGTTCATTTCTATTCGTCGTTTTCGCAATAATCGATAAGATTCGGGACGCGATTCGCCGATATTTCGTTATTCCGCCCGCGTCTCTTCGCGTTTCGCAATTTCTGACGCAGACACACGACGCGGCAGGAATCTTCACGCGAACGTCCTCGGAGTGCTGCGTAGCTTCAGGTTGGAACGCTTCTAGAAATTCGACCATTTTAATCGTGCCCGTTGGGAACGATGGGAAAAAACGGGGAGCAGATATATTGCGGAAAATGAGAGTCGTTGTTTTCATTTCTTCTTTGCTGTATACTTAACCCCTGGCGTTCAAAGCGTCGGATAGGACGTCGAAATAATTGCGCTCGGTAGCTAAATGGTCGGTGAAGGAGGATTGTCACGCGGTTGTCGTCTAATTGCACAGTGGAAAGCGGTCTTACGCTTTTCCTAGGAATTTAGGAGATCCGGCTGAACGCGTCATTACGCTCGCTAAACCGATCTCGCGCGCTGCTTGGCCGATGCTGCACGAAAGTGAAAGCGCCTGCCTCTTCTTTTCCCCGATCCATCTCGGGAAACGATCCCCGATCCTTCTCCCCTGTTGGAAACCGATGAACCGTGACGTTTCCGCGGGCTTAATCGCGGCGGAAGTTCAACGTAACACACCGGGCAATCGTCGTTTGGCCGAGCGGCGGGGAATTTAAAAAACCAACACACGAGACACCGGGAACCTGTGTGTGTAACGCGGAATGGAAGTGAAAGCAGACGAACGATATCGAGCAAAAAATGGCGAGGCTATCGAAATTCTAGCTTGGCAAAAAAAAAAAGAGGGAAGAAAAAAATAAGAAAAAACGGGGGGGGGGCGAAAAAAAGACAGGGAACTTTCTCTGGAATTTCGAGCCGGTCGAAAACACGGGAGACGAAAAGAAACGGAGTCGAACTGGAGTGGAAGATGCCGTGGCCACGTCGATGACAAAAATTTGGACGCTTTCTACCGGGCGGACAGGTGGCCGAGCGCGTGTTCCGCCTCGAATCTTATCGACGCTCGTAGAAAACCGGGCGGAAGGCGACCCGCTAACCCAGTTTCTCGACGAGCTACGAAAAATCGTTTCCTTTGGTTCGTTCCTCGTCGTCGTCGTCGTCGTCGCGTCGGCATCGTCGTCGTCGTCCCGCGTCTTCACGATTTCGTCGCTGCCACCGCGCGCTGAATGCAAACGCGCCTCTAACATCGCCGATTCGCCCGTCCGCTTTCACTTCGATCGACGATCGAAGACGACGAGTCCTCTTTGGAATTTCGCCGACGAATTGTTTGAACGTTCTGCCTCGGTCGGTGAAAGTTGCCATTTCGGAAGCCATTCCGCGTGACACGTCGTGCGATTCCTTAAATGCCCGCTGTCAATACGCTCGACGATTCGGCCGACAAATAAACGCGCCTCGACGATTGCCAGTGGAACGTCGGATCGACGGCTGACCGAGTGGCACCGGTATCCGTTCACTTGGTGCTTACAAGAGAACCGTCGACCGCAGAGCGTAGCCGAAACGTGGCATTCGTTCGTTTCTTCGATTAATTCTTTTACTTACGAAGAAAGTCAACGCTCCGCGGTCGTAACGTGCCCCGACGATCATTCTGGCTACCAGATAGCCGGCAAATGGGGCAGGATGAAAGAGAGTCGCGTTACCCCGGATTGAAATTTCAAAGTCAACGCGCTTCTCGGTGCCCCGGTCCCGTCCCCCGCCTCGCGATGGAACACGTTTTTACCGGGCGACTGACCCATATGGCGGATAAACGAATAAAGTCGCGACGAGGGGAAAAGAACAAAAATGAGTCGGGTATCCGCGTGCTCGTGTGTATCCACGCCGATCTCGCTTCGTGTGTTTTAACATTTACCACGCGCGCAGTGGCGCGTTGGTATTGGGCACCTGTTACAGTGGATGGTATATACCGTTAGGACGTCGTGTCTGCGACAGGTACCGGCCCACGGGTACACACGTACATCTTTCGCAGGTTCTCTAGGTGGCCGCGACTCGGCGAGGATCGATTTGCTTCGACACCGGTCCCCGATGTAGTGTTACGGTTGCTGGAATCGCTAGGAGCGGTCGAAATCCGGCGAAGCGTGCTCGTTTAATTATGCGACTGGTATTTGATAAGGGTGTCCATTAGGCGATCGGGGCGTTCGATTCGTCTGATGGATCGTTTCGAGAGTCGCGGGGAATTTCTTTTACGATCTATAATCTATGGAATCAGTGGAGTTCTTAGTAGATGGATATTCCTTTGATATTCTTGAACGTTTGCGATCTATTGCGAAGAGTAATTGAAGCACGGTACTTGATTTGCCGTGTCAGCTAGCTTTTCAGAATTTCCAAGCGATATTGATGGGCGACAGTGAATTGCATGTTTAATGTGACTTATTTAATTGCTAGCTGATCACGCGTCGCGTGAATTTAATTGCAGACCGACGGTACTTTTTTTTTTGATCGCTATTTCTATCCAACTTGCACGCACCTATTAAATGTTTGAATTATTCGAGTGCAATTTAACGAGCGAGAATTCTCTCAGCTATCGCTAAGCCGTCTTTTTATTCGTCGCAATTAAATCGTGAATGGATCGAGCGTCATTCGTCTGATTTACGACATTAACGCGAACATACATCAGTCGCTTAGATAATTATGCGATTTTTCATCTGCCGGAGATATTTTCTAGCCGTGCGTGCCACTGACCGACTAAAGCCACTTTTCACCAACGCCAGTTTTTACCGACAATTGCCATTAATTTAATCGTTCCTGAATTTTCGGTCAGATCTAATCTATCCGCTGTCATCCACCTGTTACGACCTTAATGTATCACGGTTCCCTACTTCCGCCGAATCACCGATAAATTCTTCGTATCTTCCAATCAACCATAAACGAACAATTGAAACGACCAACCAAAAATATTCATAATCAAACTTAAACCAAAGATCTTTCATCCGAAAGAACATTTCTCGACAAGAATGCAACGTTTCCCAATTTCACCACTTACGGCTGCCACTACCAACGTTCCCCAATTTTCGCACAACTCGCCTGAAATAAATTCCACTAAAATATTCCGGATACAATAGGAGCGGGGGGGAAAAAAAAACAAATTTGGAAAACGACGTTACCACGTACGTGTGCGCGTGCATATCTCGAATTCTATGATCCAAGAGAGAACGTCGATGCTGACGGGGTCAAAGTATCCGCCGACAGAATCGTTTGGCTCGTTATATCATTGGTCTTTTACCGGCCGCGGAAGAACCCGTTTTGCAACAGGTGTCTCGACGACACGGCGCTCCGGCCGATCACGATTTCCACGTTCGTATCTCCATATAAGCGGCGCTTCTGGTGTGCTCGATCTGGCACACTTTGCTCACGATCCGAGCGGGCTGATGTGCCGCGTGAAACTATATCCCGACATCGCCAGATTCCAGCCGGCGATTAGGTCGATTAAATTTATCGCCCCGCGTTCGGTAGCCGTTTCGACCTCGTCGTGTTACCCCGTTTCGATCGCTTTTGGGTCCGCGGTAAGTTCGACTTGATTAAAAGCGGCGTAGCGGACGAAATGTTACTTCAGACGTCCGATCGAACGATTCGATCCCGTTTCGAATCGATTCGCGAATCCACCCAATAAATCGCGTGGCCATGAAAATGTTAATTATCCGCGGCGCATCGTAATTGAAATGATTCCACGGACGTGTATTTAATTTCCAAGATGCGCCGTCGTGCGAGCCGCGATCAAGATTCGAATGTATAATAAGCAGATGCCGGGTTACGTTTAATGGGAACGAGCACCTTGGGAAAATCTGCGCGATACGAGCGATACATCTTTTCTCCGTGCAACGAACGGAATCCACTTTCTCGCCTATGCCGCGGTCTCGCACCCTCGTTAAAAACGATCGGGGAAAAATCAATCGATCCTGCAATGCATCGAGCAACGTAGCCTATCGCTCGACAAGATGCCCGCGGATCGGCGATGATATTAAGAAGAATCCCAGGCTCTTTGCCTTTTAACTTTTACCCAGCGCGGCATTCTGGTTGCGCAAAGCAGCGGCGGTTGCGACTCTCGAGAGGCTTATTTCCATGGGGGAACGTTCGGTTCCCCCTTGCTCGCGCTTATCCTCGACAATCGTCGCAGGATTCACGTGCGACGACGATAACGACGAGGACGATCGACGCATCGTCGTCCAGTTGCCGATGAATTCACGCGCGGATCAACCTCGTGGGAGGTCACATATATACAGCAGGGAATAAAGTTCCGCATTCTCGGCCCACAGCCCGAGGCAGCTGTTAGCCCCTGCCTCCTCTTTCGGCCACATCTCGCGTGTGTTGCTTCGTGTCTTTTCCAGAAAAGAATTCCGAACCTTCCTGACCTCCTCGGTGGAGGGAAGAGATACTATATCGCTCTCCCGCTTCTTCCTTTGCCGAGAAACGAATTGAGACAGCACCCTTGACAAGAGAGAAATCGCAGAGTTCCCTTTGAACACCCTTGATTACTCTTCTCCGCTATCGATGGCAATAACAAGAATGGCATCGGTGATTCATTTCAGACGACGACTGGGGCGCGCCAACAGAGGAAAACGATTACCTGCCGGAGACAGAGACAACCGGGACAAGCCTGACGCTGCCCAGATTACCCAGAAGCCCGGAAAGATTGCCGAGCCAGGTAAACAGAGGTGTATCGCCGAGTTGTAACAAAAGCCGCAGGGCGCCGGAATTCAGGCAACGATCGCCCAGCCCCCAGTATCAGCCCAGAGTGAATCCTGGCGAGATAACGAGCCCCAGGGAGAGATTCCAGGACGCCAAGGAGATGTTCCGTGCAATGGAACGAGAGGCAATCGCCAGGCCTGTCCTTTCCAGGCAGAGAGAAGTTGAAAGTCATCCCGTTCACAGGTAGGTTTCACAGTTTTCTTCGCAACGTTCAGTTCGCCATGGCGTGCTCTGCCGTTTTATCAATTGTTCGAAAAAGAACGCCCGAGTACCGTGAAGTCGCGCAACGTTTCTTTCCTACGACGCGCCAGTTACGCGTAAACCGTGGGGCAAAATTGAATGCCGAGAAACGAAGGCGTATTTTTTTTATCGATCGGCAGCGAATAGCGCCATAAAATGATGAAGAATTTCTTCGATCGCGGAATTAAAGGAAACTTGCCGAACGAAGGAATTAGGATAGATCGCGCGGTATCAACTTTCAGTGCCGTTAAATGGAAACGTTAACGAGTTCGCCGTATTCGTTTTCTAATCGAATCTATAGCGACTCCATTGTGAGACAGCCGTCGATTCACATTTTCTCTCCGGCCGACTAGAAAGACTAGTTTTAAAAGGCCGCGCGTGGCCTTTGCTTTTTCTCGAACGGCATTCGTTTTGGGCCAGCAATCACCACTGTCAATCTCAAGTAAAAGCTGTCCGACAAGCTGCTCGATTGCTCAAATATGTTGTCGATGAAAAGTCGACGATTCTTTCGTACATAGATACGCACAGTCCATCGACAGCTACGAAGAACGCTCAAACTACGCTCCGCCTCGAAACTAACGGATCGCTAAATTTCGTCCCGAAAATTGTCGATATGTCGACCGCTGTAATTTTGCGAGAGACAAAAAATCGCACGACAGTCCAGCTGGGCTCGTTTTAAAGATCGAAACCTCCGCTTTCGCGCCCCCGAGTTGAATTTCACCCAGACCCTATCGCATTGGAGAGCTAATCGAAAAACTGAAAGCGCTTTTGTCCTCCGTAAATTGTTCCAAATCGATCGTCTCCAAGAAGCGACAGAAATTTTGTTCGCGACCAAAAATCACCAGCAAATTATCACAGATAATTCCTATTCTAGCTGACTAAAACTTCTACAGCGTACAAATTTAATCATCGCCGGTGTTTCCCAACAATTTTCTACGAATGTTCGCTTTCGCAACAGGGTCGAGTCGGCAAGGCAGACCCACGAGGACCAGCCATTGCGCCAGCATCCAACGAGCAACAGTTCAACGACGGGCCACGAGCACCTGATCAGACGAAATCATTCAGAATTATCAGAACGGGAGAGCGATATTTCTTACAGAGCTCGGCCACGACCGCGAACCCATCATTACGCGGTGGAACGCCCACAGGAGCAAGAGGTCTCAAGGCCTCGGCCAAGAAGCTTCTACGAAAACCCAACGATTGGGAGAGACTTTCGAGATCAAAGGAACGTCGTCGATCCAAGAGAGGTAACTATCACCGATTTCTTGTCCCACGCTGTTCTTCGAGCTTTCTTCTGTCCAACGGGATTGCCGTGCTCCTTGGGAGCGTCCCACGAAATATTAACACCAGAACGAATAATACGATACGCGCCAGAGATGATGCACAGAATTTTGAACCATTTACGATTCTGTTACGCCCCTCGTACCTTGCCGTGGGTTCGATCATCGAGGCCCTGTCGAGCGGATACTAATAATTGATTTCCACAGGCTCGAGATTTCCGTGACCGTGCACACGTGCGAGAGATACGCGAGAAAGTGCGTGCCAGAGCGACCACGTATCAAGAGCTCTCCGAGCACGAGAGATATCCCGGGCTGGACCGCGACAGCGCCAGGCCACCCTTGGAAATCGTGCCAGCTTCTGGCAGATATCGACACAGCTACGCGGAACCGCCAAGACTTGGCCTGGCTGCTCTTCATCCATACTGAGCCTGGTGACCCGTTGTTAATTAATAAATTATTTAGCTAATCGACCGTATCGTTATCGTGGTACTCGCGTGTCTCCGAGCGATTGTTCAGCGTCTTCGACGAGGTCCGATGGGCTCGTTTGGCGCGTGAGATACAGGGTCGTGCGGATGGAAGCCAGACGAAGACGACGATGTCGGTCTGTTCGCGGATCATTACTACGTGCAGGACGTTTCGCAGCACGCCGAGAGTTATTTCAGTTTGCGAACGAAAGGTGTAGGAAATAAATACGATTACTTGTAAACGCGTGCGCTCTGTCCTACGTTGATCTCGAATGAGAATTTTAGCAGCATGATCATTTGGAATTGATGGAAGGTCGAACATTGTTATTATTGTAGTATGCGTCGCAAGAAAGAGAACACTTCGAATTCTGTATCCCAATAGAGGTCTAGTAGCAAAGGTACGTGCTTGTAATAATACGAACTCTATTCATTTCCCCCCCCGCTGAAATAGTTCCCACCTGTTACGAAACATTCTGTACAATTTGTGAACGAATGTGGTGTCCAATTTGTAGTGTCCCGCCCCCTTTTCTTTTTTCACTGCGAAGCTTTCCTCCAACCTATTGTCGCTCTGTAGCTTTTTAATCCCGTCCATGTTCCTCTACTCGATGCCGCGTTTGAATTCGTTTTTGATACACCTGTTACTGTGATAACTCACTGCCATAGTCCAATCTGCCTGTCCTCATCCATCGAAGCCTCGCAGGAACAAAAAGCGGCGACCAACTCTTCACTTCGCCATTCTCCGGGGATCACGTAGCCTCTATTATTACTCGTTTCAATATTAATGGTTTCGTTTGCTTGGCGTTGCAAATAAAGAAGGCATCGGGGATTCCACAACGTCGAACGACGTCGTCGGTCCTGTGCAGTCCGGGACAAAAAGAGACACTCAATTGAATATTATTATATGTTTGCGTATCAGAGCAGCTCGTTCCACCGTGGACCAAAATGCTCGTGTCGTGGATCGTTAATTGAATTCGAGTCGCGACACTCGGAACGATAATTTTTATACGTGACCCGGACGGCCAGGCTAACGATAATGATAGCAACGGTAACAAGCAGTAACACTGACAGTAACAGTAACAATAATAACGGTTAATAACAATACGCTTGTCGTTCTTTTCTCTTCATTCCTTTTGTGTAATCCTAAGAGTATAATAAAGCGAGACAAATATCTTTCTTTTTTTTTTTGATATCGTGGTGATTGTTGCAATTGTCCTTTTCAAAGTAGGTATCCAATGTATTCGATTCAAGCGGCGAATGGGCTGATTCTGTGGTAACTATAATTCGTAGCACGAGGCAGGGCGGTAAGGTTTCCAAATATATGCGCCGTTTATGTGAATCTCGGAGGGTCGTTGCAGTAAATGTATCATGGGATTAGCGTTGCCTCGTAGAGTGCGTAATGCAAACTGCACTGCGAATTCTTGTTGTCCTTTCAGTGGCAATCCTCGAAACCCTAGTGGAATTATTTTCAGATCCATTTTATTACGTACGTAGAGAAACATTTCAGATACTTTCCTATTGAGGAAAGAAATCGTTCATTGCAGAGTATCTTGCATACTGAAGAACGAACGATGACAATTAGATCGGCGATCGTGGCCGGTTCAATTGCTTCGAAATAATTTCATCAATTTGCGAATACAAAAAAAGATGTCGCATCGAACCTACGAACGATATGTATTTTTCCTCGTATATACACGTTAATTCGTTGGCAAAACATTTCTCCGATCACGTACAGTGGCTCGTTAAATTGCTTTCATGGTTAACGGAGCAGGAAGTGGCCGGTTTGCATTGTTTCACTGTCTATAGTTGTTGCGCGAATAACAAATGAATAGAAAGTACTTCGAGCTAGACGGGCGAATGAATCCCCTCGACGCACCGTCCCGCAAGAAGAAATTAAAAAACCCGCCAGTATCGCCACACGTTTTCCTCTTACCCGGAAAAATCGGCGCACTTTTAACGGACAAAAGAATTTCTATCGAACCGCGGAACACGTAATCATCGCGATTCAATGTAACCGCCAACTTGCGTCGAAGCAGTCGTGCTCACCGCAGAAGCCAGATCCATTTACCCCTGATTTCTAATGCTTCTCAGTTGGCCCGCGGTTTTCCTCGTTTCTCGATGGAATTTCGCAAGCCTCCACCAGCCTGTCGTTACGTAAAACTCGAGAAAACCACACCTTTCTATCTCAGAAAAGAAAAAGGTGAAATACTGTCGAACGACGACGAAGAAGAATTTAAAAAAGAAAGTAGAAAAACGTTGTTTCGCGGATGCCAAGTGTTTGCACCGCGAAAGGACTGCGACGTTGTACGACACGGGGACTAGAATCCAGCGACCGTTACAGGTGGAACGTGGGGAACGGTATCGCGGAGCAGGCCCGGTTGTCGCGGTCGATAATGAAATTCGCGTGGCCCCGTCTAATGGAATTCAGAAATTTGATTACCGTTGCGAACGGCCACGTTGCACGCGTTCCTGGCGGTGCGGCACCTTGGCCTTGGGGAACGACCGAGGACGACGCGAATCCGCAGGCACGCGCAGAAAGAGAGGATACTCTGACGCCGAGGGAAACGCAAGGGCGACGCGTACGCATGTATTTCAGTTGCAGTTCGCGGCCGTTCGAGAAAAAACTCCGAATGAAGATTGGCGAGAAAGATCGATGTCCGATGACATTCGATAGTAGGGAATGATCAATCGAAGAGCAATGTCGAAATACACTTTGGTGTCAGAAATTGCGACACATTCGAGCCAGGCCGTGAGAGAAACAGATTTACGGATTTAAAGGAGCGACTCGATGGAGCGTGTGTCGGTGGACACGTACGAGAAATAAAGTATATCCCCCTCCTCCCGTAAAGGGGACTTGGTGCTGCGAACCTGCTCGCTTCCCTCGATGGCAGTGACCTGTTGTACGGGGTCTCTCACGGGGACCCCGCTGCCTTTGTACACGCGTATACGTGCTCTCTGTTAAATGTCAGCCTTCGCGCTCCTACGGAACCGTCGATATATATTTGCCTTCCCGCGGTCGAAACACTTCGCAACATCTTCGGCTCCCAAACAATCCCCCGTTCAATTCTCGTCCGCAACTCTCGCTCGAACGGATTTTAACGGATTTTACGACGCCTACGATTTTACCGGCCCTCGGGGAACCTTTTCCCGTTGGGCTCGGCGCGAGATTATATTGCGGGATTTCAGAAACTTATTCGGGGACGCCTTTGGGATGCGGCCCGTTCTTTTACAACGTTTCGGAACATCTGCATCGCCGCGGACAGGTATAAAAGTCGGCCATTCTGGGAATCGGGGCAAAATCGAGCGGGCACGGCCCGATGCACAGGTCCCCCCCCGCAGGTCGAGGAAAGAATTTCAATGGCGAGGCTTTGCGGGGCGCGTCATTCACCGCTGCTTTCGCATGAGTTTCGTTGCGTCCGCCTCCGTCGTCAATAGGCACGACGATGTATTGCGAGCTACGAACCCGGTGACTATCCAAAGGCACACGGCTACGTGACGGAAGAACGGATACTACGCGTCGGAAGTTCCGTTGCTCCCAATGCTGGCACGAGAAAGAATTTTTCTGGTTTCTCCGTGTGGCGCGCGTACCAGTTATTAACCCTTTCGAGGCGCAGGCAATTAAGACGCGGGCCGGTAATTAACGGATGAAAGTCGACGGAAAATCGATCGAGTGCATTTTCATGGACAGGATAGGAGGGGAAGGTTCGGCGAGATTGAACGTTTTATTTCGAACGAAACGCCTCCTCCTCGTTCTTGAATCGCTCAACGGGGGCGCGTACGGTCTTGTGCATAGTAATGCGGCGCGTTAATTAACGATAGGAATGTTTCAGTAAAATACACCCGTTAGATTGGCAGGGCAAGAGGAGCATCGTAAGGCGGCCGCGTCAGTAAAAGTGTACCGCCGGCAACGCACCTTCGTCTCTTCCTTCGACGGTCGCTCGCTGCCTCCCGTTATTTCTAATCGACTGTAGATTTCAATGCGCGCATGTGCCATCGCACCTGTGCAGCCGTCGTTCTATCGCGGCTCGGATTGCGCGAGATTTCTCTGATCGCGTACGGCGTATGTACAATAAGCTTGAAGGGACGTTCGATTTTCGGTGCAGCCGTATCGCGACTCGCGAATTATTTCATTTCATTATTAACTTCTGCCCATTGAGGGGTGAATCCCTATCTCTCAATACATTGAGAATAATTCGCGTGATTGCTGCATTCAAGCCCAAACGAATCCTGCTAATTAACACGTTCCTCGTTTCACCGCCGGTTAATTCGTCGACCGCGTAATTGGCCGTCCGGGTAATCCTCCAGGAAGCATGTGCATTGCGTCGACGCGACCCCTATTTTTGTTTGCGCACGAAAAACTTTCTCGCGCCTGTGGCCGACGAACTCCGGGCTGGGAAATACTGTAGCTCTGCAGAGTGTTCGGGGAACGATGACACAAGAAGGAAAGTCGGAGACGCGCAGATGAAACGGCAGACTCTTGAAGGATTGGCCGCGGTGTCGTACGCGTGTCTCATAGACCGCGGTTTATGTATTTGCATAGAACTTTCGAACCTTTGGCACGAGGCACTCGTAGAAAGCAGTTAAGATCGCCGACATACCTTTTCAGCCGATTGATCTACGGCCGGGGGGCATCCGTGGAATGCAGCGTGGCTGAATTTCAAGGGAATCGTTTAAAGACTCCGCTTGTTTACGGAGAAACCTCGGTTGTTGAGATAATACCATTGCAAAACAGCGTGGACAAATATCGACGTGAAATTTCTCTGTCGCGCAGGCTGTCTGGCGGACGATAATATACCTGCGTGATGATTTTGAATTTTAATTAGCCGTCGGAAATCAGTGTGTTTGAAATTTTTGGAGAATTTTAAATTTCCGGGTGCCGTGTATGTATTTTTTTTTTTTTTTTTTTTTTTCGCGGCACGGCAGGTTGATTCTTGGCGGAAAAGTATACTTTCTTTCCTTTTTGTCGGAGTACCGTGACTCGTGTCGCTAACTGAGAGATTACTGAGTTTTCTTTAGACCGGATTCTCCGCATGTCTCCCGGCTCTTCTTTGAGCACAGCGTGGCGAAAGAACTGGAGACTGACAAGTGTTGATAATTATGCGGGTTTAACACGTTTAACACGTTTGCGACTCAGCTATATATAATTCAGAATAAGGAGACGAACTAAATTGCAATTGTTAGTATCTAATAAACAATTGGTTCCGCAGCATATCGTTGCATATCGACGCTACGAATATTTTCATCGACATTCTTCTTTTGTCACCGAAAGGTTTTTTCGTCATCCGCCTGAGCCAATCTCGAACAGCTCGAACGGTATTCGAAAAAGGTGTCACGGCGTTCCTGGAAGCGGATCGGAAGCATTGCAATCGTTTCGTCGTTCGTTTATGCATTTTTTTATTTGCAACACAGTTGTACCGCATGGTCGAAAACAATTGCTGCCTTTGGTGTCGTCTAGTTTCGAGGAAAAAGGAAGCGAGCAACTGTCCTAGCATCGTTAACCCGGAAAAAGAGAAAGAAGATTGTCAAGTATTTTAAATGCTTTCCCCAGCTAGCCTCGGGACAGGTATATTATCTCTTTTGCCGGAAGTGTAAGTGGGATTTCTTTGCGGCTACATAATCCCCGTTCTTCGTGATTCTCCTTTTATTCATTATTCGACCAGGATTATCTCTTCCATTGAATTCGCAAAATTATTCCGCTGAAATGATCCACCTTTCGTTAATAAGTGATTAATCCGCACAATTTTCCTCGCGGCATCAATTATTCAATCTCGGGAAATGTCTCACAAAGATATTTCGTTCGGGTATCCACGTGGTTGAAAACGGCGTGAATGAAGAACAGCCATTCAGACGGATGTAGAGGGGAGCGGACAGAATTTCTGTACAAGGAGGCGATTGCACGAGGTGCACACACCTCTGGAATCTTTGTAATTAACGTGACAACGACCCACTGACCCACTCGATCGTCGATTTCAAGAACCTTCGAAACGTCAGGCGGTAACCTGGCCCCATGCCTTGCAATTTATTCGTTTCACTTCGACATTCGTCGCGCGGTCAAAATTTCTTCACCGTCGAGGCGAACCGTGCAAATGGAACATAGACCAAACATCAAATGCCACACGAAATTTTTCTATGTTTTATTTTTATTTGAATAAAATTCGAATCGTTCCACCGCCACGCCGAAGCTTCCATCAAGCTTGTTACAGCCATTATGGTCGGCTGGTTAACGATTCTTTCTTTCCCCCAATAAAACGTACGGAGACCAGAAAAAGACGAGGATCGGGTTTAGTTAGGACCATAAGAAAATCGTAAAACGTGCGCATATCGCGGGAACGATTTACACCGTTGCTAGAAGGAGTCTGTGATTGCAACCACGGATGGAACGCTTCGTCCTTCGGAGGATCACGTTCCATCTTCTGAAATAAATACGGGTACAAGTCGGGCCCCGGATCCGACTATTTGCATGCTAATGCCCAATTCCCGATCGGCCTGAAATCGCGCGCACGATTTCGGCGCTCGTTCGGCTCCTTTTGTGCAATAAAAACGTCCGAGGGAAACAGCAGGGGCAGGATCGCTATATCGCTGGAATTCGTGATACGTCTCGCCAATTTTATTCCGCAATTATACCATTCAATGGAGGTTCCTTCTCCGTGTGCAAAATCGACTACTATTACGAGTATTGAGCGGTCCGATTGAATGTTCCAGTTTGATGTCGTCGGTACGTTTCGATGGGAGACAAAAAAGTGATCGACCATATCCTGTTCGCCGGGGTCATTCGCGGTTCGCGAACAATCCACCTCGGAGTTTCCGGTATAGAAGAGCATCTTCCTCCGCGATTTCTACGCCTTCCTCACGGACCAAGAGCATCCTGACGACAGAACCGGACGGTATTTTTCATCTGATTAGTCGCCAGCCACGTGAAGCCGGAAAACGCGAATCAGGCTCGCGTGACCGAAGACCCCGACCGTGGCCCACCGCAAGGTTTTCGTGTGCTGGCGATCGAATTACGGCGAGTTTCGCAGTGTAAGGAAAAATTGACGAAAATTCCTCTCCGATTTTGCAACGGCGAACGAACAATTGCCGTAGTTAACACGACAATTCTCTCGCCCGCTTCAACGGTTCCCCTGGAAACTGAAAAATCACTTTCGCGTCGACATTTCTCTGGTTCGACGATTTCTCGAAATATCGTGTGCATCGAATTTCGCCGGGCAGGGAAGGAGAGTGTCGCGCAGATGGCGAGCAGTTCGATGTTTTTTCGGGCGACCTCGCACCTGTGTGCGTGGAGTCACGCGCGCCAACCTGTCCCTCGTGGGCCGGGGACCGCGCGCAGGTATGGCGAACGGGACGAGCGTGCGCGATTCTCTTTTGACAGAGGCCGATTCGAGGTCTCCAGGTCGAGTTGTCTGGACGTTCATTCCGCTTTGTATCGTGGCGTGTGCGACCGCGAAGGAGAAATCGCGAATATTTATTGCGCAACTGCGCTGATCGAATCGTCTCCGCGATGATCGTCGGAAGGGAAACGTATGAATTAGTCGCTCGTATTATTTAATAGCGACCGAACGTTGCGCAGCGACGTCCGTTCATCGTGATTTGTCCCGGGGCACTCACCCACGGGGCACGTTCCACAGGAATTTTCGTTCCAGTCCGTTTTGAAAGCTGCGCCGAAGAAAAATATTCGAAAGGATATTTTGTTTCGAACATTGTTTCGTTCAAATGGAAATCCCAGATGGAAAGTTTGTTGAACCCGTGCCAGCCACCTGTAGTTCTCATTGCCCGGTCGTAGTTCGTAGTTCAGACGTGTCTGCGCCTAAATCTTTCACGGGGTTCATTGTTGCAACGTGAAACTGTATCGTTGAGTGTCCGCGGTCGTAATTTATGCTTCACGAATTAAAGTAGAATGTGTCCTATTTCCCCGAGCAATTTTCGTCCACCCGGTTCAACGTTTCTGCATACCGATTCCGTAGCAGGCGTCGATCTCTATGATTTTTTCGAGGATGCGGCGAAGACTTTCTTCGCGAAGCGCTGCTAACGAACGCGTACCACTTTCTTCTCGCGTGTTCAACGAAGATCTAATCGGCGTCGATTAAAATTGCAAATGCGCCCGCTAAATCTTCACTTAAAGGAAGCGGACTTGTTTTCCGAGGGCCGGATAAGCCCATGGAAAACGGGTGGCACGTTTGCCACCGTAATCTATCGTTAACAATCCGGATAATTCGTGTCGAAGCTAATTCGCCCGCTTCTGCAGCCAACTCGTACCAACGCTCCTCCGATTCTCATATTGTTTAACAATTATCACCCGAACCAGAGTGGAACCAATCGCAATTTTTCAATATAAAATTTGTGTACCACTTGGCCGCGGTAATCGGTTTTCTTTGGCGCGTGCTGCTGCACGAAACTGTTCTCTCATGCTTAAAGTTAATTACTGTTGCTATCGTCATCGTCGTTCTTATCACAATTTTTAATTCTCCAGTCTTTTCTCCCATCTTTCCTGGCTTCATCCACTCGTACTTCCTTATGGTATCCAGCTTCTCTGTTATTAACAAACTACAAAGTAGAATTCAATCTCGTTGCTCCATCGAGCAGCCTCGCGTTTTGTCATCCCGCGGTTGCGTCACGGTAGCCATTCAGAAAACGAGCAAAATCTACCGAGCGAGAAGGAAAGAGGGCCATCGGCGTGCCAACGTAAAATCAAGTCGAAGGAATGCCCGTTTTCCCCGTGCACAATACCGAACACCCCATCGAGCGAAGGGTTCCCGTGGCAGGTACGGTTCGTCGGGGAGTGCCTGCTTCTCTCGAGGCAGAAAAGCGGCTCTCGCACACCAGCAAGGGAAAGAGAGGGGCCTGGTGGCCCGTAGTGGGGCCCAGTCGGTCGCAGTCTCACGCCTTCCGTCAGTCCTCAGTCCGTCTTAGAGCGTACAGGTGCGAGCAGCTCTCCGTTCCTCCGTGTTCCATATATTCTTTCGCATCAGAAGCAACGGTGTTGCCCGTCGACGCGAGCAACGATTATTCCCCGACGATTTCCAATCGATCCACTGCAAATCGCCCGGTGGCCGGTGATCAAGAAGAAGCACCTATAAGACAGGAAAAGCGCCATCTACGCGGCGCAGAACAGTGCAACATCGTTTCGAAACAATTGCGAGTAACGTCGCGTCGACGCGAACCGGTGCTTCGAGTCCGGGAACACCTCGATTCCCGATGTCACGGTGTCGATGAGACACCGCGGAACATCCAGGACGGGTGTCTGCATGGCTGACGAGACCCGGTGGCCGCGCCTCTGGATTCCATCAGCGGCGGCACACCGCTTCGGGGGCCCGCTGAATTCCATCGAGTCTATGTGAGCGTTCTCCACGGCTGTATACCTGTCCGTCGCCGTGGATCGGTACACGTGGAGGTGAGGGGCGACCAGGAGGACGTAGACGCCACTGGTGCACACCGCATACCACAGGAGGTCTTGAACGATCAGAACGGAGAGAAGGAGGAGCAGAAGGAACAGTGGGGGTTTGGTAAAGGTTGGCAAGAGTCGAACGAAGGTGCCTGCGGAAGAAAGAAGGGAAACGACAGGAGTGACGGTGGCAGAGGGAAGCCAGGTAGAGAAAAGAGCAGGTTCCACTTTGGTGGGGAAGCCGTCAGAAGGCGGCCATAATGGCCTGACGCGATCTCGAGCGAGCAGCGGCTACAGCTGCTGCGAAATAGCTGAGAGCGGTTCCCCGCGTCGTCCACGCACACGTATTTTGCAACCGCGGACGGGCCGAGTACTTTGGAAAGTGACTGCGTAATCGCGAGTGCAGTGTGTTACCGGGCGGAGTCCTCTGTAACGTTGTTCTTCCGTGTATCGGACTCTTTGGTGCGCGTGCTTGGATGATTCTACTCTCGGATCGATTCTTAATGGTGCTCGACAGCCGCCGCGTATATTGGTGGCGAGTTCCCGTTTCGATTGCCCGCTAGACGGCGAGAGATCGCCCGGGTCGCTTGGAACCGAGTCAATCCGTCGCGTGTCGATTCGGAAAAAAAAGGGGACAATGAGGGGAGCGAATCAAGATACGGCGACGCCGTACTGTCGCTGCCGGGTCCTCTACCTGGGCAGCTCTGTTCCCCATGCCAGCAAGGAGGGCCTCCTGGGCGTTCAGGAACCGCTTAGGGAATTGTACCCGGAGCAGGGTGCACTCGGGGCACGCGGGATAGACTCCTGGCTGAGCGTTTGGAGCAACGGCATGCTGCTGGAGAACGTGGACGAGCATCGCAAAAAGGTCACCAGGTTCTTTCCCATTGAAGCGCTTCACTATTGCGCCGCGGTGAGGCACGTCAAAGGCGGAAGCGGCGATTCCAGCAATACCAGGTTCCTCCCGTTGGACTCCCCGTTCGCCAGGACGCCCAGTGCCAATCATCCACCCCTGTTCGCCGCCGTTCTACGCCGGACCACTGGCATCAAGGTTCTCGAGTGTCACGCGTTCATATGCAAGCGCGACATGGCGGCCAACGCCCTGGTCAGATGCTGTTTCCACGCGTACGCGGACAGCAGCTACGCAAAAGGTTTGGATCCGTCCAGCGCAACGACGAACGGCGTCACCGGTGGTCATCCTTCTAGCAACAGTTTGTATCATACATTGGGCGGGTCCAGCACCACCCTGGACAGCCCGCAAGCGAACCGTTTGGACAACAATTCTGCGGACGAGCTGAGTCTGTACAACGGGGACGAGAATCACAAAGTCTGGGCAAGGGGTCGCGACGAGGTTGACGGTGTCTACCAAGAGCAGGGAACCCTGAGGAGCACCAAGGGTTCCAGGCCTCGTCAGCTGGTCGCTCCGCCGCCCCCGCCGCCGCCGCCGCCACCGCCCGCTCAACCGTTGCTTCTAGAAGAGTCTTCCTCCTCTTCTGTTCGTAGAAAAGCCAACAAGAAATTGAAGAAGCTGAAAAACAGATCCTCCCACGAGGATCCCCTGCAGCAACCGCATCTGCACCCGCAAATTCATCAGGGAATGTACACGAACGGCCACGGACACCATACACTGGGCCATCCGGTTCGACAGCAGCACTACTACCCCCATCCGCTGCCACCCAGCAGTAGATCAGTGGCAGGTACCCTGGCCAGACCGGCGCCGGTCTTGTTGGTGCCCGCGGCCACGTTGCCAAGAAAGGCGCACCATCATCCCAAAGGACTCCGACCGATTCCAGCAGCCGCCCCAATCGTCCCGGTCTACGCTCCGCTTCCGGTCGTGCCACCGCCACCGGCCGCGGCCATTTACGCGGCGGGGACATACGGGACAGCTGGGAACAGAGGCAGAAGACAGCATCCGGAAGCAGACACATCGACCCTGGGCGCTTCTAGGAGGCTGGCTGCCTCCCATGCCGATTTGACCAGCGCAGAGGTGAACAGAGCGGGCGACAGCCCCGAGAACGAGTCACGTTTCGGCACAGGTATATACAGACGGAAGGGCCATCTGAACGAGAGAGCGTTTTCGTACAGCATCCGGGCGGAGCACAGAAGCAGAAGCCACGGCAGCTTGGCGTCGCTGGGCTTCAATGGACAGAACGGAAACGCGTTGCCAAAAGAGGAGAAGAAAGACAGAGAGATTGCCCAGCTGGTCGCCGGATTGAGCCTGGACGACAGCCCCGAGAGAACGCAGCCGCCCGTTATGTCCAGAAGCGGTTACTCTCATCATCAGCAACAAATTCAGCCGCTGCCTAGGCCACGACCTCGTTAGGATCCACCGGTGTTCGATTTCTTATTCTACCGACTCGCAACTGGCCGCGTCCAAGCCCATGTAAAAATACCGCCCCGGGCCATTGGACGGTATCGGACGTTATTGGACGGGCCCGGCTCGAAGTTCGGCCGATCGAGGGGAAACGTGGACAATGTGTTTGGTTTCGGGACCGGACTGTTCTTGGTCGAGGGCCGAAGTGAGCATGCAGGCCGATAGCCGTGGAACGTAGATTGTTATCGAATGGAAAGTGTTGCGACTCGATTTTGAAAGTTCGATGGGGAATTTTTAACGGGGACGGCCGATCGACGGGTAGAAGAATCGCGTTGAGCGTGGAAAATCGTGATGGGTGGCCTGACCGAGATGCGCGCAACTGGTTCAGTTGGCTTTCGATTCTTGGAACAGTCTTCGCCCGTGTAGGAAAATTACGAACTCCGGCAAAAAGCAGATGAACGCCGGGTCTCATCTTCGTCGCGGAGGTTTCTACCTGTGACCTCGATCGTCTTATCTCGGGAGCCGATCGCCTTTGTCGAATTAAGGACTTCGACGGGACGAACGTTGCGGTAGACACACGCGCAGAAATCCGTTCCGTGTAAATCGATTTTCCACGCCGCCCCGTCGGCTCCTCGCGTCGCTTCTTCGTTTCTCGGCGTCGAGGCGAGACGGCCTTCCTCTCTCGCGAAATGGAAATGCTAATTGGACGAGGTCGAATTATCGTCGTCCGACTTCGACAAGTTCGTTCTAACGGACGAAGCCTCGTCGGGCACCGCGCGGCCACGCAGCCTAGCAATATTTCCTCGCGGAGAACGAGACGACCGGTTCCTCGGGATATCGTTCTTGCGGGAACAATGTAACGAGCTTAAACGCGCAATGTTTGAAACAATCGAAGGATCGTCCTGTTCGAAAGTTTCGCCAATCGCGGGCGAAAATTTTCTACCCTTTCGGGGCTAAAACGGCGTGCCCCGCCGGTGGCCAAGCAATTCTCGTTTAGAAAGGTAACCCCGGACGATTTGAATTCCCGGCGCATGGATTTGCAGCCGGCTTGCTCGTGAGAACGCGAGCGTCGATCTTAATTGCGTGAGAAAGAATTACGCGCCGTGCCACAGAGGGTTTCCGAGACGCTCCGCTGCAAAATCGGTGCTCGATGATTCACGCCTTCCATACTCCCGTCGAGAAGGAAAACAGATTTAGAAACGAACTTTGCGTTCCTATTCGAACTTTGCGCATTGGGAAAAAATTGATCGGGAATCAATATTCCGTCGAGCTAAATTCTTCGGTAATCGCGCTTTCATAATGAATCAAGTTTCGTAAGCGCGATCGATTCCGAGATGGCCTCCCGCAAGTACCAATTACTTGCGCACATTGTGGAATGATTGCGACTGCTTTTTTTTCTATTTTTTTCATCGCAACGATCCGGGAACGTAATTAAAGCAAACTGCAAACGACATCGGCATTAATACAGAAGAGAGGTTACATTATACCGTGGGCTGCTTCGACACACGAACCCGTTTCCTCCGCGTGAATATTAACCGTGGATGTAAACGACTATTTAATGATCGCGCGAGACACCGAAGTTACTTAAGCCCGACACTTTGTCGCAATTCGCGTAATCGCGTGTAGAGCCGCGCGCATGGGAACGAAATCTGGAAGGCACCCGGTGCAATTTCTGCCGTAGTGCAACAATACCGCCAGGTGACGCAGTTTGGCAAATTTCTCTCGAACAATTAATCCGACAATCGTTGCAGAGAAAAAAAACTAATGGGATCAATTGAAACGAAGTATTGAGCATACAATTGAACAGAAGAACATTTAAATGTTAAAATGAATTGAAGTAAAAAATATTCAAAAATATCTAAATATCCTCCTTATTGAAGTAGATCTCTTGTACGTTACGCGGAACATTTATGGAGGAATTCGATGTTCAGTTATCAGCGTCTTCGAGAAACCCATTGTGTTAACTGCGTAAAATTTTTACGACCCAATTAAACGACAAGTTGGTATCTGTACGTGTCTCTCGCGTGGCCGTTTCGAAACTGGTTACAAATATCTGGTATGCATGGTCGAATATTCATTCCTGTCGTCACGTATGCATACACAATTAGGCACGATTATTATCGATTCACGACCCCGTCGATCGGTTGCACGCGCCGCGTAAACTTTTTCTGCCGGACGCCGCGAACATTTGATTTGACTTTTATTTTTCCTTTCTCATTTCAGACGCGTCTCGCGCGTTGCTCGTTTGCATCGATGAAAAACCGAGATAATCCGCAGCGCTTATCGTTCCGGCTATCTGTTCTATACGCCACAGAAATCGGCAGAACCAGTCTGTCGAATCGAGGTTCAAAAACGTCTGTCTTCTGGCAACGCTGTTTACGACCTCGTTAGGTTGCAAAATTCTTCTGCTCTTAATTGGACGGTATTTAAGCAGAACTCTTTCCGCATTAGTGAAAGTCGTCAATCCTCTTGTGTCTATCGATCGGTAGAAAAATCGTTCGCGTTCCTTGGTGCACGATCCGCGGCGGTCGCCGGGATCGCTCGGCAATTTCGCTCGCGGCGAGAGGGGAGGGGAAAAAAATACAGTCATAAATGCGGTTAATGATCGGCAAACGAACGTACGCTAATGAACGGTTAACGTCGGCCACTCCTTGCAAACGTTTCTCGTCGCTGGTCTGCGCTTCATCGATCGCATTGATCGTCGCGGTGAAAAGTGTCGCTTCGGTTTCGCAAACGAGTTTCTCCGTTGTCGCGACGCGTAACACCCTTTAATATCGCAAATGGATAAAAAAAGAAAAATTAAAAAAAAAAACAATGAATTGCGTGGCAGCGTTTCAAGGTATCGCGGATGCAATGGACCGAATTATGTCGCTTGATCGTTGTATAATTCTTCGATATCGAGTCCCACGTGCACTCGGTGCCTCCGCTGTCCTGTGTCTGAACTGGTTTCGAAGGAAAACATTCAGGTTGATTATTTATGCCCACTGACAATCATATTGATGAAATTTCCGTCGAATTTTTGCGGCAGAGCAGCCGTTCGGGGATAGAAATATTTGAAAGCTTCACTGCCGTACTTAATATCGTCATTGCGTTGTTTAAACAAAGAAACATCGCGGAACTTTCTCTTCTTTCTCGATCTGTGCGCGCTTCGATCGACTCGTCTGCGTCCGGTCTATCCAGTCCGTCGAAACTTCCTCGTAACGTATTACCATTGTCATTTGATACCTACCACATACCCCTCATCACCTCATTGACGAACTATTTCGCACGAGTTTCATTCACGTTTCGTTCGGTAATCTGACACTCGTCCCTTTAAATTGGAAATACACATTCCTCGAACGGCGCGAAACGTGCACACAGAAAGGTGGATGCTCCGAAAACAAATGTACCCCTTTAGGCGACTGCACTTATGCATTCGAATGATCTTTTTTGCAATTTTGATTATTAATTTATCAGACATGCGGGTCTGCGGTGGATGTTAAATTCGGAGAAATTCTTAGGAATTTTTATGACTATAAAGAAGGAATGTTTACGACAAGAAGGGGCCAATTCATATTAGCCGCCCAGTTGTTGGTTTTCGCGAGCATGTTCGTGGTCAGGAGAGTTTATGAAACGCTGACCCATTGACACTTATCGACCGGCAAATTGAACTCTGGCTTGCGAAACCGCGTGAATTCCTTTCACTGTTTAGAGAACCATTGTTCACGAGGAACGGCGAACGATTCAATCGTCCGAGCGAACCATAAAGTTCAATACCTTTGCACTGTTAACTTAAAAATAGACGATCCTTCGATTGTATCAATTAATCCGCGCGAATGCTCTGAAAGATTAGAAAAATTGGCCGCTCGATTTTCTGCGCGACAGTCCATTCTGAATATTCCCCTCGAGCACGGCTCGTTCTTTCTTTTTCTTTTATCGTACGATGTAAGTAGAGAGACAGTGCCTTCGTTTTGCGCGTTTCCGTAACTTTAAAAGACAACGCTAGTACGCGCCACTACGTATGATCCAGCGTGGGAATCAGTGCCAAACGCCATAAAAGCGTCCGACTTGCGAGCAGACGTTTCTCTTGCACCTTTCGGGTGACGTTTAATACAATCTCCGCGGTGATTGCGACCTCGACAGAAATGGCCTGCAGCCGTAATTTAATGGGGATGACACGCGAGTTCTCGTGTCCTCCGCGTGTCTCGTCGTTTTATGTTATCAGACTGGAACGTAAATTGTGTGCTCCCGTGTGTGTGTGTGTGTGTGTGTGTGTGTGCGATTGCGAGTGCGTGTCCATTGGACGCGACGAAAACTGTCCCATTTTCGCAAGAAAACTAATTCACACGCGTCTGTTCTTTATAAATTTTTGAATGATTCACTCGGTTCGAAAGGGCACGTACAATTTCTCGTTTCAGTTCGACGACCTTTCTCGTTTCGCGACACGCGCCGAAATGTTGAATCCTCGCGGCGAAATTATTAGACGAAATCGTGAAAGGGCGCACGGGACACCTGGCCGTCTTCCAATTGTCCTCGATTTTTCGACCGCGAACCAGGCCAAGGCCGATAAATTCTTCGACGATGGGGAACAGCGTGGCGTGTCCGCGCGAACCGCAAAGGAAACGGACGTTTCCAGAATCGCGAGTCGGACAGTGGTGCAACTGGAACTTATTTATTTAATCGCATGTGCCAGATGATTGTATGGGATGTCTCATCCAGCGGAACGTTTTTCCAGCACGACAATTATTACCGTTCAGCCCTTTGCTCAGGCGAAACGTGACGTGGCGAATATTTGCAGGGAAAAGACCAGTCACCGTTCACTAATCCCTCCTATTAGAATTCAGTCCCCCGATAATAATTATAATAATAATAATAGTTGTAATAATAATAATAATAACAATATTAATTGTAAACTTCTCCCTGCAAATAATTGCGCGTGGCCGTTAAAGGGTTGCGGATCTGTACGAATCGTTAAGCATCGATTGTTATGTTACAGTTTCGTAGGATTTCTCGCAGGAATTACCTTTTTTTTTTTTTTTTTGTATTAACTCTTCGTTTGTCGAGCGCGACGAAAAAGTTGAAATCCACGATCGAACGAATAAATAAACGGGTGACGGCTGTTCGAAGGAAGAGTTAAACCGGCGAAGATGTTTCGCAGCGCAGATAATTATTTTTGTTTATCCCGGTCTTGCGCTCGTCTCGCGCCGCGTGTACACCGCAATGAAATCGTATTTGTCGCGAACCGCGACGGAATCTTTCCGCCTCCTGTTTCCCGTAGCTTCATTTCACTCGGGATCCGCGCAAACTCCTCCCGTGACACGCTTTACCGGACCACTTATGCGAGCCTTCGAAGATCGTCGACTCTGGTGCGCACGCGGAACGCTGATATTCGTCGCACGAGATGTTGAACAGAGGTCGATTTTCGATTTCATTGCAATTCGAGCGACAGCGAAGGCGACTTCACTGAAAAGGTTCTCCTCGGTGATGCTTTCAAGAACTTTGCAAATCCCAGCGATGCAGCATTCCGCGTGAAACATCGTTGACGAGGGAAATTGTTGAAATTTCGTTGCTGTCAGCTGTGCGCGAGACCCGTCGGAGTCGCGTACCAGCCTCCGAATTGATTCGCGAGCATGTTATGTACATATTGTTACGCGTCGATTGCCATGCAAATTGAATTGATAATAAACTAACAATGCAACTAAGCGCCGACGCAACTGCCTCGACGAAAACGTTCTTTCTCGCGATGCAACGAGACGGGGATAAATTTTTCGCGAGGCCACCGGTCCGCAAGAACGTCGACGCCCTTCCGCGACCCGGTGTCGTCGCACAGGTGTCCGTCGGCGCGTACCGAAATGGCGATCGCTTCGAAAGCAAACGTTCCCTGCCCGTCGCAAGGCCCCACCCGCGGCATACGGGAACGCCGCGCTCTCGAAATGGAACGCAACGCGAACCTACGTTGCACACGTCCGTCGACCACATTCCGTTCTCGCGTGTAATTTTCAGGGTTAACCGCAGCCGACGATACGGCAGCTTTGCGATCGAGGCAAACGTCCCTGGAATGCAAATCGCCTTGATAGCCGACGGCCTAAGCGGAACGTCCTTTTCCTTCTTCGTTTCCATTCTAGCTCGTCTGCGACGTTCTCGTGAGTGTCGATATTTCTGACAGAGTCGTCGACTGTGATCGACGACGTGAAAAGTGGCGAACGAATGAGAAGGGACGTCCTTCGGGGCGCATCCGCGTCCGACGCGACGCAAATATTACGCGCCGCATTGTTAATCGAGGCCTGTTTTGTGAAAAGGTTTGACTAACGTTTGCGTTTTCAGATTTATCGCTGACCGGCTGTTTTGCCCCGACGACGCCGCGGCTCCGACGTTTAATAAACATTATATCATCGTTTTGGGGACCGATCGAGCGAAGGGGACGGTAAAAGTACAGGCGTAACTTGGCCGTGAAGGTGTGTCGATTACTGAAACACTCGTTGGGAAATGCTGGAAACGATGCTGCGTTGCGCAACGCGTCGAATAACATTTCACGAGTCGTCGTCGACGACATTGCAACGTTACGTCAAGTTTCTCACTTTTCCCCGTCGCCAGTCTCGATACGGTCCTTTGCTTTCCCAATCGTTTTTGTGACCGCGACGGAGGACAGATTACTAATTCGTACTATCTATCCTGTATTTCTGCAACGAGTCGTCGTGATTTTAACGGACGCGAGCTATTGCAGATCATGCGTGGGAGTGAACAATATAACGGTACTGAAACATTAGTTGCACCAGCGGACCCGTTACGAATTACAATTTATAAACGAGACTTGCGAATCACGGAGAATAGTTCGTGCATTAGAATCTGCAAGTGGTCTGTGCAAAGCATTGGTTGTCCAATCGGGAGATTCCTGCGTCAATGCTTCCAGCAGCGATTCGCAGCAGTAAAAGTTCCGATAGAGCAGCAAGTATCTTCGAGTACTTGTATCATTCCAGAAGGATACTCGTCAGAACGTTTGAAATAATTTCTGAAAAGATTATCTACGATGAACGTACCCGTGTCCGGAAAAACAATTGAACGTAATTTTGCCCGGTTCCAATATTATAATGCAATTCCAATATTATATGCACGCGACGGTGCGTAAAAGCGAGATAACGAAGTCCTCGAAAGAATTCTGCGTGCGCAATAGCTATTCCCGGTTGTCGAAGACGAGCGTCGATCGGAATTCACCTTCGGGTAGGAGACTAATTACGACGCGATTGCTCGCGCGCGTAAGCGATCATGTTTAGAATATGCGCGCGAGGCGTTTAGCACAGGGAGAAATCGCCGAGCGTGTTTGCCGATCGAAATGCAGGTAAGTGGTGTGTTCGCGAAAAAATGGCGAACGCGATACGTGAAAAGAATCGGCGACGTTTGCCCGCTCGATTCACCTGTAATTTCGCCGCGGGAACCCAATAGGCCGTATTACAGTTAGAAGATAACGCGACAATTTACAGTTACACGCACGTGGACGCAGAAGCGCACGCACTTTTAGGCGGAAAGCAGGTCAACGTCGGGACGATACGGCCCTCCCCGTGAAATTTCGTACGTCGGCTATCGATCGACATTTAATTGCCGGTGAAATTCATTACTCGAACGGTACCCGCGCCGTTAAGGCGATCCGTCAACCGAACGTTGCACCGTTATTATGTTTGATTGAAAATTTTCTTTTCGGCGTAACAAGCTCGTGGTGAGTTCATAATTTTTTCTTTAGTGGTTAAGGACAAGGTATCAGAGGGTTGGATCACAGTGACGGGTTGCCAAAGTGTACGACTGTTAAAGGACGGCACAAGAAGTAGTAGGCAGTCTAGTAATACAAGATTTCGTATCTATTCGTTCAATTCGTTCCATTCGTTCAAAAAATCCTTGTAATATTTAAAAAGTAGTCGGTTCTTGTACCGTGCACCGTTTTCGCTGGGAATACCTTTTTTCCCGGATGATCAACTGGTGTGCAGGTATCTGCAAAATCGGATTGACTATGACAAAATTCCTGAAAATGTTATAAATTACAATGTATTCACCAGGCATTGACGATCCCAGATTTCAATTTTGCTAAAAATGAACAAAATTATAGATATTTGAAACATGGTAATTGAAGTTCGCCAAGAAATTTGTTCGATACCGTGCAAAAAAGGAATCACCTATTTAAGAATGATGAAAAGGTTAAGCAGGAGTCTAAATCGCAGGCCGATTGTCTGGTTCGACAAACTCGAAGGAAACATGCACCTAAATCGCGCGGGCACAATAAATTTCCGCATTACCTCCGATTGTCCGCTGGTTCTTTCGCCGGTTACGTTCGCGGCGTTCCTTTTCGTACGAAGCAGACTGTGTAATTGCATCGCGCAAGCTCGCGACCCGCGTCCGATATGAAGAGGAGACGAGCGAAGAAGAATTGTACGTGGAATCGGCACGGTGAATTGAAAACGGTTCGACCGGAAGAAAAAAGGAGATCGCCGAATGAAATCAATGAAAAAATGAAACTCGATGGTTTCTGTTTCGGCGACAGGGACGACCTGAAAATCCAATTGCAGTCCACTCTGCTCCCTTTGCGCAGAGATAATTGGAAAACAATTACGCGGGAACGTTGCATCGACGTTCGTTTGGTAGCTGGAAAAGGAACGAACGCGAGCCAGCGGGGAACCAGTTTTTCTTCGCGAAAAGAATCGTACCAAATAATTGCACCAAAAGCATGACATCCTCCTTCAACTTCATCGTTCAATTTTTGCACCACTTACTTATGAATGTCTGTTTCAAGGAAATGACTGTTCAATTAACGATTGAGATCAGGTTTTTAAATCCAGCAGCGAAGTCGAATACCCGGACATTATTAATAAATCGATGGTCCAATCGCGACAACGTTGAACACGGATAAGGAGAAATTTCGGTGTTTTACTTCTGCGAACGATAAGATCGTTCATTTACCACCTTAACGCGCTTGTCGATTTCAACGTCTTCAATACCGCAACGTGGAACCGGATTACGAAACTTTCATTTGGCAAACGGTATGCGGAGGGTGTAAAGAGAGGATTGTCGAGAGCAACTACAGGAAAAATTGTCGGTAGAAAGCAGGAAAAAGGCGCGGGGGCCACGTTTATCTTCCGAACGATTACTTTCGCCGCGGTAATATCACCGCGTTGGCAGAACGTCGAGTAGATGCGTGGAACGTAAACAAGAAATCGTGGTATGCAAATGAATTCGCGGGGAACACGTAGAGCCAGTTTGCTTCGCGGCGATCCAGTTTCGTTAAAAGTGCAATTGCACGATCACCTTACATTGCGAGGATGAACTTTGATCAGCAATGACCGCGCAATCATGGTCGCGCGGAGTGCAATCCGTCTAGCAATATGTATATTCCACGATCAAATTCGTGCTGAGAGGCGACAGAAATGCGATTTGGAGAATCGTCGCCCTGAACGACGGTACACGGTTACAAAGCATTGATAAATAAATAATTCCGTTTCATGTACCTTTTATTCACGAACGGGCAAGCACGTGTACCTCTGTTTTTAACGCTCACATAAATCCCCATGCTGCTTCCCACCTTTTACATACCCGTGTCCGAACATGCCCCGCCGAATAATCTACCATCACCTTTGTTCCTCCTTGGCCCATCCCCGTCTAACGCAATTCACCGAAAAATCAAAACCCCCCCTCAACCCTTTACCATTATCGATCCGCTCGATGTCCAGGAACGAGCAATCGTTTACCATTCACAGATATCTCCTCGTCTGTCGATCCACCGAATCTCGTAGCTGCATTTCAGTCGTTCTTCGTCAGACTGTCTCTGTCGAATGCTGAAGAGCGACTAACGACCGTTCAAGCCGCTCCAGGCCGGCCGCGAGTATAAAGAGCAGGACGGGGAGGAACGTGGACGAAGGTTGAAACGAGAGGACAACAGGCATCGTTGAAGTAACAGTACTCTTACATCGGTGAAGCACCGTCGAAGCTCGGTACCGTTATCGGTTATGGCGTTACCACGTCGACGAGGATCAACGACGGAAACCAGAGAATCCAGACTGCGTGTGCCCCCCCCCCCCCCCCGAGTTCTCCTCCTTCTGTTTTACTGTTCGTTCCCCTTGCTCCGCGTGTTTCCTTGACCCCACGCGTCCTTTCACGGTCAGCGTAAAAATGTTGGTCAGTGGACGCACGATGCGACGAACGATAAAGATCGGTTCGACGTCGGCGTTCGTTGTCTTTCACAGACGCCGGCAAACTTTTCTTGTTTTTCTTGTATTTCGAACGGACGTCGCGAACGGATCGTTGATTTTTGGTTTTACCAGATTTATTTTGTACGGTACTTGTGATCATCGTTTCGAATAGATTTTACGACGGCTGGGCAGTTACTGCACGCCGATTTTGTTTTTCCGGCGGACGTTACCTCGACAGAAATGGATTCTCTCTTGCAACTTTGTTTCCCCCCGGCTAATGGTTGCGTATTAGACAAGCGATCGTTAGCGTGACACGCGCAACTAGATTTCGACCTACTTTCCTGTCGGCGATTCCGAATTATCCTCAACTTCGTCAAACGCGAGACCTCGAATGAACTATTATCGACTCGCGTCCATCACGAAAAGGTCAAGACTGGTTCCTTCTAACCACCAAAGTGGCATCACGCAGCGTGCTATCTTTCCACGCGTTAAAAGTAAAATCCAACACCTGTAATCAAATGAAAAGAGAAAAAGAAATCAAGAAATGATTGCACTCCGAGGCAGAGGTCCCCGAGTCGCGACCAATCTCTTCAAGAACCGAGGCCAACCTTTACCCAATGAACGCAGCCATGCGTAATCAGGTAACAGAGATCGATAGCTGGCTAATTAATCGCAATGACGAGTACGTGCCGGCGTCGAGACGCGACACGATATTTCCGGTAAGAAAGATACGACCAGACGTTCACCCTTTCCAGAGAGCAAAGAGAGGCTCTCTCCGTTGATCTTCATTCTCCTGCTCCTCCTGCTTCTCCTCCTTCTCGTCCACCTCGTTCCAGCGTGGAGGAGCCGACTCACTGGCTAGAGAACCCGAGTCTCTCCTGCGGAACATCCCCGGCAGTTTCACGTCGACGGTCATCCGGATCGACTCGCGGCCAAGGTCGATCGTAAATGTGCTCGCGTTCACCAATTGAACGGCGCCGCGCATTCACGTCCGGATCGTTGCTGGAACCGGCGAACAAACGGCGGTCGATGTGAAAACGGTGCGCGAAGTTTCTTGCGAGAAGAATGAGAGATTTCGGAGAGGAGCCGCGGATCGATTTGGCGCGATTTTCCTAACGAAACTCGCGGTGGTGTTCTACGAATGTTATTGTTAGTTCTCGACGACCCCCGGGACAGATCGGCTGGATCAGTTGTGGATTTTCTGGAGGGTCCGGCTCGATAGAAATGCGAAAGTAAGTGGATAGAGGAACCGGAGAGCACGGCGAATTTGTTTGTCTCCCGGAAAAATTTGCCCCCTTTTTATTTCATTTCCGACGTGCGGGACACTCCTCGCCGTTTTTAGTTCTGTTCTTCTTCTTCTTCATATGCGAATAGACTCCGCCTGTCTATTCGCGTCGATACGCAATTTTCACCAGGAGGAGATCCCGCGTCGACACGATTTTCCCCGGACGTCCTCGCACGCGAACACTTCCGCCTGCCTATTCGATTTCCATTAGGTCGAACGCGGACAGCAAACGAGCCGTGAACTTGGTAATTGCAAGTTGAACGATCCAGGCGCTTTGAACGTGGCCGTGTACGTCGTTTATCCACGCGATTCGCGGACACGTGATGCTGTAATCTGTTTTTACGACCCCGATATCGTTGCCATGTGGCGGACAGCCTCGCGAAGAAGAATCGTTCGTGGCCCAAGGAGCTGGCCAGTGTTTTAAACGCGTTCGTGAAGAATTACTTTGTCGTTGGTGATCACGCGTCGATGATTTATTTGGCGATCGCGAATAATGCACGTGCCAGTACAGATTAAACGCAGCTGATAAGACGGAGCCGTAATGTTAAGATCTGTTGAAGACGAGAAACTGGTTTCGTTCGGGCTTGTGTGCCACTGATTTCTTTCAGCTGCGTTTAAAAAATGAGATCTTGCTGAATGCTACATTAAGAGTGGAATTAACGTTGGCGCTTGACTCGCCCGAGCCGTGCGAGATGAATAATGCTAGTTGACTGTAATTATACGAGGAGAGTTTCAGGAATAATTTCTTTCGTCTCTCTCTATCTCTCTATCTCTGCGGCGGGAAATTTTTGTTCGATCTCCAACAATTTCTATTCCTCCTCTAAATTTCTATTCCCCCTCGCATTACAAACATCTCAACGCTGTGCTACAAATGTTCTCACGGTGTAACAGCTCCGTTCGACTCGCTGGCAAAGCGAAACGGGTCTCGAAAATATTACAATATCACGATCCTCTCCGCGCAATCGATTCGTTCCCGTTGTCGTAATTAGCCGGCTGGATCCGGTAATCGTCCACTTTTCGATAATCAATTTCGTCACGATCAGAGTGTGCAACGGTGAACACGTGAGAGCAGATGGGTTCCGTTTACGTGCTTACCCGAGCGACAGTTATCTTCAATGGTAACCGTGGTTCGAAGGCTTATGAAAAATCCCTCGAGCTTCGTGTAACTGTAAAAAGATTCACGTCGCTTCGTTTGACGGTGGTACTTTTCGTGGAATTCTTCGTGGAATTAGAAATTATAATCAATAGACGGGACAACATTTCTGGGCCCCCGAACGTATGATATATTGCATGAATAGTAATGGGTTTAATGACGTTGGCCGAGAAATGAGCCAACGTTATTTCTTAATATTCATAGTCCGATAGTCGAGCTGTTTGTACGCAGAATATTCGGAATTCAGTGTGCGGTCGAATTGTATCGGCGATCGTTGAACTGCAGGATACCGCGAAATGAGACAGCGAATTATTCACAGGTCGCGAATTTAATGGCACGGCTTCTATTTAAACGACGGCAACAACAATAATAACGATACCGCGATGATAATGGACGTGGCGGACGATGAAAACCTTTCGCACACTCGAGCCACGCGATTCTCCGCGTAGAAAATAATCGACCGCACGAACGAAACGCTATATCCATCCAGCGTGAAAACACGTTTCACGTAAATCAACGCGTGTTTCGATGTTTCCATTTAGAAGAAACGCACCGAGTCTCACGCATGGCTGGTGAAAATCGAGCGGCGTTCGCGTCGATGGAATGCGCGCGAGCCGGTCTCAGGTGCCGCGTACCCGTGATTCCTGAGCTCGGCGAACAATACCCCCCCTGAACCACGATTCCCTGCGGTGCGACCGAACGCACCTGTACAACTGTGACGGGGACGCGAGTGTGAAAATTCCGCCGGGTTCCGCTGATGCAACAATAGCGAAAGAGGTAGCAGTTACGCTTCATGGTCGACCATAAATTGCGCTACCGCGCCGACTCATCGACGAAGGGAGCGCGTAACAAAATTATCGCACTCGTATCGCGATAAAAGCTGAACGCTCGTTATATTTACAGACGCGTCGCCAAAGAATAAAAAAACGGATCGTTTGACAGGAAAATTCGATCACGTGCGAGTGCATAGACGTCTCTGTTGAAAATCGCGGTGCATTGCTGTTTTTCTTATAGAATCGTTAACAATTTCGTTTCATACCTTCCGATGAATGGAATAGGGACGGCGTTGTACAAACGTATCGCGGCAAGGGTGAGATTTGAATCGGTTCCATCACTTTTACTCGAGGTGGCCATCGCGTTTAAAGGACCGTTGGTCGGCCGGTTCTTACCCAATCCCCCTCTGCAATTACAGTTTTAATTGGCGGTCTGTCCGACGTGGTGTGTACTTGCATAAATTTAACGGAGACTGCGGAGCAGCGGCAGGGGTCCGTGGAAACGAGGTGAGATCCTGTCGAGATCTCTCTCGGTCCTTCGGTTTTCTTTTTCCCGACCGTTCGTATCTTTGTAAGACTTCTTTGACGCCCACTAGCGCGTTCGTCTTTCTGTCGCGAACAACGTGTCCCTTTCGATTGACTAATCATTACCATTGCAGTGTTATCGAGCAACGATCTATCCAACTACCAGATTCTTTATCGTGGCTGTTCGTGCATTGTTCCAGGACGAATGACGTCGTCCAGTGAAAGTGGCAGCAAGGGAGAAGATCTGGGGAGCTTGAAGCTGCTGGATCCGCGGATCGTTTGACAGCAAGGACTTTTTATCAAAAATGTCGTGCGTGGGTGTGCCTTGCTACGAAGATGGTTTCCGGTTGGCGGGCCCGGCCTCGGAGTGCTCCCTCAGGAGCAAGGCTCGTATCGATGCCCTTTTCGAGGACTCGAGGTACGATATTGGTGTTCCCTTTGTTTAATTGGAACGAAGTTTTCATTGCATTTCAATCGATCCTCCAATGACTTGTTGCGCAAGACGCGCGCACGATGAGGTGGACGGACCTTAAGACGGACGATTAAAAACCTGAACGTACCTTTCCGATCCAGGTCGATTTACGGGTCCACCATGGCCGGCTGGTACGGAGAGGTATCGACCATGAACTCGAACCACCTGGAAGAAACGGGAGCGGATGAGCAGAGGAGGGTGAACAGCGCGGTTCAAGCGCGAATCGAGGCGATGTTCGCTTCCGTGGAGGCCGAAAGCGGAACACCCGAAGAATGCGCCGCAGCGATTTTACCGGTAAATGGATCGATTACTTTCATCTAAATTGACGGTTCCATTTGGTCCAGTCGGGTTGGGAGATTCAGTTAGGAAGCGAACGATCTCGGATATGCACCTTATCGTCACGTTTTCGGCAAATTGGTTCACGGAGATTCGAGATCCGTCCCGAATAGAGTCGGCGCGATCCGTACGTGTCGACGTACTCCCTTCCCCGGATCTGCACAAAAAGATTTCACTGCAATTAGATGGGATCGCGTAGAAAAAGAGGATTTTCACTTATGTTAATTCGATCATGTACGGTCGCGTCTCGTCCCACTCGTTTGTGCTCAGAAAATCTCGACGAACATTCGTTCCACTCTCGAGACGAGTTCGCAGCTGTTCGCGTCTCCGCCAAGGATTCACCTACTTTGTCGTTGAGCATCGTTCTCGAGGCGCGCATCGATCGTTTCATTTTATCCAATGCCACGAAATTGTCGGCGTCCCTCGGGCGTCGAGTATCCTCTCCTCTCGGTCCGAATGGAGTTTTTTCCTTCGGCTTGAACACGTCGCTGGATTGATTAACATCAAACGCGAAATATAAATATTAATACAAGCACGAACGTGTAACAGTTGCGGCCGCTCTAAATTCTTTCGTCCAGGAGAATCGAGAAACTGATACGAAAGAAGCTCATCAAATAGAAATAAAATTTAGATCGGCGTATAATTGGCCTGGTGAACTGCTTGCTCGTTCGAAGAGGAACGGGATCAGATTAAAATGCTTCTGACGATGCAAGATAAGAAAAATGACTGGAACTCCGCCGAGTTATTGATAAACCAGCTGAAACGCCGGGCAGCTTTCAACGTGTATCGCACCGGAATGAACAATTAGCAAGAATATTTTCAGGCATCCTATTTTCTTTTTCATTGCTCGTCGAATCAGGCATTACTTCTATTGCGCACGGCGGAAGCTTGCGTTAAATGTTGCCTTAACGGTATGAATAGTAGAACGAAACGTGCATGCAGAGATTAAAAGCGTAACGCTTAACATTGTGGGCTACTAATTATTCGTTAGGATCGAGCGCAATTTTCATTTACAAGGAGGTACGAGTATTATTCTTCGTGCCTAGGACACGACGGAAACCCCGCTTTCTTTAACGATTGAAACCACCACCGAAATTCCAGCCAGCATTTCTTCCGTTTGTCTCGCATTTGTCTCGCGATTGTTTCCAACGAAAGTATTCATTAAAATCGAGACACGCGCGTGCCCAGAAAATTACCCAGAGTTTTCCAACGATCCCGAAGAACAAGAAACCAAGCGATACATTTCCTTCGAGCTTGAACCGATCCCCTTCGATTTTCCTCGCGCCCGCCATTCCCCCCTCGAATTGAAATAACGGCGAACACCCTGCCCAAAGGCAACGAGTAGAACTTTCCCCACAACCGTGGCCCGGCTTTTTTTAATCGTCACTTTCATTCCGTTCACGATTCGCGGAGCGTGACGGGGCTGCCTCGCGACTATTTGGAGCACTGAAAAATTCCCCTTCGTGGCTGTTGATCGTTGTGCGCGTTTTTCTTTCTTATTGCCCCGCTTTTCCAGTCTCCTCCACGACGTATCGTCGCCTTGTCCACGATGCTTATCCAGGGATACTGAGCGAGGTCCGCGGAAGCCTCGGATCGTGGCCCCGTCGACCGCGAGATACGATCTTGCCGTCAGCGACGCGAGAATTTCTTTCGGACGTCGGATTTATGGTGCACGTTGGTTGCGCGCCGCTGTTGATTTCCGGTTTTCCGAGTTCGCGTACGCACATTACAGGTTTGACCAGAGATGCGTCGGTGCACCTACGCGAGGCGTGCTTTCAAAGGCGATAAGGAAAATGGGGAAGTGGGTTTGTAGGGGATTCGCAACAGAAATGGAAGGAGCTTGTTGCACGGCCGTGGGTGCGTCGTACGACGCGAAGGTGAATTTTGGTTCAGCGATATGGCGTGGAGAGGCAGCCAGGATAGCGGGATGTTTCGAACTTGGGTGTTCAGGCTTCGAGACGAACAGAATAGTCCGTAATTCTTGAAGCGATGAGCTTTATTGTCTTATATTGCGATTGCATTACAATGGAACAATGAAACAGTAATTTGTTGACAATTCTTTGCTAATGTAGACGATAGGAGCCGCTTGACAGCGTCCAGAAGGCTCCTCGCGTCCAAAAGTTACACTTTGAAGAATAATAATTCTCTTTTGGTGGGACGAGTCTCATTTATATATTGCTCACATCAGTGAACACAAAAATTGAGCAACAGTCTTCTGCCTGTGATTGCTTTAAAGGCTGAAGCTTCTACTTTCCAGGCCCGTTTTTACGCGCAATTATTTTTCATCAATTTTGGCACTCAATTTTCGTTAATTTTCGTGAAGTTTCAATCCCTTTCAATCGCCGTCCAGCTAATCACCATATCGTAGTCCTCGTTTATCATTCCCAGACGCTTGTACCGACATGCAGAACCAGTATTTTCGTTACATCAGACGATTATAAGCGAACGTCTTGCTGAGACGGCATAAAAAACGGTGTCAATTAGTCTGGCAGCGGATAACATAAAACGTCATGCATTCGATCACGATTGAACGTCGCTCGATTAAAAACAGTTTCGCGTTAACGGTAATCATAATTTGCATTCGACAAGAACAGAAACGTTCCCTCACAAAAATGCCGAGGACTCTAGAAATTTCCGCAGAACGGTCGTCGTACTTCTAACATCCCTCCGGAATGAATGATATAAAATATTGATTGATAAAAATAATAATAATAATAATAATAAAAATGACACTACATTCGCCTCCACTCAGCCATCTCGTTCCTTCCATTAGCACCAAATTGTAATTGAATTTCCTTCGTCAGGTGAAATATATGGGGGCGGCACCAGTGGGTGGTCGCGTGGCAAGCGTACGTGGACTTCAAGAACCCCTTCGCCAGCTTGTCGAACGAATCGGGTGCTCGGTGAAGGCCGAACTCGAGGTGTCGAGACGTGGGTTAACATTTCGAACGGCGGACGGCAGCGAGAAGAACAACCCCTTCCGCAGAATCGCAGTGTGGAGCGCACTGAGGCTTCGCAGCAAGAAGATCGCCACGGGAGAGCATCATCACGCTTTCTTACCGTTGGTTGGCGATCACGAACAGGGCCAGACAGGCGAGGAGAAGCACGCGGATCTGTACAGGTGAGAATCGAGGTGAAATTAATTGCTCGGCGGTTCGTTGCTGTGAAGTTCGTTTCAAGCCGTCCTCGAAACAACATTAAGCGTGTGGCACATTTCGTGGAATGATTTTCGCCAGACCGAGGAGCAATTGATTTTTCGTGCAAAGGCTGCGTCCGTTGGAAACGAACTGTTTCCACGCCGCATAAAACAGTTACTCGATTTGGAATGTATTCATATTGTTACGTGAAGAATGAATTTCTTCTTTCGAAGTAATTAAACGGTAAACACAATCGTTGCATTAAGTAACGAATACTCTTAGTCCCGAGTTCTTCGTATCGAAATTCCTCTGGTTCATTTTCGCGACAGCAATGATCGAGCTGCATTCGTGTCCGCGTGAACCGACAATTCCAGGATAACGATTTCTTCCGAAAGATCAACGTTTTCGCCCCTTCCAGAGTGATGCACGACTTCAAAACCACGGCCGTCCACTATTTGCCAATATTTGCCGTGGTGATGCGCCAAGCTGGCGCCAACAGACTCCTGGAGTGTCACGCGTTCTCCTGCGAATCCGAGGAAGACGCCGTGGCTGCTGCGGCCACCCTATACAGGGCTCTGGTGGCCGATCTCGACGGGAATCGACGTCGACCGAGGCACAGAAACGGCGTTGGCTGCGTCAGCCTGGCCTCGGTGGCCTCGGTGGCCTCTAGTGTCCGAGGAGCCAGCCCGATCAGCAGAATAAGCAGCAGAATAAACGTTCTTCAGGCAGAAGCCGCACGAACGACCAATCCGCATCCCGTCAGGCCTCCGCGTACCAAGAAGACCTCGGCCTCCAGCTCTGTAACGGAGGACGAGGCGACGAAATCGACGGAACTGCAAAAAGCCCCGCGAAGAAAGAAGAAGAACTCCGATGTAAAAGCGGAGGATATTTTGGAGGCTCGAGGGCGACGAGAGGAGACAACTCCAAGGGGCAAAGGCAGCCCGGTGGCGGTGCAGGGTTTCGTTTCTGTGCAGAAGAGCTTCGGTTGCGAGGCTTCCACGGAGGAGGAACGACAGAACTCTAAGAACAAAATGTTCGGCGGCAAGAAGGTCGCGAAGAGTCTGGAGAAGATCGAGGTGGACGAGCCTAGCAAACAGCCCGGCAAGATTTACGACATCGGGGTGAACGGATTTTACGAAACGGTTTCCAACAGATACGAGAAGCTTCCTCTGTTGGGAAAGCCGGGAAAGAACGCCGGCCAGGGGAAGCATAGTCCGCCGACGGAAGCATCAGATGGCAAGGAGAAGATTTATGAAAAATGTCACGGTTCCTATGACTTTCATTCGGCGAGAACCAACGGGGACAGACGCGAGATTTACTCGCACAGAACGCAATCGGCGGTCTACGATAGAATCGAGAAGCCGGGCGCCAAGGGCGAAGGAAATCCACTGTACGAGCGACCGGTCAAAACCGGCAGCAAGGAGAGACTGTACGAAGATCATTTCAAAGACGCCGACAAGATCTACAGCATCGGCCAGGAGGAAATCTACAGCGGAATGAGCGGCAAGCTTGGTCGGGACAAGGCTCGAAACTCTCATGAAAACGTTTTCTTCGCGGCGTCCAGCAAAAATGATATTTACCAATTGAAGCAGAAGGACTGCTGCGACTCTGTGTCCGCGGAACGAAGAAGATCGAGGGACCAAGAGAAATCGACGTGCGGGAAACGCGTGAGCAGAGTGGTGACAATGGATAAACCGTTGAAGAAGCAATTGAGCGACTCGACGACGAATTTGAACGTGCCAGAGTATAGCCAGCCGAGGGTTCGAAAAAGGAGCAGAGCCGGCAGCGAGCCGCCCGTTGGTAGATCGGAAGACGCGATGAGCATCCTTCAGGAGACGAGGTTGAAGAGATCTCAGAGCGACATTGACGTGGACAGGGGTGATTTGATGACCAGAGTGGAGTTGCCCAGAAGGGGCAGCTTTCTGAAGCCTGGTAGTGCCAGACGACCTAATAGTATTAAGGGCGGCACACCTTTGGGATTCACGGAGCTGTTCGACGAATTTAGAAACCAGGAGGGCTTGACCAGCGTCGATGACATCTTGGCAGCTATTATTGGTAAGATTGAAGGAACTGTTTAACCAAATTAGTTAATTTAATTCAGCTTAATCGATCAATCCTTTCCTAATTCCTGCCTGTTCATTTGTTGGCTACTTAGATCCCGAGGGGATGTCCTTTAACGATCTGAAGCCTCTGTACAAAGAGTTCTTGTTGAAACTGGCGTCAACACTGACGCAGGACGAACTTTATCAGAGATCGGCAAGTATAATGAGAAGACGTCGAAGGCCGCAACGAAGACGATCCAGTCGTAGATCCTGTCTGCTCGGCAGAGCTATCAAGAGGTCTGTATCGAGGCTGAAGGGTGGCCCGACAGAATTTACTTCTGTGCTTTTTCCGGCGAGGAAGCTGAACGACAGTTTTGGTAGCAGCTCCTCTTGCGATGCCAGGAATAATCATAGAAATCGCGCGCTGGCCAACCGACTGGGGAAAAGAAGATCTTCCTGGAGGACGAGCAAAAATGCTGGCTGCCATACTACCTCGGAGGACAGCGATACATGTGAGCTGATATATTTATTTCACCGCCACTGATCAGAATAGAATCAAATTGAAAATAATATAAAACAGCCGGCATAAAAAACAAAGTAAAGTAGATCGAGATGAGACAATGTAAAGTATGAAACGAAAATAAAATGTGCGATGCAAGGAAGCCAATATAAAGTACTATCGCGTCAGCGTCGAATTTGATCAGGCACCAACGACGACACTTACTTTTTCAGGCAGGAGATTAAGCAGAGGCGTTGGCGCAACAGCGAACAGAAGCAGCAGCGGCTACGTGAGCTGCAGCGAGTGCAGTTACGATTCCGAGTCGTGCACCTGCGTATCTGCGGACAAGTGTTACTGCTCCTTATCCAGGAGAGTTCCATCGCAGCCACACGTGCCACCGAACACAGTGGTGTGTGCTTGCGACACCGATAGCTGTTCTGAAAGTAATAAGTGTTACTGTCCCCGACAGCCCGTTCGACCTACGATACTGGAGCAACTGAGACAAAGGGGTATCGTGCCCTCCGAAAGTACACTCAGCCGAACCGGAAGTACGGACAGAGCTCGAGCAACGAAGACCGGGAGAAGTCGAACGCCCTCCCAAGGTTTGGATGTACTCAAGGTAATTCATTAATCCACTGTTAATTCCTTCAATTTTAGACTCAATTAGCCTTGGCCTTTCTGATGCTGTCTTCTTTTTGATTTCGTTTCATCTTACCGTGCTTGTGCCGTCTTCCAGAAGCAGTCGTCTTCAAGCTACGGCAGTTCGAACAACCTCGCCTTGGATTACGATCTCTTCAATCCAGGAAGGAAGTCTCAGCAGTCCTCGGACAGCGAGAAGGTGTTAGTCGTTAGTGCCAGAGATACTCAGGGCCGTTTGGTGTACGTTGGTGGCGCGGACAGGGACAAGAAATGTCTCTCCCATTGTTCCAGTAGATCTGGAACGCATCATGAAGCTTTATCGATTAAAAAGAGCGCCGAAATAGCGGCGATCTTTGGCGGCGATTCGAATAGAATCAGTAGACGGGCCAGTAATGCATCCAGCGTGAGAAGTTCTATCAGTTTAGAGGCTGGACTAGGATATTTACCGTGACGAGCATTACGTTTTATTACCGTTTCCTTTTCTACTCCGTCCGATCAGGAAATTCTGTGTTCCCTGGAAATGTCTATATTGCGAATTGAATTTAAAAAAATGTGAATCATTCTTTTCGCAAGGATTTTCTGACCAGATTCCGTAGTTATTCTTTATATATATATACATATATTCATATTTTGTATTTGTTTTAAAAAGAAACAACACCTGACAGCAATGAGGTGTGAATGTATAAAATGCTCAAGGAAAAATACGTGATTGCTAGTGATAATAACGAAGTTTCTATTTTTATTGTTAGAGTATTCTTCTGTTAGGGAAAATATCTAAGAATCGATACACATTTATGGAGCGTAATTGATCGAAGCTAACTGGCGAGCGAAATTGATGGAAACATACGCATTAATGTATCGATATATACCGCGTACACGGATATTAATTAATAACGGTGCTGTTGCATACACGCTTCGCAGAAATGTGTCAGAAATGTACCAGTTATGCCCGTAACGGTACCATACTCTCATTTCTGTCGGACTTGATCTCAACAAAAGTAGCCCCGGCTCGAGCGTGCTAAAATTAGCGATTTACGGTTCGCGCCAGAAACATTGTGGAAAAGAAATCGAAAAAAAATAGAAAGAAAATTTTTCTTCGGTTATACTCGTGAAATATGTATACGAGTACCTTACAAGTACCTGTATTTATCACTTGTAAGCTTCAATTTCCTCCGCTTGTATATTTATTGTAATTATCCATAATAACACCTAAAGTAGATCGATCGACTGTTGTACAATTTTTCATTTTTCTTTCGATTATTGCTTTAGTTGACGCGTGAAATTAAGTTCGCATTAATACGTAATCAAATTAATCATAGATCTGTACATATATAGGGACCGTAGTTGATTGTGATCGATTGTTCGTCTGTTCGGATTTTTATTATTCATCTGTGGCTACACTGGACCTGATGACTTAACTAAAGATAGAATAATAAATTATAAAAGGGAACAGTGCAATATCACGCGCAAGTAGTGTTCCTGCTTTCTCGTTATTTTTCGTTTCTCGAGAATCGAGAAATAAGCAATTACGAAGTTTCTCGGGAAAGAATTCTCGCGAAGGAACACTGCGCGCAGGTGATCGACGTTTTATTTTAATATGTACGAATGTATGTGCGCAATGCTCATAAAGTAATGAGACAAATCCATATTACTCTGTAGACACTTTATCATGTACTATCAATAAAGTCTTGATTCATTTGATGGAATTTTTCTGTATAGTCCACGGGAACCTCCACGTCCTTCAAGTTGTCCAAACCTATTTCTTCCTCGGTCCTAAAATTTGCGAAAAAAACGAAAAAAATATATATATATTGTGTATAAGAGACAATACTAATAAACACTTTCGATGGCAGAAAATATAAAAGATTCTCGTATAAATACCTAATTAAAATATCTACTACATTTTCGCAAGCGAGCAACGCGTTTTTATTTTTTTCCCATTTATGATATTCTCTCAATATCACGTAAGCGTTTCTCTTCCGCAATATTTCCCTGGCCTTTTTTGTTGCACACAATTGAGCCAAGGCTTCCAACAACATTATCCTGAAATAATATATTCCATAACAATTTCCGTTTGGAAATATTATTGCCCTTGAAAGAAAAACCGGATTCTTCACCTAATGTCCAGGTCAGGCTCCCTTTGCTTTGTCTCTGGTAAGTATTGCAGACTAATTGGCAGCTTATCGTTGTCCTCGTCATCGAATTCTTCCGGTCCAGCCAGAGGCAACAAAAGGCAAGATAAAATGTCTACTTCGGAGCTCAATAACCATTCGTGGTTTTCCACATCGAAGCAACAGTTCTTTAGGGTACCGACTATTCCACCACGTCTTACTAAGCTGTCCCCATACTCTGTGAATGGGAGCAACCTTTGGATGACCCATCTATCTCTGTCCAACAAATACCTATATCCAAGTGTACAACAATTAAAGAAAATATAAACTACAAATAAACCGGTATTCAAAAAGTATTAAATAATTATGCACCTTCTTACACGGGGAGACTGACTGAGATTGCTAAATACAGGACCTAAATAATGTAATTTCGCCCCAGTATTGTTGTATTGTTTAGCAGTGAATGCTCCGACGATACTGTCCCAAGAATACCCGCTGCTTTCAATTAGTGTTACAACCCTATCTACCAAATGTAACTGTCTTGTCATATTTGAAAGTATCATACAGCATGGGTCGGCTACAATACTTTCTTTATCCATTATGAACCTGTAAAGGAGATGGAATTTAATAAGAGAAGAATATACGTTCGACAGTAGCTAATCAACAGGGCATCTACCTAATACAAACGTGTATTAAATTGTAATTGTATTTGCCATCTTCTGGCTGTGTCTCCGAGACCAATAAATATGCACTGGCCCCTGCTTCATCTGCCGTTATGTTTATTATGGCGAGCGCCGCATCTTTCGAAATTGCCGCTGAGGAATCCTGAGTTAAAACAACTAACTGAGTCAATAAATCAGGAAGCTTTAATAAAAGCTCTCGTCCTGCAGCGGTTCCAGTTATACCTGTGGTTTAAAATTGATAAAAACATGAAACGAGAGGTTACAGATTGTTTTTTTTTTTTTAAATTACACTTACTAAGCACGTGTTCTAAGGTGATCGCTTTTACATCTAATCGTGTGTCGGGACGTAAAAATTGACATATTTCCCGAAGGGATTCCATTGTAAAAGACCCAATTATTTATAATTAATACAGCAGACAGTATACACATTGGCATAGACGAGAATTTGAGTAGATCTATCAGTTAAAAGACACAACGTTTCCAACAGATTGTAGAAAACGATGTTAACGCACCCAATCGTAGAAATTGAAACTAATTAATTTTAATCATCAAAAGGTCCCCTAGATACATATATATCGATAACGTAGTGACCGTGTCAATAAAAAACAATTAATGTATTTAACAAAAAATTAAACATATTCCACAGTCCAAAGTGATAGATTAAAGCTAGAGGTCTAAGGTACAATCTTTAATATTTATTAACAAAATTCAACGCGCAATTGGATTGCTATAAACAATTATTACGGGCAAGTGGATAAAGTTACAGCAACGAGACTGTTACAGGTGAATAGCTTATTTCTTTCCTTTTCATTTGAGACATTATAGATTGAAAAATAACTACCAAGAGCCCGAGAAATAAAATTTATAAACGGTTTGTATTTGTGTAGGTAACGTTGTCAATGAGAAGCGAATGGTACTTGGGCTCAGGAAATCTAACACGACATTAAATTGTACGTGGCGCCATCTCGCGTTTGCGGCCTTTTTCGCAGTTTTGCGCACCGCCAAAACCGAATTACCTGATTACATCGTTAATTTAAACAATTGCGTTTTTCTCAGCTTCTGGTGCATATTTTCTGCCCGGACTTGTCTTAAATGAAAGCTACGAACCATAGCTATCCCCTTAAAATGTTGCAACAATATGACATTTGTGGTTCGAATGTTATAAACAATTGAAAAGTCGGCAAAAATGCACTCCGGGTCACTGCAATTATCTCCGCTTCTGGAGGCGCTAGATTAATGATCGTGTGCTCAAAATGAAGGTGACGGATGCTGCTACAGGACAATAAACGATTTACAAATGCTGCATTCGCTGTTTAATTTTAATAAACAAATAACATTATTCCACGTGCGGTTCAATTCTTATAACCAAATAAACAATTAAAATTGTTATCACAGCCAACTGCATCTAGTTACAGCAACGGGGTAGAAGCCGAGATAATTGAATTTGTTTAAAGAAATTATAAACAAATTCAATTATCTCGCGTTCTACTTAGCCGATTATAATCAACGACCTCTCAAACTGAAGCTCTTGGTTCAAGGAACAATACGATTCACGATTAGATCGGCCCTCGTGTATAATTTCGGTGCAATACTCAAACGAATTATTTATTTGATTATAAAAAGTAAACAGCGAATGCAGCATTTGTAAATCGTTTATTGCCGTGTAGCAGCATCCTTTACCTTTATTTTGAGCACGCGATCATTAATCTAGCGCCTCCAGAAGCCGAGATAATTGCAGTGACCCGGAGTGCATATTTGCGATTACTCAATTGTTAATAATTTTCGAACCACAAATGCTATATTGTTGCAACATTTGGAGGGGATAGCTGTGCTTCGTAGCTTTCATTTAAGACAAGTCCGGGCAGAAAATATGCACCAGAAGCTGAGAAAAACGCAATTGTTTAAATTAACGATGTAATCCGGGAATTCGGTTTTGGCGGTGCGCAAAACTGCGAAAAAGGCCGCAAACGCGAGATGGCGCCACATACATGATTACCGACAATCGTTACCGACAAAATATTTAAAAATTATTATCTCGGCTTCTACTGGGCCGATTTTAATCATCCACATCTCAAAAGAAAGGGAAACAGATGCGCTACACGACAAAAAATACCCCGTTGCTGTAATTATATGCAGTTGGCTGTAATAACAATTTCAATTGTTTAATTGTTTATAACAATTGAACCGCACGTGGAATAATGTTCACTCCTGTTGGAAATGATAGCTGACACGCGTAGCTTGAATTTCTCTCCTCTGGTCATTGACGTAGCTCGCCGGCAAGAGGCAGTAATCGCATTTGTTTATAATTTCTTTAAACAAATTTAATTATCTCGCGTTCTGCTAGGCCGATTGTAATCAACGACGTCTGAAAAGAAAGGGAAAGCGATACTCTACACGATAAAAAATACCCCGTTGCTGTAGTTAAATGCAGTTGGCTGTAATAACAATTTCAATTGTTTAATTGTTTATAACAATTGAACCGCACGTGGAATAATGTTCACTCCTGTTGGAAATGATAGCTGACACGCGTAGCTTGAATTTCTCTCCTCTGGTCATTGACGTAGCTCGCCGGCAAGAGGCAGTAATCGCATTTGTTTATAATTTCTTTAAACAAATTCAATTATGACGCGTTCTACTGGGCCGAGTTTAATCAACGACGTCTTAAATTAAAGGTCCCGATTCGAGGAACGATCTGTTCCTATTTTAGAACATCCCTCCACCCCTCATTCCATTCCTTTTCAAATGAACCTCTCTTTCCCTTATACTTCTCGTTTGGCCCTCCCTTCTTTCTTTTTCCTCTGTATATCCCTTAACAATCTTTCTCTCTTCTGTTACATACTTACTAATATATTTTGTGTGTGTGCAGGTTTCGCAGGCAAAAAGTAAGGAGAATTGACCGGCACTTCTCATTGTGCATAAGAGCAAGAAATAAGATGGAACAACTTTTGCGACGTACTTTAGTTATCCTTTAGTCCTAGTAAATTCATAAAGCTTCTACAAACAGACTATGTAAATTTTTAGCATAAGTTTTATCTTATTTGTGTCTATTGCACTTTTCATATTACATAAATGTTATTTTTAAATTGATAAAGGTTTAGTTGTAAGATATATTGTAAATAGATATAACAGAATAGCTCATAAGGTTTAGCTCGTAAAATTTAATTACAACATTTTTGTAACTTGTATCTTCATTGATTAGTTTAAATAAATTTTCAATGAAAAGAATTCTACTGCTCTTTTTATTTTCATACCTTACCAATCCTTGAAAGAACCTAATTCCAATTCCTTATACAAGAAGTACCGTAGACGAACTTTAAATGCAAAGTCCTGAAGCGAGAAACTTGTCAAAATGGTCCTATACGTTATTAAATTTGGCACCAGGCAATTCTTTGAAATAACATCATTTTTAAAGTCTTCATTTCTTGCAAAATTTGTTGGCACCTGTCCAGAAAATGAAGCGCTCAGGAATTCTTGAATCCAAGAACTACCGAGGTTCGGATACCTCCTCGCACATCATATTCTCCTAATAAAAATCCACGATTTTCAGCAGATATTTCTGCCAGAAACTCAGAAATTTTTCGCTCGGAAATTCTTGGAATGTGACGTCATTTCTAAGAACGAATACCTCCTTGCATATCATATTCTCCTGATACAAATCCACGATTTTCGGCGAGATATTTCTGCCAGAAACTCAGAAATTTTGCGCCTGGAAATTCCTGGAATGTGACGTCATTTCTGAGAACGAATACCTCCTTGCATATCATATTCTCCTGATACAAATCCACGATTTTCGGCGAGATATTTCTGCCAGAAACTCAGAAATTTCAGCACTCGAAAATCTAGACTTTGTATTAGGAGAATATGATATGCGAGGAGGTATTCGACATCGGCAGTTCTTGGAAATGACGTCACGTTCCAGGAATTTCCGAGCGCAAAATTTCTGGGTTTCTGACAAAAATATCTGCTGAAAACCATGGATTTGTATCAGGAGAATATGATATGCGAGGAGGTATTCGATTGCAGCATTTCTTGGAAATGACGTCACGTTCCAGGAATTTCCGAGCGCTTAAATTTCCGAGTTCCTGGCAAAAATATCTCGCTGAAAATCGTGGATTTGTATCAGGAGAATATGATATGCGAGGAGGTATTCGATAGCAGCAGTTCTTGGAAATGACGTCACGTTCCAGGAATTTTCGAGCAATTGCATTTCTAGATCTCCCTTCAAGACGTTGCATTAATCCATGGATAATTAGCGCCGAATTTAGTAATGTTCAGGTCTATTTTTACAAGTTTTCCGTTTGGGAACTTTGCAATTAAAGTTCCTGCACAGTAGTACTTGTTTAAGGAATTGGAATTAGGTCTTTTCAGGGATTGTTGTGGTGTGAAAATCAAAAGAGCAGTAGAATTCTTTTCATTGAATATTTATTTAAATTACTTAATGAAGATACAAGTTACAAAGTGTTGTAATTCAATTTTACAAGCTAATACTTATGAACTATTCTTTCATATCTATTTACAGTACATCTTGCAACTAAATCTTAGTATCAATTCTAAACTAACATTTATATAATAGAAAGAATACTATAAATATAAATAATCTAATACTTATAAACTATTCTTTGAAGTGAATTTACAATATATCTTACAGATAAAACTTACACTAAAATCTACATACTTTATATGCAAAAGCTTAAGCTTTAAAATAATTATTTTAAATTAGAGCAATTGTGTAACTTGCGCATATGTAAAGCATTTATTATATCTTAGACTTTATATTTAGCACATTCAGTAGAACTTGTAATAGTAATATATGTAATAGTAATATAAGTAATATTAAAGTTTATGTAAGATCTACCGAATAAACTGAATATAAAATCAAATACAAATTAAATACACAATTGTTCTAAATTAATCTTTATGCGCTAATGGATACAAACTATTTTCATAAACCAATTTACTATAACTAAAGTATGTGGCAAGAGAAGTATATGGAATACTTTCTTCTATCTTGCTTGCATGCATGATGAGAAGAGCCGGTCAATGCTCCTTACTTGTTGCATGCGGAACCTGCAGACACAAAAAATATATTAGTAAGTATTTGACGGAACAGGAAAAGATTGTTAAAGGATATTTGAAAAGGAATGGAATGAGAGGCGGGGGGATGTTCTAAAATAGGAACAGATCGTTCTTCGAATCGAGACCTTTAATTTAAGATACCGTTGATTAAACTCTGCCCAGTAGAACGCGAGATAATTGAATTTGTTTAAAGAGATTATAAACAAATGCGATTTCTTCGACTCGCCGCCGAGCTACATCAATGATCAGCGGACAGCAATTAAAGCTAGGTGAATAAGCTACCATCTCCAGTAGCTGTGAACATTACCCCGGGTGAAGTTCATTTGTTATAAGCAAATAAACAATTAAACAACTAAAATTGTTATTACGGCCAACAGCATATAGGTACAGCAACGGGGTATTTTCATCGTGTAGCGTATTCGTTTCCCTTTCTTTTGAGCACTCGATCATTAATCTAGCGCGTCCAGAAGCCGAAATAATTGCAGTGACCCCGAGTGCATTTTTACCAATTTTGCAATTGTTAATAACTTTCGAACCACAAATGCCATATTGTTGCAACATTTGAAGGGGATAGCTATGGTTCGTAGCTTTTATTTAAGACCAGTCCGGGCAGAAAATATGCACTAGAAGCCGAGAAAAACGCAATTGTTTAAATTAACGATGTAATCAAGGAATTCGGTTTTGAAGCTGCGGAAAACTGCGAAAAAGGCCGCAAACGCGAGATGGCGCCACATACACTTTTACCGACATATCGTTACCGACAAAATATTTAAAAATTATTATCTCGGCTTCTACTGGGCCGATTATAATCAACCACGTCTCAAATGAAAGGGAAACGAATAAGCTACAAGATAAAAAATACCCCGTTGCCGTAAGTATAAGTAGTTGGCCGTAATAACAATTTCAATTGTTTAATTGTTTATAACAAATGAATCGCACGTGAAATAATGTTCACACCTGTTGGAGATGTTAGCTGATCCTCCTAGCTTTAATTTATGTCCTCTGGTCATTGATGTAGCTAGCCTGCAAGTCGAAATAATGGCATTTGTTTATAATTTCATTAAACAAATTCAATTATCTCGGCTTCTACTGGGCCGATTTTAATCATCCACGTCTCAAATGAAAGGGAAACGAATAAGCTACAAGATAAAAAATACCCCGTTGCTGTAGCTAAATGCAGTTGGCTGTAATAACAATTTCAATTGTTTAATTGTTTATAACAATTGAACCGCACGTGGAATAATGTTCACTCCTGTTGGAAATGATAGCTGACACGCGTAGCTTGAATTTCTCTTCTCTGGTCATTGATGTAGCTCGCCCGGAAGAGGCAGTAATCGCATTTGTTTATAATTTCTTTAAACAAATTCAATTATCTCGCGTTCTACTGCGCCGATTTTAATCAACGACGTCTCAAACGAAAGCTCTTGGTTCAAGGAACAATTTGATTCGCGATTAAATCGGCCCTCGTGTATAGTTTCGGTGCAATAAACAAAGGAATTATTTATTTGTTTATACAAGGTAAACAGCGCATGCAGCATTTGTAAATCGTTTATTGCCGTGTAGCAGCATCCTTGACCTTCATTTTAAGCACTCGATCATTAATCTAGCGCCTCCAGAGGCCGAAATAATTGCAGTGACCCCGAGTGCAATTTTGCCAATTTTGCAATTGTTAATAATTTTCGAACCACAAATGCTATATTGTTGCAACATTTGGAGGGGATAGCTGTGCTTCGTAGCTTTCATTTAAGACAAGTCCGGGCCGAAAATATGCACCAGAAGCTGAGAAAAACGCAATTGTTTAAATTAACGATGTAATCCGGGAATTCGGTTTTGGCGGTGCGCAAAACTGCGAAAAAGGCCGCAAACGCGAGATGGCGCCACATACATGAGTACCGACAATCGTTACCGATAAAATATTTCAAAATTATTATCCCGGCTTCTACTGGGCCGATTTTAATCAACGACATCTCAAAAGAAAAGGCAACGAATACGCTACACGACAAAAAGAACCCCGTTGCTGTAACTATATGCAGTTGGCCGTAATAACAATTTCAATTGTTTAATTGTTTATAACAATTGAACCGCATGTGGAATAATGTTGTCACCTGTCGGAAATGATAGCTGACACGCGTAGCTTGAATTTCTCTCCTCTGGTCATTGATGTAGCTCGCCGGGAAGAGGCAGTAATCGCATTTGTTTATAATTTCCTTAAACAAATTCCATTATCTCGCGTTCTACTGGGTCGTTTTTAATCAACGACGTCACAAAGGAAAGGGAAACAGATACTCTACACGATAAAAATACCGTAACTTCATCCATTTGCCCGTAATAATTGTTTATAACAATCCAATCACGCGTTGAAGTTAGTTACAAAATACCAAAAAACAGATCATTTCGTTCAGTGTATATTTATTGAAACTTGTTCACACAATACAAATTATACATATAATTATTTAAAAATTAATTATGTTTCAATTTATAAATTTGAATTATAGCAAGTGTGCTACTTATGCCTATGTAAATTGTGTATGATATTCTCGATTTTGCATTTAGTGCGCACTTGGTAGAACTTATTAAAATTACTATCACTTAATGACAGAAATATTAAAATTCATGTAATATCAATATAATAAAATATATAGCGTATATTCTGTCCGAAATGAAACATTGGCTGATTTGCCTATTCCTATGTTATCTCGCAAGTCGTAAGTGATATTACGGCGACGTCCGCCTGACAGTAGGCAATTCGATATACATATGTTCGCTTCCAGTGTACATATACCTTTTATATTCGAGTGAATAAGAAACCTTTTATGTTCCACGCTTACTACGTTAGATGATTTAACAGCAACCTTGATGACACAGATTCTGTGCGTTCACGTTGCACCTAGAAAAATCAGTTGCGTTTCACTTATCGTAGCTAATTTACACGATTCATTATTTCTTTTTGTTTTCTGAATCATCCGTTTTCTCTTCACATTTACTTATTTATTTATCAACGGCATACAGCCTTTATAATCTCTTTTTATTCGAACTTTGACGTGTAATTTATACTAAACAGTTTGGTTCTTAATACCGGTGTATTGGATTTTTTTCTTAATTAATCGGCTCTGTATGAAAGCTGTCTCAACAACAAAAAATTCTTATGTGCATATTAAAAAAGAGATAACAATTTTGGGCAATTCCTCGCTATCGACAGTTGCATTCATTAACCAGTTTACTCAGCTTTGTGCTCTAAATATTCAGTGATAACAGGGTATTTGATAACAGTGCTATAACTGTTTAAAATAGGACGACATCGTAGATTACAGTTCAACAGCGAAATATTATGTGTATTAGTTAAATAACTTAGTGGACGAAGGATGTTACTCTTTATTCTACTCAAAGTCTGCTGAATCGCGATTATCATGCATGCTAAACCCCGATAAAAAGTTATACATATTTAAGCAATCGCAAGATCCACTGAACGATCTCCTTAATCATACAAACCCAGACGTCATTCGTATCGATGACCAATAAATCTACAGCTATAAAAATTCTCCACAATTTCCAACCTTTCGAACTGATTTTAAACATACAACTTTTATTAACATCCGAACAATTCTTCCAATCGTTCATAATAAATTGTTTCATCACCTTCCACAAAGAACCCTTCAATCTTTCAGCCACGAACGTTGACCGTACCTTCTTGTCGTTCCATTTCGCCTCGAGGACAAAAATGATTATTAATGAAGGGTCGAGAGGAAGAAAAAGGATACGGGCAATCGAAATCTGCAGTTTCCTTCCCGCGCCTGTAAAGATAAAGGATGGTTCCTCGATCGTAGAATACTGCAGGACATTCCTCGAGCACTGGAAACGTTTTAAATGCCACCAAGCGTATTATTGATTATTCATCTCTCTCGGTCCCCTTCTGTGTTCCGCTAGTTCTTCCTCCTTCTATCGGACCCCCTCTACAATTTCGAATGCCCCCTACCCCCGGCATCGGTCAACGGTGCTATAGATAAACCTGGTTTAAAAGCTGCTGGCCGGTTTATCAGCAGACCAGAAAGACCATGCGGTGTTACCTGTTTACTTCGAGCTGCTCGGTGGCCGCCATACTCGCCGTTGTTTTCTTCAGCAACGGTGCCCTGGTGAGTGGCCTTTTTTTTTTTTTATTACTTTCACTTCTAACCGGCCAGATTTTTAAATGCAATGGAAGACACGTTAGAGCGTGTAACGAAGATTACTTATTGGCTTGCGCTGGATTCAATTGTGCGTTGTTATCGTGTTAGGTAATTATTAAATGCTATCGCCTGTTACTTTTTTTAAGCCTCGTTTAAGTTTAAGAAATGGTACCTGGTTTGTTATTAGTTCTTATACAGTTTTTTAGGTTTCATTGCGTTACTCGGTTTAGATTGTACAGAGTTTTTTGGAGTTTGCGTTAAGATTAAAGTTCTCTTCTTTGTTCATGGTTCACGCAGGCTTTCTTTGTTGAAATTGTTCTTATCGGTACATTATGTATACTGTTCCCCTTTTGAAATTATTCTACTTCTGTTATTCTATTATAATATTGTATTCAAGACATATCGGTGATATTAAAATGTATTGGAGCGTTGCGTTGCTGATGACGCGTACATCTTGCAATCGGTATTGCAAAGATTAGGAGGTCGCAAGTTTCTTATCTAAATGTTACCAAATGTGCCCGGCTAGTTTAGTGCTGGCCCGCCAAATCTCTCCATTCTATTGCAATTATCGAACTGACAATAATTTACCGTTCCGCGATGACTGAAGTTCGAATTGGCAATCAAGATTCGGTCGTACGGTTTTGTTTCAGAATTCTTTATTCGGTTTCCTGACTATTCAGAGAGATTTCGTGTCATTCGCGCCGATAATATTTCTTTTCTCGTGGCACAAGTTGAAGAGGCCATCAAAAGGAAAAAAAAAAAAAAAAGTCAGATCCGGTTTTTAAGCAGCTTCATTTTCATGTACCGTTCAAGCTTGAAACCTGTTTATACCTTATACACGACATTACACTTCACTGTTTCCGCAGCCTCGAAAGAGATCCCGGGGATATTTATGGAAATTCTCTTGACAATTAATAATAAAACATAAAGAAAGGAGGTTCGATTATCTGTTTCTGATATGCACGGTCACTTTTGGTCTACAAAATATAATGATCAAAAAAATATAACGTTCGCAGTTGTTAGAAGAATCGCAAACGCTATAAATGGAAAATTTAAAAAATGCCAAGCTTCGAACTAATTTCGAAACAAGAAACCTTGCGCGTTTCCTGTCCACGGAAATCTCGTAAATTTTCATGAAAAAACCTGTTAATCGTTCTAAAGGTGTTTGGCGATGCAGAATCGAACAGGCGAACGGTCACGCTAGACGTTTACTATGAATCACTATGCCCTGATAGTATAAGATGGTTCAAGAAGCAACTACTGCCATGGTACGATGTACTGAAGGATCACTTAGCGCTCACTTTCGTTCCCTATGGAAAGGCATCGGTGAGTCGCAATTTGTATTGAAACATTTTCCCACAGAAACTGTACTTATCACTAAAGAATGTTTTTACATTATTTATGCGGATGACTTTCTCTATTCTATGAATTTTAAAAGCACAATAAAAATAGTTGCAGCGGTAATGGATGTTTTACTTGTTATCCAGTAGGTAAACTGGGTTCCCAATTGTACAAATATCGAATGTTGAAGTAAATTGATTGATTTATCATTTGTAAAAATATTATTGAATATTAAAGCGTGCTTCAAGTACGATGTATAATTTTCGCAGCTGAGCAAGGAAGCCTCGGTATATTTTATTGTTGTGCCGTATCATCAGAAGGTCAGTCGAGCGTGTTGCTGATTTGGTCATGCTTATTTCACAAGTAGAAACAAAAGATATTTATATAAATAAACACAGTAATTAAAAACTTTAAACATTCAAACGTAGAATATCCGGCTTTTCATCGCGTATGTAAGCATTCAATTTCTATGTGACAATATTCCACGCCATGCGAATACGAACATGTGCAGTTATTTTTCATTTATTACGGGTAAACAGTTTAAAAGATATTTAGATTGGCAAAATCACGAATTTTCCTAATTCTAGGATATACATTTATTGTATAATTTATTTAAATATATTATTAAATGTCAGTCGTCTGTCAGTTGTTCTTCTATTAGATCAGACCGATGTCGTTCGGATAAAAATGATTTTTCAAATGGAGAATGCAACGAAACGAACAGGAAATTAATTTCCAGGAAGCAATAGACAATAAGATAACCACTTCCTTCAATCATTTCACGATCATCCACCGAAACAATTGCAAGGTTTGCGATGCGTCGCACGTATTATCAATGGCTGACACGCTTTTTTATGTGGCCTTTGCATTTGGCAGCGCTATTAATATGAAATCACCCAACGTGCAAGACTAATTTAATCGTGCATGCGTGCTCGCAATAAAAAAATATATAAATCGTACCGGAGAGGGGGGAGTAGAAGCAATTGCAAAACCTCGCAAACCTGAATTAGTGAAAAGAACAAAAAATATATACGTAATATATAACAAAAAAAAAACGGAACGATGATTAAAATTGTTTACCTCCAATCCGGCGAAAAAATAAATCACAAAATCTTCGTCCACAGCAGAAATTCGTAAAACACCTTCTTCTTCCACCTGCTACTATAATATATTGCACCATAAAAATTCCATTCCTTCCCTTAATTAATCATCTCGTTGAATAGCCCGGACAATGATCATATTCGTGTGCGCAGTATGGCAAAAATCCTAAAAACGACGAGTGGCAGCTGAACTGCCAGCATGGTTCAGCCGAATGCGATGGAAACATGGCCCAAGCGTGTGCCATTAACGCGATCCAAAAAGAGATACAGGGTGAAAGAGCTCAAGACCTCACTGTTACTGTACTTGGTTGCGCAATGACAGCCAGGTACCCACCAACAGCCGTGCCGCAGGTATCTATTTATCTTTTCCCGTCATGTAAATTGTTCAAGGCTTGCCAACAATTATACTGAATGCACGCGTTGCAGCTGGTAGATCGGTAACCATTCTCCATAAATTGCAGGACAGACGGGAACGTGGAAAATTAATTTTGTTTTCTTCTTCATTAAGAATGATATTTCAGCGTTGCAAATATTATTAACCTGTTCGCCTGTTTTGAAACGCAAGGGCTAACGACAGAATTTTTTAGTGCGCCAGAAACGCAGGATTGAGCGACGCGATAGTGAACAGCATCAACGACTGTGTCCAGGGTCCATTGTCCAAAGAGTTGTTCGTCGAGAACGGCAGGAAAACGGAAAAGCTGAACCCGCCGCTGTCTTTCGTGCCGACGTTCTCCTTCATGGGAGTGAGTGTCCGACATTGTAATCACGTAACAATCATTCAATTGCCGAATGGATCACCCCTCTATTCATCCACCCTTTCTTTACTTGCCGTACAATTTCAGAGGTCAATGCCAGATATCCAAGACGACATACTCAATCATTTGTTGAAAGAAGTTTGCAGCGTTTTGTCGGCGTCGACGAGACCGCAACAGTGCGACAGCGCTTGAAAATAAACGGTTGCTCAACCCTTTCGCCATTAAAACTTCTCTGTAGCTGGGTCACGCTGCTTTTTATACGTACGAAAGCTTGCAGCGGCGTGTCATTGGTGCACTCCGTTTGAGGGGCCACTACGATATACAGATTAACGACGAACACCATAGAGAAACGACGGAATACTTCTGAGATTCGTAATTTTTACTTCGAGGTGGCACACCGCGATTTTTGCCTCCTGTGCGTGTCCCTCTTCCGCGAGGGCGAGCAGTAATTTGGGATGAAATTACGGCGTCTAGTTCTTCCTTTCGTTAAATGACATAATTATAAAAGACGATAAGAATAAGCAAGATTGCGATCGTGTAGAATGCGAACATCGATATCTTTTTCTACGGATTGTATCATGAATAAATAAAACGTTTAACACTTGTAACCGTAATTGCGCAGATTTTTAATCATTCTAATTGAAACGATGAACACCCTGTTCCGAGAACGAACTGTCCCCAATTGTGTCGCAAACTATCGCGCGGACAAAAACGTTCAGGAGAAGGACAAGCGGGCGGACGGATAATCGAAACCGCACGTTTACTCGTAATATATACAATTTATCTATGTACAAAAATATACCTGTCGATCGTCGAAACAAAAACATCGTATAAAACCTACGCAAGTACAAAAATTGTGGCGGCAAGCCTTTGGAGGTATAAGCAGCGCCGCGAGATCCCATCGCCTCTCTCTTCGCTCATTGGAAATCGTTTCAACCGTCGATGAAGACAGCGTCGTCGAGATTGCCCAGCTCGAGAAACTGCCGTTCGTAGTCCGAGCCGAGCTCGTGGAAATCGGGCACCTCGTCGTCGACCTGGTACCCTGGAAAACAAGAAGCACACCGCGTTGATGCACCAGCTGATCACGGGCCGCCTTAAAGCTTAAACCGTCACCGAGGGCCCCGGACTCGATTGAACCCGAAATATGCTACGTACGCGTTGCACTCGGCAGAAAAATCGCGGCGTCACGACCGGTCGGAATTTAAAAAGGGGGGCACGCGTGTGTCGCACGTGGCAGGGAAACGCGTCGTATGTTTTGGCGCGTGCGTACGTGCGTGTGCTCCCGGCCAAAAAACTCGGGAATATTATTTTAAGACTCGGTGTGGGGTAAACGCGTAAAGCGGCGAACCTCCTCTGAGATTAAGCATGGCGGAGTCACTGTCATCGGCGCCGTTGCTGTACACCGTGACAGAAAAAGGCAGCACGCGCTTGCCAGCGCAATAACGATACGCACGAACGTGTCCGACCAAAAGGGGTTTTCTTTTTTTTCGTTTTCTGTCTTTTTTCCTTTTCTCTCGCGGCGATTCCGCGGTTTCGAGGAAGTTCGTCGAACGTTCGGGGCCGAAGGTGCCGTCGATCAGTCCGCCATTTTGGTTGCGCCGTCGTGGAGATTCGAGGGTTGTCGAACGATTTCTGTGGGAGAACGTTACGGGGATTCGTCGCTCACGATTTGTTCGACGGTGAACACATGCTGACGATTCGGATGATGGATGGGGCCGTTTTAATTTCTCTTCAGTTTGGGTCTATTTTTAGGGAGATCGTGGATCAGGTACCAAATGGACACCCATGCCGTCGCTATTGTGGAGGAAAATTGGGGTGAAAGCATGCGAGGGATATTTTTGGGAGCAACATTTTTAGTTAGCGCGTTTTAATGAATTTTGGACGCTTCAGGGGCGGCGAAATTTATGGAATAGCGACGGGCAGTCGTTTTTATCGATCGAGGCACGCTCTTTTCGAACGGGTTTGATGTATTTACGGGGTCAGATAATTATTAAAGAATTGCTCAAACGGAAAATATTGGAAACATCGTATCGTTTAAACGCGAGTTCCCCGAAGATTGATGCAAGAATGAATCGAAAAGAAAAAGAACGCTTTCGCAACCTACGAATTCGTGGTCATATTCGGCAGCACGAAGCAATGAAAAGCGGCAAGAATTTTGGAAGAATCGAGATCCATGCTCCGGACGATTCAACGACGGTATTTAATTAAAATCAATCCTTACCGGTGCTGTCCACGTGAGATCCGCTGGCGTTGTCGATAAGAAAACGTTTCACAGACTCGATCGGGACGTATTCTTGATTGCTGTCAAGGTTCATGGAAATCCTATCGATCTGGCACAGATTCGTTTGAAACAGATCCACGTCCTCGTCCGCGTAAGACTCCGAAGACTTATACGTTCGATAATTCGATTCCGTGTGGAGGGCGTTCGTCGTTTGGACTTGTTGCTGCTGATGTTGCTTCGAGCTCGAGGAATTGGAATTGTGCCTGGACAAGCTGCTCGAATTGTTCGAATTGCCGGCCGTTTTGTTGTCCGGCGTCGAAGACAGGTTGGACAACGGCGTCGTTGGTTCGGTGTGATTCTTCACGTGTTTCCTTAAACTCGACGGATCCGTGTACCTCTTGCCGCATCCGGTTACCTGGCACGCGTACGGTTTCTGCACATTCAAAATTAATTATTTTCTTTCAAGCTGTCTTGTTAAGAGCGTCGATCGTTTTGCGATCCTATTCGGTACACGTATCTTCTTAATTTTCATTTGGGCAATTCGTGAGCATCGGATAAAATGTAGCAATTATGCTTGACTTCGAATGCTTTGCAGCTAATTATCTGCGGACAATTCTCGTGGAAGATTCTCGTCGATCTTATCGCGTTATGCGTATAAATAATTTACACGGTTCATGTTTGGAAAAAGCAGCTTTCATTGGATTTCGAAATGCGTTCGTTTCACGTGCTGATTGACCTATCGTGATACAACATTTCAACATTGTAGATAAGCGTTGTACTTTGCGAGTTAGTTTATTATCGACGAACACTCGGTGATATATGTGTAGCATTTTACACGATGTTCATTGAATTTCACCGAATTTTCGTACATTTAGAACACCTTTCCTTTTCGGCAACGTTCGAGCAACGCAATCATGCGAATGGTATAGAATTGTTAATTGCGATTTGGTATAGAAATAATATTTGTTTAATTGAAAGCCCGTTTCAAATATAATGCTTTGTAATAGAATGGTTAATGAAGAATTGTTTCCGAGAGCTATTAATATTATCGTCGTACCAGACATTCACACCCAACAAAAAAAAGCGGACGATATTTTTTTTCTTATTCCTTAATTTATGCAACCCGCCGATACAATTTCTCTTTTATCAGCTGAGCAAAATGTTCTATCGCCTCTGTTAATCAATTTCGAATTGTCCATATAAAATAGTAAACTCACCGTGTCGTAATGAGTCCGTTGATGTTTCGCACGATCGCTACTGTTACTGAACGCCTTGGTGCAACCACGATGCTGACACGCGTAAGGTCGTTCACCTGTATGAGATCTCTGATGGATCTTCAGATTTTCCAATCGCGAAAATGCCTTCTTGCATCCAGTGAACTGTAAATATGTATAAATAATTAGTTAGATCGATTTAGATCGAACGAAAATAATTTATTCAAATCGTTTACTGTCTTCCATTCGCACATGCACCCTCGATAAATCGAACTCTATGCCAATACAGTATCGCTGGTATTAATTCAATTCAAATTTACTTTGACCAGACACCAGTTTAACCAAAAGTTTAGTCGCAATCATTAAAAATCCCCCCGATTCGGACACACGGCCAACGAAAAGAGAGGGGAATTAATTGATTCGTACATACCGGACACTTATTAGGTTTCTCTCCGCTATGTACCCTCATATGAATGAGCAGCTTGTATCTCGCGTTGAACGGTCTGGCACGTGGACATCCTTGCCAGAGGCATGCGAATTCGTCCTGCCCGTTTCCAGAGGCAGCGCAACCCTCTCCGTCCTTATCCTTGTCCTTGTCCCTGTCCCTCTGGACGCGCCTGCTGTGACCATGTGCGTTCGACGAGGACGATTCGACATGCTTCTTCTCGATATGGCGAACCAGGCCTTCCTGTTCGGCAAAGGCGAAGCCGCAATCTATCCACCGGCACTGGTACGTGGACGTCATGTTGTCATCGGCCGGCGAAGAATCTGAAGCGGAAACAAACGTGTCATCGGCGTGTAAACAAGACCCGGAGCCCGAGGCTCGTTAACGAAGCTACTTGAAGCCGCACTTGGTGCACTACAAGGTACACTTGAAAAGGCTGCACAAGTGGGGGCAGGGCTTTTTGTTAACCCGAGTGTGTGTTTATTTGTGGTGTTCGATAAAGTGTACGCCCTTTGTTTCAACATTAAGGATTGTTAACCGCGCCAGGTGCAAGGAGGACGGTAGGTGAATCGATCAATGGAAAGATTCGTTTTTTATTTGTAGGAAAATGTTGAGAAAAAAATTTGTTGCTCAACTGCGCTGGCTGTGCACAGTTTGAACGGGAAACTTGGAAAATGCTAATTACACTCGCTCGACCGATTCTGCCGTTGAAATATTTACGAATCGTCTCCATTCCGCCATTACCCCGAAACAATTCGCCCTGCCCAGTGGGAGATTTAAGGGAATCCCCGAAACTCACCATAAGAGGTTTTCCTCCGTTTCTCCGTGTCGGTCATAGACTTGGAAACAGGCACCCTTCGGTCAGTTAGCAGCAACCCTTCGTTCCTAGGGAGTACGACCTGGTTCCCGAATCCCTCGTTCATCCCGGTATCATTAATAAAGTTCATCGTGGACACCGACGTCTGTTGTCCGGACACCAGATGACCGACAGCGTAACAGGACCCGCTCAAATTCGTGAACGGGTCCTGAAGCTCCTCCAAATAGGTGGACGACGGCGATGACGGGGACTCGACGTTGCACAACAACGACGTCGGATCGCCCCTGATTAAACTGAGATCAAACTCGTCGGTGGCGGCCTGCATCGATCCAGTGAACGCTTGATCCTCGGTCTGATTGTGTAGAATGAGAGGCAACGACACCGATACGTCATCCTGATACTGTTCCTGATACTGCTCCTGATATCCCTGGTATTCCGGATAGAGAGTGTTGCAGAAGCTTCTCGAAAAGGAGAACGCCGAACCAACAGAGGGCAGCCGCTGACCATTGGAACTGTCCGACGTATCGTTTCGCACAGCATTGTTCCAAGTTGGCGTGGTCGCCTCGCTGCCAGTGCTTCCTGGCGAGCCGATAGTGGACGAATACGGCCGGCTCGGGTATTGAAAGACAGTGCTAAGCTGGTCCCAGTCGGCGCACTCTCTGGGACTGGAATTGTTCGGCAGAATCGGCGAGGACACGCTATCCGACTGGGACGTTGACCAACAGTTCTGTTGATGATTGGCGTTTATCGACGCGACTGCCGTCAGATGGAAGGAACTGCAGTCCTCCTGTTTGACACTCCTCGAGACGGCACGCTGCACGTCCTCTTCGTTGCTGGTCATGTGATAGTCCTCGAGGTGCATCCTGACGCAGCCTGCAACAGCGTAGGGGTGGTTAGTGAAACGGTCTCGCGGTTTACAGAGCTCAATAATAGAACGAGCGGCTTCTTAACGGTATACGCGGCGTGTTGTACGCGAAGTTGCGAGGCACGAGTGGAATGTTACGGATGTTTTCAAAACACGGACTGGGATGTTGCAACGAGTGGCCGCGTGATATAGGAAGATAACGGCTCGTTCGCGGGCAGCACGCGAGCGGAACAGCGGACGATAAAGCTTACGGAATCGCGGAAGTTCGGTGTGACACTTTGTCGAATTTATGAATGAAAGCCGCCGCGAGCAATAGGTACGAGCTTGGCTGCCGATGTACGGTGTTCGATTTTTCTTTTTTTTTTTTTTTTCACAAACGATTTTACGCAAATATCATCAAGGATTGCTCAATTGGCACGCTATCAACCGCTCGCAAGCTGGCGTTCACGTTCATCGAGAAAAGCCAATTGCGCGATCGTTTCAACGTGATACCCACAATGCGTCAATACGGATAAACTTAAACGGCCCCTCCGCGGACCTGTCCGAGCTTGGCAAATCGAGTCACTGCGTTCTACGAATCGAACCACGCTTTCCTAACAAGAATCATCGCGACCTGGGGCCGCCATTGTTCACAGTTCACTTACAATGATCAGCGTCGAACTCCCAAAACAAACGTCCACGTCCACGTGGATGATGCACAACAAACTCTCCTCCCGAACTATCGTTCTATCAATAATCACTAGCCAGGGCCAACGCGTGCACCTCGACCGCGGCGTGCAAGTGTAAATCGGCCGAAGGGTGGCTACCGCAAACGTTTGCAAAGGGTGACTAGCAACTTGGCCGACCCCGAAAGACAGGCTCGACTGTCGTTCCCGCGTCTGCACGACGACTATCAGCCAGGACAAGACATCGGTTCGTTCCTCCAGCGGACAACACGGAGGATCCCCTCCATCCCCGACCGAAGGGCAAGGGAAGAAGCCTTCGAGAAGGGTACGCGCCGCCCACTCGCGTGGCCGTGCTACAGTTCCACCGTGGACCGGGCATAGGGAGAAATTAGAACAAGAAGAAGCAGAAGGAGGGGACGAAGATGCTGTGGAAGAGGAGAAGGAGAAGAAGCGGAGATCCACCCGGGGCACTTGTGCATCTTGGTGCACTTGCCTCGACCTCATCGGTTTCAGGGTGTCGCGACACATCTGCGCGCGAGTCTGTCGTCTCCCTTTTTCTACGTTGCCCCGTACGAATTCGTCTTCCATGGGACTTTTTTGCCCGCGGCTAGATTCTCGGAACGATTACGCCCGATGGATTGTCTTCTGGGGCCGACGAACTGTCCTATGATTGCCTCGATTGTTGTCTTCGGATTTTCGACGGACTTCGATCCTCGATGGGGGTGGATCGGGACGAGGGGTAGACGGTTTGGAAGGGGGGATGGCGTTGTTTGGTATTGGTCGGAGGGTGAAGGGATGCGCGGCGACGGGAATGGGATGTTTGGTGGTTGGTTTTGGCCGCATTGGGGTTGCAGGTGTGAGAATTTTATTTAGCTTGGCTGACGGGGGTCGGGTGCGTTGCGACCGTAATCAAATAAACTTGTTGCATCGAACGTCGATGTCTCCGGAGTAAAGTTTTCCGTTATTTGACGCGGCGCGAGCTCGGTTCAATGAATGAAATGTGGACTAAATTTTGCGTGCAACGGATAAAAATTGTATCTAATTTTGTCAATACACGAACCGCTAGTGCACTGCGTGAAATAAATTCAGAAATCACTCGGCCAATACGCGTCGGCGATGAAACGCTAATTGTGCTGTCTGGACAAAGCAACGCGGTCTCGAATGAAAATTAAAAAGAAACCAATACGAGCACAGCAATTGTCCATTCGCTCCACGGCACACAATACGATACTTTAACTACAAATATGCCACCATATAATTCACCTACATTCGACAGTAAAAACAAGCAACCCGAGAGTTTCATTTTCCGTCACCAAACCGTTCGTCTTAACGCCCCTCGGATCTTCGAGCACCCTTATTAAGAGGGTAGCCCCCGAACAGTTAACACATGTACGCAAGCCTCGATGTTCGACAGGTGAACAACCTTCGTGGTTCCCATGGACGTTCCAATAAATCGTTTCCGAAACGGTCATCGACATCGGGAAACGCCAATCGAGCGGGCAGATTCGTTGGACGCGTGGCCATCGGCATTTCTTTGGGAATCTGCTAAACGGAATTAATGCCAAGTCCGAGCGCAAACGTGGCCCCCGCGAAAGACAGAAACAGAGAAAGCGAAGGGCAAAGGGAGCGCTCCAGGCTGATCTTTCGTCGCTCGAAACCCCGAGAATCGGGTGCAAGGCAAAAAACGTAAAACCAGCTGCCGCACACGCGTCACTTATTAACAACAGCTTCTTCTCGCGCACAGATGAGGGCAAGTCGTTCACTCCTTCCTCCTATTACAGCCTACTATTATTTCACCGACCTCCCTCTGTCCTCCTTGTACTCTAGTTGCATCCCGATCTTTTACGCAAATACGACCGATATTGTTGTACTTTTGATTGACCGTGCACGCTCGAAATTTCTTAGGGAAACCGTAAAGTCATTAATCTTCGAGGGTACGTGAGGGTTCCTCGTTTTCGGGGATGCTGGGGTGAACGGTCGAACTGGGAAAATTTTCGGGGGGCTGGAAGTGTAGTTGGTCACATTTTGTCCTTTTTTCTGACTGTTTTTTCTTTTGCTTTTCTTTTTGGACGACACTTAAAGTGTTCTACCAGTGTAGGCATAGGTACGTGACAACTGTACGGTTCGAATGAAGGAAAAAAACAAATGGATGAGGCTTCGTTTTATGGCGAAGTGGGTCGTATAATGGATTCACAAGTATGGGAACGCTGACAACCAATAAGAACTATTAAATTGAATGTTCAGCCCGTGCTGAGTGGTTTGTTTCTTTTTCCATGCATATTATTAAGCATGCACAATGAACGGGGACGACGGTAGCCAGTGTGATGTACAAGTTTATAAAAATATATATTATTACAATTCTTTGTCGTGTAGCCTTCGTGCACAATGAAGCACAAGAATAACGAGCTTCTTCGAACATTGTCGACCACAGAAATGAAAACATTGAAAAAAGTGGCTATTTTAAACGGCCCTAAACCGCTGAAATAAATGCAGGCCAACGTAAAGTTTAAAAGCCTTCCAAAGTAATCAAAGGGTACATTTATATCCAACTATTAAAATTCGACGAACATATCCCGCTCACTTGCCTCTTCCAATCGACCTGACGACCCTCATCAACCCCTGCGTGCAGCGGGCGAATAAAATGATGATCGAACAGTCCGCAATGATTTTTATTAACCGCAAGGAAACAATGGGAAATGATTGTTCGTTTCCTCTAAATTTCGATATTCCGACTAAATGGAGAACGCATTGCCATGATGCGCGAAGCGATTCTTCTCGCGACATTACGATTCACGAAAGTCAGTTTGCACTCGGGATTCTTCCAAGCGAACGCACACAAATGTGCATGTCCGTGCATCCTCCTACTCACCCCTTGCACAGACACGCGTGTGCATCTTGACTGCACTCACTCATACACGTGAGGCGTACATTCACAGTTGCATCTTATGGTCGGGTTATACGTCATATTACGGGTAGATAAGTGATAGAGTGGCACATGTGGCCTGCCAGCCCTCTATGCTTACATTATACATACTATACCCGCTCTCGACCACGCTTTTTTGCCCGGGCACCTGTCAACTCCGTTCGTACCATAGTCACCGCATGTGTACAACTGCCATTAAAATAAATATACTGGAAAAAGGATTTCGATCGTACACCCCATACGGATGCAATAACAGAGAGAGAGAATGAACGAGGGAGGCGAAGAGGAGAAAGGGAAAAAAAGGGGGCAAGGTATCTCAACGATATATTAATCGGGAGAGATTCAATGACGGTTTGCCTTCGCGGTTTTTCAAGACGTTAATTAATTGGCACGGAAATTGTTTAGCTGACCTTTTTAGGGGGAAACATTTCGAACGACACCTGACTTTGATATTACATTTAGATCCCGGACTTGGTGTTATCAATATCTTCCTTGTAATTTTGTGGAAGACCATTCTTTAATTGCAACGTTTTATTTTACTTTCGTGGTGGAAGATTATTTTGTTTGTATTAATAGAAGCACAATGAATTGTGCATTGCACTTTAACTGGGAGGCAAGTGAAAATTAGCAATGAAGATAACTATTTTTCTAAAGGCAGCACCCTTTTTATAGATTAATCAGAGGAGGTCTGGTGACATGATTAAATAAATATCGAGAGCCAAATTGGGCTTGATAAATGAACGAAAACAAGTTAAGGCAAAGGTAAACAACCCGTATGTAGCTAAATTCCAAGAGGTTGGAGGTATACTTCTTAACGACCTTCAGTGGCCACTTGATTGCAGACGAACTATAATATTGCTGGCTAAAATTGTTACACAAGTGAACAGTTATTTCACACAATCTGTTCCGTGAAATTCATATTTCACGAATCAAAAATAAAACGAACGGGGTGAGATGATGTACTGTGGTCGGGCCGCCTATATTTAGGAGGACAAGGTTTCTAAAACGATGGAACGGTTAATTTGTGTTTGGAGTTGTGTGGCGGTAACAGTGGATAGAGAGCGTATTGGAAATAGTGCGGGATGCATCACGTACGTACGTGTCGGCGTTCAGCATTCGGTCAAGCGACGTAAAAATAGAAAGACGTGCGCTCTGCATGTGACTTCGTATAATTAGGTACCGAACCCGAGAGCTGTCGCGTTGTATATCCCATACGTTAGGAAGCTAGAGCATTAAAGTTTAACACAGGGTACAACGATTTCTATTTTTTTTCTTCTATTCGAACCCTGAACGTACGCTGGCGAATCGATTATGAAATATTGTATGAAGTTTTCCGCGGCGTGGTATTCGAGAACATCGTGTCGCACGCGAACTCTGATTTATTGTTCCTTTTATACTGGATTTAACAAAGATATTTCAATCCGTGCCAACAGACACGTTAGCGAAAAAAAAAAAAAAAAACACGAGGAAAGATTTTTTGTAGCCCTCTGTCTTAAGGCTTAATGGATCATTTTAACAGTAACTGGCGCTCAAGTTAAAATTGTATGTGTCGTGTCTTACGGAATAGGAATGCGACAATAGAGATGTGGACGAGTTTAAGGGAGGCACAGGTTCCTTTTCGACGATTGGAAAGTGTTGGACACGACCGCTGCTCCAGGCAATGGTTAGACAAACTACATTGGACCCCTCTTTACACTTCTGATAAAAGTTTATACAATTCGGAACCTCTCCTACGAATCCTTTGATTAGGCAAGTCGGTTTGATCTCGACCAGCCGTGACAGGTTTCCCACTTTAGTTTTAACTAATGCGACCCAGGGACTGTCCTGAATAAGTAGAAAATTAATCATTAGATAGATTTGAAATGATACTTTCGATCGGTCTGCAAGAGGAATTATACCTGGAAGATAATAGCGAGATAACTTCCTGTAAGATCCCATTCCATTGCAATTATTCGTCCACCGACAGTAACGAAATCGTCGTCCGACGAGAAAGTGACCTTCGTTAAATCTATCAAGGGTACAGCCATTTTCGCATCATCGATCGACGGTTTTTTCACGTCAAAGATATTTTCTTGCAGAGGCAGAGAAAAGATTGTTGAAGGATCTTCATTTGTAGCAAATAGTAATGTTAAATTCGGCCCGAAACACGCGACTGCCACGCGACCGTTTGGCACTGTCCATTTATCCGCATGCCATAGTGTAGCCACCCCAGTGTTCCAAACTCTACAATTAATAATTAATAAATTGTAATCGAGTGACAACAAGAGTTACTGTAGTATGCATTGTGAAAGCTTTATTATACCTGAATATATTCCTACACGTAGCCGAGAACAATCTAGAACCGCAGGACGACCATAGAGCAAAGCACAAACCACCGCCGCCAACTCTCTTCAATGGAACACCTTCCTTTTTAGAAGTATCCCAGATAATCATGCTTGTATCTGTTGGCGAACAAGACACCAGCAAATCACCCTGCGGATGCCACATAACATTTGTTACAGGAACATGATTCCTTTGACTTAATAACACAGCGTGACTAAGTGAATTACTGGCTGCGCCTAATTCTATGGTCCACACTAAGACACCCGCGTGACAAGCCACTGCGAGCTCCTTCCCAGCAAGTGGTCTCCAACGAATACAGCAAACAGATTTTTGCGCGCTGTGCCTCAATGTCGGCACTCCTGGTATTCCTTGAGAAAAGATGCGTATACGATCATCTCTCGTAACCACTGCTAAACGCGCGCAATGTGGATGCCACGCAAGACATCTGATCTAAAAATCAATATCGGAAATGATATATTGCTTAATATTTAAGTAGGTATATTAGATTCTTACAAGAGACGTTTCCCAATCCCTCGTGTGAACAACATCCACGACCGACCCAGAACCAGAAGTAGGTAAAGTTTCTTTCTGATATATTCCTTTATCCATTAGATCCAATACCCATTTGAGTCTAAAGTTGAAATTTTGAAATTAGCCTACAATATTGAATATAATTATTCTTATTAATTCAACGGGTTGAAACCTTGTAGCTATCCAATGCAATGCAGTTGTGATCTCCCGTGGTTCTGCGGATGCGGCAAGGCAAATTGCATCGGCCAAACCTTTTTCCCTCCATATGCTAGCAATCTTTTTGAAAATACTATCGTGAACTGGCAAAAATAAATCGCCAGCAGAAACTGTACGCGATGTTTCACGAGTAGCAAGACTATCCGGGGCAATTGATACCTCTGGATATTCACGCAAATATTTATTGAACGGTTGCAATTCATCCTGTAGCTCATAAAAATTGCAATAGTGCGGGGTGTTTCCTATAAAACCGACAGTAGCAGATGCGTCGAAGGGCGGAGAATCGAACTCCTGTAGTGACAATATTTTCATCATAATTGTCCGCTGTGCAATTCTATTTGCTTAACCTATAAAAAACAAGACATAAGAGTACAAACTGGTTTATTTATCAATCCAAACATAAAATAGCGGAGATTCATAGAACATTGATTTCACACGAACAATATTCCTAATTATTAAATCGAAACACCTGATGAAAAATCCGGCGAAAATAATTATCGCAATGAAAAATCGTCGTACCTCACGCATCCGAAGCCGGATAAAATGGCGGTAGACAGTTTACATCAGTTGCCATAGCAACATCCAATGGCGGCACGGTAACATCGGAGCATTGCGCATGTGACAATTGGTTACCGTTCAAACTATTCAGTCGTAGAGCGAAACTTTTTTTTAAATATTCCGTTGAAAACTGAAATTACAGCCAACGCCCGCACTGCTGCGCATTATAGTACAATCGAGGAAACCCATAGCCATGCGTCTTTCTTGCGAAAATCTTTCTGAACAATAAAAAATCCAATAAGAAATTGAACACGCGGCGGGATATGTCGAACATGACAGAGATAGAGGTAGGGGAGTAGTTTGACCGGGGTGGGGACCACCAGAGAGGGGTGAGGTGGGGACAGCAGTATGCGGTCGCTATTCGTGCAGCGCGGATTACGTATTAGAGTTGTCTTCTACTACGAGCAGACCTCGTTCGTCGGTTCGTTTCGTTCCTAAAGCTTTTCTTCCTCGAAAGACTAATAACGCGAGACACATTAGTCGGCGGAAGGTTAATAAAATGCTACCGCGAAGGTAGTGGCCGAGATCAATCACGATCAACATGATTTCGGTGGAGCTTTCGTTCTAGAAAGTTGGCCGAGATCGTTGGGGCGACGAGAGACAGAAGGGAGGAGGACCAGCACGGTCTTCACGAGAGATGGGCAAGAAGGGTTCTAAACGGAAAACTCGATGGAGAACTCTCAGTATCGGTGGTGAGTGTTTCCTCTTATCAATGAAAGGCACATTCATTCGATTACGCACGAAACATCGTATTACCAAGTCGTGCATGCCATCAAGATCTCTTCGCTTGCATCTCGTGGTCGCATGTTCGCATGGTCCCAGTCTAGTCATTGATCTATTACCAGAAATAAACGTTGCTACCATGGCATGTTTGCGAGCATTTATCGTGTATAGCGTAGTTCGATTGCGACTTAACATTTTACCATTTCTCTGTGGGTATCGAACGTATATACATTATGAACCGACCACCATCGGTGGTCGCACCTCTCGTACGTCGTTCGTACAACCCCTCCGTAACCTCGTGCAGCCTTTCGTGATACGCGAAGTAAGTGTTAAGTGTAAACGATACGTGATCGCGATGTTCGTTCCACACGACTCGCCGCGTGCTCCGTCGTTTTTTTCTCTTTTGCCTGGCAATGGAAAAAACGTTCTCGTCACGATAAACAAGGGCACGGGACGATCGTCGCGTAGATGAACGAGGTTACATTTGGGACATTTCATCCGGTAACAGACCCGCGATATTGCTAGGAAATTTCGCCGTTCTGTGCGGGACCGTTTCCCAGCCAAGCATCGATCCGTACACCCTCCATGTCTTTCCTTCGTCGTCGAAATGTGCCTAGCTAAAGCAAGTACTCTACACGCGACCTTACGGTACGTCGATGCTGTTCTCTCGTGCTATAAAGTCTCTCTCTCAATTGTCGAAGGTGTACCATCGTCGTCGATGACCCGCTCTAATATATGTACACTGCCTCCATCTATAGCTGGCATCGCGATATGTCTAGTATAAACTCAAACGCAAAAACCTTGCTTTAATGCGTGTAACCGTTGTGTTCTATCCTAACTACAGTTTCGATTAATGTTTGGAGTCAATTTCGGTGTTTTTGATCACGGATTTACGAACTGCAACAGAAGATGCAAGTTCTATCTTTGGAGGATTTTAAGGGTTTTCTCGTGTCACGTGAAAATTTCATTCGCGATTCATGAGCAATGCAAAATAGAGAAACGCGTTATAAAGGGTTTAAGAAATCAGGCTGTTTAGTATTGTATAGACCAACCGCGTGTCAAACAATTGGAATGCAAAGATGGTGGTACCAGGTATCATGGTGCTACTGATAGATCCTATTGGAAGGTAAATAAACGCTCGTTAACGAATATCTATATATATTCGTGTATTTATTTAAAACAAGAAAGAAATGAAAGTAGGAAAAGGAGATTCAAATGTTGTACTTTGAGTTAATTGTTACGCCATGTGTTGCGACACGTGTGTCGCAATATATTATAAGATCGTATATATTATAAGAGTGGTTCCTTGGTAATACAGCTTCGGAGCACCAGTTTATTTTGTTTACAATGTCTTGCAGTAAAATGTACTTATTATGATCCAACGTCAAACCGCATAACAAGCACGTGAACGCGGTTAGGTTAGGGCGATAACTAGTCGCCGGTATACCGGCAATTACCTAAACCTAAAACACTGAATTCGCGCAGTTACATTATTCTCGTAGATACTTCTCGTTGGTCTCGTTTGTGTTCCATTTTTTCAACGATTTACTCGCACATCTCGTACTTTGTATCACCGTAGATCGTCTTATCATTGTCTGATGAGGTTGTGAAAATTTATGTTCGTGAGGTATATGAGGTATATTGCGAGGTACATGGTCCTGGTCTGGTCTTGGTCTGAAATAGACCAAGGAATTTCCTGTCATTCCATGGTCCCACAATTTATCTTCAGGATCCGACTCTTATTATTTCCCTTGTTTAGTTTGTAACGAAACATTGGCAAACTAGCTTTTATCCCTAGCCCATAAGCATACATATGTACTACCCACATGTGACTTCACATAACTCGAGTGCCGCGAATGAACGAATTGCGTGAACTGTTGGTGGTCAATGATTTAAAACGAGAATCTTGGTTGAGTAATCGGCGTTTACGAAAATATAAACATAGGTGGAGCGGTGGTTGGCGACGCGAATCGCATATTAAACGTGTAGAGTCATCTAATGCTTGGTTAGTCTTCTTCCGGATGTTATCTTGGAAAGCGGACCGATTGAAAGCGAGGGACGTTTCTGCGCGTTTCCATGTATGTAACGCGATTCAGTTGGGAAAGGTGATTCGGCGTGCGATATTTTCCTGCATTTTCCTGTTTGCCGTGAGTGAAGTGGAATGAATTGGATATTTCTTCTACGTGTTCGTGGGAATTGTTATTTATTTTTGTAATTGGAATATGCCGGAGGAATTGCGTAAAATAAAAGACGTTCCACACCTGTCGGAGGTAGGTAAAGCGTTGTTCTTTACGAATACATTTCACCACGTGTGAAAATAAAATGTCGTTCTTTTTTTTAAATATTCTACTCGAAACTATCCCGTTAATATTTATTTTTAATTGGAATTTTCTGTTAACGATTATATTCCATTTCTTTTTATTTTTGATGCCCATATTGATGTTTATTTTTGCCCATTGCGCGCAAGTACAGGCTGCTACATTGCGCGTGCGCGTTTTATCGGTATTAAAGGCATTAAAGAATAGATTAAGTGATAGGAAAATGAATGTCGTTTTTCACCCTCCGTTTCTTTTTGTTTTCATAACGCTGTGGGGCATATTGCATTGAAAACGAGGAAAGGGTGAATGTTGTCACGTGGAAAAAAGCTTTTCGCGAAATTTCATCCCCTTCTGTTTAAAGGCCAGATCATGTCGGCGGGGAGAAATGTCTTTTTTTTCAAAAATTACTGTATCGATCACACGATGCAATAATATTATCGTAATAAATATTAGTAGATATCAGTGTACTTATATGGCAGTAGTTATAAGAAAGTATGAATGAAAAGATAGTATTTATCGTCCAGTGACACCTGTAATTGCACTCTGTTTATAAATGCAATTGATTGATATACTAAATCGATTTATTTAAAAACGAAAAATAAATAACGACGTTTTATTTTCGTCTCTTATCGCAGATATCATCTATATCATTTTTATTTTTCCTTTATTGCTGTATCCCCCTTGAAGCAGACGGGGAAACGATTGATCTCACTTGCATGAATCGTCCCTCGTACCAAAATACTTCTGTCATACACAGTTCGATTTGTCGTTCAGATCTATTGTCAGATTTTTCGTGGCAATCGTACAATAGATTTCACAGAAGGGAAGATTTAAAGGTCCACCGGGTACGCGTGCACCTAGCTAAGATTAGATTCGCATAATCATACTGTAACGGTTATCACGTGTAAGCATGTTTTTACGATTTTTGCTAATCATCTAATCGACCAAAAAAAAATCGTACGAGAATTTAATTACACATTTGGCGATCTGATGCGATATACGGAATATAATTTTCATTGGCAGAACAGGGACCGGGACGGATATTTTGATGTACCTACTTTCAAAAATTGAGACAAAGTTATATAAACAGAAAATAAATAAATAAAATTAGCATACACGTAAGAAATTCAGTGCTATTGCTGTTCTTCGCCAGAAATTAATTAATCGAGTAACAGTCTTTTGTCAGATTCGAAAGATTCAGATCAATATTCGAACGAGATAATTAGTAGACGCTTTTAGTAACTCAGACGATGGGGGCGAGATCCGATCGGCGCGCCCTTAAAAACTGCGCGTTCGCCAAGAATTCGCGATCCGCAACCCTTGACATTCACTCTCTTTCCTCCGCGACACACTCTCTTCGGAGAGGGAAAGGGTCAAAGATCCTTCTCGAGGAGAGCAAGACAGAGTGGCGGAAAAGGGGTGGAATAGAGGGCCTGGCGGGGAATAAGCGAATCGATAGGGGCAGCCGTTGCGTCTCGATCGCCTTCTTCCTCCAACTTGTGAATGAATACAATTACGAAAAAACGGAGATAGAACCGGAAATGCTTGCTACGAGGGTTGCTTCGATCGTCTACGAATGTGTCTGCGAGATAATGGGATCGCTTCTGAGCCGAATCCAAACTTTAGAGGGTTCTTACGAACGTCTGTGCCGGGGAAAGTAGAGATTTCGGTAATGGAGTGGCTAATAACTGGTGGATATATAGGAGAAATATTGTAAGGGGAATTAAATGGGATTTTTCTATTTATACATTTGTTGTTTTTTTCATATACAATATTGGGATACAAAAATTGTAAGTGTGTAATGGCAATAAGGATGTAAAATTGTTTCCTTGTTTCGTTTCCTTTCGAATCTCTTGCAAATTTTGAAATAGAGGTTTCATTAAATGGTTTTCAATTTTAAATGGGCTATTTGACTAATGTATTGGGCAAATAATGCGAACGTTGTTTTCTTTTTTAATAGTAATTATTTTTTTCGCGATCTGACAATAAGCTTAATCAATCAGTCAATGTGCAATAAACGCAAGAAATGTATTGAAAAAGTGTTCACGATGTTCCCTTCGTTTCTTTGTCAAGATTAACCGTCTGTGTTAGTAATGATATAAACGTGTTATAAGCCGTTATTCGGTCTTCTATGGTGCTCTCTGCTAACCCCATGGGTAGGCTCAGCAATTGACTCGTACTACTGGCCGCAGAGATTGTATTGTAGCGTTCTACTTATGCACGCTCCTCGCCGGCTCCATGCTATAATTGATCAAGTTACAAGTAGATAAATTCTTCAATTTATACATATATATTTCTTATCAATTTATCATTAAAATTGTTAACATTATTAATCAATCAATTCATTTGAAAAGCGGACAATAGAAATTCCAATTTAGCATTGGAATCGAACCGACGAGAAAAAGCGACGGTGTCTCAGAAATAAAGTTTTCTTTCGACGAACAAAAGTGTCTCGTACGAATCTCAAAATACATATTCACACGCAAACTCCAATATTAACTCCGATCTATTTAAATTCCACAAAATTTCCGCGCGCAGTGAAATTGACCGTTTGAATGTTCGCTTTGCAACAATAAAGCAACAAAAAAGCTACCCAGGAGCGTACGAAGATGGTGTTCAGGGAATGTCGTGTCTCTCGAAATTGGGGGCACATGTGGAATAGCCAATTCGTCATGAACATTTCGATATATGCATGCGAATGCGGCGTCTGCGGACAGATGCTAAGTATAACATTGACAAAACAGCAGGAATTAGGATGAATATGCGTGAACACACGTGCACCGAAGGCTGGGCCACGTTGTCTGTTACGTAACCGGCCTCGCACCTCGCTATCGATTCTCGAATAACCCGCCTCGACGTTTCGAGCTTGGCAACAAAATTTCGTCAGGAGCGATCAACCGCGTTTCTTTCGCAAAATCTTACGTTCACGAGACATCCGTCTCGGCGAGAAAGGGGCAAGAAAAAAATAGCAGGAAAAGAAGAGGTTCCTTTGGAAAATTTATTTATCAATAGATATGCGCGTGTAATACAAAAAGTGCTAAAATCCATTTAAAGTTGAAATGCAGTAAAGTATTTAAAATAGAAGTACCATCACACGTGCTGCGTGCATTACCTAACAAAAAAAAAACTGGTTCCATCTTATGCGCCTGCAAATCAACTCGCGTAATAGCAAATGATAATCTCGACCGCAGTTATCATAAAAGCGACAGCCACCGCGAAGTGGTAAACCGATGGATCCCAAGGAGAACGAACTGGGAGCAAACGGTAATGAAATTTGTCGAAACGAATAGGAGAAGAAGAAAGAAAGATAAAAGTCTTAGCATTGCGGCCGTTCGCAAGGAATGCCGTTTTCTGCTATACGTGCGGACGTTGCACGTGTTGCAGATCGTAGACCTCCCTGTGGATTACGTAACGAGCACGGGACCGTCAGCAATAAAGTGCGGTCTTGCGTGCGTTACGTATGACTCGTTGAACAAAAGTGTGCGTATCGTGACACGGCACGGTTGCGCGTGTCTCGCTGTGCAGGCGGCACGAAGAAGATTTAGCACGATCGCGATGGCGAGCCGCGAAACGCTGGGCCGCGACTCTTTTAACGTGACGAATCCATTTCCATCCCGGCCGATGGTTAAATGGCTCGTATCCCTTGACGGGTCGAGATCTTGCAGAGGGAGAATGGAGTGGAATGTAAACGAGTCGACTTTTTGTTCCCCCCCTTTTTTTTTTTTATTTTTTCTTCTTTCGATGGATGGAGGGGCGAGAAAGTTTTTTCAGACAATTCGAACGCTGTAGCGTGAGGTTAAAATAAGAGAGTATTTTTGGAAAATCTGGATGAGGCGAGGATGCACGGCACGGAGCGTGAAGGGTTGGGTTCTTTGGAAGAATTTGAAAGCGAAAGGGTTAGATAGAATGGCGGGGAAGAGGATTAATTGTACAGCGGGGATGGAATTAGGAAATTTCGAAATAGACTTTCCTGTTGCGCAAAGAATGTCGAACGTGTTATGTAATACGGGGTGTGCGAAAGTTTTTAAATATTGTTCGAACGGTGCGAAAATTGACGGCGGTATTAAGGAAGTTGCCAAGGAAAATAGGATTACGACAGAGATGGGTATCTTAGAAACTTGAACGTTTGAATGGAAATAAAAATTTGTTCATTAGTAGAAGTTGAATATTTTATATTCTTTATCGGAACCGTTTTCAAGACGGAGCAGGAAACGAAAATTACTTGTTATCAGGCATGCTGAAAAAATTCTTAGATAAAAAGGATATAGCTGTCTTCGTTACGCGATTACCAGCGTCCGCAAGTGCATTTGTAGTATGGTGAATAATGCATAATGATTGCTTTCCTATTTTCCTACTTCTACTTGTAATTACGAATTCCTGTGCATGTTCCCTATACCTGCACTTTTCCGTTTCACTTTTATTGGAAAACGTGAGACCCCCTTGTTCCATTGTACCATGTACCATTGAAAAATTCATTCTCGAAGATTAGAAGTATACAATATTTTTAACGAAATTCAAACAAATCAGCAAAACTCTCCCTCAAGGAACACGAATTCATGAATCTTTTAATTATTCACCGGTTCTGTGATGTCAAATTTGTTTCAACCAAGCAGATACTACAATATTTGTGCAAGTAAAATTGTAAATAATAACGTTTCTGTAATACAGTCTGCACGTTGCAGTACCATCTGGTTCACGGGGTAGGTCAGTTCAGCACCAAGGGGACTTGGCACAATAATTATAATAATATCATTAATTACACAGAATAGCTAGTGCCCAGAGGCACGGCTCGTTTTACCACCAGTAAAAGGGGATTGAACCGATCTTCCGCGATCACAAAACCTGTTCACCATTATATCCTGCGCGCCGATGGATAGGGTTAACATCGTTGCACGTGGGAATGCACGCGTAACGCGTTCGAAAACTGCGTGCGGAACGGTACGCCTCGAGTTCAGGTTATGAATAGCACGTGAGTGACCACGAGGACCTCGTCACATGCTTGGCCATTCCGCTTTCGAATCACTCGATCGTCACGAGACGTTTATACTTAACTTCGAGCGACACGCGAACGGGAATCCCCCGCGGGTTGGACGAGGCATCCGCGTTTTCTCTCGTTTTCTCTCCTTTCCCATCGGATCCTCGGTGTCCGGCCAAAATTCGCTACGTCGACGACTGCGACAGACCTTGCGAAATTTCACGTGAGACCGTCGCTGTAGATCCGGGACTATTTCTCTAGCAGAGCGCATTCCCGTGCAACTGGGACTACAAATATGTATACACGCACGTACATGGAAAGATGGAATTGAATTTTGTTTGTTTAATCTAGCGATTTTTTTCTGCACCACCGTGGATCTGTATCAGAAGTTTCGTTTTTTTTTATTTCGTTCAATATTTAGTTTCGACGCGTGCACTCTTGTTTGAAGAATTGAAACGGTGTATTAATTAGTTACATTGTGTGCGCAATCTTAATTGAACATAATTTTACTCCTTTGCTTAACGACTGTACGGCGTCGTTTCCGCCACCTTGTCTCGAAAGGTTAAAGAACTTTTGACGATATGCCAAATGCAGCGGAGTAGTCGGACTTGCCGTATCTCTCGGCGCTCCCTTTTGTGCTTTTCTGTTTGCATTGCTTGGCCGTCTAATTTCAATTCAGAAATTGCTCGCCCATTGCCGTTCGCATGTTCACAATTTCAACGTTGAACGAAGGTTCGGCGTTGTTCTTATTGCGTTCGCGCGTGTTTCGCCAGTTTCAGTATCAAGTACAAATATTTTAAGCAGAATCGTAGAATTTCAATTGAGACAGATAATACGGACCACTTTGAGCATCCAAGAATAATTCGTGTTCCATATAAAATTTGGTAACTACTTTTGAACGTTAAATGTCTTAATATCTGAGCATCTCAATAAATTAATAACATTATGCGTGTTACTATATGAAACATCAAACGCTGCTCGATGCCTCGAGTTTCTTGCGTAAGAATAATTCCAAGCATTACTCTGAACAAAAAATGAGATGAAAAAATTACTCTGCATACCAGTACTTTAGACTGCGTACCGATAAAAAATAATTACTCGGTGCACATCAATTTCAGCTGACACTATTTTCATCAGCATAGTGAAACTTAAGCAATCCTGTTACGTATTCCGGACGGTATAAATATTAAATGTTCCCAATATCGAACACTTTCTTGGACAGACACTTCCCCAATAATTATATACAATTAAGCGTTCCGTGTTATTTCTTGATTAAAACGCCGCCACAATGGACTTGATGGACTTCATTCCTGGTATACGCGATTTCTTCGAAAGCGTTACATGAACACGCGAAAGTGATTCACGGAAGAATAATTGTCCGCGAAATTCGCAAACAAGCGCTGGTTCTTTTTATTTCCTCGTTGCTCGCTATGTTACGTTCGTCTATCGTTGCTCGCTCTTTTACGCCGTGTCGCGTTAATCGATCCTCTGGTTACGCGACGAGCAGGATAATTGTTGGAATGATTGCGTTAGGTTGGTCGGAAAATATTGTTCGCGTTCTTCGCCACATGATTTGGTAATAAATAATATCTTGGCACTCGGGGTGGTTAACAGTTACGAATTATTTCGTAATATTTCCTCTGCCTTCAAAGACGTGATATCGTTTAGCCCGACAATTATAACAATTCGTATTTCACAATTCACACTGACAGTACCTGCGAACCAGATAATATGCTAATAAATAAATAGTTTAATTCCATGTTAGATAAAATTGGTATACCTGGAAATATCTTTTAATATTCATTTCCATTTCTTCGTCCGTTCGCTTTTATTTACCCATAAAATCCCGCCGCCGGTAATAATTATTCAATGGCCTCTGAGCCACTTCGGGGAATCGTAACTCAAGATTACGCTTGATCTGTTGGCAATGATCGGTCCGTGTCCTGTACATTTGCCAAAGAAAGGGTTGGCCCATTGAGTTCATTGAGCACAGTTTAGTAACACTTCTTCAAATATTTCGACGATGCTCGCCGCCGCAACCGAAATAGTGATGTGAATTTTCTGGCGGTGGAAGGCGTTCGTTTGGATTCCTATTTATTCGGTGTGACGGATTTATTGGAGCCGGACATGAATGGGCTCATTAACAGTCGCATTGTCTGTAAGTGAGACGGGTAATTAGCTGCGACTGCTTAATTCTTCGCGTTGGATCCATTGACGCGATAATTCAATTCCAGATGCGCTTCGAGATGTTAACATCGACGAATGTGTACACATTAATGTCGTTTGGTAAATTATACATAATACAATATAAATAAATTTGACAGAGACGGGGGCGGTTCGATTGTATCGCTAATAGTTACCGCAACCTACGTGAGAAACTGAAACTAACGAAACATGTCATCGCACCAGAGTCATTAAACGTCCCGCAACATTTCTCAGGCTATACGATATTGAGACTCGTCATATCGAAACGCCTCCGCCTTTCAAATCGATCCTAAAACAACGTCCATTTCCTGCTCGAAGACGTGTACCAAAGAAGGTAATTCACCGGGTCGAACCTTTAATAAGCATAATGAGCATCATTACTGACTTGTTGCATTAGGGTTGTCTGGTAGAAATCGAATCCTGGTCCCTTTTTTTTCCCCCCCCTTCCTGATGTCAGTGCTCCACCCCGACCGTAGTGGCGAAGGATGTCACAACATGCTGCTCCCTTGGCCATATGTGAACGCCTACGGGGGTCGTGTTACGTCTCTTCGGCCACCGAGGCGTTTTCACGTTTTCCCAAAATAGAGTGAAAATTCCACGGTATCGAATGACTCCGCGTGTGTTTCGTGGTTATTTGTTATTTCAGTCGATACCAAAATCCACCTCCCCCTACCCCCTCCTGGATATTGCATGTGAACCCTGTACAGATATTTCCGAAGAACACATTCGTCCAATGAAAGAAACAAGATGCTTGAATTGCGGATGAGTTTACATTACGCGAATGTTAATGCACTCGCGACGTCACTGATACGGGGGAGAACTCGAGACTTTCAACGGATCGTTGGTTCGATCAGGGTGAACGCGTGCAATCGTTGGGTAGAAATGATTGGGCAATATGTACTATTTAATTAAAAATGAATGTGAAGTCAACGAATGATTCGAACGTGCGAAATTGCATTACTGGTGTGGAAGGATTTTAATCGGGGTGGTAACAGTTTTGCCTCGGCATTGCAATTAACAGTGGTGATATTGAACAGTTCAATGATCATTTGAAATGGCAATTTAATTTAGAAAATTAATTGGATATTCAAAACTTGTCGGAGCAGTTCTATTATTGTTTGCGCTCGGACGATAAAATGCACGAACGAAGAATTGTACAAAGATATTGCAGTATTTGTTACACGGGCTAAGCAATATTTGAGATCAGTAAATAATGCAACAAAATATTACGAGGCGGAGGTATGCACCTTCGTCGTGATACGTATGAGTTTAAGGAAGTCGCCAGACGGGGATATTGATTTACGTGTGCGAATAGTTCCAGTAGAAAAGCGGATTTCGTGTTTAGTTAAGCGTCGATTAATCTAAAAAAAGGAAAATAATGTCGATCGTTAATAAATTACGGTAATGAACGGAATAAAAATATGCACGTAGAGAATGTAAACTAGAAATGTATTAGTCGTATGAAAATAGTCAATACTTCTTATTGAGAATTTCACGTTTCATAGTAATCGTAGAATTCTTCCAATAATCAGACATTGTTCAGTTTTGCTTTATCGTCAGAAAAAGTTATTCGTTGCTAAAGGACTTTATTCGTTTTCTTTTATATATTAATTATGGTAAAGATAGAAAAGAAACCTGTATCCTGGTAATTAGAACCTTTGCTTTCCTCGAGGAGTCTTTTTTCGTTTTGCTTTCTGTTGTCGTATTTTTTTTTTCAATTAGAACAGTGGAAACTTCCTTTCCGCCAGCCATTCGAGAAACCTGTGCATCTTCTTCAATTTTTCATGTGCACTGCAATCGATTGAGCGACTGCTGCACGCCGAGATACATTATCGATTCGCTTATTTATTCTTGGAGCCCGGAAACTCCTAGATAGACTACCTTCAATTAACCCTGTAATTCTGTGATTATTAGGTTTAGTAGAAACATGCATGTTAACGAGGGTTTCTTCGACGATGCATTTAAATTTCACTTTCTGAGATCATCGAAAATGGCAATTTCGATGATTTCCATGGAAAAATGAAAATAAGAGAACCACTGCAGTATTTTATAATGCATCGATTGTTAATTATTTACAAATTAACTGCGATACGAGTAACTACAATAAACTTAACATGAACTCTGACCCGTTAGAATTTATAATGATAAGTAAATAATAAAATTTACTTGCTATTATTTTTCTCAAGTATGTCATAGAGCAGTGGTACATCTGACGGGAAAAATAATTTCGAAATAGCGCAAGTAGAAGAGATGGAAGACGTTATTTCATGGCTTCTTTGCACTTTCGGGGCATCGCGTATGTGATGGTGAATACTTGCAATTATTTTTCCTTCCGCGTAAATGACCCTGATAAGGGAGTACCGGTTAATTGCCAACTGTTTTAACCCGCATCTTATCAAAGCAACGCCCTAAAATTGTGTCGAACAAAGTCTCATCGCAAATCGGTGTCCATCCGAAACGTCTCGTTCTCGGTGCAAGCAACGGAAACAAGATGCAAAACCAACAGCAATAATTCTGCAACCATCGTCGAATACAGCGAACGACAATCGTCGCATCCAATTTCACTCGGTTCCGCCATTCACCAGATTCCAACAACCGTAAGCGACAACTCGAGGTTTCACTCTCTCTCTCGGGGTCCAACACACCGTCTCCCTTAACGTCCGCCTACCGAACAAATTGATCGATGTTAACAGCTCGTCCCAGCGTATTCGCCGCGCCATTGTTTCGTATATTTCATTCTGATTCACGCCGGTCAAATTAATTCTTGACGCTGTTCTGCCCGGAGACAACGCGCCAAAAGCGTTTCGACCCTCGTAAATTCGCTGTCCCGTCGGTGACGACCGGCGACGCGCCGACGGAACGAAAGTAAGGGGATGATAAGGAAGACGGAGGAGAAAGAGGAAAAGGAAGAAGGGGCTGACTTGGCAAAGTGATTGTCCGTCAATCGTGCCGAAGGTGTCACGAATACGAATCTAGTTACCACCTAGATCGAAGGTGGGGGGAAACTGGCAGCCTATGTTTTCGCCAATGTTCTCAGCCGGTTCTATAATGGTCCCACGTTCCAAATCACTTATGTCCGGCCGCTCTATCTTGCGAGCCACCTTATAAGATCATCCACCGTGCAGGGACCGCGGACTATGTATATGGAGCCGCCACTTCATCGATTTTTTGAACCGCGATACGTGACCGCCCATAGTGAATCTTCGCCGTGCGGCGTTCGTAGAGCAGTTTGGCGTGGCCAGACTTCGGAGCATTAAATGAATTATGCGCGTGAAGGGGGATACGATACGAAATGAAAGAAAGATGTACAGATATTAGTTGATAGGCAATGGGTAATTTAACGGGGCAATTATCGGAACGGAGTATTCTTGGCCAGATATGTACATGTATTTCCGTTGGCAAACTGTTACTCGTTGTTGGGGTGAAACGAATGTTCATCGTTTCGGTTCGCTTTTAATTCGGCTCGATTGGGATAGGTAATGGCTGTTACGGACTGAAGTGTACGGAATCTGTTAAAGGATAAGGGCAGCACTTTTTTCGTATTTAATTTGGCACTGTCTTCATTATAGAAGTTGGCGTTGTTCTTGAATAATCGTAATTTTCAATGTTGCCCGTTTTATCACACCTTTCCTGCGAGCCGCAGATCTTTTTTGACACTGTTGTCACTTCGGCTGGCACTCGCGTCTATTGAACCTGCCGCTATTTTCGGCGCATTCACTACTGAAAACTGGGGCCCCCCCCCCCCCCCCCCCTCCTCCGCGTATTTCAATGTTTCTCCATTATTGTTTCATGCAATTCGTATCTTTGGTCGTGATTCTTTAAACGTTCCATATTTTATTTTGCCTTCTATTAAATGGAACTTGTATTCTTCGTTTGTTCAATCGCTTTATGTCATACGTTGAACGAGCTTACATTTCTGATCGTTTCTGTGACAGTCTTTTCTCGGCAAACAGTTTTTTCGATTTTTTTTTGAAGGACTGCAGCAACAAATTTGTCATTAATTCTGCTCACCTTGCTTACCTTCTGGCCAGAATCATACGTTTCATGCATTTACATTTTCTTTAATTCATTGTGCTCTTATACCTGCTTTCACCTTCTGACCTTTTTCTATTTTTCCGTCATTGTCAAGCAATTTTTTCCTGTATAATCCGAAGCTTCCTGAGGATTCTTTATTCTTTGGAGCTGTTATCGGTAAGTCGTGTAAGCCGTGATATTTTTTTCTATTCCCTTATGCCAGTGTTTAAAATTTGCTATCCATTTTCATTCACCATTGTACTTCTCCATTCGTATGCCATTTGTAGAATATTGACTTCACGTGTTCCCTCGACATATGTTAAACAGATATTAACTGTAAATCATTTTTATGAATATAGACCGCTGTTCTTGCTGCGTGTTTTGTAAAACCGCAAACTTTGTTTCCTCCGGTTATTGTGCTCCCTGCTTGGCTCACCATTCCTAAGAAGCTTCGAACGTATTATATTTACAACATCGGGAAATTTCTGGTTGTTCACACTGCGCTGTGCAGACTTTTGAATTTACGAACGATTTAAAATTCTCCGACACAGATAACGCACGGTGTGCGGCAGACAATTATTAGTCGCGTTGCATATTTATGCTCACAGCGATTCATTTTGAACGACATATTATTTAAAAGATAAATCTGTATAATCGACGGTAAACCAACGCTGTTTCAAATGTGTGCCTGCACTGAAATTCGAATAATAATAACGCCTTCAACTCTTCTCAGAAAATTTATATTCTCCGCGTGAACAAATTGTTATACAATAATGTACATGTAATGCACACAATTTTCGTGCCGTTTCGTTGCATAACGCCACGGGAAGTAGTTAGTAGGACGTACAGTTCCATTCGAGTTTACACTGCGAGCAAGAAAAGAATGCTTATCTACGCTCGAAACTCATTGAATCCGGTTAATCGCAGATTACAAAAGTCCAAATGAAGACGGCAGTAAAAAGTGGTGCAAGGATAAATCATAACTGCCTGCGTTATCTCTGTTTTTTAAAATCTCTTCGACTACCATTATGGAACGCCAATCAAATATAATGGAAAAGCAACCAGTTATGCGAATTTCTATTTCGTCAAAAATCAGTTTATGGAACACGCATTTTCGGAAATGTTGGCCGAAATGAATGTCCGATTTTTAATTTACGCCTTTTCTATTTCGTGTTTACGCTGCTACGTAATGCATTAGCCGTGTTTGGTCATTTGTTCGGTTTCTGATAAGGGAAGCGGCGATCAATAATATTTAATGGATTTCGATAAGAGTGTACAGATGCCTGAAAAATGCGAAGACCGTTTTGAAAATTCGCAGTTGCGCGTATCGCTTCTCCGTTTTACCCAGCGACAAATGTATTAACGCTGCGATTAGAATTAATTAGTTGCTTCGCGGCGAAGTATTTGCAAAGTATCAAGTTCTGCAACCGAATGCTATTGATCGTAAACAAAAAAAAACTCCAAGCCGTTAAACGATCGCACAGCGAAGCTCCGTCACTGTAAACCTACCGTCAGACCCGACAGCTATATTCACTAAAATACGCTACCCTATTATTCGCTCAAATTGTCAAACCTCAATGTATCGGAGACCGAGCGCCAAAAATCAATTGCTGAACTTTGTACCGCGCAAGGGACCAGAGACCGATTCGACGTGAGCTCGCCAAATCGCGCACATAAAGTTCACAGAACAAACACTCCTTCGCAATCGCAGAGAAAGGAAAAGGAAAGTGTCAATTATACGTCGAAACGTAACGTCAGAGGAACGTCGGCCGCGAAATTTACAGAACGACGCACGTTTGAATAACAACATAAATGGCTAAGAAAAAAGAGGAAAAAGTAATACAAATTTAACAAACGGAAAAATTACATTCCTCGAGTCATAGCTGCTTCTTCATCGAGCACGGTGACAATTGCGTTTAATGAGGCGTTCCAACCAGATGCTGAATATCGAGTTCTGGTTCCTGTGCCAGGGTTAGCGTTTACGTAACGCGCCCACGCATCCAAATGTTCCGAAAGGAACGCCGTTTTATCTATATTTATCAGGCTTATCTAGTTTAACGCCACAATAACGGGCCGACGACGTCCATCGACGAGCGAAATCGACGCCACAAATTTAGTGGATTCCGCGGACTTTATTGGCCGCGTCGGATGATTTACTTTGTAAACGGGATTCGTTGCATTTCGAACAATGGCCGAAGGAACGACTAATTTATATCGCCAATGGGACAGAGTCGCGCGGTTGGTATAATAAACTTCTCCGTTTGAATTGCACTTCTGATATTTCGTCGGCCCTACGTACTCGACTGTATCTATTGGCGATTTAAGATAATTGCGAGCGATACGACTCAATTAATATCGCGAAAATCTCGTGGAGGAACGGAAGAAACGAGCCGAGAGTTAGATAAACATTTCGGCAGAATAATTCGATTAAACTTCTTATCATTTTCCAGCAGCGTAGGAAATCAATATAGACGCAAATTGCCCCAGCAATTCCACGATAAAACGAAAAAGGAACAATAGAAGATTGCGTACACGTAATGAAAATAATGGAGGCAAATTAGATAACGTTAGATTAAAAAAGGACAAGAAAATTGGCGTCATAGAAGGGACAGTAAATAAAACAGCAAGATACAAAAGAAAAAGAAAAAAAAAAACTGCGAAAGACTTCTTCGTTTTTTGCTTTAAGTTTCGAGCGCGCAGACGCTTTTCCATTTCCGTCGACGATACGGTTCTGGGTCGTGCACACGAATTCGAAGCTGCCCCCGGTAACAGATTCCAACCGGCTTTATTTGTCACGTTTTATCGATCAATAATTTATTTCGGCTGCGCGAGTTCCGAGCAATCGTTCGTGTTTAATTTTTTTCTCTTTTTTTTTCCCCCTCCCCTGCGCGAGTAATAGCCGGTATTTTCAACCGGCATTGCTTGGTACGTGGCCGATTTGAAACCAATTCGCGTTTGGAGCGCGTCGATTAAAAACTGGAGCACAGTGAGATGCCGTGGATGATTGAGTGATTAGCGGTGGGATGTTGGTTTGCAGTTTGCTGACGTTTTTTTCGCCGTGTTTTGTACCGCAATGAATAGACCGAAGCGGCATAGGGAAAAGTCTTTGATGTTTGATGCTTGGTGTAACACATTGATCCGGAAATAATTTCTAACGCGTTATTTGACAGTAGAAACAGAACTAAGCACATCACGTTTGATCCTTCTCGGGCGTGTTTCATTCGTTCGAATAGAATATTATACGTAGGGAAATGTGAAGTAGCGAGCAAGTTTGTTATTGTATTTGTAATTACGAAGTAGATAGACGTGTTCGTAACTATTGCAGTGAGCTTGAAAAAACATATCTGTATGAATAGGCTGAAATTCAAAGTGGACATACGTGGAATAAATAACTCAGGCTAATATTACCATAACGCATAGTTAATATCGCGGTTGCTTTGAGTGAACGTAGAATCGTACCGGGGTAACAATATTGTGAATAAAAGTCTCGCGATTTAACCCACGCAGAATATGTTTGTCAATCGCGTGTTCTCGCCGTAGTAAAGTGTAATAACGAGCTCATGGTATATTTAATATCAGGGGAAGAAACAGTGTGCTACATCAGCACTTTGCAACCCTCTTTTCACTCAAAAGTACACTTTTATCGTGCCATTCCTGACACGCTTCGATAAGCTGTTTAAATATTTTCTAATCAAATATTTGACGTAGGACCGTGTAAGTGGCACTTGAAATACGTCAGTGATTTTAACCAGAAAATCCTATTCTTCGCCAGAAATAAACTTATATAAAATATAGAAAAATATATTTTCCCTCGTTTCTTCTATTAACGACTCATTGTTAATTGTACTACGACTCGTTCGACCCGTATAATTCGACTCGTTAACTTCTTCACAATTTACGCATAGTCTCCGACACTTTAAAACTGCTCTCTTTACATTGAACATTTTTTTCAAATTTTGTCTCGTATTCGGATCCTTCGGGTTAGGAAACAATATGACTCTTGTATGGACGTACGTCGATCGGCACAAAGCAAACTCTCTTTCACTTCCTGGTCGATCGGTTCCCGTTTGCACAGCCGCATTTCCGTTTCAGCATTCCACGTTCAACCTTAGCCTTCCATACGAGTGCACGAGTGAACGACGATCGTTTACTTAAAGCCAATGAAACTTTAACAGAGGAATCGAGATTTCGTTTACACGTGTCGCTTCGTCCGACCCGAGTCGTATTCTTGTTTTTAATAATAATTCAATTGTAGCCTCTGCGACGATTAAGTTGTTCAACGCCTGCACGCACGCTTCAATTATATCTAATTCATTCTAAAAGAAAAGCATTGAGATATCGAGCGTCCTACATAGGACTATCAAACTCGATTAATCGAAGATACAGCAGAACCTCGATCAAACTACTCAATCGGAATAAAATCGCTCGACTTGACTTAAAACTGTTCGCTTCCCTTTATAACCAATATCAGAGTTAGAAGACACGATTGTCAATATATTATTAGTTCGTTCGAAACCCGTATAATAGAGACGCTACATTACGTATTATATTTATTACCTGTGTGTCTCAGCACAACTTGCTGAAGCACTGACCCGTGAAACCACGAATGCGTTAAAGAAACAGGATATTAGAAATGGTTGTAAAAAAAAAGAAGAGTCGCATTGCGTTTTCGCGTTAACGTTTTGACTAGTCGGTAAGAAACTTGTTAATAGACTCTGGGATTAATTAAAAATGTTTGTGCGAGGAACTTTGAAATTGTGTGGGAAAGTTTGAATGCTCCATCCCTCTGGTGGTGGGTGTAGGAGGTGATGCCGCTACACCTCTATCGATTCGCGGCCGTTTGGATGGATGAACAGCTTCTGGTATTGGACGTGATACTTTTTACAGATTTATCGAAAAGGATTTAAATAAAAAAAAATTTTTTTTGTCATTGCGACGGATAGCTCTATTATTTTTTTTTTTTTTTTAACGAATCTTTCTGTCTAATTTTTAATCGGATTTTTTTTAGGAAGATATCCAATTTTAAGTAAGGGCGCACATTTTGCAATCGAGAATTGTTGAAAGCGATCGATTCGTTTTATTTCTATGCGAAGTTAGAAGAATTGTATATTTTAATATGCTCGCAATGCTGTATTTATATTTTCGAATAAAACACCAATTATATTTGCAATATCTGCTCTCACGTTCCGTCTGCAATCGACAGTTCGAATAAAATATATAGAACGGTGATATTGTAAAACAGTTTCCGATCGGCCAAGAAACAATTCCACCGTCACCGTGGAATCCCGATTAATAATTCGATAAGCGCGACGCAATCAAGGAACAATTTGCCAAAGTACCTGGGCGAATCCGTGCCCCTTAATCGCGACCCAAACGAATAATCCCCCGTGAACCGTTAACGAGCCCTGCATAATAACTGCAACGCTGTTGCAATTATCTGCTACTTCGGCAATCAACAAGATTACGCTATCTTTCATGCCGTTCTGTTTGTCAATAATAGGGAACGACAATGCGCACGAGTTATCGATTATCAAACGCGACGCCAAAGGATGCACAAAAATGTGGAACTAAAAAAAGCCACGCGTGGGGAAACGAACGATCGCAGAGTTTCCCGTGTCGAGAATAGTTTCGTGAACGTTCAACGAGATTGTACTTGGCGCGTTAAAGTTTCACGGTTTCATAGTCCGACGGAAGTAGTGTGCGCCGGGAAAGTTGCCGAGGTACATAGAATGAACGGGGGGCGGAAAAAAAGCTTGGAATAAGTTGTAAGGGTGGAGGCTCGTTGACATCGAAGTTTCACTGTGCCATTATAATCGAATAACGCGTACACGGGGATAACGTTAAACGGATTATTGTTCTTTTACCCTGCGAAATCTTGACGCGACAGGAAGCACGCGACTTCCATGCACGTGCGGCGAACGGTAATAATATTTTACGGTTTCATCCCCCTCGCGGCGGCGAATTTGAGAAGATCAGTTTTTCGTTTGATGGCAACAGATGTGGTTTATTCGTCGATGTGACACTTTAATTGCAATTAATTTAGTTTAATAAAAGGAAGAATACTTAAGCGTTAGTCCAAATGCCTTTTTTTTTGAAAGAATTAGCGAGACCTTTAGAATATTTTATTACAGAAAACGTAATTACTTACTATTCGTTTCTGACCAGCTAAGGCGACGTATTATAGAAGAAAGATTACCTCAATTCGACTATCGAACGTACTTAATATTTTTAAAACTAATCTGACAAGTATTGAATTAAAGCAATCCTGTATAAACAACCCTCGCTCTCGTATTTTTCGTATCTAACGTATTTAAAAATGCGACATCGATCCGAAATAACAAAATTTCCAATTACCAATTCCCAAGGCAGTTCGTCGTTCTGTGCGAGAAGACACCGGTATTAATTATCCATGAACGACGCGCGTACTCCAGCCGAGAAAATAATTACACGGTTAAGGGGTTGAAGACGAACCGTGACACTCAAGCCACCCTGTACATTCACCTCCGTAGATAGACACGAGGTTTGCCTGACGACAAGCCCCGAGTTGCGCAGATCCCCGATGGAATGAGCACTGGACTGGAATCACGCATGCGACGAGGGTGTTGGCCGAGAAGCTGGGGGTTGTCCGGGGTGGAAGAGGGGTCGGCCAGATGGTTCAGGAAAGGGTTAGACGTCTGCGAATCGAGGGGCAGAGGAAAACGAAGAAGAGCGTGGAGAATAATGAATGAGGAAGAACATCGTGAGAAGAATGGTGGAGGGTGAAGCAGGAAAGGACATAGGAATAGAATTCGAGGGAAATTAATGGAAGAAAATGGAAGAGCCGAGGAGCAACAAGAATGAGAATTTAGGGGGCTAAAGATTTAAGGAACGAATACAGCACAGCGTTGAACGAAAGGAAAAAGTGCGTCGGGGTTGAATTAGAAGATGGAGCGAAAGAGCTGAGGAGAGGGGTACAAATGGAAATACGCAGAGGGAAAGAAAAGAGGAATAAAGGAGAATTTAAGTAGGAAGTCAAAGAAATGAGGGCGGAGGTACGGGGAATACGATGGAAACAAGAATTTACAAAGGGAAACAGATTTATCGAGGAACGAGGGTGACCTGTTCTAATTTGGCACGGCGATTGTCCGAATCTAGCAAGACCGGCAAATAAAAACCAAATAGGATAACTGGAAAATACCAACTAATGGCTACTTTCGTACCCGAAATCTTTATTAATATCTCAAGCGATCCAATATCGCCCAATCGGAACATTACAATAACTGACAATACGAAAGCAAAATTGATCAATCGCCGGGACAAATGGCAAACGCGAAGAGGATTATCTTACATTATCACAAAAGCGTTGCCTCGAAACAATATATCGCGGAAATAATTGAAATTGAAAAATGACAATAACCACGAGGACATTCCCCAACCGCGAGAAAAAAACCGCCAAGGTGTCTGTAGGTGTATCGAAGACCTTGAATAATCGTAAAAAAAAATATGACAGAAAGGGGTAAGAAGGGGTGAGTAGCATAGAATCGACGAAACTGTTCGCGCGAGAAAGAGGGGACGATGGGAAGCGTGCGCAGGAGAATGCCGGTGGGCGATGCAAAATCGTTCCCGGCTGCACAGTCGCAAGAAAATCGAAGCCGGTCGCCAGTTTGCCGCACACCAGCGCAGCATTCACTTCCGTTTCTCCCATCTTCCTCGTGCACTTTCGTCTCGAGAGGAACGAACACGCGGAGCCATGTTGCTGGACGCTGGCTGAGACCCGCGATCACTTCGAATCGCGAATTAATAATAATGATAAAACGAGAAAGCATACAAGGAAAGGGGAGGAGGTCGAGCAAGTGCCGTTCTTAAGGGTTGTCCACGCTGTAATAATTCTCGTAACCTCGAAACATTCGCGTGAAAATTGTGCTTCTGTATAATTACGTGATCCGCCGAACGCCATTACGATTCGCGATGCTGCAATTGGACCGATTCGACGAGAATGCTTGACATGGTCGGCGGAGATTTCGTTCGGCTTTTCTTTTTAGAACGAAGTTTCATTCATTTCGAGAGGGACGATATGGAGGATTTTTGTTGCATTTAACGTTTGAGAAATTCGTTCGTTTGTTTATTTATTCATTTGTTTAGTTTTCTTTGGAGTTTCGTTCAGTTAGGTTGGTTAACCCCGGATTGGTTCATTTTATTGTGAGAAAATTGGATTTCGTGGGTTTCGTAATACGTTTGTCGTGTGCGGCGGTTGTTGAATCGGCGGAGTCCGGAATCGATTCATCGACGCAGAGGACGTTGAACGGAATCGAGTCTAAGGCAGTGCGTGGTCCTCGGGAGAGGAATGCTCGAAACACCGTCTTGTTTGTAATTACCGAGCACTTTACTTGTATAGCGGTGTATAATGTTCTCGTTACGATTGTAAAACAGCCACGAGAATATTAGACATAATTAACAGGTAAAGTAAGCGTAGCAACTATAGAGATTTGTGATATTGCGGTAGCTGGGGGGATTCGTTATCCTTCGTTTTATGTGTACAACCTTTAAGTTCCTGGGATGCACTTCCGTCGTCTCTCGATTCAGTATTTCAAGACTCATTGTCCGACGATGAACAGAACAATTTTAACTTTAATACGATGAATTAAGATTCGAGCTATAAACGCGTATAACTGGTATGCGGGATATTTAAAATATTAGTAATTATTCTTATTATTCTTATCAAAGACTCATTGCTTCTAACTGCATTTAAAATCACCACATTATGCACGAAATAATACTTTACACCTATCGACACGTTCGAACATCCGAATTCTATTTCTCATATTCCAAAGCACTTGAACGTGCACAGCGATTAAATTTGTTTACTGCACGTCTATGAACGCAGCAATTGAAATACAGTAATACCTATTTCTGTAACCGCAACTTTCATCACAGTCGGCTTTTCAAATACGCAACGGACGACCCGCATTTGTTATCATTTTAATCAAAATTCCACGCCACCTACATTCTCGACGGGCTTCGAAATCACTGGAAATATTTCACGGCTGTAGTCTATCGGCGAAGTCTCGGGCACGACTATTTCCAGTAACGCCAGAAATATTGCTCCATTTCGAGGGACGAGCCGTGACTGGTCGGCGACCGATGGACAAGAAGAGCGATGAATCGTAATTAATAACGAAACAGCGAGACGAGCACGTGTAAATGATGAAGCGCCGATGTCATTCATTGCGTGTCTCTTTGTGTCTCGTTCGGTGGAGTCGCGAACGTGCTTTGCACAATTGCATCATATGACGCAATGTCGGGAAACCTGACAAGAAGAAGCGTTTCAGAAGTCCGATGTTAAATGGGGCATTGACTGTAATTTGGAGCAACGTGGAATTGTAAAGGGACAATTTTTCTGTTCATTTTGAAATGTCCCTTAAAGGGGGTGGAACAATCACTGTTGCTTGAACCGTTTGACATATTTGGAGGATCAGGGTTTTCGATATTTTAATGGATGTTTAATATCTTCGAGGGGTGAGAACCCATTTGAATATTATATATATTTATCGCTTAATAATATTTGCACCGACGTCCCCGAACGAATTTAAAGAAATTCGAAGGTACGACACGGCTGTAGATACGCGGCTATAGACCGTGGATAGATATATATATAGAACACTAACCAAGCTCTCTCGAAATGTCATTATCTCGATCGATGCGTGGTTGAAACCTCGTTACTTCTTTTGCGCCACTACGTTCGTTTCCGCGAGAAGTAGGAACGAGACACGCTCGAGAATAGGTGGACGATGATAGGCGGTCTGTTGCGTAACCGGCGATAACGAGCACGTTGTCTTCCGGTTGCTTGTTATCTTCAGGCTGTTCTGCTGACCCACGATACACCTTGGAATCATCAATTCTCGATATCTCAAATCTGTTGAAAATCGTCAAAAAGCTGAGGCGAATTGTTGCCTTCCCGGTTTCTTTCCTTTTCGTTTAATTACGAAGTGCAAAGGTTCCAGTGGATCTCTTGATCGCAAATCCGCGAGAGATATAACATATTTATTTTTCGCAGCACCTCTTTTGATAGTACTGTAGTTTATGGTAGATAACGACCCGAGGAATTTCCTGTTACGAAAAATCGGTAGGAACTCGTGAAAATTATAATGAAACGAGTGCAACAAATTTATCATCATTACCTAGATCGATAGAAATTCGACAGAAACCTGAAACAAATTCTTTCCCATACTTAAGTCGGCTTTAAACATCATTTCAACAGATTATTCGAGTAAAAAATTATTGGAGTAAACTGGTTCCTATTAAGAATAAAAACATGTATAATAAGATAAAAATTCCTCGAGAATATAAACAAATACCATTACCCTAAGACAATCCAAAAATCTGTTATCGCGATCCAATTAGTTGCTTCGTCAAACAGTTCATCGTTGCCTCATCCCTTCGACTCGTTCCTCGACAGGTTTAAATATATATATTGCACATCTGGCCGAGACGTGCGCGTCTCTGGACACACCGGATCGAATATTGGAGGCGCAGTGTTTCCTCGGATTTGAAGGAGCACGAAGAGTTGGAAGGCTTGTTCGCGGGTCTACTGGCTTAAAGGAAACGAAGACAATAGCCGACACGATCAATGAAACTCGCCGGTGTGCCGGTATACACCAGATATGATCGCAAATGAACCGTCCGGCCTGCTATAACTTGCACGTAGGCGGTGTGGGAATGTGGAGTGAGCTCGGATTTCGTGACGGTGGATAGAAGCGGTTCGAGGCGGTTCCGTTTCGTTGGTATTGAAGGAAAATTGTTTTAATCTGTACGCGAGTACTTTGCGAGATCAGTATCGTGCGTGATCCACTTTGCGGGACGTGCAAAACGAATAGGTGCACGTTGTCGAAGTGTTGACGTTGGAAGTGAATTGTTTTCGACCGATTTATGTTGGATCATTCCCATTGTCGGATGTGGTCGAGGGGAGGACAAATTGCTGGATGTGGACTGCTTTTGTTCGTTATTTTTACGACAGACCTTTCTATGGGGGGAGGGAATATTAGTTTAATTCGACGAGCGACATGGGAATTTTAATTTGCGGGGCGGAGTAACGATATTTGGGTATCGATTAACCCTTTCTGCGAGGAAGACTGTATGGGTGGATATCAGAGGGTTGGATGATTCTTGGTTGTTCATCGGATTCAGCCGACCAGATTTTTCTTCAGTTCAGCACCGAATTCTGCGGTCGTCTTATCGCGCGAAGAATATTCCCCTTCTCAAATACTCGCTGCGAATATAAATGTGTTAAAATTGAGAGAAACGTCGCGAGAGAAAAGACCTTAGACTCCAGTGGTAATTAATCACTGACTACTAATCGCGATAAATCCAGCCCGTCTATTTCAGAGATCTCTAGAACTCTTACACAATACTGACATCAGAGTTCAAAAGTAATCTACGCTTATTTCACAATGCACTTTATTAAATTCATTTGAACTATGACTATATTTATTAACCAGCGAAGTGTTATAAGATGCTCAGCAAACCAGTAACAATTTCTATGTATCAAAAATATTTCTACCTGCAAAAAAATGTACTACTACCGAGCTCACTGAGCCAGCCTTTCTTTCCAAATCGTGCTAGACTTCAGTAATATTAATTACACCATGCTTACGGATCAATAGCATGTAAATACCACAAATGGCTTCAAAGAAATTAAGCCAACGTTACAAATGCGCGCATATATTTTTATATGGAAAAGGCCAGGACAAATAACGACCGTGTACCTGGCCAATCACTGATTCATCCCGGCATAGCAATTTCTGGCAGGCTTTTTACGCTTTCGACACTTGGCTCATCGATTCCTGTCGGCGTTCCCTTTTGCAATTTTATTCGCACGGACGTTCGACTCACCTGTATGGACGTTCGATAATTGACCCATTTACGCGATCCTTCTGCGTGCACGAACAATCGTGTTGCCGTCAATATCATTCTTCGCGGGTCTTTTAAACAATACAATTATTGTTCGAGCCGGGGGCACGACGTTATAATGATAGAATATTGCCGCGAGCCATTTGCTCCACGGCCGAAAGGCATTTTCTTCGACGTTTTCACCTGGATGCTCACTGTTTCCACCGACTTGTGGACAAATTCGGTCACGATTCGTCTGCAGCCCGGCAAGCTGAATTGAAAAGCTCGGACGAATACGAATTCGTCCGAATAATTTGATGCATTGAAAAGGAGCTTTCCTGTGTGCCTGAAATTTGAATGAATTTCTGTCTCGTAGGCAGACGGTTTATCCATGATTAAGGAACGAATAGGATATAGTTTATTTATTAATTCTATTTATTATTCGATCGGGCAAATATGTATTTGCAAAATAATTTCACAGCGATCCAATAATAAAGCGTATAAAGTGCAACAAGGTATTGTCAAAACTGAACAAATTGAACTCGTGTAAAAGAAAAACAAATTTCTCCTCGATAAAAATGAAACTAATATATTCGCTCTGTCGTTAATACGATAATCAGCTCGTATATCTATGAAGAATGATCGCTCGTGCATCGTTACCGTAGTTGTCGCACACGTCTGAGAATTCTAATGCACATATTTGCATCGAACCTGATGTTCAACATACGTCGCTAAGGAGAAACGGAAACAGCGGGGGCTCCGTATCTCTTGGTGTTCGCGTCACTGATTAAAGATCGCGGCTCGAGCTTGGACTGTGAGCGCAAATTAGTGTCATTTAGTGTCCGTGCCATAATTATGGTGCGTCGAAGTGTTGACCCCTCGTTCACGATCCGTCTGCAAGCGTAATATCATTGGCAGAATTTCCGAATTTCTGTTCCATTGATTGCATCCAATGTTTGAAGATAATACGCTATAAGATATTCTCTCAGTATTCAAGTATTCAAGCTCAGTATTCAGTGCTGATTATTGAAACGCAAGTGCGCGTGCTGTTCTCCGTCGCGATTCGTCGCATCTGCAATATTTTCTTGAAGCTTATCAACTGCGAAAGAGGAACGAGAAGTTTCAAGAAAGCGGCAAACGTAATGTGCTTTACGTAACCCGGCAACGCGTTAACCTACTTGATATTTCAGCGAGACAAATTTGTGAGTTTCACAGTATGTATTATGTTTGTCGAAGACGTGGCACATTAACGAGCTGTCCGCTTTGCAATTAGTCTTTTAAACATTGTAATCATTCTGAATGTGCATCGAAGTTTCGTCTGCCAAGGATTTCAAGTGGTACCGTCACTTGACAAAGTTTGATTTCGGGATCTTGTTTTAAAGATCTGCTTGAAAGTCGAACGAATCTCGTGTCGGTATCGTTGGGTCACAGATAGCCCGCAACTATATTCGTTGCAAAATTTTGTATTAACAGAAGTAAAGTATTTGTTACATTTCCTACAAAAATATTGATCCGTTTCTGAGAAACTACATTATTTATTGTATCTCTTAAGACGTGTCTCCTATTCGAGATTAACTTTCGCTGCCCTTATGTTCGAATTTAATTTTAGTTCGCAAGTCGTGCCTAACGATTGTCTACTTTATTGCTTAGCAAGACGATCGCTGCCATAACGTGTATAAGTGGATAAAGCAAGGCGGTCGAAGTGCTTTCTATTTGTTACCTAAAATACCCTAACCGACCCCAGTGCGTTGAACCTTCAAATCTGATTAACACAGTGGTAGCTTGCTTTAGGTACACTGTAGGCTGAAATTATGAGATCGCAATATTTCATGCCGCGAATGTAGACCGCATCTCCTATGTTATATCGTCACGTCAAATTATTTACTTCGAACTGTAGATTTCAATCGAATAAAGTTCACAATTTTTTATTGCATCTTTCGGAACAACGAAAATTAACTTGGAGTATCAAACCAGCACAATTTTCGTGCCTCGAGTAAAAGGCCATTGTGACGAAAAATAATGATAATAATGCGACGCATAATATGAACCAGCCAATTTTATGCCTCTCCCCTATGCAACCCTTTCGACCCAGCTTTCTAAATTTGAAGCAATTATCAGCCCCGCAGAAGACGTTCCAAGTAGAAAGTCTCGAAGGGAATCTTCTAATTCATTCTAATTCTAACTCCGCAAATGTGTCGCTCGTCAATTAAAGCCTCTTGCTCGGTAAAAAATTGGGAATTCGTTTCACTCCTTGCAAACATGAATGCAACAGTCATTGTGTCCCGAAATCAGTAGCTGCAATGAAGTCGCGCGACGAACATTAATTCGTCAAATGGAGAATTCTGGAAAACGGCTCGTCGATAACACCCCGTGTTAATTGCACCTCAGCCATTATTTGCTGCCAGGTGAGTCTTGTAACAAATGCATCGCGGGCCATTATCGCGAGATAACACCCGGCAAAGGAAAAAAATGATAACGAATATCTCGCGATAAAGTCGTGCCACGAAATCTTTCACGCACTGTTTCTGCAAATGCGATCGGTACCCCGATGGGGTCAATCGAATTTGATCGAACCATCGACGAATGGAAAACAGAGAGTCAATCTTCATCGGCACTGTTAGCAGCACCGATGGCCAACACCGGTCCTCGCCCGTTTTCTATTCTAATTCTGTTGCTATTCTAGTCCACGACCGCCGGCCAATGGGCTACGTCCGCCAGAGAGTAATCGGCCTCTCTCTCTCTTTCCCTCCCTGTCTCTCATTCTCTCTTCTTCTTGTCCTCTGTCCCTCTGCACCCCTTTCCTTTGCGACGAGCGCAGTCGTTCCCGAGGCATCGCGTGCACCAGATTATTCGGCCACGTTCTCTTTTTATTTCACGCGTTTATCAGTGGCGTTGCGTTTTAAACCCCCAGAGCCGATAGGCGTCTGATAGAGAGGAACGCCGGTGGAAATTCCCCTAGGGGTCGCGGCCATTGGCGTGGACACGACCGACGAACCGATCTGTAACAGACGGCGCTTCTTTTTCGTTTACTTTTCATCGTTCGTCCTTGGCTTCGTTTTCTCATCGCGACGAAAGGGTGAAGGGTGTGCGGAGTTGGAGTGATAGGGGGTGAAACTGGTACGCTGGAAACAGGGGGAAGTTTTCGATAGAAGAAAGGTGGCCAACGTGTGACGTAGAGGGCGCGGACAGGGAGAAATGCAGTGGCGCCGACAACGAAGGGTTACCCACGTGATCGGCTCCTCCAATCATGTTCTACTTTTAGCGAGGTACCAAGACGGTACGGAAACCATGTGAAAAGAAAGCGGCTGATCTTGGTCCTTAGCGAGGAGCTTCCGGTTCTTCTTCCCTTTCTTTTTTTTCACCCCTTTCTCGAACCGTTCGAGTGCTCAGCTTTGCGGGAACAAAACGATTATTGCTGAATACCGACGATGGACATTTTTTTCCCCCACGTACGTGAATCTAGTACAGAGAATTCGTTGCAATTGGCGTATATGCACAATTTTGTTGTTCTTTCTTGTAATTCACTGCGTGGACACTTCTTTCTAACAAGAGAAAGGAAGTATTTTGTATTTTATTTTTTTATGTATCGAATAGTACGCAAGATTATGGTGTGGAAAGTTAATTATTCACTACGCAAAACGCCCGGCACTCGAATGGTTAATTGTTATTCGAATTGAAGCATTCAGAGGAGATCCAGTTTGCTTTTCTTATTTTGTTTCCGCGTTTCATTTAGGTAGGCGATTCGGTTGCGAGGATAGTATGCACGCTTCGTTCGACCAATGACCAGTCACGATTTCATAGAGCAAACGTTACGAATGATAAATAGCATTTTTGTAGACAATGTTGTCGGGAAACAATTGCACGAAATAGAAACGTTAACTGGTAGACGTATACACATAGCATAGTACAGTAGATTAATATAAAGGTTGGCGAAAGGTTTAACCCAGCACCCGAATTGGTATCAGCTTTGGCTTTTAGAAATAGAACTGCGCGATTATGATAGTCTACTTTTTTTATTTCGACTTCTTGACGACAATCTCTGTATCTTCGAGTAAATGGCCTCCGGTAAATGTTCCTCGCTGTTACCTTACCTGAACGCACAAGTTCTTAACGATAGTGTAATTTTCTGTACGCGTTCCTCGTTATCCCAATGCTTTATTATTCTAATCGCTATCTAGTAATCATTCGCGTTTGAACAAAATTTACATTCGTTCACAGTGTGCAGTGCATAACATTACTATTGCGTAACCTCAGTATTTTTAATACAAAAACGGTGAATTTGTGTTTGGGATATTTCTGCCGAAATTTCTTTTATCACATATATTTCGTCGATAATATGCTGCAGAAATATTTGTTTCTTGTCGTCGTCAAGGGGTTAATTTTGCTTGCCGCTGTTTAAGAAAAACGCACAGTGCACAGCACCAGTTACACGCGCTCTACGCTGCTCGCGTATCGATTCCCTCGATAGACTAATTTCACGTGAAACACTGTCCTCGAATGAAACGGCAAGACAGACTGCTGTAACAGTGTGCTCGCATCGATGCGAGACGGATTTGATTGTAGATAGCAAATTGTATTGCACTCGGGTGACAAATTCCTCTGTAACACGAATCGTGTCGTTGCATCTGAGATGGTCTTTCAGCTGGAGGAATTGTCCGGTTATCTTTTTACACAAGGGTCTCTACTGCTCTCGCCTATATTGGAGCAGCAGTGACGGGTATAAATTTTTCTCGATGATTATTTCATCGATTCCTTGAATGAATATGGAAATACGCACCGAAGTGTGCAATTACGATAATTCAACAGAAAACACCTTGTGAACGAAATTAATTGAAAGCGCAGGAATATTACATCGGAGAGCGGCGCATAACTATTGATGAGATGTTTGTTCTACATCTCCATATTTTTATTACATCTTTGCAATATAGATTTCTCGAATTTTTTACACGCTCTTATCATATTCTGCGATGCAATTGTGACTCGCACAAAAATATACGACGGTCCCTGATATCCGAATCATTTCTCCCGAATAAATATCGAAACGATTATTGCCATATTTCGTGCGATTAATGTTCGCCGTAGGAATATTCGCTCCTTTCGCACTCGCGCTGCCGTGTCCGCCTGTAACACGCTTGCACAAAATTATTTTCCTACCAGCTGACCCAGATGAAGCTAATCACGATGCCATTGAAAGTTGAATGCACGTTGGCCGAGCGCACGAGTAGGGAAACGGCCAAACGATACTTCGCTTCAATTATTATGTTACGAAATTTTTTACCGTAGAAACTGGTATTCGTTGTGCAGTTTCGCATGATCGTTGCGTCCGGCTTATCGATTTCGTGTCTCGTTGATGCGATCAGAGAGTACGTAGGATGGGTGAGCCAGAGGTATAGATTACATCCAGACATTGCACATCGCGTTACGCGGCACGAAATGATTCCCACACGACCATTCACTCGTCGATACATAAGAAAAAAAACACAATACAATTCCACATTACCTTGATGCCAAATATTCGATCGCACATCCGCAGCATTCGGAATCACAGGAAAGATACACCACGATTACAATTAACGATCCAAAGCCAGTAATCCCACTCTCATTGATCTAACACCAATCAGCCAATACTTCGCTAAAGAAAGTTAGCCCCGATCTCTGACGGATTGTCTCGTTTCTTTATCGACAGCTCCGCCTGGCGAGGAGGACGAAGAGGACGGCTTGCGAAACGGGTTCACGAAGGGCCAAGAGAATGACACCAGCACGCACAGCTTCAGTCGAAGCGGCCAGGGTGGTTACAAGCCACGGAGGACCGGAGGTAGCGACGGTGGCCTGGTCCGACACAAGGACGAGTCGTCCGGCTCGCCGTCCCAGCCAAAGATCATCTTCAACGAGGACGAGTACACGAGGATCACGACACCGCGGCAGGATATGCTGTTCAAGAAGGGTTATCTGTCGAAGAAGAAGCCCTGGAGCGGAAATGCAAACACCAGCGCAACATCGTCGACCACGGAGAGCCAATCGGCGTCGCATTCCACCGCAGGTAGAGGTATAGGTAGAAACGTGATGCATTTCATCGACTTTCTGGCTTGTCTCGTCCGTCTTCCTGGTCGTGACGTCGTATCCGGGAGGCTGCTTGGAGTTCCCCCTTCTTGAAGTTTGTATTATAACTTCCTGTGTCTCATATTGTTGTATCTTGTTGGGAGGCGTTTATTCCGTGGCAAGTAGAGAATATCGGTGCACCCTCGGCTACGGTATGCAGATCTTGTTGCCTTTCGTAACGTTTGTAACCGGCGAGAAATTCCATGTCGAAGGGTGGTAATAGTTTAGATCTTGGTCGCGACGTTCCCCTTTTTCAACGGTTTATTTATATTTTTCGTTCGGCTGGTCGGTGTCGATTTGTCATTGATATTTGCGAAACTAAAGATGTGGAACAAACGATACGTATTGGCCGCTTTTCATTAATGGAATAATTGGTTCTCAAGACCATTGGAAACGTAGTTAGAGACTTGTTCCGTTGGTCAGCTTATTTTAAACTTCGCCGCAGAATTCGTACCTTCGTGATGATACTTTATCATAGTTTTGTCAATTCCGTATCCCGAGATGAAATTTTCCAGTTCCCGTATTTTCGCATCCAATATTTAATTGCTAAACAAATAATCGTCTATTCTCGCTTACAAATTCCCCGCTGTTCGTTGCCCCTTTGCAAAATCCTCAGAGTTATACGCGCCACCGATTTCCCCAACTACCAAATAACGGGCAAAGGGTGGTCGTGCTTCTGATCAAGCAACCGTGTGTAGCCGCGATGTAAATTTCCAGTTAAACGAAAAAAAATCCATTCTTTTCGTGCTACAATGCATCATATATGTCGAGCATTCTAACTTGACCTGTCGTTTCGCTCACTTTATCCGACCGCGTCGATTGCAGACGGTAGCGAAACAACGGAGGATCAACAGCTGTTGGACAGGGACTGTGGAACAGGTGAATATCCGCCGAGGATGGACTCTGACGCGCAATTGAGCTACGGAACGTTCTACGACCACGTGGGCGGTTACTATTACGAATATCCCGTGATGTTGGTCGGTCCTGCACCTATGCCAGCCCAGGTTGCACCGAGTGTCCTGGCGGCTGTGCCCTGTGGATCGGTGCCCCTCAGGCCGATCGAATGGATCAACCCTATATTCGTTCCTAAGATACACGGCCAACAGTACTGCGTGATGGATTACGAGGTATTACGATATTGATTTATTCGCGGCACAGAGAGGAACCTTCTATACATATTTCCGTGTAAAATATATATCGCGACGTCCTCGTGTATAAACAAATTATTATTTTACCTAGCATAAGCAGTTTCTGACGAACATATAATCATAATAATGTCAATCTACAGGCGAGCCAAGGGGCGGAGGGTGCGGTGGTGATGGAAGAGCACGACGGCACGGTGCTCCCGACCGATAATGCCAACGGAACCTGCAACGAAAGCGGAACAGGAAGCGCCAGTTGCAACGGCAGCGTGGCCGGCGAAACGGAGGAACAGCCTGCGGAGTCCGACAACGCGAAGGACGAGACGGCGACTGGCGAGCCGACCGGGGAAACAATTGTTGAACCAACGGAGGAACCCTACGGCGAAGAGCAACAGGTCGAGGAGCAGCCCGTGGAAAGCGGGCTGAACGGTGATCCGTACTACGAGCCGATGCTGATGGAGCAACCGGTTCACGTTTCGCATGTGATACCAGCGGTTCCGCAGCCGTACATGTACCCTGGCCACTACATGTTCGGCCCACCTTTGATCAACGTCAATGGTTAGTTGATGGAAGATGGCCGAGTAATTGCTCTAACGATTGCCCCCTTTCTTTCTTTTCTTTCCCTTCCGTTTCTTCTTCTCTCTACGATTGGCAGCGGATTCTCGAGAGAACAGTTACCTTTCCTCCCTTGCTATCGCATGACTTACTTAGACGCGGAGTTTCTCTCGCTCTATCTATCTCTTGTAGCTTTGGTTCTGTTCATGGACAGATGGACGGAACAACGGACGTACATGCGAAGGTTGTCTTTTTGTCTTCTTTTTTTTTTTTCTTCATCTGGGGGCTAAAGAGAGAATCTGCGCACCTCGGGGAGGGAGCATCGTTTGGATCGGCTTGCTGGAACTGCCGGCGGAGATTTTTCTTTCAACAGGAGGACGTGTTGAGTTTGGGTTGCTCGGTTTGCGGAGAATTGTCCGGCGATGTTTCTGTATGTTCCAGGCAGAACGTCATGGCCTGTTGGTATTTGTTTGTCCGCAGAAAGACATTGATTTGGCGATTGGCTGCGCTGAATTCTTCTTTGTACCGCTGTGCAACATGTATTCGTTTATTATTTGTTGAGCCCTGTTGCGAAGGGGAATGAGCTGTCTTATTTTATTCGATTGTAGAATCTACGATATGTTATTTTGACTGAATCTACAAATGCAGGAGAAAGTAGATACCGGACGAGTAGTAAAGATTTCAACTTGTAATTCGTACTTTTGCAAAGGTACATACGACTGCAAAGGCCCTGCTTTCACCAACTATTATAATTTTAATTTTCACTCACTCTACAGGCTTTCGCGCGGCTTGAAAATTTTGATTAATCACCATTCGAATTACTTGTCCACTTTCTTTTTTGTACCTAAATTTGTATTCCACGCAACGTGTGTCCGACGCAGACAAATGAAAAGAAATATGACAGAAGGAAAACGCCGCATCGCGATCTTTATTCGATTGCTCCTTCCCCATGCTGCGCGCGGCTAGGCGTTAGTACGTTTGATTGTACCTGTTTCTAATGTTAAACGAGAACAGTGTCGGTTGGATGCGCGGCCAGGAGAAAGGGATATAGCCAGATTCATGACTGCTGTCCCGTCCATCGGCATCATTGCTGTTTTATTACCGCCGTGCCTCTACCACATTCAAGGTAAAAGGTAATAATTCGCAAAGGGAGCCGCTACTCTTTAGATACGATCGCAGAGATATCAAATCTTTGCTATTCATATATGTACACAGGATGCTGACCAAGGATTCGTCGTAACGCTTTCATCCTTCTTAGCCTTTACATTAATTCGTTGGTACGCGAACGGTTAACAATATCTTAACGAAACTTGCAAAGATCCAACCACCCCGAATCGTCGGAACTCTATTAATATTGTTAACAATCACCCGTTCCCAATTCTTGAGAAATAAATCGACGGAAATTCTCGTCGATTCGAGATGCAATTATCGATGAAATCTCGCGACCACTCACAGGTAAACCACCGAATCACTCCGCATAAATTCCCACTGCACTCAATCCAACAGAATAACGATGCCCCCGTTCCAACCTGCACTGTGTCCAAACCGAGCATCAATGGGACCATTTCAACGCACTAACGCCACACCACCGCCACACAGCCACGAAAATAGGGGCAGCGAAATCTTCTTAAAAGCCACGCTCCTTGGTCAGCATCGTGTACACGTTGTGTTCGTCACGCGATCCATCGTTCGCGTCGTCCACGAAAATAGTCGACAAACACGTGGACGATGTTGCCTCAGCGATCGTAGCTAAAACCGGGACTCTCTGACACGCTCGATGTGTGTGTTCTCTTGCATACATTGTTGTCCTAATCGTCTCGAATTCGTCATCTGTGTTTCTCTCACCGTAATCCAACGATTCAGCAATCAGCACGCCGCCTCGCACGTTGCACAAGGGAACTGGCGTTTACTGGGCCCGTCACGGGCCCCCATTGACTCACACGAATAGATCTCACCGAAGGGACGATGCGGTACACACGCCATCGACATTCGAATTAAACCGCGCGAGGGGCGGCGACGGTTTAACAGTCCGCGTCGTCTCAAATAGAAACGTTTCAAAAATAGCTGCGACCGTCCGCGCCTCCCGCGAAGCTTGGTTCTCGCCGGACGAACGAAAATTGGAAGAAATCGTTCAAGCGAGTTCGATACTTGGATGCGCATTGTCGCCCCTCGATGCGCGTTTTATAATTGTCTTCTTGTTCTGGGATTCGACCTGTCGATCGTAAGGTGGAATTCTGGAATGGTTGCATACTTCGTGGAATTGTTTCTCTCCGATTAGGGTTAACACGCGGTGGTTTAATCAATGGTGTTTTTACTGTCGAAGGTGTTACAATGCAGGCTGGGCCCATGATCAGAACCACAGATGTGGCGGCCATGTCGGCAGCTTACGCCCAGCGAAGAAAGAAGAAAAAGAGAAGGAAACCGAGAAGACTTGCTACGGTGAGGGGACACAAATTGTTTATCAGATAGAATCAATAGCGATTAATGGGAATGTGTAACATTTTATTATTCGGCAAACAAAATTCGTGCGGTATAAGATTAATGAGCTACAATGAATCGCAATTTCTTACTACGTACGAAATCGAAAATTCTCATTTCCTCTGCTGAATCCAGGGTAACACGGAGGACGAGGAGGAAGGAGAGTACAGCTCCGAGTGTGATACAGGTCTACCGCCTCCTCCGTGGCTGTCTTGGAAAGCGTGTTCCACTTCGGCCACGACCACCACAACTGCCAGCAATCGGCCGCTGAACCCCGAATGCCAGGAGTTTCAGCTACGGCAAGTCGTGAAATCTGATGCCTCGCTACCCTCAATTCCAAGCAACTCCGTCAGCACGCCAACGTTCGATCAAAGCTCGACACCGAACCCATCGAGCACAATATCGTCGGACGCCACCTCCGTCGATAACGAGACCAACGAGCCGTGCAACGGCATCGTGTCCCGCGATTCGATGAATCAGAACGACGAACTTATCGCGGACAGCACGTCTGATGAGCAACTGGCGTGTAATTTGGCAGAAAAGACGCCTGCCTTAGTAGAAAACGGTCAATCGACGTCGCCAGACGCGATCGACCGGGATAGCGAAGCGAATAGACTGAAAAACTGCCTCCCTGAAAACGAGGACCCTGTAACGTCGACGAACGACGTCGTGCACAAGGTCGACAAACTGCCAAGCACTACGAAACCAGCGACAAACGAATCGTCGAGTGCCAACGATTTACGACCGAGTAAAAAGATGCACGGGGATAGGAGCCTGGTGAACGGGAAACTCGACTCGGACTCGAAAAACGAGGACACGTCAGCCAAGGTAACGAAGTCCAGACCATCGTCGCCGGTAATAACGAACGACGATAAATCGAGATCGAGATCGATCACCCCGAAGAACACGGAGAACGTGGCGATTCGGGACGATCAGAACCACGAGTCCCTGTTGAATAATAAATCATCCTCGTCGAACAATCTATCCAAACGAAAATACACCGCGAAGGGTTCGAAGTTCGTGAGAGAACCGACGCCTGGCCCCGACCTGGACGGTGCCGCGGAAACGGAAAACGAAACGAAGCTACCCGATCTGCCTCAGAATGTAGAGAAAGTAATAGTTTCCAACAACGCGAAGCCGGACTCGGTGCTCGAAAAGCTGTCCGATGATAGTACCAAGACCAGGGAAGAGGACCAAGATCAACAGGTATCCAATCACAAGTTCGTGCTGGACAAATCAATGGGCAATCACCTCAGTAAAGAAGAAGCCATCGAGGCGTCGAACGAGGATTCAGGCTTCGAGAGTCAGACTCGATTGTCCGATTATCCCATCACGGAAGCGGTGACCGAATGGCTTCGCAGAGAGAAATCGCCGGATTTGTTCATCACGTCGGCCGTCTCGATGGACTGCGAGGAGGACGAGGACGATATGGACGAAGAGCCGCCAAAAAACTTGCAAGGCAACCCCATGCCTGCACTATCTGCTAATAACGTCGCGGACAATTCGTTGTCGCGCGTCGCCAGCTGCGGTGAGTTCGCAAGGATCAACAACGTCAAGTGTATACAACAGGAACAACAGGGTGAGGGAGGTAACGGTAGTAGTGGGGCTTCGAGGAAAAAGAAAGACGCGAAGAGAAGAACGGAGGAACGAAGACGCGTGGCTAGACACGCGGTAGATGGGAAGCTGGACCACGAAGTGGTGTCCTCGTCGGATTCCTGTGGGCAACAGGAGGAGCTGATGAACAACTCCAGGAGGAAGAACAATCCGATTAGGCAGCAGCAGAATGTTGTTGGTGACGTTTGCGAATTGACTGAGAAGGATAGCGTTGCGGGTATGAGGGTTGCTTCAAGCTCTCGGGTGGACTCGAAGAGAGTCAATGCAAGGCGAACGAAAAAACAGGGAAGATCGCATGTACGGGATTCCGTTAACAATGCGGAGACAAAGATTAAATGTATCGAGGATGTGGACGATGAGGACAACGACGAGGGAATCGTCGAGGATAACACGATGAATGTTAGAACGTTCGAAAAGGGAGAGATCGTGGTGTCTGAGGAAGGCAAGTTATTGACGACTTCCGTTTTGGACCCGAGTGTAAGGAATCACCACGGTGCTTCTACGAATAAAGGGAACGCGAAAAATGAAACGTGCGAACAGATCATTGAGAAGATTATAGAGGAGAGTAAGAGGAGCAGCAGCGACGAGGATGAAGAAAGCGGAAGCGGAATTGGTTCTCTGGACAGCATAGAGGAACCTGACGTATTGGAGTGCTGGGAAGCTGAAATTATCGAGCCTGTGATAACGCCGAAGAGAATGCTGCAAAGCGAAGGAGTACTGTGCGAAGGAGAAGCTGCTGAGGATGACACTATGGAGGTAGAGCAGATTAATATGGAGTACGTGCAGAAATATTATCGACTGGCACGTGACAGCGTAACAAGTGTCGAAGAGGAGATAAACTTGAAGGCAGGTCCGTCAACATCGTTGAAATTAGTGCCAAATAAGTCTGTGCAGGAGATGGATGTTCCAACGCAGAAGAAGCTCCATGGAGAGAAAAGTAACATCCCTATCGACGAGGCTTTCGAAGTGTACGAGAGCTGTTATACAGGGAACTCTCCGTTTCTGTCGATCGACCCAAAAGTTTTTAAGTCACGAACGTTGTATGGGCAAGAGGGCGAGGCCCCGATACCGTGCAAGGCGGCTTGTTGCCACATCCAATGATTTCATTTCACGGGTATTTTCAATCGGGAGCCACGTTAGACGAGCGCGGTTCGGTCTCCACAGGGACGTTTTACAAGTACTGATGTCAAGGCCGTCCTTTTCTAACAAGTATCGTAAGCCTCTGACGTTGTACTATTTGTTGATTTATATGTATATCGCGTACACGTTGATGGGGATACGGCGAACAAGCCATCGACATTTAACATTACGTTCTTCGTTATATTAATATATTAATTGTTATGCGTTCTTAATTGCATTCAGCGGTGGAAACTTTTGAAAGACGCGAATGAAGAAGACAGTGAACCCTGTAGATCGGCAGTTTACAAAAAGGTTGTTGAAACATAGAGGTATGCTCAAGAGCAGCGATGAATAATTATAGCAGAAAAGCCTACGTATCGCTATTCATTTTTTTTTTTTTGTAAATAGCTTGTAAGAGATCGCTCTCGCAAATCGTGTTTCACCGAAGACTTCGTCATACGCGTGGAAGCATATATATTTATACATGTACGATATTTTTCGACATTATCGCCAATATGTATAACTTGGTGCACATATTCTTTTCTTTTCTTTTCTTTTTTTCGTTTCTGTTCAACTTTTTTTTCTCTTCAGTTTTTTCTCTTTTTTTTTTTAACGAATGGGATTTCGTTGCGATGTCATGTGAAATTGAATCGAGCTTATTGAGATTGGACGAATCGGTTTTCTGGATTGTATAAGTACAATGAATTGTTAAGTCTGAACTCTGCGAATCGGAGTAAAACAAAGCAAGCAAAAAAAAAATGATCAAAGCATACCGCGCCACATTACTATTGTTTCCGTTGTTCTCTCGCTCTGATATTTTATAAGCATTCACACACACATACTCATGTACACACAGAGCATACGCAAAATACACACAGTACACGCAGATATACGTACATACACGCGTACTATATTACATCAAAGTGACTAAGGCATATTTTTTACAAAACTTATTCTAGGACGTACATTTTAAAGCACTAATAAGATAAAAAAAAAACAAAAAAAGACTAGCGGTGTTCAACGTACCACGTTAGATGGCCTTTCGCTTAGGAATGTTTCAACTGCTCATGTGCGAGTTTTTAAATTGTAAGAATTGCGAAAACCATGATGTGCATTCGTACAGTTTTAAATTCCTAAACAATACAGAAATTCTACATTCGTGGAGGAAACTAGGAAGAACGTTTCAATGATTGAGCTACGCTTTAGATAATAATGTACAACAGTCATACAGGTTGCGATAATACGTTTCGAGATAGGATTACAGAGAGTAGATGTTGAAGATTACAAGGATTGGTAACGAAGTGAACTACTTAACTGTATTGCGGCGGTTACCAGGTAATGTAAGATGTATATAGACGAGAGTTTACAAAAAAAGCATTAAATTGCTGCACTGGTTTTTTGTTGGACGAGCAAAAGAAAGGAGCATGTTGTTCTGTAATAGATACTTGAAGTCGAAATAGAAGAGACACGTTTCACTCGATACACATAAATGTATACACGCAATGGAGTTGCACTTGTTACAACCATAGTTCATGCTTTAGTTGAGTTGTGTCAAGTAGATCGAATACCTCAGTTTGCATATTATGTAAGTTGAACGATAGACGTGGTTCGTGAAAAATCATATATATATATACCCCATATCATAAGGCGAAACATACCTCAAAGATACCTGTATATACAAAACTACTGATCATCCAGACATTAGCAACATCAAGTATAATAATGATAATATTAATATTAATGATAATAATAATAGAATAATAATAATAATCTTAATGATACTGGTAATAAGAATAAAACTATTATCACAACTGCAATATAGGCACAATCGTTCCTGCGAAGCTTTAGATTCCCCAAGCATCATATATATACATATATGTGTAACACAATATCCAGGACGAACCATATAACTAATAGAAATTCATTGACATCCAGTTACATTAAAGAGTACATATGTCGCTATATTAAATAACGCGTTGCATCAATTGTGTGCCTTATTCCGCGGCTATCATTTTTGTAACCATTTCAAAGCATTCACTTCGACGAGAAAACGAAGGCTACTGATGAGTGATTTATAAAACAGTTGAAATTTTGTGCAATTGGTCAGGGATGATAACGATAAGGTAGAGCTTGTCGAGTTCCATGGTATTTGATGGTATTATCTGGGCATGCATACCGAAACAAAACAAAAACGGATACATCATTTTTTCACATGTCAATAAACATGTTCATCGAGTATTTACAACTGATGTGCATACACATTCATGAGCATACAAGCATTAACATTGCATCTTACACGAGACATGTTATATCGTATACTTATATTTTAGTTGAATTAAAGTAAACGTGTAAGGAATAAGTGTACTTGAATTTTGTTGTGTTTTTGCTTAAAAAATAATGAATAAAATGTTTCAATTAATCAGCAGCATTTTTCAATTGCGCCCAAAGTATGAAATACCTTGGGACACAAGAATATATCTGTCCATGCTTAACAATATCGTTTATTTGACTGAAGGGAGCTTAAACTAACGCAAATCCTTCTGAAATTCGGCATAATTATAAACAGTCGTTGAAATACAAAATACATATATGATCATTCAGACAAACTCAAGTGAAATGATTAAATGAAACTGAATTATTAATTACTCCAAATCATATTCAATTTAAAAAAACATCCCTTACTATGCGCATGCGTGCTTTGCACCAGGGAGTCGAAAGTCTATGTACTATGGCGCCACCAAGTTGATTCGATAGGTCGAACGGAAGATGGACGTCCTCGCGATACGATACGATAGCTTTCGATAGAAAGCGAGATACGAGCTAACATACGGTGCTGCCACCATTCGCTCCCACGTGAAGCTTGCAGTTAGTAAAACAGAGATAAAGCAATAGGAACCGCTAAAAAGAGCGGAGGAGCGATAGGGAGAGGTAGTGGATTGTTATCGTTAATCCAAAAGAGAAGGAGAGAACAGTCGTGTCGTGGCTATGAAGCAGTCTTATATAGATGGACACGCGCAGTCACACGACGAAAGGTCAGGATTGTGTGCGTTCGCATAGAGTAAGTGTAGCGGTATCTCGCTCTCTCGCACCGTGACGGGACTCGGAGGTGGAGCAAGAGTGAAAGACGAAGCAGCGAGCGAGCGAGGGCGAGTGCGAGTCGGGCCAGCGAGCGTGGAACCGTGTAGAGCGAGCGAGCGAGTGTGTGGTGGTGGTGGTGACGACTGGTGCCGTGGACGGACGGTCGGTCGGCGGTCGGACCGTGGTGTGTGAAGAAGTGAAAAATTCGCAAGTGGTGTGCTGGGTTGGTGAGCTGGCTGGTTAGTGGTGATATATCAGGGTCGCGCCACGGACAGTGACGGAGATTTTTGGTCGTCTTGGGGCCTGTTGCCGAGACGTCGAGGGACGACGCGTGGAACCGAAGAGAGAGACCGCGTTAAAGAGCAATGTCTGACCGGGAAAGCCTGGACGATCAACCGCAAAGTAAGGATAAGAAGATCGTACGATTTTGAGTGTACAAATGTCCGACATGTTCCGTATCGGACACGATTTCTGATACGTGTTGCAAATGTGCGCGACCCGACATCTTTCCGTGCCCGTGGCACCGTGTGCTGCGCCTCCGGTTACCAGGACCGTCTTTTCCATGAGCAAACAGAACGACCTCCGTCGCGTTTGACCCGCGTCGTTATTCCGCGTACGATCTGTGAGGGCTTCGGGCACGCACACGCCCGATCGTTCCTTTCAGTCCTCGTGGCGTTCTGTCAACCGCCGAAAAGAATTGCTATTTTTCAACGATACCCAGGATCCAAGATGGCCGGCCGCGTATCGGCCGAGAGACAAACCCCGTCCTCTTTCCTCCTTCATCCTACTCGCTCTGTCTCTCTCTCTTCTTTTCATTACGTCTCCCTCTATTTCGCATATGCTCTATCTCTGTCACTCTTTCACGCTGGCTCCCTCTTTGCCTCGCGCCCCGTACTCAGTCCATCCCTCTCTTTTTCACTTGCTTTCTCCCTTTTTCTCAACACATGCATACACATGCATGCGCGTGTACACCATATCTCTCTGTCCTTTTCAGGTTCGCGCTTTTAATTTTGTTCTCCCCTTTTTTTTTTGCCTTTTCTGTTTCTTCTATCCCTCCTTTCGTTTCTTGCTCCCTTCCTTCCTGGCTTCCTTTTTCTCCTCCACGTCTACAGCCCTCCGGAGTTGTGAGCATTCGTAACTTCCGATTCGCCTTTCGTGCATAGCAGCGTCGTTTCTCCCAGGTGTTTCTTTTGAAAGTCGCGCTCGACGTGAACCCTCCTGTTTGTCAGTTCCGTGTGACAGGCACACTGACCGTGCTCGACCAGACAACCGGAATAGTCCCGAGTGAATATGCGTGATGTAACTCGCCGATCCACCTATCTGGCACACACGCATACGATACATGCAACCACATATAATACGCGTACACACAGAAAGTACACTAGCGTATGTGCATGTAAAATGTATATACATACATTGGCTGGCGTGCACAAGTAAAGCGACGGACCACGGTCTGGCCACGATTCGCGTAAATTTCACACGTGCCATAAGCGAATCCCCACTCCAGAAGTATGTAACTGGCTCTTGGCCTCGAAACGAAACGGCCACGACGTATATCTATGGTGGCATCGCTAGCGATGGGAGTATATAATTCGATTATCGTTGAAAAATGCTCAATCGATGGGAGTCCCGATAAGTGTGCGACTATCGATAATCAAACCTGAATCGAAAGGCGGCGTATTGCCATTCGATGCTTGAATAAATAATGTTTACAGAATACAAATATTCACAGGGGGCTTGTGATATCAATCAATATTTGGAAACACATTCGGAACTGGTGTTTTCACAGGTACTTGTTGAAATCGTAATACTGTCGTAGTTTCTTACGCGACAGGAAAGATACTACGATAAATTTGATTGATGTACCGTGATTGATTACGCGTAAAATTATGTAATGCTTCTCATGGGCGACATGCAAAACGATGTTAGAATAGTTTGTCAATATTTAAGCGGCGTTGCGGCAGTATGTCAATGTTACCCGCAAGGTTTTTCACGTATGGCCAATTATAATATTTCAGCGTTCATTTTACTTAATAACGAATGTATATTATCGAAATATCGATTCCAATCGCAGAACTGTTACTCCCATCGTTAGTATTCGTTTTGACGATCTATGTGTGCTTCATTTTGGAGTCCCAGATATAAGATTTCAAAATGTCGCGAGCACGCCGTCGACCTGTTTCTTATTCCGTTTGTTTTATTAATGTAGAATGGAAACGGGTTTGGTTTGTTTTGTTTTTGGTACGGTAATACCAAAATAATAAAAGTTAGCGTGCTCGTATTAGCTGTGTTCAAGCGATTCCCAGGTTGACGAAGAATAATGTTGGTATCTATAGTTGACAATGCCTAATGATTGTATAGATTTCAGTATGTGCGAGCGTTGTTCGAATATTCGCATTCCTCGTGATTGTTACTAACACTGATCATTTTTGCATTTTAGGATATGGAAATCCAGGTGGAATGGATGCGGGGGGTGCTGACTTTGACCCTGGTGAGTAAATTTATATTAAAAAAAAAAGGATACCATTAAGTATAAGAGCTTTAGAATATTTTTGAAAACAGTTTTTATTATTCAATTATAAAACAGCCTCGTTAACATTTCTGTATTGAATAATATCCTGCAAATATTATATAACCAGTTCCGCCAACATTTTACTTAGCAATATTGACCCCGGATTTATCGAGCGGTATCGGAAGACCAGGGTCATAAATCTTAGCGTAGATTTAAGCATAAAGATAAACATTAATCTATTCTCCAGAATGTCGGCATGTTTCACATCTTTAAGGAAAAATATTGCCCCGTTTACTTTCGCCGATAATTCTAAAATTTAACTGGTGCAATAGAAACTGATATCACAGAAATTCTCGCCGTCTTTTCTACATTATATACGCCCAAAACTGCAGATCTACTTTCAAAATCGCTATTCTAAATAGTTCCCCTATGTCGTTCGTGCATCCTTGGTTTTCAATATCTCTACGAAAACCAAACCTTCGTCGCACCGAAACAGCCTTCTGTGGCTATTCTCGGTGCGCGGACGCGTTGGTAACGCGTCAATTTCGGAGCGTTTGGAATGGATTCATCGAAAAATGGAAGTCGAGGGAGAGTACAAGTAGCAGCAGTAGCAGCCTGGTAGCAGGACGAGGAAGAGGAGTAGGGAACCGTACTAGCGCAGTCAGCTGGTCGTGACGTCATGCGATCATGCCGTGGGAGCTGGGTTGCGTGGTGGGAGGCGCAACAATGTCACGTGGACAAGCGGTGAAGTCACGTGGCGCGCATGGTTCGCGCGCAGAAGCCGGTGCTAGGCGGACGCTGATTGGTCGTTAGAATTTCACCACCATGATGTGCGCATTCCATCGGCATGACGGCGGGCTCCATGAATGACCGGCACGTCATTCGTGTACGATTTCGTGTTCGACGGCGCGTCGTTGTTCCTCTTCTATCGGTATCGTTGTAGTGTCCAGTTTTTCATTCGACAATATGTATCGCGGGGTCGTGCAACAAGCCGTACGGTATCAAGTGCAAAAAGTCGCGATGACGACCAGTGGAGCAAACGCGATGTGTCATCGCGACATGACTACGTTATTACGTTGACGCTCTTTTCACCCTGTTCCCATTGTGACACATCGTTGCAACGATTTCTCTCTGGCACTGGTTTCCTTTCTCTCTGTTTCTATCATTTGCCTCTATTTATCTGTTCTCGACATCATATCTGGGTGCTTGTGAAAGTTTCGGATGAACTGATTGGTGTGTACGAGGATCTTTGCTTGGAAATCCTGCGTTAATCTTTTAGCGGTAAAGCCGGCTTGAAGCCGTTGCACCGTGAAGATAGCCTGAGTCTGCGATCGGTCGACCGACTGCGAGTCACTCGTGCGATCAATCGAGTTCGCCGCGACACGCGAGAAATCTGTGATCGAGTTTCTCGAGTAAGCTGCGCGAGTGCTTTATTTGATCTGTGAAATAATATTTTTAAACAGTGTGTTTCACTGTTGAACACTGCCATTTGGGGAATAATGTATTTTTGGAAATATTAAGTCTTTTATTGGTATTGTGCATTGAATTGACTGACTGTGTGTCAACAGTGTTTTGATAAAAACGTTTTTGAAATGCGGTTGCAAAGCGTTAGAGTGATCGCAGATAGATATTGGAATGACGATTTTGCAATGTAAACTGTTCTTGCAATCGTGGTTAGAATTTTTTGTACTCCTGTTGCAAGTGTCTGGATAAATCTGTACCATGGGAGAAATCGTCGAAATTTCGCAAGGCGATGGTCAACAAAACACAGCGAATGATTGGGCTGACACAATTGGCAAAATACAGTACTGGTGTCCTGAAGGTAGCTGTTGCTCAATAATCATGCTAGTTCGGGATTAATAGCGTGCCATTTATTTGAAATACTAGACGATATTGATAATATGTTATCGCTAGTTTTATTTATTCAAGCATTTTGCTACTGAATGGTAAATAATTCGATGTCGTACAATTGCAATAAAATGAAGCATCCTTGATGCACATACAAATTAGACCTACAGATATAGAACTTGAATTGGATACAATGAAAATTAGTTTAAATAACTAATCGCGCCTTAGACTAGTCAAATTTGACAAAACAGGTGCATTCATAATATATTAGAAACCGAGAATCTACTTATCCACTTTTCCCCGTAGCCTATAGTAAAAACATCCCTAGGACTTTTGCACGTCGCCTAGGTTAGGTCGCGGGACGTAAAGTCCTGTTTTTTTAAATGTTGGCATTTTAGCAAGCAAAGAAAAAAAGGCTCTAGGAGCTGAAATAGGAACGATGTGCCCTGTTCATACGGTACTGAAATACTTGTTCGATGATTCAGTAACGGCAGTAAATGTTAAGAAACTTGAGATTAAAAATAGCAAATTCGGGTGAGATGAAAAAACTGGTTCCCTTCGCACGATTCTCTCAGAAAACAAAAATATATTTGTCTAGACTTTTCGTTGAACTTTCAGCGTTCTAGAAAAATTTTTGTAATATGGATTATCATTTTCGAACAGCTAGAAAATAATGTATGCAGCTTGGCAAATATCGTTCGCATTCTTTATCGGCAGCCACGTCTCCCACAGAGATAATTTACCGACCGTGAGAAACAGACGAACGCGGAATTCGCAGAAATCCATTGGCGCTTTCGTCATTCGTGCTGACGAATATTGTAATGAAATGAGGAACCTGGAATCATCAGTCTTTCATGTTCCAATGCGTATAGAATTTTGTTCGCATCATAAAAACTCGTCGTCTAGCGTTTAGATCATGGTTCAGTCTCGAAACAGGGAATCGTGTTTCGTCTAACCTCACATTCGCTTCGACTCCCGAGGTTCATTGAAATCTGTCCCTAATTAATGCCCGCTACGTCAATGAATTTGCTACGCGATTCAACAAGCTTGCATTGTGACGTTTTAGACCAGTCGTTAGACTTTGGACAGTTAAAATTGTCGTGCCAGACATGGTTAGGTTAAGGCGGTAAAATGGATCAATTATTAGATAGAGAATTAAAGATTGTCAAATTGAGTTAGCTCAAATATGATAACACATAAAAGTTTGATGACCAATGATACCGATACCAATATCGGTGAATCCTATTACTGTCTGTGAGTCAGCTGGGAAAAAATACATTTTTCGGCTGAGTTTCCTGATCAGTGACGAAATAGCCGATTGCTCATACTTTTGCATCGATGGTCTCGATAAAGTTTCGTAAATATTGGTTCACGTTTATTCCTTGAAAGCTACAAAAGAAATTTAGCGCGAGATATTGAAGGCAGTAACGAATTCTACATATGCACTTGCAAAGTAGAAAGTTCTCTAGTTCCTCCGACTCCCAGTCAGACGCAGTAAGTAGATTATGCCTAGGTGCTCAGACATTTCCATTAAAATGTATCCCATCAACGTAATATTTAGCCAGATAGCTAATTGCAATAAATTTTATGTTAGAAGTATTGGAGTATTTGCTCAAGAGACGTGTAACACGTACTGGGGAGAAATATATTGAACACAAGGGGATCGAGCCGCAGAGTATTACGAGGAAACCTCTATCTTGTTTCTAACGGATAAAAATTCAATGAGTTCGTGTTCATCATGAATCATGCATGCCCTCAACGCATCCATACCGTACGGAGAATCTTCGCTGCCTGTGTTCAAGAATCACTGATGCTTAATACCGAGGGAATTAAGTACGATAATGGTAGCCAGATTAAAAGAGATAGCTAAATCAGATATTTTATAGGTATTCTGGTCTGAAAATTAAACAAAATTATAGTCAAACCAATCTTCCACGTATCTAAAAATTCGAAACATACCATAGCCAGAAAATCATAGAGTAAATACTGTAAATTCAGCATAATTCAAATATTCAATACTTCCAGAAGCATGCAAATCACTCGAATCCATGCAAAATACGTTAAAAAATCAGTCGGTCTCCAGTTTGGGTCCAGCCCAGGAGACTTAAGGACGCTTGAAAGAATCCGGCAAACTACCGGATATTCAGCCTCGCAAAGACCTGTAAAACCCTCCACTCGACGGACAATTCAAGATCCGTTCATGGAAAACGAAAACCGCAATAAAATGTAACCGCATGATAAAACGCAACCATCGATCTAAATGCAGTCCAGCGAAATTTTCACCCAATCAAGGAAACCACGCTACAAAAGCAGAAGTTCAAACCGGAACACCTCCTGAGCTACCGCAGTGTGCGCGTGGCCAACACAGGAGTAAAGAGAAGAGGAGGCCAGGGTTGACGCGTCGACGCGCAGAGTCGTCGAAGGCAGAGCAGCCGTCGTCGGACGTGGCCGTTCATAGAAACGATGGTGCCCGTGGCAGAGGGGCGAAACGTAGAAGGGAGAACGGAAATATGCAGTTCGTATTGAGGCAGGTCGGTGCAGCGCCACGAGTCGCGTTCCAGGCGCAGAGATCAATGCACCCGCCCACTTCGCACCACGTCGTCGTCGACGTCCACGTCGGGTTCGCCTCGTAAAACCGGGATGCGACCACGGACGCACGAGAAACGTTCTCCGGAGGATCTCTAGTTGACCGTGCACGGGAAGAATGGGAGAGGACGTGCCGGTTACGTAAGAAGGCAACGGGCGCAGCGGCAGCAAGAAACGGGAGGATGACACGAGCGTGAAGACAATGACGAGGATCGCAGCTGAAGCCGGTTGACAGGGAAGAGAATTGAAATTGAGCAATGACAGTGGATGGAGGGTCTGTGCAGACGGTGGAAGATATGGGATGCAGTTTCATGGGACGGTGAAGAATAGGCTTGACGAGAGTAGGGGACGCAAGGACTGCGTCTTTTGGTCTTTAAGGCTTTGATTGAACCTTGGGAAAGGATGGAAAGTGGCAATCGGAGGGAATAGTACACTATTTGAGGAGTTATCTAAACTGGAGATTGTCGAGGACCTGCCTGGAGGGTCGTTGAAGAAAATAGCTTCGTGGAAGTTTATATAAGTTCGCGTTAACAATGTTAACTGAGCAGTGGTACCCCTTGGGACGCAAATGTATCTCAATTGAGCCGAGAATGTTAGTTGATCGGTCGTAACTGGCAAAGGCAGATCAAACGCGTCCTCTGTCGCCTGATAATAAATGGTGACCTAGAGTGGCGGAGGCAAGGTGGTGCGAGGGTGGAGTTCGTTGGAAAATGACGGACGGGTGTGATGGTGAGCCTGGATGCGCGGAGATGCAGGAAGATGGGGACGGAAAAAGTGGGTGGACGATCGAGAAGGGAACTAGTATTTGAAAGGAACATGCAGAGTCCATCGAGGAGACGGAAGGCGTTCTTAGAAATGTCGTTTCGGATGGTGGTCAGAGATTAAAGGGACTGTTATGAGAGGGTGGGCGAGTGGAGGGTGAGATAGAAGACGAAAGAGGAAAGGGAGAGAAGAGAGGGAGAGTGCGCGAGACATATTGACGGACACACAGAGGGATGTCGAGCAGAGAGAGGCTCTTTCTTTGTGAAGTGTTCTCGACCCTGTCCCAATTTCCAGGCTCGCGATAGAGGGGTGCCTTTGAGGGCTCTACGTTGCGGATTAACCGGCTGCGAGATGCGCACCAAGCGGCTCAGAATCGACGGTGGAAGAATAAGAGATAAGCTGCTCGAGAACTGGCGGAAACAACGGAAAATAGTAATCGATTGGGGATGCAGGAAGAAAGAGGGGGAAAAGAGAGGAGGAAAATAAATAATTTGGCACAAAGGAAGGGGGAATGGGGAAAAGGATAGGGGTACAGCAGGGTTCAGGTACATGAACTATCGGTAGCGTGTGTATAGGAACAAGCAGAATGTTCAAGAGCAGGATCTTCCAGGGCGATCTCAGCCCTGTCCCAATTCCGGGCAGCCTGCAACAGTCCAGTACGTAATAATGAAGGAAACCCTTTACAGTTAGATCGATCGTTCGACGCACGTTTCGCGCAGGGGATCAATCCTTCGGGCACTGAGCTACGAAAGGGGATGGCTAGATGCTTGAAATTGTTGAAGATGCTTAACATTGCTGATGAACCCCTTGTCGATCATTATTTATTTGTTGACCGTAGATGGAAACGTTAAAATTCGGAACATTGCATTTAGTTGTTTTGGATTGCAGTGAATTAGTATCGAAATTGAATGTTCAGTTCATTTTTTACTAGACAATATTTTTTAATATTTCTATCTAGAATTCCTTGGTGCTTTGTCCGATTCTTTTTTAATTTAATGTCGTAGCTATGGAAATATATTTTAATCTTAAACGAGTTTCTGGATCTTGGAACATTGGATGACTGATTAATACGTGGAACTTTCTTAACATAGGAATTGTGGCCAATATAAAATAGTCGGTTTTAATTAAATCAATAATTTATTCTTCACTTAATAGGACATAAAGGTGGTCTCGAAGATCTAAAAATTGAAATTAAATATTCATCGCAAATTTTTTGTTCGACTACATTTATATTTCTTTTATTACCACCGGCATCCTAAAACATGGAAATCTTTCTCGACAGACAAATTCCCAACATAGAAATGTTCACAATTACCTCAAATTAAAATCCGCTTCATTTCCATAAGAAAATTCCACCCCGTCCCTTCTATCCGCCCCCACCTAACATTCTCCTACATCTGTACCATCTTTCGGCCATGACCGATTCTACCCACTAAACTCGTCCATGGCCAAAAGATCTTCATCCTTGCGGAAAGGTGATAACACGGTTGATAACAAAAAAAGTAGGCAGTGGTGTATCCACTGCTCCTAGTAGGGCACCAAACGGGTCGTTGACCTGTTTGGTGCAGCTGTTATTGATCGGCGAGGACGAGGAGGACTAGCAACATCGCTCCACGGTTTCATCTAACCCTCTCTCTTTCTCACACCCTCTTCCGTATCGATACGCGTCCTTCCCTATTCCTACAGGACTCCAAGGCTTATTCACCCACCTAGGGAAGCTTCGTTAGAATCGGAGCACCGTAGGTTTACCTTGTCCTCGTCTGACGATCATCGAATTTCCAGCGCCTCTTCGACCCAGAAACTCTCTCGTAGCTCGAGGGAATCCGGCAAAGAGCTGACCCAATAAATACTGGGTGACCTCTTTCCGGACTCATCCCCTCATCCTCGTCCCTGTGACCAGCCCTCCTTCCACCCCTGGAAATTCTTCCTCTTCGACAGCCATGAAATAGCCATGATAATCGCTGCAACCATTGGATAAATCCCCTTTTTATCGAGAAGGAATCCTTTTATCGTTAGCTAATCCTTTAATCCTTTAATGTGTTTATGCTCCTTTTCATTTTTTTTTTTTCTTTTTAGAAGAGACGATCGTGATTTAGATAAACTCGTTTCGAACGACATTGGGATTGCAATTATAGTGGGAACGGCGATGTGTGTAAATGAATTGTAGAATATTAGCTGCAATTTGTGACAATTGTCTTTTTAAAAACGAATTTTCATTTGATACTAGTGCTTTGAAATTGTTTGTTTAAGAAATTAATTTTTTGCGAAATGCCATCATTGCAACACATTTCGTGAGATTTCGCTGAGCAGTTAGTTCGACTTAGAATAGATTAAGCAATATCCGTGATTATGGTACAGCATGGGATCCTACGGGGAAATTGAAAGTAGATTTAAAATGTGTGACTTAAAAAATTCTTTTTCATTGCTTTATGTCATAGTACTCCGATCAGGAATTTCTTTTAGTTGAAAATCAAATTTATTGAATCCAATATAATAGTAGCAAAACGAGGCTGTTTTTTAGTTGAAACGAATTAATGAGGAGAAAAATATGTGAAATGTTAATTGAATTTGTGGAATGTTTCCAGGCCAACAAAGTCAGCAAGTCGAGCAGGAGTTGGCGACGAAAATGCTGCAGATCCAGAGCAAAAGATTCTATCTCGATGTGAAACAAAACAGACGTGGAAGGTTTATCAAAGTAGCCGAGGTATTTTTCAAATTATTCTTTTCTAACGCCTTTTACGTTGGCCAATTTGTTTATCTATTCGAGAGGCGAAAGGATGAAAGTTGATTATATTATTACGTCAAGCAACATGGAAAGCAAATAAAATCAGAGTGCTTTTGTTTTATAGATCGGCGCAGATGGAAGGAGAAGCCAAATCTATCTGGCACTCAGCACAGCATCCGAGTTTCGGAACTACCTTTCGACGTTTAGTGACTTTTATGCATCTCTAGGTAAACCGCAATCTCTTGTTGAATGATACTTTCTTTAATATAAACATCGACTCGATGTCGGAAGAAAATTTATATTTGACTGATCAGTTGGTCGCGTGCAGATAGAAAATATTTATTGAACTCTATCATTTATGCTTTGCCACGTTCACCGTTCTTGTACGTAAGAATCGATATTTCTGATGAAATAATTCGAATGAATTTAATGGTAAGACGTTGTGCAATTCTGTTGATACATCGATGCAAAAGACTATATTAAAGTAACGGTATAGATAACGATGTGCGTTATCATTGAACTTGCTTAATCTTCTTTGCAATATCGTAAATAAGAACGACGATCTTATTCAAGCGAAAATTTTGCGGAAAGTTTTCAACGTTTTACTTATTACGAACGTACTTTTTCCTCATCAGATCGTAGTTATCTATTTAAAAAAGGACAATTAAAAATTGAATTAAAAATATAAAGAAGGTTCGACATTTCACTGCAGACCGCCTATCTATAAAATCGCCCCAAATAGTACACTGCCAACCCTTTTTGTCTTCTAACACTGACGGAACTATTTCATTAATACCAATAAAATATTAATCGATAAAAAAAACCATCCAACAATATTCGAGATTCAAGAATTTAACGCGTGCTTATTTCCTGTTCGAACCACCGATCCCGCAGGTCCACCAAGCTCGGAGAACGTACCAGACGATGGGAAGCTGAAGTCGGAAGTGATGACGAAGGATAACAGGCGGTATTACCTGGACCTCAAGGAAAATGCACGCGGCCGTTTCCTGCGGGTGAGTCACCCTGTATGTACCAGCCAATGCATTTAATTTCTACGCTAAATGATAAGGAAGAGGGTCTGTCTCTTTGGATATCATCTAGAATTTTAAATGGTCAACCTTTTCGAATGGTAAAAAAAAAAAGAGAGAGAAAAAACATGTCGAGCAACTCTTCGGTATGTCGTGGGAAGAGAGCAACCGTATCATTCATCGTTTTAACAAAAATGAGAAACGCTTTCGTCATGCACGATGCTTAAATTTTTCACGAATTATGTATGAAATGTTTATTGAAAAGTGGATAATTGTCGGACAGGTGTCGCAGACGATCACACGGGGAGGACCTAGGACGCAGATCGCGATACCAGCACAGGGTATGATCGAGTTCCGTGACGCGTTGACAGACCTCCTCGAAGAGTATGGTACAGACGATGGCAGTTTCAAGGGTGACTTGCCAGAGGGACGATACATGCGCGTGGATAGCAAGAATTTCTATTTTGATATCGGCCAGAATAACCGTGGTGTCTACATGAGAATTTCTGAGGTGCGTACATAACGTCGGCTAAAAATACAGGGTATGTCTTAACATGGCAGGATATTCTGAAAGGGTGGATTCACGGGGTAAAGGGGGGTTCGTCTGAATGTGTGGACTCTGGTATAAATGGTAGTGAATGTATTTACGTCTAAATAAAATGGGGGACCGATTCTAGAAACTGTGTTTAATGTGAACGAAATACTTGTTAAAATTAACGGTGCATAGTCGTTGGATAAAATGATTAGAATTTAGTAGCAGTCTGAATGTCTATTATTTGGAAATTTCAATTTGTCTACAGTTTGTATATGGAGTAATAATTTGCATAGACGTGGTTCACTTGAAACTTTCCATAACAAGCCAACAATATGCATCAGTATAATCGTACAGAATCACAAATTACTTATATGCACATAAACATTCATAAATAATAAATGCGACAGTCTCGAAAGAATAGTGATTAAGAACAAAAGCAACATAATATTATCGTTTTTATAGGTGAAGACACACTTTAGATCAGCAATCACCGTGCCAGAGAAATCCTGGGCGCGTTTCCGTGATATATTCGCCGATTACTGTGAAAGAATGAGAGAACGAGGTGGTGCTGGAAGCAACGTCGGCATGAACAGCGGCGGCGGAGGGAATGTCTTGCCCGAGGGGAGGGGCTCGGTGGTGGCACAGGTACCATCACCATCGACCTCACAACAGCCTAACCCCAATCCAAATTTAGACTCTCCCTTAATGAAGTGAAAAAGGCTTTAACTTAACTCGAACATTGGAATTATAACCGTAACTCGTTTTCAAGTCATTAAGCGAACTAAAGGAACTTGTCAGAGTCTATGCCATCATCGTCATCGCCATTTTTCATCGACATCGACATCGTCATTGTCACCGTCACCGTCATCGTTATCGTTATCGTTATCGACACCGTCACTATCACCGTCACTCGTCGTCAACTAGAGAAAAAAACTAACAAACAAACACCAAAACTCGCCTGAAACGGGTTCTGTCTACAGACAAAAGTATCGTCGGTGAGAGAGTTGTTCACAGAGAATCGGTACAGTGCCGATTTTGCCGAGCATAGAATTTCGTAGTTGCACGCCGATCCGATAGCAAGCGGGGTCGATTTAGAGGATCATTCGAGTCGACGCCGATCTATCGTCGAGACTAAGAGAGAGCAGAAAAATTTTGGGGAAAGGCAAAAAAAAGTTAATACAAAAATAAAAAGAAAACCAGAGAAAGAGAAGAGAGGAATAATAATACGATGAAAGGATAGCGGATATAGGAGGATAGATGATGTGTGTGTGTGTGCGCGAAAAACAAAAGTAGAAACGAATCTACCGCTCGTGCGATTCCATGGAGGGCACGCAACGGCGGAGTCGTGGATATATAGAATTATTGCGCGATGTCCTTAGATGGATAGCGAGTTGCCATCGATTAACGTTATGAGTGCTACCGTTCATTTCCTAAGGTATATTATCTATACCGCCATCGATTTTATTTTATATATTTATATATATATATATATATATATATATATATATATCCGTTTCTATTTGTTTCTCTTGCTTGTAAAAATTTCCTGTCTGCAAAACAAATGCAGGGCTTTCACCGAGCCGATTTAAATGAATTCGCTGATCCACGTATATTTGCTCGAACGAGAAAAAAAGGGGGGGGGGAGATTTAACGATCGTCTGTGGGAAATGAACTGTAGTGGATATCACGTTACAATTGAATTTGATCGTTCAGAATTTATGAATAAATGAATAGTTGTTATATTAACGATTATATCGCAGGAAGAAAGGAGAGCGTGGTGTGGGTAGTCGCGTTGTTAGACTAAAGTCTCGTTGATCGTGGAAAGCGGGCCAATCACTTGTCGACTTAACTGGAGACGATCTTAAAGAGTGTAGGAGGAGGAAAGGAGATAACGAAAACCGAAAAATGGGCAAACCGTTGTCCGTAGTTTGTCTTTCGTGCGCAGAGTGAGTAGTACGCTCGTCGTTTATCATGATCGTTGAACAGTTGAGTCGAGTTGTCGGGGGGTGGGTGGGGGTTAAAAAGAAAAAAGTGTTCACTCGCTTGACGCGTGAACGACGAATCGCAAATCTAGGAACCGCGACGCCGTACGCACTCGTTTACAAACTGAACGACGTCTCTATTAAAATGAAGAACAAAAGTAATTAACGAAATAATATATAACATAGGTGAAAAGGAAAAAAAAGATTCTAGCCGAATACGAATCCCTTATAATATGTATATTATACAAAGTTAATTATGTTACGTTTTGTTTCATCGATTCGTACGGGAGAGAGTGCGCATGCAGACACGGATAAATTTCTGGTGTCTGAAATTATAGGGACGCCAGTGCAGAGATACAATGGTATACACAACAAGACACGTCATACATATATATATATATATATATAAACACATACGCGCGCGTACATAAACGCACGCGTCCCACGTAATTGCAACCAAAACATATACACGTACACAAGTGCATCGAAAGAAACAATGATCGTGAAACGCATATTAAATACGAATGAGATATCGATAGAAATCAGCTCCCCTCACACATACACATACATTCTATTATATATACATATATATATATACACACACACAGAGAGAGAGAGAGAGAGAGAGAGAGAATATTTCCATCATCATGAAAGACGAACGGTAGAAGAGACGGTGTGCACGCGTACGTAATTACGTTACGTTTGAGTGACGGCTGAGTTCTAACACAATTGCATATTAGGTATGTATTATACGAATGCATAATAGGTATTTATATAGAATCTATATAACTGTATAATTGTAACGAAATGCCAATGTCCGTGGACCCAGGCAACTGTATCACCTGGCAACGCGCGATCAATCGAATTGAAGGTGTTGCGGGCCTGCAGTCGCTTAGGTCCTTAAGTCTCCCGGACGCGGGAAGGGAAAAAAGGAACACGTGACAGGAACAGATTAAAGATTGATACGAATGGTGAACGAGGAAGGCAAAGAAACGCTGGGGCAAAAGAAATGATAAGAAGACCGATTACGAACGGAAATGGGAAACAAGGCGAAACGAATATAAATATACAAAGACGAGAAACGAACGTGTCGGAGGAGAATTAACGCAATCGATGTTACTTCTCAATTGGAATGGAAAATCTTAATACGCTTCGATTCTGCAACGCTGTGCTAATATCAACAATGATAACGAAAGAGTGGGAAATGAGGATTCGAAATGAAAGAAGAAAAAAAAGGAAAGAAATAATAAAGAATAAAAAGGAAGATGAGAGGATGAATAATCTATAAGTTCTCTTGCGTTTCTACGTGAACGAAACGATAGACGAGATTTAACCGAAATAATAATCTAAATATATTTCGCACTGGTGCGGAATTAAAATGGAGCTCGATAGCAGAGGAGCGGCATAGATGCATTGAACGCATAAAAGTGCTATTTAATTAATGGGGAACGCGTCCCGGTTCGTGCGTTATCGGGCGCGTTTACGTTTGAAGAGATGAGTAAAAATTTTATTTATTTTTTAGCAATGAACCTATTATCTATTTCGATAAGATATTTCTTTGATTGCATTTCCTTCGAAATCGACAATTTCGGCTGGTCTGAATTTACTTAGCACGTAGGTTTTGATGATATAAATATTGAAATATAAATCACAATAACAGATTCGAATACGCACGAGTGGGTGAATCAACGAGAAGATGTATCCCGATCCTCTTCAATTTAAGAATAGTTTGAATTATTACATCGACACACATAAATCCCCCCTTCTTCTTCTTCTTCTTCGTCGTCGTCGTCGTCGTCATCATCTACTTCGCCCCCTTCTTCTTCTCCTTCTTCTTCTTCTTCTCGTAAAATTATTGTGGCTTTTCAAAAAGATCAATTAGGTAGATAAATTAATGGAAAAATAATATAATCCTCGGAACGATTGGTTTTGCACGTTCTTCGTATGCTTTCAATATCGTTTTATCATGTTCGCCTTCTTTTATTTTATTTTTTGTATCCATTGTCAAACTGTTCCGTTGAGTTTAAGGGGGTCGGTGAACCCGCAATCTGTGCACAAGAAGTATAATATTGTCCAAACCGAGCGTTCTGATGGAAACGGCAAAGAAAAGGCATAGAGAAAATCGTTCAATTGACGCAGATGGTATGACATATTGTGATCTATACAAATTACAAATTAACAAAGCATCAACAAGTAGTAGATATTTAAGGTATAAAGCATACACACACGTACACATGTCGGTGACGTAGACACACTGTCTAAACTGATGTACGCGATCGCGTGTATAATAACACATACACATTAAAAAAAAACATTAAAGAAATAAAAAAACACGTTATTAAAGTGAGGACGACTACAGCGTACCTAACGAAACAAAAAAAAACAGAAAAAAGGAAAGGAAAAAACAATGAAACACAGATGGACAGAGGGAAAGAGAGAGAGAGTATAAGTAAATGAAAGAAAAACAAAAGAAATCTTCTGACACAGTAAAAGAAAAAAGAAAAAAAAAACTAAGCAAAGTAATATAAAGAGGGGATAAAAATAAATGATGAAAGGATGAAAAAAAAAACACGACGCTCCTGCCACGCAGCGAGTCCTTAGACAGCTTTAAGATAATAATTATAAATGATAAATAATAATTATTATTAAATAATAACGATAAACTTTCTATATGTTGAATCGTGTCTAGTGAGAGAAGTACTCTATCGAAGTAAAGCAACAAAAAAAAAAAATCTACTATCGCCACACACGGATTAACACAGTTTATAATTGACCATTAGTTGTCTATCGAATGTTCTTTTTTCATATAGCGGGGAAAGTGATTGTTAGAGAATAGCTTGGTGTTTCGTTTGCTGTTTTACAAGAAAAAAAATAATAATTAAAAAAAACGTTGCGGGACTTTGGTATAATCGACGAACGTTTTTCAACCCGACGTCTCCGACGAACGCGAACGTACATGAATAGGAGAACGAGCAACACTCTGCAAAATGATCGTCGACGATACACACCCGAAAACGTTTATATTTGGTGGGGCTTTGTGACCACTACTGTTATCATTATCACTGCTATTATCACGTAGGGTTTCCATACCAGAGCCGTGTTTCGCAAGCTGTTATAACGCATAGAGAACCAATGATGATAAATTGCCCTGTTAATAACTAAATATACGATAATCAATCTCCCGGTAGGAGAGAAAGAAAGAAAATGTTTGCGCGTGTGTGTGCGTGTGTCTCTGTGTGTGCGTGCATGTATGTGACCTTTCATTAATTACACTACACTTGTTCGGGCTGGTGTAGCTCTTGTCGTTTAAAGGCGACACGTTTTTAGATAATTTAAACCACCCCAACACCCCGCCAACACCCCCTCTCTGTCGCGTCGACGTTTTTCTCGCATTGTAAAAGCGCTATTTTATTCTCGCAGCTTACGACAGGAGATTGAACAATACGCCACGGTATGAAAACCCTGCGCTCGCTGCGATTATTCTTATTATCATTATTATTACGATTATATTGTCATTATACTTATTATTACTATTATTACTATTAGTATCATTATTACCACAGAGAGAGAGAGAGAAAAAAAAACCATACCATCAGTTCTGTGTCCTGATTATCGATCTGCCAGGACAAACCTCGAGCGGGCTGATTTCTTCGTTTTTAATTCGTTTTTCTTTCCATCTTTCTCTTCTTTTTCTTCCTTTTCCCTGTAGATTTTTTTTTATACATATACAAGGTTCTTATTTTTTACACTTTTTACGCACCCGTGCGCCCCCACCCCACCCCTTATTACCATCGAATCTATCCTCCATCATGCGTCCAAGACGATTTTTAATTCTTTCTGATTCCACTCTGTAAAACTTTTACACGTTGGTTCCTTGTTTCATCAATTTACGGCTGATCCATTTTTGTTGTTGTGTATCGTCTTGTCAATCGGCCCACTCAGGTCTGGCGTAGTGTCGGTGTATAAGAACGTACGTGCATGGCAAATGCTACGCGAGAGAAATGGCAAACAAAAATAAGAAAGGAAGAAAGAAATATGAAATGGAATTCGAGACTTCGATCGACGATGTTAGGCGTTTTATGTGGGTTCTCTCGATCCGATGGATCGATCTTTCCTATTTTTCTGCGTTTTTTTTCTTCTTCTTTTTCCCTTCTTCTTCGTCTTCTGTTTATTAAGAAACGAGAAAAAAAGGAACAAAAGGGAGAATTGCACCTCTAAGCGTGGGGTTTTCTTTTCTTCCTCTTAGCGCGCTCTCGCGTGTGTGCATGCGTGCGTGTATGTGTTCATGTGCGTGTATACTCGAAATAATCGAAGAAGCGAGCTATCTCTTTGCAAAGGGAAGGAAATCTATGAAATGGACGATTACTGATCGCGGGGATGATGCACCCTCGAAGTCATCGGAGACCAATTTTTACCAATCACGAGATATAAATTAAGCGAAATTCGCGTATAATATGTAAATGTATTATTGCATTAATGCACTTAATGAATATTGTATTTCACGGTGCAGGGTGCATACTGGACAGTTAAGGAACCCCTTTGGGAGTGAAAATACTTTGAAATTAATAATAAAAAAGAAAGAAAGGATTTTCTTTATTACAGCTAAATATGTAAAGCTGAGAATGTTCTATTAACCCTTTGCATTCAAATTCCTTGAATCTTCTACGATTATTCTAAACGTTGATCAAATTTAGAAATAATCTCCTATTGTCCGTATGATAATCCTGTTGTGTGGATATCAGGGAAACACAATAGCACTTTTAGCATTGCTCCTTCATTGTGAATATCGTATTTATCGTTAGTTGGGAAAAGTTTCGTAAAGTTGCTGGCCAACTGAAGCAGAGAAAAAAGAAAAAATTGAACGGTGCAAAGGGTTAATAAACTGTTGGCGTGCTTTTAGAACGTATATAAATATATATAAATATATAAATATATTTTGTTCGAGGAGAGTCGTGCACTAAATATTAAAAGACATGATGATATATTACATCACTGCCTGAGACATCACGGCCTTCGTCCATAAAGGGTTAATATTTCGGCATAAAGTGCAAAGCATTTTTCCATTGAACACAGTTAAAATAAGTTTATTACAAGTGCAACTGTTGTGCCTTTTCATCATGTTCTATTGTATTGTTTCTCGATAAGCCTTGGTTTAATGAACTTTGTAAATAGTCATAAGGGTTAATGGTAGGCTATATATATATATTCTAGGTTTGATATTTCGCCCTAATGTCCATAGCACTTTTAGCACTCTGCATTCGAACGATCGAAGAATGCAAGGAGTTGATTAGACAACAGGATAAAACATTCATCTAACTATATTAATCATTAATGAATCTTTCGACTCGTTTTTGTAAACGATATTAATGCTCCCTTCTAGATAGACACCCGAAATGTACAGTTCTGATTGATTTACTGTTACGATACAATACACAAGCCCTGAAAGTTACCTTTTCGAATCTAAATTTCCCAGAAGAAAAGAAAAGAAATGAAGATAACAGAAGCAAATTTGTACTCTTTCATCTCTTCAAGGTGCATCGTCCCCAATATCCGTGAAATGTTAAACCGAGACGTGACGCTAGGAACGTTTAACAGTTCGCAAAGCTCTTAAACGTTATTTAGTTCGAGGATCGATATCAGCATAATATTAATTGTTATATAAAAGTGAAGAAGAGAAAAAAAAGAACTAATCGAGTCAAGTTTTCAAAATGTTACGAGCACGAGGATGATCTGCCGTGGATATATGGTTCATACTACTAATTATTTCTTCGAATCAACGTTTTCTCCGCCATAGTTTGTAATATTTTAATATATTAACTATTTAAAGAAACAAAAAAAAAAACAGAAAAAAGAGAGGGGGCGAAAGATCGATCAGCACGTGCAGACACGAGACGATCGACTTGAATGCGACGAAAACATCCTGATCAAATAGATCGTTCGTATTTGTGGATCACGATTGCTGCCGAACTTTCGGCCAACTTGCAGGGAACGACTCGAAAAATGTGTTACTATAAAAGGGAAAGGCAAGAATATGAAAAATGATACGAATCAGAGAACGAATCACTGGCGTACAACACGTGTACACGCACCCTATGAATGTGTGTACGATCGCGTACCCGCGTGTTCGCTGGGGTTGAGAATGTATGGCTGACATGGACAAGGAAATCTAAAGAAATAAATGAAAATAATAGTAATAACAAAATACGGCGGGAGGGGGGAGGGGGCGATAGAGAATGAGAAAGATTAAAGAAAACACTCTAACGATAAGAGAAATCAGCATTCATTTTAAGCACGATAGCTGCCCGTCTATTTGACTTGTCTGTTCGGCGACACGAAATGAAAACGAAAGAACTGACTCACAAACAGCAATTAAAGAAGAAAGAAAACAAACAAAAAATAATAGGAACAGTACTACTACGGCTCACAACAAGTTTGAAAACGAAAAACATTAAACGACAAAAAAAAAATGATTCATCGCCTCGATGTTAAATGTAACACGTTTTACAAGGTAACAGAGCATTTCATTTTATAACATTTCTACTGTCTATAATTTTACCCGGACATTTTCAACGTGGACGTAAAAAAAAATAGCGATGCGGCCCATGTGATCCAAAACCACCCCCCCACACACCTCCTCTTTCCGTCGATATAACTAATATGATCTGCAGGTAAAACGCATTTTGGGACACGTTTTTGCTCTTTCTTTTTTTGTCAATAAGACTTCCTTTCTACGAATTGCCTTGTATTTCTTTTTCCTCTTTTTTTTTTTTTTGCTTTACAGAAGGACACTATATACACTTTATGTTAAAACAGAACATGATGGTACCAATTATAAATTGCGTGGTTCCATAAAATCTATACATAGGATGACTATACTATACAGTTAGCAGTCAGAAACAAATATTTTCATTTTACAAGACAACGTGTGTGTTAATTATGTTCCAAGAGTCAAATATAAATGCATTTTTTATTCTAGTGCTTTACTTCATTACTCATTTAGAATGAAAGTGAATATATTTTCATCCTTTTGTATTGACAGCTGGCTGATATAATTCCTTTGCGAATTTTTCAATGAAACGATAAAGAAAGGAACAACCCTTGTCGTTATCGCGAAAACGTGTTTCAAAAACAGGCGGTAGTTCTATTTCGTCTTTCCTCTACTCGTCGAAGGTGCAATACAAAAATTAGAACAGTGTTTTTTCGATGTTCGCCTTTAATATTTTAAATGGGAGTTATCGTTTTAGTGGTCCTATCGATATTTAGAAATCGTATTTAAACGTCCGCGCGAGATGGTTTGAAATAAAAAGAAAACATTTTATATCTTCTAGGTGTACCATAAGCAAAAGTATATGCACATGAACGTGCATAAAAACATATGGGAACTAAATATTGATCTTACACGATTTTAATCGCTTCTATTAAACGTAAAAAAGAACAGGAATTTCAAGATCGAACTTGACGAAAATGATAATTAAATCAAAAGAGTAATATTATTTAAAAGTTCATTATGAACACCTATTTTTTGATCACGTTGTTTGTGTAACGGTGATTCATACTTCTGGGACCAGCTATAATCTCTTATTCAAAGTAAATCATTTATCCAGATTTCCTTTGATCTCTTTAATTTTATCAAGAATACTTTACTTTGCAAGCAACTTTATTTATAGTTGGCCCCAACTTGTACGAATCACCCTTTAGAATAAATAGAGTTCCCGGAAGAAAAAACGCGCGAAATACCAGACATTATTTTCGATGTGATTGTAAACTATCGAATAGTTCCCGCCATAAAGGTTCTATTCAAATCCTGTCTACCTTCTTCCCGGCACTCTTTCATCATTCTTTTTTTTTTTTATAAACGATTCTTTCAAGGGTAAATCAATTGCCCTCGCATCGGATGGACCTGCATTGATTTATTGGCTTCGGCAGGTAACACAGAAACCCGGCGGCGTAAAGAACAAAACGGAAAAACGACAGGCCGATCAAAGGCAACGCGAGTCCCTGAAACGGCGCAAATCCTTGCCTCGCCAAGCAGAATCATCCACCATCAATCCCGAAAAATCCATGTCCGCTCCTGCCTCACAAGTCCCAACAACCACCAACATCCCGATGTCTTCTGGCTCTGCAATAACTACATCGAGTACGAGCAAAAGCACGATGTCGGAGGAGAATATTTCTGGCAGTTCCACAGCTTCGCAGGAAATTCAAGGGGTGCCGCGCTTAGAGGCGGTCCAGGTTTAAAACTCGCGGTAATTTTTTAACAGAAATGCGCCTGCGCCTACTCTCAGACGGGCGCATGCGCAGCAGGGTTCTGAGTAGTGATGGCGCGATTCAATTTCTACGCACGGCTAGAGCGTATCATTTATTTATTGTTGTTTTCTGTTCTTCACTTCACGTGTCGCGTAGTTTCACGCGTAATTACGGTAACTTTGTTAACGTCGGTCACATTAGACAATCGAGACGATTCGATTAGTTTTCAGTGGGTTTCTGAGTTGCCAGGATGAGTGGTGCTTCCGCGCGTATTCGACAAGTTCTACAGCCTTATCACGGTAAATTGTTATTACCATTACTTGTTTTCCTTATTGTTAATAGCCTTGTACGTGAAAATTTTGTGAAGCATAAATTGCAATATTGTAATGACGAAAAATGAAAATCGGTTAGTTTGTGCCGTTGTGGTACACATGTAAGGGAAGGTTTGAATTTCGACCGCCATTTTGAAAATTCAAAGTTTGAAACTGAAGAAGCGTTCGGGATACAATTTGAATCACTTCGAAGTTAATTTAACATTAATGTATTGTTGATTGTTATTTCGTGGCTTCGAAAGTGTTGAAAATTCTACGTTTTAATTAGTTTTATCGGCTGTCGGTGGTGATAGCTACATGGTGCACCACTTTTTCCATTATCTGAAACCGAGTAAGGAGCCCAGTATGTTTTGTTACGCGGAGAAAAGAAATGTTGAATGACTTGAGGTGAGTTTCTGTTTTTGTTTCTCAGTTATGTTAGTAAAGACGGATCGGTATCGTTTAATACGTTGCTTGTTTTTGCACGAGATTGTATTGATAAGTTTTGTGATAAAAAAATGTGTGGTTCGTGGTAGCACCCGACCTTAGATTAGCGTTTTGCAATTGGCAAAAGAAAATGCAAAACAAATACCATCTGCTGTATGCGAATAACCACTTAACTATTATATTCTGTTCCGAACGAAATTACATTTATATTATGACGCTAAACAGTAATTTAATAAAGGTACTTTGTTTTGATACTATATAACTTCCAAATTCATTTTAATGCGCTCTTTTATTCACTGGTATATTAAATACATAAATATTTACATTTTTCGACATTTAACACATATACATTTCTTTAAAAATCCGCGCAACTTCGTTCATATTGCAAATAAAATAGTTTTCAATGATCTAAACCCACTAGGTGATATTATCTGAATCTAAAAGTTCACTTAACAATTTCAACCACTGGGGGTAATGTGATAGCAATGCTATTACAGTATCTTTGTCGTCTGTACAAATATTTTGTAATGTCTTTAATGTTGCATTTCTAGAATCATCTGTGTGATAGTTTGGTTCAATTCGTAGCAATATTACGAGAGACTGCAAATTTCTTGGATAGAGATCTAAGATATCTTTACTTTGAGTCTCGCAATGATTTGTAATACGTTTCAACGTGGATTGTATAAAATTCGCCACTTTAGGAGCATAATCCAATTGTATCAGTAATTCTTTTAAAAAAGCACATAATAACAGAAAAATATGCGAAGATTTGCTAGCAAAATCAAATAACTGATCTCTCAAATTGTCACTCTCAGAGTTGTTCACATTGTCGTCTTTATTAAATTCGGTACAGGATGACACGAAATAGTGTAATAATGGTTGTTCTATTAACTTGCACTTCTGCGTCTCGTATATGTTTTCTATGGTAGAAAGAGAGAGGTTCAAATTAAGATTCTCTTGGACAGCGTAACATAATAAGTATGCGCTTTGATCGCATTGTTCCAATTCTGTAAGTTTTTGTAGTACCCTTTCTAAGTAGTATTTATAATGGGAGTTTGTTGACGATAGGCAAATCAAAGCACTGGTTAATGACAGTAGATCATTGCTAGAATCACAATTATCCAAAATATCAGCAGTTAAATATTTCTCCAACAAATTTTTAAGCAACGCCGATGTATGCTTTTCATCTCTAAGTATTTTGAAGTCTTGCAATGTATCGTTAATTCTGCACCAGTCTCGTAAAGCATTCTAAAACCAAATTAGGTCATAAAAGAAAGCAGCCAAACTTTCTGTATTTATTTGATATAGAAACTACGTACAATTACATGACGTCGAACTGTGTAACGTTGATATGCCTCTTTGGATACCTTGTACGATAGTAATTTTGTCAACGATGAACATAGTGCGTTAAATATATCGGTGGATGTTGGTAAAAATTTGTCTTCTTTTAATAGCTTCTCGTAATCCTTTGAATTTTCGAGATTTTTCGTAACACTTTCACAACTATTTAATATTGCTATCAGGATCCTTTCATCCATACCTTATCGTTATTAAATAAAAAATAAATACCAGAAACAAATAATAGCATCAAATATAATTGGAGAATAATCGTTTTGCAAAAGAAAATTTTCGAAATATACTTACTAAGGTTATATTATTAAACGATATATATAAATCTTCTCGCATCTCTATCCAAACGTGTTTTTGTGCTTTATTAAAATATATTAAATTCATTATAAGATATGAGCAGATCTATTACATTGTACTTTATTTTATATCGAGTATTTGATAAACACCGGATGTTAGATAATCATACGAGCCTCCATTATCGATGGCTCCGAAGCTATAGTTTAAATCACATTTTCTTTTTACTTCAAGCAATGAAAAAATTGAATATACATATATATTTTTTTATTAATATTAATATTGCTAGTACTTCAATTCAGTAGTATAAGGAAATATCTAATATAATATATAAAAGTAATTGTACAATTAAAAAAACATTAATAAACTCAATATTACAATGGGAAGGAGAGTTAGTAAGAGTTGCATGAATAATTTTGAATTACAGTCATTGCATTACTGGTTTAAAAATGCCCCACTACAGAATCCTACGTATAAATATAACAATATATTAAATATCATGCAAGATACAATATATAAGAATGATATATCAGATGTTATAGGCACTGATACTCGGCAGTTTGCAAAGTAAGACATTTAAGTGTGAGAAAAATACTACGATGCGATATAATAGTTAATTATCTTTCCAATACAGTTTTATTCAGAAGTCGCGTATTAATTTGCATCAGAGGGTAATATTACGAAATGTTTTTGAACATTGGAAACTGTATGTTGTACACAAATTGCATGCACGAAGAGCTACATATAAAGCGAACTATTTTTATCACAAAAAGTTACAAAAGAAAGTTCTAAATGCATTATCAAAAAACGTGTTATTAAAATGGGAACATATTGTTTCATTGATGAGTAACTGCGCTAAGAATAAATCAGCAATTTCTGAAATAGATGTAAAAGCTGAGGAGCACTATCGTAAAGTTTTACTGAAAAGATATTTCGAATATTGGTGTAATTATATTTCAATTATAAATAAGAAAAAAGAACAGGCAGAGAAAATTACTATATATTATAATTTACATTGTTTAAAGAGGTATATTAAGAATTGGAAAATATATGTAATTTTGCAACGTGAGAAAAGAATTATGCAAGAAAAAGGTGACGAGGTAACGTTAATTAAATAGGAACAATTCTAGTTATTTATTATCTGATTGATAAATAATTTTTAATTCAGGCTAGAACATTTTACACCAAAAATATCTTACGAAAGTTTGTAAGGATTTGGATTAACGTTTGCGAATTTACTTTAAACAGAAATAAAGTGGAATTAGCCATTCTGCATTATGAAAGCAAACTTTTAATAAAACATTTTTCTTCTTGGAGAATGTTTCATAATTACAAAAAGGAGAAATTAAATATTGCACAACGTATCTCAGCACACAATAGAGAAAGATTATTGAAAAGATATTTTGGCCACTTTATAATGGTACGATTTAAAAACAATTATTTACATTTCCTTAACATTGATGCAATATTGTATTTCTTCTATTATTTCTGTGATAGTGCGTAAACGAATCTATAACTGAAAAAGTAGCAAATGAAGATGCCGAGATATTTTATCATTTTAAACTTGTACAAAAAGTATTCTTCGCATGGCGAGGGTGGTACAGTAAAAAACTAGAAGACGCTGCAAAAGTTTGTGAAATCAGAAGTTTACTCGAGGATAGACAAAAACGTAAAATGTTGATTACTTGGCGCCTGTACGTAATACAAAAGAAATGCAAAAGAAGGAAGACATTTACAGCACGAAGTTTTTACGAAAAAAGATTGGCGTCCAAGTTTCTAAAAAAATTTCGTAATTATGCTTCGTATAGAAAAGAGAAAAGAGGCGAATTATCTTATATAAACGACAAAAGCGAGGAAATTATTAAGCAACTACAAATGATTTATATTAATAAATGGAGAAAGGCGCTTTATGGTGTAATGCAGGAAAAACAAAAATTGAATCAAGCAATTCAATTTTCGCAGTTCAATCTGAGTCGTAAATATTTCGCTCATTGGAAAGAATTTTCGCGGCGGTACAAAATAAAATTAGTTCATAAAGAGAAGTTAAACAACGTGGCTACCGATTTTGCATTAAAAAAGTTTATCTTACACTGGCATGCCAAATTGCAAGATGTTCTCGTTATACGTAAGAAAGAAATTCTTATCATCTCCACCGTGGAACATAAGATTAAGAAAAAATATTTTTTATATTGGAAAGAGTACATTACGGAAAAAAGAAAAATGAGCAATGATATAAAGGTTGCTATAGAACTATATAAAAAATTCTTGTTACGCGAGGGTCTTAAAGAAATCTTGAGAAATTCACTACGCAATAATGATTATCAAAGAGATATGCAATTAGAAATTGCGGCAATGCAATCATTCAAAAATATCGAAATTCTGAAGGAGTATTTTGATAAATGGTATTCTTTAGTTTGCGTGAAAAATAAATCAGAACGTACTCGCAAAATTGTGGATAGTAATGTTTATCAGATTAAACAAACTCCATTCGACAGTTTTAATACTTGCTTAGTTTTACCCGAGTATATGATGGAAAGAAATACAGTTTCAGTTCCCCACGATTCATTTCCAAAAGATTGGTCATTTCATTTATTGAAACCATTCTAATATTTATATAAATCATTTATTACATCTATATTGTTTATGTACATTTTATTGTCTTAAGGTAATATTAGTTTGTATAATACAATTTCTGTATCGTAATAAAAACGCGTGGCGGTAATGGGCTTTCTATATTGAAATGTTTGGAATTACGAAACATTTAATCGAACATTGAGATTTTTTTTTAATTCGTCAAACGCTAATATAGCGATTACAGTGTATCACACTCAAGGTTTCAAGATACCTTGCGTAAACGGTGGAAAAAACTTAATGTACACATATTCTAAAATTCTATTTCCATTCTGTAACTACTATTTCTTCCGCTTGAATTTCTTTAATTCGCTCTGTTGTGTGGCAGCTTCTCCGAAGATTTCTTTCACCTTTCGTTTACGTTCCTCGTCGTTCTTGATTTGTTGTTTTATCTGTATTTTCGCTAAGAACGTTCTGTCTCTTCGTATCTCACGCATAGCACCCTTCTTCTCCTTCTTGTATTTGTGCAATAGTTTTTCTCTCTCGGCTCTCTCCTTGGACATTGGTTTGTGCCTCTTATCGTCATATCTGCAAAAACATTTCACGTTTACACATTTGTACATAGCACATTTATAAAAACAATATTATGTAAAATTGTTACGTACACTACTTCAATTCGGGGCTCATATAATCTTAATGGTTTAGGTTTCTTCTTTTCGACTACGATATACTCCAGTTTCTTATTCTTTAATTGCTTCAAGTCTTTTCGTAATTGCTTAATATGTTTCTTCACGCTTGGTGGATACTTATCGAAGCTATTTACCTTAAGTAATTGTAAAATTGGTTCAAATATCGAATACACGGCTTCCAATTCTTCCAGATGATTTTTAAATTCACGTAACAAATTTGTCACCGTTGATAAAACTCTTATTCTAAATTCGTCATCTAATGGTCCATCTTCCAAATCATGTGCTTTCATTAGTGTTCCACTTGGATCGATATCTAAATGACTCTGATCTTCGTCCAGTATTAACAGATTACTAGACTCTCCAATTGTTTTGAATGGCGGTATCATTTTTATTCCTTGAGTTAAATGTTTGGGTGTGGATATATAAATTATTCCGCGCAGAAAGCTTATCACAGACGGTGCAAATCGTTTGCTTAGCACTGTGTACTGTAAACAAAATATTATTGTTCGATTACACTGTAACTTTGTACTTTTTATTAAACTATTATTAGAATAAAATTAAGTGAATTATAATTACCTCCAAAATGAGAGTACTTATAAAAAGACCTTTCGAGATATCTACTTTACTTTTAACACGACTTCTGAGTAAAATTTGGGACATAAATATTACACAGGGGGTACTGATTGGATGTCGGAAGTCAGACGTCGGAAATATCAAAGACACCAATTTAAAGAAAATAAGCTGAAACATGAAACGCTCGTTAGAAAACTATAGTTTCCACCTTTTTGTACAAAATATAATTGCACTTTAAACATACTGTATCTAGACCAGGATATTTCCTTTTATTTTTCTCAAACTCTTCGTGTTTTTCCTTTATAATTCCTTGTATAACAGTCCTCGCATTTTGCGCGTTGAGATGTGCAAGATCATACAAGAAAGGAGATAATCTGAAAACGAATACGTACAATTAAATAGAAATAATAATCTATACTAAATAAATAAGCTTTCACGGTAAGACGTGTAATTATACCTATCAATAGTTTGAAAACATTTCACTATGCTTTCAACATCATCTTCTATAGCACAATCATGTAAGTGCTGTAGCAAAAATAAAAATAAGTTTGTCAATTTTTCTTTGTTCGTATTATTCAAGGTCCAATGGTTGCATTTTATTATACGCTCCACAATAATTGACTGGTAATCAGCATTATGGTTTTCTAACAATACTTGTAACTGTTCATAACTTTCTGGTACTTCATAGGTATATGGCAATTCTCTCCTTGCATTTTCCATGACCTCTTTTCTTTTCAACAGATCGTTCCTAATTTCTTGTTGCCTAGCTTTGTCATCCAACTTTAAAACATCAGTATCAATTTCGATTTTTCGATTTGATTTTTCTTTGGAAGCATCTTTACTATCTTGTTTGTCCAACTCTTCTTCATCTTCGCTAGAAGATTCCGATTCCTTTAAGTCCGACATATTATCATCTTGGGAATCTTCAAGGTCTGACTCTTCCTCCTCCGAATTTTTGTACGATTCATTTTTATTTAAGCTTTCTGTTTTCCTTTTGTTCTTAACAGTCCTATTCATTTCAACAGTATTTGGTTCTTCATCCTCTAGGACGTCTACACTTTCAGCCTCTTCATTATTTGAAATTTCATCATTATCTTTATTGTGATCAGCTTTATTATCCTCATCATCATCATCATCGTCATCATTATCATCATCATCAACATCAGAAGTATTGCTGTTATCATCATTATTAGAATTCTCTTGTGTGCCTTCAATTGAACCTTCTTCAACTGCAGCTATTTCATCCTTTATGGTCTCTACCATGAAACCATCATCAAGATCATCTGCAGATTTATGTTTAATCTCATTGTTTGAACCACCAATATGCCCTTTCATTCTTGCTAATCTGTCTGCCTCAAGGGCTTCAAGTTTCTCCTTCTCCTCTTTTACAATTTCTTCAACGGACTTCAATTTATCTGTAGGCATACCCTTTGCTTCAAACTTCAATTCGCGTACAGCAATATCATAATCATCAGCCCTTGTTTTATCTGTTATTTCTTGCATAGATTTATTTGCTGCTGACACAATTGGCAATAGATCCTTCCACTCTGAATCAAGCTTCTCTGTTAAATCTATAGTTTGTTCGCGTATTTTTTGCTTCTCGGCTTTCCGTTTCTTTGATTCAGCTATAAGCTCATCTATGAGATCTTTCCTTGATTTTCCAGAGTCCCCTTTGGATAACATTCCACCACCGAAATGAGCTTCTCCAACAAATTTGTTGTCCAGTTTTCCTGTTCTATGTTCATCGTCGCTGCACTCATCATCACTCTTCGGATCATCAAACTTTTCAATTTCTTCTAAAGTCTGACCTCTGTGTGTCAATATCTCTTCGTCATTCAAACTGTAGATATTTTTCTTCTTATGAGCTTTCATACGTTCTGCCGTAAACCTAGCTAAAGCTTTATCTTCCTCATTCATGCCTGCGTGTCTCTCACCTATACGTTTATCTAAGAATAAGTTATCCTTATTTTTTTGTTTATATTCATGAAGTAATGTTCCTTTTCGCTTTTTAATTGCCTTGGTACGCGATACACCCGGAAGACCTCTGTCAGCTTTGCCCTTTTTACCAAGAACGTTTTGTTTATCCCGATTTATGTGCACTTCGAACGGATTCAAACGTTTCTTATTCTGTTCCTTACGTTTCTGTTGGGAGACTTCTGACAACAGTTTCTTTTTTGCTTTAGCCATTTTTACCTAAAATTATACAATTTCTCGTGAAACAGTTTCATACAGAGGACATGCAGAATATATTAATTAATTTTACTTATACAACAAATTTACGTTTGTTTATATTTTAACGACATAAATATGCACTATAATGCATTTTGTATGGAATATATGTTTCTTAACCTTTATAATTGTATATGTTTAAAATTTTCCTTTGTACGTCCATTAATTAATCATTTTAAATGATTTTTCATACGCGATATTAAATGAATTTTCATCACATAACCTCTCTTCGAGGGAAAAATATATATGGTGTATTCTACGATCATATTGGTTTAAATAACTTACAATAAATTGTTTTTGGAATATTTCAATATGCAATAATGCGTTCTTGTAAAAGCACTAACGCTAAATCTTTTGCACGACGGATTTTTGTTAGGCACCAAACGTGTTACCGCTACCCACGTGTACTTTATTTTGTTGATATGCCATTAGAATTCCATGCTGGCAGAACTGATAAATTTTGACAATTATTTTAAAAAAGAAAAAATGATATTCATCAACATATTATTGTACGAATCTGTAAAACAATTATTACTGATTAAAGATTCATGTACACCAGGATAAATATATACAACTCCGATGTGTTGTTTATAAATTTATCGATGAATCAAAACTAAACAAAGAACTTCTGAATTTATTTACTTATCGTACAATATCCTATGCAGTTGAACTTGTTTATTGGCCAAAATAAATAAATTTTCAAATATTTGAAGAATTTATTAAAAATTTATTATTAATTTCTTTCAACTTAATTATTAATCTGAATTTAATATCGCGCGGCGAATGAGAACTTAAAATAGATTTTACACAAAGATACTTTATTTTTAGTTTATCTTTGTATTAAGAAAACAATGTCTCATCGTTTGTTGTTATTGTTATACGATTATATAAATGTTGACATTGTACACATAATTATTAACGGGACAAAATTTAAGTAAGATAATATTTCCACCGCAAATGGATTCTACCGCTCGTTGACATCAACGCCATTGTTTCACATCTTTCTTCGCTACGCTGTATATTTTCATTGTTTAAACAAAATAATCCTATAGAATATGGTGAGTTAATAATAATTCCACGTATTCTTGATCAATCCAAATATTCTATGTTATACATATGTAAATAGTTGCTTCATTAAATCGCGGTTATTCGGCTTGATGTCCTAACCTATACGCAACATTCAATAGAAGTGTAAGAAGTGATTTAATTTAAATAGTTTAAAAACACGAAAAGTTCAAACTTGTGAGTGATTTAGCGAAATAAATTGGAAAAAATGATGCCAAAATGCAGGAACACAATTTGTGTTTTCGGCAACTATATGCAGGTAACTTCGAACTTTCTTGTTCAATAAATATTCAAAACTGTATAAAGTTTCTTAATTATAATACAAATTTTAATGATTTCCAGCATAATCTGCCGTTATGGTTAGGTCCGATTAATTATCAGGCATCGAATAATAATTTCCAGCAAGTTAGAACTATAAGAAAACATTACGACCCAAAGTTCCGTAAGGAGAGAGCAAAAAAGTTTATTAAAGTGGAATTACCAAACTTCGATACCTCAGAAGAGGCAGTAGGGGAAGAAATCAGATCTCGTTTGAAGAAATACGGATTATTGCCGCAAAGAAGGTGGCAGGAAAGACCCGTCCTTATTAGCAGTACGCCTCAAATATTCGAATCTTATATCGTGCCGGAAGGTGATGGAAAGTTTTCAGCCCTTAGCAAAACAGTACGTATTATGTCTAAGGAAAATGCAACATTTTACAACGAAAATTAAATGATAATACAAATTGTCTGCTTAATGTTCAGGGAGCGAAACAAAAAGTGGAATATATAGAAAAGAAGAGTAAATCGTACATGGCCCTAAGAAAGATCAGGATGTACGAAGAAAACTTTTCTAAAAAGTTCTTCGTAGAGGAGGCATTGGACATTTATAAAAATGCACATGAGGCATTAGCCGCGTAAGTAATATTCGCAAAAATTTATAGAACGCTGCATCAAAATTCATATAAAGTATATTTTATTGTAATGCATAAATATTTGTATCCTCAGAAAAGATGAGAATAAATTGCTGCAGTATGTTACTGAGGCTGCATACCCTGTAAGTTTTGCTCATGCATTATATGCATTATGTAATACAGTGTAAGTATATTAATAAATATTGTACAAACTCTAGAATATGATACACAATATGATGAACAAAACAGTTGTCTGGAAGTTTTTGGAGTCTTTAGAACCAGCACGCATTGTTCATGCAAGAGTTACAAATCTTATAACCAAAGAGAATCACTTCGCGCAAGTTACTATTCGTTTTCACACCCAACAGGTTTGACAATAAATTGTCTTAATATATCTTGTACAAATACAGTATATTTATTATATACGAATTTAAATAACAAATGTAAAACTTAATTTCTTTAGCTCTTGTGCATTTACGATCGATTCGGTCGACCACTACTAGGCAGTGAAACTGTAAAGAAAGATGTTTTGGATTATGTTGTGTTCGAAAAACACTTGTCGAATGTATACGGTACGTGGAGAGTTCACGGAAAGATTATACCGGATTGGATGACGCCAGAGGAATTACCAGGAAATACTTATATATTACCAAAGGAGCCAGAGAAACCCACACCTTCTGATAGTGTAGCTGAATCAGTTGCACAAACAGTACAACCAGAAACTTTAGACGACGCACGACCCGAAGCAAAGACATAAATTATTATTTAATGTATAGATTTCTTTTATTAATTGTTAAATAAAGTCCTCATTGAAACATGAAGAAGGAAAGAACTTTCTTCAAGGTATTCCATTAAATTTTATTCACATAATCCTTTGTGATAATTGTTCCAGTAGAAAACCAGGTTTTCGAGTAAAAGAATTACGAAAGATACACACAACCCAGTAGTGAATATAATGATTATTAAGTGCACCTGTTCCATCATAATCGGTTCTGATTTATTTTGTACATCCTCCGCGTTTTTCGTTTCTATCCATCGATGCTTTAATAAATTAATAAAGCCAACTTCATACAATCTTAATATTCTGCACAATACAATTAACACAAATGTATTTATTAACTGTCCGTTTATTATTAGGATTATATAGAAATTAATATGAGTTTTTCTAAATTACTTACCCGATGTCGATGGATCTTTTGTATCTGAAATTCCATGAAATTCCAGAAACTATCCACGAATCGAACAAGGAGATCCCCACTGGATTTAACGGACAAATGTATAGCCCTCTGGCCTTTTTTATATCTTCACTTTGAAATATTGCGTACGGTTTATTCGAGGTACATGTTGTTTTATACATCTCCTCCATTGTTTTCGCAACAACGTGTCGGCCCGTTTCGGCAGCTTTCATATATGCAGGAATTGTATTCATCTGAAGATTAAAATTAGGTTTTTTTTCAGAAATAGGAAATGTACAACAATTATTCTTTTTCAGCGAATACAAATTTTAGCCACGTTTTTCTTTTTTACCTGGAATATCATATTTGGCAAAGAACCCTTTAGAGTGAAAACTTTATACGAACTATCATCCACTAAAGTTGTCATATCGTAAAATGGGGGTGTGCTGGTAGTTTGCGTCATGTATCGTATTAAAAGGGCACCGAAAGCGGTCCTAATTAAACAGGAAAAGAGGCCCAACCATAATTCCACTATTTTCGAACTTTTAGCTACACTGTGTGGAAGAGTACCTGGACAAATTGAAATTTTAATTATAAGTAATTAATTTTTCAATTGCAAATATTCACACAAAAACAATTACGCGTCAATACATATAATTACAAATTGTTTAATACAGTCGAACTTTTATGAAATATTGATTTTCAGGATCTTAAAATTTGTTTGTTTAATTTTCCCATATTCTGTTGCAAATATTAATATTTAAACGTGCAAATAAATATTTTCATAGAATATAAATTTCATCCCTGTTATCGCGTTTAAGATAATCTTTTTGATAATGTGCCTTACTTTGACCGCAGATCATGCCGAAGTTGTTAAAGAAATGGTCCCCCAAGTCTGCCCTCGATTTGTTATTCCTGTATTTTGCGTAGACCATATGGGACAAATAGCTGCACATGCTTAGCAGAAGGTATGTCATCAGAATCGCGTACCAGACTCTTCGTGAGAATAATTTCAGCATCCAGGTACGTAGATGTTTCACTTCTGGTCGAATGTACAATCGATAGCTGCGTGCCAAGTATGTCCGTTTAAGTATACATCATTTTATGACATACAATTAATTTGTTTGCAACATTTGTCTCTATTGCAACTGTATTGTACAAATGTTCTATATTCACTTTTTTAATGGATAAATTAAAGATCATTTTCTTACATCGTGGTGCGATAATAATTAGGAAAGAATTTGGTTGTTGGTACAAAAATTTTGTTATAAAAGAAATACGTAGGTAAATCATCGTAAGATACAGATGCTACTTACACTATTCTCGTTACAATGTAGTAACAATGATTATTTCTATCGCAATGAAATTTTTAACTCGCCTGGTTTGCCACAAGGGGATCGAAAATTGAGCAGCATTTATTCGTCTGCTGTGTGCTTCCACCCTCGGTATCACGTCTATCTCATTTCTTTGGATTACTTTTAGCAAACCCGCGGAATAGCTTCCTTCAGGTTTCCTGTATCCTAAAGTGTGCTCTTCAGAGAGAATCGGCTTTAATCTGGAACAATTAATATTGACTGATATCGATATTCTCATAGCGATAATGTCTCGTGTTTTTACAAGCGATTTTGCTTTACGTGAAATTTAACACTTCCGCCAAAATGTTCCAGATTTCGCCGATAACTCCGGTGATCCTCGTTCCGTTGTCTTGGCTGTTGATGATATTCATTTCCTGTAAATTATTAAATGGAATATCAATCATTTCTATAATTTTCGTCCTTAAAGGAAAATGACAATAAAATAGAATGAATTAACAAAATAAAATAAAACAAAATTGCTACAATTACGAAAGTCGAAGGGAAAGAATATTTACCTCGTAGTAAGCAACCGTAACGATTTTCCCTTGAAACTTATGCGTTTCCCGGCACCGACTCTGGTTCAACAGTATCTGATTCACGGCCGCAAAAGCCGGGACGCTGAAAATCGGCACAAAATGTCCAATATTTTTGTCCCATAGTACACCGTTCACGGACTGAACCGGCTTGAGAAGTTCGTGAATCGTCACGAGCAATAATAGTTTTCTCATAAAGCAAAAACTGATCCGCTTGTTTCACTTGAAAAAACATAACTACGACGGTGTTCGTTCACGTTTTAGAGGCATTTGTTTCGATTACAATCGCCGGCATGAATTTTCATTGCAATGGAAATTGTTACGCCGGTTATTATCGCGATATCGTGCGTTTCAATCCATTATGATTTGAGTCGAATTGATCGCATCTAATGCATTTCACGTTTTGCCACGGTGCATTTGCCATACTGGTAATTATATTTTTACAAGGAAAATGCGAATGAATGTTTGATGAAGCATTTTAAAATACATTTCAGAACAGTAAGTGATCATTTTAATTAGCGAAATATATCATATTTTTAATAACTTGGTGGACGCGTAGATTTACGAAACATTCTCTAATTCTAATTAGTTGCATTTGGAGAACTTCATTTCTTTCGAGGTCATCTCATAGCTTTCCAATTGTCTATACTTTTTTTTCGTAGATATTTCCTTAGCTTCTTCGAAGTTCTTAAATAATTAATTTTCATATTATATACCCACGTAAGTTAAAAGAAAAGTCAGTCGTTTTCTTGAAGATTACTGCACGTATCATCCCCATTTACGTTATCTCACAGATTAGATTCTATAGTTAAAGAGAATCGTAGTCTTTTTATTCTGCATATACATTATTGATATTAATTGCAGTCGTTTGAACTAATTGCACGTTTATGCAAACGTTTTAGCAAATAAGATCGGAAACGAAATGTTACGCTTATTATTTCTTTGTCACGTTATCGTCGGTCCGTCTGGGTTTGCATCGGTAAAGGGGCATCACGATTTGCGATCTCGCGTTTCTGTAATGCACCGATTCTAAACGTCACGAAGTTGTACCGATAAGCGATCGTAACACGGAAACGCACCTGAGATTTAGGTCACCAGTAATAAGCGCGTTTCGTCGTGTACATAGATCTAGTTTACATGTAAGTACACAATTGTATCTTTCTACATTCTATTCTATTCTATTCTATTCTACACAAATTATTTTTCCTCTATTAAATTTGAGAATATCTCAATTTTCTTCGCCTCTGTTTCTTACTTAATTGCAATTAAGTAACTTCAATTTCATCTCGTCAAACAATAATTCCCATGATTTTTTGGCTTCAAGTCAGCACTTGAAAGAAAATAAGACAGCGTATCGTCAGCTTACGTACGACCTTCATTTCTCAAGGTTAAATAACTTAGAGTTGGTAATCGAAAAAGTTAGGGACACATAAAACAGAAAAAATGTGTTCTCATCGAGAGTCACCGTTGAGATAAACATTGGTATAAATGAACGATTATATTTGGCCTACTCAAGGCCGAACTTCTTCATAAATTGACCATCTGTTTATGAAGAAAGCACCGTATGTATGTGCAAAAACTGAGGCGCACGATAAAACACAGACGACCCAATAATGACCAAAAACTGTTTGAAGAGACCCGAAGCAGACAAAACAATTTATTCAGGAACAAGGTTGACCTAATTAATGAGCATAGTTTTTTAAAAGGCCTTCTAGAAATATCGTGAATCGTCCCGCACTTTCTATTCTTGAACATCGTCCAAAAGTGTGGTGCAATACGCCGGTTAAACGAAAGGATTTGGAAATGCGAAATTAAAACAAACAATATGTATATACAGAAAAAGATAATACCATTATCCTCATTATTTTCTTCTTTCATTCAATGACATAGAACAAAAATCGATCAGACAATGTCTTATTATTTAATGTAATTAGAAATTATTAGGTAATTACATATACATTTTCCAATTAAAATTGGTCGTGAATAAAACCTTCCATAAATTTCTTATACCAACGACGAAATGTTATTACTTATGCATTAATCAGAACTGTTCAATGAAATAGAACTTTCCCAGCTATAAAATTAGTCAAAGCTTCAATATTTTCCTAATTTTATGTCCCATCGATACCCAGCCATCCGAGATCCCTCGTTAACGTGGGCGTAACGAGACCAAGTATTTTCCTCGGGAAGTTCCATCGACTTTTATTCCCTGTCAATGTAAATGGTACCAAAAAAAAGGAAGGAAAAGCAGTGCAAAAAGAACCGCATGGTAGGAACAAGAACCCATGTGGAGGAGCTCGAGTCTGACCCTTACGGAAGTATCTACTTTGGGACAGTGCGCAGCCGGTTCGCGCAAATAGTGAGTTGTTATTAGCGCGCCTGTGGAACCGCAGTCAGTTGTCTAGAGACTCGCGAATGTGTCGGATCTTTTGGATGTGCTGTTCGATTGTGCTTAACACACGTGACATGAAGCACGGAAACGAGCAATTTTAATTTTGGTGTACGTGCTTCCTGTGCTTGTGTGCATATCAATTCGAGTTTCGTCATGGTAAGTTACTGTGTATTTTTCTGTTTTGAAATGAATGAATACTTTTTCGAGGGAATGATTCTTGTTTTCGAATGGGACTTAAGAATACAAAATAAGTAAGCGGACGTTTTAGAATACAGTTGTCAATGAAAATTTCATTTATTTGCTGAGCATAATTTTCATGAAAGCTGGTAAAAATTGTACAGTTGTTTTTACATGAACTGTATTATTTGTTCATATAATCTTACAACGGAACTATTCACAATAATATTATTTTACAATAACTATAACAACGATTGATCCGCAAATTCGTTCAAATTCATGAAATCAATACTTAAAATATTAACAGCTTTACAGAATTACCTACATAAACATAAATTGCTGTCTATAAACATTAAAGATAAATGCTAATTTTGGTCTTTAAAATCATGTTTGAAGCATACGATTCTTTAAACATTTACAGAAAAAGTTATCGTGGAAAAAAAAGTTATTTGCCATTTAAGTTTGGACTCGAAATGTTTGTTGAATCGGCTTGAACAAAATCATTCACGCGCAAAGATATCAAGAAAATATCGATTCGTTCAATACACGCGATTTACCAAGTGTTACTACAAAAGGTTACGAGTGCAACAAGAGTGCAAGCTGACAATGACCCCTGAAATAACTTGCCGTGACATTTTTTTAACCCAAAGTACATGTTACACCACTATGATATTTCCAGTAAATATTCGTAATGTATATGTACGTGTTCAGATATCAACTTTTTAACGGAACAAAGTATCAGTAAGGAATGGGATGATAATATTGTTTTATTAGTAAAAGTATGGCGAGAACCTATAGGGAGAAAAAATGTCAGGATAAAATGTAAGCGTAAAATAGCGTCTGAGAGAAATTATTGACAAAATTTAATTAAAAATTATCGATTAAAATAGTCGTTTCAAAATTAAATATTTGTTAATACGTTTCGCAATTTCGCTGGTGAAATTAATCACTTCTATTAGGAAATTGCAGTCAGATAATGTGTCGAAATTATTGATTTGGTGTGATTTCCAAGCGAACGTGTAGGAAATTGGAAATGTCGCGATAAATCTAGTAACTGTGATATTATTCAGAGAAAAAGATTTAAAAAGTACTGAACAAGGGACATGAAATAGGGACAAAGTTAATGAGCTCTTTACCTTAGAGCTATATAACAAAATGTAGTTTATTATAGAAAAAAAATATAAACAAACAGAATTGTATGTAATTATTCGAAACACTAAAAGAAAGACAGAACGGCGGTGTCATGATGATATCTTTTCTAGTACTCGTCATTCCTTTCGCCAAACTGCATCGTAAATGATAAAAAACGGGGAGGGGCATTTTTTTTGTCGACCATTTGATCACGTTCATTAATCATTTTAGTGGGAAACCATTCTCGTGTACGTTTTGTTGATCTTTAAGAAGTTTCTGCGAAAGATGAGATCACCCGTTCGGTTCGTACGATATTTTCTTTTCTGTTGAATTGTATAAAAAGTTACGAAAATCCTTACTAGTCGAAGTATGAAAATAGAAAGTTGACAAGAACACCTCTTTACTTATACAAATGTCAAGTAGATTTTAAACATCGTTTAAACAATGTAAAAGTAATAACTTAATATCTATTTTCAATACATTATCGACGTTGTTCTGTAAATTCAATTAAAACATGATTGTAACCATAATAATCAAATATTTAATCTAAGTCAACATTTATTCGTTTCCCTTCAATTCATTGAGAATCCACGAAAAACAAATCTTCTCTCCCTCGTCTAATGTTTCTCAACTGCTTTGACAATAATGTTTTCGTTCTGATCTCCGATTGGACATTCAGTATCTAAATCCCGCGTTCAATCACGGCTGTCCTCGAAACGCAAATGCAATCAGAGTTTTATTCGACCTCGCTGGGAAATCCGTTTTCGTTCGACGTAGATTCTGCATTTTCAATGCATATACATGCATATACATACATATATACATAACTACACTAACACCTGGTCACCGTATCCAATCGAACGTATCGAACAAGATGCACCTCAGAAAAGTTATTAGTCCTTCATTATACTTCATTATAGCAGCCCATCAAATTTGTCGAAGCTTGAAATTATATTGTTCTATACTTATCATTTGTTCAGTATTAATCTGGAAAGTCATAAGAATAATTTCAGCGTTAAACTGGAATTAGCTGCCAGAGATTTCGATTAGAGATTTTTCGGCGATGTTTCTAAAAAAAATGGCTGCTATTCGACGACTTGAAATCGTCCATCGTCGACTTATTCACTTGCGAATGACGTATTTGCAGCCTCCATAATCTGTCGTTCGCAGTTTCACTTTGCCCGATGCAGTTCTCGGACTATCTTCCCTTTCCATCCCCTTTTTAATTCCACTTCATTCATGGCTCAACCTCGATTCCTCACCTGCTTCATTTAATCAATTATATTTCTATAAAGGAAAGACATAGAATATAATTTCCATGCCAATTAAATACTATTAGAAGTTCAATTTAAATCTGCGTCTATTAATTTACCATTAATCAATTGAAACTAAAACGTTGTAGGGAACAGAACGGTCTCGGTGAATATACATTCAGAAATTAACCCCCTCAGAATGATTAAATTTGCAATAGTTCGAACAGCCTTCGAAAAGGATTAGGAGCTTCAAGCAAAAATCATTCGGAATCCACTTTGATCGCATCAAATAAAAAGCACCATAATCTCCATCTCGGCGCCCAAGATAACGACAGATTAGGGTCGCTAATGCGCCCGGGGGTGGCGTACGGGCCAGTGGAAATAAAAACAGAGTCGCACGCAGTTAGAATTCGTGAACGTAGTTTCGTAAACTCCCTTATACGGCATGCGGGGAAATCACGGCCGTGGCTTAGCGACGTATTGTTTGAATTCCTGTCGGTGCTCTGTTGTCGATTATACAGCGTGAATGGCAAGGCGCCAGGTCGAGTCAAATACCTTGCCCTATATGCACCGTCTTCGGCCAATATATTTAGGCACACTGAATGTACGGTTACCAGCTTGGAGAAATTTATTCGAAATTGGATAGCAACTGTACTTGACCAGCCGAGAGTGTCGAACTGGTAAGAAGATTCGCGTAGTAAGAACTTCGAAAGGGCAACGATATTCAAGAACAAGACAAACGCTCACGCTAATTGCAATCTGTAACGGCGTTCAAATCTAATTAATAACGTGACCAGTTAGTTACCTCGTGTAATGGTGCCGAAGGGAATTGACTGTCGGAAACGTTCTCGAAACTGTCGTCAGTTCGACGATTCCAGTGGTTACAATGGCAAGCATCAAGATGAAAAGGGAAAGTCGCGGACAATCGGTTTCATTGCAACGGTGCACCTTGCCAAGATGAGTCAGCCAGCCAGTGACTGAGGTGTACGTATAAACGCACGAAGTGGTACGAACACACGTTTTCCCGCACGTGTTGGCAGCGCCAGGCTGACCGGCATTCACGTGCTTCGCCGTGGAATATTCCTGTTCTAATTTAATAGAAACCGGCATCCGGCAAAGTGACACTTCGCGTTGCAGACCTTTCGTGTGTTCGCCGAATTTTGCTTTCCTGCACAATGCAACGGCGTTACGTAATTAACGAGAGACGCAACGACTAGAATACTTAGATCACGACGGGTCGTCGCGACGGATCGACGATGGCTTTTATCGGACGATTACGTGGCGTTGGGTAATCGAGTTCGTTAATGGTTATCGAATTGCAACGGGAATGGTAAACATTTACAGTTTTCCTTCAGCCTTCGGGATTTGCTTGAAATGAATATTTCATTGCCGTTTGATCGTTACCTTCGTTCGCGGTGATCCGCGGTTTCATATTTGTGAGAATTAACTGTCTGAAATGGCAGCCGTTGGACGGTATATTGCCCTTGGCCCATCCAATATATTTCTGTGATCATTCAATCATTTGGATGATTACAATCTTGTTACATATTTAATCTTTCGTGCAGCAAACGATTCTCCGGCACTTTCGTTACAATAGAAAAGAAAAAAATATATGCACTTTCGTGAAATGTGGCGCAGATTGTTCCAAAAGAAACTCGCGCGATAGCGCTATACTTATTTTCCAAAATATTTCGCATGCTTGAGTCGTGACTCATCGACCCTCGTAACTCTTGGAACGTTGTTACGGCATTGATTCTTTCTCGGCCGCGTAAACGGATTTGCAGCACTCGCCACGGCCAAGATCTTCATCAAGGCAAACGTCAACGATATTGTAACTCCAGGCCATTGTGTAAGAGAAAATCGAGTTATCGGTGGATTCAATGGTACGGTGAAACGTGAATGTCCACCCTCTCGTACGCATCGAAGTATCGCCGGACGTGCAATTAGAAAAACGTGTAATTTCCAACTGATCTACCGTGCCACTGTATTTTCGACGAGTCCAAAAGAAGAAAAAAGAAAATTCTTTACCACACAGTTCACGTATAAAAAGAAGTCGATCATTTCTCTTCTCTGCACAATCAGAGTGCTCCAAAAGTATAATACATCAAGAACGGTATTCCGTGAATTGCTTTCTTATAGATTTACGCACGTGTCGATAAAACGAGCCTGTGCACAATCTGCGAGGGGTGTAGCTGCGATTTTCGTTTTTCCCTTCGTTGTCCATTACGGGAAAGAAAGAAACCGAGTCGCTTCCATTCGTGTGAAATGAAAACTCACCGTATGCCACCATCTGTCGTGGGTGTTCATGGATAAATTGGGTCAATCGGTTTCCGATCCCAATCCCACCCGTGACGCATCATTCTTATTTACCCCGCCAGTTTTAGACAATTTCCAGGCGAATCGTAAATTCGACCATTAACCGAGACAACGGTCAGCGAGCAATAGTTTTTTCCTTCTTCCGGACGTAATTTCCGATTTCCATTGTGTATACACGACGGAGTTGCGTCTCGTCGAACGTCGTGCAATATCTGTCGAAAGTAGGCTTAACGATTTTAAACGACTCTTGCAAATTATCGACTTGACATAATACTTGATATAATAGTTTCGAATAAACTTTATAATTGCTGCCAAGCAGAACGAAAGTGCAACGAGAAAATTTGTTTTATAATTTCTTCAATGTAGAATGAGCAAACTTGTTACTGTTTACTTTTTACTTGTCAGGACGGGTTCACAGTTTAATGAGAACCTTCTGCTTCCTTTTCGCAGGGAATAAAAAGTTCAAGGAACATCCGTACTTTTTTGCTGCTATTAGTTGCGGTAGCATGTACAAGTGCATCGAAATGTAACAGGCTCATAGACGGGACGACAATGCCCCGTTCGAATGCAGATGGAAAATACCACCTGTTCATCACCATGTTCAACCGAACGGAAATGGTATTCTCCTACATGCCAAATACAAGATACAGTGGTGAGTGTTCTGAATAATTATACAAATATTTTCATAATTATGAAACGCAGAGGAATATTAACTTTAGATCTAGTATGTTCTAAAATATTTCCTACACCATTAATTACTTCGAAGCTTGAGGAAATATACTGGTTATATACGGGGAAAAATAATATTTCTCTAATAAATTTACCATAAATGAATGAAACTATTCTAAAATAGATGTAGTACTTCGAAATCAAAGTTCGATGAAGCAATTAAACATTATACTATACAATATCGACGATCTTCTGGCGAATGAGAAAAATTAATTCACGCATGGTTTCTTCAAAATGCGGGTCGACACCGTCGTAATGAACTTTGTCTTGAAAAGTTAAAGGGGCGTACTTGAATCAAATCGCTGAAAGTTTTAATTCTCTTCGCGACTACTTTGAATAGTTAGATGGACTCGAGCTTACAAATGACTTGTTTGTTTGGCAGCTACTGCTCAGAAACTATTCGGGCTCAGTGCTTTTAATTACTAATTAAATATTAGTATCGGTGAATGAAATAGTATTTTTGTTTATGAAATTTTCGTATTCATTATGGAACAATATATTTAATTAATTATAATTAAATTACACCTGCTTCTAATGATACAACAACAAAAAATGACCAGGAATTTTTTTTCTCTAATAATTTAATAACTGATATGTCCAACCATATAAATTAATTATATCCAAAAAGAAATAAGTAAGAAGGACACTTACATCGTTGCAAAAAAAAAAAATTATCCATTTAATATTGAAATGAATAACTTATTAGCCCACAGTAAGTACCTATTCGAATAATTATAATAATAATAGAAATGAATTCCTCCGGAGGAACACAATTCATATCCTTGGTCGCAAATAATTGCGCTAATAATTCAACACAGATTCAAAGCATTCCCATTCACTACTAGCTACCAATCTTATAGTCACAGTATCGGTATACCTCGCCGAGGAGCATCGTCGAACTCTGAATAGACCGACGAAGAAGAAAGATTTCTTTCCAGCCGCGTCTTTCAACAATAATGACGGCAATTATCGAAGAACCGAGGAACTTCGGGCGCATTATCACCCTCTGCGGGGTACCGTCAAATTTAGGGCAACCTGGGAATTCAATGCTCGTCGAAAACCACGTTTTAGATCGTAAAATCGAGCGCATAGTTCCTCGAAAATAGAGATGTTCCCGTTTTTAAATTCCACGACGAATCTCTGTGTATGTGCATCGTAAAAAACGCAGATGAAAAAAGAACGCCATGCCAATAGCGAATACCAGCTTGAACAAATGGCAAACAACGCTGGAATACAATTCCTTAAAAACCACTCCCCACCTTGCGAACGCAATTGAAATTTTTATTAAATATCCCCCAATTTCCATTCTACCGAATCAAACGAACGAGCGTCGTGAAAATTCGGAGTACCCAGCAGTTATTCAAAATAAAAAGGGCCCCCGCGTCAGACGGGAATCGCCGTGAGAAAGAAATACTCGGCGCAAACTGTCGAAATAACATTTAACTTCCCAATTCCATTCCGCCGAACAAACTCGACTACATTTCGCACGATTCGCCGCCGGAACTTCCCTCTCCTCATCATTCCACGGGATCCACCAACTCCCGTCCTCCTCCCCCATGAACTCGCCGCCACTCTAACAGTTCCCCCCCGTAATTACTTCGCCATCAACGGTGTCCCGTTCGATCCCTCGCCGAACAGAATTGTACCCCACTTTCGTCGCGCGGAACAAAGAAAAAAGAATCTCGCCGACGCGACGCTCGGACCGACGAAAAAATAGGCAATCGAAATCGAAACGAGATCGAAACCCCCGGACATTCATTGCTCATTCGCGACGGCTCCTGTTGAGGTCTGTCGTCAATCGCAGCGGATCGATCGCGAAAGATTCGCGTGCCTCCTTCGCGATTGATCGCCAAGCCAGAGGGTGGCACGTTTAATCCACTTCGTCGGCTATCAAGCGAAAAGCGCGATGCAATCGTCGAAAAATAAGCCGGCGTACGTGGACCGGAGACGATCCACGGTTACTAACGCATGCAAATCCGTGCTGTCGTTGAATTAATGCGCTGCGTAATGCTGGCCGGGAGCCAGGTGCCAACTCCGCACTCTGCGATCCAGTTCAACGGATGCGCCGAGTGCAACCGGTGCATCGGTGGAATCGTGAGGTCCGACGAAAGCGTTCCGAGCGAAGAACAACCGGTGACCCCTGTGTCCTAAGGTAACGGGTGTACCTGTGCCGGGGTACGAGGGAATCGGGTTTGCGAAGGAAAACGCGTGGGTGCGCACCTCGGGAAGATTTCGGCGGTCGTAAGGGTTGAAACGATCTCTGCGAGTCGCACGTAAGTTTTTGTTTCGTTGCAGGCTTTAAACGAAATGCGCAAGGAAAGATTTGTGCCTCCGGTTTGTCGCGAGCATAATAATAGATACAATTATGTATATAAAACTGTTGTCGTGTTTGTCGCGCATCGTAAGTGACGGCGATGAGGCACAAATAATAACAGAAATTTGCTTCTGCTTTAACTGCCAGGGCTAAACGTAATTGCACGCTGTCGGGCAGAACGGAAGCTCGAGTCACTTAATTAAACTTGAAATACAGTAAAATGGTAAGAAACGATCGTATCGTTAGTTTTTATGGTCGTTAAGTAAAGTTACTTGTAATTACGCCATTCTCGTGCTGTTTCGCTTCTGGTAGACACTTCGAAATTTTCTTGTACACCGGTTATTTGTTCTTTTAAATAAAAGTGACAATCGGCGAGATTTATATTAATTTACTGCGAATGTAACTGTTGAATCAAAACAATTTCCAGGAGGCACATAGAATTTCTTGCTTCGTTAATGAAGAAAGATCAATTTTCGCTCGTCACTTGAATAAAACGAACACGTTTCTTTATTTAACAAAAAGACGCACAAATTTCGTTTCTCATGCTTTAAAAAGATTAAAAAACCCGTAACTCCATTCCGCCTCGAGGTGCCGAAAAAAAGCAATTCTTCGAAAGATCGTACGAAAAGCTTCAAGGGGGAAGGAAGTCGAAAGGGGAGGAAGCCTAATGAGGAAAAAGGGATGATAGGAATTCACATTATCGGGAATTCGATTAAACCTTGTCGCGTAGACAACAAAATCTCTGCCATTTACATTCGAAGGGTTTCTGAAAGCGTAAACGCAGAAGCGATCAAGCAACCTGATAACTAAATTTACGTGTGCAAGCTGTGCGGACACCAGCGTTAATTCTAGCCATAAGTCGTAATGTGTTCACATTTTTAGGAGCGCTCTATACTCGGAGATTAAAACACGAATACAATTGCATTGTATTAAATAGATAGCGTGAAGTAGAACAATAAAATGGATCCGCGTGTAAATATGATGTATTCTCGCGACACACCTGTGGAAAAGTAAAAATGAACTGCCAAATTATTATCTTCACTCGTCGTCGTACGACCCAGCCCGTTAAATTATTCCCATATCCGGGCAAAAAAATAATTCGTGCGAGTGAAGAATTTCCACCACCTTAAAGAACATCTTTCTTTTTTTCGACGTACAGCTGCAGAATCGCGCGTACCATCGTCCCTTTCCTTTCGTTTCTGCGTAACAGCGTGGGAAACACGATATAACGACGAAGGTTTCGTTTAACTCTGTTTTCCCCCCTTTTTCGCAGTTAATTCTTCTAATTCAGGGTTATGGGAATGATCACGGGAGGTCGTGAGTCACTGTTTGCTGACGCAAGTCCGAATTTCACGACTGGATTTATATCGTTTCATTGCATATTTGACACGGCGTGAACGTAAAAATGGGAAGCCGTGAAACGTTGGTGGGATGCATTAAAGGGTTTAATATTGGGATTATTAGGAGGAAGCGAAGCTTAACCCAGACCTATCCTAGACCTAACCCAGACCTGATTGGTTGTTAGTGTTTATAGCAGACAGACGTAATCGGATTAAGCTTCTGACGGTTTCTATGTCCGCACTGAAAGTGACCATTTAATATTCGTTTCGTGAGGGGAAATTAGCGTTACACCGTTACTCATTAGTTTGATTCGTTTGTTAATGAAAAATTGCTATTTTCAGTGTGGTGTAGTAAATGTATTCAACTCTCTTTATAACTTTTCAAAGCTTTTCATAATTTGAGGCATAGAATCGATACTGGATTTTGTTAAGGATATTAAACATTCTTTCCAATTTGATTGAATAGTTTCTTCTACCTTCTGACACTTCCATTTGCACACAGTCGACTTAAATAGATATACATATTCTCTGCAATTCACTTCCTCTAAGTGAACGTTTATAGCTTCTACAAATTTACTTGAATTTCTGTGATTTAATATCTGTACAATCTTCCTTTGGCTAACAAAGTGTAAATGAATTATTTAATTGGAAATTTGCTTTGTGGGAGAAAAAGTTGACTCGCTTGAAACTCGAGATAACAAGGTTTCTCTATTACCAGAAACATTAAAATGTTCTTACAATTGATCGTCTGCGTACTATTTTCTTTAAAATCAAAAAATACGTTATCGTTGTTGAAATAAATTTACTGGAAGTTTTATTTGAGAATCATTCGGCAAACACGAATTTTCTTTTCACGAACATCAATACCATTCGTTGAGCAAATTAAACAGCAATCACCGCGTATCGTATATGTATATTAATTCCCGAAAGAACCTTTCACTTGAAAGCAAACTGTTCCTACAGACTGCAGAAGCAAATCAAACGAAACTAACACTTTGTATTCACAAATAAAAGGTGAAACATCAAATAAAGTAAAACTAATACTGTTTCCACAATTAACAATGCAAACCGTTTTGGAAAATAACAATGAATGGAAATTCCAAGAAAATGAGCGTTCCCGTTAAAAATGCGATCAAATAGATCTATTATAGATTCGTGAAGAATATTTATGATCAACGTTTAAGTGGTGACTGACTATACGAAGTAGTCGCAGTTTGCGAAGACCCTTAATACTGGAAGCCATAAATGCTCTAAACATCTACGTGTTACGTCCCTGACGTATACGCACGAGCTGAAGTAAAATCGACTGGAAGGGAAGGAACATTTGGTATGTCGACAGAGTGCTTCCAAAGTCGTTCAAGTTCATACAGAATCATGAACTCGACAAGTTCGCTAGTTGGAAACTCCCAACACTCGCCGATTTCCATATTGAACGTTATCATCGACTCTAATCTCGGTATTTGCCATCGATTTTCCACGATTTTGCAACACATTTTACAGGCAAACGAATAATGAAAATATCCCTCACGATATTTATTACCATTTCCAACGTGTTACTGTTCTACATACATTGAATAATATATCTCTCTAAAAGGCAAATGTTATTAAATTGTTACGCAATTTAATTCAATAACGTTGCAGAATATTAACGCAGTGCAAAGGTAAACGAGGGAGAGTATTTTCAATCATCACCAATCATCGATACTACATCACTCAATCAATAATGCGATTTCTCTCATATTCATTTATTACCACAGCAATGGGGCGGATATAAAATTCGTTCCTTTTATGAACTCCTGCGGCTTCGAGCTTCGTCCAGTTCGAGTACTCGTGGTTTATATTAAAAAGTACCGCGAAAAAAAATCGTGCGCGCCTTCAATATATCACCGGGGTCCACGGTATATCGTGTTTAAATCCAAGTTATAAATAGCAGGCCACAGAGTTCTATGTACACAAGCGTCTATATATCTATTTTGGACACGCGAATATTCCTTCGATACATGGAGATTATATAAACACGAATTTCCATGTCGCCCGTTTCTATCTCACAGCAGCTTTTTTTTCCCCCCCATTGGAAAATCATGGCTAGCCGTTTATGCTTCGTTTATTTGTTCTTAATTTCAATCAATCGCTGCTTCGATCTCGCCGAACTCTGGCAAACGTTCAAATGAAACTAGCTAAATTAAAACATCGACTTTTATGATTATCCTAGAAGCTTCTGGGATTTTCCTGTCCATTCGGAGCGTACGAATGGTTCAAATGGTACTTTGAAAATTCTAATATTTAGTTATTATTGTTGATCAAAATTGATGTGCGGCGAACGTATTTAGCGAATGTATTATTTAATAATTATTATTTTTGCACAGTGTACAAAATAGGATGTTTTTATTTCAGTTATCGTGCAGACGGACAGTATTGGCGTGATACCGAGGAAATTCACGAGGTTTCTGATATCTGCTGAACCAGAAAACGAAGATGACGGAGTCGAGAGTGGTGTGTTCGATCTTCAAGACGAGACACTGACGAGATATTCTGAGAACTGCCCAAACGCCGTGGTGGAGACCTCGAAGATGCCAAAGGAGAAAATTACAGTGGCCTGGACCAGCCCTTCCGAAGGTAGCGGTTGCATATTTATCAGGTGAAGGGATATTTCAATAACAAGCATGAAAATTAAAATGATTTCCCTCTCCGTGCTTTTCCATGGAATGCATAATAGCAATTTTCGTCCCGTCGATATTGCGTCGTTTCCATTCTGTCCCCCGGTGGAGTATTTAATATTTTATCGAAATTTAATTCCGTTTGATATTATACAAATCTCATTCAAATACTTCGCGATGCCATACATTTTCCTCGCAATCAGAAGTAAAATACAGTGGACAATTTAACAGATTTCATTTCGAAATATTCAACATTCCGCATTGCGAATTGCATTCTCCAAATGTAATATACCATTTTTATCATTTTTCGTCTCGCGATGGCATGCGTTGTCTTTCCGTTGGGATTTCAACAAATTTATTCGTAACACCTCGAAGGCTAGAAAATATCTAATTCAAGTGGAAATTCGAAATAATTCATATTTTGCGTAACAAAGTGCCAATAATTGCAACCGGCGCCAAAACGAAACACTCCGAGCTTTTTCCGTCGCAATCATCTTACGAAAACAGAACCATCTCTACATTTTTTAACAACCTGCAGCGCTTTTACACCTGCTCAATAGATACAGCATCCTGCCTCGTTTTCATGTTTCTAAATGTTGCTTCAGCCATAAGCAACAGCGTGTCCTCATTCGTCATTCGGTGTAAATCATCGAAACCGAAAGTCTCTGCCCATTTCGCCCAACATTACGAATTAATACGATCTGAACGACGGGAGCCCTGTAACACGCGTTCCTCCGTTTGTTTCTCTCACAGGACGACGATATTGGAAACACCAGATACATGGTATATGGATGATCCGAACTTAATGCTGAAGATATGTCAAGACTCGAAGGCTGAGGCGGACGATCAAGGGCCGGTGCTGCAAGAGTGCGGCGCCTGCGACGAGGCAAAGTACGAAGTTACTTTCGAGGGACTTTGGTCTAGAAATACTCACCCCAAGGCACGTAAGAGCAGCCCGTCGGGTAAAATCGACAAACAGAAATTGATTGAGTCGCGACCGATCGCTAGAAGCGTCTTAAAGAGCTATTTAGAAACGAGGAAGGAACAGCTCCTTCTCTATGTTTTAGCGAAATTCATTTTGATCGTGGAAATGGTAGATTCACTATTCGATTTTAACTAATTCATTATTAAGATAGAAGCTAATTGGAGTAAATGTTTCTGTACATATTCGATATCAGTTTAATTAACGAGGGACTGTGTTTTCAAATAAGTTCTGTTCAATTGATAAACTAAACGGTACGAGTAACAAGGAACACTGAATTATTTTGCGGCTGAAATTCGGCAAAGCAATTTCTAAGTAAGTTCCTTTGAACAATTCCTGGAAGATGTGCAGAATTTCATTTCGAATAATCCACTTGCTACGAAACACAATACTTTGCGAATGTATCAAGAACCGTATCGGGATACCCGAAAGTTCGTGTGGTGCTATCTCAATTCCACTTTGAATTCTTGATTCTGAATAAGGAAGACCGTGTTGCTTTATTGGTATCGGGTTCGTACAATAAAAGGAATCGAAGCTGTGTACTTCGCGCCGTGAAAATGGGTCGGAGGAAAGTTCAATGAAACTTTTTTTTCTTTGAAGCACTGTAGTTCGATCGTGCAACAACGTTGTACAGAAATATTACCGAACGGATGAATTGAGATGTGTATTCATTTCAACGGTTTCCAATATATGGTCCAATTGAGATAATAGGCTCTGTTCTATTGGAATTCGTGCGTTTGTCCAGTGATTGTGGAACGTTCGCAGTGCAACAGATACGAAACACCTTTGCCCACATTGTAATACATTCTTTTGTTTCACAGGATTTCCCTAGCAAAGGGTGGCTTATTCGATTTTCAGATGTTATTGGCGCTTCTCATACGGTGGATTACAGATTTTGGAGGTACAATGGAATGGCCAGTACCGGTTTGCGTCAGGTAGCTGAGCTTGGGTCAACCAGGAAATTAGAATCCGAACTGAAAGATCAAGTAAATATTATTATTTAAACGACAATGGTGTACCATATAATAGCAATTCATTTACAATCGAAGAATTTCCTTGCACTAAATTGATCAAAATTAATTGAAAAATTGTATATGAATTTTTGTTTTTTACGATATGTTCCTATTTTGTAGAGTGAACATATCAGGACCATAATTAAAGCCAGAGGAATAAGTTACCCGAACGTTACTGGGAAAACTTTTGCAGTCTTTCGTGTTGACCGAAAACACCATCTCATGTCTTTAGTATCTATGCTTGGTAAGATTACTTCTGAAACTAATCTGTCGTTCGATTAACTATTCGACCAAATTATGCGAACTTTTTGGAAATATATAAAAATTCCGGAAAATTCTTGACAGTTCCAAGAATACCGGACACTTCGCGTTAAAATTCACGGAACTCCGGTAAATTAATGAAGTTCTACAAATAAAACGCGAAAAAAAACGTTGTTACAGACCCATCACCGGATTGGATTGTCGGTGTGTCAGGTTTGGAGCTCTGTCTGACAAATGGCACTTGGATCGAACACAAAGAACTCAATTTGTACCCTTACGATGCGGGCACCGACGATGGGATCACGTATTTGGTAAGCAATACTCGTCGAGTCCATTCGCTTCAATATTAATTTTCACAAAATTCATTTACATTCAATTCAACAACAGAACATGTGTTCGATTGCGCTTTAATCTATTCGAATTTATATTCGAAAAAAACGAATATAAATTCGAAAAAATTCAATTGTTACAAATTATAAAATTAAAACTAGTGCGTACTATAAAATGAATATAAAGTGAAATATTTCCCGCAATTAATGCAATAACGTGAAATTGGCATAGCGATAACTAATCTAATATTTTTATAATTATATCCCCCGAATACATTTAATAATCTCCCTCCGCGCGATTCTTCATTACGTCAAGCGAAATCCAAGAAAGGGTTCGGGCGAAAGGGTAGGCTCCGTCGTCGATAAACAAAAATTTCAAACGATGGGCGAAAATGAGAAAGGTTTTTCTCAGTATTTCTCAGGAATAGCAGAATGGGCTCGTTCGGAGAGGCGAAACGAACGTCGCGTCGGCTGTCGGCCGCGGAAAATCGCATAATAAATTCGACAGCAGCCTCCGAGCCTTACAATTGACAATGGGTCGCGGGTCATGCGAAAATCGCTGACGGCGTCGGAGTAAACGCGCAGCGACGCTTTTCCGGTCTGCCGGAAATTTCCCTCGTCGCATACCGACACCTCCGGTTTTTCGGTTCTCCGGGCGTGTAGTTTCACACTCCGCGTTCCTATGAATCGAAAAGCGTATACAAACGAGAAAGAATAATCGCAAATGACCTCTCAATAAAATGAAAAAACCGAATATGCATAAACTTGTTATTAACTCAAATTCTTATTTTTATATGAATTTCCGTTTAGATCAATAAGTTATATATACACGCAAAGATATTCCATATTAATTAGTGAAGTAAAATATTCAATGAATATTAATATTATTATGTGGCAAGATTGACTTTTCATACAAACTGTTCAAATTCAAAGATAAAACTGTTTATCAGATTGTTTTCGAAGATTTAAGAAATGGTTTCTATGTTTGCAGTCGCCGGATTCGCCAACCGAGCCACAGGAACCCATTCGTCAGATAACGTCGTCTTATCCAAACGACTCGAAATCTCCGTTCTATGATCCTTCCGGTTTGGACATGAAACCTCTTGCCAGGCTTTACCTGAACCGTCAGAGGCTTTACGAGAAAGCATGCGAGCATGTGCCAGGGGAAACGGTTGACACAGGTGCAACTGATGCAACAGATGTAACAGCTGGCAATAATCGCAAAAATAGCAAGTATTGCTTCCGTATTGCTTCTTTTTATTTTCTGACCACAATAATGGAGGCCCTAAATTGACGGAAAATTTTGTCGCGATCTGAAATTTCCTATAGCCCTATACTACTTTATAGTGCTACACATATACGTGAATCATTAAACATGATAATGTTTAAATGCCGCACCGATTCGATGGGGATAATTATGGTTGGGTCAAGTTGACCCGAATGTAATTAAATTGGGAAATATCAGACGTTTAAGCTTGTTGGTGACATATGTATACGTAAATGAATGGTCTCCATGTCGTGATTCAGTTGCTTAATTACTGTTAGAAATGTTCAAGCTGATTGTCTCTGAGGAAAGGGGGGCCACGAAGCTTGAAAATAGCTCTTCCATTGAGTATGTCTGTTTATCTGCTAGATATCGATGCGAGTGTGCTATAGATAATTCTGAAGAAATTTACATAAATTTAATTAAATGTAATTCAATTCGAAATTGCAATGGAATATCACTTTTTGTATTACTGTAGTAATTAAATAGTACCTCTATTTCTATTTTTCCGCGCATCGCTTCGTTTAATGATTAGATATTACATATATGGCGAAAGAATGATTAAATAAGCGGGAATTAATTATGCTCTACAATTTTCACTGTTGTATATTCAAAGGTAATTATTAGTTTGCAATATATACAATAAATGATATAGCTTCTTTTTTTTCGTAGTCAGCTGCTGAATATTTAATTAGCTTAATTAGATACGTCAGCATGATAGCAACTTTAATCTTCATTATCCTAAACTCGTTCATTCGTTCCACAATTCTTTGTAATGTTCATAAACATTCATCAATGGCATATTCGCATAGTGTCAGAAGATTCATTCGTTCGCCTTACAAAAGAAAGTTCCCTTTGATCTTTTTTGATATCCGTGGACGCATTTGGCAACTGTATCTTCCTCGACACACCTGGAAACTATTTATCAAAGGGTCTATCATTTAAATTTGCAACCCACATTAATAATTTTTGTTAAAATATTCCATTACGGTTTGCAACATTTTTTAATTGGCTCCTCAATCAACTTCCTTTTATATTCAAAGATGATTAAATTTATTACGCCCGGAATAAAGGAACAAAAGGGTGCAATATCGATTTTCAAGAAACGCGAGAGTAATCGAATAACTCTATTAATTCCGCTAATATTTTTATATAAAATTGGCTCAAGTTATACCAACGTTAATTATAAACAAATACATAGAATTACATTATATTCTGTTTAACCGTTATCTCCACGATTCCCATTGCGTTGAAACTATTTTCAAGGAAGAAACGTCTTCATTTTCTAAAAATTCATTTTCAAAGAACAAACGATCGGAAAGAAAAACATCTTCAGTGATTATCAGCTGCACTGTTCTCGGTTCACTAACGACGAAGATATCAGAAAAATTATTCTAACATGATTTTCTAACTGCCTCATCGAGAGCTCCATATCAGGAACATTCGCACGGCAAGAACGCAAATACATGCATGACCTTTTAAAGATGACGTTGATAAGCAATACAATTTTTGTCGCACACAGAAGCCTGTCGAGTGACTCCATGGGGCCCATGGAGTGCTTGCTCTGTGACGTGCGGTCGTGGCAGCCAGCTCAGACAACGACATTACAGGGATGAAGGTGCTGCGATGCTGAACAAGTGCAACACCTCCCTAACTGACAGGGCGACGTGCTACGGGAAGAATCCTCACTGGTAATTACCTTCATTTTATCCGCTACTCCGCACCAATAACCAAACACCTTGCTACGTTTTTATTGAATTTTTGAATTTTTATTTAATCGATGATCAAATTCGATCTTGTTAAGAGTGTGAACGAAACATATGTAGCGTTTATTTTGAAAGTGGTGCAAGTCCATTTTTTGTTGTTCTTTTTTTACTAGTTATAAATAAAAAGTTTACACTAAATTAATCACAAGTCATGTGATATCTCCACTTACACCACCGTCAAAATAAACGGTCCATATGTCTGAGAGACAATCCCGAATCGAAACTACGTGCTGCATGGTCAAACCCGATTCTCCAAAACCGGCGAAACCGACGCGACGCGACCGTGTCCGAATTCTCTCGCGGCTTAAGAACCGAAATCGCGGAGAACACTGGACCGGACGTGCTCCTACGACAGTTTGTAATCCAGGCAAAGGCAAACTGTTGGAATTTTAACGACCCGGCATTGTGCCGTTTCAGCGACACTTGCCTCCCGTTCGCCGGCTCGTTAAAGTGCCGAGAGCTTATGTTCAGCGGGTCGGACGAACTTGTCGAGGTACCTTTTGAATTTCGAACGAGACTGCCAATTATATGATTTCACGCGAAATTACCGAGCCGATCGGGCTCTCGCCTGTCGCCACGGATTTAAGCAGCGTAGGAAAGGAGGCTGATCCGACTCGCGTGAATTCGCGAATTTCAATTCAAATCTCTAGAAGCTTCAAGTCCTCTTGCTTCCAACCCTTTGACTCCGTCGCGGTAACATTGAAACTCGTCTACGCGATCGGAAATCCTCGAGTTATGGATGCAACAATTGCAAAGCATATCGAATCGAAACTGGATCGCTGCCTCCGCGAAAAACGAGAGTATATCGTAATAAATCTACCATTCAGTGTACTCGATGTAATAATAGAAATTCGTGACTCTCAGCCGACAGTCCATAAATCGTCATTCGTGTTTAATTCCAACCGGCATCAGTTAAATGCTGATTAACTCTGCAAATTCAAACTGTTCGCAACATCCTTCTCGTTTCCTGCAGTAGCAAAGGGGGACGTTTCGCCGCGTGGCTGGACACCGATATGTGCGCGTTGGATGAATGGAGCAGCTGGAGCTCGTGCACGACGACCTGTGGATCAGGGCACAGGACCAGGTCGCGGAACTTTCGGGAGAAAAAGCATCGTAAACAATGCAAATCGATACCGGACGGGCCGGAACTTCAGCAGACGATCGACTGCGAGAATGTTCCGTGCACCGACGAGGATCTGGACGAGGTAAGAGAGCCGTCTAGCCAGGAGGAGGAGGGTGATAACGATCAGGACATTGGTGACGGGGAGGATTACGAGGGAGAGGAACCGGCGGTGGAGGTAACCGAGGAATGGATGCAGGTACAGAACCTCAGATAATTTGCAACGAAATTACTAACTTGTGGGAAAAATTGTAGAACGACATGCGATCCGACGAGGATGGTACTAATAATTTTCATTTTTTGGACGCGTAAAGTTAGTTTCTCGGCTGTTTGTTTTTACGTCCGTCGATACGAACGACAATTTTCTCGTCGATCTATGGAAAACTGGCTTATTTTTCAATGCAGTTCCTAATTTCAATGTCTCTTGTTTATACTACGTTAATTATTTACTGCGCGGAGGATTGTTTAATTGACGTTTCTTGATGTCACTTTGGCTGTAACATATTTTCTATGAGTCTCTCAAATATGTTATCGGAATTATCGCGATGATACAGGGAGTAACGCAATGTGTATTTGATTAATTAGTACCATGCAACGCATTAAAGATAAATTGCTTGACCGTTAATGCTATTTGTGAATGATGCATATTGTAATAGATTTATCGTTGACTTTCTTTCAGCCATAACGTTTATGGTATCGTTTAATAAAGTAATAACGACTGCAATATAGGTGTTGCTGATATTAATTTAAATTCGAACAATTGATATTTGTTTTACTCCCACCTCTAATCATCTATATTAATTTATAATATCGAGTAACAAAAATATTCATTCGTCACATGTCATGAAATTTATTAACAAACTATCGAACACGGTATTTACGACAATAACGAAAAATCATATAAAACATCGTCTTTCTGTAATAACTTGTGTACGATGCTCGATTCATCACTAACGATCTCGAATTCTTCAGAACAATCGTTCCATGCGCGAGTAACTATAAACCATACCTGCACCATTTCTCGCAGATCCATCCATGGTACTGGCATCCTCACGTAAGTCGAGCGATTCACTCGCGAGAAAAATGAAATCAACGACCCACTAATTCGAGGTACGAGTGAGTCAGAAATAACGAACAAAAATTCTCTCTTGTACCGTAAAAGAATGAAGATTGTAGCGTACAGTGACCTAGTTAAATAATATTTGCAATTACTGTCGGAAAGTTAAGCAACTAAATAAAATTAAATAACAGTTTTATTATATTTCCATTATATTATACATATATATATTTTTTTTGCTTTTTATTTCTACACTTTTCGTTGTCCTCGTTGTTATTTGCACAGTTATCATTTTGATCCGTGCCATTTATTTATCTCTTTCTTTTAATATCGAAGCAAAAGTGTTACATAGAGTTCTTTTTTTTAATATTTATAATTGTATAATTTATTCCACTCTGCCCACTCAGCACAATCATGAGTCAGAAATAATTTGTCTTCATTTTATTCTTCACTTCACTACTTCATTCTGTATAACATCATGTTTCAAATCTATAATATTACATTTTATCACGCAACTGGTATTCAATTTTTAATAAATAAAATCGACTAACGTTCATTCTACGTTGCACCATTCAATTTGTACATTTTTCTGCGTTATTCTACAGTATTCCACTTTTCTCTTCGTTATAATAAATGCAATAATTAGATCAGTGACAATAAATAATTTTCAATCAATTTATAATTTGCATGTTACTATTTATTTTATACTAAATACCATTCCATTTATTGAAATGGAATACAATTTGATTAAAAATGTTAAATCATTAAAATAATCGAGAAATAAATTACGATAAACGGGCACAATATTATCGCAGAGTCATTGGATTTAACGATGATAAATAAACTCGAATGGGTAACGTGCAAATTAATAAAATTTTAATATGCAGCATCGCGTATACAACTCGATCGTAATATTTATTCCTCCGCTAGAAATGTCCAGAGGATCGTTACACGCAATGGTCCCTATGGTCGCCATGCAGTTCCAGTTGCGGCCCCGGTGTTCAACTACGATCCAGATTGGTGAACAAAAATTGGAGCAGCTTGGGCGACAATGATGACGATCTGAGCCTTGAGGAGTGCAAGCTACAGCAGGCCGCTTGTGTAGCCAATATTCCAACGTGCGATTTTACGAAAGAAGAAGCTGGACGTAAGTTAAAGAATATTCACTGAACAATAAAATGAATTTCCATATTTCTTATAATTTTTCATTTGAACAACAACGATGTGTCGCTTAAAGAACTCCTAAAAGTGTTCTAAAAAAATATAAATCAGCAAAATATATTACCTCTTGCATTTCCTCAAGAGCGTAGTATAAATTGAGAGAAATAATATTCTAAGCAACATGCTTGGCATTTTCCATCAAAAATAATGTGACCACCCGTGATTTTGCATTTGTTACAAATAAAAGCGAAAGGTGAAAGCCTTTGCAGCTCCATCGTTGATTCATCGCGGGCTTTACAAGTACCCTCGTATTGTTCCTGTAAATTATGTCTGCCCGTCGTGTACGCAACAACAGCAGCTGATAATCGCTGTATATTATTATAAACTTGATGTACTAACACCTGCAGCTGCTGCAATTAAGCGTCACGACCTATTGCTGTTAAAGTCGTATCGCGACACTGTGAATTCAACGATAGCGTTTAACTTGTGTTTACCGTGCTGCTTTATTAACATTAATCGTTTTTCCCACGTAAAACATCGGCGATACGTCATTTTCGAAGGTAAAAGCGAACGAACGAAATTCTTTGTCGAATAAATTACTGTTTCGCCCCTTATACTGCTGTATAACAAACTTTTCCTGATTGGGCATCCTTAAGTAGTACGGTCTGTGATATGGCAGACATTCTTTGTAAGTAGTAGGGGCTAATATATGCGGATGACTGAAACGTTTCGCGCTCTCGGGTACATCGACTACTTTAAACAATAATGAACATTTGGATATTAACAAAATAGTTAGAATTATAATGTTTTGAATGCAGAAATACGTATTGTATTAATATGGAAAATTTATTTAAACTACTTCGAAATAACTAAACGTGGAGAACGTTTGTGCGTAATATTTATGAAACGAAAGTGTTATCGTGACAGTGGTAAAATTATTAATAATAATTAATTAAACTGCTTACAGAGATCTGCAGTGAACCGATGAAGAAAGGTCGATGTAATGGTAATATTTTACGCGCGTATTTCGACAAACAAGCCGGTCGTTGCCGTTTATTTAGTTATTCTGGCTGCGATGGAAACCGAAATAACTTCCAAACTGAGCAGGATTGTAAAAATGTGTGCAGCGAATTCCAGAGTAAGTTATACATTGGCAATTGACATGTTTAAACAATCTTCTATGGAAAATCTCTTGTCCTCCTTGGAAATTACATTAACACGGAATATTTCATGATGTGAATTGATATTTGAAATGAATTAACGATCTTAGAGATATCGGAAACAGTTGCGAGACGTTAAAGGATTTATTAAAGCACAAACTAATTGTTGCAAATTATTCTGAATCATGCTGGTATTTTACAAAAATCTGTAGGCATAGTCGAAATGCAAAGTTGAAACTAATGTTCCTAACAAAATCTTCACCCTTGTTCTGTGCACGCTACCTTATAAACAAATACAGGGGAGCTAAGAACAAACTTGTCGGCTATAATGAAAAACTATAAGGTGTCTCTCAGCAGCGTCCTCAGCTATCACATACCTGCGCAGGAGCAACGCAGCACGAAGGCAAAACGAGCTCACCATGGTGACGCTAATGAATTGCATTATTCCATCCGGCAGATTCAATTTCCGAATTCCACAGTTTCAATTTTAATTATCGTAAAGTTCGGAGCAATATAATTTTGTCGCCTCGTTCGTTAAAATAATCAGCATTTCTCATTATATTATTAATTTAATTGATCACTACTAGAAAGAAAAACCTCGTAGAACACAATATTCTTTAGGCACATATTCGACATGAAGTAAACTTTATATTTAAGTTATTTGACATTATAATATTCGTTTTATTTCAATATTTATATATTAGAAATTGACCGCGCGTAAACTAGTGTTGTTTTAATTTAATGAACAATATGTAATATCTATTTTATAGAAAGTCTAGAATTCAAAGGCATACAAACGGATAGTCAAGTGATGGAATCACCTGGTAACACAGAGGATATCGACTGCCAGGTGTCCGAGTGGAGTAACTGGTCGAAATGTGTAAGATGCCGTGGATATACCGTCAGCGCAAGACAAATTCTGGTAAGCAATCCTAATAAATATTCTATTTTATTTTTGTATCCACGATAAGATCAAGATTTTTTTATTAATACGCCTTCTTTCAAACGACACATTTTAGGTACCACCTAGAGGTAATGGTAAGGACTGTCCGAAAAAATTGCACCGCAAGAGAAAATGTCATAAGATTCCACCGTGTTGTACGTATTATTTAAACACAAATGAAAACTATATTTAATAGAACATTCTAAGGGATTGGCTCAATGAAAGTTTAACTTGCAGCCTTGCAAGGCGATGGACCTGAACGGCGTACATATCGTGATCGAAGTTCCAGTGCAGAAGAAAATGAGAGTGAGTGTGATTTATTTATTTACTATAACAATTGCAACCGTTAACTAATATTTTCGCCATATTCCAAACGAACGTAATTCAACAATTCATGTATCGCAATATTATGATTGATACCAATACGATATGATTTATAACAGTTTCAGTTGACTGCAAAATGACACAATGGTCCAATTGGTCACGTTGCACTGCTACTTGTGGAGAAGCGTCACAATACAGGACGAGAACAGTCAAAGTTCAGCCCCTTGGACCAAGGGGTAAATTATGTCCAGCTTTGGTAGAGTACAGGAAATGTCACACAAAACAATGCCCATAATAATGTTTATCCAGACTTTTTACATATCCATTTTCTATTTTAATTTGACTTTCAACATACCCGAATCAAGTTTATACTTAAACTTCCCTTATGTATGTATCATTAATTCAAGCGCAATATCACGATTGCATCGGGGAACTATTATGAAAGATTATACATATATCATTTTTTGTAATTTTTTTTGAGTGTCATATTTTTAAAGAATTCAGTTCGTACCACGGCTGTATAGAGACAATCGATACCTAATGTACCATGATAACTCTTTACGATGTTGGCTTCTGAGACGCTTGATGCATTGATACATAGATTTTGTGAAGTGCAATTATTGTGCAAACTTTTTTCATGATTTTATTATTCCAATTAAACCGGAAAAATGTTTGATGGAACATTTTGCATGCCGTATTGTGAAATGTATATCTGTTATTTACGAAATCGATATTACGTCGGGAAAAAGTTCTTCATTTGTAGAGAAATAGGGAATGTTGATAGTAAGTTTTAAAAACAATTAATATAATCTAACGCACAAAATATCGTGCCACGTCTCGTCTGTTTGTTATATTAAATCTTCGGAATTATGTAAACATTTGAAAATAATATAAGTAGGTATGCATTATAATTGTATCATAAAATTGACTAGCATTTTACTTTTGTATAGTAATTGTTCTTTCGGTTGAAAAGCGCTGCATTCCATATAATCGTAGAGGAACAAAAAATTACGTTATCGGGAAATGATAATTCTATAAATCAAATGAATACAGACAGGAACAGTATGTGCAAGAATTTTGAAATTTTATCGCAAGACACGTATGTTGTAATTTGAAATTTAAATTGCTATTAAAAAATATTCCACAAATTTTAACAAACAAAATAACCCATTTATAAAAACAATATATATTTATCTGTACAAGTATTATTATGAAATATATGTTTGTGGCATTTACAATATAAGATTTAAGGGAATATAGATCTCAGTTTGAAGCCAGATATTTCAATTAGTGTTTATTAAAATTATAATCTAAGATGTAAGTAAAATTAATTAAAGAAATTCTATCCATATCGAAGAATAATTGTAAATGAGAAATACTAATGATTCTAATACGGTATTATCCAAAAGCTTAATCCAGCACTATTTTAAAATAATATATAAAATGAGCCTAATAAACTTTGACAAAATTGATCGATCCTATCGATCAATTTGCTGGTTGTTTCGCAATTTTTCTTGATCAAATTGTTGTATTTCCCCTAGTCTTGTGTGATTAAGCTTTTGAATAATAGTATATATTATCACATATCGCTAGATGATAAGACCTTTATTTATTAATAAATAAAAACGTAATTACATTACTCGGTTCACTTGTACTTGACAATAACGACATTGTCCACAATATATAATATGAGATGATGTTCAAAATTTACATTGTTACTAATACGAATCTAATAACAATCAATAGATTAGCAATCAGTATTAATAATAAAATCCGATGTAATCATTTTTATTCAATATTTATTAAACAATCAAATATTATTAGTCAGTACAATATTGATTTTATTTACACCTTTATCACAGAAGCAATATCGCTTTTACAAATAAACAGCTTTGTACTCTCATTTCATTGTTTCGAACGTGGAAGATATAATAATGCTACAAAACACCAGATTAATGATTTCCTTTGTTATTCAATATTCATAACATGTACACGGTTGAAAATTACTATACAGTTTATATCTATTTTTAATAAACCATATTGTAACTGTAGGTAATTTATATTTTATAATTATGCAGCTGAAACGCTGTAGCAAATGATGAAAAATTTAACTATTTCGTGCTAAAGTTCAAAAAGGACCTAGTTGCTTTCTTTTTAAGACTCCTGGTTATCATTAACTTGATCATCTAACAAAGGAGAATATGTCAGCATAGTGCTATCACTTTTTGACGTTTCTTTTAATAAACTGCCCTCTACCTTTTGTTTGATACTTTGCAAAATGTTACCCTGCAAAAATTCATACATAAATACATGGTTAAAACGAAAAGGCAACAAAGCATGTAATTTTAAATTCAAATTCTATATTAATATTATAAATAATAGTTATTTGCTTTTAATGTTTTCCTTACATTTCCATGATCTGGATTATTATGAATAATCTTGACCTTGTGTCCCTTCTTCAACGATTTATTAATGTTATTAATTTTTATTACTAAATCATGCTCATCAATTTTATGCTTTAAGATGAACAGCTTCGTAGACTTTCCCTTTCTTTTATTGCTATGATCTTTGATCGCCTCGTCCACTTGCGTCTCTTGTAGGCGATCTACAAGCTTATAAATGTCTCTATCATTTTTAAAAGAATTATTAAACACCTGTACCAATTCAAGGTTCCGCCTCTTGGCAATTTTCTGAGCTTCTTCAAGTAAAGTAACAGTAACAGAATTGTCTAGATGTACAAGCGTGATCCTAGGAATTCTCATAGTCTTTCTTCTCGGCTTTGCCACATTATCTACATCCAGATCGGTTGAATAATTTATGCCAAAGCTAATCCTGCATTTCAAAGAATTACTTTGCATGCATTGACTGAGTTTATTACCATTCCTCAGTGTACGCAAATTACTCAAATTACATATAACATCAATAATTTTTGGTATCCGTAACATTATTACTATTATCAAGTACCATATATATTTTCAAGCATCAATTCGATTTCATTCGATTAATTATTAATTCGATGCATCAATCTGAAACAAAGCAAAGGAATAAGGTTAGGTCTAGCTCATTTTTTGCCATACATAATAATTAATGTTTACTGACTATATACAATATATACAATAATTTGCCAAATTCTTTTATTATTTATATTTATAACGAAATATGGGTAAAAGTATGACCATTAGAATATCGGATTCATTCTTCACGTGGAAATATCGTATTGCCACCATATTATTTACAGTGATCAGTATTTCAAAATTAACCCTTTTTTTCACTTAAAAATAAAACAATTTTTATAAATAATCAATTAACAATTGTTTGAATATAGTAATTTATTATTGTAATAGCTTTTGAAGAAATCTAATATTTAGGGATAGGAATTCAGCAACCAGAAACCCAAATGTAAACAGTAAAATCAATAGCATGTACTTCTTCGGCTATCAAACTGTAGTTTTGGCACTATTAAAACGCTAAAATGTATATGAATATGAATGGTATTTACATAATTTTTATTTAGAGTGTATGTCCAAATATATATTTATGATAACATTAGTATAAAACCAGATATTTCGTTCCAATCAACTCAAATTTGAACTGTTATATAAGAACAGTTAAACAAATTTGTTCAGAAAATTCATCCAGCAACTGCATTTAGCTACAGCAACGGGGTATTTTTTATCGTGTAGAGAATCTGTTTCCCTTTCATTTGAGAAGTTGTTGATTAAAATCGGCCCAGCAGAAGACGAGATAATAATTTTAAAATATTTTGTCGGTAACGATATGTCGGTAATCATGTATATGGCGCCATCTCGAGTTTGCGGCCTTTTTCGCAGTTACCCGCACCTTCAAAACCGAATTCCTGGATTACATCGTTAATTTAAACAATTGCGTTTTTCTCGGCTTCTACTGCGTATTTCTTAACCGGACTTGTCTTAAATGAAAGCTATGAACCATAGCTATCTCTTCCAAAAGATGCAACAATATGGCGTTTGTGGTTCGAATGTTATTAACAATTGAAAAATCGGCAAAAATGCACTCCGAGTCACTGCAATTATCTCGGCTTCTGGAGGCGCTAGATTAATGATCGATAGCTCAAAATAAAGGTGAAGGATGCTGCTACAGGACAAAACACGATTTACAAATGCTGCATGCGCTGTTTATTCTTTATAAACAAATAAATAATTCGTTTCAGTATTCCGCCGCAACTATACACGAGGGCCTATCTAATTGCGAACCAGATTGTTCCTTGGACCAAGAGCTTCAATTTGAGAGGTCGTTGATTAAAATCGGCCTAGTAGAACGCGAGATAATTGAATTTGTTTAAAGAAATTATAAACAAATGCGATTACTGCCTCTTCCCGGCGAGCTACATCAATGACCAGTGGAGAAAAATTCAAGCTACGCGTGTCAGCTATCATTTCCAACAGGTGTGAACACTATTCCACGTGCGGTTCAATTGTTATAAACAATTAAACAATTGATATTGATATTACAGCCAACTGCATATAGCTACAGCAACGGGGTATTTTTTAGCGTGTAGAGTATCTGTTTGCCCTTCTTTTGAGACGTCGTTGATTAAAATCCGCCCAGTATAACGCGAGATAATTGAATTTGTTTAAAGAAATTATAAACAAATGCGATTACTGCCTCTTCCCGGTGAGCTACATCAATGACCAGAGGAGAGAAATTCAAGCTACGCGTGTCAGCTATCATTTCCAACAGGTGTGAACATTATGCCACCTGTGGCTCAATTGTTATAAACAATTAAACAATTAAAATTGTTATTACAGCCAACTGCATATAGCTACAGCAACGGGATATTTTTTATCGTGTAGAGTAACTGTTTCCCTTTCATTTGAGAAATCGTTGATTAAAATCGGCCCAGCAGAAGCCGAGATAATAATTTTTAAATATTTTGTCGGTAACGATATGTCGGTAATCATGTATATGGCGCCATCTCGCGTTTGCGGCCTTTTTCGCAGTTTCCCGCACCGTCAAAACCGAATTCATGGTTTACATCGTTAATTTAAACAATTGCGTTTTTCTCAGCTTCTAGTGCATATTTTTTGCCCAGACTTGTCTTAAATAAAAGCTACGATTCATAGCTATCTCTTCCAAAAGATGCAACAATATGGCATTTGTGGTTCGAATGTTATTAACAATTGAAGAATCGGAAAAAATGCACTCCGGGTCACTGCAATTATCTCGGCTTCTGGAGGCGCTAGATTAATGATCGATGGCTCAAAATTAAGGTGAAGGATGCTGCTACAGGACAATACACGATTTACAAATGCCGCATGCGCTGTTTATTTTTTATAAACAAATAAATAATTCGTTTGAGTATTGCGCCGCAACTATACACGAGGGCCTATCTAATTGCGAATCAGATTGTTCCTTGGACCAAGATCTTCAATTTGAGAGGTCGTTGATTAAAATCCGCCCAGTAGAACGCGAGATAATTGAATTTGTTTAAAGAAATTATAAACAAATGCGATTACTGCCTCTTCCCGGCGAGCTACATCAATGACCAGTGGAGAAAAATTCAAGCTACGCGTGTCAGCTATCATTTCCAACAGGTGTGAACACTATTCCACGTGCGGTTCAATTGTTATAAACAATTAAACAATTGATATTGATATTACAGCCAACTGCATATAGCTACAGCAACGGGGTATTTTTTAGCGTGTAGAGTATCTGTTTGCCCTTCTTTTGAGACGTCGTTGATTAAAATCCGCCCAGTAGAACGCGAGATAATTGAATTTGTTTAAAGAAATTATAAACAAATGCGATTACTGCCTCTTCCCGGTGAGCTACATCAATGACCAGAGGAGAGAAATTCAAGCTACGCGTGTCAGCTATCATTTCCAACAGGTGTGAACATTATGCCACCTGTGGCTCAATTGTTATAAACAATTAAACAATTAAAATTGTTATTACAGCCAACTGCATATAGCTACAGCAACGGGATATTTTTTATCGTGTAGAGTAACTGTTTCCCTTTCATTTGAGAAATCGTTGATTAAAATCGGCCCAGCAGAAGCCGAGATAATAATTTTTAAATATTTTGTCGGTAACGATATGTCGGTAATCATGTATATGGCGCCATCTCGCGTTTGCGGCCTTTTTCGCAGTTTCCCGCACCGTCAAAACCGAATTCATGGTTTACATCGTTAATTTAAACAATTGCGTTTTTCTCAGCTTCTAGTGCATATTTTTTGCCCAGACTTGTCTTAAATAAAAGCTACGATTCATAGCTATCTCTTCCAAAAGATGCAACAATATGGCATTTGTGGTTCGAATGTTATTAACAATTGAAGAATCGGAAAAAATGCACTCCGGGTCACTGCAATTATCTCGGCTTCTGGAGGCGCTAGATTAATGATCGATGGCTCAAAATTAAGGTGAAGGATGCTGCTACAGGACAATACACGATTTACAAATGCCGCATGCGCTGTTTATTTTTTATAAACAAATAAATAATTCGTTTGAGTATTGCGCCGCAACTATACACGAGGGCCTATCTAATTGCGAATCAGATTGTTCCTTGGACCAAGATCTTCAATTTGAGAGGTCGTTGATTAAAATCCGCCCAGTAGAACGCGAGATAATTGAATTTGTTTAAAGAAATTATAAACAAATGCGATTACTGCCTCTTCCCGGCGAGCTACATCAATGACCAGTGGAGAAAAATTCAAGCTACGCGTGTCAGCTATCATTTCCAACAGGTGTGAACACTATTCCACGTGCGGTTCAATTGTTATAAACAATTAAACAATTGATATTGATATTACAGCCAACTGCATATAGCTACAGCAACGGGGTATTTTTTAGCGTGTAGAGTATCTGTTTGCCCTTCTTTTGAGACGTCGTTGATTAAAATCCGCCCAGTAGAACGCGAGATAATTGAATTTGTTTAAAGAAATTATAAACAAATGCGATTACTGCCTCTTCCCGGTGAGCTACATCAATGACCAGAGGAGAGAAATTCAAGCTACGCGTGTCAGCTATCATTTCCAACAGGTGTGAACATTATGCCACCTGCGGCTCAATTGTTATAAACAATTAAACAATTAAAATTGTTATTACAGCCAACTGCATATAGCTACAGCAACGGGATATTTTTTATCGTGTAGACTTGTCTTAAATAAAAGCTACGATCCATAGCTATCTCCCCCAAAAGATGCAACAATATGGCATTTGTGGTTCGAATGTTATTAACAATTGAAGAATCGGCACAAATGCACCCCGGGTCACTGCAATTATCTCGGCTTCTGGAGGCGCTAGATCAATGATCGAGTGCTTAAAATGAAGGTAAAGGATGCCGCTACACAGCAATAAACGATTTGCAAATGCTGCATGCGATGTTTATCTTTCTAAACAATTTACTATTTCCTTTGAGAATTGCACCGAAACAATACACGAGGGCCATTCGAATAGTGAATCAGAGAAATTAAATAATTTTAAAGATCTCTTTTGTTCATTCTCCCGGCTATTACCAACTAATACATTTGTTGTGTGTGCAGGTTTCGCCGTCTGAGGGTAAAGAGTACAGAGCATTGATTGGCACTTCTCATCGTGCATAAAAGCAAGAAAGAAGAAAGAATAACCCTTGCCACATACATTAGTTATAGTAAACTGATGTATAATAATAGTTGAAGCTATTAGCGAATAAGATTAATTTAGAACAATTGTGTATTGTCTAATTAATTATTTAATTTGTACTTTGTGAACTAGTTTGAATAAATATTCAGTCAAGGAAATTAACGGCTTTTGTTATTAACGATCCCTTTGATACTACAGTGTCCAGTCCTTTATCCAGTTCCTTAAACAAGTTGTACCGTGACAGGACCTAACAGTCCTGGAGCGGGAATCTTGTAAAAATATACCTACGTCACAAATAATTATAATACTTGAACTTTAGAGAGTTCTGGGAAATTACGTCACCTTACAGGACTTTACGAGCACTGAAATTTCTGGATTTCTGGCAAAAATTTCACCTGAAGATCGTGGATTTGTATCAGGAGAATATGATATGCGAGGAGGTATTCGATCTCAGCAATTCTTGGAAATGACGTCACGTTCCAGGAATTTCCGATCGCTAAATTTCTGAGTTTCTGGCAAAAATATCTCGCCGAAAATCGTGGATTTGTATCAGGAGAATATGATGTGCGAGGAGGTATTCGATAGCAGCAGTTCTTGGAAATGACGTCACGTTCCAGGAATTTCCGAACGCTTAAATTTCCAAGTTTCTGGCAAAAATAGCTGCTGAAAATCGTGGATTTGTATCAGGAGAATATGATATGCGAGGAGGTATTCGATAGCAACAATTCTTGGAAATGACGTCACGTTCCAGGAATTTCCGAGCGCTTAAATTTTCGAGTTTCTGGCAAAAATATCTCGCTGAAAATCGTGGATTTGTATCAGGAGAATATGATATGCGAGGAGGTATTCGATAGCAGCAGTTCTTGGAAATGACGTCACGTTCCAGGAATTTCCGAACGCTTAAATTTCCGAGTTTCTGGCAAAAATAGTTGCTGAAAATCGTGGATTTGTATCAGGAGAATATGATATGCGAGGAGGTATTCGATAGCAGCGATTCTTGGAAATGACGTCACGTTCCAGGAATTTCCGAGCACTTAAATTTCTAGATTCTCCCAACAAATTTTGCAAGAAATGAAGACTTTGAAAATGATGAAAATGATTGAGAATTTCTTTCGGCCAAGTTTAATCACGAATAGGGCAATTTTTACAAGTTTCTCGCTTTAGGACTTTGCATTTAAAGTTCGTCCACGGTACTTCTTGCATAAGGAATTGGAATTAGGTTCTTTCAAGGATTGGTAAGGTATGAATATAAAAAGAGCAGTGGAATTCTTTTCATTTAAAATTTATTTAAACTAATCAATGAAGATACAAGTTACAAACATGTTGCAGTTAAAATTTACAAACTAGTACTTATAAACTGTTATTTTACATCTATTTACAATACATCGTGCAACTAAATCTTGTATCGATTCTAAACTAACATTTATGTAGTATAAAAAGTACTATAGACATAAATAATCTAATACTTATAAACTATTCGATGAAGTTAATTTACAACACATCTTACAGACAAAACTATTACTAAAATCTACGTTTATAAGCAGAAGCTTATAAATTAAAATTACAACAATTGTGTAACTTGTGCATATGTAAATTATTTATTATATCTTTCATTTTACATTTAGAACATTCAGTAGAACTTGTAGTAAAGTTTATATAAGATCTACCGAATAAACTGAATATAAAATAAAATATATCCTAGGTATACATAACAGTTAATTACACAATTGTTCAAAATTAATCTTATGCGCTAATAGCTACAAACTATTTTTATAAACCAATTTACTATAACTAAAGTATGTGGCCAGGGTTATTCTTTCTTCTTTCTTGCTTTTATGCACGATGAGAAGTGCCGGTCAATGCTCTTTAATCTTTACTCTCAGTCTGCGAAACCTGCACACACAAAAAATATATTAGTAAGCATGTAACAGGAGAGAGAAAAATTGTTAAAGGATGTTTAGAGGAAAAAGAAATAGGGGAGGGCCACACTAGAAGCATGAGGAAAAGAGAATATTATTTAAAAAGGAATGGAATAATGAGTCTTATAAGGGTGAATTTGATGGGAGTGAAAATAAAGGAATTGGCGGGCCGCCTTAAGAGAAGCGACTATGAAATGCAACAGCAGGAACAAGACAGAAAAATAGAAGAAGCATATATAATGAAAGGTTTAAATATTTTAGAACAGACGCACTACTAAAGCACCTAAGTAAGAATGGAAGGAATCAACAATTAATAGTCCAGGTAACAGATGCAAAAGCATTGAACGAAACATAAATGTTGGGGGAAGGAGAAGAATAAAAGACGTGACCTGTGCGGACAAAAATTTGGAACGTTAAATCACCTGTTAACAGAATGTATGGAAATAGAGATAATAGAATGTAAAAACGAGTTACGAATTTGAAATGAAACAAGGAGGAAATGAAAAGCCGGATAATATATGTGCGTCAAAGAGATATGATAGAGTGTAATACATAAGGCAGAGCAGGTATGAAAAGGAAGAGCGAAACAGAAGATAAGAGCCCAAGAGTTAAGATAGTATTGTAAAGATAGGTTATATGTACACTAACCCAACTTTCATTGCTGCGAGACCGAAATACAGAATAATATTACCATCAGTATGTAGTTATTACATGCTGGAAAATTTGTTTAAAGAAAAATATATTCACAAATGTATTTACCTTTGCTAAAGGGCTGGTTTGTTGTACAATAAAATAAACAATGGAACGTACAATGTTGTTACACATATTAATGTTAATGTGGATTGTAGTACTGTGTTTGGTAACACAAAATGAGGGTACCAAACGACTCTCGAGCATTATTAACTTAAGTTTATAAATGAAAACATAAATAACCCAATTTCATCACGTTTATCATGCCACTATTCACAAAAAAGTGCTTGAAATGACGTACTACTGTTATCCCTGTCTTATTGATGTGAATGAAACTACTCGGGCTTCTGCAATATCTACACTTAGGGTAAGTAAGAGGCGCGAGTAGTTTGAAGGAGTTCTGTATAGATGGCGATACAATAGCAGGCGCGAGTAGTTTCAAGGAGTTCCGTATAGATGGCAATAACATAGCAGGCACTGTAAATAAGGCAGGGACCCGAGTAGTTTCAAGTATATCTTTAGAGATAGTAATCCATTTATTAATTATAATATATGCATCGGCATTTCATTCATAAAAAAGAAGGCTTCTTGAGGAATAAGAAAATGTAATTCTCAAGGCGAAACATAAATTATCTTACTGTAGAATTATCTCTAAAGCGTAACAAAACAGAAGAATCTACATACATAAGAAGTAGGACAATAAATAATACATAATATTTAAACTGCAAATACATACAAAAATATTATCGAGAATTCAAAAGATCTTAAGATTCTGTCCACTGACATAACTATAATGAACAATAATACCCACTTGTTCGCTGTTTCACGGCTGCTTACCAAATGGTATCCGGGGATGTAACTTTCCAGGAATTGTTGTTCCATGGCTGATCACAAGTTGAGATTTAAGAAAACAATTTAAATAATATGTACGGGTAACTGGATCGCGTACAAAAGAGGCTGCAGTGGGGCAAAAATGGATTCAATAAAGTAAAAGTGGTTGCAGAGGAGCAACTTAATACCCAAGCTGCTTAGATTAATCTTAGATAATTTATGTTCATGAGCAGATTCTTTTATAATTAATGAAGCATCACGTATCATTTTGGCTTGAACATATACCAGCTACTATACATATTGTAACATGGACACACAAGCCAAACAACGGGATGTACCGCTACTTTAAAAAATTGTATCATGAAAGTTGCAACTCTAAGATGTCAAATATAGAATTTATTTACTTTTCATTTCCAATCTCCTCATATCCGAGTAAATTGGAGTTCTCATAAACAGAGTAGCGTGAAAATTTTATTGCAAAGTACAAAGTGTGAAAGAAGTTAAAACGGTGTTGCAAATATACGAAAAATAAAAAAGAGGGTCATAATTAATCTCTTTACGTCTCTCCTGAATAAATATGGCGCTTTCATAATAGACTGACATGGTGATACAAGTGACTCGTTGTTGGTTATCAAAAATATACAAAGTATACCCCACAGTAAATACGCTCGCACGCGTTAGTTAAAGCATTCGTAATGCGCAAGTCGCTTAATAAATATGCGATTTCTGCTATCAATGTGTCCTTGCTGCGTAGGTGGGCGATTATCGAAATAAGTAGGACAATTTTGACAGGGAAACTTGGTTAGTTCGAAATCAGGTACGACAGGGGAATACGCTATTTTGATGGCTACTAGTAATATGAGAGACTTAGGAAAGAAAGCATGTGCGAAGCAAAATTTCTGATGAACGTGAAAGTACGTAAAATATAAACTGTAAGAATGAGCTGGTTACGTAGCAGCCCGTTAAGGACTAGCTTCAGCAAGCAACGTTCGAGAGATTCTCCGCCAAAGGACGCCGATCCATCTGCATGTTATGACAGCTTCTGTAAACATTGGCAACAAGCGTACGAAATTATTTTACGTACATCTGTAAGTTCAATTTTTCAAGGATTCATTTAAAATTAGGCACTATGTACTTCAAACATTTTCGTGATCGTCTGTTCGACAACCGTACATTAGAAATAGTTGTAAAGGCAGCCAAATGCATCCGCATTATACAAAATTATACATAGCTGTCTTATTGTATTTCCATAGCCACCCAAGGGAATACGTAATCAAGACGATGTTCTCGGAGTTGTTAATCACATAGATCAGATGATTACACTTTTAGTCTTGGAATTAAGGGATTCGAACTTTTATAACAGTTATCGACAATCTACAACAGCGACACACTCTCCCTGCTTAGAATATTTATTGAGCGAGAATCTTCTCGTTAAACTCAATGATTGGAATGTACATAGTGGAAGGTGATGTTATTTTAATGAAAATTCTGGATAAATATTGTGTACTTCTATATTGTTATGTTTATAACTAAATATTAAGCTCTGTTTCATGTAAATCCATGTGTTATTTTATTAGAAAAAGATCTATCATTATAGGTTTAACAATGCTGTCCGTTCGGAGCAACTAAAATTATACGAACTTCTTGTATCGCATAGCGGTACGCTTCTTGCCCATGAACCAGTTGCCAGGCCGCTGTTGCGATTACTTGAAGATTGTGCAAACGACATTATGCCATTAGAAGTGGAGGAAAAGTTGGTGGTTTTATTGAATCAATTATGCGTTGCTTTAATGCAAAATATGGCATTGCTCGATTTATTTTTTCATCCAACGACAGTAGGGAAAAGCAAGTTAGTAAGATAAATGTATTGTAATCTGTGATATACATACTATATTGTATTAGTCAATGGGTGTACATGTACTCACTGTTTATCAGTTATAACACGTTATTAGTATTATGTTTTCATTTTTTTTTTTTCAGATTTATTATTTTTACATTACTAATACCATATGTACATCGAGAAGGTGGAGTTGGTCAACAAGCGCGCGATTCTATGTTACTTTGCATGTCTCTGTCCAAAAAGAACGATGAAGTTGGATTGTACATTGCTGACCAATCTAATATATGCCCTGTATGTAATCTTTATATAATTTATATAATTGATTTATATAATTGTCAAAAAGTATATTATGCACTAAGAAAGTTTTTTCGATGATTGAAATTTAAATGTGCAAACATTTTACATATACATCGAGTATATTGAACATCTGTGAAAGATACTAATGAAACCATTATTTTGAACCAGGTATTAGCTACAGGTTTAAGCGGATTATACTCATTATTGCCTAGAAAATTAGACATTGAAACAGATGATTGGCATCGATTAACGCCGGACGATGTTAACGATTTACCAGCATTGATGCATCTTATGAATTCTTTGGATTTTTGTAATGCTGTTGCACAAGTTGCACATCCATCGGTGCAAAAACAGTTATTAGAGTTTTTATATCATGGCTTTTTGGTACCTGTGATGGGACCAGCTTTGCTGCAAGTGAGTATATCTATGAGAATCTCTTTTGAGTCGTAATTTCATTAACTTGAAATCGGTTGGTTTCATTTGTATTTAAATAAATCGCACCATATTGCAAAGTATTTGTGACCTTTGAAACTTGAATAGATAATTTCATTTCTACGATTGTGATAAATATTTTTTCACGTCATATGCATTTGATTATTTACAATACATTATAATACCACTTTATAATATAACAATATATTTTCACTTTACATGTACATGTGGTGAAAGAAGGTAATTCACAACTTGTTCAGATATGAAATATTGTTACACCCATTTACAAATGTGTTTTATACATAAATTCTTTAAAATGTTTGCAGAATAACACCGACATTAATTTTCTTTCAATTACTACTCAATTATTTCAAATTATCTAACTGCTTTTTACATGTAAGCACATGTGTACTCGCAGCAATTAAGATATACATAAATGCTCCATTCAATTTTGTATAACATTGTTAATATGGTGGTGGTACATTGTGTAGAAATTAATACCTTAGTAGTATTAATTAGGTATTAAGAACAATGCTAATAAAATTGAAATTATTTATGTTGTGGTTTGGTTGTTGGGGGCTATCTGGTGACATTTTTATGGTGATCAGGATTCTGTTGATTTGACCATAGAACAGCTCGATGCACAAGAACTCTGGGTTAGTATAAAACGCTATAATTGGTGCACCAAGTTTGATTCGTGTTTAAAATATCAGTAATTCTTAAGTCTACAGTTAAACAACACATCTCGAGTATTACAATGTGTTATTGTTTGCTATAATACAATACTTTCTTCAGCAAACCATAAGAATTCCTAACATCATTCTCTAGAGGTTCCTCATTAGTACAAATAAATGAGTATTAAAGAATAATAAGGACAATGTTGTAGAAAATATTTTAATTAATGTTACATAGCGTTTTTTAAACTTATATCAATAATTGTATTGATACAGACTTAAGCCTTTACTGATATATTATGCTTAACTGTAGTTCATATTTCATATATACGTATAAGGTTTTCCTTCGACTTGTAAACCGCATAAATTGTATTCCCAAATATACTTAAATATCTGTGTTTCATAATCTTAAAAATTCGTGTTGTCCAGTTTTCGTATATATTTCTATAGTTTTCTTCTTATTTGTTGGAAAAATACGTGGTTCACAAGTTAGAAATACAATATCTCTTGTAGTATAGTATATCCATTTGTAGGTCATAACTATTACTGCTGTACCTTTCATTATTCTGCTTTTTATTATGGCTTTAGTCTGTGTTGCATAGAGAATAATTTGTTGCTTTTGGAACTTTATTTTTACGATGTATATATTTATTGTTTATGATAACAATTGAGGTGGTGATATAAAGTATATTTTCTGTTAACATTGCATTAAATTATGTATGGTTTTATGTATTTAAATGTTTGTAGAATTTCATTCAAAATATTTTTCTAAATTCTATCAATTCATTAAGATTCTCTAGAAAATTATTTTGCATTAGCATTAATTTTTTAATTTACAACATTAATAAACTTACCAATAAATACTTAGAATACAAATATCCTTCTTTTGCCACACAATGAAATATTAATACCAGAGTGTATCAAATTCAAATGGATAAATTTTAACTAAAATTTTAATCAACTTTTAATCGTTTGAAATTATTAAACATTTGTTCTAACAGGCTAATCACGTATTATACGTATATATACAAAGTTATAGGAAGCTGTTATTATAACATTACAGACAACAGTGGATGAATTAGTTGCAGCAACAGCGTATTTTGACCTATTTCTTCGTTCTGTAACCGAGCCTGGTCTCCTGCGTTCACTCGTTAGATTTTTACTCGAAGATAATTATGATGAATGCAGAATATTAGATAGTCTCATTCAAAGGATATCTTCTAGATCACGGGTACTTTTTTTAATTTTTGTTAATTATTTTTAATAATTGTATTTATAACAGTGTTATAATACACATAGAATAGTGTGTAATTAAAAAATCGTAATACATTTTTTCTTGTTTTAGTTATGTATAGTAACATTGGGGCTATTTGAAACTTTGGTCAATCTAAATTGCGAAGACATTATGTTAGAATTATGTCTAGGCGCATTGAGTCCGTGTTCTCACGTAATGCTTTCGCAACGTAGACGATTGAGGGATATAGATCCCTTTGGTCGTGCAGCTGAAAAATTTTTGTCTTTGACACCTAGTTGTTGTTCACCGCTTGCAGCTGTAAATTCTCAATTCAATTCTTTACCTAATACCACTACTACTACTACTAGTACTACGTCGTACGAAAGAAATTCAAATATTCCATCTGATTCTTTGAAATCTTTGCCAGCATCTATAAATTATGGAGTAAGATTGTCGGACACTCTGTATGGAAACTATCACGCGTATTTGTGCGATGCTCGGCAAAAAATTAGAGTTTGTCGAATAGCGTGTTCCAACTGGTCATATCAATATAATGGAGAATTGCCAAAGGATAGTACTACAAGCAGTGCAACTACCTTAATCGATGACAATACATACTTAGATCAGCCTCAGAAGAAATACGAAATAGCCAAAACTTTGTCATTGGAACCATTGAAACAGCCAGCGCTTTCTAATGAAAGTAATGAGAATACAACAGTAGACGGTATGTTTGTTAACATCCAGACTGTAGTGGATGGAAAGGATTTAATGAATGCGATCGAAGATGAGAAAAGGGCACAGTCCATTGCAGCGACTGGAATTGCGTTATCATTAGAGGAGCAAACAAAGTTAGACGCAGATATTGCTGAATTGTTAAACGAAGATATTGGAATAGGCGAATCTATTAAAGAAACGTCATTTGTCGACAAAAAAGAACTTGATAGCGGTATTGATGACTCAAATACCGCGATGAATTCACTTCTATCGTTAGGCGAGAGCAGCGGCTATGAAAGTTTCGCATTTAAAGGTTCATCCCAGTCAACCCCGGATAATGAGCCCGATGAAGAACGAATAAATGAACACGAGGAAATAGGAACTGAATCGGACAAAGAGCAAAGCATGTTTCTCCATAGTATCATAGAATTAAGTTCGATTATACCGGAAGAATTAACAGCGAATAAACAAAGTAAAGAAAATTATCGCCAAGATGTATTTAACGGACAACCGAATGTTGGCATATTTTTGGACGTCCTTTTACGCAAACTCGAATGTATGACGAGTAATAATTTATACGTCAATTTACATCTAACTGGTCTGATCAGCAGGCTGGCTATATATCCACAGCCCTTGTTACAGTCATTTCTGTTAAATCATTCCTTGGTATTTCAACCTAGCATCAGGTCGCTTTTTCAGGTGCGTAACTGCACAAATATGTTACAAATGCATTTCCCAAATCGTGTAGAACTGTATGAATAGATATCTTTTTTTTTTAGGTACTCGCATCGTTAAAACATAAAATAGATCAGTTTCTATCGCAGCACAATAATGTAGATATATTGGTAGAACAAGCTCGACTATTTTTAATTAATCGCGAAGATAAACTGGTGAATGCCAGAAAAAATGCTTTAGAGGCTGCAGCCCATTCTGTCCCCGTTAAAAGAAATTCTTTGAGTACGGAACCATTTACGAGAGGTATGATGAATTTTTTAATTATTCAGATAATTAGTAATCTCTACTTCGTCGCATTTATAATTTACAAACTGCACGAATTGAAGTTAATATCATGCTACTTTTAATAACTGTCATGCACTCTGGAAGTATTCAAACGATGTGGGTATAATCATCAGACACTTGTATACGGAAATAATATATGAATATTATATTATTTAATAATTTCAGGTGAGAGCAAGAGGTGGAGTTTAACGTCATCTTTTACGCAAATGCTTAGAAGAACAAGCGGTAACTCCGGTCCAAGTAGTTTAAACAATACTATGAATCAATCACCTGGTATGCCAGCAAATCAATTAGAAGCAATCGGACATGGTTCTGGATACAGGTAAATGTATTTTTCGATAATTTATTGCTACCTCAAATTAGAAAATTATCATTTGCATCTTCGATGTAAATAAATACCTTACATGAGACAACTGCCTTGAAGGAATAATACTATTAGGTGAAAAACCTTAACTTTAATTCAAATAAATTACAATTTTTAATTATCTAGGTATTATACGAAAACGTCCTGGGAATCCCCAAACGAAGTAAGTCCAGTACAAAATGTGGTCTTGTGTGCGGTTATATTAGACGAATGGCTAAAAGAATTAGCCGCTATTACACAGGAACACGCTATTATGTCTCTTACAAGTAATCTGGAATTAAAAATTTAAATACGTAAGGCGACTGAAGTACACCAATTTGAATTCAGTTAGCAATAGAGTAATATCTACTCAACAAATTTTTTCCTCCTTACAGGGTTTTAATAAAGTAATATGTGATATACTACTAGACTTATAATATATCATATTATAGCGTTTAAAATGTTTATCTGGAGTTACGAACAAAATGTAAAGATACTATGCAGAATATTGCTGTAAATGCAAAAAACCATAACACTATTTTATTGTGCAACTGTAGATAGACAAATTAACGGATTAGCTTCGACACTTGTAGATTTGTACTATTTTGTTAATGTTGTCCATTTTAAACGTTAGTTATGTTAAAATTGTGTTAAGAAACGATTTGAAATACTATTTAATAATTAAATAATATCGGCCGAACCTTATCGCAAAGACTGACATTTAGAGCAATTTCCTATACAAGACATACATATTATATTGTTAAAAAATGTAATAATTTTTTATTACATGTACTATAAAACTTCATCAATTTGTTTGCAATTATTTTTACATATACGCAACAATTCAAGATCGTAAATAGTTACAAAAAATATATATATACATACATATTTAAATAAAAAGAAGTGCCAAGTTGTTGCTTTAATATGCTATATAATATATTTGACACTTTGGAAATTGTTCCAAATGTTTTGAAAACGTGATGATCAAATGATCGCCATGGCAAATTAAGTTTATTGAGAAAAAGAAAAGAGGTACAGCACATGGGCATATTTATTCATTTTTGCGCTGATTAAATAATGCATAGTACATAATAACACGTAGCCTGTTTCCATTGTACTTAATTTAATTCATGGCTTGTGTCATGTAACGATGTACACAAATATAATTTAAAAACTTAGTAGCACAAAATATTATATAGATATAAAGTTATATTTAAATTGATTAATTCGTCGATTTATTTGACTGAAATTAAAAGCATTGGACAAAAGGTAAATGAACCTGTTAATACCTATAAACGATTTTATAATCATTTTCTTCCGTATTTTCACTTTCATTAATAGTGAGTACAGAGTAAATATTGCATATAGTTTTTGTATTTCTTCATTTTTAATATAAAAAGTATGAATCCTTACAGCATTCAAAATAAGCATTAACACAACTATTTATCACATTGATAACACAAGAAAAGTCAATACTTGCCAATATTGCAATATTATTGTACAATTACGACGTGTTTGCCTGTATACGAATATAAGTAACATATCAAAATTTAATTTATTGGCATGAAAGTTATATGTGCTCATTTTTCGTTATCAAATACTGCAATCACTGTCAATATTAGTGCAATTTTAAGCGCATAATTGTAATTAAGCAAGAGCTAACGATAGTGAGAATGTAACATGCGTGTCGCACGATATTATGATGACTAGGTATTCTGTTTTTCATTGAAGAACAATGTATTTTTTTATCACTTTTAAGATTTATATTTAGAATAAAATACTTGCCGTAATGTGATACTAAATTAGGCTTATAAAAAAAATGTCTTTATCAAAATGCTTTAGCTTTGTTTTTGTTTTCCATCTATTGAAGGCATATAGTTTAATGAAAGATTGTTAACAATTTTGTATCAATATAATAAAGTGTGCTCCGAATGTTTGAAAATAGTGCATGTTGTAATACTATTGTTTTATAGAATATCAAATTTGTACTTTAACAGTTTTAAGTTTTATTTATAATAGTTTAATAACTTTTTTCGATAATAGATTCTTTATAAACATTTAATTTTCTATTTTGAAACGTTCACGTTGAATGTGTTTTATGGAGACATGCAGTATTTTCAAACAAAATTACGTGCATCGCGTTTTACCATAAACAATATAATTTAATATTTATTATTGCTTTATCATTTATTTTACTGTTATGTTGAACTTTGTTGGTAAATTTAAATAATAAAGTAGTTTATGGTAGTTATTCAAGAAGTTAAATCATTTAGAAATGCATGTATGTATACACTATTTTAATAGAATAATGTGTATATTAAATGGCAATTTCTCCGTGCAATTGAATTTATATTAGTAATTATACTGTTAATAAAGAGTCAAATATATTCCATAAAAATCAGGATAACAAATTAATTGAAAGTCTTTATTACTATTATTAAACAAACTGAATCTCCAAAAGTTATGTATATATTTGCATTTTTATTTACCATTTAAATATATGCTTTATTGTATTGCATTATAATTTGTTATTATTTCCAATTGCAAATCATATAATTCGCGAATTTATAATAATCAATGAAATCGTTTTTATGCTTAAATATTCGTTTCAATTAAGCAACAATGACCATTATCATGCGAAATTTAGTATACATGTAAGAAGTTCAAGAAAATAAAAATTAATATACACTGTATGTAAATTGCAAATGTAACATAAAACAAAATGTATAATATTGTGTTATATAGATAGTGTTTCAATAAAAAAAAAAATGATACCATACTATGTGTTGGAAAATAAAATTATTATTTATAAATTGTAAAAATCATTTGCAATCGTATTTATTTGCACACGCAGGTGCATGTGATCCCTCATACTTAATAATTAAGCACGTAAATATATTTTAAATATATCTTACTGCTTAATAAAAGAAAAAACAAGGATTTAATTTGCATTTATTATATTATTACTATTACCATATCCTTTGTTCATTTATTTATAGTTGCATTTCAAAATAAAAAGAAATATTTCATTGGTAAGAATTTACCTAAAGTGAAAGTAATAGCAAACAAATTTTTACAAACGGAAGAAGTTTCTCAATAGCACATTTTCCATGCTAAAAAGTGAAATTGAAATAAAATTGGAATTCTTACTCATGTTTAGAGCGATATACATATATTACAGATTATGCAGTAGAGTTTACAGGTAGAAAGCATTAGATAAGATTTTATTGATTCTAGAAAGAAGAAAGTAGGTAATAATAAATAATCTTCATTTTGCCATTTCTTAAAGAAAATGCTGTTTTTAGATGTCCAATCTACCGTGAAATTAAAATATATTTAAATCTGTTCGATCGGAAAGGCACCAATGGCTGTATTGCCTTGATCGCCACTTGTCGATAGATGCAGTTTGTGAAAATTACGGAACCAGGAAAAACAGGCTAGCTTAAAGAAAAGTTGTTACTAGATCGTCGATTTATAATATCGTTAATATTATCGTGGTACTTTAATTTATTACTTCCGAAAAATAAATTCAGACGGTTGCATGTGATCAAATTGTTTATATGTATGTGTATGTATCATTTAAATGCTTTCGATCTGTATCACTACTACATGATAGCAAGTAGAATTTGACATAAGCACTAGTACTGTGATTAAGCTACATGATCTCATCCTTTTCAACGTGCTAATTGATACTGATATACAACATTCTTATCGTTAATATTCTTGTACGTGTATTGTCATTTAAATTTATTAACGCCACGCCTAGCTTTATTATGTTACGTGTACGTTAAAGCAATAATAATGCGTTACTGTTACGTTTTCTTATGTTCCATTGTTTTACTTCATTTTATTTAATTGATTAATTATAATATATTTCACAACATATGAAGTATCGCAAAATATATTAATATGCTATTTGCAACAGTCTATAGTGTTTCGATGTTAATATACCAAATCTTAGCTATCTAAACTTCGTTTTGTATATTTTCAGCTAGTTTGCGTACAACATACTTTGATATAGAAAAGTATTCATGCCTTTTTGTTTGGGAAATTATACAACCCATAACATGGAGGAGTACGCCGTAGTATCCGACATCTCTGTCGTAGATGTATACGATATTGCGTCGGAAATAGGGAAAGAATGTGAAAAGCTGATCGATTTGTATGGAGTAGAATCTGTGACCAAGCTTATGCCAAAAGTAATACACACACTAGAAATACTAGAGAATCTAGCAACCAAGAATGAACAGGAGAATACTACGGTTCAAGAGTTACAAGCAAAGATTTCGCAATTGGAAAACGATAAAATTGGAAAAGCTGAAGATAGACAACGCTTCGAGAAGGTATTCACTTCAAAAACAAAATATAATTCCTGATACATACGTATCTTTAATTTGAATATATTTATACCGATGAGATTTTATTCATGCTATCATTGTACAGGAACTGGAGCAATTCGAAGAACACTGGCGTCAAGAATCTTGTAATCTAATGCAAATGGTCACAAGGTTGCAAGACGAAAATAGACGATTATCCGAGGCTCTACAAGAATCACGTAGTGATAGTCAGTACAGCAGTAAACAAAGTACTAACAAACTTTTTCTTACTAACACAATGCTGGAAATATTATGTTACATATAATATATCATTAGTTATTCAAATGTATTTTCAGCTTTTACAGCTAGTCAAGAAGTTGATGTTGCAGCATTACAGAATTTAAGGTCTATGATAGACAAGCAAAGAGACCAAATGCGTGCAAGAGACAAAGAATTGGGGCAGAAAAATGTGGATATAGAAAATGTAAATTGGTACTTATGTTCACATGTAATTTCGTGATTAATGTAAATTGCGACCAAGTGTTGCTTTTATGAAAATGTAGCGTTATGCTTGTGCCATGAGTTTTCTTTTAATAAGTGCTTCGCTTCATTTACATGGTAACATGGTGAATCATATCTTAATACATTCGTTATATATTGTACAGCTGACGGGACAAGTCGAGAAACTTAGTGTCATTGGACGAGAATTAAAACGGAAGCAACGTCAGGCACAAATGCAAGCACGTGGCTTGGTAGAAGAAAGGGCAGACTTTTTGGCCCAATTACAGGATCAGAATCGTGAATTGATCAATCTTCGAGCACGTCTTGGCTTGGCAAAAAAGGAAAACGAGGATTTAAGTAAATTACAGGGTTGCCCAGATTTAACAAACAAAGCTGTTTACGATCTGGACGATCCTGATAGGCCAAGGTTCACAACTGCTGAACTCAAAGAAATTTTACATGAAAGAAATGAATTAAAAGCTAGAGTTTCAGATTTGGAAGATGAACTAGAATTGTATCGACCAAAACCTGAAACGTATGTTCCATATATGTAAACATATTAACGTGTTTTGCTGCATGAATTATAAAGAAGTTTGTACAATAATGCTGTCTTCTTTATAATTAATAGAGTTGATGATGACAAGGATGCTCCCGTCCAAGGACCTTTGCCTTGTGAACCAGATGACGCACCTTGGAAGAAGACCCCAGAATCTGGAATTCGTAAATTGTAAGTATATAATTTGAAACCAGTTGAAATTCTAATGCTTAATAATTATATCTACTTTTCAGTTTTCGGAAAATTTTCTCGGAATCTAGCAGTAGTTTTTTAGTCGGTAGTAGTCCACGCAGAAGTCTTTCTAGTCTATCGAAAATGGCCCTTTCTGGAAACAGTACATACAATGAATCTTTAAAATGATTTCTTGATAAATATTTTTCGAGGTCTTGTTAAGGACTACTTGAACGTAACATTTATGCATTTACACGCGGCATTTTATTTTCTGACAATGATACAAAAAGTGATTTAAATAATATTCTGTTGAAGTTACTGGATAGTACGATTTAGTGACCGATTGATAGAAATGCAGAAATTTAGATGAAACTATGAATATTTTCATGTGTGCAACATTAAAATATATATATATATATATACTCGTTCTTATGTTAACACTTAAATTGACGTGCCTCCAAAAGTTAAAAATGTTTGATAACGAAACATATAGTAGCGTTTCGGTATTCTGATTGGTATACATAAAGTATGAATAACGATACAAAGTATAATATTATTAGGCGAAGTTACACGATATCTTTGACTTGTAACGGAATGCAGTAGCACTTGTTTTTTATTATATATATGTATGTAGTTAACATGATAACTATTTCTTACAAACAAAATATTAGATCAGAGTTTGAAGTTTCTTCATCTGTTCTTGCATTTATTGCATAACAAGTACGTGGACGTGTAATTTCAAATATCGGACAAATAACACACTGAATATTAGACTCTTATTAATACAAACGATTTAATATTATAACTACATAAAAAATAATTTAATACTATGTAAAATATTTATGTTAGCGTGTTTTTATTTCATTTTGTAAATATTTTACGTTCGAAGATAATGTAAAACAATTTTTAAATCATCTTTTAATTACAAATATTAATATATTCGTGAGATATGTTTTTTAGAATTTTCATACAAATTTCAGAACTGTAATGTATTTATTTTTTTTGTATCATTTATTTGTGCCATCAAATGTCAATGAAAAAATGAAGGTAAACATTATATCTATGTAGATTGTAAATAAGGTTTGAAAACTTTAAACGCAAATGTAATTCAGTCAAATATGTTATGAATTATCAAAAAAGTATTAATATATAGCTACATATATATGACGATACAATAAATTATAATGGTAGAATTAATACGAAAACTACCCAACACGAAGAACGTACACATTCAAACAACAGAATGTTGCTTCATAAATTGAAGCTACGAAAAAGATCAAAATGGTTGTCACTAACATTAATTTCAGTGCACTTGTAAAAGAAACAACAGTATCTTGCAAATACTACTTACAAATATTTTATATTTCAATTTGAAAATCGTTATGTTGATACATACTCGTCTGAAAGTACATTAATTACTTTCGCTGTTAAAAACGGCAGTTGTGTGTTTAAAATTCTTCAAAAGTTTACAAAAACTGTATTCTTTCCAAGTGTTATGATATCAAACGCATAAATCGATGTTTGCGAAGCGATCATTTTTAAAACTTCAAACGTATATATATAATTAGTATGGTTTAAATTTAACGCAGTATCAAAAATAGAATTGAAAAGATAACATTAGTAAAAGGGGTGTTGTAACTTAAGTTACATGTAACTGTTAAACATATCTGTAACTTAAGTTATATTTTTCAACGAACATTTCTGCACATTTATTTTATAATAAAGGTGTGTTTTGTTTAAGTATAATTCGTTACGATCCCTATAATTCTGATCCTATTAAAATGTGCCTATTAAATAAATGTAATTGTCCTGCTTTGGGTTAACAAATTTTAAAAACAAAATTCGTTAGTAGATGTATCATATAATTTTGTATGTAACATATATAACATATATAAGTTACATATATAATATATCATTTGTTATATCTTAACAATGTAATTTGAGTTACCTTCAACGTGTTGAATAACTAGCAAGTCTAAACGTTTCGAAGTATACAATATCAAACTACCTAATAATTCTTAGGATATAAAAAGAACCAAACCAAATAAAATTTGCGAATTCCAAAAATTATAGAAATATACCGGATAGATTATTAGAATATTACGTTAAATATATTATAGGCTATCACCATATAATAACATAAGTATTTCTATGTGTAATATATTACATTGTGATTAAATGAAGGATGGCTTGATTTACATATAATAATTAATGAACACAAATGAAATCTATAATTTATAGTGCATAAATAATAAACGTAAATGTTTGTATTTTCTACTGAAACACATTAATAGTCGAAGTAAAAGCGATATCGATTTCAATAAATTTAGACATATATACACTGTAACATTTTTGACTGACAGCAAAGTTGAATTTTAAAACAAATAGTATTTAATACTTGTATTGTTAATTTTGGTCTTACATTATTAAATGGATAGCAAAGTACCGTATAAAATACAGTGTTAAAAAAATAGTAATATAAACCAAAAATCATATAGAAGTGCCAAAGGAAACCAGAGATACAATTTAAATGATGTACATATCGATTGACACAATTCAATATTTCATGCTATATTTGAAAATTTATTTATTCCCTATGAATTTTATTATCAACTTCGTTAGAACAATTGTAATATGTACTTTTTCCAATACGTTGTAATTGTTATTAATATCCAAGTTTGATGCCTTAACATTTATGGAACTGAAGTATAGTTTATTGTAATCAGTTCTTTAAAAATAAATGATTATGTTCTAAGAATTGTTATTTTTTAATCATTCCATTTAAAAAAACATAGGTATTTAATTAATCATCGCTGACATACCGAATCAAAATTCGTCTATGAACATGAACAATTACAATTGAAAAAAATACCATATTGCCAAACACATTTTACAATGTGCGAGTGGTGCAAGACTAACACGATTTAGATAGGATTCTGTAATATATCAATTTATATTGTGCATAAAAAAACTTTCGACAACAAAACTTTATTTTAAGTCGGCATGCCGTTACATCATTGATTATTACATCGATCACAAAAGTTGATTTTAGATAAGGAATAAAAGTATCGATGCAATAAAGAGGTAAATGATATGAGGATCAGCACCATCAGACAATCTATATTGTCCCGTATTATAATAGAACAATGGATATAAAATACTTTACGCTTATTGTTAAAACATAAAATATAAAACAGGTGGAAAATACTATCGCTCCTCTTTAAAACCTTACAAAATAAATTAATATTCATAGAATACGCATAGTTGACTAGTATGTTATAAATCAACGTTGTTCAAGTTGGCCGCCGATCCCGTGGGCAAATCTGGCGGTACAAACTTACCGATAGGTTGTATAGCTTGTCTCTGTTCAGACAATTTGTGCATTTCTTGCCTAAGCTTGCTTAAAATAGCATGATTTGGCTGATTAACCGCAGCTTTACCTTGCAACAACGTGATTTCCTGTTCTAATTGTTTCTTTTCTTTAAAAGACTTTACACTTCGAGATCCGTACAGCCTCAGCAAAGAACCCCAAGATTGAATATGGGGATGCATAAGTTGCAGAATGGCTTGCGCTGCTCGCTGTTTGCCATCTTTTTTATTACGACATACCTAAAATATAATATACAAAATATAATAAGCCGTAAAGATGTAAACAGTAATCTAAATAATAAAGCAAAATGAAAATAGTGTATTGATAATTTCCTTCTTCAATAAAAACAGCCTTATAACGAAACTAAAATTTATATAACTTTAAATAAATTATTTCGGCTATAATAATCGTGATTTAAGACATTATAATTTTACTTACCACAGTAGCTTCATGTTTCCCAACGCGCATTGTAAATTCATTGCGTTGGTGTTTTAACGTATTTACAGAATAATTAATATGCATATCACCAAGACCATAGTTTCGTTGGAGGCAGGTAATTAAAATGGCATGTGGCGAGGGCTCTGTTGTTTTGGCGCAAAATTCTGCGACCCGTGGATCGGTGATTGATATTTCATCGAAGAACGATAAATCTGCATCAGAGTTTGCTCTAGACGCTTTAATCATTCGACTGTTATTACCAGCCGCAGTATCGCCGCCAGTATCGCCAGAAATTTTATCTCTCATTTGAGGTATTAGAATTTCAAGGGTTTTCCGTGCAGCATTCGCCTTTGCTTGTTTTTTGCTGCTACCGAAACCGCTTCCGTACTCCATATCGTTTATACAAACAACAGCAGAATACGGTGTGGCAGCATTTTCTACAATCAATTTTCAATGTTATCAATTCCTTCCCTCCCTACTTCCTAAATCTCAAATATGTAAGGACAAAAGTTGTTGACAAAATATATTTCATATATATTTTGTTCAAAGATTAATTCGTACTTAACGTACCCAATTCTTTAAACTTATATGTTGGCTGCTTTTTAAGTGCATGCTGCACATATTCATGAAGTATACAAACATAACTTTTGCCTGAGGGGTTCATTATCCAATGTTTCGGTGGTCTTTGTCCGCTGCTATCATCGCTGGCATTGCCACCACTACTCCCTGCTATACCGGAACTACTAACTGGAAATGTTATTAATTTTGTTCCATCAGGTAAAGTAGGTCGTTCAAGTTGCTTGCGGTGCTTTTTATTTTTTGTGAATTTTCTTCGCGCTGACCACGATCTAAAACGACAGTAAAGTATTTTTTTGAAAGTACATTAATCAGTTTGTTGTATTCTAAAAATACAGAATACATTGTATATATACTTACTGAAATCTCATTACTTTAATAGCTTTAAATCGAAATAGCGATTGGCAATAATTTCTTAGTTGTTCACTATCTAATGAATGAGCAGCTCGATTTTCTTGAATTGTTTCGATTTTAGCACTGGGAAGACTACAGGCTTCTGCATTCGGAGCACGCTCTTTTTGTTTCTTTCGTTCTTCTTCTTCTTCAAGAAGAGCTCTTTTGTATTGAAGGCAAGGTATTGCACTAACAGGCACTTCATGCTTTCTCACACTCCCAGGTCCAAGAAAATATGGTTTTGCTAGTGTACAGACCCTACTTTGTTTGTGTAAATATAAAGGCATTCCGCTATTATGGGTCACCTGTACCCAACCTTCTGGTAGCACATCAAAATGATTATGCCCAATTTCTGCAAAGAAGGTTTTATATTATTATAGATTGAACTTTATGTTACCTTCTTCTTTCCTTCAATAGTTTAACTAAATATAAGGAAGTAAAAGCGATTACAAATGTAAACTTTAATACATATCTGTGCTAACAAATTTTGTAGTATCCAAAATTCAGATACCTACCATCTAAAACAAGCTTTTCCTTCTCTTCGTACGGTACGTTGTCCTTCTTATCTCTTCTTCTGCCTTTAAATTCTTCTGGTAAACCTAACAGTAGTACATAATACTTAACTAAAAAAGTAAACTTTACAAATATATCACAATATTGCATATCTATGTGAAAGATACAAAATACTAATAGGGAATGATCTTATTCCATGGTACATTTCAGTTTTGTGATATTAAAATTTACCTTCCTCAAGCATGGCTTCGATTTCTTCATCAGGTACATCGGAGTCCATACTCTCGTTGGTATCAGAATCCATATCGGAGCCATTCTGATCAGGATGACGCTCTAAATCGTCCAAAACATCAAACTGTCTTAAATCGTCTGTAGCCGCTATACTATCCGCGTTTGACTCCATCGCGCAGTCTTCGTTAATAGATCCATTATATATATTTGTATCATCAACAGATGGTGTTTCGTCCTCCATAGCATCGCTGCAGTTACTTTTATCAGATGTTCTACTTTGATTGTCTGTACTTATTTCTGATACATTGTACTGATTATCCAAGGTTCTTTCATTTTCAAAAGCCATACTTGATTCTGGCATTTCTTGAGGAACTTCTTTATCCGTGTCCATTATATTTACAAGGGTCCGCTAAAATACTGTAAGATCTAATAATCAACATACATAAAATGTCCATTATAATTAAAATTTTGTGCCTTTGTAAACTTTTTCATTCGATCAGAATATTTAGTGCATTCACGTACAACAGCAAGATAATAATTTTTGAACATTGTCATGGCGAAAAAGTTATTGTTAAAACTTGAACGCATGGTCTATGTATACAATAACCCATGGACTAATAATATCAATGCGTGTCGTATGGCCACACCACTTTCACCAATGAGGCCAAAGTCCAATCAATTTGAAACCACTATGAAAATGGCAACGAAAATTGGACATTTGCATTAGTGTTAGCAGTTTGGGGCCTATTATATATCCATGAGTGACGTATTGCACAAATAATATGTTATATCGTTAGAATATTGTAGAATGTAGTTGATACAGTTGCTCAACTCCGAAACTAGACAGGAACAACATTGAGAAATTGAACCTGTTACTAGTCCGAATTATGCACTGATACAAAGAAAAAGTGAGTAAAGCGATCCTTGTATTAAAGTAACATACATTGCAAACATGGCATTTTTCATTTTTTATCTATGTCTATTGATGAGTCTTTTGTACTTATAAATTGTATAAAAATTTTGTATTAGGAAAGCTTAAATATTAATCGCACTGAACATTAGAGTAATATACAATTATAAACGGTCCGAACCCTGTTTATCTTAAAAGTATTATTCATTATTACGATAATGTACAAATATTATGGAATAACTAAATAAGTACTTATTACGATATTATTTCTAAATATATCGGAAAAAGAACGTATATTCTTAGAGATGAGTTTGTTTTGAAAAAGAAACATTCGTTAAAGTACTAATAGTAAATCTTATGCTCTTTCAAGGTGTTCAAATTTATGTTTCATTGAAAAGAATAGCAAGAACATTGTATGATTTTCAATTTTGTATGTACACATAGTGAACATCGATATTATCATACGTCGTTGTTAATTATCATACAACTTCATAATAATACCTTTATTAATGTATATCACAATAGTATTATATATTTTTCAATATTATAAACACTAAATCACCGATAATTAATAAACAATGTTAGGTTAGGTACGATATATCGTAGAATATTTTTAATGTACTGTAACTTCCTTGACACTTTTGATCTGATAAAAAGGGTTTAATATCAGTCTCATTTGGAACACATAATAATAAAGCATCTGGTCATTTAAAATAAAGTTGTAATCACTTTATTCCAAATATCAATTGCATTTCACGTAAAATAACACAGTAGAATGGAAACTGGAGATATCAAACACCATCTTACGTTCAAATGGAAAACTTACTTACGCATGAAGACACGCACGAAATTCGATTTTGTTACATTTCTTGCCAATTAAATGTTGAAATACTAATCTATAAATTGAATTTATGTGACTAAATAAATAAAATCTTATTTACATAATTGTCTCCATTAATAGCATTAAATGATTCCAGCGATATAATATCATAACTATGTAGTAGTGCGTTCTGGCAAAACGAAATGCAATAATGAAAATATACTGATGTTCGCAAATAAGTGTAGATTTCATTATTTTCTTACTTTATTTTAACATATAGGTACAAGTAAAATCGTTTCATAAATAACTAAATATCGTACTATGATTTTGATACAGGTACTATCCTTTTATATTATTATACATTCATGCAAAAATTGTTCAAACATGTTTCAATAAAAATGACGATTAATACATATAGTTATCATTTTGAAATGTAGATTCATGTAACAATAAATATTCCTTCTAATTGATGTAATTTACACTAAAATCACAACATTCTAAACTTCGTGAAAATGCATATGTACCTATGATCATGACTATTAAATATCTTCATTTCATATATTGCATATTCCACTTGAAAACATTATTTGCATCATTTAATGCATTGTAATCATATGGTGTTTAATGATCCTACATAGAAAGCACAAAATATGCATCTAAATTATTTGTTGAGTATTATTAACAAACAGTCATATCTAAGAATAAATTCTGCTATTAATACAACAGGTTGTAACAAACGCGAAAGAAAGTTACTTTATAACAAATCAATATTTGTTTTTGATATTTTAATTGAATATTTCATTGCAGGGTTTACTAGAACTGTCCCAAGCTCTTTTATACCTTTTCCCGCACCAAATTGAAACAATTTATCAACCTACTTTATTGTTACAGAACAAAATCTCTAACAATCGGAGGAAATAACATCGTTACGTAGAGATATATCTATATTCATTAACTAACTAAGTTACTAAGAAATGAAACTACATCCGTTAGAACGTTCATACATGACGCTACCATAGAATATCCTAATGTTTAATAACAAAACTGTTATTTTCGTACATTATTTAACATCATGAGGTAGTTACACGGAAATAAATATTTAATATAGCATCTGTTTTTCATTTGATTTTTATCTTGTGTAACTTGAGTTTAAACCCAAGTAATTCTGATAGTACTCCAGAAAGGGCAGATAATAATACCACTTTTGTAATTGTGTATAAATAAGGGTTTGCTGATAAACCGGATATTTTAAATGGACACTCGAGTTCCTGCGAAGAATACATATAGAATACATATATTAATAGTTGCGCATTAGAAGCACTACAACAAAGTGGAAAATTCTGTATTACCTTTATTAAATCTGCTGCTAATTTAAGAACATTATTTGCGACCATAAGCTCTTCTTTTTTATGTGGCTTTTGTTCTATTTGTAGATATAAATTAATCTATAACAAAAGGAATTTAAGACATTCTGATTTACAATAAAAATATGTCATGTTCGTCTTGTTGCAATTACCTGTTCTGTTATCAGGACAGAGAGATTTCTGTACTTCTTATTAATTTTTGTACCCAATGTCATGAAACGTAATATAAATATTCCAAGAGAAAAACTCCAAAACAACGCTTCAACATTATATCGGGCATGCAAACTTTCCAGATCCTATTTGATCACAAATATTGATATTATATTTTTCGGCGAACTTCTCATTTTTTTAATTATATTTACCTTAATTAACTCCAAGCTCACAAATGATAACAATAATAAGGTAACAATGAATACTGCTGATACTATTACATCTACAGAACGCTGCGGTCCCCTTCTCTAAAAAAAAAAAAATTGTACATTGAAATAGTACATTAAAATACTGTGCCAAAATTGGAATAAACATGAAACATATCGTTTGTACCTTTAAATACGATCTAACGCTTAGCCACAATTTTATATTGCGTACTTTATTTAATCGAAAATGTGGTAACTCCGATTTCCTGGCACGTCTTGACGATGTTAGATGTGAAAATAATTTTGCATATAAGAGCCTTTGCTTGTAAGTACGTTCAGCGACTGCCAATAAAAAAAATAATAAGGCTGACAAGGTGAGTCTTTCAAATGCCGATATAAGCACTACTACACGTTCCCTGAAATTAAACATATGAATAATACTGCGCTTGATAATGTATCAAATGATCATGTAATTATTTGTATGTTATAGTTACCAAAGTGTTGTTCCAAAAGCCAAATCTATAACTTTACTTAAAATATCGCTATATGTCTCGAAATTGACATAAGTTAAATCATTTGGTATTAAGGAACTGGTTGTATTGCTACTATTGTCCATTCCTACATGATCACTTAATCGTTTAATAGATGGTATTAAAGATAATACTACACTAAGCATTAGGCCCCCATAAAAGTAATTCATACCCTCAGGCATTGATTCTACTCTAGCTATAATAGCCGAACTAATGTCCAGCACCGATAGTTCGGCCTTTTTTATATCACGTCGTGTCCATATAGTGCATGAAACTGTAATACAACAAACTATTCACTATTTTTCCTTTAATAAATATAAAAATATAATTATACAAACTGTAGTATAATATAATATACATTACCACGATCGTATGCTGCGCAATTAGAACTAAGCATTATGGAGGGTGGTAATTCAAATTCCCAAGAAAAAGGATGTTCCACAAATTCTCCATAGTTTTTGTTACTCTCACTATGCAAATCAGATTCCTCAAGTTCTGAACTGCAAAATATTAACATTATTTAATGGCCGGTTCAATATGAAAAAATCGAGAAATTAACAAAAAAATTGTTCGAATTATTTATTAATATACGAGCGGAATAAAGCAAGAAATAAATAAAATTTCCACCTGTAGCTACATTCATCACTATTTGTTGTGACTCCCATCCATTCTGTAGCAGATGTTGTAGCTTCTGTCAAATGATGTGTAACTGTTTCTTCACATTCTCCTTCTTCTTCGCTTTCGCATTGTTGTCGACCTTCTCTTGGTCCTATTCCCATAAGACAGTGATCTTTATCCTTCAAATAATAACTCATAAAATTTTAATTAACTTTAATTAACATTTCTTGGTAAAATGATGAGTGCAGGAATTTGTATATAAAAAAAATAGTTTTAAATGTAAATAAAAAAAATATCTCACGAGCATTCCGAAATTTTATAATATTTTTAAATGGCTAAATTTATAATACAGACGTACAGTAACTAATTATATGAAAGACAAATTATTAAAGTGAAAAATAAACCGATTAACTTACCACCTTGCCAGATGTTTCTGGTTCACTATTTGAAAATTTCTCTTCAGTCTTCAACTCGGGTGCTGCGTGTAAAGTGGATGACAATCATTTTAGATAATAGGTCATTTTAACTTTTCATCGAGCAGATAATGAATTAGTAATTATATATCAGAAATAAATAAACTATAATGAAAAATATTAGATTGCCGACGAGATTCAGAAGTTATAAAGAAATCATTACAATGCTTTATACATTAATTATTCTATGAATTGTATGGATACACAAACCTGAAAATTTCGGTGGCAAAATTTGTGGATTAGTAGATTCCTGTAACCAAAGAATGCGTTCTTCATTGTTTTTGAGTAATGCATCCTTTTTCTGTTTTAGTTTCTGAACTGCTGTTCGTGCAGAAGTTTTATCATTATCACTGGATACATTGCCATTCAAACTTTCAAAACCATCATCATCTTGATGTACATTTTTTACATTTTGATCCGGAAGATCATCTATAATCAAAGGAAAAATATACCTTGTTCTACAGAAACAAGACTATGCAATTAAATCAGAATACCTTAGAACAGTGTGCAAGTGTACTAACTTGAATGAGTGTGACTAGTTGAGGCTTCGTTTATAGGATGAGGATTGTTCACAGCCACATTTATTGGCTCATTATCATAGGATGCTTGAGCAGTTACAGATTTCTATAAAGGCATATTATTAGTATAAACTTTTCTAAAACGTTTGCATATTCGAAATAAAATAAAATGTCATTACCTGTGACCGACTAATGGTCAAAGAATTTTCCATCACAAGTTTTTTAGCAAATCTTACAGATGTTAATACTTCACCATTCACTGAACTAGCTTTCTCAAAAGGTGTATCTTGAGAAGATTTGGAATCTTGGAGTAAACCTATTTGATACACGAAATATATTAAAACAAAAATATGGAAGTAAACCATACTATATATATAAACTTACGCATTGTCTTCCTACTCCGCGATTTACCCAATCGACACCTAGGGTGCCGCAAACGTCGAACAATTTTTTGCTTACTCTGTCCATCGGTTATTGTTGGTCCGGAATGTGTCGATACAATATGAGAATGAACAATGCATAATGTCAACATCATAATAGCTGGTATTAATATTTCTGATGTTGATACAATCTGTAAATATGTATGTCGTCTATAGCATCACATTTGTGTATACATATATATCGATAAAAGTGATACAAAATACTTCATACATCACTTTCATTGTCCTTGCCCATTTGACAATAATATATACACATATTGATCAACTGCAAACTGTATAGTAACAAAAATAAATTAAACATTTTCAAACTAGTCTGCTGTATCCACCATTTCCTATATAAAGGAAGGAATAATAGACGTTGAAGTGCCAAACAGGCGACCGTGGACAATCCATGCTTTGGCTTGGCTTTCGGGAAAGAAGAGCCTATAGACATTATAATATTATATAAGATTATACAGATATATAATGAAATATTAAATAATTATAAATGAAGTTTCACTACATTAACACATTGGCATTGGATGACACATCCATTTAACTCATTCAGGTTTTTCACTCGAGTCCATGTATCTCAGAAATACGTCATTGACATTTTTATATAACTGTCTCGAAATAAATTTAAAATTCTGCAAATGGTCCGTTGTCTCTTCGGAATCCTATTACAAATGTTTCACAACTTAAAACAATTGTATACTTTTTCGACTTTCTGTTTTGCATGGCTCAGAACGCCCCAACGCCAATGTGTTGACTAATCTGACAGATACAAATTTGCAATTTACTAAAGTGTAATCTTTTTTAAGTGATTATTACCTCGTACAAGATCTACATCGATAAGTTCTGTTTTTAATTTCGCTGTTCTCATCGGAACGTGCGTAAATCCTCCAAGAATGTGTTGCTCCACCGTTTTCTCCCATTGTTGCTTATCATAAGTACCAATTTTCTTTTGATACCTTGAAGATTAGAATCATATGTCACATTGAAACTTTGGTAAATGCTTTGTGGATAGTGATAACGTGAATGGAAAATTCTTTACCAATAAACGAGCTCGTTCAATTTCATGTTTGTTGATCGCTATCGTAGTCCTACTGAATGACTATTAATTTTTAATCTTAACCAATAATCCACAATGTTTGAACGAACGGAAGATGATTTTCCGTATAGTGTTATTGGCAGATTTAAACAGAATATTGCTCCCATAATATACAACAAACGTTATTTACAAGCAACGCTTTTTATACAGGATATTCTGATAGGTGACAAACATCAGATTCAACCGATTGTAATACATTCAATAATTTTACGCCATTGCCTAGAAACAAAGTGTTCGAAAGATTCCAACTACCAAGTATAAACATGTATAACAATCACGTAGAAAGATTACACCTGATTGAGTAAAATGCTTAATAGCGGTCTATAATTCATATTCATAATTTATATTCTGTTGACACTGTCTTATAATTAAAGTTGCAATTTCTTTTTAATCATCACTATGAAAAATTGCAACAACCAATCCCACGTTAATGAGTAAAGAATACTAGTAGATTTTCATTGGTTGAAAATTTTCGATTCTTCTTTGCTTTTAAATGAATTTTAAAGATTCACAACTCTAATTTAATTTATTTCAATTGTACGTATGTTTAACGCTGCATCATAGCCTATGTAAAATGTACAAAGAGCTTTAAAATTAAATAATCAGATTACCCTTGACTTATTACAATATATTTAAAGCATGTTTATTATAATTGTATAAGGATAAAAATATAGAATGCATACAATCCCAATAAAAATTATACTAAACTATGTATACATAGCATATTAATTGATTATATATGTTGGACGCGTCTGTTTAACATATAATTCCATTAGGTACTTAACACATCATGTTACGAAGAACGTCAATCGTAACGAATAGGAATCAGTCACGTATTGTTTCGTGAGAAATGCCGGTTTTTAAGAAGTTTGTTATGATTGTTAAGTAATGCCACGTTTAAAGAGAACTCACTTTACATTACACATGCATTTACATTGCAATCAATAGGCTATTGATTAGTTAAAAACTTAATGTACTAATACTTACGAAATTATTGTGAAAATGTTACTCCTTGATGTATGGTTATACTTTGGCCTTTTGTCTTGGGTAAGCGGGCTACGTGAATACGAAAAGAAAGATTTGATCGCACTCAGGGAAGAAGTACGATCTATGTTTGACCATGCTTACTCCAGTTATTTAACATATGCTTACCCATACGATGAACTCAGATCTCTAAGCTGTGATGGATTTGACACATGGGGTAGTTTTTCTTTAACCCTTATCGACGCATTGGATACCCTTGCCGTGATGGGGAATTATTCCGAATTTCGACGTGTAGCAGAGATTATAAGCGGTAGATCAAACTTTGAAGCTAATATTAATGTATCTGTATTTGAAACAAATATAAGAGTAGTCGGTGGTCTACTTAGCGCGCATCTCTTGTCGCGTAAAGCTGGTTTTGATTTAGAACCAGGATGGCCGTGCAATGGTCCATTATTACGTCTTGCTGAAGATATGGCAAAACGCTTGCTTCCAGCTTTTGATACACCGACAGGTATGCCGTATGGTACTGTGAATTTAAAATATGGAGTTCCAGATGGTGAAACAAGTATCACATGTACAGCTGGTATAGGTACATTCTTGTTAGAGTTTGGAACTTTGTCCAGATTAACCGGAGATCCTTTGTACGAGGAAGTAGCTATGAATGCCATGAAAGCATTACATTACTATAAATCAAATATTGGATTAGTAGGTAACCATGTGGATGTATTAACTGGTCATTGGACAGCTCAAGATTCTGGAATTGGTGCGGGTGTTGATTCTTACTTTGAATACTTAGCAAAGGGTACACTGTTGTTTCAAGATCCATTGTTAGCAACAATTTTCCATGAACACAAAGCTGCAATTGAGAGATATATTCGTCGAGAAGATTGGCATCTTTGGGTATCTATGACAAAGGGTCAAGTAACATTGCCTGTGTTTCAGTCTTTGGATGCTTACTGGCCTGGTGTATTGAGCCTTTTTGGCGAAATCGGGGATGCTATGAAATCGTTACACAATTACCACCGTGTTTGGAAGCAATTTGGATTTACACCAGAGTTTTATAACATACCACAAGCCGAAGCCGGTACTAACAGAGAAGGATATCCATTAAGGCCAGAACTCATAGAATCAGTCATGTATTTATATAGAGCAACTGGAGATCCTTATTTGATACAAGTGGGAGTGGACATATTGAGAAGCTTACAACATAGCGCTAAAACTACATGTGGTTACGCAACTATTAATGATGTTAGAGACCACCGTAAAGCTGATAGAATGGAATCTTTCTTCTTGGCAGAGACAACTAAATATCTTTATCTACTCTTTGATACGAACAACTTTATTCATAATTCTGGTCAAAGGGGAGAAGTGATAGAAACCCAATGGGGTCAATGTATTGTTGATGCGGGTGGATACATTTTCAATACAGAGGCACATCCCATAGATCCTGGAGCTTTGTACTGTTGTCATAGGAGCCAAAATCTATTTCCAACTGAAAAGGCGACATTATGGAAATTCATTCCTGTGAATGATCAGAAAAGAAATAAGGATATAGAGCACAGCATATCGTATCAAGAGGACGTTACAAATAAAGATGATGATACAAAATCTATTGAAATTGTGAAATTATCTGAAATGAGACATACTATTTCAAATGATTTAGAAAGTAATATTAATAAAGGGACAATTACTCCTGTAGCCTCCATAAACGATCAAACAGGTGAAACAGTAACAATAGAAGAAGAAGAGGACACATTAAGTACAAGCAATCCAGATCCAGATTCATTGAAAGTACATGTTGTTGTACCACCGGTTGGAATTTACAAAGCTGATGATAGTGAAAATATTGATACTTACGAAGCATATACTGCTTCAGATGGCCACTATTCAACCCCTGCTGTGAGGAACAACACAGAATCATTTATCAAACAAAGTAATACAAAATCCAGATTTGAGCCACAAATATTACTTGAGAACATCCGAAAAAAAGACTTATATCCTACAAATCATTCTGGCAGAATAAATTATCAACTTTTGTCTTGCCAATCTCAATCATTCCTACAACGTATATCCATTATAGGTGAATTCTTCTAGCATTATTTAAAGAAGATATTTTACTTACTAAAAATGTATATCATTATTTCTAATATCTTTTGTTATTTATTTTGTTAACAATTGTATCATACTTCATAAATAGCAATATATAAAGTAATAACATCGTAAAATGCAGTTACCTCATTAAAATATAGTTTTTATTCAAATGTAAACGTGTGTAAATTATTTTTACCGATTAAAATTATAATAAGTATGGTATAAATAATATACATATTTGGCTAAATGTTGCTAAAGATGAAAAACACGGAAATAATTGAATGTACTTATATGTATATAATATTTATATGTTTATAACTATTGAACGCGGGATTTACAATATTGTGGCATTAAAACTACTCAATTGAGTAATATCTTGACGCAGTAAAGCAATTAAAAGTAATTTTTCTTGAAGTACAAAAGAGCTGCATTTTTGAACTTGTAAAACAATAAAAGTTTTATTGTTTTATTGCATACATACTATATAATGATATCGGCAATTTTCCTCTCCTATCATGAATATAAATTGCGTAGTTATTTTAACAGGTTTATTTAAATTTACCAAAAGTTAACAACATTTTTAATCAATAATGATTAAAAAACGTATTTGTTTAGGTCTAAAGTAAATACAATTAATATGATTATTTTTCTTAAAGAATTTAAATGTTGTATATGTCTGGTATCTTTTTCATTTAATGTTTGTATAATGTATACGGACCTTATATTCATATTTATCACGATTAAAAATAAATGAAAACGCAATTAATTGTGAAATAAATATATTTTTCAAATGCTTGACAAAAGTTCGTCCATCGTTACTTGTCGTTGCGAGCACCTTTAATTATATGTATGAATTTGATTATTGCAATTCATCTTAAGAAAAATAATGGAAAAATATTTAATAATTGTTAAGACGGAATTAATCTGTGTTTATTCCATTTTCATTGGTTGTTTTATCCAAAATCCCCACTTGGTAAACGGTTCTCCATCTTGTTCTTCGCTGGGACCTCTAAATACTCTTATTTTTATATGAGGCGATTCAGCTAAAAAAAGAGAGTTAAGACCATATAAAATTAAACAATTATTGTAAAAGGATAACAAATTTTTGTCAGATGTGCAAATAATATACGTATATTTGTTAGCAGTCAGAAATGAGAATGAGAATAATATTGTCTTTAATCTTACCAATTTCTGGAGCATCGTCCGGTGCAAATGTTTTCCTTGTACGGTGCTTTGCATTTATAGAGATTATCAAGGTAAAGAAGTAAATCAGAAAGCTGATTTTCTAAAAAGAATAAAATAGTTTACTTGCATTAAAAGACATATTATTACTCATGATACCAATTTTTCCACTTACCAATAGTTTCATCGTGATAGATCTATATACTATGAGATTTTCGACTTAACTGAACCCTTTATGTACCAATAAAGAATATTTGGAGCATAACTAAATCACTCGTAAAAACCAGATCAGTACGGCCTTTAGATTTATACTTTCTTCTGTAGAGAAAGCCACGTTTTTATAAGCAATGGTAAAAATATGAAGTAGCAATAACGATAGCCAGAAACATTCTATTTTCAGTTGTGTTTATAAAATTTGCGATTAACTATTTATACTTTCATGAATTTACACCATAAAGTACATAAAAGGAAATTACTTATTCTCACGACGTTATAAAATTTTTCTTAAATGCCGCCTATTTATACATGTTAAAACAAACAATCAGAATTCCTGTGGTAACAAAATTGGATACTATTCAACAATAAAGTCTTTAATGCTTTATGAGTTACGAGGAATCATATTATGGCATTTCTGGGTATGGATAAAAGCAAGTGGCCGCTTGTAAAATTTTGGTAATGTATTTTCATTTTTTCACATTTTATATATATATATATATATATATAATATACATATGTATATAAATTATATGTCATGTACTTATATCTATACAATTTATATATATATGCATGGAAGCCCATTTTACATCATTTTATAACGTCTATACGTTTTATATTTATAACTAGAACTTTTAATGAGGTTGTTCTCGAGATGTCACGAAAATTTCATAATTCTTGGAAAGCGCTTTAAATGTGTTTAATTTATCCGCCGAAAGTGAGACAACTATGTTATAGCAAATGATAATTAACTATTCAATAAATGATTATTGTGAATAACTATCCACGACATTTTTGGGCAACTTCTATTAATGTTTGATTAATCTTTGATCAGTATTTTACATTACTCGATAAAATAGTTCATGTTCCTTGAAATTATCATTTATTACATATATTTCTACTACCTCGTGAAACAAACTTAAAAAAGAGCACAATCTTCTTCAAGAATGTAAGGTATGAAAGTTCTATACAAATGATAGTATGGATTGATAAATAAACCCCTTTTTATATTTTACGATCACCATTTTTCGCCGAAACAACGTTCTTTTTTTATAAAATATTAAATTATGCATTGGAAAGGAATTTATGTATTTGTATTCTGTCAGTTGCTTCGAAAAATACGTATAGCTTTGCTTGACACATCGGTTTACATTGTAAAGATTGCAATCACAAAGGAGAATGATTATTCAAACCTCTTTTCAACTTTTTTTTCTAAATAGAAACATTCTTTTTGTAACCGTCAAAATTACAGTTTCTTGCGCCACAGTGTGCCTAACTTTATCTAACGTATGTTCTTTTTGGTCGACCATTGGAATAAAAGCTGTGTTGTACGTCTTAAAATAAAGAATCGATACTATACACGTTACCGATTCGGTACGACTATATTTTTAAAAAGGCAATGTTATGTTTAGTTAATCATTTATCTACGCTGTTAAAGAAAAGAACGATCCTCCTCGAGAAAGGACAAATATAATAGCTAAAATAATCTGCGGTTGATTTGACTTATACATTAAATTTGATCATAGCCTTAACAGTTAACGCTTAACTCCTATAACTCTCAATATAACGTTTAATATCATTGACAAAGATTCCCTACGATCAATAGATCGTATTACATGAATCATTATTATTATTATAATTATTATCGTTCTGGAATTCATCATTGGAAGACTTGTTTCATAAATATTATCGTATCTCATTTAAATAACACATTTCTGCGACTGCGAGATGTTCTTATTCCCCCCTTTTACTTACCAGTGACCCTCGAGTCATGAAATAATAATTAAGTATTGGGATCCCCTTTCGCAGCTAATTTCTTTCGACCAATAAATTGTAATTATACAACTCTCACCTAAAATGTTTCCCCGTTGTCCCCCTCATTACTTTCAACAACTAATATCGCTCTATTCTCTCCGAAAAAAAAAATGTAATGTCTATCCATAAATATGGAACATACTTTCAAGAGCATCTCGCAGAATCAGTCGAACTACTGTTTTAGCTACATTCATATTGCTTAGTCTACAGTGTGGATCTATGTGGCCTGCAGAGACCATGGAAGACGTTGGATTATATTATAACTAATTGTACTCGTACGTACATAACTGATTACATATTTGCAATCGCTTACACGACGAGGAGACGTTACAGTAGGCTAATTTGATTTAACACGCTGGCAGCTAATTGCATGATCTTGAATAAATCGTAATATATGAAACGTATTGTTGTCCCTCGCTTTTACAATCATTTGCCGACTATAAACCATCGCTAATTTGATAATTCAACAACACTGAACCCCTCCTCGACGCGGCGTACAGCCAACGTGTAGATAGAAATTACAAGATCCGCAATGTGATTATAAAATCCCGAAATCTGCGCAACAGTAGTTAACTTGTACATACAATATTCACCGTGTATTCGCTCGTAAACGTATGTGGAAGACATCGACTACTTACAGCTAGCTAGATATTGTCACGTTTACCGCGCGCTAAATAATCTAAAAAGTTTCCTAAAAAGCCCCTGAACGACGACGACCACTGTCTGGAATAAAGGAAGATATTACCCGGAGGAACGACACACGTCGAAGCCGAAAAGATTCACGCGTATAGATTTCTCTCCTTCCTCTACGAATATCTCGCCTTAAATAGATCATTCGCTAGATATGTGTGAGTTCTGGTTGAATATAAATATACATATCTCAAAATGTCACATTTTGACAGCTGTCGAACAAACGAATTTGAACCAGCGAGCGGGCAAATTTTCCTTCCTTTATAAATGTATCTAAGCCTAAGCGTGACGGCGCGTGATCGTCAATTCGTTTTTGCACGATCAGCGTTTTGAAAATATTCGAAACCAGACAAAACTATAAACGTTGCGCCGCGTTGCGCGATACGATTGACGTTCTCAAGGGAATATGTTCGATTGCGTTGCAGCTATACTGGAAGCGGCTGGATTTTTGTACTGTGTATATTGAATTGCTCGATCACGGGGTGGAAACAACGTTTAAGTCTCAACGTGTTTGTTAATGAATCGTTCGACGATAAGGGACCGCGGCAAATTAATGGAGGCAAGCTGCAATTCGATGGCGTTTCCCTTGAGCAATGGTGTATCTACTTTGCACATAACGTTACACTTGTTCCTCTGGAAAACAAACGACGATCGAGCGAGTTGAACCATACGATTGGTCCTTCAAAACGGTAAACCGATTTCGAAGGCATTGATCAAGGCACTGCCCGAATCGTACACACCGATCACACCGAAAAGCACCCCGAGAAATATAACGAAGCAATCGTATGCGACCGCGCTCCATTCCATGGAGTTTCTCTTCAGCTTCAGGTGAAAGTAACACGGCCATATAAACGACAACATGGTTCCAGTAAAGGAGCCGATGAAGCCCATAAGAATACTGAAATGGGGAATAAAGATCGCCATAAGAATAGTGAAAACTATGACCCCAACGCGCCACGCCAAACCCCAGACTTTCAGCTCGCGATCCACCGTCCATATCGTCGGGAAAATCGTTTTGGGCCTGCCCCTGAAGAACGCCCTCTCGAGAAGCTCGCAAGCCGCATAATACGGCAGAGGATACGATAGCACGGCTTTCACGACAAGACAAAAATTCACCAGGCCCTTGAAGCCAGCCGAGTGTAAATTATTGGTGATCACCTGCTGCGTGTCGTTCTGGAACGTCAAGAAACAGATCCAACCGAATAGTGACTTGAACGCGGCCGCCGCGATGTGACTCCAATTCAGCATCCAATCGAACTTCGAACGATCGATCAGATTGCCCTCCAATGTAGGTAAAAATATCTGCGATGTGTAACTGAACACGATCACACCGAGTGAAATCGGGAAATTCTCTATATCGATCGTCCATTTCACCTTCGACCAACCCCAGTCCCCGATCTCCAGAATGCAATAGCCGACGATGATAGCGTTTATGAACAAATGGGACATGGTGCACCAGAAGCTGAGCACCGAGACGTGGTGCAGAGACTTGAGAAACCCGAGGGGCAGTAAGAATATACCAATTAGCATCATCCAGCTTCTAGTATCGATTGCTCCTTCGGGGAAGGTGCCTATCATCAGATCACCGCAGACGACCACGTACAATATACAGGTCATTAATAATTCAATGATCTGAGCAATATTCACCGCCCTGGCTCCCCACGTCGGCCCGAAGCATTCTTTCGCGATGGCTACATACGAATCTCGTACGCGTACACGCTGTCCAGTTGTCGTGTCTAGCTCGTATAAGCATTCGACGAGTATCTTGCCGGTATAGCAACAGATATGCGCTATGCCGATCATGGCAGCAATGGCCCAGTAACCGCCTCGTAATACGGCGAATGGCAACGACACTATGAACATACCCTGGAAACGAAGCGTATCAATCATTTACGTATTATCGCGGTTTTTATGGGGACTGCAGAGGAGTTTCATTTAGTTTAGCGTTAATGAATTGCACGGGTTCTATTGTTTTGGTAGTAATCGAGATATTTTATAGAATATCGATGTTTTAATTTAATTTCGTTAACGCTCTCCGCTTGATATTTGTAATATTAAAGTGTCGTAAAGGCGGATGCATGAATTGTTAAATGAAAAATACCTGTATGGCGTTTGTAACGTTCCATGCGGCTTGCCACTCGTTAATTTTCACACCCGAGCTACCAAATTCGCCACCACCTTCGTCGTATTCGCTAAAATCACCGCTGGTAACACTTCCCGTTCTATTTTTGTCCCTGCAAATTTTTAATTGCACGAGTCAACGGAAATATATGTTATTATCGCAATATACTGTTAAGTTTCCCGCTCTCGAGGAAAATAAATGTTTAAAAACTAGACTAATTGCAATTGTACACGAATCAAGCTCTTAATTAAGCAGTGAAATAGAAACTAATTGCCCATGCAAAAGTAATCCGATTTGTATAGCACTTTTCACGTCAATGGATCTTCCTTTTATTTCAATGCAGAAGGGAAGCAACACGATGACTCGACTTTATCTGCCCTTATGCACATACACACAGGGGAACAGCAGATGCACTTACCCATTTCGTTGGTAGCTGAAAGAATCTTCCGCGATGGCCACGTTGTTCTGGTCCCGATATACTTGATCTCCGTTCATAGTCATCATTTCTGTATTATCGCGGCCTTCTTCGAACGATTTGAATTGCCCACTTTGTCCTGGAGCTTGTTGTTGACCAGTACCACTTCCTCGAATAAGTTCCATGCATGGACTATTCTCTGGCCATTTAGCCTTCATTGTTTCCCAAGCAACGTTGAATGTTGCTCCTATGGATGGTATATAGAATCCCCGAAAATTGGCCATTTTTTAGTTCGTTGCTTCTGAAAGCGGACCAGTTGCTGTTGCGATCCACCTTAAAATTTCCATGCTCGTAATCATTGAATTCTTTGCGTAATCGTTATAGGGTTGGTACTTAAAACTTAATTAAACAGAGATAGAGGAACACGGAATGAATGAATTGCAGTCTAATGAAATAGGATGACCGAGTATGTTCCGAGTTTGAGTTTGAAAAAAATTAGAAAAATAATTATCGACACTAAAGTTGTACACGATTTTTTCAATTCACATTTCTTTTCTCTATTCTTTAGGAACAATAATGCAGCGAGGATGCAACGTAATGTAATAGAGAAGAATGAATTCATAAAGCATACATTTTTCTCTCTTTCGCGGATTGTTCAGGAGCATAAAATATTGAGAAAAGAAATAGTGGAACGACAAAATCTACTAAATTATCTATTCAGCTGGCTCTCGCGATAAAACATTGCAATTCGTTCGCACCATTTATATGAACATTTTTTCGATCCGCTTTCAAGTGAGCCTGCTTCTCCGTAAATATCTATATTGTTATAGATCCAACCCTTCCGCAGTAATAAAACTAATTAAAGTAACATATGTGACACTCTGTGCGGGCCATATCGGTCGTACAAGTGAAAAGAATGGACAAGCATATAGCTTGACACAATTCCATCCGATCTAAAGCTGAACAAGAAAGTTCACCCCGCACACATAGACGTGATCCATATTCAAGCAACAATCTTTTGCAATAATATTCCACCAGATTCCCGTTCGTTTATTTAATCCCCATCGAACATATTGCTTCCAAACTTTTCAACAACGATACGTTTTTCATGTACATACTCTCTTTTACGGACGCTCGTCCCCGATTACAACCGTGCAACCGAGTTTCGAGGGATGATACGATTTCTTATTCTACTCACCGAACGACGAATCGAACTTCTTCCCCAATGTTCAGGAAAACTTAGCGGCTGTGAAACGATGCGGCGGGGAGCGCAACTTTGTCTCAAATGTGGCTATCGTTTCGTATTTCCTTCTCGTTTTCCTTTCTGTTCTTTTAGCGATTTCTTCGCCAGACAATAACGAGAGGCTTGAACTAAAAAGGATCCAGCAGTATGGTCCGAAGAACGGAAATACTTGAAAATAAAGGGTCGAAACCGTCTAACTACGTGGGCTACGACACCGCATGGTCGTCTACGGTCTACGGCGATCGTCGAGTCCCTAATCGCGAGCCCTTAATCGCGACATAGACTACGGGGTTGGTGTGTCAGGGGGTTGGGAGATCCGAAGAATATGGCCAGCATCCCTCGAACGCGCAAGCCTCGATCGATGTGGTCCACGGAACATTTCTCAGCACGTCAGTACTGTAGTTAAGAGTCACGTCCCCCTTTGTGAAACGAATTAGGGGAGGAAAATTGCCAAACACTATTTGCTGGGGTAGCTGATCGGGTCTTTTGGGAGGAGATCGATTTTATATTGTTTGACTATCTGACGCTGCTTCGGCGTTGCTGAAATGGGGTGGACTTTAAATTCACTTTCTTATGATATTGTAGTATCATTGATAAGACGAGACTGATGTTGAAAGTTGTGAAGGGATGTCGCGACTTCGACGAGCGCTTTTCGAATCGAAACAATGAATGTACTATAAACTCTTAGGTCATTGAACAATTGTTTGAATAGGAGATATTATTGAAAACACAACTTCAATTTCAGGTATATTATCGTGTATAGTAATATAAAAGATTCGATTAAGGGCGCATTAATGTGCGTGTATTAAATTCGTACGCGAACAAGATTTATTAAATGGAACGAATTGTCACAGTATAAAATCTACCATTTAAATGCGAAAAAACCAAATACTTTAAGTTGTATTATCAATATATTTACAGCTTTTTTACTTGTTCGCGCTATCAGATTATTCAATTCGGATGTGGTTTGAAAACATGTTAGTATATTAAACGATGTATTAATCAATATTCTGTGGTGACTAACTGTAGTAGATACATCAATAAACACGAACATAGATTGTAATAAATAAAGAAACCAACTTGTTTATTATGTATCTTAGGTATGTTACTTTTCACAATCATAATTAATAATTGATATTAACTTTACAGTTGTTTGTGTCCCTGCGTTTTGTAATTCAAATAATAGTAACACCCAACAAGCGTTTCACGCTTACAATATGAATACTTTTTTACAATATATTGCATTATAAAATAAACGCTAATCAACGTAGTTTATAATTCTGGTAACAATACAAGGCCGTGAGATCGCAACAAAATATGCTTCTAACTTCTATGCGAAAGATGTTCGTATTATTGAAGTTGCAAGTTATAATTACAGTAGGTTTTAAATTCCCTTCTTGTTTCTTACATTAGATAGCTTGAATGTATTACTATTGTTTCGCAAAGTTGTGTTTCACTGTGTTCTTAAAACACGGCCTGGTATTTTTTACAAGAATTAACGAAAGTTTTTTTTTTCTTTTTGCTAAATTAAGTCGGTTTATTCCTCAGTCTTCCGCTTGTATATTATATGCAGTGCATATATATATATATTTTTTGTCAATGAATGCACATAAATCAGAAAATATGTAATTTTAGACAATATTATAATATTTTGTATATGCAGGAATGACACGCAGACATTATCGTAAATGTACAAAAAGAACATGTGTTAAATTTAACACCAAAGACGGAGAGCTATATGTAACAATGTGTCACCGGCTTAGGCTAACAATACAGCTGAATATTTGTCTTTAAATAGTACAGTCATAGATACCAAAATTTGTACTAACTAATTACCCACCAAATACACGTATAATACCCACAAATTTATATTAAATTGCACGTAGTGACAAATAAAGAAAAAAAGACACACAAGCGAATACCGCGAGATACAGAGAATTTGCTTAAAATTTTCTAATAATGCTGCACAATGTTCATATATTGTAAAGGTAGTAATGATGAACAAGTAGTTTCCTTTGAACAATATACTGTTGTTTAACAAATCTAACAATAAACTGTAACACAGCTACGACGTGACAATTGGAAATTGATTCTTTTGAGGGTATCGATTATAACTTTAGTGTACATGTGGAAGCGTCAATTTGTGTACATGGTAGCAGGATAGTGAAGCAATTAATTTACTCGCTACCATCCCTTTGCGTCTGATGAGACTCACTATCCGAAGTTAAACTTTCAATAGCACTATCTGGTTGTGAAATTGTTTCAGAACTCCTGGTCATACAGAGCTTGTTAGATTTTGCTTCTGTACGACCAGATTTGTAATTCTGATCTACATTTGAATTTGAAGTGGAATGTAACGATACATTAGACTGAGCAGAAACAGGTCTCTGACATGAGTGCAACATTAATTCTGGTCCTCCGCCGTATGTTGTTAAGAAAAACTGCCACAATTCTTCCGGTATTTGCCCATAATCCGAACCTACAGACAATCATTATATTAATGAAATGAAACACGTGCGCATATGAGGGGTGCATTGTATCGAAACTTACCGACTTTAAGGATATTCTGACCATTTTTATTTATTATTATTGAATTGTTATCAATTGGTCCAGGTGGTTGAGTGTCTTTACCTCGCACAAAGCTTTGCCACTGTCTTAACCAAGCCATAGCCAATCCATAAATCGCAGTTGGATTATCAGTGTTATGATTTAATTGTTGAAATACCTCCATTTCGTATTGTCTCCTTTTCTGTAATGATTCATATTTCTCTTCGCAACTCGGACATTCATACAAATGTGTACATGCTGGGCCTCCTCCAAATCTAAAACATTATTTTCACCGAAAACATAAATTACCTTTCTTTTTTTTTAAATGCTTAACAAATAAAATATAATTTAAGTTCAACCTACGTATTATATAAATATTCCCAAACTGCTTGCGGAATGGGCATGCTAAGCTTATCTACAAATTGTGCTCTAACAGGATTAACACCACCATGTGGACAAAGAAAATCAGAGTTGTCTATCGGTCCCGGTTCCGAGAATGTATTAAACCGATTTATCCATTGCCTCGATACAAAGAAATTCAAATCGGACAATTCTCTAGATGAAATTTCCATCAATTCCATTGTTTTGTCACGTAACTGTAACATCTCCGGTGACCATTTCTTATAAAATAAGACATAGGCTTCACAATGCTTTACAGTTTCTGGAGAGACTTCTGTGACACACTGATCATCAAACTCAAACCATTTATTAACAATAGGATTTAGTGCATAACAGATGTAATGACCGCCGCCGGCTGTTCCTTGATGACAAATAACTGATATTAAGTCATACATAGTTACTTTTGATACGCATTCTTTGTGCAAATATGGCCTCATATCCAAACCCTCTAATGGGAATGAAACATAATTTGCTATCTTTGAACTAAACATCAATTCATGACGAAACCTTTTCAAGTGAACACATAATACCTCGGGTAGATCTAATACTTTGGAAAACTTAATTCCATTGCGCAGTTTGTTGCATTTTTCGCAACTGTACATATTGTCCCCTTTGAGTTCATCTGCGCTAAAAAATGCAGAGAGGCAGTCGTGAAGACTAACAACTGGTCCCCAAAACCAAGAACGCATCCACTGCAAGAACCACGACAGCCAACCCGACTGATTAGTTACATATACAACATCTGAACATGGTCCTGCCTTCTGCGGAGTTAATGGTCCTTGATGTAGCATATCAATATGATCTCTGCTTGGAATAGGCAACGATAAATCTTGAAAAGTTTCTACCCTTGTCGATATCCTATCGCAAGTAAGACATTGTACGCTACTCAGAAGTTTACCATCAAATATATCACTGACAATACTTCGGGTTTTCATTTGCTTCTTAGTCCTGTGCTTAACAGGAGAGTTTTGCGCGGACCTTTGTGGTTGAGAAAACGGTTGGTCAACAGTGGACTTCTTGATACATCTATTTGTAAATTTACTTCTTAGTTTTTCTGATTGTGATACCCTCGAGTATCTTCTTTTTGTACCACGTTCACCTTCATCGCTGAGAGAACTCTGTTCGCTCACACCAGAATCACAAGTTTCGTATTCAGCATCTGATTGGCTAGATCCATTCCCATCAATTTCTGTTTCATCCTCATCTGAAGATTGTTCACCTAATCCTTTTAATCTTAACACTGTTTCACGATCATCTTCTATGTGCTCTTTTAATTCTTCGTGTAACTGATCCATAAAGCATCTTAAAAACTCTTGCGTGTCGTGCTGATGATACCCTCTAAACATTGGGTGAACTGTTCGAATACCAGATAAGATTCCATGCGGTACAACGTATCCTCTTGTTTTCCTATTCCACATGTCTCGTACAAGGTTTAAATAGCTTAAGCTTAAGCCAGGCTTTCTATCTTTGGACATATAGCTAACCACATGACCGCAATCCACAAAGAATTGAGTCAATGGAGGTACATTTGATAAAGCTTGAAGTGCAGCATTCATATAACATGTGTTGCCAATGTTTTGAAGACCGACAAGCCCTCTGGGCTTTCCAGAAAAATCTTTACTTTCATCCGAGTCTGTACTATCCGGTGAATCTCCGGATTTTTCATTAAACAGCCCATCCTTTTCATAGTTTACTCTGTTTATGAGTTCACCATAGAACCTATTGTTTATGGAACAACAGAAAACAAAATGTTTGTATTATTATAAACTAACCTTGTATTAAAAATAATCAATAATCTTCATCTACTATTGTAATTTATTTCAAGAAAGAAAGATATAATACTTACTTATCCAGAATGAGTCTGTTAAGATCATCTGTTCTACAATCTATGTTAGTTGGTGCATCACCAGCGAATTTATTGTTTTGGGTCTTTATATCCATCTGTGTAGGTGACAATGGTGGCGATGGTACATGCCTGGTTATAACTTCTGTTTTACACGAATAACACCATATACGATTTGTAGAAAGATTCATATGAGCACAATGATTGGGAAATTTTTGGTTGTGTACAGTACTATGATCTAAGTGTGTTTCTGGACATCCGACCCAGCGGCAATCGGGGAACAGGCATAACCATAAGTTAGGCCCGTCTGTATCGCATTCGCTGCATTTCTTGAATCTTTCTTTCTGAGACACAACAATCTCAATAAATGCGAGATCACCGCGATTGGCGATATGAGGACAATTCCTTGAGATGAGAGGCATTGGGATTTTGACGTTTGTTCAGCTGATTATTCTTGATCGTGGAACGCGATATCGCGTGCACACATTAGTTTCCTAGATCCATCGAAAATTTGGCTTATGCACGACACAATTAACATTACAATCATTTTCTAACCTGATCGAGACATGTCGCTCTTGGTAATCGAACATTATCCACGAAAACGATTGTCATTGGAGATAGACTTGTTGAAAGGACTCAGTTTATTGCAAATAGGATAGCCAATATAAGGGACGGAATATAGGTTGGTGTACGTGTTACAGTCAAGATGTAGACGATTTGAAACCGTTTGATGTGGTTAAATTAATTTGCATCTCGTAAATTTATCACGAGTCATGTTGAAAGTAAATTGTGATTCTAACATTCATTATCAATAATTCCTGCCAAATATACTTGTGCCACAAATTATTTTAGTTTACGTGGAGTAATAATTATCATAATATTTATTTCAGGATAGATGTCGCGTTGCGATCCAAAATTTATTGTTATTTTTATTTTTATGCGCGAAATACAACGGAGGCTACATAATGTTTTACTACATTTTATATTATGTTACTTATACAGTACCTGAATGTAAATTAATATCATTATGTTTTTCAAACAAATAATATAAATCCAATTATATCGCAAATATTTATTATTACTTCTCCATTTGGTTTCATTTTTAGTTTTTATTGTTTTTATTTATCTATAAGGGTATAAACATTTGAGCGTACAGTACTTATTATTATATGGTAATGCTTTTCCAACCGAATCGTTTGAGAATTTCCCTCTTTCGACAACGTCGTCAAGGAAACGCGCGACGCTAGTCTGGTTGAGTGGAAGAATAATTGCACGGCAATTGTACACTGCTGCCTTATAGAAATATTTAAAGCAGAAAAAAAACTAGCACCACTATAATTTTGTCCCGGGTTGGGAACCGCTGTGTATTCCTCTTAATAACCTGACTAAAACGCAAGTGAAAAGTGCACATGGATTATTGAGATACTTGAACAAATTTGTAACATTCGAAGTGTATTTTGTTAGTATAAATAAAGTGTTTGTCCACCTTGGTTCAAGTATAATCATATCGGTAAATAATAAAATATGTATTATCATATAATACTTCGGATTTTTAATGTTAACCTATAATATAACATTTTGTTTTCTATTGATAAAAATACTTGACAGATACGATTTTATTACGATTAATATTAATTAATAACGAGATATAAAATTGGTTTGCGGTTCGAAAAATAAATTTAATTTCTTTTTTTTAGCTGGAAAAATGGTGCTGTCGTGTCGATTTTATAAAGAAAAATATCCAGAAGTGGAGGATGTAGTAATGGTGAATGTACGTAGCATAGCTGAAATGGGAGCATATGTACATTTATTGGAATATAATAATATCGAGGGTATGATCCTCCTTTCTGAATTGTCCAGAAGACGTATTAGATCTATTAACAAACTTATTAGAGTGGGGAAAACTGAGCCAGTTGTCGTTATCAGAGTTGACAAAGAAAAAGGTAATGTATATGGTAGTTCTCTGCCTGAAGTGTGTTTAAAAGAATTTTATTTATACCATTTCTTTTATACAGTTCATTGAATGATTTAATTTAGGTTATATCGATCTTAGCAAACGTCGTGTGTCAGCCGAAGATGTAGAGAAGTGTACAGAAAGATATGCAAAGGCAAAAGCTGTTAATTCAATTCTAAGACATGTTGCAGAATTATTACATTATGATAACGACGATCAATTGGAAGAATTATATCAAAAAACTGCATGGCATTTCGAAGAAAAATATAAGAAACAAAAGGCATCTGCTTACGATTTCTTCAAACAATCAGTTTTGTAAGTATAAAATATAAAAATTGTAAAACAGAAGGCAACAAGGTGTGCAATATTTATTTATTAGTGTGCTGTTACTTTAGGGACCCATCTATTTTAGCAGAGTGTGGTCTCGATGAGCACACAAAGGAAGTTCTATTAAACAATATTAAACGAAAATTAACTTCTCAAGCGGTAAAAATTAGAGCAGACGTAGAAGTAGCTTGTTATGGGTATGAAGGAATTGATGCAGTGAAGGCTGCTTTAAAAGCTGGCTTAGCTCTTTCTACTGAAGAACTCCCAATTAAAATTAATTTAATTGCACCACCTTTGTATGGTATATCATCATTGTTATTATTCTTTTTGGAAGTCCTTCAATTTAAGTTTAGAGTGAACAATAGTTCCCAACTGTGTGCATAATTTTCTTTTAGTTATGACCACATCTACACCAGAAAAACAAGATGGTTTGAAAGCATTAAACGATGCTATTGAAGTTATAGAAAATAAAATAACAACATTGGGCGGAGTATTTAATGTGCAAATGGCTGTAAGTTATATCATCATTATTGTTATTATAAAGGAGCATATTTCAAGTTCCTAACAAATTTGTTATTTCCAGCCGAAAGTTGTTACTGCGACTGATGAAGCTGAATTGGCAAGACAAATGGAACGTGCTGAACTTGAAAATGCTGAAGTTGCTGGTGATGACGATGAAGAAGAAGAAGGGATGGATGGATTTAGTGGTGGTGAGGGTGGAGACGAAGATAAAAAAACTGGGACCGAGTCCCAGGATGAGGAATAAATATTGAATAAATTGATGAATCACATAGTTAATTAATTGACAATTACTCCTGGGTCACAATCATACTTTTGGAAGTATGATAACCGCCTTGATGCACATTATCCAGAATATTTAAAATACATACATGAAATCGATGTATTATAATTTATAAATAATTTTCTATTAACTTCATAAAATAAATAGACTAATAAGATCTAAATTATTTCTACTGGAAAACTTCTTATTTGATGTTAGCAATATTCTCTATCATTGTATTCAATAACATTGAATTTCAAATACTAATTTTCTACATTTATCATCATTACTGTATGAACATGCATTTTAGGACATATACAAATTTGACACAAATGTAATAGTTTTTCACGTTTTTATTAAAACTTTGCACAGTTTTATCCAAATTGTTTATTCATTTGCAATTGTGACTTCTACTTCCACGCCAGGCTCAATGGAAATGCTTGTAATTTGTTTAACTATTTCTGATGGTGAATACAAGTCAATAACTCTCTTATGAATACGCATCTGGAAACGATCCCACGTTTTTGACCCTTCACCGCAAGGCGTCTTACGCGTGGTTATCCTGAGAATCTTGGTGGGCATACGAACTGGACCCTTAACCTTGAGTTTTTGTTTATTTGCCCCATTAATCAATTCAGAGCAAACTGAAATAATATATGTCATAGAAAAACAAAAAATCGCATGTCTAAAGTAAATAACATGAACTTGTCAGAAGAGAATTTTACCTTTCTCAAGAGAGCGAACATTTCGTGAAGTAAGTGTAATCCTAATTCTGTGAATAGGAGTCACTTCTTGTCCTGGCTTTTCAGGGTTGTCAACTTTCGTACTTGCCTGAAATAATAACGGGAGGAAAAGTGTATGAGAAAGCCAGTATTTGAAACCGCGTGTTCAAACACAAACCTAACCAAAGATATGGGAACTGTTATATAAAAAAAAGTACATAATTCCTTGGAAAACTTTAACGCAAAAGCTGTTTCGAAGTACAAAAATATCTAAATAACTACGCACCATTGTTCAATTATTTTCCTGGTCGAGATGATCAATTCCTTTACTGATTAAACTGATCAGCGCTGAACCAGGGCGTGCACACGTTGCATGTGCTAAACAGAAAGAGAAAGAAACATGGTTTCCGGTTAGGAGTGCTTTCAGTATATTCTAAAAAGATTGAATGACGGCCCCTTATAGTACATATTTTTTTACAGAATTTTCCATAGTACATTCGACACTATATTTAAATGCAATATAAATAAAATTAATGCAGCTTCATAATAATGTATAGTTCAAAGTTAATAGTTATTACATTTTCAACATCATAATAGTGATATTTATAATGTTTAAATTATTAACAAATGGAGAGAAAAAAAAATTGTGCTCAACATTTTTATTTGAAAAACTTATGCTATTCAATTAAACAGATAATTAAATTGCACAAAATATTCGTTTTACAATATTTCATTACGAATTTACGTATAAATTATACTTTTTATCCGACTTTTCTATCAGATTACGATTCAACTTCATTCAGATGCACGTAACAGTATCATCGTATCATTGGTGTAGTTGGTTTTTCCATATAATTTAACCAATAGGATTACCGTTATTTTTCACTTCGGTACTTTCACGTTGGTGTTGTTTAACCACTTGAGCCTGAAGTATTCCACGATCTAGTTAATTGTAGACGACTTCAAGTGATCGAATTGCACGGTCGCGTCCTTTGACACGCTTAACCGTTTACGAAAACGATTTCGCTGCTTTTTTGCTGACATTTTGATCGTTTTAACATGCGAAATATTTACAAAAAATTCAAGAAGCTACGTCGAAGGCGATACATTCGCACTTAGTAATAATTATAACGTGAAAGTGTGTGAACTCGAGAAACTAAGAAAGTGCCGTGTATCCATCACATATATCTGCTTTATTGATATTTTGAGTGTCACAGGCCTTGTGGTGCCTATGCATATCCTGAGGTAATACATTCTATAATACATATAGTGCTTAACACTTTTTGTATAGAAATTGCACGTTTTTAATTACTTGATCTCTGTGAGCATGCTAAATAGGAGTACTATTTGCATTGTTTCCTTATATTTAAGCACGAGCCATGACATAACCTAGGTGATGTTTCGTTATATTCTGTTTCAAATGGCTTGTACAGTATTTTAATTTAAACAAATATGAACGAGTATGTTCTTCTATTTTTTAAATAATTAATTTCTGTCATATTTCTGTTATATTATTAGTAATTCCCTATGCGTATATCGTGGTTTTGTATTTACAGTTCAGACTGATATGAAAACTATAATAGTGTGTTGGTATTAAAACTATTCACTCATAAATAACATAAACAGTGGTACTTCTTTTCGTTTTTGATTAATTTGATCTTCAATTTTTAGTAGTTTCATGTTCATTTTGTGTTTACATTGGTATTACAAGTGTTATTTCTTCTTCTTGCAAAGGTATTAATATTTAAGGATTGTAGAAGAATTATTATATCATAGTCTTCAGCATGTAACAAATAGCGAATTATAGTTTAACAGAAAAAGCATAGTTTCAAATATTGGTACAATGCAATTCATGTATTAATTTTTTCACGCCGTTGAAAGATTTTTTTATTGATTCAAGCATCGAAAGAAAAATTATTTTGAGTGCCAATGAACAACGACTAATGAAATGTATGATGTTACAGAATTTGGACCGTGTTCTAGATTATTTTAAGGACGTCAAGTTTTTCATATTTGGTTGAATCATTTGCAATCATGTCAGAAATAGTTTACCCGCAAGGGTGCAGATCTGTTACGGAAGATCTGGGTCCAGATGAACTCATTAGGAGATTAAAGGTATAACTTTTGCTACTATTGTTATTTTACTTATTTATTCTATTCAAACGTGGTAATAGATAAAGTAGATGTAAATGACCATTATGAAAAATTATTAAACAGACGCTAGCTCACACATTACAAGCAATGGGCCAAGATGAAGGAATGTACCAGCAGTATATACCACTAGCTCTACATTTGGCGGAAGAACATTTTTTAATGCATCAGAGTAAAGATGTACAACTATTGATTGCTTGTTGCATTGCTGATGTTTTAAGGGTTTATGCCCCAGAGGCGCCCTACAAAGACGCAGAACAGGTAATAAGAAATGATAATGTACAAAATAATTTAGGCAATGTAAATATTTGTATTTTATACTTCTTGACAATTCGTTTTATTTACTTGAAAATTTTCCATTGCTGTAGGTGAAAACAATATTCCTGTTTCTGATTAAACAATTAGCTGGTTTAAAAGATCCCAAAGACCCTGCCTTCAAAAGATACTTTTATCTTTTGGAAAATTTGGCATACGTGAAATCGTTTAATATGTGCTTTGAATTAGAAGACTGTCAAGAAATCTTCTGTGCACTATTTTCACTTATGTTTAGGATAGTAAAGTGAGTGTAACACAAGATATGGCACAATGTGTAAATGAAGAAAAACTAAATAATGCATTTTATATCATTATATCATTAATCATTATAATTTTAGCGATGAACATTCTGGAAAAGTTAAAAGCTTTATGCTAGATGTATTATGTCCACTTATTACTGAATCAGACATTGTTAGCAATGAACTGTTGGACATTATACTCATGAACATTGTCGAACCAAACAAGACACAGAAGAAGAATGCGTATTTACTTGCAAAGGAATTAGTAATTAAATGTAGCGATACATTAGAACCATACATTCAAGCAGTGAGTAGAATTAAGCTGAATGATTTCTGCTATTTTGCAGAACTATTATACAAAGAGATGGAGCTATATAAAAGCAACATTAATTGTTTGTTTCTAAATTTTGTAGTTCTTTAATCATGTATTGATTTTGGGAAAAGAGGAGAAGAGTTTACAAATCTGCAAGAAAGTATATGATTTGATTTATGAGTTAAATCACATATGTCCGAGCGTCTTGTTGTCCGTCCTGCCGCAATTAGAATGCAAACTTAAATCTTCCTCGGAGACTGAACGATTGGGTGCTGTAGCTCTACTAGCAAGAATGTTCTCTGAAAAAGGTTCTCAGTTGGCCGTACAACATACGCAACTGTGGCGAGCATTCTTGGGAAGATTTAACGATATTAGTGTATCAATCCGTATAAAATGCGTACAGTATTCTATGCACTTTTTACTAAATCATCCGGAGCTGAGGAAGGATATCACCGATACATTAAAATTAAGACAACACGACGCGGATGAAAGTGTTCGATATGAAGTTGTTATGGCTATTGTAACCACTGCCAGAAGGGATTTCGAAGTTGTGTCAGACAGTGAAGATTTGTTAGAGTTTGTTAAAGAAAGAACTTTAGATAAAAAGGTATATCATTGTTCAATGTAAAACATATTTTCCATGCAAATCATGGGGAGCAGCTTGCCTTTAATAATTGTTTTGATTCTCAGTTCAAGATTAGGAAAGAAGCAATGGCTGGTTTAGCGATGATATATAAGAAACATTTAAATGATGCAGATGTACCACAAGCTACGAAAAAAGCTGTTACGTGGATAAAAGATAAAATATTGCATGGTTATTATATGGCAGGCATGGAAGATAGATTATTGGTAGAGAGATTATTAAACACCTGCTTAGTACCTTACCAACTTCCAGCTGGTGAAAGGATGAAGAAGTTATATCATTTATTAGGCACAATCGATGACCATGCGTCGAAAGCATTCGTAGAATTGCAGAAACATCAACTGGCGTAAGTATATCTTCGCATTTTATCTTATTACGTATCTAACGAAGTATTTAATATAGTTTTATTGCTATTTTTCTATTATAAAACTTTATATTTCAGTGTACGCAGAGCTGTGGTTGAATGGATAGAGATCGTAAAGAAGCCAGACGCTGTGGTTGAACTTGTAGCCAAAATTCATCAGATATCTCGCTTTCTACCTGATCCTATGAAAGTACAAGAATTTTTGCAGAAGTTCAGTGCCCACATGAGAAAAGATTCGGCATTATTACAAGGAATGGAAACAATAGTTCAACCAAATGTTTCATGTAAAGAATGTGCAGATACAATAAGTATGGTTCTGAAAAAGTTAGGTCAACCTGTCATGACTAATTTATACTACAACACGATAAAGATGCTGTTGGAAAGAGTTAGTTCTGTAATGATAGACGAAGAAGCAATTAGGGTAACTATATATCATTATTCGGATACCCCTCTCTGTTATTTGTGTTTCTTACACTAATTATGTCTCGACAGGTTTTAATTGGATACGTACTAGATTGTCTGAAAGGTGGAAATGTAATAGAAGAGGTTGGATTGAATCCAAACAATGCTGGCGAAAAGGGGCTGAGGTTACTTGTGGTATGATTATGATTCGATTTTACAAACGCTTTTATACATTATTTAAATGTATGTAAATTATTTTATTTATTTTTTTGCTTTCAGATGCTTTCATTTGTGTTTGGCCCACATTTTCTTCATAATGATATCCTAATGCAACTTGTACATCTTTTGGAATTAGAGGATGAAATGGTCGCACCATTGGTTCTTTCGATTTTCACGTTCTTAGGAAAATATAAACCATTGTGCGATGTTGCCCCAGATATCATGAATCTTATGGTTCCGATATGCAAGAATTTCGCGGAGACGGGCACACCGAAACAAGCAAAGCAAGCGATCAGGTGTCTATTTGTTAACATGACCAACATTCACGATACTATCTTCCCAGAAATTATTGAAAGAATTAAGAATAGTCTTACACCGACCTCAGAATATTATCGAACATCTATAGTTACATTAGGTCATATAGCTTATAATTTACCAGAAAAGTATCAAGTACAAATAAAAAATATGGTGTCTAGAAAGGTAAGCATTATCAGAGAATAAGCAATAATATCGTCAATAAATACGGATTAATCTAATTTATATGTAATCCTTTTATTTGTAGATAGTCAAGGAGTTATTAGTAAAGGAAAGCAGTGAACAAACTTCTGACACAATTGAAGGAGACTGGTGCAGAGAAGATCAGTTGCCTGAAGAAACACGATGTAGATTAGAGGGATTGAAATGTATGGCACGCTGGTTATTAGGATTGAAGACTGACGTACTATCTGCGCAAAAAACGTTCAGAATGCTAAATGCATTTGTGGTAAACAAAGGAGATCTTTTGCAGCAGGGTCGTTTGAGTAAAGCAGAAATGAGTTGGCTGCGGTTACAAGCAGGCTGTTCGATGTTGAAGATTTGCGAACAAAAAGGTGTCGGTGATCAGTACACAGCTGAACAATTCTACAACTTATCGCAGCTCATGGTGGTAAGTTTCTTTTATATGCTATAATCCCATATTAATACTTGTATTTAGTAATTCTCGCGTTTAAAGTGTTCTTAATGCAAACTCATTCATAGGATGAAGTTCCACAAGTTAGAGAAGCTTTTGGCAGCAAATTACATAAAGGGCTTGGAAGGGGAATTCCAAATAAGTGTTTGCCGCTAGATTTTATGGGTTACTATGCACTTGCTGGTAAAGAGCAGGACAAGAGATTAAAATGTGTTTTAAAAACTTACATGCAAACTGATATAAACAAAAGGAGGGATTACGTTAAAACATTGTCATTAGGCACAGTAGAACGGGCGATGGGTAAGAAACTAAATAGTAAGGCATTATCGAAATATTGTTTTACGTTGTTTTTTTTCATTGTTAGACAATAATTCTCGAAAAGGGTAGAAATATTAATTGTTTTATTACGGGTTTATTACAGGTCAACTGCCTCACATTCTTCCTGATTATATGCTAGTATTTGCGGTACCTATTCTTGCACACGATCCTGAATTCACAAGTCATTTAATGGTGAACCAATTGAAAGTGATACAACAGTGTTTATGGTTTATATTAGAACCCCTTATAACAAAGAATGAATATTATTGCTATGGTTTTTATAAAAATCTTATAGAAAGAATGAAGAGTCATAAAGATGCTTTGAAACCTGAGGATAATAACATCAATTGTGTAATTGTCTTTGATTATTTGTTATTATTGAGCCAAATATGCAAAAGCTTCTAATACTTTTAATTACGGTTGCAGAAATTGTGGGCTGTTTGTGATTTGGCTATGAATGTGATATATACAAAAACAACAAACTTCGACATGAAAGAATTCCCAAGTGAAACGCGTATTCCAACTATGTACTTCAAACGCGCAGATGAACTACTAGCCAATACTAAGAATTATTTACCTGCAGAAATGCAAATAAATATGACGAGCCCCAAAGGGAAAGGTTTGCTTCATAATACGCATTCTGTCAGTGAAAGGCCACAACGTAGGGTCAAGTCTAAACAGCAAAAGGAAGTGGGTATTGGGCCAAATGAAACTGATGCAAGGGTAAGAGAATTAAATTAATTCTCAAAATTAATTTAAAAAAAAATTAGAAGAAAGTTATTGCACATATATGTAGGTTGAAATTTAAATAAATAGTTCCTTTTCGTCACATTTTCTACGTAACTCGCATGCAATATTTTAAAAAGTCTTTGATTATGTATGTATATAATTTCAAGCTGCAAATTGGAGAAGTGGAATGTATTGATGCACAGGTAACATAATTTAAACACATCATTTACATCAAGCGCATATTTTGTAACATTTTTTATTATATCGTATATTTCATTTTAGTACTGTGATCGATGTATAATACATTCCTATTATTTACAGCCGGCAGAAGCGTCGGAAACTAGAATTCAATTACCTGGTTTAGAGGAAGAGGTAAGTAAAAATAAATTTATATATTCATTTCATCCATACTAAATGCACAATTTTTGCAGATCGAGGAACCACCAGCAAAGAGGGCATTAAGAGAATCAGATAAAGTAAATAAATAATTAAGTGAATGGACTGTATCCAAAGGGGTGTTAGGATTAGGGGAAAGACTTAAGGGACGTGATGATGATAAGAATTAAAGAATCTAAAAATACTTTACAAATTAGAAAACAGAATATTTTGGTTATGTACAACAATTAATAAACCTGTCGTTCGCGTATGTCTAGACAGTAAGATGTTAAGATAATGATACATTAACGTCAAGTAATTAATACGTGTAAGCCTACGACTCGAAACATTTTAACGAGTTGCATTGCATTCGCGAGGAATTAAAAATTTAGTGTTTGAACATTTGGAAAATGTATCTGTTTTTAATTATTGAAAGAAACGCGAAGTTGTTTATCTTTTATTTCTTTATGCGTTAAGAAAAGCAATGGCACATTCAACGATATAGAAATACGATTCTTCAAAATTCATAAGTGCATAATTAATATCTTTTTTATATGCTTAAGAAATGTTTCCCAATTGAAGGTCTTTCTTCCTTGCGAAATATCTGGCAATTGTTATATTGTTCACTTTTGCACTAATGAATATTAGATGTTTCTACTATTTCATAGTCAATTTTAATTGTCAGTTTTCATGGGTCGATCGTACTATATACAAGGTTTTTGTAACAAATTATTTCCAAGTAACAAAATCCATACACAATAATCATCAAACTTAATAATAGTTTTTAATAACAAAACAATTGCAAAAACATTTATTACAAAAAAAAGAAAGAAAGAAACAAATGCATCTGGGTCATAATACGCATTCAATCTATATGTAGAAGAGAACAACATAACGTTGTTGGATTTCTGTGAACGTCGTGTTCTAAACAAAAAGTGTGTCAATTGGCTTTGTGATCCAAAGTTGTTTGTTTCTATTACTCTGATTATCATTATTATTATATTATATTATATTATATTACTACTAATATTATTATCTTATTGCTATTATTATTATTATTATTATTACTTTATTGAAGAAAGTTTCAAAGTTTTGATGATCATTATTTTCTAAGAAGATATGTATTTTCTCATAATATTATCTGTTTATATCTTTACGCTAAAATTAATTTAAATGAGATTTGGTCTGCGCACGGCCGCTAATTAATAATTTATTTCAGACAACGTGTCCTTATAAATACTTCAATAGTATCTAATACATGTATACATATAAATATATCTCCGGCGAATAGTGCGCATTAATATAAAAAAAAATATTCGTTAAAAATTTTTGTTATACAAAAGTACCGGGTATGCACCATCGATTTAACAAGCGATTGAAGTTCATCATCTTCATACGTGACAGTTATTTCTGTATCACTGTCATTAATGTATATGTATTATAAACTACTTTCGTATCACTTTAATTCAAATTTGTATCCAAAAAGTTTTCTGTACTTACAATGTATTAAAAATAATGTTCTTATACATTGGACATGTTTATATGTATGTTAAGTGAATATAAAGAATACAACTTATATTTTTTATCTTGTACTTCGTAAGATGCTTGGAGACATTAGTATAAACATTATAAATGTTTATACAACAGTAATTTTATATACGTAAATGATTTTTTATTTTATGTAGGCATCAATTATTTTAAATACAATATATTCGTATGAATTATTCTAAAAGTATTTTTAACTTGACAAAAATAAACAAAAATAAGCTGTTTAAAGAAGTGTACAATTTTATTTACTGAAGTTATTCGATGCGCGAAACAAAAAATGAATATTTTTGTTTGTTATGAAAAGAAGTTAGAAAATAAGTTGGGTACAAATTTGAATAGATTTCGAATAATTTAAAATGGGCCTAGGTTTTATAAAAGTTCTTTTTTCAACGTTAGAATTCTTAGCGTTAATCATTAAGCTGTATTAAATCTTAAGATGAGAATGAGAATTGTGCATGAGGCTGTGAATGGCAATGAATGTTTGATCCTATTATATAAACATTATAGAAATAACACATACCTATTACCTCTTCACTTGAAATTACAGTACAATGCAAAGTTTGCAGTTTCTATCTTCCTTAAAACATTCGTAAAAACCATTCTTTATAAGTTTCATGTACAAGGCATTGTTTATAAGTCATCTTCGGTGCAGTGTTATTATGTAAATTTTATCAAATATTCACATGATACTTTTTAAAGTAACTTATATGTTCAGTCTACGTTGAAATATACCGCAATGGTATTTTATAGAATTCTTATTGAGTATCCATATTTCTATAAATATTCAATTGCATAGTACTGCAATTTTTTCCAACAGGTTATAGACTACAAAGTATACACATTCTGATGAAAGAAAAACAATTAATCAGTGCTATTCACCTGTCAATCTGTGAGACGTAAATGACGCATTGTAACGGTTCTATAATAAAACAAATTAAGTAAAACGGTACGTATTTAATAAGATGTAGTTACAGATATAAAAAGAAATGTGATTTAACGTTTTCTAAACGTTTTCCTATTATCCTGTTTTCCTACATTGAACTTCTTGCCGCCATTCCTTTTATTTTGATTCTTTTTAACAGTTGCGCTGAAACAAATTAAAGAATTAAACAAAAATGGATATCATTATAATCTGTAACATTTTCTATCGTAATATTATAAGAATATAATTTACTCGTAACGCATTCTCTTCACAGCTTTTTTACTTGTATCCGTTAAATCGGCAGAAAACGAAGACCTTGATCGCTTTACTGACGCTGGAATAAAATGAAGCTATTAGATCGTGAAAGAGATAAAACTGATATAAAATAATTAGCTACAAAATACCTCTTCTATTTGATGTAAATTTGTCGTCGTCTACAATCGCTCGAATTCTCTTTTGCTTATTTTTCTTTTTAGCTAATCTCGCTTGATATGCGGCAATTTTATCTAACTCCTTATTAGCTCTGTCCTCAGCGGTTTCTTTTTTTGGTCCCCTTGGCTTCTTTCTTTTTTCTTCAACTACATTTGAAGGTTCTTTGTTTTGCTTTTTCTTCCCTTTATTCGTCTTTGGTTCTTTCTCGACCAATGACAATTTTTCTAAAATGAACGATTTGAATTATTTGGGAAACATTTAGTCGTGTAATTTCAGTTAAACAGGATTGAAATAAACCTTTTTCCTCTTTTCTTTCTTTTTGCGTCTGGAACCAAGTTCTTTGAGCACCTTTATTACTTTCATTCTTTAACATATTCTCTGCACGATTCGCCTGATTTTCGACTTTGGCTAGTTCCCTTTCATTTCTTTCCTCCTCTAAAATTTGCTCTATATCAGGTTCAAGGGACTGTAATTTTTTGTTATATTTTTCTATTATATCGGGCAGTATTATTCGGTTTTTTACTGGATTCCTTGCATTTTTAATAATTTCTTTGACTAAAAAACGTTCTTGTTCTCCGGCTAATGATACTGATACTCCAACACGACCAGCTCTAGCTGTTCTCCCAACCCTAATTAATAAATCATAATGTAATTGGATTGTCTTAACATAAATAATTGCAAGATTTGTAAAAAGGCGATACATATTATATAAATGATAAAAGAGACAAATTAAATGTTCGTACCTATGAATATAATGTTGCATAGTAGCTGGCATTACAAAATTAATTACCGTTTTTACACCACTAATGTCTAAACCTCTTGCAGCAACATCTGTGGCTAACAAAATATCTATTTCTTCATTCTTAAATTTACTTAAATTTTCTAAACGTTGCGGTTGTGTAAGGTTGCCATGAAGTTCGCCAACCTAAAGAACCATACAAGTAATTTTGAAACAAAAATCGCTTCCCCTTTATGCGTTATTGTATAATTTAGTTCATATTATAATTTAATTAATTAAAATAAATTATACTGCAATATACCTTGATACCCAGCAATCCTAATAAAATATGCAATCTATGAGCTTGTTTTTTTGTTTGTACAAAAACCATAACATGATCATGAAAAGTTCTACAAACTAAGGCAGCCAAAATTGCTTCCCGATCTCCTTCTCTCTCTTTTCGAATACTATAAAAGAAATATATATAGATATACATATATTTCATGAAAATCACAATAAATAAATGCACTAATACAATTCATCGGTTGCATAATATATAAAACTGTTACCGAATAAATTCTTGGCGCAAATTAAAGGCAACATCTTGATTACTATCGACAAATACTTTAACCGGTTTATCTAGAGATACAGCAGCCAAATCTTTCACTTCCTCCGTCATAGTAGCCGAAAACAAAATTGTTTGCCTGGTTCTTGAGCATTGTTTTACTATATACTTCATCTGTTCTGCAAAGTACTCATCCAGCATCCTGAAATAAAATTTATATGTACTCTTGTAATTATTGCGCAACGGGAATACAAGTTCGAAATCTTTTCTTTTCATTTACCTATCTGCTTCGTCCAAAATGAGTACTTCGATACTATCTAACGAGAATGTAGGTGTGTTTTTTAAATGATCGATTAATCTTCCAGGCGTGGCTATTACTATGTCTGGGTTCTTCCTTAATACAGCTTCCTAAGTTACAAGTAATAATAAATGCAAAACACAAGCATATACTTGTGCTATATCAGTTTCCAAATACTTTATAAATTTACAATATATTACTGGAGTATTTTTCCATATAGAATATTTACATACTTGTGCCTTCACATCTAAACCACCAACAGATAATCCAACTTCAATTGTTGTGAACTGTGACAACTGTTTTGTAACTTGGTACACCTGTACACCAAGTTCCCTTGTAGGTACAAGTACAAGAACACGGGAGATAGCTGGACCGTCTAATGGTCTATATAACAATCTTTCTAGAGTTGGCAACATATAGGCTGCAGTTTTACCTGTACCAGTTGCGGCACAACCGCATATATCACGACCCATTAATCCAACAGGAATGGTTGCAGCTTGAATAGGCGTTGGATGCACAAAGTTCATAGCCGTTATAGCCTTGAAAATAATATTCCATGAATTGAACGTGTAAAATTTCACAATAAGATTTACAATGCAATGAATACGATACCTTTAATAAAGCACGTGACAAATTCATTTGATAAAATGTTGCATTAGATTCTGTATTTGAATACTCTTCAAAGTCAATCGTTTCATCAGTTTCTTGAACATCTTTTTTCTTCTTTCCTTTTTTCTCTTTTGTCTTAAATATATCTAAAGTAAAACGCGTTACTTATAACTTGCATTCCGATCAGTAGTACATACAAAAAATAAGTAATAACATTACCTTTTTTGAGTTCATCCTCCGACAAAGACATTTCGTCATCTTCTTTTTTGATTTCAGTTGTGTCTGCATTAGAATTATCGAATTCACCCTAATTATACAGAAAAAACCAAAAGAACAAAAGACATTAATGTGCATACGTAATATATGTGATCACGATGTTAAAAAAATTTGTTCCTTAAACTATTCATCATCCTTTAATACGTGTAAACAAATATTTATGCATACATTTGCTTCGTTGTCAGATCCCTTCCTAATTCTCTTAATTTTATCATCCAGTTTCGTCTTTGCCTTTCGCTTTATATATTTGCTCAAGTCGTTCCACGTATCTTTATTATAATCGGAGACATCGTTGACAAATTGAAAATTCCTGTCGAATTCCTTATTCTCCTTTTTCTTTTGCCTTCTGGGCTGGAACTGTAAGGGAACGATTTATTTTGACGAATAAACAGCCTATGCGCTGTACAACTTGTCACTTTTTTTAAGCAAGTGCATCCTCACATCATCTTCAACGTCGGAATTCTCAGAAAAATCCGGCACTTCCTGATCGTCCTCAATTGTTTTGATTAAATCACAATTGTTGTCCATTTTCCATAACAAGTGTATGAAGTTCTATAAACCACGTGGGACCGACACTACGTGTATCGCTCGTTCCGCTAGAAAAATCAGACGAAGTAAACAAATGCACCCCAGAGGCACCTGGTTGTCTCAGGACGGTATTAAAAATGTTGTGAAAATTTGATTTTTGAAAAAATTTATTTGTATCCCTGTACTTCGGCAATTGACGGGCGGCACTGATCGTTCATTAACAAAGTTACTGTATTAATCGTGTACTTACTACGATGCATGGCAAACGTTAGATTAGGTTTGTGGACTTTCCTAGTGGAACAGACAAGTTCAGTATTACATGCATATCCTGGAGGCCAAACAATTAAATGTTAACATAATAATGTATTTTCATTGATATTATTTTAATAATACAATTAATAAATTTGAATAAAACATGTATCTCTGTGTTACTTTTTACGCGATATGATTTTTAATACAGCAGTGGTACTCATATTCATCGAACATGCAGCTCCAAGTTCTATGTACATTTTACAGTGTATATAAAAAATTATAAACGCTATTTTAAACAACATTCATACCTGGCTGTATCACCATTGTTTTGCACAGTAAATGACATATTCGCAATAAATATGTATGTATCGATTAACGTCCTAGTAATTTTGTTTTTCGCAACGTGATGACGTCGTTACAATTACTGTAGCCCAATATTGGCGCGAATTCTCCCCTTCGTTGCACGCGTATCATCTTCATGTTGAAACGAACGATATCTCTGTAAACATTGCTTGCCACCATGGGAATTACAGGTTTAGCGAAACTAATAGCGGATATAGCACCGAGTGCTATTAAAGAACGGGAACTGAAGCATTATTTTGGTATACGTTTAGACCACATTTTGTAATTTTCAATCACTTGAAATGGATTGAACAAATTTATTACAAAAACAGACAAATTGCATTTTATATTTTATCTAGGTCGTAAGGTAGCCGTGGATGCTTCTATGTGCTTGTATCAATTTCTTACGGCAGTGCGCAGCGAAGGTGCTCAGCTTACTACTGTAGATGGCGAAACGACAAGGTATACTTGCATAATGTAATACATTTTGTAATGTCTGTGTATTTAACAAATTTTCATCTTACAGCCATTTAATGGGTATGTTCTATCGCACCATACGTTTAGTGGAACATGGGTTGAAGCCTGTGTTCGTATTTGACGGGAAACCACCAAATTTAAAAGGTGGAGAGCTAGCTAAACGAGCTGAGAGAAGAGACGAAGCACAGAAATTGTTGCAGGCAGCGGAAGAAGCTGGTAATTCATAAACATTAGCTCGTTTTCCTTGAGATAGATTATTCACTTCCCTGATTTAATGTAATACAATTACTGTAGTATCAGGCCTCGTGGAAGCTTCTTGCATTTGTTTTTACACGATTGCTGGGTTTCTTATAATTTGTTATTTAGGAAACACAGAGGATATGGACAAATTTAGCAGAAGATTGGTAAAAGTTACAAAAGAGCACGCAGAGGAAGCTAAACAATTGTTGCAGTTAATGGGTATTCCATATGTCGATGTAGGTAAAAAGGTATGCTTTCGACAGAAAATTTTATTGTAAAATGCACTTTTTGTAGGCCCCTTGCGAGGCTGAGGCACAGTGTGCTGCTTTGGTAAAAGCTGGAAAAGTTTTTGGCACTGCAACAGAGGATATGGATGCCCTTACTTTTGGATGCAATGTTTTACTTAGGCGTTTAACATTCAGCGAAGCTAGGAAAATGCCTGTGCAAGAATTTCACTATGACAAAGTATTAGAAGGTCTCGAATTAAGTTCCGATGAAGTATGTAAACTGGATACATAAAATAAAAAAAAAATAATGATTTCGCATTAGTTATTCACTGGTGTATACATTTTTGTCTATTTACAGTTCATCGATCTTTGTATAATGATGGGTTGCGATTACACAAACAGCATTAAAGGAGTTGGACCGAAAAGAGCAATTGAATTAATTAAGTCACATAGATCACTGGAAAAGATCGTAGAAAATATAGATACTAAGAAGTACCAGATTCCTGAAGATTGGAATTTCAAACAAGCTCGAATATTATTTCAAGAACCTGAAGTAGCAGATCCGGATCAAATTGAAGTAAAGAATATTTTATGAGAATTTAATATAAGGAATATTTTAATACAATCGTTATTTCTTCGTATAATACGTCATATTTATGAGCATCTTTGTTTTTGTACAAGCTTAAATGGTCAGATCCCGACGAAGAAGGTTTAGTTCAATATCTGTGTGGTAATAAGCAATTTAGCGAGGATAGAGTAAGGAACGGCGCAAAGAAATTATATAAGGCACGAAATACTGCTACCCAAGGAAGATTAGATTCATTCTTTAAAGTGTTACCAAATCCGAATACTCCGAAACGCAAAGTAAGTGTACACCAATTGTTTAAATTATACTAATTTCTTTTTTCTGTTTAAGTTCTTACACATATATATTTTATTAAACCAGGCAGAAGAAAAGAAAGGTCCAGCTAAAAAGAATAAGAAAGGAGCAACAGGAAAATCACGAGGCAGGCCAAAATAATTGCCCACAGTACTCACGATTTATATATTTATACAAATATTTCGTTGGCCGTATTTATACAAATGTTTGTCTCGAATTATTTACATTGCTCGTCGTATAAAAATATTATATATAACTCGAAACATATTTAAAAATTTTGTATATTTATTTGATAAAATAGATCCTAAACGTTCAAATAACATTTGTTTTCTTCACTTTACATGTGCATATATAGATATACCACCCAGTATCCGTTGCATACTTCTGCATCGTTTTAATTATTTACGCGTGTCAGTAAATAATTATTTAAAATTATACAAATTGTGGGATTATGTACATATAGTACCTTTATTAAAATATTTGTTCAGTCTTAATTTCAGCACCAAATGTACTAATCGTATTTTTGGAAGGTATCTAGAATTCATTTCAATGTTGGATGCTATTTGGCAGTGAGTAGGTAATTTGCTAATTTATGATACATATTGATAAAAGAAACTGTGTTATAATTATACATATAGCTGGTAACCTTTCTACTAACACCTTTCAGTTGTCACTGAAACGTAATTATAGTACTACCAATAGCATTCGGATCTAATATGTGTTGCAATGCTTGTTCGATATTATGAGGCCCATATACCCTGTCTACAACCATCTGCAATTGATCAGCATCAGCTAAATCACATAATGCCTGCAGATACGTGGAATTAATTTTCGATCCGTCTTTCCACTGTTGCATATCAAAGCCAAACATGTACTACAACGAACGCAATTAATTATTAATACCGGACTTAGAATAAGAATTACCAGGTGCGCGTTTATATGTACCTGAACAAGTAATTTTAGCCGTACACATCCAGCAAATATGCTTCCAAATATGGGACCTAATGAATCAGATATTAATTGTTCGGGTACGGTAGAAACGTAAGAACCATAAGGCACTACGTGTTGTCTTAATATACGTTCATCAATCGATTGCCCTCCAGTATAAAATATAGCATCGAATCTACGGCAATATCGAACATTTAACATTTGAATATAAATCTCTAAGGAAATAAACATTTCCCGTTAAACTTCTACATTATACATACTTATCGTGTAGCTTTAATTCTTTTTCAATGTCCGACTCATCTAATGGTATAATATCATCCGCGCCTAATGCTTTCGATATGGGAATTGCATTCAGTCTACATGCTGTAACCACGTACCCGCCCCATAGTTTTATCAGTTGAGTTAAAATACATCCAACCGGAGTATTCCCACCGTATACAAGTACTCTGTAATGGATTAAGTTTAAAAATGTAATTTTTATAAACGTATTAGTGGTTTCTCATCTAAAATCATTTGTACCGTTTTCCCCACGCATTGCCCTCCTGAATCGTAGACCTATTAACTAAGGCATCCCAGGCCAAGCATCCACAATAAGGAAGGCTTGCAGATGCTTCGAAAGTAAAAAGTTTTGGTCGTTTAGCTACACGAGTTTCAGGGACAACTATGTATTCCGCCATTGTACCAGGGGCCCATGATGGTACAGCTAAGAATACTTCATCTCCAATATCAAAATTAATAACACTTCGTCCTATACCTACCACTACTCCAGTACAATCTCTCCCTAATGTTACTGGAAGTTCTTTGTATTTCTGAGAATGAATAAATTAGATTCATGAACAATTATACATGCTATTAATCAGAATGAAAAAGAATGAAATAACTTCTTGTGTTTCTTACTCCAGAATTAAGAAGTCTTCTGTACATCTTGGAGTATCCATGATAAATGTTTGTATCAATAATATTAAGAGAAGCCGCTTTAACTTGTATTAATAGCTCATTTGACTTTTCAATCACAGGCATTTCTGCATCATCTATCATTGACACTCCCTATATTTTTTTTTTTATAAAAGAATTGTAATATTTTTGAATTCCATAGTATAGTACAATTGTATTTAATGTTACCTATATGTTTTTATTAAATACAGTACCTCTGTACCGAAGTAATGGTGACATATGATTGCTTTCATATGATGCATATGATGAGTTGCATGTCCCCAATTACTTCCAACATAATAACCGATCAAAGTGCCCATGACTAAACCAGCTAGGCAAAACGAGAGATCTCTCCTTGACACTGAAGCAATAGTACGTTATTATTAATATGCCAACAACATTTCAATATTATTTCGTTTAACATAGATATTAATATTCGACCTTCTTCAAATTATTTTAGATACCTTCATTGTTACATAAACTTTCTAGTTCTCTGCAAAATCCTGAGATACTAAAGTGGACATTGTAATACTGAAATTGCATCTGTTTCCAAGCCTTTTCGAACCAAATAATTATATGTTGTAAAATGTTAGCCATGTGTTCCATATTTTGATCGTTGTATAATTTGTAAAAGAACTGTCGTGCCTGTGTCAACAATGTTGCGATCCATTGTTGTCCGTGCTGAGCGATTATGGATGTTTGAATCTTTCTCCCCAAAGAAATAAAATTAAATGTGTTACATTTGAATCATAAAATAACAAAACGTGAGTTCGAATATAAATGCACAAATGTACGTTTATCAAATTTCGTCTAGATCGTATGTTACATAATTAGTATAAAAATTGTGGCAATGTAAATGAAAGCAAGCGAGTACAATGTTTTTTTAGGGCATACAATTACCTGAAGTATCTCAAACTGATTTGTTAGATGGAACCAAATTTCCTCCATGATTTTTCGAAACTTTTTATAACATTTTAACGCAAACTTCTATTACAGTTCGAAACTCATATAACATTTTATATGGTATACAGTTAATAATGCAATTTTGTGCAGTACGGTCGCTTAGCTGGAAATGTAGAACGACAGTGATATAAATAAACGATTAACTCATTACGTATTACTAGAAATAGATATCAAGATTCTGTTTTAAAGTATGACTGTTTCGTGTGAATCAAGGAAATAGATTTTCAATTGCTCTATTGTTCTCTATGTGAACTTCATTGTTGCAGTGTTATTAACAATTTTAGTCATGTACATATCTGCTTAATGCACTATTGTTTTGAATTTAATTAAAAAGGTTAGCTCGGACAGTGCATTTGGCGCAAAATTATTTGACTTTTCGATATGATATAACAATGGTTGTGCAATTGTTGTCACGTGCAACTACAGCTGGCGAAATCTTGTGGTTGATTTCCGTAAACAGATTTACGTTTGCCAGCATAAAAAAGTACATATTTTTAAACGGGACTCTATATTTTTTATTACATATTCTTATAGGTGGCAGCGAAACGTTTTTCAAACACAATCTACACGTGTCTTTTATCACCGTTGTCAGTGATATGGAAATGATAATGCGGCTCTAGAGCTCCACGCTCTCAGAAAAGGTACGTGGCGCCATCTCGCGTTTGCGGCCTTTTTCGCAGCTTGCCCCGGCTTCAAAACCGAATTCCTGGATTACATCGTTAATTTAAACAATTACGTTTTTCTCGGCTTCTACTGCGTATTTCTTAACCGGACTTGTCTTAAATGAGAGCTCTGAACCATAGTTATCTCCACCAACAGTTTCAACAATATGGCATTTGCGGTTTAAAAGTTATTAACAATTGAAAAATAGGCAAAAATGCACACAGGGTCACTGCAATTATCTTAGCTCATGGTGGTTACTTTTTTAATAAATGGGGTGTCAAATGGAAGGAAAACGAATAAGCTACACGATAAAAAATAGCCCGTTGTTGTAACTTCATCCCGTTGGCCGTACTAACAATTTTAATTGTGTAATTGTTTATAACAAATGAATTTCACATGGAATGATGTTCACACCTATTGGAGATGATAGCTGATACTCCTAGCTTTAATTTATGTCCTCTGGTCATTGATGCATCTCGCCAGGAAGTGGCAGTACTTGCATTTGTTTATAATTTATTTAAACAAATTCAATTATCTCGCGTTCTACCTGGCCGATTTTAATCAACGACCTCACAAATTGAAGCTCTTGGTTCAAGGAAAAATCTGATTCACGATTAGATCGGCCCTCGTGTATAGTTTCGGGGCAATACTCAAACGAATTATTTATTTGTTTATAAATAATAAAAAGCGCATGCACCATGTGTAAATCGTTTATTGTCGTGTAGCAGCATCCTTTACCTTCATTTTGAGCACTCGATCATTAATCTAGCGCCTCCAGAAGCCGAAATAATTGCAGTGACCCGGAGTGCATTTTTGCCGATTTTTCAATTGTTAATAACATTCGAACCACAAACGCCATATTGTTGCAACTTTTGGAGCAGATAACTATGGTTCATAGCTTTCATTTAAGACAAGTCCGGTTAAGAAATACGCAGTAGAAGCCGAGAAAAACGCAATTGTTTAAATTAACGATGTAATCCAGGAATTCGGTTTTGAAGCCGCGGCAAACTACGAAAAAGGCCGCAAACGCGAGATGGCGCCACTTACACGATTACCGACATATCGTTACCGACAAAATATTTAAAAATTATTATCTGTAACTTTATCCGCTGGCACGTAATAATTAATTTAATTGTTTAATTGTTTATAACAAACCAATGTAAAGATGCATGCAGCTTATTTTAACAGATAATTTATTTTTTTAATATAAAGTAGAAAGTTTCAATTCAAAATTTGTATGGATTGTAATGTTATGGTACTGCATTTATGTACGTAATAAATGGTATTAATAAGCAGATAATGAAAGTATAGCACACTTTCAATGCTTCAGTGTACAAACATAATTTTACATTTATCCGTAATAATTATCATTTTTGGCTAAATCGTCGGATTTGAATCGAGCAACGAATATCTCGGGCGCCATATTGACTTCTGCATCGATCTTCTGAAACATATGACGACTCTGCGAGTTATCCTCATTGAAAGTATTTAACTTTTGCGCACCCGTGCCGATGTCAGTTCTCTTAATCGAGTCACCATGATTTTCTTCGTCAATATACCATTGCGATACCATCTCTTTGAGGGGTTGCAAGTGATTCACATTTTTTTGAACCTTTTCCAATTCTTCGTTACAAAGCCGCTCCACTTCCACCAATTTCTGTTTATAAGCGCTCGCGATCATTTTCCATCGGGCGTTGTACCGCTTCTCTGCCTGGGTAAACGAGTATTCATCTTGATATTTGGCCAACCTTTTCTCGTACTCAAGTATCGTTAATTCTCTGAACGTGTCCTCAGAAGTAATATCTAGAACATCTCCTACAGTATAAATTGATTGATTCTAAATAAAACATCTATAAGCATTTCATTCTCTGTGAAAGATTACCCAAGTTGTTTGATAGAGGTGATTCCGCGGCATAAGCGGCCGCAGCTGCCCGTGCAGCTGCAGTTGCTTCTTCCAAGGCTAACGCGTCGTCTTTTTCCCGTAAAAGTTGCAATTCTTCTCTTTCCTTTTTCCACAGTTCTAGTTCTATTCTTAATTCTTCTTTTAAATCCAGCATCACATCGCTAAGAGACTCTATGCGTTCCCGAAGAATGCAGCTATTAGTTATGAAAATTGTTCAATACAATGCACCAGTTTGCACATGGCGTCTTTATCCCTTTAATTCGTATAGATAGAAGCGTATGGAAATACTTTAAACGTTTATCTTCTTGATCGTCCCCTAATGACTGTGTACCCTCTAAAATCATCGACGAATCTTCGGGATGTTCAAGAACAACCGAGGGTTTCTCTAAGGAATCATCGTTCTCGGAAATAGGATCGCAGTTCAGAAACATACTTCGTAGATCCAGTGATAAGTCGGTGTCCCTTTGATCGGTTTTTCGGTTCTCATCATCCGATAGCTCTTTGCCCTGGTTGTCAATGTTATGTATGCTCTCGTCATTGCTCGAGCCATCTGTTGAAACTTCTGACAAAGACGCATGTTCGTTCTCCATCTATAAAATATTCTTTCCGCCGTTTTTTTTAATATTAACGATTTAACAAATTGTTCGCAACGCGAGGACAGAGGATGAAACTTAATAAAAAAAGGCAAACGTGTTTGCGATTAATAAATCTCAATGACCGAAGTTGCACCATTTCGCATACTTTATTTTACGATACGAGATTGTTTCTGCGGTAAATTGCTTGTACAAGCAGTAGGAAAATTAATAATTCGCCTTGTGTTTATAAACATCACATATTGGTGAACATAGGGATTCAAGGTGAAACGACGATTTACTATGTACTAATTGTTTTAAAAGGACGATAGAAATATTTAAGATTGCTCCTACGTTTATATTTTTTGTTTCGTGTTTTACATGCGATGATTCGTAATAGAACCAAATTGCCTAATTCAGTACAAAATAGGTACGTGTACTATATTGAACTTCTGGTAGTACAACATGACGGTAGTGAGTGACCTCTTCAACCATCGATACCGCGTTAGTTTATGTAGGTTATTATTGATTTCACTTTGTTAAGACTGAATACCAGAAGGAAATCGATGATTTTCCTTTAGTGTAACATAAAAACCGAAAGTTTGTTGACTAGGTAAACAAAAAACTTGACAGAACAAGTTACTTTTTACCCGATCAAGCAGGACTTTTTCTCACCTATGTACAGTATATTAGTTATATTGCCACAGGTTATGTGCATCGGTTTTAATGTTAGCAGTGAAAAAACAGGAAAATATCGTATTTAGTAAAATAAATATCGAAGTGGTTGGCTCCTGTGTTAGAGTTTCATTTCTTAGATTGTTACCGGAGGGTGTACATCCGAAAAGTACGATGACAGGAAGAGGTTAATTAGAACTTGAATATAAATAGGAAGACTTATATGGGTTTCTCGCATACTAGTGTTCTTGATTAATGGAAAGTATGTTTATATACCTGTGGTCAATAGTGTGCTGGTATTTCAGACCCATTGTAAAATGGTTGCTACGACATACAACGCAAATGTCCGAGCTTCAAAGAATATGCTACGGAGAACTACCCGGGGCACGAAGAACACTAGCCGTAGAAGAATCACTTAAGTTATCTAGAAATGCAAATATCAAAACACTTGTGGCCTGCTTGAATAATTTCGCCGATCGACGTGCAATTAATCAACAAACGAGGCATAAGATTTTCAAGGATGCTATTATAACTGTCTTGGTTATTAAAAATGTAAATCCAACTGCTCATCCCGATTTTGCCAAATCATTTGGTAAATGTATAGAATTGATTTGGGGCTACAAACAGCTTTGTGTGGAATGCGAAGAGCTTAGAAAGACTCCATACAATGCTGATGATCCAGAGCACGAGTTATTGCTGTTAAAGTTATGGAATCTATTGATGCCTTATGAACCTTTAGACGCTAGAGTAACCAAGCAGTGGCAACAGATTGGTTTTCAGGGAGATGACCCCAAAACTGATTTCCGTGGAATGGGAATATTGGGATTGGAAAATCTAGTTTACTTTGCTCAGGAGTACCCTAGTGCAGCAACACATGTATTGTCACATTCTACGCATCCACGTTACGGTTATGCGTTTGCCATAGTGGGCATAAATTTAACAAGCATGGCCCTAAGGCTGTTGAAAGATGAAAGCGCTAAGACTCATATATACAATTCTTCAAAGACTTTTCCAACGATAAGAGCATTTCATCAATTTTATTGTTACCTTTTCTATGAATTTGATGGTTTTTGGATTGATTCAAAGCCGAGCAATATGATGGAATTTTCCTTCATACAAGAAAAATTCGAGAATAGCATCAGAATGGCATTGGCTGATAAATCGACAATTTTTAGGATAAATATATCAGTTGACAATGTATAGAATAGACGCAATATTTTTCTTAATAAGACCAAAATATCAGAAGGGATTAACTATAATTTTACTATAGCATTGCACAGAAACTACTTTTTGTAATATATGTTGCACAGAGATTGTCTTGTGAATGAATATAGCAATATTATTGTGGTCTATGAAGAAAAGACAAAATAAAACTATAAATATTTGTCTTCGAGTCATTACCGAAAGAAGTAACAGAAAGAGTCTCAAATGCATTTGATATTATATTTTTATTTTATTTTTCTACTGGGAATAAAGCTATTAAAAGAATTGTATGCGTTACCTAATGAATGTGAAATAATTTACATTCGAAGGAAAACTTTCTTTTAATATAAATAAGTTGAAGTTCAACAAAGTATGTCCAAATAAATGTATTGTTTTCGATCTGTTTCTATTTAATTTGAAACTGAATGTAAATGTGATGTTCATTTATATATTAATCTAGACGTATTTTCCAAGAAGAATATATCTGATTGTTATTTTAATATTGTTTCTGTAACAGCAAAAACTTTTATTCAAAGATATTTATTATAAAAACATAGAAAATATTTCTATTATAAAATTAATCTCGCACTAAACATTATACACATTTTATATGGAATCAAAAGAGAACCATTTTTACAAATAGAATGTACGCGCATTTATAGTTTCTTAGGATATGTATATTATGGGTACCGATTGAAGTGTGAAAAGTACTTTATATGGAAAGTTTATTCGTTTAACGTACAAAATTATCTCATATAATATCATAAAATTTAATAGCTTGGCATAGTACCCATAATATATGTCTTTGGTGCGAAAGTAGTTAGTCTTTTTTTTGAGCCAACTCGGATTTACGCCTGAACGCTGAAGCTACAGAAATAATAATAAATACGCCAATCGATATACTGCCAAGCTTCATTATCCATGGATTTTCACGCAACAAGTTTACAGTCATCTGTACTAAGTCATCGCTGAAAAAGAAATGTACTTATAATCGTATCAATGTCCATATACAAAAGACTGAAATTTATCATTACTTACAATGGGCTTTGCGGTATAGGAACGGTTTCAGCACGGGCATTTCTATACCATTCTTTTGCAAATGATACAAATGAATTGATGTCATATTTTGGAACCTGGTAACGATACATTTTACCATGTCTAAGGCTGCAAGTACAAAATAAATTATATGAAACCAGATATGATTCAATTGTTTTATTAAATACATTTATTATACTCACAATACGAATGCAGGAGCTTCAAAAACATTGAACCTTCTTGCCGTGGATGCACCAGTTGTATATTTATCAATTCTAGCTACATTAACTCTTTGCTTCAGCTTTGCACCTACAGCCTCCCACCTTGCAAACATTCTAACACATTCTACACAATCTGTACTGTAACTGATTCAAAGAAAAGTGCATTAAATATCCGCAGAGTAAGATATATTAAATACTGATGGAAATTCAAACATACAACATAATAAACCAATCGCCAGTTGTAGCTCCACTACTTGCTTGAGTTAAGTATTCAAATGTTTCATCAGTTAATTCTTTTACCGTAGGCTCCTTATTTTCAATGAATATGTGTAAAATTTCTTCATCGTTTAATGGTCCTATTAGTAAGATGATAAACGTGTTAACTATATAATAAATGTTTTGCTTATACATATTTATCTGAAAATTCATATCTTGTACCATCGTAAAGTAATGGCATTCCATTTCTGAAGTACACAAGTTGTGGTTCCTTCTCGTGACTATAAAGCCGAAGTAAATGACTATCAACAGCTTTCACAACCCAAGCAGACAATGAGTTCACCAAATCCTCCCTTAAATGGATCATTTCGTTCTCAAAATTGTCACATGCTTCGCAATCTTTGCTTGCTATAAACATTAATATATAATACATACATCAAAATAAGTCAATTGTCCAATTTGCATATATTTAAATTGTTAGCTATATAAATTGAAATTTTTGTGCACTAAAAAATTAAACGATTGAACGTATAAGAAAAATAAAAATTCCGGTCGACAGTAGTAGGTTATGCCGAGATTTTCCTTACTAAATAAAATTGGCAGAGCATTTAATTGTAAAAATTCCTTATTTTCAATTTTTCGTTAAATTAAATAATATTGCAAATATCGGAAATGATTCTTTTACTCAAATATATTGAAAACCATACGTATCAATATGAATCGAAACTTACTAAAAAGAACGACTACATATTTCTCAGTTTTTATAAGATTGACGAGTTCTTCATCGTTCACTATTTCAAGTCCAGCAGAATGAACGCTTGCGAATCCGCACATCAATGCGAAAAATATTATGCGGAACATTTCGTTTCGAATTAGATTAACAATATTGTGCAGAATCGCAGACGTGTCAGGATCGACTGGTTTAACATCTTATAGGACTTTGTGTCACATGTTCTAAAATACCGACTCGGCAAAAATCAGTGTGCTCTTTTGCAATCTGTACAATTTACAGCAGTCTTTGTACTAATTATATACATTTATTTCATTAAAAATGATAAACTCAACAGACGCAAAAGAAAATCTACAGTTCTGCATTACTGCACCGACGAGTTACAGAGATATATGAGTAGACCAATCATACAATGTATTCGCACGGCCCAAATTCCCTTATCATTTCCATGTTCACCCACACGTGAGCATCTCGTCTGTGTAGTGACGTACGTGGTATGGCCTCATAATTTGTACTCTTACATGCTTTATAACAGCGCAATAATAATGTTATAAATTAATTGCCGGGACCTTTTAATTTAATATTTAATGTTTCAATCTCTTTCATTTATTGGAGTATCATTGAGTTTTCTGTCAAAAAATGACTTAATTTTACATTTTAGCAACACTTGTTCACACATTATTTTAAATTTGGGTCTCACGTACAAATAACCATAGACGAGATAAAGTTATGTAATGTCTCGTATGTGAAATATCATTTACTGTTTTTAGTTTGAATTCCTGTCGCCGGTGTTGTAGTCTTATTCTTTGCTGACTCGGTAATGGTGAGAGTGACGCGAAAATGGTTGGGGGCTTGCGACCTTCTTAACGAGTAACAAAAAAGAGCATTTGACGTTGATCTATTCTGTAACTTGTCTGTGACTTAGCATTGAACTCCATCTTTTATAACTTATTAAATTTTATAGAAGCAAGAAACATTAATTTTGTCTCAATGAAACAATTAATGCACCTAGCCGATCATAAGATTGGTATTTCTATGTTTTATAGATATACGCTAGAAATACGTGAGGTGACTACATGGTTATTAATACATTCAAATTCCCAGTATATGCTTCGTACGGTAGAATGGAGAGGCACTCAAGTACTTCTTACGTTGTGTGATTTGCTCAGATAAATTAAGAGCTTGGTTTCGTTTGGAGATAATGGTCAGTATCAAGCATCTAATCGAAGAGTGTACCGAGTGCTTCTTCATGACATTTCTTCCAAGCGGAACTATTCAACCAAGCAGACCATACGCATATTTCGCCAAATGACAGAACGAACGTATTTTCGTTGGCGTGTTCGTTTGAAGAAGTACGTAAAATTTTCGTTAATTTCTGCAGCGTAATTGATACAACCACATGGTATTAAAGAAGTGTACGTTCCACGTTCGTCATTGTCTACTACGATTGTAACGTATGCGATATGTACATGTATAACTTTGCTTTCCTATTAGATCAATGGGAAAACGTCAAGAATGACAGCAGCTCTGTACGATTACTTTCGTTTTCACGAGAGCTAGTAACTTTTCGTCAATTTACACTCTAGTTCGTTACAATCTAAACGACGCAACGACCAACAAAGACAACATGTACAACATATTTGAAAGAACTTTATTACAATTTATGTTTAAAATTGCATCCTATAAAGATTTCGTTATCATCTAAAAAGATATGAAACAGATCGATTATTGTTTCCGTATCACGTTCCATTGACATCGTTTTTTTCCGTACGGATAGAGAAGCAGATGTAGAAGGCTTAAAAAACGTCAAGAAATCTGCAGAATCACAGATTACCCATAATCAGATTTGTATGTGTTCGTATACACGAATACAAGCGTTACATAGGTGACTCGTAATAAAGGTTAGGCACCATCGCTGAGGAACGTGGTGTGTTACCACGCTGTGCGAAAGGAGGATCCAGACTGTTTCTGAATACCGTGCTTTTAAAGCACTCTCTCTAGTCTGTTGGTATTGCTGCTGGTGTATTACGAACTTACGAACAGTGTGTATGAGTACATTTCGATCTAAGCCCGCCACAGTCTGTGGGCTAGAGGAATATCAAAATGGTGGCTGTACGGCACGGGTGATGTGTACGCAGATATTGGAGTGCATTATTATTTCAGGAAAAACGCGTGTGAGCACGCAACATATTCGAAAATGGGCGACCCGAAGGCTCAACACGGTACACAGGAGATGAAAGGCTGGCTGTTTAAATGGACTAATTATTTAAAAGGTTACCAACGAAGGTGGTTCGTCCTGTCAAATGGCCTACTGTCGTATTACAGGTAGTTTCCTACGTGTCAGTACTTTCATTTTAATTATTTCACTTTTAGCCGCGTATAAAGTCATGCTAGGAATCGAAACAATTAGTATTCGTAATGCAAATATTTCTTCTAACAGTTTTGTCCCGTAATACGTATTGTTTTTCCGACAGTACAGTAATAACAATTATGAGAAATAAATTGTTTAGGTACAATACAGGGCTGTTCCTTTTATTCGATTATCACGTTATAATTGTATTTGAAATAGATGTATATTTTTTAGAAACTGACACCATTAAATTGGTTTTCTAACAATATTTAACGTGGCAGCTATCGATGTCAACCATCTGTTAGACACATACATAGCAAGATTAGCGTTAACTCACAATTCTTTACCTACGATTGACAACAAAGGAAAAATATCTGTTCATGCCTCAAGCACAAAACTATTATTTATCTGATTGAAATTATTTCTACGAGCACCGTATGATACATACAAATAATGTTACTTGAAATGAAAGATTTTGAATCGTATAATGAGTAACATCAAAGGGTTAAATATTGGCCTTATACTTTAAAATGTGTCATAGGAAAGCACAAAATTATGGTTTGTAGAATATTAATAACATTTAACGTGAAAGAATATAAAGAACAGCTTTGGATCATGTATCTCATAAAATGTTGAAACATGCTGATGATTCTGTCATTGCCATAAAAAGTTTCTATTAAGAGCACAATAAATAAAGTACTGTATTAAACATTTAACAGTTCGAAGTTGCATGTATATAAGCTGCCAATCCAGGCTCGGCCATGGATATTATCGATACGGTTTATCCAAGTATGTTTAACTGTACTTGTTCATAGTGTTCGTCCAAAACTCATGTTTACATAATACCACCATACTTATCCATTTTAGTTTGAGCAATATCCTGAGCATGTACATGCCGCAAAACTCTGAATCGCAGCTGCGATTTTCCGGTATCTCGTGAAAGTTTGCGTAGAAAAAAAAAAAGTAGAGTGTATTTAAAAAAAATATGGTTGGTCGCGAAAATCGCATATCTTGTATATAGTTGCTTCCATTTATCACACGCATCAGAGAAGATTTATTGCATATTTGCCTTCCACTCTTCATTTATTCAGTATACGGGGAAAATTTTTCGCTCAATAAGCTTGTTTGATTTCGTTAAAAGTTACGCGGGTATCGCGACCGTGAAATTTTGTTCAGTTACTCCTAGTTCGCGTACAGTAAAGTTCACAACTTTTTGTTTCCAAACAAATAAAAACTCGTTCTCTAGTCTGGGTAATTAATTACCGATCGCGAATGCAGGTGCGTTAATTCACTACAAGCATAACGAGTATATACGACGACGATTCCACTATTTCGTTTCTTTATATTTAGAACATCCGCGTTCCCTGACAACATGCAATGCCTAGATGTTCTTTTAATTTTCCGCTTGGCACAGTTGTGTGATTTGAGTTTGCAATGCCTTTCCGAAACGCAAAAACAGAATGTCATGCAACTTTATTTTTACACGAAACACAATTACGTGGACGTCGAAAACGCTTTTTCGCACACAATGTGTACACGCAACGCACGAACGTGGGTGGCTGCACAGTTGCTATACACGAGAAAGTAAAGTGATAAAGTGGGAGAAAAAAGGGCAAATGACGAAACAGATATTTACAAAAAGAACGGAGGAAATTGAATAGATTTATACGAACAAATGGCGAGCATCGCGATTTCGCGAATGTCCGCGTATAAGAAGAAAAGCGACAGATACTTTTTTTTCCTCGAAACAGTAAAATACCGCTTTTGATACAGTATTACACAAAATGTGAACGGGGCATATTTGTTTTATGGACTGTTTAGGGCTGAACCAACAGGGGGGCCAAAGATATCAACACGACGCAAGCGGAAGGCTGGCAGAGCCTCCGAGTAAGTAAAATTATCGAAAAAGCCGAAATATCCTGACTCTTCTTTGAATCGAACTTTTAATTCAAACAGACAAAGACGATGTTGGAGTTTCATTCTCATTTCATTATACAGTCCTTGCCATATTATATGTGTATATATATATATGTGTATCACTATAATATATACATATATACATATACATTAGAGCTACGTATTAATACAATATTGTTAATGTCCCTAATAATTTTATTTGCTTCCTGTCCACTTCAATCCATTGATATTGATTTAATTTGCGAATTGATTCTCACCACCTAGACCGATTATTTTTTTTGTCTATTTTTTTAATCAAAGTTCATTCACAATCAAGAGATCGTAAGAAATGTTGTATATTTTTTGTGTTCTGTGTGTACATATACATATACGTGAGTATGTCGGTATTTGTCGCGATATAAAGCACACCGCTTCATTTTGTAGGTATGTAGTTCCAGTTGCGTTCAGGAGGTATCCTGAAGGTCTTCGCAGAGTGTGTGTAAAGCTTTTACTGATCCGTTGGGAATGTTCCAAGAAGTAATTATAGCACAGATGATGAGCTGGTATCAGCGAATGCCGATAACTTTCATTTATCGAATTTGAGGAAAGAAAAAAAAAAACTGTATTCTATTATTTAAATTTTATTGCCCGTCATTATTACAATTTTTTCGCAGCGAATTTGAACTGCGTCTGTATAGCGTACAGAAAAAAATCGATCGTCCCCAACAGTATTGCTCAATCGATTCAGAAATACTTACGCAATGACGCAATGACGAACTATTTTTTTTTCTACCAATGGCAAGTTTAAGCTTTAAAAAAAGCATACAATTCTTTTAGATCTCAAGGCAGTAAAAGCATAATACATCAGACCTTCCGCGATACACTGCACGTTGATTCCGTTTCCATTTGTATTACGGTGTTGTGTTCGCCAAAGTCGTTCCATTCGATCGTTTACTCGTTTCGCCTAGAATAATGTTCGACAGAACAACGTTAAAGCAAGCACACGCTTCCCATCCATTCTACATGAGCTCTGTTCCGTTCTGCATCGTCGATGTCTCATTTATACGCACAATTTATGTTTATACATTTTACACCCGCATTCCTAAGTTCAACGAAATCCCAATGAATTTCTACGAATCGATACACTTCTATTAAATTCTATAGGTATCTTCCGCAGAAAGTTAAGTTACACCTTACGATAGTCTACTTGCTGTTTCGTTAGCGAGATACAAAGACGAGGAATTTCACGAGTTTTTTTTTCAATCCTAGAGCGTTCGAAGGAAAAAGAAAATATTAGGAACTTCCGTGAGAGTGCCTGTGGTCTATGCGTACAATATGCAATAATAATTTCTGAACGCGTTAGCATGACTATGATAATTCTTTCATCGCGTACCAAGTCCCGATCCCTTGCGTGTTAGATTTAATTCCACTGACCCTAAAGTGCATGACACGATCCGCGAGTTATCTGTTCCCCTTCATTCAATCATCAGACCGACTCTCGAACATTGTAATTTTTTTCTTCTAATTAAAACGGTGATCGGACAAAGTGGTAATGGGACTGTTTGGGGAGAAAAGCATAATAATTGATCTCTCGCTAATATTTACACACATCGTTTCCTGACGTCGTTAACGCATTTTACACAACAGTGTCACAGATTAATGCAGACTATCGTGAATTCCTATAATTATGCCGCGGTATACATGTTACCTACTGTGAAAGTTCCGTATGGACACGGTGGTTCTACGAAATATCTACAATTTGCAATCGATTACAAGCTAAATGCGGCAGGTCTCTGTACATAGCAAACAGTAGTAACCTTTATTTATACCGTTATTAGAAATCCAATAGTAGAAAATATTGCTACCCTACTTGTACAATAGCTTTGTTTTACTGAAACCACATATCCGATGTTGGAAACATCTTTCTCATACTTGAGCTGTTGCTTCGTTTCAGATCAAGTCTACGAGAGAAAGATGTCCACGTGTTGTATAAATAGTAAAATGTTGCTACGAAATGTTTCGTAGGAACAAATACAGAAAGAGGGAATTGATTGATTTCATGGTAACATGTGTAACACGTGCGATCTGTACAAAGTAAGAATAATAGTAATACACGTAATAATTCTCTGTGCGAACTGGGAATGTTCCCTTTGGCTTGGATAAACCTTGGACTAACATTAGACACAGCAAATAGTAACTAACTTGCAGAGCTCACGTCTGTCTTTCTCTGTGTCATTCACTTTTCCAACAGCTAAAGAATCTGTCCGCGGAACTGTCGCGTTTTCTCTTCTCTGTTTAGAAATCCTGCGGAGATGTCGCACACGTGTCGCGGCACGATATCCTTGCACGGGGCCTTAATACACACCGTCGACGCTTGCACATTCGTTGTAAGCAACGGTGGTACACAAACCTTCCATATCAAGGCGGCGACGGAGGTCGAACGTCAGCAATGGGTCACAGCCCTCGAATTAGCAAAGGCCAAGGCCATCCAGGCCATGGAATCTGGTCTGTATCAAGAAACGATCATCATTTCGTTATTGCACCTTCATGCCAGAGAGAAAGAATTCGGCGTCCAATTCGTTTAACTTCATTGACTCGCTTGTTTTATTGATCTAGGGAAAAATAAGGGTTTGGATTGGTCTTCAGGTCTGCGATACAAGTGGACATGTTCTCAAGATTCTGTGGAACTCTAGTCGCCTGGAAACAGAGATATGCAAAATCTGCGGAAGTAGAATTCACTGTCTTTTAGTTGCAGTAGCCTAGGAGCATAGTTGAGTAATTGGAGCACAATAGAAGTACATGGTTTTTCGCGAAGTCTTCTGTAAATGATGCCAAACTCTAATTTGGAATTCCATGCGACAGATTCCCCTTCTCTCTCTCTCTTTCTCTGCCTTTTGTCACGTTCTCCGTTCCCTTTGTACATTTTACTCGGCGCGAATTCCGAGCAAGAATCAATTGCTATCTCGAATCAATGGACCTATTAACAGTTTGCAAGCCGTATAGAATAGCATGAAAGGCAATTGTCCACAGTTGGTCCTCTAACATGCAAGCCATTGAGTGTCGGTACATTTTTTCCACGCAGCGAGTATGTAGCTGATTTGAGCGACGCGAGATGTAATTAAATGGCAGTATAAATCTTGTTGATATTTCCGAATCAAACACCTTTTTAATTAACGTTCAGTCTCAGTGTACTTTTGCTCTCATTAGAGATACATTCTAGTGCTTTTTACGTCAAATGAACCTGTTTGCAGGGTCTGTTACCCATAGATATACATATTGTATCTGCCCTGTAAAAAAAAGAGAGTTAATTGTGCTACTACTAAGTTGACAGCCTTGGAGGAATGCATAGTTGGTTTCTGCATCATAATCAGATCTTCTCAAGTCCTTTGGACTTTTCCTCCTAGTGTTCATATCTTCTCGAACGATGACGAAATTAATTATTCCTTCTCGATTTGCTTCTTTAATGTAAGTCATATGTAAATGAAATGGTTCGATAAAATGTCATGCAAGAGGAAGAATCGGCGATAAGTAAGACAGCAAGAAATAGAATACATCCGGTTGCGAGTATTTGATGGTTGCTACACTGGTTCAATGTAGCAAATTTCTCGTAACTTTGTTTAACGAATAATGTATTCGAGTGTCTATACATTTATTATTGTACGTCACATTAGTCTGATCCCACATTATCTGCGATCCATAAATCATCACTCGAAACAAATTGACGCATCCACTTAATTGGTCGTATTCTTGTGCCATTGCATACGTATTTACATAATATTGAGTCATAGTTACGTTATCTATAGTTTAAGCTTCGACGCACAATTCGTCGTTGCCGTTATTAAGACAAGCACACGTGTTTTAATAAAAGACGAATTAAATTTAATCGCTGTCCGTTTAATGTCCATTAACAGGAAACATTCTAAAGGCGGCCACGTTATGTAAAGTAAAATTTGTTCCAGAAGAAGAGGAGGAAGAGTTCCAGGATAATGAAAATCAAAAGGCAGAACAGGTCTCCGCAGTAAAGGATCTTTCGCAGCGTCTAGAAGATTTGCAAGCCTGTAACGATTTAATAAACAAGAAAGGGGCCATGCTCCAGCGTGCTTTGAACGAACTCGAAGCATTGGAGCCTCCATCGCCAGAATTAGCGACAAAAATAAAGACAGTCAGCGAACGAGCCACGCTTTTTCGCATCGCCTCCGGTGCTATGGTTAATGTAAGTTGAAAAGGCCATCGTTAAGAGTAATATACATATGAACAATTCTGGCCAGCGACGCATAAAATTAGTTCTCCCGCTGCACGAAGCAAACTCTATGCTTTGTTATTAAACATTGTGGTCAAGAGGCTGTACTGAAAGGGCTAATCATCTCTGATGATTCAGGTTTGATCATTTAGATTCTTATGTTATAGAATAGATTTGCAGTACACGATCAAACATTGTACCCGTTCACTTCTGTGTGATACCGTAAAACGCATATAATCGCAGCGTGTAATATCTAATCTATTGCCGATTGAAGTTGAAGTTATAATAATCATGTAGAAAAATAGTTTGGCTTGTGATTTCAGGCGAGCAACGAGTACTTGCAACTAGCGCAGCAGCAAGAACCAAAGTGGAAAAAGCTGTTACAGCACGAACGAGACCAGAAGGTGCGGATAGAGAAAATGGTCGAGCAACTGGCCAGGCAGCACTCACATTTGGAAGAGGCTGCAGCACATGCTCTTCCGTCAGCGGTTCCAGCTGGAGGGCACAGAGTTTCGCGTAATTTGATTTACTTTCTTTTCTATATGAATACGATTAGTAGTGTTAGTAGTGTTGCAATTAATCTCTGATGCAACACCGCGATGGGCTATCGTATATGGTGATGCCGAGAAAGACGGACATGAGTATTTATTCGTTTAATGTTCAAACTGTGTCGAACTTTTACCTTTGTACATTGTCTGCGACACAATGCTATAATTGTGCTTTAAGCCTTAACATGTAGCAGTGACTAACGTAAGTTCTAATAGAAGTATGTGTTAAATACGCATGATCATACTTCGTGCGTATGTCTGTGCTGTTGTCAGCTGTTTAGACAAGTTTGTGGGTAAGGATACTGCATGCTGTATCGATTATACAATATAGTGCACAGCTGCATAATCTATCTGACTAGCACACCATTGCTAATTTGTACGCTTTGCTGTGACGCGAACATTTGAATTTTCGCGCTTCCGTGTTCTTGGCGCTCTGTAACAAGATGGCGCTCACGAAGCTCCGTTTGATTTGAATGTGCTCCTGACTTTACGTAGCTTACAGTTTATGCATGCAAGACGTGTAGCCTAATATTCTGTTATATTGTATATTGTATGGCATATTACAGTAATGTATACAGGACTTGCATGTACATATGCATTCATATATAGCACACACACACACACACACACATATGCTTAACACTGAAGCGCGCGCGCGCGCACGGGTATGCTTTCATTTCTCCCAAGTTTGGTGCTTAATCAGGCTCAGATGGCCTTGTAAATTTCTGTTTCGCACGAGTTTTGATTGACAGTTCTTATCCGCGAGTCCGTCGTTAAATTCGATGTGTTAAAGTTCGTGTCGAACGTCGATGTTTTCGACGAATATGCTTGAGAGGATCAGTGGAGAGATGCTAAACCGATAGTTAAACGGGGGAAGGGGAGGAGTCTGTCATCAACGATTCAGAACGGTCCGCAGCTTCAATCAAGTTTTAGCAAGCGCCAAATACATGAGAACACCGAACTGATCTCGGAAGATAGCATAACCTAATGCGTGGTACATTATAGTTGCCTGTAAAAAATCACTGTGTACGAGCACCTTTAGTGATTCATTATTCATTGCTTTTAACCGTCCAGGTGTGGACGGACCGAACTTTTTTATTACGGCTGTGCAGGGGCGGGGGGCGCGAGGACGGTACAACTTAATGGCAGCAGCAGTTGTCATACTCGTGATTCAATCGTTGAAGGAAAGGGAGCGACACAAATAACGTGAATAGAGAAGGGGGTGGAGGGAATATTTCAAAGCAGAGAATTAAAGTAAAATATGTATATTCGAGCAGTGGCATGTGCGGTTACATAGGTTCAACAGATACTGCCCCTTCGTGTTATATTTCCCATTGGCGCGAAATATATACATATATTTCATTGCGTAACTGTGTCGATAGATTTTTGCTGTATTTTCCTGTTATCGCATTCGCGTCTTTATCGTTAATTTTACTGAGTAAAGCGACTCGTTACACTCGAAGACAATTTTTTCTCCAACTGGAGTTCGAAAGTTTGGCATAATATTTTAATTGAATAACTATTTCATTGATCAGCTAAATCTCATTTAGCTTTGCATATATACCTTTACTTTCTTATTTAATTACCCATTTGCCAAGTCAAGCACAATTTTGGTTACCTTTGTAGATACAACAGTCACAACTTCCCCATCAGAAGACGAGGAAGATAATGCAGAATTTTATGATGCACAAGAATCGGATACTTTTACTTTAAATATACCTGGTGTGGCCACAAATAATTCAAGAGATAGAACTGATTCACAAGGTAGCGACGATGGATCTAGTTCAGAAGGAGATCAAACACCATTGCCTTTGTCGGATGCTAGTACTGCAAACTCCTTTCGCATTGTGACCGATTCTACAGCAGTAACTCCTACCACTGCTGCGAATACCGACAACCTGGAGAAGGTAGATGAATCTTGCTACTATTTAATTATTAAAAGATCGATTAAATTGATCTTCCATTCATTAATTGTTCCCTTAATTCTCTCATTTTTTAATAGACAAAGTGGGAATCCAACAATGGCAGCAGTGGCCTCACCGGGTTGACGGATTCTAGACGAAAACGAAGAACTAGAGTACCTGAAAAACCAAACTATCCATTAAATCTGTGGAGTATAATGAAGAACTGCATTGGCAAAGATTTATCAAAAATTCCAATGCCTGTTAATTTTTCTGAGCCACTTAGTATGCTCCAACGGCTCACAGAAGATTACGAATATGCAGATATTCTTGACAGGTTCATTTTACTCTTAACTGTTACGAAACTTTGATTCGAATGATAATTATAAACGTGACAAATTATTTGCAGGGCAGCAGAGTGTACAGATAGTTACGAACAAATGGCTTATGTGGCTGCATTTACTATATCTAGCTATTCCACAACTGCTGCCAGAACTGGCAAGCCATTTAATCCTTTATTAGGTGAAACGTATGAATGCGATCGCGTGGAAGATTTAGGATGGCGCGCAATTTCAGAACAAGTATCGCATCATCCTCCAATGTTGGCGCAACATTGCGAGGGCCGAAAGTGGCGGTGTTGGCAAGAATTTACTATGGCATCTAAATTTCGCGGTAAATACCTTCAAGTAAGTGTTTCACATGCTAACTGACTTTCCTCAACGTTCTTAAATATACGTGCAAACGTTTAATCTTATGGTAAATTATTCCAGGTTATACCATTAGGAACTGCCCACCTTGAAATGGACGACGGTGAACATCATTACACGTGGCGAAAAGTCACGACCACTGTACACAATATTATAGTAGGAAAATTATGGGTTGATCAAAGCGGTGATACAGATATTGTGAACCATAAACAAGGTATCAAGTGCCATTTGAAGTACACCCCGTATTCGTACTTCTCGAGAGACAGCCAACGTAAAGTGAAGGGGGTAGTCATGAATTCGAACAATGAAGTTAAGTGGGTTGTGCAAGGTACATGGGACTCGAAAATAGAAATTGCTCCTGTGATTAGTACGTCTGGAACGCCAGATAATCCAGTATATAAAACGGGGCCTTACATACTTGCTTGGAAACGTCGTATGCTCCCGTTAGTATTTTATCGAACCGTCGTTTATATCTAGAAATATGTGTTTCTTCACTTTTATTTAAATAAAAAAAAACTGTTTTATTTTACAGCGATGATAGCGAAAAGTATTACAGCTTTACAGAACTTGCGTGCCAACTCAACGAATTAGAAGAAGGTATCGCGCCAACGGATTCACGATTTAGGCCGGATCAAAGATTAATGGAAAATGGCCACTGGGATGAAGCGAACGCAGAAAAACTACGATTAGAGGAAAAGCAAAGAGCTTGCCGGCGTGCTCGAGAGCACGAAGGCGAGAGAGCAGCTGCCCAAGGTAATGGTTCAATTTTTTTTTTAATAATTCCAGAAATTGATATTTTACCATAAAAATTTAATATAAATATTTAATTTATATCAGGTTTACCATATGAAACTTATGAACCATTGTGGTTTAAGAAAGAGCAGGATCCATACACGGACAGCCTGTGCTATGTATATGGTGGTGAATATTGGGAGTGTAAGAGTAAAGGTGATTGGTCACGATGTCCAAACATATTTTAGCTTATTGTATAATTATAACAATTACAATTGTGACCGTCAATATACAGTGCAGAAATGTTTGGATTTCTTTAAAGTGATGATAGTCGATTTTATAGGTCACTTTCGTGAAGATCAATGCTTCTGAAAATATGCTGACGTGATATAGTGGGGTTGTTAACGGACATGGTTTAGTCATTATTTCTTCCAAATGACCTGGTCGAAGTTGGCATTCTAATACATAAAACGAACGTTTTTGTAGCATATCATTACCTCCATTGTTGTACACATCTTTCTGTTTGTTTATATTACCACTGCATCCCTCTCATTTATTCACATTTCGAAATAACCAGAACACTATCGTATACAATCCATATGGCCCAATTGACGCTTTGTATACGATTTTTGATAGACCTGAAAAGTTTTCTGTATTTGTTAACTTCCGTTTCTGAGCTAAACATATAATAATACATTCACGATAAATCAAGGTACTATTAAGACGGCAAATAATTCGCGAGAATTTTTGTTACATCAATTTACAACTGAAATAGAAATAAGATTGAATTTTATTACGAGAACATTAAAACATTAGAAATTAAAACTACAGCTGCTGGAAGTTTTAAATTGAACTTGAGAACCCACTTTATGCTAGTACAGTATTCATAATTTGTTCCAGACGAATTTAGATATAATGAAATGTCTTTTTTTTAGAAATAAAAATGAATTTATAAATTCCAACGAGACCGATTGTAACACCAACATCAGAAAATTATCATAATTTTCTGATACATAATTAACACGTATCCATCGCGGAAAGTACTTACATAGACTATAAAATGTATTTTCGATGCTTGACGCGATGCTGAGGGTATTTAAAAAGAATTGAAGAAAAAAAATGTTAGAGAAAATTTTTAATAGTATTGCTGAGTAATTCAGGTGTAAGAACTAATCGCGCTGAATGTGTCTAAAGCCTTATTGAATTATTTAAAGTAGTTATTGATAGACGACACGTTTTTACATATTGGTTATTTACACGTGTGGTGCGGCCAGACTGTCCACTCGACTGCCACATCTTAACCTTTGCACGAAAATTGGATAAGGGGCGGCATTCGTTTACGTTCGATACGACAATCTGCAACCGCTACGAGTAAATGTTCCTGCGGATAAAGTATTCGTAATAACGAGAGAATTCAGAACATTGAAAATTATCTCGCTGATCAATGCGAACGTCGTGTTGTACAAGGAGCATGAGACAAAGTTAGAGAAATGCCGATGATATGAATGGGTACGCTTCCAAATTTCTACAATTTTCCGTGCAGACGTAGATTCTTGAATGTTCCACAAAACGTAGACTGGTTATCTAACCAGTCTTAATTACTATACACTCCGTCGAGCTAATGTTACAAAACATAATCAATAATATTACAGAAAAGTGTAAAGAGAATTTAATGCTACATTGGAGGGCTCATAAGTTGTAATAAGCTGTCCTTCTCCTTTTAAAGGGAACGCTTGAACTCGAAGCATTAACACTCATTACATCCCAAATCTTTTTCCAAGCTACAGTATGTAGACACGCACACATCCATACACAGGTACAAGCCGTGCGATTGAATTTGAATGATGCGTATGTATGTATGTATGGCTGTTGTATGCATGTATGTATCTATGTATAACCGTATGTACATATGATAATTAATAAAACCCATTGTATATCCCTCTTACGAGCACATCATACAGTTGTTCCGTTCATAGTGTTTGTATATTGACTATTATATATTTCGGTCTGCATAGGGCGGCATTGAACGGAACATCTAGCTTGCAACCAATGTTTACAATGATTGTTATTATTAAGTATTTGGCTGTATTATAATTTTAATAGTTGATTATAATCGGATATATCTGTATACATATAAATATTATACAAAATAACTATAGAATAAATAATTTAAAGAAAATACAATAAGGCAGATAGAAAAGATGTTTGAATTATATAGTGCTTGTACATTAGCTACTCGTGTGGAACGATAAATACAAATAATGCTTCGCTACAAAATCGAAAATATCTTTGTAGCATTCATATGATTGCCTTTTGGCATCTCCTGTGTAATACCCGTTGGTCGCACAAACGGTGCAATTATTTATACGACAAATAACCGTAGCTTTTTGTTCCATTACATAAATTGTATTGATTTATTGTAACAAATTAAAAACGATCTTGGACGGGTAACACGTTACTATTGAACATTTTATTATTTAATGATCGATCCATCTATTGTTACTAGAAATCTTTATTTGATATCTCGCGCGCAACGATGAAACAGACTAGAATCTTGTTCTGCTCCGCTTTTAGTTCGCTGTTATTTAATTGGTGCCAAGTTACTAAACATCAATATAATTTTTGTCATTTTCCTACTAAAAACTAACTTGAAATTTCAAAGTACAACAATTGTACGCAATTAAATTTTGTTCAAATTGAGAAAATGTTTGATCGCAAATAGCTGAAATTGTGTCGGTTAAAGATTTCCTCTTTTGTTCCATGTTTCTTGCGCCTATCTCCATGTTCGACTACGTCATCGCGTCATCGATTTTATGACGAATGAATGAAATATGTGCCGCGCATTTCTTATTTATTGTAATCAAGAAGAAATCAAGACGATAGATACGTCGATATTTTCGCTGCCAGAATTTCACCGGATATTCCGTGAATTTAACCGACATGCGCGTAGCGTCAGTAATGGTGACGTCACGCGTAGTAATACACGCCGGAGCGCATGGCGAGTGGAGTGTCTGCAGAGGCTGCGCGAAGTGGGAACTGCTTTCGATTGTTGGCGGGCGCCGCCATCTTGGTCAGTGAGCTTGCGAGTGGCTGTACGACGAGGTGTACGTATTTCGGTGAAACGAGTATTTCGTGTGATTTCCCTGAAACCTTTCGCCTACCCGTGATATCCACGAGCATCCAAGATGTCGGAACGGGAGGACAACGTTTACAAAGCGAAATTGGCTGAGCAAGCAGAGCGCTATGACGGTGAGTGCATATTTTCCGGGAAAGGACCCGGCCTGCTCCAAAATGAAATCCACGAAATCGACACAAAGCACGGTTACAAAGAGAAAGGAGGTAGCATCGCCCTCGTGGCGTTCCTGTCGTACGATTTCGTTCGATATATAATGAATTCCTTTGAGAATTGAGAACCTTAAACTGGGATCGAGTCTCATTGGATCTGTCAAAAGTCTGTGAAACGTCAAATATGACTAATCCACACACGGTAGTGATCGAGTCGCCGGTTCATAACCGGTGTTTCCTTATTAAAGGGTGGGTTCAATCTTAGCTTCTGTCATTGCTCCCGCGGAGCTTGTCATGATACGCGAACTCTATAGAGACCTTCCAAAGGATTGGTCGGATAGTCATGAAAAGGTTTTGTCGTTTTCGACCTATATTGTTTCATCGAAACAAACTGGGTAACGCTGGGGCAGCGTTGCTAGGCGTACGTGTTCCGTACTTTACGGGGCCCCTCGGCAGATAACCAGACAAGTCGGTCCTTCACCGACGTGTATGACGCATAGACACGGCACGATACTTACCAATCGCTGCCGGGTTACTCCTTAGACACGTAGTAACGCGTGCTTCGCTCGTGGCATTTGGCCTTGAAAGCAGAGAGAAATCATTTGGCCGATCTATCGAAACGACGTTTATTCGTGTGAAAAACCGGCATACATTTTTCCCATTACTTCCCTGTGACGCGCTTTCCGGAGTACTATTCTGTATTACGCAGTATACGCGTTGCTATAATTTCGGCTATAGAAGTTTTTACTTTGCTCTTGGCGAAAGCAACTTGTAGTGGGGACATAACGTCGTGGAAGGGGGAACCGTCAAATCTCTTCGTTTTACGAACCACCTTTTGCATTTCTCCCTAGAAATATTTTACGCAGCACGCTTTGTCTCGTCGGATGTTCTCGGGACTTGACAAATCAAACGGAGGCAATTGACATTTTGCGGAAGCGGCAGATCTCTTCATGTAAATTTACTGTAATCGTACAGTAACTTCCATTCCTTTGAAACTAGTCACGTTCTAGGAATAAACTTACGTTCGGGCTAGGTATATATTCTCATGGACTGTAACAATTTTTTGGGAGGTTTCGTACTGTAGGAGATGCTTCTCTTTTAATACTTGCCTATACAGATTCCTTTACTATACAAATCATTTCATCTCAAAATATACTTAGGTCTGTATAGCTTTTCATCTGAAGGTTAATTATCGAAAACTTTAAAATACCTTCCAATGATCGTTACTTAACAAAGACACTAACCATTCGGGACAAGGGAAGGAACAAAGTATCCTCGCCATTCATCTTGGGGAGGCTGCTTTTCATAATTTCGTCGTTTTCGTCGTCGCGTAGGCAAGTTAATGGAGACACGCGTATTAAAGCGTGGAAAGATATGCATGTAGAAGATCCGGATGAAACGTGCGCTAAGCTTGAAGAATGACAGGGCAGAAGGGCGAAGAGTTGATGCGACTCTCCCGGGATGAGGAGAAGGACAGACGGCGGGCAAATTTGAGGGTTGCCGGAGCAAGGCAGAGGAAAGGGGCTGGTAGGGTGGGCGAGCGAGATTACGAGTGGAGGGTGAGAACGACAGGGGGTTAGATGGTCGACGAAGTGGGGGCAAGAGGGGCCGTAGCAGAAGGAAAGTATTGATCTGTTCTCGCTATCCTACGTTTCTGTACACCATCATCATTGGGTATACCGCGTTCGTGGTAATTCTTGTTGCCCGGAACCACCATGAACTTGAGCCTGATTGTCTCATAAATGTCACCAAGAAGCCTCTGTTGATTTTAGTTGAACGACAATAAAGAGAGGATATACATTAATCCCGCTGTGAACCGTATATCTATATGCCGGATGGCCAATGAATTATGTTAACATTTCTTTTCGGTCAGCTCGTTCTATTTAAATCGTAACAATCGATTGCTTTACACGTACACTTATTTTTTGTTAATAGAATTCTTTAAATTGCAAAGGTGATTTTGGTAGCAATGGAAGTCTCCAATTAAAATCGTTCTCTCTTTTTGTTTTCAAGGACAATTTTTCGTAGCTGCTATTCCAGAAGTAGATGCTGATATTCAACGTCGTCTTTAATCTGTCTCTAGTTTATTGCACGCCCCTGTGATAACTTTACACGCGACTATCGATCCTATCTTGGGACCACAGATTTTGACGTCACCAATAAATAAACCGACATCATTCCCTTTAGAGGACTTTTATATTAAATTTATTTATACATTACCTTTAAGTGAATCATTTTTCATGAGAATTATTACAACGCGGATATTATGAATACTCGGTTAAGTTTTTGTTACAAGTCGTACGGAGTAATGAGACGCAGTTCAAAGCACGTGTATCTCTAGATCGATACGATTACTCTCGAACAACGTATACCTACAGATAATAAATACATAATAGTAAGCAACTTCCTCGCAAAGTTCAAGGGGCAGCAGGTTAATACATGCCTGTGCGCTTGCTTTTTCGCAACAGAGCCTCTCCAACATCTCGGATGAAACTAATAATATATCCATACGGGGTAGCCACGTATTAATAATCAATAGATCATTTCCAATTCATTACTTTGCCATGATTGCATGTAACATACCCCGGTGAGTTCGATAGCTTCATCAAAATCAACGCTACACTCTCTCACCTTTATTATCAATATTTTTATTCTCCTGAAATTTAACCAAACTTCCATTTCACCAAATTGTTCCTTCATTTTTTCGTCTGTTATTTTACGTTTAGTCATCCATATTTAAGCCGTCCGAATTTGTTGTATTATTTATTTAATATCGTTCGATTTTGATTGGTTTCCAACTTAATGGCACATCTGTTGACGGCGATGCTTTCGCCGGCATATTTTGCAGAAATGGTCGAGGCGATGAAGAAGGTCGCCTCGTTGGACGTGGAGTTAACCGTCGAGGAAAGGAATCTCCTTTCTGTTGCCTACAAAAACGTCATCGGCGCGAGGAGGGCCTCCTGGAGAATAATCTCGAGCATCGAACAAAAGGAGGAAAATAAGGGCGCCGAGAGGAAGCTGGAGATGATCCGCCAGTACCGATCTCAGGTCGAAAGAGAGCTGAAAGATATCTGCGCTGATATCCTCGGTGTTCTGGACAAACATTTGATCCCATGCGCATCTACCGGCGAATCTAGAGTGTTCTATTACAAAATGTAAGGGAATCGTCGGTTCCTCGGCCAGGAAATTTATTGTCTCTGTATCTCTGTACATGACCTGTGACGCGTATTTAATGTTATCGATTGAAATGCGGTAGAAGTTATTTTCTAAAGTGCGACAGATAGTTCTGGACTGTTTATAAAAGAAAAACAAGCATACACGTTTCTAGCCAGACAGAGCCGACAGTTTAGATTAAGAGGTAACCAGGAACCCGGAAGAACGTGTCGTTTCGGTCACTGATTTTTTAGGTATATTGTTTCCTAAAACATCTAGCCGTCTGGTTCGATGGATCCATTTTGCTGTACTGTATCCTGGTTACTGCGTAACTTGTGCAGTCACGGTATACAGAAATTCGTTTGTTAAACGCCATGGAACATCTCGGTTCATTTTCTCGACGTATTACAAGCAAATCGAATATATTGTACGTGTTAGCAGCTCATTAGATTTAACGCTATAATGAATATTTAATATCCTATCGTTGTACACGTGTGTCAGGAATGTCGGAAAAGAGATAACGAGCACAACGATTATATTTAATGGAATTATTTAAGTTGAATCGTCGGACTTTGATGCACGAAAGCCAATTATTGCCTTGATGTTCCAGGAAGGGTGATTACCACCGTTACCTGGCAGAGTTTGCCGTTGGCAACGACAGGAAGGAAGCCGCAGAGAATTCTTTGGTCGCTTACAAAGCAGCGAGCGACACCGCCATGACGGACCTGCCGCCGACTCATCCCATCCGCTTAGGATTGGCCCTCAACTTCTCCGTGTTCTATTATGAGATCCTCAATAGCCCAGACAGAGCGTGCCGTCTCGCGAAGGCAGCCTTTGACGACGCGATCGCGGAACTAGACACCTTATCCGAAGAGAGTTACAAAGATTCGACCCTCATCATGCAACTTCTCAGGGATAATCTTACCCTGTGGACGTCGGATATGCAAGGAGACGGTTAGTATCTTTGCAGTCGCAGTGTTCAATTGATCACGTGCGACAGAAAACATCTTTGGTTGGGCTCAAAAATGTTCAACACATTCTAAACGCCGAGCTGTACAGAGGCGACGTCGCACGATCAATAATATGTATTGCAGCAGCGCGATAAAATCTTCCCGTTCTATCAGATTTTTTTCATACACGCGAAAGAGTGTTTGGATGGAACACGATGTTCTTCTTCTGTTTCCTTCTTAATGTACTGTACAAAGTTTTGGAATATTTTTGTTCGTTTGATCGCGTGCACACGATTGGGAAGAATGACTTTCCCTTGTGATTTAGAGTTCGAGGCTGATCATGAAAACGAGGCTGCGGCCGTTTCCACCAATGCATGAACCCACCAGGCACACCCTCTCCGATACGCCCTTGCACCATAAAATCACCTGGTGAGCAACTCCATCGATCCTTCTCCTCGTATTTCCTGAAAATATCGTTCAGTTCCTTCAATTAGCAAGGCGGGGTCAAAATAACTCGGGCATCCAGCTTTTGATTAGAAGCAGAATCGACCCAACCCCGCTGGTTATATTAAGCAGAGTGTATACACGTATCGTGTTAAAGGCAAACGATGTTTGTTAATGATCTTATTATTCTTGTTGCGCAGGGGAGGGCGAACAAAAGGAGCAGATGCAAGACGTGGAAGATCAGGACGTATCGTAACTCTAACTGTAGTGAGTGTTATCTTGCGCATATAAAACTGAAAAAACACAAGAAAGCAAAAAACTCTTAATAACTTGTAAGCAAAGAAAACAATTCAAGCAGGTGGCAATTCGGGGTAGGAAAAGGGAGATCTTTAGCGATTGCGTGACCCTAAGCACGCACGTACGGTTACTCCAACAAACATAAAATCATTCGGAATAACACAGACACACGTACACACATTGAATTACGGAGCGCGCAGAAAAGTAACGACGCAAAGGACACGCACTCTGCGTTTGATAGCGAGACTGCAGGGAGCATTTAGAGAGGCACTATTCTTTTTGCCTTCTACCGCGTATCGAGAGAAGAAACAAAAAAAAGGAAACAAAAATGCTATCTTGAATACTGTGCATGCTCGGTCAAAATTCAGTGAACGATGTCGAGAACGTTGAGTGGACGCCGACTGACAGCGCGTATAAATAAATAAATAAATAAATATATATATATACACACACCCATATATATATATATATATATATATACACACACACACATCAGCAGACAGACAGACACCCACACTTATATATATATATATATATATATATACATATGTATATATACATATATACGTGATCCGAAATAATAAAGAAAAAAAGTAACGAGAGAAAAAAAGAAATATGCGCCAGTCCGTCGGAGTAAAACCTTATTTCTGTCAGTTCAGTGAGTGAGAACGAATAACATGTCCCCCCAATACGTTTTACCAATAACGAAACATACTAATGGCTCGACGTCGATCGAAGTGTATATTGTGTTCGATTGTTTTCAAACCCCCCCCCCCCAATCCCAATTCTCCTCCTCCTCGTCCTCTTGCCCGCTTTTTTACTGCGCGCATCATTGCTCTCGCATACTACGACAAATAACGATATTATTAATGTATGCGTGTAAATCGAGTGTAAATCATCTGTTTATCTAATGGATAAACGTGTCTCCTTCAGGGTGAAGCTGCGCGGTTTGATTCGTGGGCAATAAATTGCCAAGACGAGCCGCGCACCTTCATCTCTGCTTTCTGTATAAGATATTATGAATGTACTTCCGACGAAGTTTGTCCCGGTTACAAAGCAAATAATTTCTTACATTATACATGGGGTCTCGAGCATGGGTTCTCTCGTGTAGTTATTTGTAACGGATTTAAAGAACACGCGCTTGCAGCGAAAGCGTTGTACTTAAAATGCAATAACACCGGTCCGTCTTTAAGTCTGGCTTTCGCAGGATCAATCTTTTTTTTTTTTCGTTCGATACAAACAAAAGTTCATCTAACCGCGAGTGGAAAAAAGAGATGCTACCACCGTTCTCGATGTAACGAAAAAAAAAAAAGAAGTTCTTTCATACACGAATCCTCACTAGTGGTCCCCTGCGGCGAAGGTGCGTCGAAATCGTCGAGGGAAACACGTGGGATAATAAATGGAAATCATGGTAGATAAGCTTTTTTAAAAGGAAAAAAGAAGAAAAAAAAAATTGCAAATTACGTTTCACAGACAGAAAAGAAAGCAGGAAACAACAAGTAGCTATCTAGCTAGTCTGTAATTGTGGTTGTACTTTTTCATACGCCCCCCTGTGTAAACTATAACGATCGCTGTGGTATAACGAATTACAGAATAAACGATTGTATCCCGACTCTTTCTTCACCCGCGCTCACTTTTCGCTATCACTGTCCTCGATTCCACTGTATCATAGTTGATCTTAGCTGTGCGTCCATTCACCTTTTTATCGATGAACCATTCCGTCGATTTCCGTTTAGAAAGAAAAAGAAAAACAGACATTCCGATAAAAGAGAAAAGAGAAAAAAAACCGCTAGAGTTGTATCGTTTCGTTAGACTTTACGTGAAACTTGTTGTTTGCGCATCTACAAACCGAGGTAAGCTCAGCGATGCGATTTATGGCAATTAAATAATAATAGTGTCGGTCGAAAATTTACGTCACCAGCGATCCGTACGAATCTTTAAGTGCAATGGTAACGTGTTAATTTTCTGTTTGTCCGGTTACGAGGAAAGCAGATGTGTAACAATGCTCGCATTTCAACTCGTACTCGTAAATTTCTGACTGCCACTGTGTGTACACGTAGCAAAAATCCAAACTCGAGCAGTTTTCTCTCGCGATCACGCAATGACGAGGACGATCCGTAGATACGTGTAAGCGTGCAGCAAAAAAGCGTGGTGTGTACCCGAAAGATAAAGGGCGAAGGGAACGCGCAAATGAAATATCGATGAGTCTGCCTAGAAATTTTTGGTGTACATCGTGCCCCTGTATTTAGGTATTAATAACACGATACAAATTGATAATCATGTTATAAAACTAACGTTACAAAGAATAATTCAAAGTAATATCAACGGCACCGTAAGTAAGTATATGCGAGTAATCTTAAGATCGTAAAACTAGGGTATCGAGAACAAAATGAGGCGAAAAAGGAAATTTAATCGACGCGAATTGTTCGAGCGACAATGCGGAGGAAAGTGAACAATTTGAATAGCGTGTCGTCGAATGAAATTGAATAAACAAAAATACACAAGAAGAAAGAATACCAACACGAAACAAATATCGAAATCGCTTGGAGGACACTTTAGACGGTAATGGTACCGTGGAAGAAACGGATGAAGAACAGTGGATAAGTGCAGAGAAACACAGGAATCATCGGGCAAGATTTTATTGCAAATATAATATATTATATATTAGTTTCACATAACACCACGCGTACGAGCGGCAAGTTTTTTCATTTGAATGAAAACGAAGAAAAAGAAGAGAGGGTACAATAAAACTTGTCAATGGCAACGACTGTGGCATAATGAATTCCAAACGACGATAAACTGTGAGATACCTCATCCAATTACTTGCTTACACGATGGATTAAAAACAAGATGAAGTAGCCCAAACGCGATAACATTATTATTATCGTCGACAATGTAGCGTGTGACTCATAATGAAATGAAAATAATGAAAAAAAACAACAAATAGTGTATAGTGTTCTCGGCTAAAATAAAATTGTAAGTAGGCATTGATACCACCTGGGTTTCTCGTAGGATTATTAAGAAAGAATATATAAGTGATCGGTGTATCCATTGAAACCGCTTATATCCTTCATTCAATATCGTTGTGCGTGCTTAGTCGATTTTTATAAAAAAGAAACGATGAAGATGAAAGGACTATTACACAACACATGCATCTATTATTCCATCTCTCTAGATGTATCACTTGCTATTGCTCTGTATTATAAACAATAGTTGTGTATATCTCTCTCCCTCTTGTTCTCTCTTTATAATTATCTTCGAATCATTCCATCTTGTCGCCAACCCAGTTCACGAGAGCGACTAATTAGACCTGGATATCAAAATTTATCGTCATTTGGAGCAAGCTAAATCTATCTTTACTTTTTTTCGGATTAGTATGCGTTCTCACGCTCTGTACTACTATTACAATCGATGCGATTACACCGGATACGACTTTTTTCTGTAAAACCACACATACACGTGAAAGCTATAAATAAAGTAATTACAACTCTCTATTCGTTTCAGCGGATATTTATTAGTATCGTTAAATATCAATATATTAGTCAATCGTTCAAATTAAATATATAAAATATTCTCCTCGTATTACAGTGTCATGTGTCCAGGATCGGGTCACCCAAAATTATTGTATTATTTAACAACAACGGAAACCTTCTACAGAATCATAATTTGATATGTAGAAAAATATATTCAATTCCAAGAATAATTGGAAACATACGTTGCAGGGTGTGAATTGACAAGCACGTTGCACAATTGCCAATCCTCTCTACATTACATTAAGCACACTCTGTAAAAGAACGAGCATCCGATTTCTAACATCAAATTGTAATTTTGCGAAAATCGTCCCGTCTTGCACTTGCCAGGAGGGAACGAACAAAAGATTAAATCCAGTATGTCCAATTGTATATACGTCCCATACTAGGTGATCCAATCCACTTCTATCGATTAATCAATAACAGAATAACTTAATTTACTAAAGCTCTATAGGAAATCCTTGAAATTAATTATATAAAAATCTTTTCATCCTCGTTCTTCGACTACTGCAATGCCCTTACGCAATCGCGGATCGCGAGCTACTATCTCTTGCGATCATACTCTGTGATTGATTATCTCTCGAGATGAGGCTCTCGCGAAAACTCGAACTGCTGGACAACAGACGCCGCGGCCCACGTCTATTAACATCCACCTGTTTCAGAATACGTCCCAGCGTGTTCTCCGACCCAGTCATTATAGGTGAGAGGCTGAGGCACGATGTCGTTCGCGTTTTACTTATGCGACCGCTCCTTGGTGATCTTATTACGTGATCGGCCGTTCTGCGCCTGGCAGACTTCAATTTCACGCTGCGCAGCATGTCCAACGAAACCACGGGCCCTCGTGGCCCCGGTATTGTGTTTCTTCTATTTTCCTGAAATTAATATTCGTCCGATGTATTACAATTATTTTCGAGAACACCCGCGTTTTATAATACGCGTTTAGGAAGGTCGGATTTAATTTGGTGTCGCGAAGGAATTACCGTGACCCGAATATACTACAAGGGTGTACGATTTATTTTCCAGATGCCACGGTTACCTTGGAACTTTTAAGTAACACCCCAAGTGTCCGGTTGAGCGGCAACGAAGGCCGAGAGAGAATTAACTAGAATTGTGTCGCATCTTCACGCGCATTGGAGAAAAATCCCTCGCTTAACAACAACAAAATCGATCGGCAATGTTTCATCAAAGCCAATTCGACTAAATTCTAAGAAGACTAGCTTCTATCCTTTAGGCGGATTGAATGATCGCCAAACGATCTTACAAGCGGAACTCGATTAATCCGTCCCTTTAGCTAGTTTTAAACCACAGAGGAGCGCTTCTTATCCGTATACTCCAATTAACGGAGGTGCACGACACAATCCTCGGATTTACCTTAACGTTCTGCGGTGCTTTTTTCAGGGTCACCTTCAGCAAATCCTCGACGGTTATAGACGGTCTACCAAGCAGCGGTGTCGAGCACTTTCTCGAGGGTATCCTGCTGCCTCTGCTACTGTTGGGGGTGGTCGGTGTGAACGGCAGTGCTGGCGAGTGAAACGTTAACAGTGGAGCAGGTGGTGGCGGAGGTGGAGGCGGAGGTGGTGGCGGAGGAGGAGGTGGAGGTGGTGGTGCCAGAGGAGGTGGAGGTGGTGGTGCCAGAGGAACAGTCGGTAGTTGTGGAAGTATAAACATGGGCGGCATCGGGGGCGGAAGTGGAGGCGTAGAATTCTTCGGAGATCTTGGTCGCGAATTGTCCAATGTCTTGTGCAATCTTTGCAGCTCCTTCATCACCGTCTCGTTACTTCCGGCCAGCTTCTTGCTGACCTCGTGCATGTCACTGACCTCCGCGGTTAAAGCACCGAGGACTGTTGCGTTGCTCGATCGCGTCTGCGATAAAAACGATGCTAACGATGTTAATGATCCCGGTTTAATGTAACCAGGAAATGTAATATTGGAGAATTGCAAATTAAGCATTACGACATTTCCGCATCAGTCAATGTGCTTTTCTTTATTATGCGGAAGCACGGGCGGGCTTTGTTAGTTTGTAGAATATTATTGAACTGAGTTTCGCAGAATGTTATTCACCTGAGTTAGCTCGTTGGAGAGATGAGTGACCTTCTCCAAAAACGTGTTAATCATCTGCTTGTTCTCCGTGCGTAGCATTACTACGACATCGTTGAGCTCTTCGGCCTGCTGACCCTTTGAGGAGGGCCACGATAAAATGCCCTTGAAGCTTCCATAACACTGGAACAGTATAATAATTCGGTAACACGCGTTGCTAATTTTTCTTTACTCTTTTTGATACACTTACCGCTCTGAACATATTTGATATTCTTTTCAGCAGCCACGTGCAGAAGAACACGATTCCGGCAATAGGTCTCCTAGAGAATCGTCGGGAAGACGTTCTCTGCTCTATTCTGATGCACGTGCATTTCTTATTGCATTCGAGTTCTTGCTCTGGCTGCAAATGATAATAATTACACCGCGTTATTGCCCCCTTGTGACGTCAATGGTGTGCATATTTTTATCATTTTTATTTATAAAAAGCTCACCAACAATCCCCCTCAATACAAAGAATCTCCAATTAAACATCTTTTCCTAGCGAAATTAATATGTCAGTCTAATTACCTCTTGCAGACATCTGCTGTGGCCACCAGAGTCAGATACAACCGGAAGATCGAGAATGAAAGTGGTAGGTGACTCGGATCTGCCACTGCTCCAAACCGCCTTCGTGATCGTCGTGCTAGGACAAGAACCGTTTTCATCGTTCTTCTTTTCCACTGGTAACAAGTCCCTGACATGTGCAGTCGCGGTGGATCGCCGATTTCTTTCTGCTTCCTCCTCGTCGTCGAACTTGAGCGTTGTCCGACATCGTTTCGCGGGCGGCGGTGAACCGCTGCAAGGAGTTGTCGAACGTTCTCTAATTTTCGCCACATCATTCTTGATTTCTCCATAGTCTCTTCGCTCCTCGCCATCGGTCTTTTCGCTTTCCTCTAGAGAACGTTTGCTGATCCGTTTGCTGGAATTCTCCGCGGAATTCAACGATGCTTGAGAAGAACAGGACGAGCTCGTTCGCGACGATTTCGGTTCGTCGAGCCTCTTGTATTTCGCACGCGTCTGAAAACTGTACAGATGGTGTAGGCTTGAGAGGATCCGTTTGCAATTGGTCCAATTTTCGGCGCACTGTTTCCCGTCTTTGTGTTGAAAATTCTTCTCGTTTACTATTTCGAAACTGACCCGATCCGGTTTCTCTCCGTTCCATTCTTCGTGATAATTCTCATCCTTGTCGTCGCATCGTCTTGCGGACTCGGCCGCGGAATCGCGGCGAAAATCGTCTAGAAAATTATGCAACGCGTGATTTTCCGTGCCTATTCTTGAATTAAGATTGGAAAATCGTATCGGTTCGGAGGTGCGGCCGCGAGATAAATCGTGGGCCGATTTGGAGGCAGGAATATCATCGTCGCGCGCATAAACGTCGAGCGTCGTTTTCGTAAAATCTGTATCCTGATCTTTATGCAAAGAAACATAATCACGCATGTCCAATTTTATTTCGTCGTTGATCGACATCGTCTTGTCCAATGGGAAACATGTTTCTCGTAATATATTGATATTCTGCTTGGATAGATCTACCTGTTTTATTTCAGTTAACCCCGATCTCCTTTCGATGTTACTCTTTATTTCTATGCCGTCTTCGTCTGGTGCATTTAGGTCCAATTTGTTTCGTCGATGATTCGGCACGATTTCGGGGCTGAGATCGTCGAAGAATGATAAATCTGACGGTTGAGACTCGCAGAGTACCGATTCTGGAGATCGTTGATGTAGAAGTCGTTTGGCCGATCCGATTTTTACCTTGAACGGTGTACTTTTTATTTCCACGTTTTCGGCGGTGTCGGAAGACTCCGATTCTTGCGATAATATTTCTTGAGATTGATACGCAGACTGTTTGCGGCGTGGCCGTTTGTAGCACTTACGCTTTGCCATTGTAATTTCCGTTTGGACAGACTGCTGAGTGTTTTGGTGTATATGCTAGTACGGTCGAGTCCGCGGATCATCGATTAAGGAGGCGCCAACGTGTTGGGATTAATTATTAACTTTTCAGGTGATCACTTTCTTGTATTAATAAGTTTGCGATATATGAGTTATGCGCTCTAGAACTGGTTTCGATGGTGCTTCGTATATAAACCGTTATGTACCTTGTTCGATACACGAATGACTTTCTACCGAAGGTTTATTATTACCACCTGAAATTATTTGTTTTGATTTACGTACGGGATATAGCGTTACTAGGGAAATTTCACAGCTGCGTCGCTTCTGGAATTGGCGCCGTTTAAGACTCTATTCCATAGAAACAACGAAGTTTCGCAGCCCGAAGCAATGAAGGAAATTGAAGAAAAAAAAACGTGATCGTTTGAAGGGTGTTTATTCTCAAATTACTGAAACGAGACCTACGAGTATTACATTTTAATTTAGAAATCCGTGCCGTTTCGCACGTTCGAGTATCGCATTTCGTCTATCACTTCAGTCGCAAATGGATTTCAACATCTGCAAACATGTCGCGCGTTTATCTACTAGTGTATAAAGGATCCACCTTGTTTTTTTTTATAAACATTTTTTCATCGCGTACAACGCGAACCTTTTCTTAATCAATGCCGAAGACGATCGTTGAATTTACATAATTCACCTTGATCAAGTTTAGTGCTCTAATTCATGAAGTTCACTTCTTGTTCACGAAGTCCTCTCCCTTCTGAATATTCTTCTTGAGCTCTGGGATAGCTTGGTCCAATAAACTCTTCTCGTAGCTGCTAAGTTTGCCCATGCCGAGATTCTTTTCGACTCCGCCTTTCTAAAATGTCAACGCACATGTTAGCAATCTCTACTCACGCTACTAAGTACCTTATTTAATTAAACAAATACTTACACCTAACAGGATAGGCGTCGAGAAGTATTTGGCATCGGTTACGTTCGATTTAACGTACGAGCACTCTACGATACCCTGTTCTCCGTTAATGGCTCTGACCAAGGATATACCAAATCGAGCACCGGCGTACGCCATTGAGAGTGTGGCGGAACCTGTGCCAGCTTTAGCCTTAACGACCTCTGTACCAGCCTCCTGGATCCTACCGGTGAGTGCTTTCAATTTATCGTCGGGGAAGGAAACCGATGGATTGCATTGCGAGATCAGTGGGATAATGGTGATACCACTGTGACCTCCAATAACTGGAACTGAAGTTTTCTGTGGGTCGAGGCCCTAGAAAAATATTTAATTTTAGTTTCGTTTTATTCGATACGGGGATCCCCGATGTTTTCTATAACTGATTTATTTGCGATCGAGACTAACTTTAGCTTCAGCGATGAAAGTATTCGATCGGACAATATCGAGGGTTGTTACGCCGAATACTCGGTTGGGGTCGAAAACGCCCGCTTTTTGCAGCACCTCGCAGGCAATGGGAACAGTGCTGTTAACTGGATTCGAAATTATAGCGATAAGAGCTTTTGGGGCCTTCTCAGCCACAGCTTGGACGAGGTCCCTCACTATCGAAGCGTTTGTGTTAAAAAGATCGTCTCTGGTCATTCCAGGTTTACGGGGCACGCCGGCAGGGATAATGACCACCTAAAGAACGTGTTACATAGTTCGGATTTTCTTCATTTCTATATATTTTTTTATTAACCATATGCAATAAAGTGAGGACCTGTGCTCCTTTAACTGAATCCCTCAATTGATCTGGCCCAGTAAAGGCAGTTACTTTTGCCGCCGTGTCCATATGCGACAGATCAGCAGCGACACCTGGCGTGTTCACGATATCATACAATGATAATTCGGTTATAAGAGGTGATTGTTTTAGGAGTAGCGATAACGGTTGGCCGATTCCGCCACTTGCTCCCATAACTGCGACCTTGGCATTGCACTGAAATCGTAACCCGTAATTAATATAGGTCTAAAAAGATTCTTATCTCGTTGAATAAGTCCCCCGCGATAGTTTACTCCCTTTCAAGCATTCAAGGCCTTGAATATCATACTGAAATTCACGATACGAGGAGTTTAATAACCTTCGATTACGTTAGAATCGGTAACCTCTTGAAAAAATGTTCGTAGTTGCATAACTTTACGTTCTGCCCACCAATACGGTCGGCTAAGCAGTATCATAATCCCAAGTGTATGAAGGAATTAAATGATTGCCGTAGATTACGAATATAGGAAAGTGCTCGACGAAAACTATATTTAGTTTAGGTTTAAATAATTTTCTTTTCAATAAACTTACCCTGGCAGTGGTGGATAATCGTTTTGCGCCTTGCTGGGCAACAGACAACGTGGGCTTTACAAATCGGGGCAACATGCTCGCAGCGGTTTTCACAGCACAAATGTGACTGAATTCAAATTCGAGAAGACGACGTTCGATAACCTTTCAAAGACACCCTTGTGACCTCGATTATATTCCACACTTGTTCTGTTTCGCTCTCTCCAATCATCTACAAACGTGCAGCAATTGCAATCATGCGCGATTTCGCGATAGCGGTTTGCGCACGACTGTAACCGGTTGCAAAGCGTATCGCGGGAAGTTTTAAAGACATGTTAGCCTTATTTTGTACGGATATAAGTTTTTCAAGATTCCTTACGGCAAACAAGTTTGTTTCACATTGGAATATTGACTCTGTCGCAAGTTTGCAATGATTTACTGTATTTGTTCAACGCATCGTTCTACTATTTTAATTTGCACTCGTTAATTAAATTATGCGTTTGTAATTAACTATGACTGCAAAATGAAATGATTTTCCGCGAGACACGTTTCCTCATTTTTCCGTGAACCTAAATGTACTTGGACTTTTGCACGAATTTGTATTCACACCAGCGGTCAGTAGCTCCGTCCTTCTGAATTCGAAAATACAGAAAAGCGGACACTTACGTACTTTTGATTCATCAAATTTAACTGAGAAACGTCGAAAAAGATATGACGCACTAATGACAAATAAATTCGGGGTATTGAACTGATGCATCTAGAAAATAATCGTTTATTTATTTTCGATAATTCAAAATGTCAAGCGGTAAGTTGAGGTTATCTAACCTATTAATAAATTGCAAACAATGTTACTTATCTAAATCCAACTGCTTAAATTAATAAAGAAGCGGCGAAAAAAATTTGTTACGCGAGTACAACAGTTTTATTGACTTTAGAAATAGAAACAAGCTTATTGACAATCATATTAGACGTGAATCCCATGCAAAGGATTGTGAAACACGAAACAAGGATACTAACACAATGCTTGGATTCTACGATTGTTTTTGCCAATGCTCATTTGATGCAGTCGGCCAATAATCAACTCGCCATCATAGCATGCCATAGTCATGGAGCAAAGTTTCTGTATCCTTGCGAGAAATCCTTGGAGATTAGGCAAATAGACGGACAATATGAAAAATTTACAATGGTCGAACGTACTGTTAGACAACAGCTACAACAAGTTATCAGTGACATTTCTACGGACAAACCGTTGAACGGAGAAAGTCTGATATCCGGTGCACTTACTATGACATTATGCTATATTGCAAGACTAGAAAGAGAAAAGCTTGCTGGCCAAAAGTTGTACTCCAGGATTCTTGTGGTCACAGCTAGCAATGATTCAGCGACTCAGTATATGAATTACATGAATATATTCTTCACTGCGCAGAAAATGGTATACCATTACTTTGTATTTCAATATTTGCATCAGCTAAATTTTAATTAATGCTAATAATTTTGTTTCTTTTCTACAGGGAATAATATTGGATGTGTGCAGTTTAGATCAAGAATTGACCTTACTTCAACAGGGCTGTGATATCACTGGTGGGAATTATTTAAAGGTCCCTCAATTAAGCGGATTGTTGCAGTATTTATTGGTAAAAGAGCAATATAATGATTTCTTCCTTTTTAATGTATTTATTTTTATTAATATATACATATATATGCATCTGTTTGATCAGTGGATATTTCTGCCAGATCCAAATATTAGGTCAAAGTTAGTACTACCACCGCCTGTGAAAGTGGACTACCGTGCAGCATGCTTTTGTCATCAAGAACTAATTGACATCGGTTATGTGTGTTCCATATGTTTATCGAGTAAGAGGACAAAATTCGTTTACAATAACATTATGCGAATGCAGAACAAATTAATAGGCAATCATTTTTTTTCAGTATTTTGTAAATTTAGTCCAATATGCACAACCTGTCAGTAAGTATTCCAATTAAGCTTTTGACAATCGTTTATTCTTGTATACTAACTCGGGTTTGTCTCTTCTTGTTTACAGTACAGTATTCAAAATGCCTGGACCTATGCCCATAAAAATGAAAAAGAAGAAGAAGAATGTAGATATAGTTCATTAAGTGTATTTATATTATCTAGGAGGAGTAGGTTTTTTACTTAAATACATATATTTTCTCATACACAAATGGTCACGATTTATTCACTAAAACGAAATGCAAATGAATACATTACAGTCCTTTGTTATAATATATTTTATCTACATTTTCAGCCGTGTGCCTCTTGAATTCTTCATACTCCTCTGGGCATATTTTCAGCCATTCCGGACTAATGGTACTTGAAAATTAATTGCTCGATTATCGATTACGTACTAGGACGAGAAGAATATGAGAATTGCTTACTTTATTCTTGGGAAAAGTGCAAGAGCAGACGGAATCGTAAGCATACAACTATAATAATAAATCATATTAAGCAACAAATCGGATACAAAGAACTTCTGTCCAATGCTATAAATTACCATACGGCACACAAGAATGTTTGGAGTGTCAGGGAGAGCATCGGTCTACGCTGGGAGAAACAGAACGGCATAATTTTTTCTTGCATGATGGGAAGCACGAGCAGACACGGCACACACATAAGTATTCTCGTAATAATACACTCTGTGAGACCTTTCACTGCTGCGACTTGCGATTTCATAAAAGGGTGCTCTGGATCTTTAAGAAACAATGGGAGTCCCGTTGTGATATCTTTGTAGCGTATAATGGGCAAATTGGTTATATGGCCCGCAGCAATTGCACAAAATGGCATAGTTTTCTAACGGTACAAAAAATGAGTAAAGGAGATTATAGTAAAGGACGTAACAATTAGTAAGGAAGAAGCAAAAAAAACTAACTGCGAAAGTACTTCTTTTTCCGGACGCCATTTTTTTACAACCGACGGTTACGACAGTACTTGCTAGGATTGCACATATGAAGGTTTCTTTTAGTCTAGCTTTATCGTCGTCGTCGTTCGCTCTGTTTTCGTACGTGTAATTTATAATAGCGCTATGAATCTGACCCAGTGTTTGACTTAGCAATAAGCCAACGGTGCTCCTGACAAAGAAATTTAGTTTTTTTATGCGCGAAGGTATCCTGTTTCTACGGAACGAAACGCTTTAAATATTTACTTCTGAAATGCATGTATGGTTGTATTGAGCAGAACTGAAGCCGGCATTAGACTAGACAGTCTGGCGATCGGCTGCATTAATTCACCAGTCTCTGGGTGATATGCGCTATCTCGAAGTTGTTTAGCCCTAATTATATCAGACGCTTTTGTTTCTGGGGGTGCTTTGCCTAGTCTGATAAAAATATGAAAGGGCACATGAAATTCTAGAGAAACTGATTAAGTGAAATACTCGTACTTGTAATCGTCGCATAGCTGTTTAGCTTCTTTCAATTCCTCTGTGCTTGCGAAAAGGGTACGGAAATCGGTAAGATAGGCAAAATGTTTCCATCTATCACAATAAGTAGACTTATTCCATGGTGGCTCATCAATATCAATATGCGTATCAAGGCTCATTGTAATTTCAATGTTTCCCTCCTGTTAGTCGCTTATTAATTGTAATTTCCGTTCGTGCATTATGTTGTACTGACAATTTGATTTTACAATTCAACATCCACTAATTTGGATTCAATAGGACGAAGGATTCATGAGAGACTTTGCATTGCACGAACAATGTTACTGCGAAATTAATAAAAATTTAATTTTTCCACTAGTGAAGTTAACTGACAATAATGCGATTATGTATTGTTCATATCAAACATATTTTCATCTAATAGAAGCGAAATAGAATTACCAATTATGGTATGTATTTTTCAAACACTACAATAATCTTTATTTTTGTTGAACAATTTATAATATGCGCGTTATATAGGCGAAAGTTACTACTTGTAAAGAAGCTATTCAACGATGGGAGGAGAAAACGGGTTTAAATCCCGCCGAAGAAAAAGAAATCATTTTATCATTTCAATGGCCTCCGATTGAGAAAATGGATAATAATTTGGCAGCGCTTACCGCTGTGGAGTTAGTTACATTTTAATAATCACTTCCCGAAGAAGAATATTAAGGACAGTAATCTTTTTCATTTTTAGGCATTTATCTCTTTCGACGAACATGATAGAGAAAATTAGCGGTATCAATTCCTTGAAACATTTAAGAATTTTATCTTTGGGCCGTAACAATATCAAAACGTTCTCTGGATTAGAAGCAATCGGGGAGCATTTAGAGGAATTGTGGGTATCTTATAATCAGATAGAGAAGATTAAAGGTGTTAACGTCTTGAAAGCGCTCAAAATACTTTATATGTCAAATAATTTGGTGAAAGACTGGGCCGAATTTAATCGTCTGCAAGAAATACCACATCTCGAAAATTTATTGTTTATCAATAATCCTATTTGCGAAAACATGGACCTAGATTCATGGCGTAGTCAAGCGACCAGAAGACTTCCTAAATTAAAAATTCTCGACGCCGTGCCGGTTGTGTAACTATTTCGGGCATATAGGAAAATAAATAGAAACTTCAGTTTGAATAAAAAATTCTGCAATAAAATTGCAAAACTGTATTTACACAATGTGTAGTGTACATTTTATAATACATTTCTCTTTCACGCTCAAATATAATACATTATATTGACACAGACCCATTTCATAAAGCTTTAGAAACGATTAGTACTCTTCGACTTTCATGTCGTTTAAACCGAGCTCCTCGTTTTGATCGAAACTCCTCTCGTATTTAGTGATCTTCAAGCCGTTGTCTAGACCTTCATCAGATAGGCTTTGAATATAGCTATTCCCCGCTGGATCGTCTAGAACGAGCGTGATTTTTCGTTTGCCCTCCAATACCTCGTTTAAGTGAGATATGAAGACTTCCATTCGTTTCACGATTTCCGGATCGCTACTGTCGCCAGTGAATGCTGTCGACGATGATAATTGATCCTTAATCGCAACCAAAACGCCTTCCACAGTGGTAAAACGTCCGCCCAAAGTAGCAGGACCAATTTCCAATTCTAATTCAGGCACTTCCATGTGGCAGGTCTCAGATTTTAACAAATCGCGACTGAAGTCGCCTTTTCCTGCAACGGTTACTTCTATTTTGACTCCCAATGGCTCGATGCCTCCACCACTCTTAACTTCGTTCGTTCTATGTCCGCAGGACTCGCAAACTGTTGCCATAATTACCACCTCCTTAAAGTGTGGAATATCTTTGCATTCAGTTAAGAAAAAAATTAAGATTATGTTTACTGCCAACTAAAATGTTAACTAGGAGGGAAAACCTAAGCGGTGTTAATTACAATGCATTTTAGACAATATAAAAAGGATACTGGTCATTTTCATATTAGTTTCACAGGGGCAATTACACTCTGGGCAATTCGTCCTGAATGAAAGTACTTCCCCCTCAATTTGCTCCAAAGTATACTCCCCCTCTTTTATAGGTTTCAATAATGTGCCTTCTGAATTTTCGGTGTATATACCTAAAGTATGATCTTGCTCTGTTGTTCTCTTAAACTGTGTTACAACACACTTTTCGTCTTTCAGTGGTGCATTTGGATTTTCCACATGACATTCACCCGATATATCCTCAAATATCACAGCGAAGGGTTCCTCTAAAGATTTAAGTTTCTGTAGCTTTGCAATAAATTCGTTGATTTGAGCTGCAACACTTGGACAATTTTTCCTTCTCTCCAATTGATCTTGTTCCAGGCCACTAATGGTTCGTTCTATAATTCCTTCGATAGTGGTAATTTCTCCTTTTTGCGATCTAGAGGGAATTTCAAAGTCCAAGGATGGAATTTTTGCACTTGTGTAATCGGATTTAACTATTTGGCGATCCAAATCTCTAGGTGATTGAACTTGCAACGCTATTCTAATTCCTTTTTCTGCAATTTTCCCGCTGTTTTGTATTTCATTGTTTCGATAGCCACAGTGTTCACAGTCAAATGACATCACCACAACGTCTTTGTAGTGTGGAATCTTTGTCAAAAGTAATCTAGTAACGCCCTGTATTAAGAAAACAATGAACATTAAGGTTATGTACAGTCGTAAAGATATTTATTTTTTAATAAATTGACGATACCATACATTTTGCCCGCAATTCAGACAGAGACTTTCTATCTCTGTCGTTTCTGGTTCTGGATCGTCGGCCGTCAAATTGCGAAATATTGGTTTCGTTTTCTCCTGAATAATTTCTATTTGATCTTCTGTCATTTTGAGGTTATATATACTTTGTGTACCAAATTTGTATTAGATATTTTGAATAACAAAATATTGGAGAGGTTATTAATTTCTGTATGCCGGGTTTTTTTTATGCACTTATTTTAAGCACACTTTTACCTGGTAACTACGAATTTTCAAGAAAAAATTATTATTCCTCAAATTTCTGAAAAACATGATAAAAATAATGTACATCCACGTGTGAAATTTATTTCGTTTGATCTAGGGTCCCCAAACAAACAAACTCAACGAACTTCATATCGTAAAATTGCGGCGATTTTAAAATTTCATATGATTAGAGAACAATTAGAAAATTATTTTACACATAGCAGTATTCTTAGACAGTAAGTATTTGCTTTTGACATGCTCAATTATTTTAAGTTGCGTGATTTGTATAGATTACGGTGTTCACATCATTCTAAATATAGATTGCTGCAAAAAATATATAAATTCTTGTTGAACAATGTATCCCACATAATAAATAGGGAATTATTATTTTTTATTTAGAATTAACCATAAGGATAGTCTTGGATGCTCCGCGTACCTTTAACACTGTTTATAAATATTAGCGGCAACTTCACGCGTAGCATTTTTAAATGCATCGATAACGGTGCAATTTAATATCGCATTCGATACTTTGAAAACGATTTTTTGCCTTACCAGGTGAGATACTTCAATGCATATTAACTTTGTTCATTTCATTGCCCATTACAATTTACTATATCTTCATTATACAAAGTACCGAGCCGCGATTTTTAAAAGCAGTTCGCTCAATGGAGTATGCATCGCGTACATTTAGTGACACTATAACCTGTGTTATCGCAGAACATAGCATAGCTGCGCTGCAAATTGTTGCATCTCGCAAACACCTAGTGCTCGTCATATTTCCCATCCATGCAGCATTATTTGCTAGAATCGAGGGACGGAGAAAATTTTCCATCGAGAAATAAAAAGGAGCATGCAAAAGGAAGCACTCGAAGCGTTTCAAGGCTAGGGAAAAGTCGAAACTCAGCGTTCTCAGTGAGTGGCGCGAATCGCCGGCCGAAAGTTCAATGGCTAAGCATAGCCAATGGCCGCCACGAATGCGTGTCTCGTGTCGGCTCGGTTGCTGTTGATCGATGTGTTACTACGTGTTTTCGAAGTGTGCTAACTCGTATTTAGCTCGATTACGAGTAACTATAACCTGTGACCGATAATATGTCAAGTCGGCAGTCAAAAAAAGAAAAGGTGCGTTCATCATGCTGCATGTCGCTCCTGTCTGGTCGTACGTCTCTCCTTATGCGATCGGTATTCGCATACGTGAAAACAGTGTTCCTTGGACAAGGAGAGATCCTGGGCACGCGCGCGTTACAGAGAAAGAAAGAGGGCAAGAGTGTGTGTGTGTTTCTGTGTACCTGAAGAAGAGAGGGAGAGAGAAAGAGAGAGAGAATAGAAAAGAGAGACTGAGAGAGAGAACGAGTGAGAAAGGGTGACTATGACAGAGATAGGTGCGAAAGGGAAGAAGGGAGAGTAAAGAGAGTTCGGGGAAACAACCCCGGTAGCCGAGACACCAAAGGGTGTAGCGTGATTGTAATTTCTTGATATCCGTTTCGGTGGCACATTTTCTCGACCAAACATTACGAAGAACCTGACAATGGTACTTCAACTAATTCTCGTTTCCGTTGTGACATCGCAAGTGCGAGTTCGTCGAGCGGGTCTCGTCTAGAACGTGAATCGTGCTGTCGTGGCATTGTACGCTCGTATAAGCGGTGCAATTTACTCGTTTTGTTCCAGGATGCGACCAAGATCAGCAAGGACAAGGGAAAGAATGGCAAGGACGGCGAGACAAGTGAAGAGGTGAGGTTATATCGTCCTTCTATGACTTGTTCCGATTGACGTGACTTTATTCAATTCGAATCGACTTCTGTCATCGTCAATTCTTCCTATCGTGGACTTTCTTTTTTATCTTTACGCGCGTCACGGTCTCGATTCTTTAAACTCGTCGAATATTGGTGTCGTGTCGTCGTTCTTGAGACTTCATTTATGATTTATTCGCTGAAAGTGATCCAATGTCCATCTTCGACACCGTGTGCTACCTGAAATGTTTTCATTCGTGGAATCGTGTACATTCGTCGTACCTTCAAAAACACATTTTTCGGTGATGCATGTTTTTCAATATTATTAGTCAGTCAAATATTATTTCTCCGTGAGTACGCTTTCGAAACGGTTTTAAAGATCCTTTTGAAAAAAATATTGTCTTGGCACAGGTGGCGCTTAAGCGTGGACTTTAGTTGATAAATAGAAAACGATGTAAACGAAAGATACATTACAATGAAACTGATATTTTTCTATCTCTGGTTCTTGTCACTCGGTTACACGTGAGCACTCTGAATTTTTCTTATTTAGATGATTTATGATTTCAACGATAATTCGAAGCTTACATAGTTTTTTCCATCACGCTTCCTGAACGCAATTAATTGTACAACCCATGTGGAGTGCTACTACTTACGATATGAATGGAACGGATCTCAAGGATGAAATTAGAAATTGAACATATGCCGAAACCGTTAATTGATCATTAAGATTAATGTGTTAATTGTAGTAAGATAAATTAATAATTGCTTGCTATTTTTATTATTCAATTTACGAATTTCTTATTTTATTTACTTGCTTTCTGTGTTTTAATCAATTTTTTTTACAGAGCTCTCATACGCAATTGTAACGATCTTTATTTTACATCTTAATACAGTAAAACGGTATGATATTTGTGCGAATATTGCATAATACCTTGCTTTAAAAAAAACTAAAGTGCGCTGTATGTCGGCAATTATCGATCGCCGATTATGAAATATATTTACGATTGATTGATTAATAATAGATCGTACAAACATACAAACAGTTGTTCGATGTATCGTTCATACGTGTTTACTCAGGCACTCGGTATAGTTTCGCTAAGCAAAATTAAAATAAACGATAATTTATATAGCGATAATCAGTTTAAGGGTAATTGAAAAATATTCCATTTCTCAAGAAATAGCGTATCTACTTGCTATTTGAAGCACATAAGTTGTATATACATATATGTGATATATGTATAATTTCTTCTGGCATCATTATATGTTATTAACTTATTGACGATTTTTTATATTATGGTCGTTAACAAATTTTGTTCGCCTCGTAGTAGTGGAAAATAAAAAAGTAGCGATTGTAAAATATATGTGCATGTATTTCCAAGAATATTCAATCAATCACAAAAACATTTAGTGGACAAAAGGTCAGAGCTAACGTATTAACTAATATCAGTTGTAGAAGTGAGAAAAATAAAAAAAAAATCATCTTACACAGCCAAGAGGGAATATACTCGTACCTAATTGTTATGCGATACACGCTTCCTCAAGAACTACACCGCCGACTAGGTTCCTCAAAGAAGAAGTTTTGTGATTGGTGTTGAAGTCATTCTTGCATCTCTATAAATTTTTTCATTTTACACTAGTAGACCAGAAACATTAATAAGAGTGTTACTATATATTATACAATTGTCCAAACTTATTCACAAGTAACTGTCATCTTTTTTGACCACTAGTGGATACTCTTAATGGACATCAGCTCAGACGAAGATTCAAGACCAATAGTGCATAAATGGTTTCAAGATCAACCACAAAACTTCTTTCGAGGAAGCCAGGCATTAATGCAACGTTGGAACAATTGTGTTGAATGTAATGAGGATTACGCATAGACTGACAAACACACTTGCTTTTGAAAGACAACTTTTCTTTATCATTTCTGAACTTCTAAATGGATTCTAATGAATATGTACTTAAATCTGAAGCTACCTGGTTACCAGCTTGCAGATATAATCTAAGAAAAAAACAAAGAAAACAACATTCCCAAAGTGGACAAGATTATTGTTTTATATATTGAGGCAGGCAAAAGATTGCACCGCTCAGTTTGGATTACTTATTTCCATATAAAGTTGTTCCATTGTTGAACCATCATAGTTAGATTAGGTGCACACTTAAAAATGGATTTGTTATCGCAGCATTCAAATATTTAACCATTTGTTGCTTCATTTGTTGCTTCAGGATTTTTACATCGCACATTTTCTCAATAAAAATCGTACGGCATTGACCTTTTATTGTTATGGAATCGTTTCTCTTATTTCATAGACGAATAAGGTAGCAGGAGGACCACCGGTGACCAGTACACCACCGCCACCGACGTTGATCAACAAGATTAAATATCAACCTGGAGGTCCTGTGATTAAAAAGGACAAACGGCAAAGTAGCTCAAGATTTAACATATCGAAAAATCGCGAACTTCAGAAGCTGCCCCTTTTATCTGGTAAGTCGCCAGGGATTTACCTGGATGAAAATACAAAATTAATTCAACAAGTTAAAACAAACAATGGTCTGAAAGGGTATCTGCAGCGAAAATATTTAAAAGTTTTACCTTATCGGATAGTTTAAATAATTGTTGCGGTGGCATCTTTTGTATTTAATTTTTGAAGTGCTTCTGATCTGGCTTTAATGTTCTTTTCGGTCTGATTTATGGAGGGTTGATTTTCGTGGATGATAGCCCTGCAATAAATTCATCAAGACCTCTTATTGACTTCAGTGTTCCAAGGGTAAATAGCATTCGGTTTTCTTCGCCAATTATTGCCATACAATAATTGATTAGCATAACAGTTTACCAAAGTAGGGGCAATAAACTTGGTTATTATTATCCTCGCCAAGAATAAATCGCAATAAACTTAATGAATCCAGCAAGGGTATATCGGAGTAGTTACCTACCGTTGCTTTATGTAAGCCCAGGCCGCGGCGCACTCTGTTGTATCGATAATTACTGGAACTTCGCGAAATCGTTCAATTTCCCAACACTTCCAGCACTTGAAAGGGCTTCAGCTGTTATGAAATAAAATAAAAAATATAATTCATTAAGAGGGTTGCGGAACATTTGTGCAACAAAGAGAATTTAAATAACAAATTTTGCATCGTACAGAATGCACTCATTGCGGTTTAAAAGCCGAGAGGGTGTCTATGAAACGCATTTATTATAAATTTAACTTCGTTATCTATTTGGCGGAACGACCGCTCGATTTCTTCAGGAAACGTTTGATAATTTATTAATAAAATATTGAATAAGTAATTGGGACCAAAGAGAACTTTACTTAAATGCAAAGTTAGATTAAGAATGAATGAATGAATTGAGAGTTATACAGCGAAAGATATCGAGGTACGGATTGTTATTAATTCAATTGAATTCATTGAAGGGACAGAAATCCGCGAAGCAATTGATCCACGGGGGGTGGCATTTACGCGATCGATATATCGATTGGAAATCTCCGACCGCTGCCGGCCATTTAAACAGCTTAAATAGCTTAAATAATCTGTTGCCATCAATGATCTGTAATATCAATCAGATAATTAAATGTACTGTAAGAACAAGTTTGTTGACCTCCGTAAAAATAAGTAGAAATACTCTTACCCTTCTATCTGATGAACTACTTAATAAGGTGCAATGTTAACGTTATTAAGTACCATCGTAGCAACGAACTGTTTTCACAAAATGTCAAACCATATTTTTACCGCCATATTTCCAACTTAAATTGCAACCGTTATTTGAGAAAAGTGTGTTAATTAGTTACTTTTGCTTTTTTAATCCCGGACGGTCAGGATTGCGAAAGCAGCTACTACGTCAGAGAGTATCGATTGTAAGGCGCGGTGGTACACGCACGCGCGCCTCTATCATTCGCAATTTCTACTTTTCTAACGTAAACAGTGCTTCCTCGTTTAAACGGTCCTCGATATCTGCGGCATTTTCTCCGTTCGATTTCGCGACGCATCAATCCCGGTTTTCTCCTCTACGCCGTCCGTTCAGAACTGTTACGGCCCGTCGACGACACGTTCAACGATAATCGTGTCACTCGTATCGACGTACGAAACGTGAAATGCCCGGTTCTCGGTCAAAAGAACGGTCAGTTACGTCGAAGCAACAGATTGTTATGTGAACAAGAATGCCGGTGCGTAGAGAGATGTAATTTACCGTAAGGGGACCGGGAAAAGAAACCGTGGTTCCGGCGACAAATATTGTGAACATCGATACCGGTGAACAAATACGATGGTTCACGTGGATGGATACATCCCTTTTACGACCGGTAGCTTGCCGAAGAGTCCGAGCTTCCATCAGGGTCTTGCCCTGGCCACTGTATTATCACGAGAATCGAATAAACCTTACCTGACCAACTTCAGCTCCCATTATCAACCGTTACGACCCCTATTAATCGGTAATGAAACCTCTGAAGTTGCTTCTTATCTTGATTATGCGTACAACTATCAAATATATCAGCAAGTGTTTAAAAAAGAAAGATAGAGATACAGAGAGGGAGGGTGAGAGAGTCTGTGGAAGGCGGGTGTGAGAGAAAGAGGAATAGAGTTTACTATGAAATGAGGTGAGATGGTATGGGAGGGGAAGAAAGAAATGGGTTTCACGGAAGAGTCCAAGAGAGAGAGACGGGAAGAATCTATGAAAGTATACGAAGAGGGAGAAATAATGGTTAATGCGAGAGGGAATGTATAAAAAAAAAGATCGCAGCACAGGCGTACAGAAAAGCGGAAGGGTTCAAGATAAATAGCAGAGGTAGCAGAGGATAGAAGGACGGTTCATGAGAGCTATTAGAAGGATGAGGGAGAAAATGTACGAGAAAAAGAAAGGTGGAAACGAAGGTGGGAGTCTAAGAATGAAAAAATCAAAAAAGCCCCAAAAAAATGGAGATCCATGAGATAGAAAGGGGAATGTATTGTAAGAGAAAGTTTAGAGGAGTAAGAGTACGAAAGAGAAAATGTATGATAGGTGGGGAAGGAGTCCGAAGATTATGGAGAGAGTCCATGGATAGTTTGAAACATGTGCATGCGTCTTCGCTGCTTTGATATATGTACTGCAGGGGGGGGGGGGGGGTTATCTATGGGGGTGAATGAGGAAAGTAGAAGAGGGAGACAGAATCCAAGGGAGTGAGTCCATGGAGTAGGTAAAGGGTATACGCGTATTTTTTTATATACCTGGGCTGTATGTTCCGTGTGTGTGTATGTCTTTGTATAGGGAATTAGGTAGGTGACTTGAATTAACACTGGAATATAAAGCGTAACGCTCGGGCGATGTTTGTAAAGTAATCTTTTCGTCTTGCACGGGTTTAAAGTACTTGATTTTTCTCCTTTCTAACAGAAACGCAACAAGGAAACGAGAGGGAAGAATTGTTCATTCAGAAACTGCGACAATGCTGCGTCCTGTTCGATTTCGAGTCCGATCCTTTGTCAGACTTAAAATGGAAGGAGGTGAAACGTACCGCCCTGAACGAGATGGTCGAGTACGTTACCAAGAACAAGAACGTCATCACGGAGGCGATATATCCTGAAGCGGTGAACATGGTGAGTTAGCAATGCTTAACGCATTGCCAGTAGGGGGTCCCTTAGCGATGTTTCACGGATGAGAGATAGCAGATGCGATAGGTACATATATATCCTAGGCGGCTGATTTACCCCTTAATCCACAAATTCGAAATGTTCATCTGTTCTATTTCCTCGGTTATAAATAATCCAACATCGTACGATACTTTAAGACGAGATAAAACTGAGAGAAAAAGTTACCGATATAACGCGTAATATTATTTAATTTTTCACTTCAAGAAGAGGGATATACTTCTTTCTTATTTTAATGAATCGAGGCTCTCTTAGTTTGCAGTGAATCTGTTCCGCACACTTCCGCCGTCCTCGAATCCTAATGGAGCGGAGTTCGATCCGGAAGAGGATGAACCAACGTTGGAAGCGGCCTGGCCGCATTTGCAGCTGGTGTACGAGTTCTTTTTGCGATTGCTCGAGTCACAGGACTTTCAACCTCCCATCGCGAGACGCTACATTGATCAGAAGTTCGTGCTACAGCTTCTAGAGTTATTCGACTCGGAGGATCCACGCGAAAGGGACTTTTTGAAGACAACGCTTCACAGAATTTACGGGAAGTTCTTGGGGCTTAGGGCGTACATTAGGAAGCAGATAAACAATGTTTTCTATCGATTTATATACGAAACTGAACACCATAATGGTATCGCTGAACTTCTAGAGATTTTAGGAAGGTAACATCGGCTGTATTCTTTGCTCTGGATAATAGAGATTGGCTACAGTTGGCAAGTGTTCATTGATATTCTTGCTATTCCAGTATAATTAATGGATTCGCTTTGCCACTGAAGGAGGAACACAAAATATTTCTACTGAAGGTGCTTCTGCCTTTGCACAAAGCCAAATCGCTCTCTGTGTATCATCCGCAGTTGGCATATTGCGTGGTTCAATTTCTGGAGAAAGATCCGTCGCTGACGGAGCCTGTTATTAGAAGTCTGTTGAAATTTTGGCCGAAAACACATTCCCCGAAGGAAGTGATGTTTTTGAACGAGCTCGAGGAGATTCTGGATGTGATCGAACCGGCCGAATTCCAGAAAGTTATGGACCCATTGTTTAGACAATTAGCGAAATGTGTATCATCTCCACACTTTCAGGTATCGTAGACGTTCTTTAACCGGTTTGTAACGAAAAATATATATACATTTTACTCCGCATTGTTAGCATATATCCAAGAAAATTCTTCTGCACTCAAATTGTTAAATGGTTTGCAACATTTCGTTATATTAATTTCAGGTGGCTGAAAGAGCTCTCTATTACTGGAACAACGAATACATCATGTCTCTCATATCGGATAATTATTCAGTCATTCTACCAATTATGTATCCGGCTTTCTACAGAAATTCACGAAATCATTGGAATAAAACCATTCACGGCTTGATCTACAATGCACTGAAGCTCTTCATGGAGATGAATCAGAAAGTATTCGACGAGTGTACTCAACAGTATTATCAGGTACTAGAAAAACTTCAGAAATCTTGGGCAGAAAGTGAGAAGGAAAGAAACAACGTTGATTAAAATGTTCGCAGGATCGTCAGAGGGAGAGGAAGCTTACGAAGGACAGAGACGAAGCGTGGATGCGCGTAGAAGCTCTAGCAATGAAACATCCGAATTACAACGCGTCTGCAAAAGGTATTACAAATATGACGAATACCACGATATCGCAGCAACAGTTAGATAGTCCTCCGCCTGACGAAGACGGGGATACAGATCAAACTCCGCTCACTTTGGAAAAGATCGAGGCAAAAGCGAACGAGGTATGACCGATCGCAAACCATGTTTCACGACCTTTGTCCGTTTCTTTATTAAGGAGTCTAAAATGAATCTCTTCTTTTGCCATAGGCAAAAAAAATGACGAACTCCAATAAAACAAAGCCACTTTTGCGAAGGAAAAGCGACTTACCCCAAGACTCGTACACAATGCGGGCATTGTCCGATCACAAACGCGCAGACGAATATCTCGTTACACCACCGGATCCCAACAATTGCTAGTCTCTACCGCAATCTCTTCCCATGTATCCTCTCTTTTGCTGCAGCGATATTGGGAGTTAGCTTTTTCGAAGAAAGAAAACAGCGATGAGTCGGATTTAATGAATCGAGCGTCATCACATTCAAGAGACGACCGGTCTGCAACAGAATTTGATTGTATAGAGAAGCCAACAATGTCGTAATTATCTCCCATCCCTCCCCCTTTCTTGTATCGAAACTTTATCGAGATATGTACTGTAATAGTCATTTTTCTTTTTGTATCTCGGTAACGAAAAAAAGCTTTCTCTCTCATTGCACCCAGCACTTTCGGAAGATGTATCCGTATCCGTAGTAATCATGTAAAAGGAACAAAAAAAAATGCTGATAACTTCCTATATACTCTTCGAGTTGATTTACATAAAATATCGCGAGAATTATGAAGATATTACGTACTCGCTATTAAAAGGAAAAAAAGAAATCATGAGATGTGAAAGAAACATAGTAAATAAGGGTCCTAAGTATACATATATATATATATTGTATGTATATATATACATATACATATCTATATATATATATGTATACGTATACAGAGTATTTTATAAATTGTAGATTTCTTGCGTATGGGGAAATCTATCGCTGACAATAAGACAGTTTTTTCTTGTTCAAACGAATAAGACATCATTTGAAATTGTCTGTACTTGATGAATAATAAATTTATTCGACGTGCAGATCGAGCCGTGCATAAAGTTAGAATTTTATCTAATTTATCAATGAAAATCTGTTTCTGTGTTACTTTGGAACAAGTTTGTCTTACTTTTGGCGGGGGATTTTCTTCATATTACAGGAATTTATGGTTTATCGAACGCCCTATATATGTATACTCTGAATAAACAAAGAAACAAAAAAAATTTATACGAATTCGAAGGGGGTCAGAAAAGAATGGCCGCGTGCTTGATGTTGTAATAATAATAAAAAAAAAATTTTTAGTATGCAAGTTCGAGGCTCTACTCTTCTGAGCGAGGTTTCCACTGATGCCCAAAACGACAGACATTAAATGACACACACACACAAGTGATATATAGTTGCTTCAATGCTACCAGCTCGTAACTTAGCGGCAAAAAATGAAGAAAAATTAAAAAACTGCAAAAAGAAGTGAAAACGTCGTTTTAGAGTTAGATGAACGTGATAGCACTATTTTAGAATATCGATTGTTATAAATCTGAATATTCCTGAACGTACTACTTTTATATCTGTCGTGCCTAGATGCCTGTGGAACGCATTCGCAAGAATCGCCTCTGCCAGAGGCCTATGTTTAAGATTCGTTAAACAAAAGAAAAAAAAAAAAAATTAATAAGCAACGAGTTATACGTGACGTTACCGAATAGTCTAAAAGACTTCACGAATTTTTTTGGAAGAACGCTTACACGAACGTTGCGTCGTTGCCTCGTCAGTTTTGCGGTTAATCGAAAGAAGAAGATGGAAAGGAAAGCGTTATATACTAGGTCGGCGCTGACAAAAATATAAAAGAAAACGGGTAGAAAAAAAAGCGAAGGATTGCAACATATGATGAAGTTTAAAAGGCAAAAAAGAGCGATCTAAGCAAAATACTTTTAGTCTTTGCGCTGCTGGCAGGCTGTTATGTTTACACATTGTAAGGGATGAACTTGTTGAGAATAGAAATACGATTAGCACTTATTATTAAATAACGGAAATTAAAACCAAATGAGATAAATATAAAAAAGATAAAAATTATTTACTATTTAATCGTCCCTTCAGAAGGAGAATGGCTGTTTTTGTCACGGAAACCTTTGAACGATATGAATATTCTTGTCGATAATAATTTTTTTATTATCAAGTGCAGTGTAATCTCGATGGACCTCATGAAATCGGTGCGAATGTGTTTGAATCTTTGAAAGATTTTATTGAAAACACTGTATCTTGCGCAACAAGTATTTAATAATAAAAGTATTTTTAGTAAAACCTTTTATTTGAATAGGTTTGCATTTTTCAATGCTACTCCTTTTTATAATCAATTAGTAATTACGCTGCATCCAATTGTATCCGATGTCGATTTTCTTCTTTTTTTCTTTTCGAATTTTGTTCCCTGTATGTTTATGAATTAATGTGGATTATCGGGATTACATTGTATTCGTCGGTCGACGTAAATCGATAAAACAAAAAAAGGAGAAATAAACAAGTGTTCGAGAGAAGCGTCTCTCCGATAATGCATGCTTCGAAGTACCGTCTCTTGCGGCGTCTATTCTTTCACGCGTACCATCTAAGATATATTTTTTTGGAGTTTTTTGAATTTTAGAATAGGTCAGGAGACTCCATTCAATTTATCATGCTTGAAACTTCTGAAGACTGTTACTGGCTCATCGTTGGTCGACTATTATTGCATTTTTCCCGACTCTCGTTTGCGCATCTAGCTATGCTTGAACTGTATAGAGAGCAAAAAAAAAGAGGGGCAAAGACAAAAGAAGAGAAGGAAATATCATTTCTATCGATGTAGATCGGTTTCTTGTAACACGTATCTATTACCTCGAGTGAGTTCGAAGGTTCATTTTAAGCAATCTTTTATACATTTGTTATGATAAAGGGAATTAGCCGACAAATGACTATTTTGTAGGTAAAAAGAAAACAGCATAAGCAAAGAACAGTATCACGATTTATGTAAGGGGGAGCAAGGATATCCGATAAAGAAGAGGAATCACTATTGTAGGCAGCTTTTGAATTCTGTAAGGACGCGTCTCTGTTCTTCCTTACATAAAGCTTTACAAATTTTGCGTGATCCATTCGATGAGGATAATGAAAAAAAATGTTAACGAAGAAAGAACGAATCGATCTGTATCCAGTGATTCGCCGCAAACCGTGAAGTATGACTTTGCGATGGAACACGTACAGAATTGTGTGTTAATGTTGGATTAAAAAATTGTTTAATGACAGCCAGTCAAACCGATTCGATTCCATGCATGCGTATATTCCTTTACAATTTGTTGGAGGCATAATTTTATAATAAATAAATAATAATAATGAAACAGAATATTTCTTTCGATTTTAATCCAGCGAAATCCTCAGGAATCCTTATATGTATTTTTTCTTTATTTAAAATAATATTTTGAAAGGAGACTTGTTTCAACTGTGTACGCGAGTAAGTTGGCTCTGGTATCGTAAACTGCGGTTAAACGGCGCCCTGAACCTTGGTTGCAATAAGATCCTGCTGCACTTTTGTTTTTCTCTTCCATCTACGTGCTCCAAGAAATCTCACGATTCCAGTCTGCAGTCGCGCTACGGGCAATTTCAAGTTTCAGCTTGCACGAGTTTTTACCCTACAGCTAAATTATGTATATTCCATCGACGCACGAGGAATGCTTCTAGACTACAAGTCGAGTTATGAAAGGGAAGTATATAAGAGCAAATAAAGTGCATACGTCGCGTAATAATTGTTTAAACATTATATTTGTTTAAAACAAATGAACTGGAATGATGATCGCACCTCTGGATATGGTAGCTTATACTTCTAGCTTTAATTTATGTCCACAGACCATTTATGTAGCTGGCTTACAAGTCGAAATAATGGCATTCGTTTATATTTTCTTTAAGCAAATACAATTATTTCGGCTTCTGCTGGGCCGATTTTAATCAACGACATCTTAAATTAAAGCTTTGGATTCAAGGCACGATCTCTACCTATTTTAGAACAACCCTCCACCCCTCATTCCACTCCTTTACAAATAAACCTCCCTTTCTCTTATGCTTCTTGTTTGGCCGTTCCATCTTTCTTTGTCCTCTCTATATCTCTTAACAATCTTTCTCTCTTCTGTTACATACTTATTAATATATTTTTTGTGTGTGCAGGTTTCGCAGGCAAAAAGTAAGGAGCATTGACCGGCACTTCTCATTGTGCATAAGAGCAAGGAAGAAGATGGAACAACTTTTAAATTGATAAAGGTTTAGTTGTAAGATATATTGTAAATAGATATAAAAGAATAGTTCATAAGGTTTAGCTCGTAAAATTTAATTACAACATTTTTGTAACTTGTATCTTCATTGATTAGTTTAAATAAATTTTCAATGAAAAGAATTCTACTGCTCTTTTTATTTTCATCCCTTACCAATCCTTGAAAGAACCTAATTCCAATTCCTTATACAAGAAGTACCGTAGACGAACTTTAAATACAAAGTCCTGAAGCGAGAAACTTGTCAAAATTGTCCTATACGTTATTAAATTTGGCACCATGCAATTCTTCGAAATAACATCATCTTTAAAGTCTTCATTTCTTGCAAAATTTGTTGGCACCTGTCCAGAAAATGAAGCGCTCAGGAATTCTTGAATCCAAGAACTACCGAGGTTCGGATACCTCCTCGCATATCATATTCTCCTGATACAAGTCCATGATTTTCGGCGAGATATTTCTGCCAGAAACTCAGAAATTTTGCGCCTGGAAATTCCTGGAATGTGACGTCATTTCTGAGAACGAATACCTCCTTGCATATCATATTCTCCTGATACAAATCCACGATTTTCGGCGAGATATTTCTGCCAGAAACTCTGAAATTTCAGCGCTCGAAAATCTAGACTTTGTATTAGGAGAATATGATATGCGAGGAGGTATTCGACATCGGCAGTTCTTGGAAATGACGTCACGTTCCAGGAATTTCCGAGCGTAAAATTTCTGGGTTTCTGACAAAAATATCTGCTGAAAATCATGGATTTGTATCAGGAGAATATGATATGCGAGGAGGTATTCGATAGCAGCATTTCTTGGAAATGACGTCTCGTTCCAGGAATTTTCGAGCAATTACATTTCAAGATCTCCCTTCAAGACGTTGCATTAATCCATGGATAATTTGCGCCGAATTTAGCAATGTTCAGGTCTATTTTTACAAGTTTTCCGTTTGGGAACTTTGCAATTAAAGTTCCTGCACAGTAGTACTTGTTTAAGGAATTGGAATTAGGTCTTTTCAAGGATTGTTGTGGTGTGAAAATCAAAACAACAGTAGAATTCTTTTCATTGAATATTTATTTAAATTAATTAATGAAGATACAAGTTACAAAGTATTCTAATTCAATTTTACAAGCTAATACTTATGAACTATTCTTTTATATCTATTTACAATACATCTTGCAATTAAATCTTAGTATCAATTCTAAACTAACATTTATATAATACAAAGAATACTATAGATATAAATAATCTAATACTTATAAACAATTCTTTGAAGTGAATTTACAATATAACTTACAGATAAAACTTACACTAAAACCTACATACTTTATGTGCAAAAGCTTAAGCTTTAAAATAATTATTTTAAATTAGAGCAATTGTGTAACTTGCGCATATGTAAAGCATTTATTATATCTTTCACTTTATATTAAGCACATTTAGTAGAACTTGTAATAGTAATATAAGTAATATTACAGTTTATATAAGATCTACCGAATAAACTGAATATAAAATCAAATACAAATTAAATACACAATTGTTCTAAATTAATCTTATGCGCTAATAGCTACAAACTATTTTTATAAACCAATTTACTATAACTAAAGTATGTGGCAAGGGAAGTATATGGAATACCTTCTTCTTTCTTGCTTGTATGCATGATGAGAAGAGCCGGTCAATGCTCCTTACTCGTTGCATGCGGAACCTGCCGATACAAAAAATATATTAGTAAGTATTTGACGGAAGAGAAAAAGATTGTTAAAGGATATTTGAAACGGAATGGAATGAGAGGCGGGGGGATGTTCTAAAATAGGAACAGATCGTTCTACGAATCGAGACCTTTAATTTAAGACATCGTTGATTAAACTCGGCCCAGTAGAACGCGAGATAATTGAATTTGTTTAACGAAATTATAAACAAATGAGATTACTGCCACTTCCTGGCGAGATACATCAATGACCAGAGGACATAAATTGAAGCTACGCGTGTCAGCTATCATCTCCAACAGGTGTGAACATTATTCCACGTGCGGTTCAATTGTTATAAACAATTAAACAATTAAAATTGTTATTACAGCCAATTGCATGTAATTACAGCAACTGGGTATTTTTTGTCCTGTAGCGTATTCGTTTCCCGTTCATTTGAGACCTAGTTGATTGAAATCGGCCAGCAGAAGCCGAGATAATAATTTTTAAATATTTTGTCGGTAACGATATGTCGGTAATCATGTATGTGGCGCCATCTCGCGTTTGCGGCCTTTTTCGCAGTTTTGCGCACCGCCAAAACCGAATTCCCGGATTACATCGTTAATTTAAACAATTGTGTTTTTCTCAGCTTGTGGTGCCTATTTTCTGCCCGGACTTGTCTTAAATGAAAGCTAAGAACCATAGCTATCTCCTCCAAAAGTTACAGCAATATGGCATTTGTTGTTCGAATGTTATTAACAATTAAATAATGGGCAAAAATGTACTCCGGGTCACTGCAATTATCTCAGCTTCTGGGGGCGCTAGATGAATGATCGAGTGCTCAAAATGAAGGTGAAGGATGCTGCTCCACGACAATAAACGATTGACAAATGATGCAAGTGCTGTTTATTTTTCATAAACAAATAAATCATTCGTTTGAGTATTGCACCGAAACTATACACGAGGGCCGCACTAATCGTGAATCAGATTGTTCCTTGAACCAAGAGCTTCAATTTGTGACGTCGTTGATTAAAATCGGCCCAGTAGAACGGGAGATAATTCAATTTGTTTAACGAAATTATAAACAAATACGATTACTGCCACTTCCTGGCGAGATACATCAATGACCAGAGGACATAAATTGAAGCTACGCGTTTCAGCTATCAGCTCCAACAGGTGTGAACATTATTCCACGTGCGGTTCAATTGTTATAAACAATTAAACAATTAAAATTGTTATTACAGCCAACTGCATATAATTACAGCAACGGGATATTTTTTGTCGTGTAGCGTATTCGTTTCCCTTTCTTTTGAGACGTCGTTGATTAAAATCGGCCCAGTAGGACGCGAGATAAATAACTTTGTTTAATGAAATTATAAACAAATGAGATTACTACCACTTCCTCACGAGATACATCAATGACCATAGGACACAAATTGAAGCTACGCGTGTCAGCTATCATCTTCAATAGGTGTGAACATTATTCCACGTGCGGTTCAATTGTTATAAACAATTAAACAATTAAAATTGTTATTACAGCCAATTGCATGTAATTACAGCAACTGGGTATTTTTTGTCCTGTAGCGTATTCGTTTCCCGTTCATTTGAGACCTAGTTGATTAAAATCAGCCAGCAGAAGCCGAGATAATAATTTTTAAATATTTTGTCGGTAACGATATGTCGGTAATCAAGTATGTGGCGCCATCTCGCGTTTGCGGCCTTTTTCGCAGTTTTGCGCACCGCCAAAACCGAATTCCCGGATTACATCGTTAATTTAAACAATTGTGTTTTTCTCAGCTTGTGGTGCCTATTTTCTGCCCGGACTTGTCTTAAATGAAAGCTAAGAACCATAGCTATCTCCTCCAAAAGTTACAACAATATGGCATTTGTGGTTCGAATGTTATTAACAATTAAATAATGGGCAAAAATGTACTCCGGGTCACTGCAATTATCTCGGCTTCTGGAGGCGCTAGATTAATGATCGAGTGCTCAAAATGAAGGTAAAGGATGCTGCTACACGACAATAAACGATTTACATATGCTGCAAGTGCTGTTTATTTTTCATAAACAAATAAATCATTCGTTTGAGTATTACACCGAAACTATACACGAGGGCAGCACTAATCGTGAATCAGATTGTTCCTTGAACCAAGAGCTTCAATTTGTGACGTCGTTGATTAAAATCGGCGCAGTAGAAGCCGAGATAATTGAAATTGTTTAAAGAAATTATAAATAAATTCAATTATCTCGCGTTCTACTTAGCCGATTATAATCAACGACCTCTCAAACTGAAGCTCTTGGTTCAAGGAACAATACGATTCACGATTAGATCGGCCCTCGTGTATTGTTTCGGTGCAAACGCAAACGAATTATTTATTTGTTTATCAAAAATAAACAGCACTTGCAGCAGTTGTCAATCGTTTACTGTCCTGTAGCAGCATCCTTCACCTTCATTTTGACCACTCGATCATTAATCTAGCGCCTCCAGAAGCCGAGATAATTGCAGTGACCCGGAGTGCATTTTTGCCGGTTATGTAATTGTTAATAACATTCGAACCACAAATGCCATATTGTTGTAACTTTTGGAGGAGATAGCTATGGTTCTTAGCTTTCATTTAAGACAAGTCCGGGCAGAAAATATGCACCAGAAGCTGAGAAAAACGCAATTGTTTAAATGAACGATGTAATCCGGGAATTCGGTTTTGGCGGTGCGCAAAACTGCGAAAAAGGCCGCAAACGCGAGATGGCGCCACATACATGATTACCGACATATCGTTACCGACAAAATATTTAAAAATTATTATCTCGGCTTTCTCAAAAGAAAGGGAAACGAATACGCTACACGACAAAAAATACACAGTTACTGTAATTATATGCAATTGGCTGTAATAACAATTTTAATTGTTTAATTGTTTATAACAATTGAACCGCACGTGGAATAATGTTCACACCTGTTGGAGATATTAGCTGTAGCTCCTAGCTTTAGTTTATGTCCTCTGGTCATTGATGTATCTCGCCAGGGAGTGGCAGTAATCGCATTTGTTTATAATTTATTTAAACAAATTTAATTATCTCGCGTTCTACTGCGCTGATTTTAATCAACGACCTCTCAAATTGAAGCTCTTGGTTCAACGAACAATACGATTCACGATTAGATTGGCCCTCGTGTATAGTTTCGGTGCAATACTCAAACGAATTATTTAATTGTTTATAAAAAATAAACAGCGCATTCAGCATTTGTAAATCGTCTGGTGTCGTGTAGCAGTATCCTTTACCTTTATTTTAAGAACTCGATCATTAATCTAGCGCCTCCAGAAGCCGAGATAATTGCAGTGACCCGGAGTGCATTTTTTCCGATTATTTAATTGTTAATAACATTAGAACCACAAATGCCATATTGTTGTAACTTTTGGAGGAGATATCTATGGTTCGTAGCTTTCATTTAAGACACCAGAAGCTGAGAAAAACGCAATTGTTTAAATTAACGATGTAATCCGGGAATTCGGTTTTGGCGGTGCGCAAAACTGCGAAAAAGGCCGCAAACGCGAGATGGCGCCACATACATGATTACCGACATATCGTTACCGACGAAATATTTAAAAATTATTATCTCGGCTTCTGCTGGGCCGGTTTTAATCAACTATGTCTCAAATGAACGGGAAACGAATACGCTATAGGATAAAAAATACCCCGCTGCTGTAACTGTATGCAGTTGGCTGTAATAACTAATTAAATTGTTTAATGGTTTATAACAATTGAACCGCATTTGGAATAATCTTGACACCTGTTGGAGATGATAGCTGACACGCGTAGCTTCAATTTATGTCCTCTGGTCACTGATGTATCTCGCCAGGAAGTGGCAGTAATCGTATTTGTTTATAATTTCGTTAAACAAATTGAATTATCTCCCGTTCTACTGGGCCGATTTTAATCAACGACGTCTCAAAAGAAAGGGAAGCAGATACTCTACACGATATAACATACCCCGTTGCTGTAGCTATTAGCAGTTGGCTGTAATAACAATTTTAATTGTTTAATTGTTTATAACATTTGAACCGCACGTGGAATAATGTTCACACCTGTTGGAGATATTAGCTGTAGCTCCTAGCTTTAGTTTATGTCCTCTGGTCATTGATGTATCTCGCCAGGGAGTGGCAGTAATCGCATTTGTTTATAATTTATTTAAACAAATTTAATTATCTCGCGTTCTACTGCGCTGATTTTCATCAACGACCTCTCAAATTGAAGCGCTTCGTTTAAGGAACAATCTGATTCACGATTAGATTGGCCCTCGTGTTTAGTTTCGGTGCAATACTCAAACGAATTATTTATTTTTTTATAAAAAATAAACAGCGCATGCAGCATTTGTAAATCGTCTAGTGTTGTGTAGCAGCATCCTTTACCTTTATTTTAAGCACACTATCATTAATGTAGCACCTCCAGATGTGGAGAACATTGAAACGGCCCGGAATGTATTTTTTCTGATTCTATAATTGTTAATATTTTTTTTACCACAACTCCCATATTGTTGCAACCGTTGGATGAGATAGCTATAGTCCGTTGCTTTAATTTAAGACCAGGGCGGTTAAAAACTATGCACTAGAAGCCGAGAAAAACGCAATTGTTTAAATGAACGTTGTAATCCAGGTATTCGGTTTTGGCGGCGCGGTAAACTGATCTAAATGTCGTTAACGCGAGATGGCACCACATTTCTGATTATCGACTGTCTATATGGATATGGGATTATATATGGGATACCTGAATACACATGTGATTGATATGAGGGGAATTGAGAAGCAATTTCCACAGATGAGATATATGAATTCTTATATCTCGTCGATGTCTGTGTCAAAAGATTCTAGACATGGATCTGAATGCTCACTATGATAAGAATTGTAACTTAAATAAAGTTAAGCCAAGACAAATATTAGCGTGATGGAAGTAGTTTACTTATTCTATAGTGCAACAAACATTACAAACAGTTTATTAAACAGGTGTGTTTATTATTACTAATAAATATATTTGTATCTCACTATTCGACTAATATCCATCCTGTAACACTTGCAACAACAAATATTCAGTTGGAAAGGATATTAAAAAAAACCCGCCTTAAAGAAAGACCAACACCCCCCCACCTCCCGTCTGCTACCAGCCAATTAGCGCAATCTAGTTCAAAAATCTGCCTTTTTCGCCCAAGGGATCTCGAAGTGATAGGACGTGTTCAGAGTGTCCGTCTTATTAAGGTATGTCACATAGTTGAATATTTTCTTGAAGGCTGGAATTTATATACATTGTATTCATTCTGTCTTTCAAGTTTGGTGTAGTTTCTTGGTTAATATTAATGAATATTTCGCAAGAAATGAAGAAAATATTGTGCCGTGAACGGAATGACGTCGCGCGGCGTGCATTTTCTAATCGTCTCGAGTATGCATGTACGTATCATATTTTACGTATGCGTAGACGTATTTCAGCTCTGCATTCCATTATCTTGCAATATATCCTGCAGTTTCTAGCAATATTATTATAATATTGATGGTTCTTAATTCATTGCTCTCCAATTTCAGTTGGTTCTGTTCCATGGCGTCCCTTTCGCTTGCTTCGAATCACAAATGGCGCGAACGCGACACTTTTGAACGGGATTGCGCAGGAGCAGAGTGACGCGGCGCCATATTGTTAAATCAACTTCTCGCTGACAGGTAAGCGTTCTTGAAATTTCTTGTTGAAATAAGTAGAATTCTAGCAATATGTCTCAATTAAATTATAATTCATACCACGTGTAATACTTGCGCGATATATATTCGCGTTGTAGACAATAGTAACATAATGCAAGGAATTATTTCCGAGTATTTCTTTGTTGTTTCTGCCTGTGGTCGGGAAGCATGTTTTTCCTGGAAAATAACGACAATTCATCGCGAAACAAACAAAGACGCTTACCAAGTAATGTATGCGTTGATGTATTTCCAGGAAACGCAAGCGATCGTAAACAAAAGTTGCGTTGGGCTTTCGTCGGATGTCGAACATAGCCGAACGGCAAAGGACGCTGGCGAAGGTTGTCATTCTACTAGGCGACATTGACGCCGAGCTGACAAAACACATGGAAGACATCTCAGTGAGGTGCGTATCGTTACTAACTTGTAACGCGGTGTTCATAATATTTATACCACATCTATTTACAATCTATTACCGCTGCTGGTTATTTGATACGATTCTAATTACCACGTCCCACATTATCGCTGCATTAGATCAAAGAATATTCGAAATTGAAGTATATGAAATTAATTGCAAACATGTTTTCTTTCAGAAAATTTTGTGACCGCGCGCAATGCGGTCGGTCTAGTCAGTGTTTGCCACGAAGTTTTCTACCTTTTACAGAGCAAGTGACTCTGCATAAATCTTCGTTTACACCTTAGCTACACGCGATTGTAGAGACAGTTTTTTCACGTACTAGTTATTGATACTATCGTCAGAGCACCGGTGCTCCTTTGCAGTTATTTCAATCGCGAAAGTAGAATCTGAATTTGTTCGTCAATATAGTTTGCTGTCGCGTACATGGCCTTTTGTTTTATTTTTTTTTATATTCGCTATCGGAGTAGAGTGATGAATCATCAGGCATCACTGAAGGGGATGTTTTAGACGACACTGAAAGTGAGAAATGTAAGTATCTTTTAAACAATTCCCAGTTTTCTATGAAGTATTAAATCATTTAGATTTAACGGTAGATTTTAATGTTCTTTGCGCTCTTGTTTGGTTACAGTTTGCACACTTCCCGATGATCGAATCCAACTGAGCTGCTTCGGTGATGTTTCTGATGTCTTCTACAATCATTTCCCCTGCTTCGACAATCAACGAGGTGGTGAGTCGCATGTTTTTTGGTTCCTCCGGTCCCCAATCATGCCGTAGGACGATTGGTCCGAAGCGGCACGGGTGACCGGTTGTATTTTTTAGTAGTTTTGCGAGTATAGTGACCGCGGGTATAGTTTTTATACCCGTCAGTTGTAATGTTATTTTCTTTTGTATTATTTCTTAGATGAGGCTAGATCTGCCTTCTTGTACTTCGCGTTTTTTAATATAAAATAAATTAAGAATCAGAGAAATATTTGATCAAATAAGCACTTGTTCGTATAGGTTGCTCTATTTCGATAAAAATATATGATGACCTTAATAAATATATTGCACAAATGTTGATACTTTGAGGCCATTGTATATTAAATTTATAATTTCATTTAAAATCAATTAAAATTTGCTTTGACTGTTGAGCAGTGCAGAAGTCGGATACCCTCCGAGTTCGTTACTGCAAGTGTTTCACGATTATAGTAATCGTGTATTAAAACAAATTAATATAACCGTACGTATATTAAAATCAGCATTGAGTGTGCATAGCTAATGATAGCATTTAATATTAATTTTCATATGCTATACTCGAGTCCCTTTCGTATGAAATTGTTTACACATTATGTACAAGAAGGCGCTTTGCGTACGGGTAGATTTTCAAATCGGAGTAACTATCTTGAACAATTTACTCCGATTAAGGAATCACCTGAGGCTTATTTAATATCTTGTATATTTTTCAAGTAAATATTGAATTGCATTACTTATTATAGTAAATTCAGTTTCAATGACAATCATTTCTCTTAATAAATAAATTATTTATCAGACATTTTCAAGTTTTTATTGATATTTCATAAATTAATATAGTCGAGTCATTTTTTAAGAGATTGCAAATAAAATATACTTCCAGCTATTGCAATTTTGTAATTGTACTAATCATCTTTTTAGATCAGGATTTTCAGGTTTAACCCCTTCCGTGTTCGTTGCCAGGAACTCACTCACGTGCCCAGGTGCTATTTGGGTGAGTGAAAGGCAATGGGCACGATGATCATATAGTTTTTAAATTTATAACAATGTGTGGCGGCTGACATTTGCTAGTGCACCGTGCACGACGTATTTTCCACATTGTGTGTGCGTGTGGTTAGGCTGTGGAATTGCGTCGGCTCGGGATTTTGATAACAAATTATGAAAGAATTTATTTCAAAATCGATACTCTGATTTCACGAATGGCAATATGTTTTACAGTTGCAAATATACATTGAATACCATAATGAAAAATATGGCAAAGAATAATAATAACAGAGTACAATATGAACCAAGTATACTTAGTTGAAAGAAAATGTACAATATATTTTGACAATCAATATTTTATACGGAACTAATGCAGAGGCATATACGTTTGCGCATATTTACGCAATGGTCGCTAGCCTTTGTCAGCCGATTTCAGGAATTGGTACGTACCCTTAGAGTGTGAATGATTGTATGCTAAGCTCGGGTGTCGGAGGCGTCCCGGGACGTCTCTCTAGTGTAGGCCCTTGCACCCGGGTGTTTGAGTGAGGAACGTGGAATGAGGTGTGTTTGCGTGAATGCTTTGCCATTTTTTAAATATAGGTCTAGGTAGGATAGGTAGCATACTTTCTGGTGTGATTGATAGACATAAGTAGGTAGGGCCGGGCAGGTTGACACAGTCTCTGATCGGGTAGGCAACATTTCGCGTGTTCAACCTGTTTCAGGAAATCTGATTTGAAAAGTCGACGGCGAAGCTGTGGCGCGAACGAAAATGCGTTCGCCTCGGGCCTTGCCTATCGATTTTTCGAATTTTTCGCGGTCGTGATCGCGATTTGTGTCGAAACGAACGTACTTTTATGCTCGAGGCTGCGCGTGTAGGCGAAGATCGATTACAATTTTAATCGCAATCTTTACGATTTTCCGTAATCGCAATTTTTACGATTGTATTTGGTCGTGATCCGTCCACGTGTGTTCCGTTTAGCTACGCGGTTTAGATTTTTATTTTATTTTATTTTTTTTTGCGGATAGAGTCTCGAGCCTAGGCTAAGTTTCAGCGGGCATTGCGCTCGAAGAAAAGAAGAGGCTAAAAGCCGAAGAGGCCCGACAAACTGTCTCTCAAGAGGGCAACTACCAATGGCTCTGCATCCTTTGGATGGAGAGCCATTCTTTCTTACTATTTTGTCACTATGCTCGCTTTTGTATACTGTAGTTGTAGTTTATTGTTTCCAGCAGTCATCATCGTATTGGGCAAATCGCGATTTTCATTAGCGTCGCGTACGATTGAATACGGTTTGCATTAGAGTTGCTTTTATATTAAACTACGCTTGCGATACGTACTTGCTTTTAGCGTTGCGATAATGTTTTTCGCGTTCCATTTCTACACAGGTTTTAATTAGCATTTACAGTACTGCGATATTTTTCCATCGCGAATATTTTTCTTAGATTTTCATATAGCGTTGCGATGATAAATGATCGCGATTTCGAAGTAGCGTTGCGACCACAATGAAATGCCCATATTGATTCCTGAGTCACCAAAGGCTGTCACTTATTCCTTGGTGATACAGTTGTTAAATATATGATAAAAGCGTCAAATTGGCTGCAATTTTTAGGTCAGCTGAACCTACCTACTGGACTTCTGCAGCTTCTGACCAACTTTTAGCTGAACCTACGACCCCAGGGTTGTGCCTACTGGACTTCTGCGTGTTCTGACCAACTTCTAGCTGAACCTTCGACTCCGGGTTCGTGCCTACTATACGTTCACTGTTTCCGACCAACAAAAGCATATTTTTAAAATTATTTAATTTCAATGTCTGTGCTAGAGGGCGTTATCAGCGTGTTCTGCAATCTGTTGGTAACGTTGTGAGTGATACGAAAAGGGTATGTCGTTCTCGAATCCCCGGGAATTCGGGCCGAAAAACTACCTTGACTGATTCGTCTATTCCTATATCCCGTCGTTGACGAAAGTCCGCAAGGTGTTTTGTCTATTCCTATATCTCGTCTGTGCTACGGCATTCAACAGGTACCTATGCACAATCAATCTGTGTTTGTGCCCACCGTGTGATCCAGCTTGGTGGGGCAGTGTTGTGTTAGTATCAGTGATCCGCGCTTTCTTCGAAAAGGCGCTTGCGCCGCCAAGGCTGTCGACGTTCCATGGTTAACCGTCAGTAGTTCGCCGCCAACAGTCGAACGGGGATGGTGTTTCGCTCGTGATTCACGCAGAGCACTGCGTCAGTTTTGTTTACGCGGCCAATTTTTCTATGAAACACAGATTCGAATCGAATACACGACGCGTACAGCGGATTAATGTGAGTATAGATCGTTTGTAAAATCGTTGATAGATAAGTCGCGGCCATCGTTGCTACAGGATCCCCGATCGTTATCCAGGGTTCGACGATCGTCGATACGATGGATTCGTTAAATCGATTTTGCCCATAGCAGTGAATTTTAAGGGGATCTTCATTGCGCGATAAAGAGACACGTGTATTTTGGAGCGGTTGTACTTTAACCCATCGCGATTGAGATCTGCGTATCGACGCCGTAGCAATCGAATATCGAAATTGGCGTACGCGTGGCCATGGCACGGTTGGTCATGTGACTGAGAAAGTGGAGGACACTCGGGTGCGTTGATACGAGCACGTTTTCTTTTCTTTTTATTTCGACGTTTCGGAGTTGCGACTCCTTGGGGAATGGTGTACATCGGATGGTGGAATGTCGAACGGGTTTTCTTGGAATAGAAGACGCGTCGCAGTAGCTTAGTATGTACGTACACATATTTATCAATTGCCGCAGAAGTTGCCAAGCTGTGTTTCGCAAGGTTGTAGTACAGTTGTACGCGTCGCAGAGGATTCTTCAGTATACAAATTCATCGTGTCGTATTTGTTTTCTTTTCTTCTTCAATCCGGTTCTTGGGCTTGGAGTTCATCCTCTGAATCTCGTCGATCGTTTATTAACTCGTCCGTTCTTCCCTTTACCATACGCGCAGCGATGATAGATTCGTGAAAAGAAACTCACGTGGAATTAAATGCGGACGAAAAGAAAGTTAAACGGGGTGAATGAATTTGATTGAGAAGCTTGTTACATTTTCGAACGAGTAGAATCGTTTCGCACCTCTTCCGTTTTGCAATAATTTTATCGCTGGAAAACCGGGGAATATTTGGAGATCGGAAGGGCTGATAATTTTAATTTTCATGGTCGTCAGAAAGTGTATTTAATCCGGCGCATAAAATGCGAGGGTGGAAAGTGTAATAATTCTCACGGACAATGAACACGATGATAAATCCCTCGAGCACAGACAAAATTGCAAATGAGGACTTTTGGCCAATAAAATTCGTGAAACTCCAAACACGTTTACACTGATATCTATAGAATACAAATTTCACCGTGTCTTTTTAAACAACGAAATGGCAAAATGAATGTACAATGGATTTTTCACCCAGTTTCTGTGATAATTCTAAAGAATTTTATTTTGTTCTTATATCAGGGGGATAAAGTACAATAGTAGATAAGAAGGAGGTCCGATACCATTCCCAAAGAAGTTACACAAATGCATGTGACCGGACAGTAAAAGTAAACGGGACGGAAGTAGGGAAGTGAAAATAAAACCGAAAGTGCGAACTGCAATGTGCAAGAAAAAAAGTGAGTGTGCTCCTATTAGTAAGAAGAACGCAAGAGAAACGCGACAACGATGACGGAAGGCGGACCGAATATAAGCGTGAGTAACAGATAATTTCACTTTATGAAATTTAATAGAGTAGAACGTGGCAAGGTAATAACAGAGTCGAACGATTTCAGCTGGTTTTTTCCACTCAATTACCAAGATCCCTCCTTTTATCGTATTCCATTTCTATTCCACATTTTAGATTACTTAACTGCACATTTTTCCATTCACGAATTTCCTCCTTTCATCCGCGTCATCGTTTTGTATTCTCTGGCTCACAGAATTTTACCATTTCTGTTGCCCCGCTTTCCTGCAAAATTTCCCTCGTCTAGCGCCACTCTTTTTCCAAATCCTTGCTTATCGGTTCTACCTCTCGGAGTAGACCTTTCTCTGGATTTTCTCCTTTGAACGTTTCTCTTTATTTGTGATCCCTTTCCTCGAGCTGTTTCTTTTTCCGGGTCTTTCCGTCCCGATCTCGAAACCTTTATTTCCCTAACACTTATATCGCTACATTTTTCGTAGAATGTACGCCCCTTGAAACAAAGCGGAAGGGCGCCCGTACTATTTCTCGTGTAGCAACAAATTTGCCTTACCTCCGTTTCCACCTGTTCCATATCGCACGTTCGCTCGTTCGCTTTTTCAATTTGCACCTCGGTAATGTTTCAATTAACGACACGGACAAGTTACGCCGCGCTTATTGCTCCACGCCGGTAGACACATTTTCATTTCTGAATTTATAGTCGGCGCTTTAATCTCGAACGAGGATTAACGTTTTTACGCCACAGGTCGAAGAGTGTCTCAACAATTTCAATGATACCACGCAGATCGTTAACCGCTCTTTCAGCTTGAACTTATGGCGCTGTTAAAGTCGGGAAACGGCTTCGGTAATTCCACGACGCGGAAGCGCGTTTATCTGGACGCCAATCATACGGATTTCTTGTTTGTCCCGCGGTTTAAAAAAACCCGTGACAGACCCGCGGGACTTATATTTTCCTCGGGATGCCAGTGAGCATTGGAGCATCTTTTATCAAAGTCGTCGTTTTATCACATCCGTCAATGTTTCTTTTTTCTTTTTATTTTTTGTTGCGAACTTTTTGTCGCTGATTTCGATAACATTTTCCGCGTGACACAAATCAGGTCGAATTTATGTAACGCGCAAAACATCAGATAGACATCCTTCCTCGCGAAGCGTTGCACAGACTTTGGTTACGGTGCGCGAAACAGGTTCGATCTAATTCTAATGCACGCGGACCATAATAAACGCGGCGCGGCGAACTTTATAGCGGATACGCGGATATCGATGGTATATCACATAAGTTTCTACCTTCCAGTCGATTCGTTACGAACACGTGTACCAGGTCGGCCTGTCGATAATTCAAAAAGTTGATACCGATAAAACCGATAGCGCGGAGGAACGCGTTACGGAGCGTTACGAGAATTAAGAACGCCGAATATAAATATTTCCTTGCCCCTTCGCTGTAACGCGTACATTTCAATTCCATCGGGAAGGAACGATAAGAAGATACAAGGTGCATAAAGAGTCAAAGATCAAACGAATCGTGGCCAAGTATTTCGCAGAGATAAGTTGCAAAATCTCGAGCGTCGGGAAACGCCGCCGATTCGAGGAATTTCGTCGCCGCGGCCTCGGGAACCCGAAGAATTCGCGTTTCAGCAGGTACAAAGGATATTCGCGAAGACGGGGAGTACATTCAAGAGAAACGGAGTGATTAACGTGACCGCCGATCCGTGTAATCGTCACGTTTTTGCATCGAAATGTCCGTCTGAAAACGACGTGACCACAGTCGATGTAATGTATACGGCGCGGGGGGGTTAGGAAATCGTGTAATCGTAATCACGAGAGAACGCGCGTGGAAACGGTGCAGTTTTGCGAGCACGGCGGTTTTCATTAGGGATAAACAGTATTCGGGGCCGTTCATTATCGCTTTATCTCAACCTAGTAACCAGTTCGGGCACACTTCGCGCCGTGTGCCCCCTTGCACAATAGAACTGGCACGCAATTAGCCAAGTGTCGCTCTAATAAGGATTTGTAGGATAGGTTGGGTCAGGTTAAATCGGCCTGTTTGCTGTTAAACAGCTGGACAGACCGTACGGATTCGCGTTTCGACTGTTGGTTACAGAAGGGCTCGTATTATGATTAACGGCGATTCGTTTTCGCGACGGCGAAATTGGTTTGCTAATTTGGTGGCGAATTTTTTAATGGCGCTCGTTCTCATTATTATTTCTCGTAGGGTCGCGATTGTAAATGAATTTGCTTTCCACGAATTAATTCGGACGCGAGGCAATGGCCGGGTCGGAAATATCGATTCGCTGCATGACACGTTTGATTGTTTCTTTCGATTGGAAAGCAAGAATGGCACGATATTCTTAGCGGCATTGAATTGGCGTGAAAAAACGGAAACGGACGTTGCGCGGCGCGCGACGGATAGCAGCAACATTTGATTTCAGCCACCCGGCGTAATCATACTTTGAAAACTCGCGAACTTTCCATGTTTCATCTTACTTTCCGTCTAATTCTGCGGAAACCGGGGCGCGGTTTCAACCTCCGGGCACCCGCGAGCACGGGATTAAAATATGTAGCAAGTTCGTAAAACTCGACTGATTATGAAAAGAAATTTCCATTGTAAATTCTGTTTATCTTAACTCTCGAGTTATTCCATTTATGTATCCCTGACGGCGGACCGTCACAGTCCCGGAGATTATCCCTCGGCTCCCTCTCTCTCTCTCTGGACCTTTATTCTGGACTCGTTTATTCACTTGCAAAGTCCACCCCCGTAGCGTTACTGAAACGAGCAACAGCTTTCAATAAACAACGAGGGAAGTCTCGAAACGTCCTGGCGTTTGCGCCGAATAATTTCCAGACGTTTCACGCGTTTCACGCGCAATTTTTGTGGCCCAAATTATTATTGGCGTTCGCGGTGATTTCTTGTGCCCCTCCGTGGAGGAACCGGGGCACAACGAAGTCGGTAACAAAGCTGTCATCAGCCGAGCTAGTTGAAGTCTTGGCGTTTCGAGGTTCCGAAGTTAACCCGCGTCACGAGCAGACTTTGCACTTTCCATCCTCCTCGAGTTTAACATCTTGCGTTGTTCCACGGGTCGACTTTCCTCGCTTAACCGTGTACCCAGTTATAGCTACACCCCGTTTCCAGGAAACGGGACAGACTCTATGTATTTACCCAACTATCTATCAGCGAAATGTCAGCGAAATTTCCGGCCGCATAGTTCTTCGTCGATTAGAAATTATTTTGCGTTTCGATTTCCGAAACGGAAAGGAAACAATCTTTGACCACGTTTGACGTTTTCATAGCGGCAGAATCACGGTGCGACGGTAATTACCGCAAAGTGAGCGGAAGCTGAGAAGTTCCATCGAGATGTGTTCATTCGCAGAGGGCCACATTGTTTCCGACATACCGATGAAGCTCGCTGGAAGACTTTGCTCGAAATTGAACGCGGCCAGGCGCTACGGGGCGCGTCTTACGTAAAGGGTGGTATACACGAGGATGCATACACGTCTATACGCGGCAGACGCAAACACATATGCGAGCCTGCAAGCGTTGCCACTATTTCTTCGAATTTTGGGATCCGTCCAAATTGGATCTCGCGTATTTAGCGGAATGACTACGCCACCGGAAGGAGTTCCTAGGTACGCGGGGGTTCGCGTGCACGTCGATAACGCGTAGTACGTGCATCGGGCATCGGTCCCGACTACAATAACCGCGGAAACGAATTTGCGATCCCACTATTTCCAACCAACCACGGTTTCAACCCCCCTTTCTGCGGTGATCTGTGCCCGGCCGCAAAGTAATTCAGAGTTATTCGGCGTATTCCATCGTGTTGCGCGTTCGCTACACTTTCTTGCAATAATCTAGTGGAATCGCTTTTGTTGCTGGCACGCCGGCCAAGTAATTCCAAGATGCACTACCCCGGTTGAAAAGGTACGGGAATGGCGGTGGCGAGGGTCTCGTGCGCACACGAGGACACTGCCACTGCGAGTTCATTCGAGTTGACGTTGAACGGTCGATTTGTTCGTCGACGAAGTAGCGTTGAATCTGGTTTTTTATTAAAGCAGTCGGACGCGCGATATCGACGTGTCAGTCTCGATTCGATATTTGTTCAATACTATTCCTCCTCATTTGTTCCTCGTAGCAACGATTTCAGCGTATCCGTGTGTTAAACGAATGGGAAGTATTCGCACGAAACGCGAGAGGCAAACGTGTCGGGGCTTCAAAGCGGGGCTTACGTTCACCCCGCAAGTTCTAGATACATTCCACCTTGCATTCTGGTTTGGCCTGTTCTGGTAACACGTCGCCTACAATGCGGGGAGCAATCGCAAATGGAGAATCTATTCATAGAGCGGTACGATAATCACACGGATGTTGGAAGCGCGGTTGTCGCAACGTTTGGCCGTTTCGCGGCGCTATCGGAAACCGATGGCGAAAGAAAAATTTATCCATCTGCCCGTGCATGTATATATTTGCTTGCGCGTCCCTTTTCCGAAGGCCGACCTAATTTTGCCGTCCAATTCGCGATACAAGTCGAGAAGGTGGAATAGAACGAACGGGGTTGCACGCGAGTAGCCGATACTTGGGGTTATTTGTTCGGCCTTGACTCGGGCAGATGAACACCGACTTCCGATTACTTTTTTCCTTTCGAAACGAATCCTTTATTCCGTCCTTTGACGCTGGCCCGTTCTTTGTGCGAGCCTGTCGAACGTGCCGCGTAATCACGCGGTGCTTAATGTTATTGCCCCGTTCGATCTTCCGTCCGGCTGTCTGGATTCTCTTCTTCGCCCGATGGAGAACTAATTCGGCTAATTTTAAACGAGAGTTCAATTCCTCCTTGTCGATCTTCGAAATGATGTATCCGTCAAAATTAGAAATGCTGTCCTGCTTCGATTCACGTGTAACACTCTCTAGGAGGATCTGCGGTATTGACTTGCTTTTACAATTACACTTTATGGACTATTTGATGGACCGCTGCAATTCTCCGATAATACGATTCTCTGAATAAAAAAAAAAATTACCATTTCACCAGCGCAGATCTTTCCGTCCCATCGACCAGCGCGTCTTCGCCTCTTGCCAAGCATTTTTTTCGCCCTTCTCTTCCAAGTGATTTTTTTCCCCCCTCCTTAAAGTACAACCAGAATAAGTGGCCCGAAGTCGCGCGATATACATCGCCCCGAAGGATTCGGACGGCCTCAGCATTTTTCGAGGCTGCCGGTTCATAAACCCCGAGGCCATTTCGTCCCTAGGCCTTCGTTTCACCTTCTCGCGGAGCAATCGTGCAATTCGAGTGTAATGAAAGTAAACGGGGAAAGAAAAAGGCGGCGAGTTTCCATGGAACTTGAAAGTGAATAAAAAGCACGGCGAAAGAAAAGGGTCGGGTGATCGGGCGGGAAGCAGGGGAAAATCGGGCTAAACGGGGTGCGGATTGAGGCTAAGGGTCGGAGTTCGAATGAAACAACCCGGCATGGGGAACTAATAGCGCAGGAGCGAAATATGTTTTTGGGGCCAATTTAACTTTGAACAGCGCCGGCGAAATCGTATTGTCGTTTGCAAGGTTGGCGCGCGATAAATTCCTGCGGGTTTGGTTGCCGCTTCTTTCCTCCTCTCGCCGACCGAAAGGGCCGCGCAAGAAAAATGGCTTCCTGCCCCCAACATGACGTAAAAGTGCAACTTAATCCCGTAATATCCGCGCCGCAGCAGGTCGGGAATTAATCTTGCAAGTAATTAGCGACCGCCGCCGGTGAAAGGGGCAATGAGATCGCTTGAACAGATTACCATTAAATGGGCATCCGCTTGTTTATGAAAAATTCAACAATTTTTCTTCCACGAAAATGAACGCACTGATTGCCGCGGCACACTCTCAGAACTGTGAAAACGCGCGGAAAATCTCTCGGCGTAGTGTTTACCGGACGTTGAGTTTTTTCGAGCAATTGTTTCTCGAGGAAAGCCGGCGAAAATTTCATCTTTCGGCGATAGTGAATCTAGATTGATGATTGTATTATGCAAAGCCGAGGTTTAGCGAGCTGCGCTGTTCAAATTAGCCGCGCGTAGTAAGTTATAAGAATATCGCCACAGTGTTCTGAAGCGTGTCTGACCAGGGACCGCCCGTATCTCCTTACGCCGCGCCGGCCTTTACTTAATTCCGTTTCTGCATCTGTCGTCCGTAAATTGTCCCGATCGAATTACTTCGTGACATAAAAAACTTTGCCGCGACTTCTAAATTTCCGGGTTGAATTTTTTAACAAGATATATTAGCGCGAGCTTCTCGGGTTTCATTTACTCGTCTCCCGGGACAGGGAGTAGCGAGGTTCTTTGACGCGGTGCCGTTCAGATACAAGTGTGTTCCAGCTGCAATTTTTCCTTTTCGGCTGCACCGTTGCATTCGATCCGGTCGGATCGACGGGCAGAAAACTCGTTTGCATTAAATCGGATCGGAGCGATAACATTTTGATTGAACGATTCGCGTGTAAACGAGTGAAATCGAAACGGCGCGGCGAGCTAGAAGCAGATCTGCAGCGCCGTAATCTGTGACGAATAGAAGTGAATTTGGCATAAACCGTTTCACGAAATCCAATTTGTTCTTCGCAGTATCGCGCAAGCATCGATATTTACAAGGAAGAACGATTTTGTTACTTTTATCATTCGCGCTAATCGGTTTCGAGCGTCCTCCCGAGGAAATTAACAATAATTTTGCGCGATAAAGGACCGTTAACATTTGGAATGATTAAAATCATGGTCGGGGATATGGTTGAAGAAAATCTTCTGACCTGTATATTGGAAAGTAGTGGTGCTGCACGGTGGAGTCGAATGCAATTAAACGAAACTTCCACTCGAATATTTTTGAACCTCCCAGCCGGACCATAATTACATTTTTCTTGTATCCTCGTTCGCATTTTCTACGTTAATAAACTGGTTAATTAGCAACCGCAGGGGGAGTGGGCGAAACACGAAATATGTTCACGAGACGGAAAAGGGTTCCTTTTTGAGAGAAACAGTTCATCAAATTAGCTGAGTCAAGATGGCCCGCACTTTTGAATGTCGACATTCATCGCGTATACATTATATTAAAATTCCGCTCGTGTATCGAACGATTTGGGGAATGTTTCAGAGGGGGCCGATTCGCTTCGCTTCGTTTCCTTTTATTCGTTTCTATTAAGTGTAAATAGGGTTCCTAAAGGCGATTCGTAAAAATATTTTGCCTGGAAGATAGCCGAGCGGCGCGATTCTTTTAGCCCCGCTTCATTTCACCTCGATTCGATTCGATTCGATTCGATTACACGCGCCCGTGCACGCGCTCCGTTATTTAAATGCACAGAAAAAAATCATTTCCTCGTTCCGTAGCCGGCCGCGCTCGAATGCAATCTTGTTAACGAATGCCTCTTCTTTCGTACGCCGTTCCACGAGAAGCGATGAGACCGGCGAAGCATTTGTTTCATATTTATTTATATTTATATTTATTATTTATATATTCATATTTAATGGCTATGCTTGTACGCGTTCGCAGTGCTGCAATCATAGCGCGTCTACTGGGACGAACTGTCGCTTCGCCAATGGCCGCGCCATTAACATAAATTAATATCCTCTCGTCTAGTTTCGTGCACGCGTGTATACAGGTACACGGAAGCGCCTGTTTATAGCCGCAAGAATTGTCGTTAACGAAAGATTAAAAGGGGAGACTTTTAAAGGCGTCGGTTACCGTAAAAGACGCAACGCTGTCGAAAATGTACGGGTCTCGTTTGAGACATTCATCCCCGCGGAACGCGGCTGGAAAGCGGCAATCACGCAGCTTTTTAGTCCATTGAAATATCTCTACTAGTTCCTGAAAACTTTTTTGTTCTCACGGCGTTCGCCGTCCGCCGGGTCCGTGATTCTCGCGCGAAGGTGGTGTCACGACGATAAAACCTGATGAACTTTTCCGAGGTAAGAGACAAGCGTGGCTCGAGCTGCGGACGCAATGGGGCGAGGAAAAACCCGTCGAAGTTGATTCGTGCGTTGCGTGTCTCAAGTCGACCAATTGTTCCTCGCAACCTGTGCGACGTCTATTTACACCGAAACATCTGCCACAGTTGCATCGTTATCATTTGCTTGGCGCACTCGATTCTGAATATTAATTCCGCGGCATACTTTGCCCTCCCTCTTCGTCTCTCTTTTCATCCGCCTCCTTGCCGGCTGCGACGCGATAAGATCGTAAAATTGAAGCTGACGACTCGTTACGCGCGCGGCGGTATCGTCACCACGACACACCGCAACGTTGCGTAACGTTACAAATACCCGCAAAGAGAGATTTGAAACGCGGTTTCTTTTCCGCGAGGAACGCTTCCTTAATCCACGCCGAAAGATGAAAATTCCTCTGTCCGCGCGACGCGACGCGGCTCGCTTGGAGCGTCGCTGTTTACGCGCGATTCGACGTTCGTTGAACGTTTCGATTGCGCGTGCATCCAGCGTTTGTTTCCCCGGTCGTGATCGCCATTGTCACCCGTGGCCGATGCAACGCTGAAAGCAGGCATCAATCGGCAGAAACGTAGCAACAATGGCGACCAGACGAACAAACGCACTCGCCGTTAAAATAGAACAATGATCCGGCGGAACGTTCGACCGGAACTGCCCGCAGCACCGGGCGGGCACCACTTGCAATTAGAATCGGACGGCATTCGGTTGTCGCCGAATAAAGTGCGCCAAAGGGGAAACGGGCGAGACCCAAAAGCAGCGGTCTGCAGCGGACACGGTGAAACTTCTCCTTTCTACGGGTCCCAAGCGTGATAGTTTGGTCTCCGCCGAAGAATACCGAGCGCTGCCGATCGTGACTGAATGACGATTTCTGTGCGAAAGACCGAGAAGCAAGGAGTGTCGTACAGTGTGCAGAAGTGCGATCGTGCGATCGTACGCGCGCATTCGATCGCTAGATATTTCCCCAGCTGTGAAGGATTATCGATTCATCGGTAGGACTCGATTTCCCTGGGAAGAGAAAGGGGGCCTTGCTCAATTGGACTAACAGGGACCATCTCGAGGTTCGCGGATGCCGTCTCCAGTACGGTACCTCCGACACGTGAGCGAGCGTTCACTTTTCTTACTTTCTACCGGACCGCGGCTTTTGTGTTCCTTCTGTCAGTTCACTGTCTCGCGCGGTTCGAGTTGCTGTGCTGGTTCCGTGTTGTGTCGTTTAAATAGGACGAGGTTACCGTACGATTGCGTACGGTGTTCGCGAGGTGCGTTGAAATTTTCTCGTCACGCTCTTCTGCTCTTTCGAACAAGGGGAATACATGCTACTTTCATTGCCGTAGCCCGTCGGCAGCCCGTCTGTTTTTCGCGAGACACGGAGATTTTTGCGCACGATATTTGTGGATCGAGCGAAACCTAATTTGGGAACGGGATCCTATCGGATTGCCAGCCGACGCGGATCGTAGAGCACGAACCGATCGCTACAGGCTTCGCGAGGAGGGGTTATTGCTTAATTAGAACGGGTGTATCGAGGTATAATTTCACGGGGGGAATCTAAATATTGCTATCGCGAATGTTCGCGGAGGAGAAAGGGAAAAAGAAGAAGCGACCAACGAATTGTCAATTGGTGCGATAAGCAAATGAAGCGACCGGCTATGCCTTATCGGAGTTTAAATAATTTACCAGCCTTGATATCCGCTCGCCGGCTGACGACGAAATTCTTGTAACAACCATTGCCGTCGTCGAATTAGCAATGAAAATAATTCACCGCTGCGTGGAATATCGATAAGGCTTTGGTCTCGTTGAAGAGGCAAGTTGTTGGGATCGATCGTGTGCGAAGGCTGTTACGGGGTTCAATGCAGCGGGAGAAAAAAAATCCCTTTGATCGTAACTCGTGGAATCTTTGCCGATCGTCGATTCCGCAAACCGTGATTTTTCCCTCATTCGTTCGCTAGCTTGAGTGTAGTGTACGCATTTCGTTTGGTTTTATATCTTGCATATGTATATACAATACACAGCTTCGTGACTTTCTTCATTTCACTTCATAATGGTTACCCACGAGCTCTAATAACTCTCTAATGACTGTTACATCAAGTGGCGCTGGCCAGAGCTCCACGATATTGTCCGAAACACCGTGCCCCAGCTCTTGGATTAATTCGGGAGCTTAATTTTTCATTCCTACGTGAGCCGCGTCCAATTTGCGCGAATTATTCGATGGTTGAACAGCGGGGAGACAAAGTAGCCCGCCGTTCTGTGCATTTGCCCCCCCTTGAATCGTCTGTAATAATCCGAGTGCCGACGTCTCTGCGTTATCTCTCAACTTATTTCATTCAATCGAATTTTTCTCGACCCTCGTTTCGCCCGAGCTTTCGCTCACTTAATCTCTTGTTTCGCGCCGCGAACAATTCGTCGCTCGATTCGAAATTTCGAACAACAGCCATGCGTTCGGCTAATAAACGACAGTTCGGCCACTGAATCCTTTTCATACCCTTGACACGGATCCGATAAAACGATCACATGGAAACAAGCCGTAAACGTGAATGGGGGAAAATACGTGTCACGTGAAACATTGCATTCCTCTGAGAACCGTGCGCGCGTCCCGGTCATGTGTAAACTCAATTAATAATGACGGTGTGCGGAACGTGTCCCCGCTGGACGCGTGTTTTCGCGCTATTGACATTTCGATTTACAGTTGCACAAAAACAGAGGCACGACCGATGTTTTTATTTTGCTCACCTCACCGGCCGAGAAATGTCTGCCGGCCCCCGGCTGACCGGCCCGACATATCGTTTCGAAATTGCTTTGTTACGGGTCCGCTGTGTACTGCGACCGCGGCGATTTCGATGATTCGAGACACGCGTGCGTATTTCCCGGAAATTGTCAGAATTCCAATTAGCCGAAATTAGCGAGCGGCAAAGGCACAAGGTTGCCAATTGCGTGGAATAATGTGAAACTCGAAACGGCTGGATCGCTTTGACGTATGATATAATAATCCGGACGAATGGTGAGAATGAGGGAAATTCCAGTTTTTCCAGTCGCGCGGAGTATCGAATTTCGCATTGCGAAATATTTCTTTCGGTGCCGTCGTATGTCCAGAATGTGGGGACGTAGCAACGCTCAAATTCAGATATACGGAGCAGTTTTGTTTCGCAGTTGCGCAACAGCATACGGGAACAAGTTTAATACTCAGGCCTGGAACCGGTCCTCAGGGTCGATTTTGCGGATTGGGAAATGTACGTGCATGTGAAAGTCGCCCAAGGTTGAGATGCGAATGGCGGTTTTGAACGACGATGCGGCGTGGAACGCAACTGCAGTAATCTATTCGCCCATTGTTCTGCGATGCTGTCTTAGCAAGAGGAACGAAATATAAATAGAGAAGAAATGAAGAGGCAGACTACGGTTGACTCCGAAGGCATTCGATTGTGCGCCACTCTCGACGCACGCTTGCAACGAAAAATCTCACGAGTTATCTCGGACACATAATCCCGCGATTATGATTGCTATTGCTAATTTTTTCACCGCGCAAGTTGTTTGCCCGCCTCGTCTGACGTTTATCCTTGTTACGATAGTATCGCGGAGAATCGCAATCACTATCTTACCTCTTCGGAAAATATGTTGCGTTGATTCTCGTTCGCGGCATCGCGATCTCTGTTATTAATCGCCAACTGCGTACAGAATCCTGTTCGGAATTGTTCCTTTAACACGTAGCACAGTTAACGACAATCGAGACAATGTCGTAGAGTCGTAGACAATCGAGAGCGTAATTATTTGAAAGAATTTAGACCGCGATGCTCGAAGCCCCCTTCAATGTATTTTCGCTCGAGCTCGTCAATGTGTGTGTGTGTGTGTGTGTGTGTTTTTTGATTCTACTTCGACACCCTTCCGCTGAAACGAATGATCGATTCGCCGTGACTAGGCCGCATTCAAAACCAATTACTAATCGAGCACCGTGAACATTTACATCGAACTCCCACAATGCGCCAGTGGAATGACCTGGTTCGCTTCAGCGTGAAAGGGGCATTAATCTCTGAAGGGTGAGCACATCGCCTCGCATCTTCGTTCGCTCGGCTGACTTTCACTAGGAGATAGTCGTAGGTAGTTAATTGCATCCTTTCTCTTCGCGATGCTGAATATCGTGGCGCCTCCTTGGCTGTTCTTTATTAAGTAGTTCCACGACGATACGAGCGTCCGGAATCAATGCCGGATGAACCTCGGTGAACTTTCAAACTCGAAATTCGCACGGAATTATTGGCGGACCTACCGCTTCCAAAGGTAAACCAGATTTTTTTATTCACGCGTCCGCAAGTGCTGGAGTATCGAACTTTTTATTCTTTTTGACTCGACTTATTGGATTTCTGTATCCTCGAGCACCCGAATTCCAAAGTACGCGAATCAGGGTAGACTCGAATCTCGGAATACATAATAAGTCGCGAATTTACAGGTACCACTGAATTGCTTGGTACGCGAGCGGTTGAATCGTTGCGTGGAAAAATATTCGTGCGACCGCGTGTTTGTTTCAGCTGTTCAAGTGTTCTAAAACGCGTAACTGTTACTTGATTTATTCCCCCAGTGCCATCGAACGAATGAGAAAAATGCCACGCGAATTGTTGGACGGCGTGCGATTAAAATTACCGAGGCGGCATGCACGAAGCTCTCGCGTTAGAACGGATGTTATTTCGGCAATATTTTTACGCAATTGGGTGTATTTTAATGAAACTGATTTGCGACCGGAGTCGCGGCCTCCGACGCGGCGCAACTTTTACAGCGGCCGGAGACCAATTAAAATTCTGTAATTACAGTAACTCCGTGTTCATTCATAATGACGTGCCGCGTATGCTATGCACACCCTCCGCTATTTATCTTCTCGCGTGCTCTTCTTACGGCGGTGCGTACTTCTTCTCGTCTAATGAACCGCAGAAATATTCTTCACCGATGTCGATACTTTTACCACTTTCCTGGACAAGCATTGTTCGAACCGATATCCCGCCGGTTATAAATTGCCCCGGCACAATACGCCGCTCGAAATGTGTGAATAATGGCGGAACATGATCATGTCGCTTCCAAATGAGAAGAAAAATTGCAAATCAATACGCGTTGATGGCACCGGACTTTTTCCACCCGCCGTGCATTGAATTCACGTGCATTCCATGGTAGAAAAATTCGAGACGCGTTTTGTTATGAAATTCCATGGGAATATTAGCGGACGAATGGTATGCTTAATAGGTTAATCGATGGATGGATTCTCGCGAGGCAACGAGAGTTCATTTCCGAAGAGATTGGGAAGCAATCGTCGTTTATTATTCGTCTTCCATAAATCGCTTTACGCATTTCTTCACCGTATGTCCCGCAGGATAGTGTAGCAATATATTCGTCCGTCGAAAATTTGTCTCCCCTCACGCGTATTCGAATCACGTTAAGCTTTTATGCGACGGCTCTAATAAATCTCGATGGCGGCGGCTCGCGTAAATCAGAAAAAATGGTTAGAACCACTTTAAACGCGATGGCGAAGAAACCACCGTTGCCGGTATCGACCGTTATCCGGGCGATTTTCCTCGGTCCCTCGAAGGGAGAATACTTTCATCAATTTAGATAAATGAAATTACGTCTGGACGTCCTGGTCTTGGTCCCTTACTTTTGGTGGCCATTCTATTTTCAACGAACCACTGCCACGACCCACGACTTTCACGAGGATCGTGGCGTATGGTCCACTTGTCGACCTCTTGGTATATTGAATTTAAAAGAAGAAATACCTGTGAAATGGAGTATTTTTATTTGCTTCGGTAAATCGTAGAAAATCAATCAACATTATCGTTGCAATTATTTTGATTGCATCCGAAATAAACATGCACAGGAATGAAATTAAAGACGCCCATGAAAAATACTTAAATACTTGGAAATCGTGGAGGTTAAACAAACAGGAACAAGCTTCGATGTGAATGTTGTAAAAGTAAGAAAGTCCAATATGGTTGCCGTTTTACGGGCGGCGCGTGGCAAACATAAAGTTCCCCCTAAAAATAATTATTTCGTTAAATGAAATTCCGTAATGAGACTCCTCTTCTCGGTCCGTTCGCCGTAATGGGCTTTGTCGAGAATGAATGAGCCCATAGGGAGCCAAATTTAATTTTGATAAAAGAGGCTTATAAGCACACTGCCGAGGATCGTTCAAGTTGCACCGTTAAGAACGCACGGGGCTGTTACTTTTCCAAGAATATGGAATCCAAGGGTGCCCTCGATAAGACCCGCCAGATATTACCTCACGTTTCACCCATTTATTTCTTATCGTTCGTCTAGAGTGGCTCGCGAATCCTCAATCACGTTGGTAACAAGTTTCACCTGCTCGTGTGTGCGGTGATTCCATCACCAGTGCCAATGATTCTTCTCAAATATCGTTTGGCGGACGACAAATCGTCCGACGGTCGACTGTTTAAATATGACGGCGAACATTTGCACGTTTCTTTGGGTGAAATTAAACGTTTTAAGAGACCGAGCGTTCAATGTTCCCCATTCGAATGCTCTTGGCTCTATGAAGGCGACGCTTTATGATATTGCTCGCTGTAAGTACGTATTACAGTTTCCGTGACAAATTAATGCCGCCCAAGATTACTTGGCTGGCTGGTTGTTATTCTGTTCGTTTGAAAAAAAAAAAAAATAGGGAACTTCGCTAAATAATTTGAGACCATTCTAAATTACTTATGACCGCGAAAAATTGTTCGATCCGTGAGAGAATTTCTGATACCTCGAGGGAATATTTTCTTTCCATATACTTTTCTGGATTGATCAGACACTTCTTCGAACGACTGCGAGCCCTCGGTAAGTCACCAAGAGGACCCCCACAAATTTAGATACTCGAGCATTTCCCGAGAAACGTAAAAGTGAGCCCTGGGTTCCTTACTTTTACGACTTTCATCGCGAATATTTGGTCGCGACGGTTGCCGGGGCATTCAGTGCCAATCGTAGTCCTCGAAATCTTGTTCCTGCCGCGTTCAATGAGGTATTCGTCCCGCTCGATAAATCGCACCGAGAATTACCCTATGCAATAAAGACATAATATTTTTTTTTAACGATTCGAGGATCGTCGACGGATTTACGACCAACAAAGGAAAATGGAATTGCGACGGAGCTTGATTGAATGAAATCTAGTCTTTTTTCGCTCGTCGTCTCGAACCAGATATCCATAAGCGTTTGCCTGTAACGAAAATTCCGCGCAATCGTAGAAAGAGAATCCGTGACCCCACTTAGACGACCGAGACGCTGCCGCGATAATTGAAAAGCTTTCGTCTTGTTTGACGACCGATCCCGCAAAGCGTTAGATGTTCAATCGATATTTGTTCAAGTTTTCCAGCGGGCACGCGACGGTTTTAAACGGCGATTACAGCTGGTGAATCTTCTCGCCGGCTCTATGAATCATCCCCTCGCATTTAAACTTGATCGCGCATGGTTCAAGCTTGAGATCGTTTTCGCACGAGGCTTCAACGGAATGGTACGATCGCGGTAGACCACATGCGTGCAAATCGATTCCGTCGTAGATGAGATGGTTCTGGCGACGAGGCAATCGGCTTGGAAATCGAAATTCTGAACTCTGCACGCGTTGCAGAATTCCGTTTCATTTTTTATTCGCATTGTGGTCGTGCCCGGAAGTAAATTGTTTCGCGGTTTATTGTTCGTTTCTAGGGTTGGACATTTTCGGGACCGTTCGAAATAATCGTCAGATGCTGCAAGATTTATATTGATCACACCTTTGGTTCGGAGGATATCGTTTATTTTTCCGCCGAAGTGCATCGTTGTTATCGAAAGTGGGAAAATTCTAGGGCAACCAAAACTTTACTCACTTTTTCGAACCCTCTGGATCATAAAGCTGTCCAATAAATAATAAAACAGTCTCGTCCTCCTCATAAACCTCCAAGTTCAAGCCTTCCCGTTCCTAACATCTGTTGCCTTCCTAACTTCCCCGCGACAAAACGCGTGCCACACATCCGCGGAGCAAGAACCCCCTCATATATTTACCAGAAGCAACAAACAGTGCACTCCATTAATTCTCTTTATTCATCTATCTTAATTAATTGATACCTGCCCGGCCAAAATACCCTATCGTTAACGAATATTTGCAATATCCTCAAGATTGTGTTCGAACAGTTCGGAGACTCCTCTGATCGCAATACAATTGTTTCAGGACCTGATGACGAAGAACAAGCAGAGGAATTGGCGGCGTTTGCTGGCCGGCTGCTTGGTCGCCGTGGTCGTGCTCGGCTTAGTCGTCACGGCGGCGATTCTTTTAACCGGAAGTCCGGATTCCTCCGGCTCGAGAACGCCAGGCGCACCTGGTATTTCCCTTGAAGAATGGCTCGCAGGCTCGTTATCTCCGAAGAGCTTCAACGGCACGTGGATCAGCGGTAAATATCTTATATATTTCTACCGGCGAGATAGAGCTCGTTCCGCGAGAAATTGCGAATCGACCGAGCGCGGGTGGTGGATTCGAAAGATCCGGCTTTCCTTTTTTCCACCCGGAAGCGTTCGCTGTTCCAGCCACGATTATTTCTCGATTATAAGGGGGGAATGTCATTTTTGTGAAACGAACGAATCCGTCTTTCGTTCGGAGGGTAGCTGTTCGTTCTGCTGACCGAGAGTAATAGGGCAATTATTGCGATCCTTTGGACGAAAACTTCTACCGTCTTTGATACAACTCGACTGTATTTTATTCGGTTATCCAGCTTCGATGAATTCGGTTCGACGATGACGCGTCTAACTTGGCGCATCGTGAGATGTTCAACGTCGAAATAACAGAGGCCTCGTTGCCCAGAGATCGGCGGCGAAGATTCGCCCATCGAAATCCCACTTAATCGGTGAAATCTTTATTGCGGTCGTCCGACGCAGCAGTTTGCAATCGGGGGAATTTGACGCAGGCAGTAATTAGCGAGGCAGGGATCACGGCCCTGGCGATTCGCCCCTTGCTGCGAGAGGCTCAGGTTATTGCCGCAAATTGAGGGTTTCGATGCTGGCTGTATCTAGCGTACACGTCCTGTGTGTACCGGATGGCACGACGTTAATTTCCCTCTGCTCATACGGGCCTATCGATTTGCGCCATTACGTATGGCAAACATCATTTTCGACAATCATTGAATTACACCTTGATGAACGGACGGTCGCGTGGCGGAATTAATCGCGGACACGTTGTTTTTCGGTCGATGCGCAACCTTGTTCCCGGTAAGCAATCGAGACTTTTCCCGGCGGCGACGGCAACTGGCGAGGTTGGAAATTTTTATTCGGTAAAGCGGCCACGTTGTTCCGTGTTGTTTATTGTTGATCGAACTGGCGAAACGGTGCTTTTTTACCGCGAGAACAACGCGAAGTCGCGAATCTCGCGATGCTTTGTTCGAAAGCAGAGGGCAGCGAAACGTTTAAGCGTTTCGCTTCCGTTTCCATATCGGTAAATAGAACGGGTTTTCGGCGAGATTAACACTCGAAACATTCGTAGACATTGTTTCGGACCATTGTTCGAACAGTCTCCGAAACTTCACTTTCACTGGGTCCTCCCCTCCTCCGCAGACACGCTCGTCCCGGGAACAAAGATTCTATCCGCCGAATTAATTTCAACCGGCCTTGTTACGAACTTGGAAGTTTTCCCTTTTGAATCCGCCACGACGATTGTGCCCGCGCCACCGCGGCGCATTAATTCTCGGCCGTTCTACGATGCTGAAAAACCGACTGCATAAAACGTCGAGCTTCACGGGTTAGGTGTAATAAAGAACAGGCCATAAATTCCATATAAAAGGATGAGTGAAAAAAAAAGCTTGGACACTTTTCACTCGGTGCAGTAATTGTCCGAGAAATCACGTGGTATTAATCATGATTTCGTTGACAGTTCGTTGGATGGGTCGAGTGATTCATGGTGATTAGCCACGCTCGATGAGCCACGGTGTCGTTGCATAATTATAATCAGCGTTTCACGCAAGGACAGATGGCAATTTGTTTTCCCCCCGTCTGAGTACACGGATATTTTTCATAACAGCAAGTCGAGAATTCGACGATTTCCTGTTGCACTCTAATCGTTTCCTCTGTCCCGGACAGTAATTGACAAATACTCACGTTGAACCGCTTTATATCCGATACCTTTGCGTCGCGCAAACCATTGTCAAAATAAATGTCCAATCACAGTTGCCCTTGCCTAATCGAGATAAAATAAAAACGACACAAAAGCGTCGTCGTCGACCGTTCCATAATCGATCCGCGAAGGTTGCTGCATCCGTGCAACGATGCAGTCGCGGGTATCACGTGGTGCGGTCCGCATGCCACCACGTAACAAGTGATACGAATTGTCCTGGACAGAATTTTCTGCCTGGAAGGGCGACGGGCGCAGGGGACCAGGTCTTCTTGGCGAGGTGCCCGAGGCTCGAGAGGCAATCATGACAAGGCAGTCGGGCCATCAGCTATTGGCCAAAGGGAGGCTGATCATTTTAGAGAGTAGGAACTCCTTCTTGAAAGTTAAGTGTCAGCTGGAGATATTTTCCTGCCGAACGTACCTTCAGCTCCACTTCCCGTATTTCTCGTCCTTTCTTTTTTCTACAGAAGAGTTCCCTTATTATTAGATTACGATGAAGTCGATACATTGGAAGCTTCCCGCGAGATTAGGGAACCGATGCGTTCTTCAAGGTTTCGTCTGTTTTCCCGGCCACCTTTCGTAGCGTCGGCGTTGTTTCGAGAACGCGCAGTTAATTTTCGTTTAGCCCGGTATTACCGTCGACGAATTTTTCGAAAAATACTCGACAACGTGTAACGCGGTTTCAGTCGAAAGCTGGATGATATATGTACTATGTTTTTTTTAACCGTGCTTTCCATATTTCGTAATGACAAAGTGCATTTGCACGTGCGCGGAGAAAGGGTGGCTTTTTTTTTTTAAATCTGACGCATGTTTCAGCGGAGTGAATTCTTCTTTTTTATCTCGGATCGAACGATTCGAATAATTCGTGTTCGTGTTCACTAGACAGAACTCTCTATAATCTATAATCTATAAGGATTCCGCGAAATTCTCGAAACGTTTCACTTTCACCCACCGCAGTGATTTATTCTCGCAATTGAACAATTACGAGCCGAAGATAACAGATTTTCCAAGTTCCACGGGGGGGCGTCTTGAAAATCAGCCCCCGTCTCCCAGTTGTCTGACCGCTTCGATCGCTTCTGGTATTCGAGGGTGGCCACTCTCGAGCGCCGCGTGGACGACGCGTTTGAAAAGCTCTGTGCAAGGGTGGCAAGGTTGAGCGACAAGTTTCGTGAACAGCTTCCAGCCAACTTGGCTCTCCGCGCTATTCGGTGGCACGTTTTTACGGGTGCTTCGTCCCCGCGATAAGATCAAAGAAATTGCTCGCGAATGTCATCTTTGCGCAGGGCCAAGGGGGCAAGAAGGAGGTCTGCATGCGCACGCTATGACGAGCAGTTCGCAAACTGCTTCCGAGCTGTTTACGAACTTGCCTGTTTTATGTTTTCCCGTATCCTCGACAAACTCGGACCGTTCCTCTGTCTTAACTTATTGTCGCGTTATATTCTGCCCCTTGTATACAGACTGTCGTAGAGGATTTCTCTATTATAGCCTGGTGGACTGATTTTTTCATCCGAAGGAGAAAAATAATTTTCCAGCGCAGAGCAATGCCTTTGCGCGCAAACCTTCGTATAACATATCGCGATGTGTTAAATATATCGTGAGTAATAATAATGGGAACGATGATGGTACTAATAAAATTGATAGCAACGATAACAGCAGCATCAATGATGAGGACAAATGTCGAGTGTATGCCTGACTCGACTATACTGAGATTGCTTCGTTAAATAACGAGTCTAATAATAATAAGCGAACACGTTCGGCGAGAGAAATTTTGCATATTCCGTACGAATAGAATTTGCGAGACGGTTCTGTCGAGTTGATTTTCCATTTTTGTCTCGATGGTGTGCAATTCGCGCGGCGCCTACGCGCAAAGAATTGCGCGGTCGGAACAAAGGGGGGCGGTTACCTCCGCGGCGAAATAAATCGAAAATGTAAAATGAAATTTTCGAGGGACGAGCGCCGGTTTTCGGGGAGAAAGGTCTTTGAAAAATGGCCCAGGTCGCGTGTGACTCGGCGAACGAGATCCGGTGGATCTCTTTGCTCCGCTGCTACGTTTAAACGTAGTAAGTCCTTGTTGCGTTCATTAGAATTGGTCCACGTGCTTCTCCCGTTGACAATTCGGTGTGCTCGGTGTTAAATTGCCCCCCTTTCCACGTTTCCACGATATTTCCGCGAAGAGGAAATTTATAAAATAGAGAAATATTTATTTGAGCATGGATGCCTCCCTCCCGCACTACTGGCGACAAATTCAGAACGTTTCAATGCCGGTGAACGGCACAGAACCGTTGACACAAAACGGGAATCTGAATACTGTGTGCGTCACGATCCATAGAATTCTTCTACGTGTCCGTTGGAATTCGCGAAATCCATAAAACAACCGGCCGGACGAGAAACACGGAAGACGGAGCGAACACAATCCCGTAATTATTTCTGTCTCTTGCCGCTATCCTTTCGGAATCAACTTTCTGAAGCTCCTCTCGCAGAAAATAAAAAAAGACAAGAAACCGCTGCGGGGAAGGGCAAAAAGGTGGGGATAGGCGAAAAGGAAAAGGGAGGAAGGAAGAAGAGAGATAGAAGAAAAAAAAAGAGAGGAAACCGCGCGCAGTCAGAGCAACGTTCTCGTTCCGTATTTACATTCGTTTCCAGCGAGCACTCGGCGATTCTTGGCTGAACAAAAGGAAAGCATCGGTCGGAGAAAAATTGCGCAAGAAATTCCACGGAGCAACGGGTCAAAACGATACGATGGTGTACCTCCCACCCCGTCCCGTCTCTTGGGCTTTTTCGAAACAACAAGAACCGGGTCGTCGACGAATTTCGAGTCGTGAGATATGGAGCACGATAATCAAGCACGAACGAGCTTCGACGGAAACGCAACCCTGTTCTTCTCACTGTGTTGCGATTTCCAACTAAAAATTCGTTCAGGAGAAACAGAAGAATTTATGCGTTCAATAATATGTATATCGTAAATCTGGTAACCGAATAGCGGCGTAAGTAGAATCGGAACGTGCCCGTCCAGACGCCGCCGAAGTCCAACGCGCCACGTGAATCTTATGAATTTCGATTGCAAACGTTTCTGTTGGACACGAGATTATATCACAGGGAAAATTTTCTCTCTACAATTATCATTAATTATTTCTTCAGCATTGAGCAGAACCAAAGGAAAAACAGAAAGAGACGCAGAAAATTCATCAGCCAGTGGCGAGAAACGAATTTCCAACGGATAAATCGTGCGCTGTCGATCGAACATTGTAACAAGAAGTCACTCGTCGATATTCGATCAACGTACGGCTGAATTTTTTCGGAAACAGTACGCGACTATTAACAGAGCGTGCTTTTGCAGCTGACACACGGTGAACTGGCCGCGTCGTTCACGGTCTATTCGACCGGGGCAGACACTGCTAAATACACACGGAGTCACCTCAATTTCGCCGTGGCGGAAAGGGTTGATGGTGGCTGCGGTTCGGCCTAGCGTGAAACTCTCATCAACCACCATAATTACCGCCATAGAGCACACCTTTCTCGTTCGCTTCCATTCGCAGGACCGCTGGCCGTTTTAACCACCGTGCGGCACCGCGTACCTGGGTCTCCTTTTCTTTTATATCTACTCACCCTCCTCCCGTCCCCCTTTTTTCCCCTTTCTACCTCTCTGCGATCTGGCCATTTCTCTTTCTTCGACTATCGTTTATCCGCGTTTCCATCTCCATCGTGCGGGATCCAGTCTCGAGAAAAACCTAAGACTCGAATGGACTTGTCGTCGTTAATTTTTGAGAGGGAACCAGCCGGGCCACGGTGTCGAGAAATCTACGGCTACCACGAAATCGATCGGCATTAATTTCGCCTTCGTTCTTCCTGTAATTACATCCACGGAACCGTTCCTCCTACTGGGCTGCACAGTGGCCCAGATATATTTCCACTGTTCGAACTGATCGCGAAGGATGGCCCCGTTCGTCTCGCTATTTTTCATTGCTCGACGAACGTTCCCGTCTCTATTCGCGTTTTTCATTTACGAAGATTTTCACGCCATCCGGGCAATGATTTCCGTTCGCTTCGTTTGTGTGTGTGTGTGTTTTTTTTTGTTATTCCGACGCGTGAACGGTAACCGTGCTGTTTATGGGCGTTGCGTTTGCGACTGGATATACGCGTTTCGTCTCGCGGTGTAGCACCATTTTTCTTCTTTAACGAGACGCGCCTACCCCTCCCCTTTTAAAAATATCATAAATAAGTCTAATGGAAATACCCTGCACCGTTAACGTCATCCCACAGACGAATTTTCCATCCCGGCTACAAGCATCCAGCCCCTTCGTTATTGAAAATTTAGGCGGGGTTGCTTTTCTAAGTATCGAGTGATTAATCGTTGCATGTTTAACGCGGCATTACTTACCGCTATGGCGAATTCATACGCCGCGCATCGCGTTGTACTCAGGAAATTACCCGTGGCCGATTGAAATTTTTATGCGCTCGGCTTGCCGAGATGCTCGTTCGTGAATCCATGGCGCCGTCCGCTCGCCGATATTATTATACGATAACGTCGCCGGTAATTAAGCAAACATCGTGCAATTTCTGGAGCCGACCAATCGAACGCACCTGTCAGATTAAGGGCTAATCCTACAATTAGTCAGTATCCGTCGAGCACTAGTAAATGCCTCCTATATATCGGTTTGCAACATCTCTGTTCCATGATCCACGATCTTAGTGTTACCGTTTACGATTCTCCGAATAAAATAAATGGACCGGAATAATTTTGAACAGCACGTCGAATCGGAATATATTTTTTGCGTCATTTCAATCATCTCCTCCTCAATCGGGCCTGTACCCTCAAGATGCTCGAAGAAGCCCTAACCATTCTAATTCCATCCGCGATCCCAACTTGTTACCGAAGTCTGCGTCGTATCCCCGGGCCAAGTTTCGCGCAGCTGGAAGCCTGTCCTCCTTACCGTTGGGTCGATATATGTATATCAAAAAGAGAGAAAGAAAACGGGCATTCAACTCACGAAAGTGTACACGCGGAAATAACTGCGAGACAATTTCAATAGGGATCCGTGCGACGAGAAAGGGAGAAGTGATGGAAGGCGGCACGGACTCGTCGAACAGAAATCAGTTTGTAAAAAATTGAAACAGTCTCGCTCTACGTCGCCCCGATGTCGTTAATTAAGGCACGATAGAAAGATGGAATAGAATGAATGCACGGATGGCGATACAAACGTCCAGTGCCTCGTGGAATAAGTTTCCAGGTGGTAATTGGTAACCTGGAGCATGGATGGCTCGTCTTTCAGAGTCGTCGGCGCGAAAAGTCCCGAAGAAACTCGAACAAAACTGTATCATTCCAGCGAGAGCGCGCATAATGGGCGTTGATTAAATCCGCTTCTAGCCGGGACACCCACTCTTGGATTAAAATAGCGTGAGGCTTTTCTTTTTCCATTCCCCCAACTTTCGACTGGGGTTCCTGGTCCCGTTTCTTCCACTGTGTTGCTTCCTTTTCTGCCTCCCGATGCCGTGCCGCTTCGCTTGGAAACTTTTCTCTCGGCCGACCTTCCGTTCCGCTTTTCCGACAGCTACCCTCTCTCTCGTTCTCTCTGTTGCCAGACGAAACCCCTAACACTTTCAACACCATAAATTTATTTTGCCCCGTGCATTTTTCTGTTGACTCTCGGTTCATTCTTTTATTGGTAATTTTGGGTTTCTCATATTGCTTTAATAAATAATTGCTTGGATGGTCTGACGGTGTCGAAGATGCATTGAAAGTTTGATCATGGAAAAGGGGCGAGCAACATAACGAGGTTCACTGCTCAGAGAATCGCAGATGATGTTTTGCTGAAGGGAACTTTGCTCTTCCGGGTGCGAATAGTGGCCTGCTCTGTTTGCCTCGAGCTCGCACTGGTTCTACAGAGCTGGGCACGGCGTCAGTCAATTATTGGCGCGATCGTGGTCAGGTACAGGTTGCTTACTTGCTCGGTATTCCTGGAGCATATTCGCAGAGATTTGCCGGAGAGATTAATAAATCGTATGGGACGTGAATCAGGAGATTGGAAATTATAGTGGTCGTTACAGGGGGGGAAAAATATTGATCGCGAGGTACAGGTAGAATATTGTTCAGAAATTCGGGGATAGAATAGCGATGTAGTCGGGCATCAGTGAATCTAGACACCGCTAGTCAGACCGCGCAGATCAAGTTCCCCTCAAATTCTATTAACTTCCAAAGTTCTGCGCAAATTGAATTTCATAATTTTACTGTTAATTAAATTTCTAGTTAAAGCGTAATTTGGAACCTCTCAATCATCTATGCATTTCTTGCAGAACATTTCACCGTCGACATGGTTCCCCGGGGGTGAAAACGTACAGACCACAACTAATTTCATTACTTTTCTCGGAAATAATGAACGCTTTGTACGGCCGCGGAAAGCGCGAAAAGAACTCGCGGGAGTGTTTGCGTGCATTTGTCAATGGATAATATACCGTGGTCTCGGCGTTAATTGAAAATTTCTTCGTCGATAGGAATGGGTGTGCAATAAAATAGTTTCATTTAATTCAGCCAAAGAGATAGAAACGAGTCTTTGAGGTTCTTCGCAACAGAGAAACGGATGGTATAAATAAGCTCAATTAATGATGAAATATCGCTAGCACGATCAATACTTGGACTGTCGCGAGAATTCAGCTTAACATTTCAAAGCTGTACCCGTTTCACTTACGTAAATTTGCATAAAGAATACGATTGACTGCCGCTGAAGAATTATATGATATTCACTCTGTTCGCTATTAATAAATCCTACGAATAAAAAGCAAAGTGAAATTTCAAAACGTGTAAATACTGATTTCTAAATGTTCGACGAATCGTTAAATATCGAGGCAACCAATTTCTTAATATTCTGTGTACTTTATTCGTGCTGGAACAGCAGTTGAGGTATTATTTAATGGATTTTATCAATTTCAAGTGTTCTCGGCTGTTTTATCTCATGCATCGTATATGAGTGAGAAACGTTTTATATCTACATCATATACGGCATCGTTTTTAATGATTAACAGAACACGATGTAACAACTGTTCCATTTGAGCGATAATACGTGAATCCTTTATTAATTAATCGCGTAGTTGAAAAAAAATAATCCCCCGTAAAAACGGGATTACGTTTCGCGCGCGAACAAACCGGCTGAAAAATATATGATATCGCATTACGGTGCACGATCATTTTTTGGATAATCTTCAACGAATATTTCATGGAAAAACAAATTCGGCTCACTCATTTTTGGGGGGGATAAATGACTACACTGATTGTAAACTTTATTTAAGCGTTCGATTATCTTCCCAAGTTAAACGCCCTCGTGTCTAAAACGATATCGTTATAAAATTCAGATAAATGATAGAGCACGATAAATGACTAAATATGTATTTCTCCGCCACTGCTTCGCTCTGCCCTAAGGTGACAGAAATGTTTCAATTACCGTTTCAACCACGAAAATCTTCTTCTTCTCTTTGCTCTTTAAATTAATTAACGTGGAAGGCAGTATTACGTGGATCAGACTAAGAGTATCAATATTTCCACTGCAAAAAAAAGAACCCCACGAGGAACCCATTTGGAATTAAAAAGTCAAACGACTGGGTACTAAAGGAATAATAATCTATCCGGTGAACGGATCATAATCGATTTCATCGTCTCACGGCCAGTCTAAGGAGAATCTGTTCTCGAACGTTTCTCGAATGGGCCACGGACAATCTGTTCGCCCTGAAGGCTCGTTAAAGGTATCGACTCTGCACGAGATTAGACTCGTGGGTGTTTTATTGTCCCGGGACGAGGAGGTAGGCGGCTGAAAACGGATTCCTCGAACGCTCCTCGCGGTATCCGAGATATTAAAGATTAAGGTGATTTAATAGTCGCGAGGGAAGCTTCGGAATTTCGCTTGCTGGCAATTACCCCCGATAAAAATTGTTATCGCTCCTTCATCTCCACGGCCCTTAAGATCCTTTATAATCTTCGGGATGATAAAGTGGCGCCATAAGTGTCGTAATTGGATGTTCTCGAGTTTCAACGCAGGACACGTGAGAATAGCTTTCATCTGGGGCCTGCAACAACGTCCGTTCTCTTCTTGCACTTTTTCTTTTTTTTTTTTACAGAAAACACGTGCTTTTTTATCGCGTCGCTTTTCGATGATGTAACAAGAGGACTTTGTATAAATATAAATATAATAAATATTATTATATTATACATACACATCGACATCAGGAAATCAGAGATGAAAAATCGTTCTAACATCCTGTGCAATCTCACCAATTTACCAAATTTCCTCGGTGCTTCGAATTTTAATGATCTCCCGGACATCGTTATCCTATCCCGCGGTACCACCCTACCAATTACGTTACGATTTCCAAACCGATGGACTCTACTTCCCCCTTTCGACGTTCCTCATCGAATCTCCGCCCGTCCTCCCGACTTTCGCACACGTCCGCCACCCGGAGAGTCCGAACGAGAGGAAAAGTAAGAAACCGGCGGGACGATCCATCAAACCTGTTCCACCGTCCGCGAAATAAATCTTCTTCTTTCGACGAAACTCCGCCACACCGTCCCCAAGGGGTTTCGATATGCCGTGGCAAGGCGCGAATATTTATTCACCCCGATCGTTCGGGAATTAATAAACGAAACTCGATCGCCGCGATCCGGGGGGCGGAATCCAATAAATATCATCGAGCCTTGGTGGATTTAACGGGCGCGCGTAAAACCGTGTTGCGTCCATTATTTCCAGACCGTGCTCGTGTTCCGCGATTGCCCGGCCACGCGGGACGCTCTCCATGGTGATACGTCCAGTTGTTCATAATGGCGAGGAACAGCGCACGTCATTCGAAACGAGGATGGACGTTCCGCGTGAATCGTCGTTATCTTTCGGTAACAGGTCCCACAGGGCAACTCGTCCCGTCGATAACTCTTCTTTTCTTTCCCTCTCGACAAACGGGTCCTCCACCCCCGACCCCCTTTTTGTCGGCGTTGAACTCCACGAGGACACCGCGCGGCATTTACAGGGTCGGTCCTCGTTTGCACGGTTACACGGCGCGGATGATGATCTACGAGTAGCTTGTCGGATACAAGGGAGTTCCATTTGTAGAAAACGAGCTTCCGTCCGGGGGACTTGCTCTGCTTGTTCACGGGAGGATACAATTAGGGTCTGCGAATTTGGGGCGAAATTTTGATGGATCTGTTATCAGGGCCGCCCGTTGTAGACGACGGGAATGCTCCGGGGGCGAGAAGTTGGACGTGCCGCGATCTCGATTGTCGTGTCACGGAAATGCATACATATTGATGAAGTTGTAGCCGCTTTTGAGATTAGGGACGTCCGAGTTTTCCGACTTCGATCCGCCGGCAGTCTCTTGAGCTTTCGAACTTTATTCCTGGGGACGGTTCGCGTTTTCAGCCCACGAAACGTCCGACGCTTCTGGCCCCACGATGTTCGAGTCCTTCGACGTATCGTTCGTGCTCCGACGTTCAATGTTTCCACGATTTTCATCGTTCAACCGGTAGATCAAATATTTCACGTCGTTCTTGTCTTAAGAATGGCTGTTCGTGTTGGTCTGTTCGAAACGTTCGGGTCTTCCAGCCTCGGAAAAGTTGCCACGCAGCTGTTTCTCACGGCCGTGGCCATTTTCGCGGGCTGAAGCGTTCCCTTAATCCCAGGGCAGTTATCAGCAGCGTTGCCTGAAACGTTTTCTTCAGTTTACAACGCGTCCCCGAGAGTTTCTTATGAAAGTATGCACACGCAGCAACGGCCGTCGGTTCGTTCCCCTTTGTAAACGGCGTCGTTACGTTTAAACACCCGGCACATAAGCTGGACGTGGTTGTCTCGAGACTCTCGCTGCTGGCTAAGCTTAGTCTCGAGTCGCGGGGGAGAGTGCGTGAAACGTACGCTTGGAAATTAAATAAGCTCCAAATGAAATTTGGACAACGCCGTGGTCCCGCGAATTTCGTGAAACGCTCAACCAGAAATGCTACTTCTTTTTCCTATCTATTCGGCTCTACCCTTGTGTTGCTTTTCATTACTCCCGGCTAAAGAATTCGCGATAGAACCGACACCGACAATCTTTCACGCTGGATCACTAATATCCAGGAGACGATTTTCCTAACAAATCACTGGAGAAAAAAAGATATAAAAGATTGGCAATCTAACGGAATCTTCGAGTCATCCGTCTCCCCCGTGAAGAATGAGTGTCGTAGATGAGCACACAGCGTTAAACTTTAATCCGCAATCTTCCTGGCTGGAAACAGAAAAAAACAGTAAAAAAAAAAAAGACAGAAAGAAAGAAAAACGACTGGAAAGAATAAAGTCGACACAGACAGCGCGCGAGAGTGCGCTATTAGTTATTAATATTGAAATTTGCCAATTTCGGGCCCTTGAGGCTCGCCGAATTACGTCAGCGCAGCTGCGAAATAATTTCCTTCGACGAGGCGGTCTAAAAACTGCCCTATTTTCGAGCAATTTCACGTACATACCTACATACGCCGTGTGTGTACTCGCTTGCTTCAAACGATGCTGGCTATGTTGATTAATTTTCCCAGGGTACACGGTCGCTTTGCGAGACTTGGGTTCTCCGCGTGTTTCGGGGGGGAGGGAAAAAAAAAAAAATTATCGACGACGAATCATAGAAGGGTGTTTACCGGCGGCTCGATTTATTTACAGAAAAATTACCGCCGCGGAGGCTGGATGAGTGCACGGTGAGTGTCATTATATATGTGTGCGGCGTGCGCGAACTTCACTTGTAAAGCTCTCCGTGTGCCCGCGTTATTCGCGTACGAACGAACTTGATTAATACGCGACGCTGCCTGAACGATATGCACAGGGGGAGAAAGAAAGAAAGACAGACAGAGAGAGGAGAGAGAGTGAGAGCAGCGAGAGTGTTCGTATACGAGCTGTGATCACGCAAATTAGAAGCTAACACGGCTATCGGTATGTCAGCGTTTTTTGAACATCGTGCCCCCGCTATTATGCTGTGCACGTCTTCGTTAAAATCGAGGCTGGTGCCAGGCCAGACGATCCTTGAAAAGCATGCATGTTGTATGCGCAGTGCTTCGCGTGGTAAAAAGAAGAACGAAAGCTCTTTTGTCGTTTATTGGAGAACTGAGCTTTTCTGCGGCCGATGTACATTTCGCCACGGCAATACGGCAACCGGCGCCATTTGTCTAAACAGGGAAAACACAGCGTTTCCATGTTTTCGTTTAGCATAGGGAGGCGCCAGGAGGTTCGTATCGTTTTACCGCGTTAAGCTATAATACAGTTGCAGAAATTGCAAAATCAAATTTTCGCCGACCCTTGAGATAGGTTTTATTACAAAGCATAGTGAAATTATAACATTCAACAGTTTTTTTATCATTCCTTTATTAGAACGTTGCTGTTATTTCATAATAATGATTACTATAATACCTCGATAATCGCATACCTAATCGCTTGACTGCGGAATTTGTTGGTAGACACGCTCATTCACGCAAGCGACCGCCACCCTCTTTGTTGTCGCGCGAAAATATTTCGATAAATTGCGCGAAACATAGCCGGGTGTGTCTGGTTGGGAAAGAAAATTGCGGGGAAACAGCGTGTTGGCATGAACGAGTCAAGGCTTGCGACATTATCTCGGGCAAATCCCGCGTTGACGTGGATTCTCGTATGTGCACGAGAAATGCGACGCATCGCGACGCCATGTGCATCGCGGTCTAGTTTGGCCTGCACGTTGGTACATTTGGAAACGCTGCTTCGTAATAATGCATGCACGAGCGTCGATAGATTCCGTGGCCCGTGAAATCTGAAGTGATCGCGTGAACTTCTATGGAAATGAACGAGGCAAGTCATTTCACCTGCGAGACCCGTGTGTAGCTTGGCTCGCTGGTTACCAGTCACGTCGCGATATCTGGAAATTGCACGTGAATTTCGTTAGAAATGGGCGTTTCGATTGGGATAATTTGAAATGTAATATAATGGAGGATACAGCACGGATATGAAATGATTCTATTATCGAAATTCAAGTAGTTTCATTTGCGTTTAACAGATGCGAAAACAAACGGGCGAATTTGTATTTAAAAAAATGAGTGTACTAGAGTTTTAACTCGCTGGCGTTTTTTTTTTTTTTTTAATGTTATTTTCCACCGTGATTGCGGACAGCTATGCGAATAGCACGATGAAACTTTGCGTGCAGGTATAAAAACGAAAAATGTTTGTCTCGTCTCTGGCCGTTTCCGTACACGCGGTACAGTTTACGAGATATTTAACAATAAAAATCGCGTTCACCCGTTGATACGCAAAGTATACCCACTTTATTACACGTGTAAGCAAGACAGTAAACCGATAATGCTGGTAATCATGGAGCTCGACTGTCAGCCTCGTAGAGACGTGCTCTTTATAGTCGCATTCATGCCCCTCTATTAAAAGCACGATCCAGCAATGAAAAACGCAAGCAGAAATAAGAGAATGCGGTACAAGTCTCATCGAGTCGCATGAATAGATTCGAGGTTTGTCAGATGCCATAAGCGACAGTAATATACTGCCTGAATGCGTATTCCATTTCTACGGGATATACAGCAATACGCGAGTCACTACTTTGAATCTGACTCACTCGTATACTTCACCATGATTTTTTCCAAACCCTCTTCTCTACACTAGACACTTATTTTCTGACGACTTTTCTACGTACATTTTTCAACTTGACATTACGTCAAAATCAGGAAATGATGGGGTTGATCGATGGAATAAGTTTCTCGAAGTGGTGCTCCAAGTTTCCAAACTATTTCTACACGTTGCTTGCAAGATTAAATTTCTTCTTTACGCCCACCGCTGGATTACACGTCGTAAATAAAGCCTCTCTCTCTCTCCCAGACTCGGTGATACGGATTTATTAAAAATTTCATTTCCCTTTCTACTTGTCATTCTCACGGATCTACTTTTTTTTGTTATTGCCGTCGGTCCGGCAACTTTTTTTCCAGACCTATGTTTCCTGCGCCGTTCACAAACGTTTCCGCGACTTCCACCTTCGCAGTCATTTAGTAGATCCCCGCGATTTCATCGTAGTTGTTGATCCGTCGTGCCGGATATTAAAGTCCTTGTGCGTTTCGACTTCACAGTTTCATACGACGACGCGTGACGCAACGACGCGGCGACGGAACACCGGGAAAAAAATATCCGTGGGCGATCGTTGCTCGATCGACGTTTATATCGGCCTCTGATACCGGTGGGGCGGCCACTGAATATCGGTTACAGGTGCACATTCGACCCCTTCGCAGTGAAACCTTGTTAATCCGGACTAATTGGGAACCAAGGTGGTTAATGCTTAAAGGAGGGACGCGGATTATTGCGGTTTGATTTCGTTCGGTGGGAAAACTTCGTCAATTTGGGTTAATTAGGGGCGACAGTACGGATTACGTAGATTAATAGGTTTAGACCGTGGATCGATTGCCTCTTAATCGAAGATACGTAGAGTGCGTCGGGACTTTCGGTCGTTTCCGGATCCATTTTTTTCACGTAGTTGCAAAGGAAGTTAAAAACTTTGGTCCTCGAGTTGCGTTAGGTAATTTTATGAATTGTTTGCTTCAGAGAAAAAGTGGCACGGCTCTAGTTTGTTTTAGGTAATGAAGTAGCATTGGTTATCCGCGGTGCGTGGCGAACTTTGTTCTGCGCTATTACCGAAAGTTTTGTTTTTTATCGACTCCGGAAACTTTTAATGCTCGCGCCGGGGAAGTGCAATTATCGGGATATTCTAAATTGCAATATCACGGGTTTAGGAAGCAAATCAGAACAGGCGTTTCGGCGCAACTTGCCTAAACCAGCATTCGCGGGAACGGCGCGCGATATAAAAGTAATTTCATTTTATCGAACGGTCTTTATCGAGACAATTTATTTTTTTACCCGCAACAAAAGCCAACGTATCCCTATAGCGTCGGAGGAAGAGCCCGCTAGAGGAATACACGTTACGTTTCTGTTCCAGGAAACGAGATACTGTATCGCGATGAAACTGGAAATCTCCTGATCTATAATGTCACATCGAGGAAGCCGAGGAAAATCCTGGACTCGAGTAACAATGTGAGTACAACGTGTTTTCTTTCTGCTGAGCTGTGCTTTAAAAGAGATTACCTTCGCCGTGGTTGAAAAATAATCAGCCCCTTTGTAGATGAACGTTTCCACGAACGAAGAAACTATCGTGAACAATAACGTTCCGATCTCTGTTTCCAGGCACTGATATCTAGTTTTGATCATCAAGTGTCGGCCGATCGGAAGTACCTTCTCCTGGCCATCGATTACCAAAAGGTACGTTACTATTTATACAATATCTTCGAATTGAAATTTCCCCTCAGCTGGGATCGTCGCGAGAATGAAAAGTGCAATGCTATGTGACTTAGAATTTCGACCAGATTGACCGCGAAAATACCTCGCTCGATAGGCGTTCGATCGATACTCGCACCTGCCGGCCATTCACACTGGTCCACAAAGGTGGTCGAACGATGCACAATTTGCAGCGTGTACGCGAACACGCGTAGATAAATCGTAATAAAACGTCAACGAAATTGGATAAAGGGTCGAGCAAACTCGAAGAAGATGAACGGTGTCTCGCTCGATGAATTTAATTCGAGTTCTAGCCAAAGTTTCCCCTGTCGTCGAGCAAAACTGAGGATTCTGTTTTTCCAAGCCCCCTCATCTGCGAAGAGAAAATGGAGACTCTGTTCTCCAAACAGTTCCTTCGTTAATTCTAAGCCAGCTCTATATTCGACAAACCTGTTTCTTCTGTTCTCGGCATAATTTTCCTCGCTCGCGTAAACAGAGAATTTAATTTCGTGCGTGTTACATCGGCCATGTTCTTCGCATCGATCAAATTGTCGTTGCTTCTTGTCGGGGTACGTATTCGGTATCCGAGGCGAGAATAAAAGGGTCATCGCCCAGACGATATCACGGGGCAGTTGTTTTATCACCTGCGAAGTTTACATTTGCATGCAAACGAGTAGAATCAGTCGCGGAACGGGCACGTGGCTTTTTTATTTTCAGGGATGTGATCGTTCGAAATTCACCGGCTCGGTTGGAAAAACACCGTAACTCGAATTCGGTTTCGTTTCCATTTTTCTCATAACGCATGTCGGTTCGCTTGTACCCCTAACTCGATTATGATGCTCGTTAGTTCGAAATAACCGTGCCATTCGGCCCACTGCATATGGAGAGTGACAATTCGTGGTCTAATTTCTGTTTAATTCGACCAAGAAACGTAGGACGTTTCTTTTGGATCGTTGCAAATTAGTTAATCTGCAGGCTGCAAGATTTGACGAAATTTTATCTCGAGCGCGTGTGGATCGTCAAGTTTCGAAATTATATCGAAAGGCTGAAAATTGGCCTGGTATCGCGGATACACGCGTGGAGGGAGCTCTTCGCGACGCGAGTACATTTTGAGGATTTATCGAACGCATCGGTGGCCCAGTTCGGGACAGCAATATGCGAGAAAACGAGGTGGAAATTGCCAGCTTTAAATATTTCGTATACTTCTGTCAACGATAAAAGGTACTCCATTTTGTACGATCCACTGTATCATGCATAGATTGAAACGAAATATATCGAGTAGTGCAGGTCAACGATAAAGCGGTATATATTTTTAAGTAGTACAAGCAAATATATGCAGCCAATGGTACGTCCGGTCGAATCGTAATTCAATTATGAAACGACCATGAACGCGTTGATCGTTAATACAGGAGCCAGAGAGATGCTAAAAAGGGATGACAAAAAATTGTTCAGCAGAAAAATCGTGCAAAAGATTGGACGTTTTTATTCATTGTTATTCTTTACCAGCGATCCATACGTGAATTGTCGCCCGGTTCTATTAACGATTGTACGCAGATGGCAGGCAACCATTGGTCTTGAGGACATTCGTGCCGGCGATATTCTTGGAACACGTGTTCCCCAGCCATTCTGACTGCAGAATGCTGAAGCACGGCGTGCGTGGAGAAGCAGATACACGCTAAATACCATATAATACCTGACGTGCATAGTGCCTACGTAGGCGGCCGAGTATTCCGGGCCTGTGTGTTCCCAGCTTCCTGCTCTCCTCGCCATTCAACAGCACGCATAATCGACCAACCGATGGTACCACCCTGCACGCTTCTCGGCCCAATTGCATACATTATAGCCACTGTATCCTAAATCTCTTCTACCCTTCAGCCTCGTCTCCCAATTGCCCACTTATCTGTTCCTCACAGTATCGCTGTACCTCGAGTATCATCCTTCAATTCCTCTCCCCTCTATTCGTAGACACTGTTCGAATACCGCTTGATTATCCGGACAAATTTCGCCAGCTTGGCATTTTATCACGCTGCAGTACATGATAGAGGCAATTTAGCAAGAAATTTCTAATCGAATTTTCCTAATTTCTGCCACTTTATGAGCTTTTCATTCTCTACTGGTTTGTCACAATTTTTCATTTTTTTTTTTTAACGAACTAAAAGTTTCGCGAGCTTGAACCCTGCGTTATTTTCGGAGCACAAGGTCTCCTGTATTATCCTGTATAGATTTATTTTGGAATCACGTTTCGCCGGCTGCGTCCTTTCGCCGACCAGCTTCGCCAATACCGTCAGTCTCCCTTCATCCGGCGACCGTTCTCTTCTTTTCCTATTTGTGTGCATTTCGCCGTCACCAAACCCCGTTCTCCACTTCATCCACCGTTTCGGCTACATTTGTACGCGAACCGAGCCCCTCCTATCTGGCCTCCCTGTAGTGCAACGAACCGCGGACCACCCTGCAGCCTGTTGGACCGCCAAAGGGAGGGCCCAACCTGTCCTCCTGTCTCGCCTTCACGAACCCCCCGTAAACACGACACTTTGATGCAAGCGATACGAACCCCGATGTGCTTGGTATGATAGTTCCCGTTCGCCTGGTTGCAGGAATAGAGATGAGACTTTTTTATGCGGTTACAGAGAGACGTATATCACTGTGCCATCGATTGATCAATACGTCGCGCAAAATTTGTACAAATTAATTGCGCCGAAAGGCGTCGCAGACACTGTAACTCCCGACCGACTCGCCGAACTATCCACACAACAGATGCCGACCCGTCCTGAATCCCTGCTCGATCGAGCAATCCAGATCAGCGAAATGTCGTCCGAACCCTAATTATTCGAAGGTGGATTTGGCCTACAAAATCGAGGGGGAGTATCGTGCCCGGTGAGGAACTCGTCGTTCGCCGGCGAATCTTCGATCGCCTCGGGCCTCTATATCGCCGTCTTATCTTGCCAAAGGATTGACCCGTAACGAGGCCCCCCCGGAGCACTGTTCCCGCTTCTTGAAAGCCTCTTAATTCACGCCGGGACAGTAATTTTCAATGAGCCGCCCCGTTCCATTCCGATCCCCGACGACAAAAATTTCCAAACCGGCTGCTCGTTTCTTTCCGGCCCGTCGCGGCGAACTTTTATACCGGCCGACGCGCCACCGAGCCGGCTAATTTTCAGGCGTTTCAAAGTTTCGCCCCTTACGAGCCTCGCCCTCCCCGATATCGGCCGAAAGCGACGGAATTAAAAGGAAGCGCGACGAAGTGTAGTGGGCGCCGGTATTAGCGAGGGGAATTTGAAGGGGGTCGTATTTACGATATCGCCGCGTAATTGTGAGAAGCGGCTCATCGCCGAGAGCAGTCGGTCCCCGATGCGAAGCAGCTGCCGTTGAAATGCACGCGATCGGCGCAGCGGTTCTCAGCACGGGATCCTCGCGAATACTAATGCGGGCCGGGCCGATTCCGCTTTCTGTGCACGAGCCTCGACAGCCCTTCCCGTGGTCCTTTTGCTCGTTTTCCAATTGAAATTACGGCTCCTGGACGAGCGCGATGTCCGATTCTAGTGGCGTCCGCACCGATCCAATAGCGGTCTCCGAATTTTTGCGGTCTCGAGCGGATAAGTGGGTGAAACGCCACTCAGACGTTCGATACTTATTATTAGCGGGTGATTGTTATCGCGATTGACAGCTGGGTACGCGTTTTTGGCTGTCAGGCGAAATTGAGCGAAAAGCGTTTGGACTTTAGAGAAGTTTTAGGCAGATTCGTTTCGCAAGCATGCGCTGCCTTTTAATTCATATTTCGTTTGTTTCCATTGTTGATTTCTCTTTACCGCAATCGTAATCGGCGTCTCGGCAAATAGTTTCTATTTTTCTTAGTACTTCGGGACGAACATCACGGACGAGGAGTTTAGGGAGGCGTGGGTGGGCGCGGCATTACTAGCAAGCGATTAATCAAAGTGATTAATGCCGTCTCGCGCAGCAATTAATGCCTGTAATTAATGACAAATGTTATTACTATCGTCGAGTCACTTTGGGGGATAACAGCGACAATTGAGTGACTCGCGATACGAACAAAAGCGGTCTTTATTGATAAAATTATTCGCGTGCGCGTACGAAAATGATGAAATTACCCGTAGATGAAGTAACGCGAAACATTTCTATCCAGCTTTGAAGAAACATCGAGACCAATACGATTTATTTCACGCTGCGCCACTTCGCGCGTGTCGAAGACTATTTTCGTTCGACAAACCTTCGTCGATTAAGTGTCGTCTGATAGAAACGATTTTGCGGTCAGGTCGAGGTCGAGCAGGAATCGGGGCACGCGATTCGACGTCGGCGATCGGGCGTCGAAACGCCGAACAAACGGGCGCGCGTCGGTTCGAAAAATAATACTAATTGGACCGAGGGTAAATGCACAATGGTCGTCTAACGAATTTCCGCCTCGCGATCTGTGTACGCGTACGCGAGTTTGCTGATTATTGGAGTTTTCCACGTGGCGTTGGCGCAGACAGACACGGATTGAGATAGAGAAAACCGTGCGGAAGGGTGAAGGATCGCGTGCGGCGCAGGTGGGACACGGGCACAGCGCGACAGGGGAGAAAGGCAAGGTGCAAAAGGGAATATTGCTGTGCAGCCATCCGGCTTTTGCATCATTAGAGGATGCTACGCCTGTACGATAGCGTGTCGCGTTGCTGCCCGCATAATATGTACCTTCTGCATGCAGTTTTATTTTTTTCCCAGGCGCACGATGCGCGTTTAATGAAGTCACGGCGTCGCAGTTGAAACGTTCAAAGTGGAAAATCGGCCGCGTTTGCGATTCCTTCGCGTGAACGTCGCGACTTTCTGTCTTATTTCCCATTTCACCCGACAGTTTGTATTTTTTCCTCGCCGCTCGTTCTATCGGGAAGTAATTCATTCCGGCAATTAGTCAATTGCCACCGGCGACGCCGGTGGGCTCGGAAATTCCGGAAAATAATCCACGATTAAGAATATTCCTTCGGGCTATCCGATCTTTGGTACGGTTCCGAATTGGACAGAGTAACATTATTCCTCGTTGTCCAGCCTGGCCAATCTTTCGTCACTACAACTTATCGCTGTACGGGAAAAAAATGTCCAGCAGAACACATCGCGTCAGCAGCACGTAATGTACGCGTGATACGAGGATTTATCAGTGATTCTTTTGAATCAACATTCATCACCGCGTCCCGAAAACGATAAACGTTGCGCGCCGTTATAACGTAGCCAGGATAGAACACGATGTTTACACAATGCATTGTCACGTTTTTTGCGCGTCCAATAAATACCGCTGTACCTCTGCCATTAATCGTAACGTCGATCAGGTTGCAATAAATAAGGCGAGCTGAAAAGCGCACGGGAAAGAACGATTCACCGGAGCGTTAAATAATTCTGACCTTTCCGAATTATTTATAATCGCGCCGCGATTTGTTCCTGGAGTTTGCAAATTTATTTCGTACCCGCGACAGCCCGGATATTGTCATTGCTTAATCCACGTGCTCAAAAAAATGATCCGGAACTCACGATGGAGCCCCGGAGTTCGTTCAACAACCTGTGAGAACGAAGCGTCCTGTCGCAGATGTTTCCAAAGATGTGCATTAAGCTCGGGACTTCTTGTTGACGAGCAGACGGGGATGCTATAAAGCAGTGCGCCGCTCGTTCTTGAACGGTGACCATGAAGGTTTAATGCCGCTGGTCATCATGGCAGACGGCCGTGTTACGTATTCAACGTTCAACTGGACAGTAAAACCGGTGCCGTGGCCAGTGCTGGTGTATCGACCGAATTCTCGTTATCGTGGAAAATCGGCTGCAAATGACGCCATTTCGCTTCGAATTCGAAGCGAACACGTAGCGAATTCAGGCTGATGCGGACGACAGTTATTTCAGTTTTATGATTTCGAGAGTGTACGCCGGTCAATTGGACAAAATAGGGAATTTCGGAAGAAAATCGTTTTACGTTCACGACTTTTGTACGAGAAGGAAGTTAATGGATACTCGATGCTTGGTTCAATTTTACCAGCCACGATTTTCTAGGTGCAATAGCAGGTTTTATTTGTAGCGCGGAGAATTACCGCCCCTTCGTGGAGCAAGTGGAATGATGCAACGCGAATGACAGAGAGAAGGAGTATTTTCTTTAAGGACAAAGGGTGAACGCAAGTGTGTTACAGCTTACGCGAGGCCCAATTAATAAAATAAGCTGTTCAATTATTTCCCGTGCTTGTTAGAACTTGATTGAAAGGAAACGACCGAAAAATTGATCAGCCCTATCGCGTGGCAATCTAAAAAGAATCGATCGACCAAACAGAGGGGACAAGGAAAACGGGAAAATAATTTCATTTTACCCTTCGCGGAGAACTGGAGCAATGATTCCCAAGTGGCGCGGCGTGGCGGCCACGCAAACGGGAAAAAATTGTCCCATTAATTCACCGCAGGCTGGCTGATTAATTAATCATTACGTTTGCGGGACAGCGGCTGAATGAGCCGACGAGATTGAAAACGTGCAGGTGGTCTTGGTGTGCGCGCAGCAACAATAAACTATAGGAAACGGATGACCGATCAATTACCACGGAAACCCTTTGAAAGTGGCCACAAAGAACAACGTATATACTCGTCGCACGACCATGTATCGGAGGGTGAACGACAAGAAGCCTTTAACAAAATTCCGCTATGCGGCATCCCCATTAGAATGTCAACGCGATAGAACGACGCATCGGTTTCAACGGTGATCCCTAATGCTCTTCTGGTGCGAACGTCGCGAGCAATGAGTGCTCGAACGATTGAAGCAATGCACAGACACCCTTTCTTCTATTCTCCCTCGCCACTCTGTGTTTTACTTTCATTCTCCATTTTCCGATGCTGGAATTATTTGATCCCGGTTATTTACGATCCGCTGCTTTCTCGGTTGGAACCGATTTTCAATAATCGTTCGGTGATGAATTATCCACGGGGAACCAATGGAATTTCGTGTAATTCCTGGCCTGCTTTGATTCAACGCCCGACGAATTCGGCTTCGCCTAGCCCGCTCTGTATCTCTATTTACGTCGGGAAACATTTGAGGAGTTCGTTTGTTATGCAATATCGAGTCAATTGCCCGGATTTGATCCTGATAATGTTGTGACTCCGAGAGTTCGTTGAGCTCCAACGTTGGTTCTGCGGAGGGGATGGTAAGAGACGATTAAATGACTTGCCCGACTGAAAATTTATCTCGTATTGCAGGAATGGCGCAGATGATTATACGTTATACGTGTCACTGTATCTGCCGGTCCACTGTTTGTACACGGGTTTTCCCTATTTGCAAAAAGAACACGCAAGTGTGGTTGCAGTAGCTAAATTTTTCAATGTATTTATTCAATATTTATTCGGACAAGAATTGGCGGGCACGCCCGAGGGAATATTTGTACGGACTAGCAAATGTTCGCCTCCGAGTATTTGTAAAAATTCGTGCCTGCATATTTGTGAAATGCATCGCGAAATATTTGTAAAAGCTGTCTATATAGAAATATTTCTAAATTCGATCGGCGGACGCGCGTACATTTGTGATCAATAAATGCTTGGATTGGTTGCATTAGTTCCTGCTGATAATTTGCCCGCGGAGCGGACAAAAGCGTAGTTATTTCTCGGTCTGTCCTCAGAATTAATCAAATCTGATGCGCGAACGCACCGCCGCTGGCACGCAAGGCCGGCTACACAAGTCAATCTATCTCGAAGGCTCGACGCTGATTCTCCTTGCGGGCGTATCGTTGATCTCATCTACTGCCGGCGTTCTTGCTAATTATCTTCGCGCTCCGCTCTATGCTCTTGCTCGATTCACCCGGTCTTACCTTTGCCAGCTTTACCTTAGGCATCGCGAGGACATTCCAATCACGCCAGTCAATCAGCCGTTTGCGATCCTACGAGCTATTTACATTATTAGGGGGCTGTCGATCCTGCGGTTGCCGCGAGTTGCCTCATGGAACCTGATAATCAAGATCGGCGAGGCGGATATCTTCAGCGGCAATTCCGTAATGAAAGGCAACGCGTTGTTTACGGGGATTTGTTGCGACATTTTTGTTCGATTGAACAAAAATATAATATCACGCATACAGGAAGGGTTTCGTTTCACTCAACACTGAAGCAACGCGCTTCTTCGGTTGCACATCGTTTCTCCGTTGTTTTATATTCCTTCGACTGTCGTTTGCCATTGAAATTCTTACTCGCCTTCGATTTCCCCGCACTTTCACTCCTTTCCTCGTCCGTTACGCTCAACATAGGGCACGTACTTGACACAAGTCCATTCACTGCACGTACTTGACGCAAGTGAAATTCTAAATGGATCACAGGAACCTCTCACTCCGCGCACAATTTACGTTTCTAAACTAATCCACCGATGTTTACCGCTATTTTATTATCACGGCAACCAAACGCCGTCTCCGAAAATTCGTCTAACATGAACATTTGCGAAGGATTGCATAAGCTGGTCTTTTACCTTAGTCGTGTTCCGAAATAGCACCTCGTTCGTACAGAATAAATACGGTTTCCCCCCCCCCCCAGAAATATTGCGTTTCTGGAGGCGTACGGCGCGTTCGAATAATCAGGAAACCCGGCGGCAAATAGCGCAGCGACGCTCGCTCCGTGTTTGTTTGTTAGTCGCTTTCTATGGTGGCCACCGCGACATTTACATTCATTCACGGCAGAACGACTTATTGCGCTCGCCATACACGTTAGATTTATAGTCGACGCGTTTGCTTAGAGCTTTTTCACGCGGCTTTGAAAACCGACGGACCGACCGTTCTGTTTTGCTCGATTTTCAATTGAAACTAAACAGAAATACAGGACGGCCCGGGATGCTGAATGGCGGCGCAAGAAATCGACCGTTTCACCGGGCTAACGTTTCTCGCGTCTATTCTCATTGTGCCATTGACGTTTATTGTTTAATAAATTTTTGCGAAATTTATGGCCTTTGTCGTGCCCGCGAGGCGAATAAACGGGCGCGCGGCGTGTAATGAAAAAGGAATATCGTTTGGTTCTTTTTGTCGCACGATATTTCAACTCGGCCGAATGTATGTATTTTTCCAAACCGGAGCCGAAATATTTGATACGCGCGACGTTGTTTCGTCCGCGAGGACAGTTTACCTTTCGTGCCGGACAATTGTAATTGTCGCCGGTGCCTGCCCTTCCTCGACGTATTAATCATCCCGCCGAATGGTAATTTTTTGGGCGTCGAATCGTAACCTAGCATCAATTTAATTCACCGTCGGGCCGCTCTTGAGACGCATAATTAATTCGTAGCGACGACGTCCCCGTCCGGAATCGTGCAAGAAACGCTCGAGCGACACAGTGTATCGCGCGTTCATAGCCGGCAAAGATAAATTGCAGTTTTAGCTGTCCCGTGTTCTCCCCGCTAATGTATTCCGAGTCACTAAAAGGAAAGTTTATGGAATTAAAGGAGTTGCTCCGATGGGCGAGGTAACCGGGCAAGGATTAAACCGGCGAGAAGTAAACGTTACCGTTGCCGATCTGAAACTTTCCGCTTTTATTCACGATTAGGGAAGTCAGTCTCGCAGGGTGACTGGCTGGTTGGTTTGCGCGACCACGCTTAAGCCTGCCTCGCGAACTTCTGTAATCGTTCGAACAAACGGACCCCGGTGTTTCATTTCTCCAAGTTGCACGTGTTCGCGGCCCCCTCGATTCTCGATTTGCCCGGCGGTATGCGAACGATCGTGTCGAGACATTTAATATTAATTGGGGCGGTGCTTCCAACGACCGTGTAATTTATTTATCCGGGGGAAATGCGATGGTAATGATATGACCTGTATGGGTCAATCGGGGGATACTTCTACTTGTCAGCCTTCTACCTGGCCCCATTATTTTCCACTCGTGCAAAGATAGCTGTGTTTCATATTTTCATTGCGTGGAAATTTGCTGGTATTTCTTGGTTTCGCATACGGCTAGAATGCAACAGCAACGATATTCATGGCATAACAATATAATTATTATAAGTTCGGCGTATTATATGCTTCACTGCATGTAGTACCGAGCTGCGCATTGTTTCGATTCGATACGATACTCGAGATGAAGTGCGGTTCTTAGCTTCCCTCTCATCCCTCGTGAAAGCTTTCCCTGTTCTTTCTGAACAATACGGTCTCCTCTTCTGTTATAGCTTCGAGACTCTTAATTAAATCGCGCGGAGCGGTTGTGCAGTTTGATTGACGCCAATTAGCCGCCATGTCCACGGTAGCGCACAGATAATATTCCTTTGAATATTACCGCCAGGAGAGCCGACCGATCTCGGCGTTTAAAAATCGCGATCGAAATCCTTCCCCTCGCGGGAATTACGAAAAATATCGTTCCCTATTTCTGGAGTCGCAACCCCGCGACCTTCTTTTCCCCCTCGCGAGAGAAGGTTGCGAATCGTGCGGCGCTTCGAAATTTTCGAGAGAGGTTCTCGGCGCGAGGATTGAACGACGCCGAACGGGACGGCTTCGTCGAACGCGAGCGTAACGTGACGGCGCGCCGACAGGTGCGAGGAGCGTTTGAAAAATCGTCGATGGTTCGGGACCGACGAAGAAATTAATCCGGGACTTACACGTACGTCACAAGGGCGACGCGCGTCCCCTGGGCAATTCTCGTGATGCATTGCCAGCCGCAGCGCGCATATTGCCAGGCAGTTACAAAGGTGTCGAGAATATCGACCGTGCGCGTACGTAAGGTTTTTGGCACAGGCTGCCCGCTGAAATTGTACATTCCCCGCCGTCGAACCGTCTGAACCAGCGACTCTAGTTGCCGCATCGTGTGTCGAACGACCCGAAACGGAGTACACACCGCGCCAGTCGGTCATCAATTTTCGAATCTATTTATTCGCGATTACCTGAGAGACGCGCGAAGCCCGGTTCACTGCTCCTATCCGGCCTCACGCTCAGATGAACTCGTGCCGGGCTGACTTCGGTTGTTTACCGCGGCGTTACACTTTCTTGCGAGCCGACGGAGCAAGCTGTAACCGGCGACGGAGAGGCTCGCAAACTTCCAGGTTCATGTAAAGACGAGATTCGCGTGGGGAAAAAGTGGCGAACACTGACAGGAAGCCTCTATCAGTCAAGCGTGGAGTTTACGTTGGCCGAGAGTGGCCGAAGTTCTCCGGTTGTGCCGTTCGACGACGACGCTTAACCGTCTTCGCGTCGACGAAGTTGCCGTCGGTCCGCGATTGCGGTCCCAGCTAAACCAAAGATAGGAAACACAGGGAACTTTGTTAGTTCCATTTCGTCGTGATCTTTGCGCGGGGTTCGATGTCGCGATGAATCACGAACACGAACGTCCATAATTGTGTCCCCAATTAATCATTCGGTTCGTTCGGGTTTACTGTTATGCATAGCCGAGGGAATATCACGAATTTACCCGCGACATTTTAAAAGAACATTTTCGCAATATCAAGCCACGATGCAGAATTTAATTAAATTTTTTCCAAACTCTGAGCTATTACGGAACAGGTTCTTAAGATTTCTGGATGTTGCTCCTCTAAATTGCAGTCGTTTTGCGGCATTTACAGGGACTAGGTGAAAAGCCAGACGCGCGGCACGTAGAATATTACGTTAATTAGTTAATTCAGGTATTCGGCGGAGGGCGAGCTAAAAGTGCGGCGACAATCCCGCAAGCTCGTTTTAGGTCCCGGAATCTGATTAGTCGAAGTTGAATAATTCTGTGCCACGACCGTAGGGTACTTCACGTTTCTTGATAGTTCGACGCGTTTTTCTTAAATAACATTGCACAGAGGAATGAGCGGTCCAGGTGTATCGGTTTCCCTTTTTTGGGGATTTTATGATTTATGAATTAATTGAAAAATAAAATACGTCAACGAGAATACTGTTTCTCTGGTATTTTCGACGGATAATTTATTAATACAGTTGTTTTAATATTTGGCAGTACGGCATGGAAAATAATTTTTCCAGTGCAAAGTAATTTCATTTATAATTAACAAACGTATAATATAAATAATTACACGGAGAGTCGCAGCGTTCTACGTGCAGAGCACTTTCGGCTTTAAACTTGCCGCAAGTAGTGAAAGATGTAAAATTTCGTGCCGGTTATATTTTTACTCAAGAGCCGCGAAAAATCCCAGGGTTTCTAATTCATTTATTACCCATAGAAACGAGCGAAATTCTGGCCGCGCGAGTGTTTAGGGAAACCTTTCATTAAAAATGTGCGCAACGCGGTGCAATCGTGGAATCGAGGCTGCCGCTCGATATGCAAATACTATGTAAATAAAACGTGTCCGATTAAATGCATTCGTTCGTCAAAGTACGAATCGCGATCGTGGCAAAGGAGTGACTGTTTCTCGTTTGTCCGTTTATCTTTCGCGGGTCGCACGGGACGACGCACATTAAATATCGTCGACGATTAAAGGGTTACGAGGTTCATCGAGAACTCTGCGAACGTTTCGTTGGGCGAATAAATTCCTCTTTCAACACTCCATGGAGGCCTACGATTCAAATCTCCGAATGGATGGGAAACACGCGACGGTCTTTATTATACGCGAAATGATGCATGAAACGCGAAAGCTCGGCCAGAAATCATAAAGGATCAAGCGTAATGGCGTTTCGCGTGGAATTAATTATTCGAACGCAACGAGCAAGCGCGCGATCCTTCCGCTCCCATCGGTTTTCGGTCGCAATGTTTCCCGAGGCTTTTAATACTTCGCCCGAGTGCTAAGCTCGGTTCTTTACAAACGAACTTCGCCGTGCAGATACTGTGTGTTCGAAGTTTCGTTAAGGTTAAGAAGTTGGGTGAACAAAGTTGAACGCAAATTGTGCAACGACGACACGACAGTATCAGGAAACGTTTATCGAGGAGTTTGTATTAAATTTCGAGCGCGCAGACGGAAGGTATCCGCGCACGTTTAAATTCGGCTGGAGAATTTGCCGCTCGTTTCTTCCTGCTCCTCGATTTGATCAAAAATAGCGGACCGCGAGAACGTGGTTCGGGGGACGGGGATTCGCCCGAAAAACCTTTAGAAAGCTGAGTATGACTTTGAAGCATTGGAAGTTTTGTCACGCTAAAGTTGCCGTGGAAAAAAGGCCAGAGAGCACCAGCAGGAAAATGATGGCAGTTAATAAATAATACGCAGGCCGTCCATTTTCCTCTGGCTGCATACATTGTGCGAGAGATATATAGCAGCTACATGTCTCCCATCGCCCCGTGAAAAATTCACGGATTATGTACTTCGATCTGGCTGATCCTGAGATATTCAAAAACCGGGACGCAGTTAACCATTTTTCCGTCCGTACTTTCTCGCTCCCATTTTCATATCAAAATTCGCGTTTCGTTTATTTCATAGAGAAGGAACGAAACGATATCTGTACTCCATTTCGGGGCGTTGCTGCAATTTGTCGCGCGTAAATATCATCTTATCTGAATTCAATCGTGACCGCTGTTTATAATTCGGTGGCGGTCTTCTTCACTGCAAAGAAACAGCGGACCGGCGAGAAGTTATCAATGGCGGAGCGTGTTTCACGTGAAACCAATTACCATCGTCATGCGATCCTTCATCCTACGGAATTCCTTTAGTATACTTCGAGATTCGTGCGACCGCGGTCCGCGCGAGACTAATTGCCCCGCTCATGCGAGCCCCACGAATCACTATTATTTCTGCTCGAACCTTGCCTACCAAATTTTCCACCAATTTCATGCCAGATACGCGAATTCGAGCAAATGCCACTCGTTGGTAATCTCGGTAAGAGAAACATGGATTACTCGCGCGCAAGGCAGCTTTGAATGGAATATTGACGAGGGTGGGTATTCACGAATATCGTGTCTCTTTTTATGTACCATTTATTTTAATCAGCCCCGGTCTAATTTCATTCGAGAGATGTCTTCGCAGAGTCATATATTCATTAGTATACACATTCCTAGTACAGGAACGCTGGTTGTAATCATAGCCTAATTGTAAATAACTGTTTTATACAATGATCTTATAGGTTTCGAAAATTTGTCCATACTGTTGCTGTCGGAAATCCAATACGAACGGGAACAGGTCTACATAAAAATACCACGCATCTTTTATGTCAGCTTAAGTTCGACGTCCCTTGAACACGACTAATTACTACCAAATTACTGGGCTCGAATAAATCAGGGTCATCCCAATTGGGAGACGACAAAAGTAGCTGTTCGGCGTGTTCGTTGCAGGCATCAGTGCGATTCCGCGTTTCTGTTAATCTTGCATGAAGCCCATTAACGTGTACACTGCACTGGGAATCGGATTGGCGAATGCAGTGGGAGCTGATTATGATAATGAATAGCCCATGGCAATCTCGAGTGCGCGGTCCCGATCTCGAGACAGATGCTTCGTTAGTCATCAAACTGGCACGCTAACGATATCGATTTTGCCCTGTGTCACGAGTTTCGCCGGGAATTCAAGATGAAATTAAAAATTAACCAACGACGCGGCTTCCAACGTTTCGCGTTTCTTTCTCGTTTCGCAGGATGTTATCGCCGCGGGCACGGTCCGGTCCGTTTAATTAATTCCGCGGCTCTCGATGCTTTGTCCGAGGACCACGAGGGGTACAAATTTTTATCCGTTTCGCGTTATTTGGAAAGTTAAGAAAGTTTCGCGCGGATAGCCGGCCTCTTCTCTACATTCGTTCCACAAATTCCACGGGAATTGTCGGAGATCTCGCGTTAGCTCGCCTGACTGCAATTAAAACGACGCGTACGTGGTACACCGGCACACCGGTGCGTTTTTCCGATTCGTCGTTCCAGGCACGTGTTCCTCTGCCAGAGTCGATCGTTCGGCGCAGAATTTGGAAATATTCGCCGACAGAATGGCTGCCATGGTCCTCCAAAGAGTCGCCGCGACTCGATTATTTTCGCTCGCTTCCAGCTTCGAGAGAAACGGAAAAGCTTTCCATCGCTTGCTCCATTAAATTCCGTTTTATAGCGAAAATTGTTGCACATATTTTCTATCAATTTCCCCTTTAGCTTCGTTCCTTCTGAGAAATATATGCGTGGTAAAATTTGAAAAATTCGCCCGACGGGGGGAAACTTTTTCAAGCTTCTCGAAGTATAATCCTGAAATAATGGCCGGCGATGCAAATTTCCAAGACGGCTGCCGAATCTCAGCCGCTGAAAAATACGGACAGGATCCCCTTGGTGCTGATAAGGGGTTCGTTCGTGTGCCGGGCACTTCTTGATTTACATTGGCCCAGTTCGTTTGAATTTCTGACCGGCTGCACCAAATCACGTCGGAACTATAAGTGCAGCCTTCCCTATTCAAAGGTACGGTCCTCTCCGTTCGCCCTCGTGTATCGTCCTTAATCCCCGGCAACTCCAACTGCATTAGGGACTGATTCTTAACTTATTGGAATCGATACTACCGTCGCGTCGTCCCGCTGGAAATTTATTCGCTTACTTGGTAGCACGAAGCATCGGGCCGCTCGAAACTGCTAAAGGATCTCCGATATATTTCCCCAAATTGGTCGCGTTTAGAAAACTAGGATTATAGAGCCAGTACTTTCGTGCAATAATCGTCACGAAAAATTTGTCCCCCTATCTCTAATATCTTTTTCACGCCGCCTCTGCGACACAATTAATGGTGTAAAAAAATATTCGTCGACGATGTCGCGCCGAACTACCGTCGATTGGACGAATTAAAATCATCATTCTCTATTCGAGGCACCGCGGAACGATTTCCGTGAAAGGCTTTCTCCGTAGCTGTCAATCGCATGACAAACTTGTCGACGATATCATCGCGCCCGATTGTTTCCAACAAAAGGGAAACAATTTTCACGCGTCGAGCTTCGTATAGTAGGGGAAAGGCAGTAGCCAGATATCGCAAGTGGTGGTTTACATGTAAAGCGTTAACCCAGATCGCTATAGTTTCGTCAGGATTGCTGAATAGATCGTTTCGTTTCATCCAGGCACGCGGTTACCTTGTGAATCGGTTCAATTCAACGATTGCCTATAAAAGCGACAAAATGTCGCAGAACGTGGGCGTGCACAACAGATCCCTCGGTGATTCTCCGCGAAATCATCGTTCGACCCGGTCTCGATATCGATTTTCAAGGAATATCGGCGGTCCCTTAACTTTGTCCACCTCGACGACGAAAATGCAATCCACGGGAACGTTTGCGTCGAGTAATTCGAAAGAATCCGATTCTTCCCGCATTTCGATGGATCCTTTCGTTTCCGTTGTCGATTCTTTGTACGTAGAATGCTGACCAAAATGGTGCTTGCGACGAGATCGATTTTTCTGTAGAATAATGGAACGGCGTGGTCGAAACTCTGCTGACTTTGAACGAACGTGATTTATTCGTTTCGCCGCTTGGCGCCGACAACAAACGAGCAATTAACCAACAACCGTGCGGTTGTTTGGCCGGGTACAAGTTTTAGAATGTATGCGTTCAATCTTCGCTTGGTACCCGTAGAGCGAAAACTAAGCAATATTAATTTGCCGACGTGTGCTTATCGGAGGTAAATTTTGGTTCGACTTTTTGGACGGAAGAAGGAAATGGAATCGCGTCGATGATTGAACAACGACGAGACGTATCGGCGGCGTCACCGGTGCAAATAAATAATTAGGAAAGCACTATACATTCATTTCTAACTTCAACTGATACGCGGGCTGAGTGGGATGGATTTTATCCCCTGCCGGCGACACCGGTGACAAATAAATAAATTACGAACTGTGCACGGTACATTGATCTTTGGTTTCAACCGATTCAACATACCAACTTCATTCCCGGCGTAAAGCGGCCGGGTAAATAAATTATCGGCGAACGGTGACACGAATGAAATTCATTATCGATCCCCGCGGGAGAATTCGAAGGAATTTCCGTTCAGAATAGGCGGCCGTCGACATTGCACGTTATCGTTGTTCCTTGCCTGTGCTAACGATGAATATTTGTTCAGGGGTTGCCTTTCATGCGGACGTTGTGCATTCTTCATCGACACTTTCGAGTATTGCGAATCCAATTTCTTAAGCTTCGCTCCTTCGATCGATGCAATTGGAAAATTCAATCTCGACTGTTGTTACGCAGTTATTGTCCGAGTTTCTTGATCTAGACGTGAATCGATTTAAATGATTCAATCGTCCAAATTTAAATCCGCTAATCGATTTCAATCTCATGCTTCTTTTACGCAGAACAAACGTCAAATTGCCGAACTCCACGGACTTCTGCTAGTCAGATTAATAATCAACGCAAACTCGAAACGATGTTTACATATAGTAGCATTTACATCGCATCTGCTGATTAATCGACAACGATGGAAATCGGCCATAGGTAATCAGCCCCATCGTATCGTCAAATAGCCGAAAATTGGCTCGCGAAACGCGAACGGGGAAAGCACACAATAACAGAATCAGATGAAAAACGGGCGGGGACGTATTTATCGCGTAACCCCGATTTCATCCTCGCGAGCTATGAATTCTGCACGTTGAATACGCGTTGCATTATGTATCCTGGGAATGTGCAAACACGGCGGACAGAATTGTCCGCAATTATTGCGATTTAATGCGACGCCTTGAATAAAACATCCACGTCTAATTACCGCGCTACCAAGCGTCAATTATTTACGATTAAAACGAAATCGAAATGGAACTAATAGAGATACGGTTGATCTGTCTGAGGATCAAGCAGTAATATATATATTTAAACGTGGAATTTCATGCTGCGTCCTTCGGTTTCATTTCAGCACCGGCTCTGTTCCGGCTTTGTTAGTCAAATCTGCGGATAAATTTCTGCCGATAAGTGTGATATTTATATTCGACGAGCATGACTTTATTATCCTGGAAAGTATTCATTAAATTGCGCATAAATTAGTTGCGAAAATCGGGGAAAATAAAATTTTCTCTCACGTTCATAGCACTGTTTACATTGAACTGATTGCATAATTCTCTTATCCCCGGATTTTATCGAGATATCAGAGGAATTATTTTACATGTTTAACCTGGATCCCGTTCGCGGGAAATATTCTTTAAAAAAGAAAAACAATTTTACGCGTTTGCCGAATAAATTTCGTGCACATACTTTATTGCGAAACGGCAATAGTTGAATGAGAATATTCATTTTCGTTGATTCGACGTCCGGTATTTTATGGGGGGTGGGTTTAGGGTATTCGCATTCACGGTTAAACGGGAGTGTAATCGAGTGACTAGCGTTAGCGAAATGTTAACTTCGCGTCGAGGGAACCGGGAATGGAAGTGGCTGGTTGAACAAGCTTGCCGCAAAAACGCAGTTGCCTCAGAGAAGATTCCCCAGGCCTTGGCGGAAAGCAAGAAAATTAGCCACCAGAGGAAAAACCTTGGTCAAAGCTACAAGGAAAATTGCGTCGATCCCTTTCGGGGAATTTTCAATGGGCTTTTCCGCTTGCTAGATTCATGGTCCTTCTCCAAAACGTTTAATACTATTTTGTGTATTCTCTTGTTGACTCGAAAAACGTTTTGTTAGAGATTTCGAATTCGAAGGAGCACCGACTATTTGACAAATTCGTCGAAGCATAATTGGGACGTTCGATACTCAGCTTTATGTGCAATTACAATTTTTTACCTGACCATATTTCATCCCCATTCAATCTCACCACACTCGTTCTGCAAATATTTCAAAATCACTCCTCGCGCGTCGCTATTTATTCTCGGCCGTTCAATAATACCGCCGCTATATTTCCGGGATTCTCTTACACAAGAGCAGTTCGCTTTCGTTTTCCTTTTTTTCTGTATCGCCTGGCCGAATCATCCCTCCGCCCCACCAAAAACAGGTTCAAGACCCGCGGCATATAATTTCCACCGGTCCCCCGGTCCTAAGAACATAGAGATAAAGTTGCCGGGGGTAGATGCAAATTAGATGGAAAAGTAAGGACAAGCGGGCGGTTCGCGCGTAACGCCAGTATTTGGAGCACGCATTTGGAAACGAGCCAAAGTGCACGGATTACGTTGTGTTTTAAATCGCGCTTTTATTATCCCGTCGCAGCAATTAACTCGTTTTCGACGGGGCGCCCGACAAAGTGTTGCGCTATTCCTCGCGCTATTTATTTAGGCACCCGTCGATATTATCCTGCCCGCGACACGATCGTCGGTCGAGGGATACCCGCGTGTAGTCGCAATAATCTCGGCCATTAATCTATTCGCGCGAAAGGATCGTCCGTCGGACACGATAAAGCATCAGCAACGGGGAGGCGTTTCGAAACAACATTTTTATTTATCGCTCCGTCGGCGTATCGATCGCCGCGGCGACGGGGCACGCTGAAAATTTCAACGCTTTCTATCGGGGCCCCCTGATTTATTTCAAGAACTACCAACCGCCCCCCTCGCCGGCAACTGTATGAGCCACTTCAGTTGGAATGCTGCCAGCCGAACTGAATAGCCGTTGGCTCGCCTCTGGGAAATTAAGTGTGTACACGGAAAAACGTGCGAAACCAAAAATGTCGCGCCTACCGACACGGCCGGCACTTGTGCTTCCCGTGGAAACGCTTAATGGACCGGGATCGGTCGATCTCTCGAGCCATCGGCGCGGAAGCCCGCTGAAAGCGAGGAGAAAAACATTTGCCCGGGCTGGACACCGTTCAAGGGGATAATATATCGAATTATTGCACGGGGATATTTTATCGCGAATCCTCTGTTTCACCGTTCCTCTTTGATCTTTAATTATTTGTCCCGCTAATTATTTACACGAGTCTCGATTTACCGCTGAAGAATTTTCATAGATCCCCCCGCCCTCGTGTTTTGTATCCATTTTAGAACGAATTAACAAACTAACAATGCATAGATAAGTAAGAATGATTGTTCGCATCGATATCGCGAGAAGTGCGCTCGCTTCGTTGGTGATTCCTTTTTCCCCGTTTATGTTTCATCAAATCGAGCTTTAACGGTGTTACTCCCGGTTTTCCGACCAACTGTATTTCTGACCCAGATTTGCCACTTCGCCCAGCAGCAGCGAACAATAAGGCATGTATATTTATGAGTTACGTTGCGCCGCGATTCCTCGCGGTAAGAAGCTGAACTCTGAACTTCGTTCGGGGCGAACCGAGCTTACCGTGCGATAGACAACCGAGTTGTTTTTTTTTAACGAGCTTCCATCGGTCGGCGTAATGTATTTAGGATTGTTCTGTTGTGCGAACGCGGGCGAAAATTGGCGAAACGTACGCGGGAATGGCAGGGAAAACCGAATTGCGGACCGATCGCTGGGAAATTCGTCGTTGTTTTCCCTTTTTCTCCGACGGATCACCAGTTATTATTAATGCAGAGCGCAATTTGCATCTGGCGGCCGGCAATTGGCGTTATTAAACGATACGTACCGGCGTACCCGATCTAAATTGCTATTCCCGCGATATTACTCGTTAAACGCAGTTACCAGCATGTGTAAACGTAATTCGTTCCGTCTGGTTGGAAAGAAAAACGCGTAAAACGAAGACGGTCGTCCATTGACGATGGTGGACGAGAATTTTTATATCCTATTTATATACTACTCCGAAACCGATGCGACTTTGATTGACAATATCAATTCGTTGAACTTTCAATTCGAAGGTTTCTAGGAATTGGATGTATCTCGAATTGGACGTATTTAACTATTGATATTATTACAGCTATATCGGTCGCGAAACATTTCACGTTTACAATTAATTCAATTTTAATTGTCCATCCTGTTATTTCTTTGTTCCTCTTGCAGAAGCTTTCAAAGTGTTTCGCCTTTTCTATCTACACGATTAGTGGTATTTCGTTTCCACCACCCCCGCAGTTCAGTTCTCGAACGCTTTGCTTAGAAATATAATCGTGCTTTCTCCCAACACACCGCGGCGTTTCGAGAACAGCCAACGGGGATTTCCTTATCGTCCACCGTAAAAATGTGCGTTTTTCCGCGCACGGGAATTCCTCTGTCGCGATTTTCGCGTCGTTCCCAAGCTCGGTTGGGCGGTAAACAAATTTTATCATTTAATCGTGCCGCGACGGTCGCTTAGCATGAGCAAAACGCCGCGGAAATTTATTCGTTTAGTCACAATTGCCCGCCTCGTATTCCGGCCGAGCGCCGCCATCGATAACGCCGCACAGAATAATTATTTGTTGAGGGTCGTGCGTTAAATAAAATTTCATCCGCGGCCACATTTTCCCTAACGAACGGCAAACACCTCTGGCCGGCGGGCATAAACTTTTCTCGAACTTTGATTATCATACATTTTTCGCGATGCTAATGCCCCCCCCCCCCCCCCCCCCCCCCCCCCCCCCAGTGATTCACAGTTTACCTGCACGCGCTCGTTGAACATTCCGGCACCGTGGAATTTTTTATCCGGCATGAAACTTCAACGAGTCGCACAGGGGAATCTCGTGAGGGGTGGGGGGGGTCGAAGAAACGACCACGTGAAAATTCCTTGCCAAGCGTGCTGCATTTTTTAGCTAAGCGGCGAAACATTAATTCGCAGTGATCCGCTGCGCTCGGATTTTTCAGCCGGACCTCGAACGGAATGCACGGTGTACAAATATCGATCGAAACGTATTAAAAGATTGCAAAACGAACGGACGTAATATTTTTCGCTGCCAGATCCGTCGATACGCGAACGTCGCCCGACGATATTTTGCATGTTTTCTCGAATATTTCTTTCGACGCGAAATGGTGTGCTTCCGACGCGGTTCTATCCGTTTCGCAGCGGCGGAAACCGAAAAGTGGAACGCACTTGCGGCGCGATAACTGCGGCGTTAACTTGTCCGCGCTTGATCGTTCCAAAGCGTGGCTCGACACATTTTCACCAAGAATGCAAAAAATTCCATACTCTACTCATCCCGATTCACCTGGCGGACGATGAATTAAAAATGGAAGAACGAGGAACAAGGGAGGAATCATTTTTCTCCTCTCTTCGCGTGAACTCAACAATTTTAGTTCGCCACTGAATTGGTTCTATTTTATCGGCGAACTGAACATCTGCCGTCTGGAAAGTTGGAATTTACGATGCGTCTCAGTAGAAACGGGAAACAGTTTCCTGCTCGTTTGCCAGCATATGTTAATTCGAAAGTTTTTCATTTCGCTTTCGAGAAAACGTGTACAATTTTTTTTTTTTTTACGGAATCGCTGTTTGATACATCTTTGATCTATGACGGACATATATGGCCGTTTCGAACCGCGCGACACTCTTTGGAACTTGTTGGATCTCCGGGGACCTTTTGAAGTTTCCACGGTTCGAAGGATCTCTCGAGGTTCTCCATGGATATCCAACAGTTTCTCGGATTTCCCGCGATTCCTCGAAATTCCTTGGATCTCCAAGGATCTCTCGAGTTTCCTCCAATCTCTCAGGGTTTCTCGAAACTCCCCCAGTTCCTTGTATCTCGAGGGATTTCCTGGCGTTCCCTTGGATTCTTGGACCCAGGCCCTTCGGATCTCTTCGATCGCCCTGGCCAAGTAACAAGAGCATAAATATCTTCGCATTAACAAACCAGGTTCGTAATTTCTAAGTACGCTGCGTTTCAATCGACTCTGCGTGCATCGATAGTACACGTACTTCGCAAACGGTAATTAGCAAAGGTGGCCCGGTAAATTGTAAATGTATTTAAATCGTATTGAAACAAAATACGTCGAGCGAAATGTAATTATTATACTTTCCACGTTATTAATTAATAATAATTTAATTAATAATTATTACATTTTATAATAATTACATTCGATAAACTGGATTGCACACTGCGCCGATGCAGTAAATAGGAAGTTATTTGCACGGATAATCGTATAAATAATGCGTGCAACATTCACTTGTTACGTAATTCTCCTTGCTACTGTTGCAACAGCGACGTAACAAACACTTCATTTTCATCGGTCTTATTGTTATTATTATTTCGCGGAATTTATAGAAGCAGCCACCAGTTAAACCTTAACGCACGATAGTCGTTGGTCGGTCTGAAATTAGAGGCGAGGAAAGTTTTGCACGTACAGACGTTTGTATTACAATAGAACGGGCCAGGATGCTGGTACGTGAAACACGTGAGTTGTGGTTATGCAGTATGCGGGCATGCGAATAACCCGAGGCAAGATTGGCTCGCGAGTCTCCCATCGAATGGTACGTTTGTTATAACGATCATGCGAAATGAACCGACCGAATTCCCCTGCGAGTCGAGCACCTCCTTAGAACGACTTTAACCTACACCCCGTGGTGATTTTCCACGCCGTTTATTGTCCCAACGGGGAGATCAGAGAATTTTCCCCGTAAATTCAGGTGTATTCAATTTTCTAACGACCCCGGGCTCCATAGCTAAAGTGTCCGAGGAGATGTTGGAATTTTTCAAGGAGAATTCTTTAAATAATTTCTACACGACCTTGCTGATATACTAAAATAATTAGGAAGAATATTACATCCCCTACGGTGAACTACGGTAACTGTTACAAGTATCGTAATACTTCTATCGAGTATTCACGCGTATTTCTATTTCTGTAACAATGTGTCCGATTTTCGTTCCACACCTGTCCCATAATTCAGCGACAATTAGAGATTGCCTATTTAGCGGCAATAAAAATTAGCTCGGCTACTCCCCTATCGGATGTAGGAAATACTAAATCTTAGCTCACGAAACGTGTCGCTGGGTAGCGTGCAGTGAACGGCGTGCACGCATCAACGAGAACGGGGTTGTTCGATTATTTTTTTGCCCCAGGCGCGGCGGTGCGTGCAATTACACGGGACGCGTGCCTACCTGTCGAGACAATTAAGCCTAAATCGGGACGGCACGAGAGTTCTCGTGATCCGTGCATAATGGACGGAATTGGCGCAACGATCACGGGAACCCTCCGTGTCCCGTGTGAACCGTTTAGACAGCGGCATGTAAAGCAATTATTATCTTTGCACATCAAATGTTGTTGTGCAGTAATGCGCATACGCTCGGCGTACCGTTTCGACAACGATGTTTGACAATGTCGGGACTGCTCGGAAATCGTCCACCGATTTACCATATTATCGTTTCGGGGGGATTCCAGTCGGCCGGCAGGACGGAAAGACGAAATTGTATTCGACACGCGACATCCTTATTTTTACCCGTGACCCGGTTATCGCGGATCCCTTTTTTTTAACGGCATTGTTACCGGGTGGCAGGCGGAAATTGAACGATAATTCATTGAAACGCCGCTGGCGGCCGGGTCTCGCCGGTCATTCATCATTCGTAATGGTGTTTCGAGGTGGAAGTCTTTAGCGTACGATACACCGCGATATAATCGCCTTTCGACGAGGATATTGCCACGGGATACCTGTGCACTTAATGTCGCATGGATGTAAGAACATTGTAACGCACGATCACGAATAACGCAAATAGCTTCGTTGCGATAGAGAAATAATGCACACAGTTGCGTTGGTTTAGCGACGAAAGAAGACGCGACTACGCAGACCATTTAACGAAGCAATAATCTACAAGAAAATTCACCATTCCAAGAGACCTGCGAGAACACTGAGATCCCACTTGCGTCGAATATTTTTCGCGAATTCAATGCACAGAATAAAATGCGCCTCCTCCGGGCCGCCCGTTCCAATATCGTCGAGTAAACGTATTAAAAATCGTGCCGTCATGTCGGACCGATTCCGCTCCGAAATGCTCGATCTCTTGCTTGTCCAAAAAGGATCCTCCCTGCTTTTACGTCTTTGATCCCACGGTCAATCGCGTTCGAACCGTTCGCTCGCGACGTACAATTGCTCGTTTCGGCGTTCAGGAGGACCGGGGGAAATAGTAAGTCGCTTGTTTGCGAATCGCAAGTATCGATGCGTCAGGCAATAGAATCGCGACGACGCCTCGGGCGATCGTTTTTGTCGATGGAAGCGTAAACATGACCGCGGAATCGAATCGGTCCCGATATCTGCGAGAGATTTATTGGCCCGGATCCTTTGTGCAACGGCGTCTCGACGCTCGGCGTCGCGACGATACTCAGCGGCGAGCTTTCGGCAAGTGTCCGTGGGAGAACGAGCGCGAGAGTGTGCTCGGTCTTTGGAATATGAAAATGGTTCTGCTAATGGACGGAGAATCCATGTTGGAGAATGGCTGCGGGATTATCCGAATATTTATTGCAACAGTATTCTTTTCCTCTTTTTATAGACACGCTGAAATCCTTGGAACTTTAGTCTGGAATATTTAGCGTATAACAGTGGGGCCGGGCCGTTGCTTTTTATACTTGGTAGTTTTCATTGAACAGCAGTGAAACTCGATGGAGTGCAATTTTTTAATTTTCGGGATAGATTTTATTGAATATAGAAGTTTCAGCCTGGCATCGCTGTTATGTTATAATTGCAGCGTGGGGCTTTCGAACATTTTCAGTAATGCCATAAAATAATGGACTCCGTTGGGAGGTGCGAACAATAGCAGGGTATTAATTGGAAATGAAAATTTTGTTCAGCTTATTGTTAGAAAGTTGGCAGCGTATAGGAATTTAATATTGCAAATTTCCACTTATTCTTGTCACACACACTAACGAGTGTTGTAAACACCTTGTCGGTGTTCTATTTTATTTGCCTCGGAATTTTTAATTCAGATATTTTATACCGAGCCGGCACCGAGAGAAAGAATTGCTTAATTCACGCCGCTTTATCGCTGCGATGCCGAACGTCGTGTCTGTGTAGCGCAGTAAAAACTTGAGTGTAATTTTAAAACAAATAAACCAAGCATTCCTGCGATGTATCTTTCATTACAGCGTGGAAGTTTAAACCCGTATATTTAATATACAGTGGCACAATAGGAACGTTCTACCCAGGTTTAAGTTAGGGTGGAATTTCTGGCCGCTTTCTTCGAGCTCGTCCTCGAGGGTTGACGAGCTGGGCGGTTTCTTGAATTTTGCATAAGCTCGCCGGCACGCGGATATACAACACGGAAGAGGCTTCGTACGTCCCTGTTTCGGACGAGCCAACCCATAATTTCCCCCGTTCATATCCTCCCAAGGGTCGCCGTTCTTCTGGTTTCGGGGGTGCGTCGGTGTTTACCAAAGAATGGAGAGATGTTTCGAGACCTCCGTGTCTTAATTAGAATCGTGGAGCTTTTTCTCGTCGCGAAGGTAGCAAAGTAAGGCGAAGCGGAGAGTGATAGAAATTGTGAATCTTGAAACGAAATACGAAATCGCCACTCTGCTGCATACGAACGCGGATACTTTACTTTCTACGGAAGAGAAAAGTTACCGCGCCACTTTATCCCAGCTTCATCGAAGCTCGACGCTCATCGAAGTTTTATGCATGCATTCTATTAGGGAAACGTTGGCCGACTGTTTATCTTCGACGGAGCTTAGTTCGCGGTTAAATTACTCCCAAAGTGGTAATGTTAACAATATCACATGTTGCGTAAAGTGGCGAGGAAATGTTATCCTCCAGTTATACGCAGTACAGTATCCCTTATGGGTATGTAATAGCATGGCTCTCTGGTAAAGGAGGTGGGATTATCGTATCGACGTATTTGTTAGTTAAATGAGGGGCCGCGAGCGAACCTCGTTATCGTGTATTACGCGGTTAAAGAAACTCAATTTCACCACTCGTTGAACTCACGATTGCTTCTCTCGCGTACCGACGTTTCTTTACTATCCCGATGCCGCTGTACTTCCGCGAGTTGATCGTTCGAATTTGTCAAACGGGACAGCCGGTCGACAAATCCTTGACTCGTTACCGAAATACCCTTGGCTCGTTTGAACGATTTCCCACGCGCTCATCCCCGATTCTTTTTGTCCCATTTTCGTTCTTCCGCGAAACGTGGGGGCGGCATAGAAACGCGAGCGAGATGCGAGAAACAGCGTGGTCGATTTTTCCAAATAACAACGACGTTGCCCGGTGAACGTTCGACGAAGATCCCTTTTGCATTTCCAACAGGCCGCTGTTCGGACAGCGTTTTATCCGCCGGCTGGGGAAGGATCCCGTTTCGCGATTGTTTTCCCCGTCGGCCGATGACGATTGTTGCGATAAAAAGTTCGGAGCGGACGCACTTGACATAGATTGAACTTCGAAAAAGGAAAAGAAGAAGAAGAAAGTCAATCTCTGGGTCTCTACTTCGTTCGGGCGTTTTCGTTGTCAACCAAAACTCGCCACGGTCAACGTTTCAGCTCGTTCAAAGTATTGTTTCTTCGACGCGAAATGGAGGGCGATTAGTCGCGGTAACCAGGTGCGATTAACCCAGACGTATCGCGCGATTCGTTGCCCGTGAAAACGGAGCGATCTCGGCGCGCTAGTTAAACGCAACCGAATCATCGGCCGCTTAATTAATAGACTTTGTTCCGCGCGTCGGCGTACGATGCACAGGGATCGTAGCGTAGGGGTGGTTTTAAAAGCGTGCGACGGTTCTCGCGGGCTGACGCACGCGTGCACGTGAAACCAGACGCGAAGCTGCGAATGCGTAATCGAAGTCGTAAACGCAATTACGCGAAAATAACCGCAGCGGTGGTTACGTCTTGTGCGTTCACTAGGACAGTATTGATCTTCTGCGTATATTTCCCGTCCCCTCCATCCCCTTGCTGCCTCTTCCCCGCCGCTCTCTGTACACCTCTGCGTACGGTCGCCGTACGTATTATCATTCTCTCGGCCGTTTGGTTTATGGAATTGCCACTTTTCCAGCGACGCGACGCGCCGGGGCAATTAATTAGCCCTGAGAGAAATTAGTCGCAGGTTGCGGCGGGCGGTGGTGAAAGGGCGAGTTAAATTAAAATCGTGGCCGAGACGGGCGGAAATTTCCCTTTACGTTTTTCGACAACGCTCCTTTGGCCGAGCTTCTTGCGCGTTTATCCAGGGGATGAATTAGTTTCGTTTTATGGTAGCTCGTCCGGCGTCGACCGGTGAATGTTTCACGGGAGATAAGAAGATGATACACGGAGGATCGTTCATTTGTCCTCTTGCGAGATCGTTCAAGATGAAAATTGGGGGGGGGGGGGGGGGGGGGGGGGACAGCGATTTCTGTATTTTTGTTTGTTTTATTAGTTCGTCGTTTTGCTGGCATTCATTTAACCGGCGTCGCTTCAACGAAATCGTTCTATTCTCGCGAACGTAGAAATGGCTCGATAGCGGAAATATCGATTGGAGGGGGCAGCAACGGTATAATTAATTTTTACGCGGAGCTGGTTCTTTGGTTTTTAGCGATATTTCGTTTAACGAGGCTCTCTCGCGATTCCAGCATTCTGAGTATTCGTTATTACGTAACCGGTATACCTATGAAGGGTATTAAAATATAGGCAAATGCTTCTTGCCAGCTTACGTAAGTCACCCTGTTCAAAAGGCAGCGACGATTGAAGGGAATTCAACACGACTATATTTATTTTAATTATCTCGTTACGTTATATTTGCGTCAATCTGGGTTTATGTCATGGTATACAACCCCCTCATTAAAACCCTGCTGCTCTACGTATTTGTTATTCTTCGTTTTATACTTTGCTGCTGCCACCCATTAATCGTCAGAGTTACGTAAACTCGAATCATTTGGTACCAGAAATGATTAGATCCGTTACGATTGTCCAAGATTGTAAATAATCGTGGCCAGTACGGTTCAGCTGGGAAGGAAACAAGCGACCACTGATTCGAGGAAATCCAATGGGAAAGTTTTAATCGTTTTATAGGTAGCGGGGAAAAACTTGTAACAAAATGTAATAACCTCGCCAGGCTTCTACGAAAATTAGTTAAACCCCTGCACAGTTTCGCCAACGAAAGTACACTTGTAGTTATTCCACCACTGCCATTCAAGTTCGCCTAATTTCTTTCGTAGTGCTCCTTAACAGCATCGGGAGGTGCCGGTAGGCACAGTTTAACATCCACGAATATCAGCAAAACGAACAAGCATTTCTTTCGCGTCTCTTCGGGATCATTCGAAGGCGACTGTGACCCGCACGAGCGCAACGCTAACATTAAAAGCGTCTTCGTTTTAATGCATGCAGATGCAGGAAGAGAAGCGCAATGTTCTTGCCGGAAGCGCAAGTGCGGAAATGAGACATTTTTTTTCCCAGGTACATTTGTTATGCTTTAAGAATTCCACCCGTTACCTTCCGCCTCGTTGCCCTTTCCCTTCCTGGACAAAAAAAAAATCTGCAGAGGAAGCAAATAAAACATTGTTGAACCGCCGGCAAGCGTAAATTATCGTAAGACACATAAAGTTCAACTCTGTGAACTTTCTTAGGAACGCACCGGCGAGCGACGGGGTCTTTTTTGCTGTCGGTCTGCCGTTTCCGTTTTAACTTTCGCGAATTTACACATTACCGCGAAGCACGACGCGCCGCGATCACAAAGATTCTACGTCGCGGACTTTTTCCCCTGCGAAATGTTCCCCGTTGTTTGCCCGATGTCCGCGGACGTTCCATTGGCGGGTGAGCGAACAGCGTGCACGTTTTAATGACGCTTCTATTATGCGGCGATTTTCGAGCACGACCCGAACATATTTTATGGCGAGATGCGGGGAAATAATCGGGACACGGGCGCAAGCGGTTGTTCCTTCTTCTAAATGAGAATATCCAAGGCTGAATGGCAGGCGCGATAATGACGCGGCGAACGAAGCAACAATCTTTACAATTACGCGAATAATCGAAGAAGTTGCCCTTATTGTTCGTTCGTTCCAGAGGCTCATTAAAATTTCCTTTGTTCAATACGATTTCAGCAAGAGCTACAACTATTTAGTGTTTGAATTGAAAATAATTCCGCCTGTAATCTATTATTCTGTTGTTATTACTATGACTGTTGCTATTATTATTATTATTATTATTATTATTATTATTATTGTAATTATTAGAGAATAACGGACTGCCGTGTTTCATTCAATTACTTCAGCATCATAAATTCGACGTCCGCCGTCGTTGAGTCGACCATGCTGCATTTATAATCTCGTGATACCGCCATTTACCATGCGGGAAACAGCGAGCACGGTGTGCAAATGTTTTTAAGTGTAACTTCAAACTATCATCGAGTTGGATTGCTGGTCTAATTAGTTGCCGGCCGGCCAATTAACCTAATAACAGATCCCCGACGTTTCCAGTTTAATTAAAAAAATGTCGGTCATCGTGGAACCGAACTCGGATTAAAAGCTTCGTACCAATGGGAATCGAAATTCATAGGTGGCAAGTAAAAAGCCATCCGGGGAACTCGGCTTCAGAAATTAAGCCGGTCGAATTACGGCGTCGGGCTGCAAAACTGGGGCCGACAAGTAGCAAAATTGTTCGCGTACTTACTTTCATTGGCGTTTAAGTCGTGAATGAAAATCGCGGCATAATACTATTATGATAATAATTCTTGTAACAAAATAATTGCTCGAAATGTTTGTAAATGGTGGCCGATTCTCGTTATCAGTGAGATGGTAATAATTATAACAAGTACACCATTAATACTAGTAGCAGTATACAATAGCAAACATACGTATCCATTACGCTAAATTTGCAGTATTAAAACGGTACCACCTACGTACAAAATTTCGCGACGAATTCGGATTAGACATTGCACGGGACGAACGGGACTAGAAACTCGAGGAATCACGCGAAATGCACAATCAACAGAATTCACCGTCATTTATTACGGTACGTCGCTACCCCTAAATTGAATGGTACAAGTCGAGGCCGCGGGAGCGACAGGGCTGTCCCGTGAAATCGAAGTTCCTGGTCGGGGAGGATTAATTAGAAAATCGAAGTAGCCCCGTGGCAAGGTGGCGCACAGGTTCGCCCGTCAAAACTGGTGAATTCCCCGAGTTCCTGGCGAAACCGCGGTTTCGACGCCCTCAGCACTCCGGGATCGGAACAGAATCGGGTCGGAAAATCGAGCTCGGTGGAGGGAATTTTTCGAAAAATTCATCGCCACGGCAAGGTACGGAAAATCCGTACGCCGATGGCAAATTAACAAAAACAAATCCCACGATATCAAGATTTGGCCTGGCTGTCGCGTCCACGGTGCGGGCCATTATCTTTGACCTGTAAATCAATTTTCGTCGGCGGCGGGGCCGGTGGGGGAAAAAAAAATCCGCCGCGAAAATATTTGCGAGAATCGTATCTCTTTCGACCGGCCTCGAAATCCCGTTCCGGCGATCGTTACAGCGCCATTCATGCGGCTGAAATGCAATTAATTAATCCGCCGGTGCCGGCTGGCCGATTAATTGTTCGTGTTTCGAGTTTAACGTGCGAGCGAGGTAACAACGTTACCGTGACAACTTCTTCCATTTTTCTCGCTATCTTCGTTAAAAAATATGGGTGCATCGCAGGTGCGAATAAATATCGATTGCTCGCGAGGAATGGCGCGGGGGATGGCGCGACGATAAAAATAAGAGGAATACCTTAAGCCAGTGTTCGGGAAAACGCACGGCAGCGGAGAGAGAATTTTTACGCGCGCAGGTCAAATCGAAAATTTCAAATGAACGTTTCTCCGCGGGATCTCGCGAAGAAGGAAAGACCGACAGTTTCGCGCCACGGCGAATCGAATCTTGACACGAATTTCCCGGACGAAGGAAATTCTCGCGAAAAAAAATGTCCAACCGTCGTCCTTCGAGTTTATTATGTATCGCCTTTAAAGATCGTGTACCTACCGGCGTGTTTCTATTTAGCATACACTCCGTCCGGTCATGCGAGCGAATCGAACACAGAAATGCGAGCGCAGGCACGGGTAACGCGAGCAGCGACACGAAAGCGATTTAAATGCAGGAACCTTAGACGCGTTTCCGACGGCAAAGGTTAACCAGTTTGATCGACTGGCCGGCGATCGTGGAAAGCGAGAATTGTTCAGTGAAAATCAACGGCCGGCGATCGGTCTTTTCCGTGTCACGCGTTCGACCGCCGGCATAACCGTTTCTTATCGCGGTCGCATGATTCAGGGGACTGTGCCCCAGAAAGAGTTAATGGAGACAAAACAGCGCGGACTGAGCGAGGGGGTGTCATGAATCCTTTCGTATCGTTGCACGCCGTCGATGCCGTCGCTCGATGGTATCGACCGGCGGGCTCGTTATTTATTGGCAGAGTCCGTTTGGTCTTCGTTGCTCGATCGCCGGTGTATATTTCGTTTCATGCAGATCCGGATGAAATTTTATTTCACGAGTCGCGATAAGGAAACATAGGGGCATTGGCGATTTGCCCCGGTCAATCTCTATTCTTATAGCGGTTCGACATGAAAAAACGTTTCACCTTTGCTGGAACGATGGTCCTTGAGGAAAGACGTATTAGCACCGAAGGGGGTGAAATAGAGGTGTGTTTTTCGCGGTTGAACGCGGAAGGAGTAATTCGCCTGATAAGAATCGAGGCGAAATCCTTAAACGGGGATGTTCCTGGTCGTCGAGCAATTTTTAAAGGCGTCCGGGTGATCGAGGGCGTAGGGGAACGGCGGAGCTGGCCATTATTGCATCGTGTCGCGGTAGTCGATAGCAGAAGTCGCATTTGGATTTCCGGCGAAAGAAGAATTATGACGGCCGCGATAAGGGCGTCCATACGAGCTATGAAACATAAGGGAAGGGAGGCAAGTGCCATAACCGCTTACGTTCGCTGAGATAAGCGACGCCACGGGGATCTCGATAGTCGTTGCCTCGCTGGCTGCTGTTTTTTCAACGACTTGTACTCCCGTTTGACCGCGAAGATAAAACGCCCTCCTTCTTCGTCGCGTTTTCCTTCTCTTTCGGGAGGGTAAATCGCGAGGACGCGAACGCGGTGAAAAATCGTAATCGCAGCCATTGGCGCCGCCGATGATAATTCAAATTGCACGAGAAACTGTGCGCTGTATTATCGATCGTTGCGTTTAATCAAATGGAATCGGGAGAGGCGTGTCCGTCGTGCTGTATGATACTTTGCAAAGCTTTACGCGCAACATGTAAAACAAAGGAGAGAAAGACGGCATCTGACAGGACTGTCGTTGCTGCTTTTTATCCGAAAGTGGAAATTACGGTTTCGCGCTTTCGTTTTGTAATTAGGGATCGCTGCTTCAAAGAGGATCATCATTTCGCGGTGTAAAATGGCGCACGATGTTCCAACGACGACAGGTCCTAGATAAATTTCGTAGAAAAAGGCTTGGAATGTAGTATTCCGTTTCAGAAAGTGAAATAAAAGTTTCGCGCTTTCGTGTTTTATTAGAGCCGGGCTGCGACCAAGGCGAGCCTTTCCAGCGGAATAATTTTATATAATATTCACGCCTGGCGAAAAGCGTGGGATAAGAAGCGGAATATACATTATATGTATTGCTCGCGCGTTTTGCGCTGGAATGAAACGACGATCCGTGATTTTATTTTCGTTACGCACGAAACTTCTCGCTGCATCTTCTGTTTGGACACGCGAATCATTTCATCGTGAATTCATTTACACGGAATTCGAACAGTAAATAGTTTGTAGAATAATGCCGATTCGCCATGCAAAAATTGGACACCGCTGAAATTCGATGCCATCCTCAAAACGTACTCCATTATGTTCGATGCACTTCTATCAAAATGAACAAGCGTATCCGTTCTCTCCATAGAAAAATTCACCAGCTCGTATCAGAAATTGAAAAAAAAAAATTGTCGAATGGATTCAGACACATTTTGTATCCCGAACAAATTCTATTTACTGAAACGGATCCGCACGGCTGTGAAAGCAGGTGAAAATTAATTAAACGCGTTCGAAATATTTTTCATCGAACAGCCCTTCAACTTTATTCTATCGCCGCTATTACTAAAACCAAAAAAAAAAAAGTACTGTCCCTGAAACTGTTGGCGTTCGATTGTACCCTCCTCGTTTGTCTCGGCCACGCACGAGAGCCCGTCTCTCGAACAGCAATCCGAGAACACTCTTCCCGAAAGCATATATTAAACGACGAGCCACAGCGGGAACGGAAAAACGAGCGGGGTGAAGACGCGAGTAAACAGCAACAACAGGAACGCGATAAGCCCCCCGGGCGTTTATTTAACCCTTATAGCGCGCCTGCATCCAATTTCCGGGCAAGTTGCCCCGACGAAGCAGACTCGGCTAATAAACATTCACCGTTCCTCTTCTTTCTGTTGCAGCTCTATCGGCACACCTACCTGGCCCACTACAGGATCGTGAACCTGAAGACCCTGTAAGTAAACGAGCTGCCCGGGCCGCGGGCCATTTAGCCTAATCGTATCTCAAACTTGTTCCGCGGGGGCGGTCGCGGGACTTTTAGATTTGCATTTTAATCTTGGCGCCCGCCGCCGTTTGAAAAAAAAACCTGGCGGTGTGCAAATTACGGCCGCGTGAATTCCACCCCTTCGTCTTAGCTGGGAAACCCGTCGCGACTCTCTCTCTCTCCTCTCTCCGCGCTCTCCTTGGACCGTTTGGCGCACTGGAACTTGGGCCTCGCGGATCTCCCGGCGTTAATTTGCCGTTTAAGAGTGCTTATATTACGATTAGAGGCAGTGCTTCCTCGCCCCGAATTCGTTTCCACCCTCCTTGCCGCCGGCTTAATCGTGCTCGTTCGTCCGCCGCGACATTCCTCCGGGAGATTTTGGCCACCGTTGTCGAAGCTTTCGCCAGCGGTTCTCCGCGCGGGTTTAGAAAATCGTAGATGGCGCATATATTTTGGGCAGAGAATTTTCTTTTGACTATGGCAATGCATACTTTGTCGTTGGGATTCAAAAAATTATGGTAATTTAGAAAGTTTTATTAATGTGTTGATAATATGAATATCGAACACTGTTTCATGCTTAAAGAGGTCGGCGAAGGTAGCCCGAGGGCGGAAACCGATTCTCGTAGCCGGGTTATCCGGTCGGTAAACGCCAGTAGACCGGAAGCTGACGAAAAGTCATGGAAGCCTCCCATAAAGTTCAGAACGGGTCATGAAAGTTTCGCGGAAACGTAACAACCAATATTGTTCGAAGGGCTAGAGGCGGCCTTTCGTTCCGCGGTCGAAGTGGTTTTAAAAAACGTCGAAACTTTTTTCCCGTTGTTCCCGGCGCAGGGTGTTTGGAAGTTTGGCCCTTGAAGTTGGGAGTTACTCCCGTGGCCATCTTTTAAACCGGAAGTCCGTTCATCGTTAGGGAAACATGCGGCCATTTTAGCGCTCTCTCTCTCTCTCCTCACTCGGTGATTCTTTAATGACTTTTCGGAGAGAGCCAGGATTTGTATGCTTCTCCGAGCACGCGTGAGATAACTGCAACCTAGATAACTTTAACCTGGAGGTAACTTTGCGTATAAATACGGGTGCTCGGTAAATCTGCACGTAGGGTGGCGGAGTTATTCTTACGAGCGACGCCATTACGGTAGGTGTAGCAAGAAGTTGGATATTGATGCGACTACGGCCGTCGCTGTAACTCAAACTAGAATTATAAATATAGCCGGGGCTACGTAAACTGGTAGCTGGTAAACTGTAATTATTGTTGCCTTGGATACGAGTGAAGTTTGCCCTCCGCACACTTCAGAAAGGCAGGTCGAGTTACGAGTATTAATCGGATCGCTCCGAAAATCGAATTCCCGAGTCTCAATCATTCCGGACGATTTTTATTGGGCGGCAGCGATAATATATTTTCCGTTCACAATTATATTTTCCCAAGTTTCTCTCCACTCGTTAAGAGAGCACGTAATCGTTCTCGGGAAATTTGAGAGCGTACACGATTTCGTTACCATTACTCTGTTCTTCCTCGTTTCGCTTTTCCGCAGTCTCTCGTTCCCCTTAAATTTCCCCGCACTAAATATCAAGAAACAACGCGAACGTAACATAACCGAAAGTTTCCCTCAAGTTTCCTTGCCTCTTAAGGTCGGTGGAGCTTTAAACCTCTGAAAGCCTCGACGAACGCTGCAGGAAAAAAACAAGAAAAGAAAAGAAACGAAAAGCTCGCGAGAAAATTTCTCTTCGATCGTCGAGTGTCGACGAGTAGAGGAAGAGGCTGCCTTGTGCAACACTCGATCATACACTCTCCTGGTAGCGTGACAAACGATTCCAATTAGGCCTGGAGAACAAAGAGGGATAGGGTTTCCGTTTCTTTGACATCCACCGCAATTGCAGTCGTGAAATTGCTGGCACGGAAGTGGCCAAGAATTAGAGGGGAGGAAGAAAGTCGAGCCTCGGAATTATCCGGTTGTAATTGCGAGCCTGTCGTTACATTTTGCGAACTGGGAGCACGTTTCCGGTTCTGCGGGAAAGTTCGGTCTGCCGTTGGTTTCAAATATCTCAATTGATTTAAGTAGAACTGTCTTTTGCAAACACGCGCGGATATTTTTTTACAATAATTCTGACCATTCCCACGACTGAAAAATACTTGTGGAAACTTTACAACCACTATTACGGGACTATTACTTTAATGTTCCACCGTGATTGCTGGTAACCCCATCGATCTGTCATATAACCGCATTTATAGCCGACGCAGCCATCAACCCGTCCTATCCCCCTTGTTCGGTAAAATCTACATCGCCGATTATTATTCCTGGCACTAAAAAAAAAAAAGGGAAAAAAGAGAAGGAAAGAAAGAAGGAAAGAAAGAAAAGAGAATCGCGTTAAAATAAAAGCGAAGGCAGCAGTTTAAAATTCTTCAAGCGTACCGCAGTCGCCGTAATCCGCCGCGAAACTATCGCAGTCGAATCCGGGGGGTTCGAGTAAGCAACGTACAAATACAATCTTCCTCTCGATTCTCCCCGGAAACGTTTCTCATAAATATGATAATACCTGGGGCAGTGGGGGAGGGCGACAGAGGAATCGCGGAAAGTTTCGCGTCGGTATGGAGAATTCCGAAAGGGCCGCGACGAAACGAGCTGATAAGTTAAGAACAAAAAGCTCGCGGTGCAAGGGGCGCTGTTGGGGTGGGGTCGGGGGGCGCGCATGAATGACTCCTGTGACGTGACCTGCACCATGAATGAAGCCTCGCGCGTTCCCCTTTTCCCCGACATTTTCCTCTCGCGGGCTGCTAAGAACACGCGGCGAAATTCTTCGACGTTCCGTCGGGAACGTAATTCGCCCGCCGTCGCCTCGGATATGAATTCCGGATTTCAATTTGCCGATACGGCCGCCCTTTGCTGGTCTCGCGTCCTCGATATCTGACGGCGATGACGCCTGACAGAAGTCAGCAAGCGGCGCTTGGAAGCGGATGGTAAACGAAATGGTTGCGCCGTTTCTGGCAGGTTCGAAGTAGGCGTACGTACGTGTACGTTTTCACACGAAGCAACGCGATATTCTCGTTAGTCCCGCGCGACGTTTGACAATAATTTAGTGGCCAGCTAGGCAATCTGCGTTTCGATTCTCGCGTGATCTAAGTTAACGGGGGTAGTCCTCGAATCGAAATACAGTTGCGAAACAAACCGCAAACCGAGCACGAACGTTCAATTAAGATATTGTGTCTGTTTGGAAGTGCGGCTGCCTAGTTTCCCCATTCGTTGAATAATCCATCCCGACTGAAACGGGCAACCGTTGTCCGACGACGAACGTAACTTCTTCTATGCCAATTCCGTGGACCTGGTCGCTATCGCGGTACGAGATTTGCGGTAATAGTTACGCGTGAAATCGGGGCGATCGTTTCGATACGTCGAAGGGAACGCCGAGAAACGGAAAATAATAATTTAAACAAGTATCAGAGTCCGAGAGGGCACGGAGAAGCCTCGAATATGGGGCGAAGACGTGGTGTCGAATCCATGATATTGACTCAATGATTATTACTCCTCGTTCACGATTAACGAAATAGATCCTCCGTTCGGAATCGTTTGTCGCTCATCGTTGGACGAATTTATACCGTTTGCGCGTGCTCCGCGAACCTTTTCCCCCCCTGTTTCAACGTTTCAAAGCTTTATTCCCTTTTTTTCTGGGCACAATTGGAAAATTCCGCCGGAATCGTTGCGGCGGAAAAGAATTTCCGTTGTCTATCTCTGCGCTTGTTCAATCGAACCCTTTTAAACTCGGATTGCAGGTCATTTGAACGAATTTAATTGCGATCGCTACGCACACGGAATTTCACAATTTTGTACGCCGCACAGCCGTGAACAATCTAGCGCTCGGTTATCGGTGGCCGGAATGATCCGAAAATCAACACGCGGGAATTAAAAACAGAAGCTAGAATTTTATTTGGCTTCGACCTATCACGATTTTGCAGCGTTCATCTACAATTTTCTGCGGGATATAAAAGTCCCGTATTTCAACGATTAATTAGACGCAACGGTGGCCTGCGCGGGACACGAAAATTCCAAATACTCGAACCTTTATTGCCCGGATATATCAGTGTATAAAATTGTTTTTTACTTGACACGAAGGGTAGAACAGCAAAGGGAATATTCGCTGGAAATTCGAACGAATGAATTGAATCATAACGGCGGTAAAATATAGCGTCGGTATTTAATCCTTCGCAAAACAATAAAGATAATCCCGATTAAATAACGCAGCTAAAAACGGCGTCGTATCCATCGGAATTCTCCCGAACAGAATCGTCCTTTCGCGCACACGAGCTCAGTGTAATTAGATTAAACGCAACCGTATAATTTCCACGGGATAATAATTTCGGTATAACGGTGATAACGAAACGAAGTTCCAAAAACCCGTACAGCCGCGACGATCCGCGATCGATAGTCCCTTTATTCGCCACGATCGATCATTCCCGCCCTCCCCCGAAACTGGGTCCAGCCCGAGTTGTTCCAGACTCGACCGGAGGTCGCGCACCTTTCGCTTAACTTTTAACAACCCGCCCCCATTCCGCCCTCTCGGCAAAACTTTGGCGCTGGCGTGCGAGAACGCGCGCGTGGAAATAGACGTTGCAGCTATTCGCAGCAATTCTTGTTAATTCGCTCGTGTGTCGTGCCAGGAGCACGCGTATCAATTAAACGGCGCGAATGGCCCCGATTGAAACTGTCGAATCGGGGATCGAAACCCCCGCCCGTGCACTTCGTAGCGACAAGAGTCTCGGGCCCATAAACTCGGCTCCCGTGCCACATGAATTCCAGCGTCTTTATTTATGGCCTCCACCCACTTGCCCCTACTCTCACGGCGAGCAAGTTCCCTTTGAGCTGGCCTCGAAACTCCCTGGCATCGCGACAGCTCGAATCTCGCGAAAACTTTCCATCGATTTCCCTCCCTCTACCCTGGCGAGCGCCGTTGGTCAGGGCGCGTTTTATAAATTCCATAAAATCCCTGGGTCGCGATAGCCGCTCTTCTGGTTTCATCCCCCCATCTGCGATCCCACCCCACCCCACCCCCTTTTACAGTGTCGCTGCTTCTTCCCTGCCGTTGCTGACACCGCCACGACTTCGTCACGAGATATTCCGTCGCAACGAATCGCTGGAACGTTATTTCGCCCTCTCGTTGTTACATGATCGAACGCTTTTATAGAGATTGCTGTCGATAGTTGCGTCGAATACAGTTTTTTCAGATACCGTTGCCGCGTCGCGTACTCGGGCACCGTGTAGCTGCGCGATCGTTGGAAAGGTGTGCGCATGGAGGTGCATGGAGGGTTTTCTTTTTTTCATCTCGAATTGTTCAGCCTGCAGTTGAATACGGTAACGTATCTTCGATATGCGCGGGCAAAGAGATTAGCTGGAAATATCGATGTTGGCCCGCGTTTATCAGGTGTTTCGGGGAGATGAAGCGTTCGAGCTTGATTCAGCCGGGCTGGTTTCATGGATCTCTTTGTGCCAACGGAATATTATCCGGAGTGTAAACGAAAATTGAATTCGTTCAATTTACAGTCGATCCACGTATGGAAGGTATGGTTCGTTGTTCGCGAAAAAAATTAAAAACTACAGCGTTTGCAACGAAACGTGGAGGCTTTTCGAGTAGATCAATTTTACCGGTCGTGAACATTGTTCAGCCACGTGAGAGGCGAACGCGTCAAAAAATATAGAATAACTGCGATCCTTCAATTTCGTTAGAGTATTCCCGGAGGCTTCGCTCACATTTTCCCTCCCGAGAAAAATAAAAGGCGCTGGGCTAGTGTGGTCCTTCGAGTTCGCACCGCGGCACAGTAAATTCCTTAAGCCTCCATTTAATTTCGGCCGAGTTTAACAACACCCCGCGTACATCTGCTTGGCATGCGGATTCAATTCTAAAAGGGAAATAATGTAGCGTTGGCGCAAGCTCCTTTATTACTTAGCCTCACGGTTGTGCCAAGTGTGAGCCTCGGAGGCGCGTTAACTCCGAGCTATAGCCACCTTTAGAGGCCATTAGCGAATTCCGGTGATACCTTTAACGGGGGCCCCAGTAAATACTATGAAAGCCTTTCGATCAGCTCGATCGGCCGGCCGGGACGATGCTCGCCAAAAATTATACGGCCGTTCGAGCAAACTACTCCGACCCGGTTGTCATCCCCGCTTCCGTTTCCCATGAAAAACGACACGGGGGCCGTCCTCGTCCGTCGCGCGTTCCCTTCAATTTTATTAAGAGGATGCTTAATAGAACGACTCCGCCGACCCACCCCCCGAGAAAATTCGACGCGGCAATTTAATCAAGTTCCCATAATTCTGAAAGCAAAAGTTGGAATGCTGCGTCGAGTATCCGTGCGGGAGTGGTTCGGCTACGCGAACCAGACCGAATCTCCGCGGCAGAGGAAAATCCCCGAACGACGATCTCGTAAAACACTGTATCCTCGTAAAAAGGGGAAGGTAGTAACGCGGAGGGTTAGGTCCATCTACATTTCGCCGGGAATGCGTTCCAGCGGCGATGGAGAAGCCAGTGGAGTAGCGAGTCGTCCTATTCAATCGGACGAACGATCCTGACGATTCGAAACGATCGGGACGAGCGCGGATGCAAGCAGTGCCCGTCGACCCGAACGGGAGGTATAAATATTAATCGGGCTCCTTGTCGAGGAATCGGCTCGCGGTGTATCTCGACGCGATACCTCGGGATCGTTTTCTGTAACGCGGCAATCCCGACGGGCACGGTACTTTGCTTCGCGTCCGAGCCGCTTTTTACTGTCTCCGAAATAAAGATCCCGGCGTGTACGCATTCGACGAGGCCGGTAATCGTGGCATCAGGAGCACGCCTGCGGTTTCCATCCCCTTGCCTCGCTTTCGTGTCGCGGTATTGCAGTTCCTTCGAGCAATTCTGGTCGAACCGAGTCGAATGGCCGCTTGTTACCGCGCGAGCCTCGAATCCCTGTCCATTTATATCGAGCCGTTCTGTCGACGAAGGTTATCCCGGGGAAGCCTAAACGACGCTGCTTTCTTGTCCGTCTATTTTGTTCTTTTTATTACGAGCACCGTGGCGCTTCGGTGTCGTAACTGGAATATCAAATCTAACGCGGAAAATGAATTTATAGAGGGCGTGGAATATTACGACGGATCCGGCGGGCCTCGTTCCACATTTGATTCGGGCGTTATCTGAGCAAAGCTTGGCCTAAACCTGAGATAAGCTTACCATTAGACTGGAGATTCGAACGCAAGTGTACGTCGATCGAGCGATCGCAGATTTTCTGTAATACCGATTGATCGACTACGCCCAGCGTTCCATTCACCTTTCATCGATTGGCCAGCATTGCTATTGAAATGTATCTTTCCAGGGCAGAGACGTCATTGATCGCCAACGAATCGATTTCCCTGCAACTCGCAACCTGGGCGCCGCAGGGCAACGCTTTGGTCTATGTATACCAGAATAACATTTACTACAGACCGGAAGCGGAAGCTGCTGTCGACTATCAAATCACGGACACCGGGAACTTCGGGACCATTTATAACGGTGTACCCGACTGGGTGTACGAAGGTAAGCCTCTTCCGTGGACAGTTTTCTCGAATCCCCCTATCATTCATGCGATATTACGCGTCTAATCTTCTTGCCCGTCGATTTGCTTGATCGAACCCAATTAGCCGACACGTTGCGACTCGAAATCAGGCAAGGGATACGGCGCGGTGTTTCAAGGGAACGGAGTAAGAAACGTGCGCGTGTATGTAACTTGTTTCGGAAACTACATTCACGCAGAACAAGCGTTTGCCTCAACAATTCTATCTGCTCGATTCTTTGCTCTGCACACGGGGGTGTTTGCGCTATCTCTTAGCTCCCGTATTTTTCCCGTCGCGGCGCCCAACGATTCTCTTTCCGCTGACTTTCTGATCCCCGCCTGGAATATTCTCTGTGTCTGCTGTCCTTGTCGAGATGAACTTGATTTAGCGAACCTTTGTCCACTCTCACGTCGGACGATCTTGATTGCGCTCCGGTGTTACTTCAATAATACTCATGGGGCAAGCGAAGTCGCCGGATATAATTTATTGCTGGGCTACAGCGAGATGCGAGAGTGATCATATTTATTTCCCTCCGCGTAGATGTTTCTTAATTGGTGCAGCCTGCAGTCTGTAATAACAATCATGATAATTGTTATTATTATTCATACCGTACGGGTATTGTCGTATATTTGGCCACCAAGAAAATATGTATTAACGGGAATCTCAGACGAACGCGCGAGACAGTTTCCTGTCCAAACGGTGCACGCAAAACCAACCCGACTCCTCTAATAGCAGTGCAACCGCTGCCTGACAGTTCCTCTGGAATAAACAAGCATCATACGGTTGAATCCGCGTAGCTATAAACGGAAGTGGCGTTATCGCGACGAGCTAGTTGCGCACCGCGCATACTTCAAAATAAACTGGACCGCAGAGACACGTTGAAGCCGGACCGAATGGAAAGCCCGGCCGCGCGATTTCCGAACCGCGAATTTCGAGGGCGTAACGACCGCACGATTTCCAGCGTAATTATTTTTAACAGGGCCCCGCGCATCCTGAAAATTTTTAATTGGCCGTTGAACGCTGCCTCCTGGCCGCGGATCGCAATGTTATCGCCGGCCCGGTAGTTCATTCGCCCACGTATTTATCGCGCGGCGAGTAAATATCTTTCGCGGGGATGCAATTAATTCCCTCGCCCTGTCGAACCTCTGTGAGATTGATAGGGTCGGTCGTTATAGGGTGCCGTTGATTCCACGCTGTCGCCGCGTTGCAACTAACATCTCGGCTCGTTATATCCATCAGGATAAACGGTTAAAACTGTCGCACAGTTTTCCAGGATCAACGAGCGTCGGCGTAATGACATTATACCTGTCCCAAGCTCTGGTTCTCCTTTCACGCCCCCCTCGTCAGCGGGGAATCTAATCCTTCTGCTTGCCCCGAGTGCGACCACGACGACGACGGTGTCGCGAGCAATTAAGGGAGACCCAAGGTCGGCAGCATCGACGTTGCTGCGAGTGAAGGGTAAAAGGGAAATCTCTCGATGAACCGAGAGGTTATCGCGTACCAGCCGTTCTATCCGCAACGCTGCAACGACTCTTCTTTTTCTTCTTTTTTTTTTTGTCAGACTTTTAGCCTCACTCTTTGCACGCGCGCAAGCCGGATGAGTTTTCGCCTCGGAACAATAATATGCGCCGGGGCCGTAATTCACACAGCTGATGCTCCGGGGCACGTTGCACGCGTTTGCATATTTCTGAGCCCTCATCAGCCCTCCGTGACTCTGTTCTATCCCCCCCCCCCTCTTCGACCGGGTTGCTCGTCGACGCGACCCGACCTGCGCTTCATATTTCGTTAAATCGCGCCCACGTTCCACGCGAACGAATGAAACGTACAAGTTCGTCGGCGGATGGCTTGCGGAGAAAATGAGCGTACATCTGCTGCTGCTTGTCCAACCCTTTCTTTCCACGGGAACAGATGGTCGGACCTGGTTCCGTCAAGACGCGAATCCCATAGAATTCTATAGGACCCTCTCGACTGGGTAAATATTTGAGCGCGCCTTCCCCGCGCCTATCATCCCCGTCACCCGTTGCTATCACTTGCCGGGTGGAATCAGGGGATCCTCTTTGACTCGCGCGATACGATTACACGCGAACTCCTGGAATCCCCGAGCAAACCTCGTTTTGTATTAATTGCCGAGTCGATTGTCGACGGATTCGAGGTGGATACGGGATCCGGATCGAAGGGGATTAGCGCCGCCGTGATTCGGGCGATTTGTTTGATCGCGAAGGGGCGCTGTTGGTGTCTTTGGCGCCATCGCGCGTCGTCCGTCTACGAGTGGAGCGGATAAACGGATTGGAAGAAGCTTGTACGTGCCTCGGGCCGTTTCCATGAACAACTTAAAATACGGTGGCCCCGATGAAAAGTGTTTGCACAGTAGCGCCGTGAAAGCAGCAGGAGCTTCTCGTTTGGACGCCATTAAGTACAATGCATTGAAATGTGCGTGTCACACGCGCGACGTGAACGCGCGTATCGGAAGTTAATATCCAGAAATATTTGTGCGAACGAAATTTAATCAAATAAAATCCAATTCGGTAATTATGATATTATAAAATATAACGCGCAAATTCGATTTAAATATAACGCGCAGAACGATTTCGATCAAAAGGACCGTGATAAATGGAAGGTAATTCGACGGAAGTTGCAATAAAATCTCATTGTCAGTGAAAAACGGCGAATGCTGAGGAGGCTCGGACGGGAACGATCGCGTTATTAAATTCATCCAAATGAATGCCCAATATTCTTCCAAGGATTTTCACGCACTATTCCGGTCGCCAGACTTCAACCCCCTCGGGGCGATGAAAATCCTCTGACCGTCTTGATCCTCGTGGACTAGAACGAGGGATCGGTTCATCAACCGAGCAATAGTCGGGATGGTATTCGTGGCATCGATAATGGGAACGCGAGCGGAGCGGCGGTTTCCCCTAAACACCGCCCGAGGAACGTTTCGACGTGTATCGATGCCCGAATGATTCCGCGCGGGGTGCGAGCCGCGGAGACGCGTTCCTCTCGAAGGGACGGGGAACGTCGATAAAGTGTCAAAGCGTCGACGAAAGGCGTGCCAGGAACTTTTCAACAGCCTGTATTTTGTTCCCCGTCAGCCGAGGACTTTCTTGCTGACGGCATACTTTATCCAGTTCTCGCCTGGGGCTCGACTCCGCGGAGGATCTCGTCGGCAAGAATTTAGGATAAAGGCTGATTTACACGCGTCACGGCACGACCGGCTCTCATCGATTTCCCCGTTCTATGCGGAAACGAATGTATCTGTTTCGCGACGCCGCGCCGCCTCTATAAACTCAATCCGCCGACCGACCGGACGGGATTCATCGGGAGTAATGCATATGCAAAGTGACTGTAAAATATTGTTTTCGTCCGACCTGCATAAAAAGTGGCTGATATTTCTGCCGGTGCGCGAGGGGCCTTTGTAAAAATCGTGCGCGGAAATTTTTTCGGCAAACCGTGAGTACACGGAAGGGAATAATTCAGGAGGAAAATATCACTTTGTGCGTGACGTTAAGCTACGGATCAAAATTTCAGCAACTTAAGAATGAATATTTCAATGCCGCGTTTAAGTCCCGGGAAATAGACACGGGGGACTCGGTTTCTATTATTCATTGAAAACGGTCTTTGACGCGCTACCGGAAACAAGTACAAGTCGTATTCTATCTGTCTTTCGTGTCGATTGTGTATATATTTCTTTTTTTAGAAACACTCCAACAAGAATTCGTTTTCGCTCACGATTGTAATAAATACTTCGATTCGAGAGCGGTCTCAATTTTCGCAAAAGAATTCTGGGATTTATACAGTGTCGTTAATAACGGAGATGCAATGTCCGATTTAAAGACCGCCGGGTATTTTGTGTTGCTCAACAAATGTTTTCCAAGTACCCATTGTTCACGAAGAACGGTCGACATGTTTTTATTCGTCTGTTCGGTACTGTTCAGCAATTGTTACCGAGAGGAGCACTTCGCCGGTTCCTTGGGTCAGGTATGAAAGGCGTTCTATTAGGTGGCTCTTTTGAAACCGTCTCGCTGCTTGTTTTGGGTCTCTTTTGGACCTCGTTTCAGGCCACCGTTGAGCCCCGAAGGAGCTCCCCTCAAAAGTTCATTCAAAATTCATAATTGGGAACGCTTTGACAAATTTTTCTGAAACGCTCGACAAGTGTGCAGCCTGGGAGAAAAAAAAAATTTATACATGCATTGAGAGCGATGGCGTTGGGAGTAGGTTTTAATGTTTGCCACTTTGTTCGCGTGCCGAGGCGACCGGTCGCGACGCAGGGTATGCATCAGGGCATTACCACGAGAAACTACGTCCACGCATCCCTCTAATCCCGGACGGTATTAAATTTGTACGAAGCGGATTTATCTCGCTCGGCGTATTCAAGGAACGCGCGCGCGCCACGACTTTTGACATGGGTTAACTATATTTCATTAGCGACATTAGGGACACGAAAGTGGGACTGGCCGCCTGGAAACCTTGATAATATTGTGTAACCAGTCGTATGTCATGTTCAAGAAGTCTCGCGAGTATACACAGTGCACTATAGCCAGGTGTTGCAGTACAAGCGACGAAGATAGACGAACTTTCGTGCTTCAAACGGGGAAATGAATATCGCAATAAATGTTAAATACTGTTAACACGATTACTGATAAAGTATTAATACCGTTCGCACGCGTCGGTTCAAAATTAATATATTTGTAACTGAATAGTAGGGACGCAATAATTGCTGATTTCCAGTATATGCGAGGTAATGATTATTAAATATACACTAGTCAACAGAATTGAAGGATCGCCAAATTGTGACCGATAAACTGCCAAACTTTGAACCCTTTTAACTTTGTGAGAAAAAGACGTGGGGCATTCTGTTTGGAGCTCGTTTTAAAGCACTAACAAGCTTCTACCTTCGACTGCCACAGACGAGGCTTCCAATCCGTGTAACGGTTGAGAAAGTAAACATACTTTTTCCAAACTTAAATATCTCTGCGGACATGAAGAAAAATTTTGTTCACGTTTTAAATCGCCATGGGTTTGATGATTGAAGTCCCTCTTGACGCTAAATATTCTGTCAACAGCTGGCGAGATAAGTTCCTTTTGATTACCAAACCGCAGAAGGGATGATTAAATTAAGTTTATTAACCAAGTGCGTGGACAAGTTATGAGGCCCTCATCGTTTGCCGGGATTTACTGTCACGCAGGGCCACCGCAGAAATATTACACAGGGTGGCCCGCAAAATCGTGTCGCGCATCGCAAATAACTTCTGCAATCAGAACAACGTTCCGCGTTCTACCATGGCTTTGACGTTTGCATTCAGGCATCGATTATTAACGATTGTTCCCAACTATAACTGCGACCATTATTACGCCAGACGTAACAATTTCCTTGGCTGTACGTGTGTCTCGTCTATTTCCAACTTTTCTTTATTCCTTGCTTTTGGCATTTCCATCCCAAGGGAATATCGATAAATCCGTCAGGGCATGGAACCAGAAACGTTCGAAAATTAAATCTTTTCGCTTACTTAATTTGTATTACTTTATATAACGCGAAAAAATAGTATACAACAGTGATAAATTAAGGGAACCAAGTTGAAGCAATATTTCGCACGGGAAAAAGAAAGGAAAAAAAAAAGATTAAAGTACGAAACTGTGATAAATGATGGGTTAACAGAAAATCGAGGCTCCCGTGACAAGTAGAAAATGCGAGGATTGTCTTAGGCTCGTTAATTTCTATCAAATTTCCAACTACTCGGCTTCTCGTCCCTCCCCCTGGAATAATTAATCAAGGGTAACAGGTGCTGAAGTGCATCCCGAGATTTAAGCAGCCCTTTCGCGAAACCACGTCTACCTCGAGGTTGCAGGGAATGTCGCCGATAATTAATAATAAAAGAACATTTCGTTCTCGCAAGCACGAAGAAATTAACAAAACTTCACCGATCGAAGAAGCTCGATCGTTTCCTGCAATCAATAGCATCCAGCGGTACAACGTCGTGAAAGTTGGCCCCCCGTTCGATAGCCGCGACATTATCCGAAATTTCGTGGATAAATTGCACGGGAAAAGGCGGCGCGATAACGCGGGCCAGCTCGCACGGATATCGGTGGAGAACGTTATAAACGTCAACGCAATTTCTGCGCAAGGCGAAGTACGCGGGAAACGCGATAGCAATTCCCCATACCCCCAAGGAACTTCGATCCCCGTTTGTTTCCCCGTCGAAACGAAAGAAGCGTCGCGATTCGCTATGTGGATCCTTCCCTCTTGAAAGTGTTGGACCGGTCCGGCGTACACTACGAATTCCTCCCCTTTATTATCGGGAATAAAACAGCGAGATACCATGGAAATTCGTCGCCGTCACGGGGCTCGCTAACGTGTAACGTGTCACACGATTTTATTCGTCGCCTCTTATGATCGTATTTCCGAGAGTGGAACGGGGGACTTGGGTTTTTATAGATTGTTCCGGAGTCTACCGTAGTTACTTTTCATGGGGGTGTCGTGCTCACTTTTAACGCACGGTGTTCTGTTACTTTTGTGCGCGATGCGGAGCGCGTTCGTGCGCTGGGCGTGGACGGACTATTACATCGGCGGGGAATATTTTCCTTTAAAAATATTCGAAGAAGTTGGACGCTTGATTTTAGCGAAAGCCAGTTACCTCTTATTGATTTCTATCAGCCTTGGTCGATCCCGATAATATGCGCACAGACTCGTCGCGATTACGCGGACCACCGTGCGCAATATTCAAAAAGAAATCCGAGCGTACGCGCGAAACATCGAAATTGTTTTCGGCAAGGACAAACATTATGAACGATCGAGGATCGTTCTTGGACAGCCGGACCATCAGCAATTTCCCTGTTAAATAACCATCGGCAACCGGTTGCTAGGTGTCAGTCTGTAATCGATAGAGCGCCAGGCGTACGCGTCTCCTCTAATCGAATCAGTTTCATCGGTTTAAAGCGGCGGACCGCAATTGCCCGGAACCGATTGGGAGGATATTTGCTGCAGCCGGAAATTCGGATAAGCATAAAATGAAAAATAATAGCTGCCAGCTCGCCGCCATTTATTTGTTTCAACCCCCCTCACCGAAGCAGAATGTCGCCGTTCGTGAGTTTCACGAGCTACGCCCGTCACGTTTCATTTCTTCGCAGTCGCGCACTTTGCACTTCCGTCGTTCCCCTTCCGTACGCGAACGAGCGCGAGATGTTTACGCGGGTCACGGTCGCATTTTTTTAATATCCACCTCGGTCGCGTCTAAGCAGACCCCGGTGGTAATTATTGCCCGACGACTTTCCGCGACGCGAGGTTCCGCACGCGCGACAGGCCCGCTCGGATGGAATTTTCGCCGTGGAAGAGCGCGTTTCTTTCTCGCAATTTCACTGGCGGAGTCAGTTGCCGGCGACGCCGCGCCGTTTAAACACGACCGTGGAAATTGTGCCACGAGCTTGTTTTTCCGCGCTACACGGGGCAAGGATTAAGCAGCTGCGGGTCTTTGTCCGCTCGTTGGCCAACGAACGGGACTTTAGTCGTTGCCCCGTTTGATCCCGAGTCGCTTCGTTTGGCGAATAAAGCGTCCGGTGCTTACGGATTCAAAGCGGCATCGAAGGGAGATCGGGAAGTAAGTCCTTCGCGAGGCAGCTCGTTAGAGATTCATTGTGTCATAGTTGCATAAGTCGAGTATCAACAACGGCGACAAGTCATCGGGGTGGTGGACGGGCCGGCAGAAACGATAAGTTACCGCGCGGAAGCTCGTCCAACGTTGGCAAACAAGTCGTTGGCAACTGGGTCGCGTCTCGTTGGAGCAAAGTTGGGACAAACGCGGCGCAATGTGCGGCCGACTCGTTACTCAATTACCGATTGCGCGACAAAGGACGGTTCTTCCGGTCTCGATCGTGTTTCGACGGGCGAACGTGACGCTTCGCGGCGGGGGCTTCTCGTTCGCGATTAAAAGAGGAAGGTGGCACGATTGAGCGGAGAGTTCTTATGGCTCGCGATACAAGCGTCTCAAGGCCGAAATATCCGCGCTTTCAGCCCCCTCGTCTATCCGTTTTTCACTCCGTCCGTCCCCGACGGCGATGGATGTGACATTAATAGAACGACGAGGATTCACAGAAATCCCTTTCTCGAAATCCGTTCTCGCTAATGGAACTTCCTTTCCACGGGATTTCGATTTCTGATCGGGTTCCGACGTATCCCGCCCGTTCACTGTCACCGGCAACCAGAGTAGTTGCTCACACCCCAAGTAGAAAGATATTTATCAGCTCCGCGAAATACATAACTCACGGCGCGACGCCTCGGTCCACGGACCCGCGAAAATTTCTACGACTGCTCGCGCGATTTCCGACTCCCTGTAGAGGAGAAGCGAGAAGTGTATACCGTGGTGCGTCGCGATACTCGACGGCGGTGTATTTCGCGAGAGGTATCGGAAAACGGCGAAGAGAAAAATTACGATGCTCCGCTTCGGCGACGATTACATTCTCCGGCGTTTCCCACGAGATTCGTTTTGTACTCAAAATTCCACCAACGATACTCATCATTCGATGACCGAATCGTCTCATTATTCCGTGCTCGATTTCGCAACGCGCGGCCGTCAATCAGACTCGGATCGAGCCCTTCGCCGAAGAAGTTTAATTAAAATCGTAGAACGCGATCGATACGCGAACCGCTACCGCGTAGCACTCGGACTATCGGCTCCATGAAGAAGCAGTCATTGATGGTGGAACGGCCGCGATATCATCCCTCCCCGCATGCAATATCCCCGTAGTCAATAACATCTTCCGGACATTTATGCAACGTCCAGAGAGTCGCTATCGGTGGTCGTCGGTGCCGGGATATCCAGTGCAAACGTTTCATGCATACCGAATGGCCGTCCGACACAATGGCCACTTTTCGTGACCCAAACTTAACCTGCATGCAGCGTACATCCGGAAACGTTATCGATACCGGCGGGTACGGTGTTCGCGACATTGCCGTTCCTTTTGTGACGGTATATGTCTCTCCCTCTGACTGTGTATGTGTGTGCGTGTATAGAATGGTAGAAGATCCGGTCAATGGGTTCTGATCGACGAGCAAATGGGACTGGCAAAACGTTGTTCTGCCGGAGTTTCAATGGGGAGGGCTGTCAGTTCCACAGAGAAAGTTGTCGGAGAGGGCTGTTCTGCGGTAACGACGACGTCGTGGAATGAAAGTGGATCGATTTTCGGTCACTGGGTCGCTTTATGCTGGAATGCCGACGCCATAGAGCGATACACATTGTTCCCGGGTGAAGACCCTTGTGGCAGGCTACATGTTTACACGTAGGGTGCCATTTTAACTCGTTAGGCTATGGGGGCCGTGCGTAGTTTCTGTGTAGCATTGAACGCTTGAACGTTTAAGAACGATCTCCTCAATCTATTCGGTAGGACGTATCGGGCTTCTCTCACCTGATACGCTTGTAACGCTGAAACTCGGTTCGATTCAGCACGCAAACGCGTGCTCTTGCACCCATGCGACGGTTCCGACCCCCGTAACGACCCCTTAACCAATGACGACAGTTTGAAACATGAATGTTCTGCGACGTGTATCTGTTCCCCATTTTGACTGCAACGCAACAGTAAACGTCCTTCTACAATTGACGTTGGTACGGTTGAAACGGTTCGACCCGTTGCTTCCGACGATTATAGGACGATTAGGCAGTTCGTGTTGCGTCGAGAAATGTATTTCTTCTACTTTTTCAAGAATTTCTTCAACTTTGTTTTACGTCCCGAAGATCTGTACATGTCGGTTAAATTAACGCCCGATTATTTCTCTCGTGGATATCTAGGATTTTGTTTGCTTACCAAGATCGAGGGTTCACCAGTCAATCGAAGTTGCACCACGAACCGTGATCGAAAGGCCTCGAAGTCTCGTCACTTCGGAATCGGATCGATGGATAAGTTGACTGTGAATTGACGCGTTTCACCTCCATGATCGTCGAAATCATCGCGCTCGGACACGATTACGATGCCGGATAACAAAACTGTCGGTCAATCAGACTGGCCATTAGTTGTTGCCACGCAAAAACGGAAATCGGATAATTGGATTTCCGCTGCGCACCGGTTCGGTCAATGTATTAACGATCGTATTGCGGGACGATTAATAATCATTCTAGTGTCATCAATCATTCAGGTATCGCGCGAAGTGCTCGGTAGGATCGGCTCGATTATTATTAATTGATGATTTTACGCGTCCAGAGTAATCACCCTTTTCGCCCTATGAATCCCTCCGTTTGACTCGATTTGTCCAAATGCTGTTTTACGCTCGATCGTGACCGGATCGGTTGATTTATACATATTTTCGTTCGATGAATTCTTCCAATGCGTAAATAATTGAAATACGCGTGGACGTATTGAACGTTCCGTTGCAAACGAATTTACGGACGGCTGAATTGAACCGACGGAAAAATAAAATCGCGATGATTCGCGTTTCGGTAACATTCCGTCGTGTGCGTTAAACGGCGAATCCGGATTAACGGGGGCTCGTTCAAAGCGGCTGTGACTTGGCCCGTTTTCGGTTGACCACTTTGCACGTTTCAAAACAGCTTGGAAAAGTTGTACACGAAACGCGTAACGGGAACGGTGGTCGACCGAAAAAAACAAAAAAAAAACGCCCGCCGAATGGATTCGCGGGGAAATATAACGGCGGCGCCGAGGAAAACTGTATACACGGCCGGATTTTATAACCGATTGATTTATCAAGAACACCGGGCCAGTCAGTTTTCGAGAAAAAACACTGCGCCATGAAATTCGATAAGCGAAAATACGCGCTCAATCCGGTCATTCTGTTTTCCTTCCCCACCATTCTGTACACCGGTAAAGATTTCGAAAGGGAAAGGGGAAAGGAAGAACATTTCTGGCCACTTTTTTTCCCAAGAAAGACCAACTTGCATAGAAGAACGTAGAAGAAAGATCTTTCTGCGGTTACCTTTAATTAGTAAAGAACACCTTATCTATATCCTTGCCCTCTCTCCCTCTCTCTCTTTCTCTTTGGTATAAAAAGGAAACTTTTCACGAGACAATCCACGAGCCCGCGAGCTCACAAAGAGACACCGAGGAACTCTGTATCTGTCGAGTCACCTGTTTCACCGAGCAGCCTTAATTAATAAAAAGCAGAGGAGCTTCGTTTCGTCCGTGGAAAAAGTTCCACCGCAAAATGAAGCACACTCCTTTTTGCGCGTTTACAAAGCAACAGTCGCAATCCTATAGTTTCGCATCGATTCTCGAGTATCGAGTCGGCTTCCCCTTAATAGAGTCGAGCGTCGTTGCAGAATCGGCGGACGGTTGTTAAATATTGGAACGCCGGTCGACGGGTATACGAATGAACATTTCCGCGAGTTTACAAGTGCGGCAAATCTGCTTTACACGCCATGCAAATCTCTATTAAGAAACGACCCACTTTCGTTCCGCCGTCGCGTCTCCTCTGTGTCTCGAAAGAGGTGAAAAGTTTCGCGGAGGGACCAGGATGTCGGAGGAACCGCGTATTTCACAGCTTCGCTGGGCGGAAAAAGTCTTCAGCACTTTTGGCGGGCATTCTTTTAATTAAAAAGTCTACGCCTGAACGCTCTGCTCGCGGTGTTATTAAACTTCAAGCGATTCGTGTCGTCGGGCTTGTTCACATCGGTCCGAAGATTGCTCCATTGCGACTCGTTTCCTTCGGAATCTCTCGTAATACCGTCGCGTCGTTGCACGTTTTAAACGTTACCGAAAGAAGCCTCCAGTTGTAGATGTCGAATTTTCATTATCAATGTTACGGATTACCGCAATAGCTGCGGAAATCTTCGAAAGATTTATTCGCAGTCGTCCGTCGAGAACGTTCTGTTGCTCGAGGAAACTGTTTGCTGTCTCCAGCCATGTCAAGCAAACCCGGCGCGAATCGAATTGGACCCGTCTCTCGCGTTACTTCGACATGAAAAATTACCGTCGAGTGGCTTCAAAATTTTCTACTCGCCGGATTATCTTCGTACCGGCCAGGAGAAGGAGCTCCGAGCGTTGGATAAAAGCGGCAGAGCAAGCATGCCAGATACCGGTGGCAGCCGGCACGGTTAACAATCAAGAACCCGGCGGGGAACGGAAGCGAAATAGTTTCCCGGTACAAAAGCGATTTCCTCGCGGGCCAAAGGAGCGGCCTGTGATAAAAAAAAAAAAGAGCAGAACGCCCAGCTTTTTTTTTTAGACCGGCCAGTAATTCGCTTTTAAACAAACTTATAAAAGGCAACGGCATCCGAGTCGGCCACTCGCTGATGTATCTCGCGTGCATTCCACCGCGTCCACGCTTCAAGCAACCCTCGCAACACCCCGATAAAAGCCGTGCACTAGAACGCTAAGGGAGAGCTAATTTATTCGTGCTTCCTGCGGAGGAAGCGAACGTCTCTCGGCCGACGACGAGGAAGTTTCTTTCGCTCGACGAGAGGAGATCGTTAAAAAGCGATCTCGCAGTTTACTAGGAAAGGATTCCTGGCAGTCACGTGGACTATTCTCGCGCTGGAATGGAAAGAAAGTGTTTAATTGGACCTTCGTTAATTGCGAACGCGAATTTATTACGTCGCAGTTTATTCGGACGAACGACAGGGTCGAACGATGTTCTAATTATATTTTATTTCGGGCGATGTATCAGTGGAATCTTTTATTCGATATACATTTGGTGAACCAGAATCGCATTTCACCAGGGGTCTCGGGACATTCTTGGCCATTCTTGAACTCTCTGTTCGCGATGTTTCTTGCACGAAGAGCTCTCGAACGCCATGTCCGCTGCGCCGATCCTGTCAACCGGAAGCCACGAGGCTCGATTCGATTTCCCCGGGATAATTTCGAATCTGTTTCGCAAAATTCCAGCCACCGCCACCGGTGCTCGGAAATTATTCTCCGCTTGAAATCGTTAGCCCAGAAATCGTATAATAATTCGTGGCGCGACGTTCCCCGCCGGAACCACGTTTCCGGGGCTGTCATATTTCCGGGTTACGGTTCCACCAGGAGTAACTAGGGGGAGATGGGGAGAGAGAGAGAGAGAGAGAGAGGGAGTATTGTCGATCGTCGACCAAAGTATACCCTGTACACGTTCACAAGTCTCGTTGCGATTGCTAATGAGATGGAAACTCGCGAACCCGTGAAAGCGTTAGGCTATCGATCTCTCCTTGGATAAATTTCGGTGCCACGGAGATTGGCTGGAAATATTTAACGGAGTTCCCGTTGAGATCTGGCTCGATGTCTTCTTTTTCATTGTCGGAACGTCGAAGATTGCTTTGACGTATCCGCGGAGGAACTTCTGGAAGTTTGCAAACGTGTCTCTGCAAGTAGAGCTATCTAGGGGCGTGCTGGCGCGGAGCACACGTGTTCGGCAGGGTTGGGAACGTGTCGTCGCAAGTTCGAGCTAGTCGAAATTGTGTGTCTTCGAAGTGTCTAGCTCGAAAACTGCGCGCGCGGGTCATTTCTCCGAGCTCGAGGAAGCGTTCGTTTCGAACGCGGGCAAATAGTTGGAGGGAAGAATAGTCGTGAAAGCTGTCCAACCCCTTGAGCGTCACTTTCGTTCGAAAATTTTCCTTCCTCTGCCATTTTCGATCGTCGGATTACTATTTTCGTTTGCGTCGCGTCGACGCAAATTTTTCCATTCGTTCGGCCGCGGTGTAAACGGATCATTTAATCCGTCCGCCGAACGAAAGCTTAAACGCGTCGGGGTGGCCGTTCCTGCCCGCGCCAACCCCAAAAGCAACCGACCACTCTAATCCGGTAGTTCGACCCCCGGGGGTAAATGATTCCGCAAACATGAACGGTCCGGCAGATAAATAATTAGACGAACGTAAAGAGAATTCGCGGTCCCCGAGATTTTCTTGTTGGCTCGCGACATTTACAGTCGACTCACCTTCAACCCCTGCCCACCCCCTTCGCTCACCCCTTCACCGTATTCCACGGTGAATTTCACCCTCGGGATATTTCTCTCCCTCGTCACGTCCGGCTAGCTGCGCAACGCAGTGTCGTTGCCTTTGTACTCTCACCTCCCATCCCTATCCCCCTTCGCTCCTTTCTCCGTTTTCGTCCCTTTCCTTTTGTGCGCTTGTAGACCTACTGCTGCAGCTCGTTTTCGTCCTGTGTTTCCTCTCGCGCCCTCTTCTCGTTCCATCTACGCGACCTTTTCTCTTCCGGTTCCCCTCGCGGGCCTCCGCAGGCTCGAAGGAGAATTTACTTTCCAACAGGTCCGTACACGGCCTCGCGAAATATGCCGTGCAACCCCCCACACCCTCTACGAGCGGGCGTTATTTGCGCGCCGCGGGTCAGATCCCCTTTCGGCCGAAAGAAACAGCCTGGCACGGCCTTGTCTTCTCTTCTGGGGAGAATGATTCTTGCACGGGGTGAATTATTCGTAGTCCGTTCGCATTGTTCGAAAGCAACGCCGCAGGGTTTTCCGATTGCCCGCTTGAAAATAGGCCCGATGGGAAGCTGATGATTGCGAACATTTGTTATCGTTCACCGAAATGAGAGGAAATTTCGTTCTTAACGAAACGGGAATGGTCAATGCGGAATTATTGGACACGCAAAAATTCTTCAGTGCGCGGATTCAAATGGCGCATCGATCTTAGTTGATCGAAGGGAGAAAACATGTCGAAGGTCCGGGGTTCTTCAGATGCCCGTGAGAAATCTGAAGATTTCTCGACGCCTCTCGTGTATTCTCCGAAACTATCCGCCACGGTTCCCGATATTCGAAGCACGAACGGAGTATTGTTATCAATGAATGGCGCAAGGAAAACTCGCGGCGCAAAGTATCGAACGGCCATTATTGCACCCCAATTTCTACCACCCCCCTGCCGGTGAGTAATGCTTATTACGTCCGCAGCTTCGATAACAAGCGTGTCCCCCCTTTGTCGGCGTCGTTAACGAAAAAGAAAAGGAAAGGAAGAAAATGTGGAAGAAGTCTGTGTTGCTGATGGAAATTGCTCTTCCTTCGTGGTATGCTCATCAAAGGGCGGGCGAACCAACCCGCCCCCACCCCTGTTTCATATTTTTTTCCAGCTGAGAATTAACTCGTTGACGAACCCCCTTGGGAAAAAGTGATCGTAAAATTAGAGTCTCTCCGCTTCGCTTCAAGATTGGACTAAATTCACGGGAATGAATATTACGATGAAGTTTGAGGGACGGAGGCCAGACTGAAAATTACTTCTCAGAGGTTACCCTAAGTCCGAGTTAATATTTGCGTGTTTAACGAAAAAAGTAATGCTCGAGTGCACAGGGATGAAGTATGGAAATATCGAAGCAAGCGGGCAATTTGAAAGTGAAGGGCGGATAATGTTGAAAGGAGCGTGCGCCTCGCGAGGGTTTCAAAGGCGTTGCCGACCAAATAAATAATACATATTGCCTCGTTCACTTCTCTCGAATTTATGGTTCTCTCTCTCTCTCTCTCTCTCTCTCTCTCGGGATCTACTTACGAACGTGGAGGTTTTCCAAACGCATAATTGTCTCCTGCAGTTCTCCAGCCACGCGTCGCATTCAAAGATAATTTTTCCAAAGAGCTTGCTATTCAAACGAATTCCGTTCCATCCCATGGAATCGGCGAGGAGATGCGACATAGAAGCAAGATAAATAACGCCCCTTCAGATTTCGACGAGTGAACGCAGGCTACTTAGTTACTCGGAAACCTCGACTTGCGAAGATTTAGCAAGATCTCGAACCGGCCCCTACATTCGAACGGCGGAATTGTATCGCTGAAAATAATTTCACCCCGAATACTTTAATCACCGCACAACCAACCCTACCGCGCCAGCCAAGACGACTTAATTAGCCGGCGTTAAAGCGTTTTAAACGCGGATCTCTCCGCGATACTGAGAGCGAGTATCCTTTTTTTGTTCCCGCCTCGGTTTCTTCTGCTTCGAGTTAAGACGATCCACGTGCGATATTTCTTTTCATATCCGAGAGAAGTCCGACGAAATTTCTTCAATCGTTACAATTCTCTGCAGCCCACTTTTTTCCATATTAAAGTGCCACATTTCTTTCGTCCGACAAATCCTGTTTATCAACATCTCGTTTATAAATCGTGGAGCGTTTTCGACGGAAGGATATAGAGAAATGAAAAGGGAGGATGGTAGATCGTGTTTAACGCGTACACGGTATATTATGTAATTAATGTCAAGCATGATTCGAGTTATCAATTTGCGGGGATAAACAGCCGACTCGTTATGTCTGTGCAAACTGACAGATTTGTCACGTCCTCTGGGAATAATTCCCGCGATGCAGTGATTCATGCTCGCAAAAACTGCCGGAGCTACCAGCGACTGCTACGCAACGGCAAACGAGTACAATTTTTGAATGAAACGCTCGCCGAATGAACTACGGAAAATGCTCGTTCGAACGCATTAATGATGTTGCGTCGATACATTTTTTGTACCTTCGACACAAAGCCGAGTGGGACGTACCGCAGGTTTTCAGTTGCACGTTTCATTTTCGAACCGCGCTTTTATTCGCAACTATAGTACGCACAAGCCGCGTGTGCCTGGTAGTTCAGGTTGGAATTTTTACATAAAGCTTCCGTCGATTCTATTACCAAGCTATTGAAAGTTTCCGTCCTCTCGCCACACGGGAAGAGATTAAAAAGGCACGGGGCCATTGTCGTAGAATTTGTTGCAAAATTACGAACAAAACACGGCAACCCGAATAACGGAAGATTCAAATAATTGCTAACGTTCGCCGTAAAACTGCGACAGACTGAGAGCTCGTGACGTCTGTCGAATAGCGGTGCATTAATTGTGTTGGACTTGCATGCGCAAGTTACATCGTGAAAAGATCCAAATCGAACAGTAGAACGGCCAATCCGTTTCGCTCGAAATCCACCGCATTCCAGAAACGAGAAAATATCATGAAACGCCTTCGCGTATGCGGATTTCCAAATTGGCGTTGCAAGCAAAGCGGGTGCGCAACGAAAATACGCGAGGCCAATTCACGCGATCCTCGTTCAGATACTTGTCACGAGATTTCCCTCTTTTCGCATTCGGTGCGCGCGAAGCAGTCGGCAAAATGGCGCGACGCGCGAAGGAAAAGCGGGGCCAACGACGTCGCGTGCCACGAAAATCGTGGCTGGTGAAATTTTCGCGGATTCCAGCTTGTTCCGATAACCGGCGGTGTTTGAGCGGCGGGTAAACTTCCTTCTGGCTTCCGGCGTCGCGGGGAAAAAAAAAACGGCAAACGAAGTGCTTTCGAGTTAAGCGGAGCGAAATTACCTAGGCACGTTTAAAACCTCACCATTCGCAGCGGCTTCGGCGAGAACGTGCGTATTTTTCTATACCTCCACTCCCTCCCCTTCTGTTTCCACTGCTCTCGGGTTTATTTCCTTTCCTAGCTGTTGTCCGCCTTGCGTTCAAGCGAATATAATTATCCGAGTCGGCGAGCGAGAAACGTTTCATTGTTGCGGGGGAAAATACTTTTCTGTGCAACCGCTTCGAGGAGCGAAACACCCTCGCGAGGAGCGTACATCTCGAGCGACGTCATCCCTCGAAGATAATTCCTCGCTCGTTGCTCGCTCTTTTTTATACACCGACGAGAGGAGCACGGTATAATTTCGGGCTCAAGGAACACGCAGATGTGCTGACTTGTCTTTCTCTGTTATTTTCGAACGGACTGTTCCCGCGATCGGTTCTTTTTTCTTACCGTTTCATCGCGCTTCAACGTATACGCGAAATCCGACGACAAAATTCCGCGCATCCACGTTTCGATACGCTCGATTATCCCGAAGGTGAAAAATCGCAAGGCATTCTAATTCACCGTGCACGATATCGCCAATCGTGCAGCACGATTTAACGGTTGTTCGTTTCATTTCAGAGGAGGTGTTCGCGTCCAACAAGGCTTTATGGTTCTCACCGAGCGGCCGTAAACTGGCCTTCGGTTACTTCGACGACACCCATACACAGATCATAACGATACCGTTTTACGGTTATCCGGGCAGCCTGACGTTCCAATACACGTCCGCGATCTCGATCCATTACCCAAAGGTAAGCGTCCACGGGGAATCCGGTGGTGGGTCCCTTTTGCATTCCGTTTGATCTTTCGCGGCCACGGGAACGAAGCACGCCCGGCGCTGCAAAACCGCCGGCTTTTGTGCTCCAGATACTGCAACGGGTTCCAGACAATTTGACGCGGGCACAGAAGCCTGCTTGTACGTGTCTTTGGTCAGCTGTCGCTCCCTTTCGTGTTATTTCGAGTATGAAACTTTGCGGGGGGTTAAAACGAGGTGAAATTTTAAGGAGCCTTTGCTCGGCCGACGTAAAGGCTGGCTTGTAATTCGCCCGTTCCGAAACTGATTTTCCTGTTTGTATAATTTCTATTCACTTAACTTTTCTTCACTTCGCGAAACGTATATTTCACGTGGATATATTTCCGATCATTTCTGTTGCGCGCAAGAACAAAGGGAATTGGACTGGGAAAAAGCTGTACACTCGAGACTCCGGAATAGTAACGAATAGAAAGATTGATATTCTGTCGGCGAGTTTGCGCCAGAGAAAGCATCGAATTCGTTGCACACTTTATCCCCTTCCGTTGTGTATCTTTGGCGAAGGGATTTCGATACTGTTTTAACGCGTGCTTCGATTTCGCGGGGGCACAAACGGGGGCTGGGCGAAAAAAGGGGGAGACAAATAGAAGGAATTAATATCTCGCGTTGCCAGTTTTTCTGGCGTTTCGCCGGCAGAACGGAGACAGACAGAGAGACGGCCCGGTTCTAATTTTTGTCTATCCGCGAAACTGGTGCTACCCGACTGAAAGCGGCGTGTCCATTTAGTGCTTCGAGTTGAAGCGTTTTTCCCTCTGGTTTTTCGCGAACAAACGTCCAGGGTACGTCGGCCGTTTTTCGGGACGCGCCGTTTAAATGGTCAGGTTCTGGCGAAGCCGACAGGGGCCCGAACAAAAATTACGTTCCGGGAACTCGTTTAATCCTCTCTGCGAGGGACTTTTCATTACAACTTCAACGATTCCCCTCTTCCAGGCCGCCTCAACTTACACAATTTAACTTACACCATCGTGCAGCAGTTGCTATCCCTGTTCGTTTCGTCCGTTCAAGCCCCCCGACCTGTGTAACTGCGTTTCATGTAACACCCTCGAGGCGTCTCGCTGTTTCGGGGATACGCTTTTTGGAGCGCAATTTTTGCGAAGCGCCGAACCGCGCGCATATTAAATCCCTTAACCGCGGTAGCTAACTAGTTAACAAGCTAATCAGTTGACAGGTTAACCGCGGACTTTCCTATTCTCTTCTATTTATTATTACGCAGGGAGTACGGAATGTTTATTGCCAGATTCATATTCATTAACTTCGTAATCAATTTGTAACTCAACTTCTGACAGCGCTGTACAGCTTGGCGCGGGTTCCTCGCCGCTGTTCGACGTTGTTAAACATTGTTAAGTTCCACGGAACGAAGGAGGTTGAACCGAAAATTGGCTCGCGGTGTACGGTAACCACGTGCCAGACAGTCACTTAATCTCACCGACGGATCGGCGCGAAATATGCTCACGGCGAAGCATATACTTGAAAAGTCTGCACGCCGTTCCGCGAAGTTTACGATGTATCAATTATCCCCGACGAGTTTGTAACCGAAAACGCCGCTCGAAAATGAACAATTCCAGTACGAAGCAGGGTTCTGTTATTAACTCGGTAGTTCACGATCGAACAATTCTGCAGAATAACGCGAGGCTGTCCTCTTCTTTCCCCGTTGTTCGCAATATCCAATACCGGAAGAGCAACAGAAGAACGACCGAAAAAACGGAAGTTGTTGCACTCGGCGCAAACTGGATTCTCGCGGGCAGACAGGCCGTACGAATTTTTTGCTGTCCCAGAAAGAGAGCGAACGAATCGTTGCCCGTCCAGCACGCTGTTCATCGTTCAACCAGGAGTGCACCGAAACTACCCCAAAAACAGCCACCGCTGTATCCACGAAAAGAGTTTCAGCGAAAGAGTCAGGTAAATGTGGCGAACGTTAACCACAGGCACGCGTTGAAAAAAAAGGAACGTCCAGGAAAATTGCCAGAGGCAAAAAGAGATCGAGACCAGCAGTTTTCCACTCTGCCCAATAATGTCTCCTTTGCTTTCGACGGGCGAAATTTCCCCCGCGACCTGAAACAGTCTTCGAGTTCGAAGTTGGAGCAGGACAATTCGTGTCCCTATTGAAAAAGACACTCGCTAAACAGCCGCGTCCACCCCGAGCAGCACGGTGTCAAGCTGTGCTAAACGAACGTTCTCAAACGTTCTCAAACGTTCTCAAACATTCTCAAAAAGTCAATCGAAGATGTTCCGGGTACACGGTTCCATGACCAACTCGCTATGGCAATTCCAATCTAAGGAATATCTCTGCAAACTTTATCGCAAATGTTGGAGTAGCGCGACCCTCGAACGAATGCCGCTTCACGAAATTCTGCCCGAGTTGGCCTTTGCACGGATGGACCACAGAGAAGATGAAAGGCAGACAGGTCTGCGGACGAAGCGGGCGTGGAAGCTGGCACCTGTGCATTTTTTAATGGCTTTTAACGAGGCACGATTGATGCCGGCAGTAGCTGGCAGCAAATATTGCCAGGCGAAAAAGCTGTTTGGAAGCTGACCCCGACGATGAATAACATCGTTCCCCTTTAATGGACTGCCTCGCGGAGGGAACTCGCAGATCGTTCGCCGCCACGCCTACGGACGGATAGTGTCTTTAAGATTCATTTGGGACGACACGGTCGTGCGTATGAATTTTTTTTCTCTCTCGATTATTCCGAAAGCCGGTCCAGACGACACGAGTGAAATTTAAGTGGCGCTCAAACTGGCGGCGGTAATGAATTCAGTGCTGAGGATCGGACGGAATTCGACGCCGGAAAGTATTCCTGCGGGTCCTCGAAAAAATCGGAGCGAGACTTCGGCGACTTTTGATTTGTGAAGTGCGATACGGTTGAGTCGACTTGGAGCATTCGGTGCAAGTAAAGTGCATACACTCGTATTATATTAATACGAGAGAAAGAAAAGAAAACAGAGAGAGAGAGAGAGAGAGAGAGAGAGAGAGAGAGAGAGAGAGAGAGAGAGAGAGAGAGAGGAAAGGAAGCTGTCCTCGCGGAAAAAGCAGCAGATAGTCGTAATGAATATAATTCTCTGCGACTGGCACATCCCTCGACTCTCATTTTTTTTTCTTTCTCTCCCTTTTTCTTCAAAGCACGCGTCCGTGACAACTCATTTTCCATCGCACAAAGTGGCTCACTTTTGATGCCCGTCACGAATCTGAAATCTGTGGGAGCAAAGAGTCTATTTAAAGATCACAGAGATTTCACAATGAGGAAGGATAGACAGGCGAAAGGAGAGGGAATAAAAGGAATCGGATGAGGAACGGCTAAAGGACCAATCCGACGGGCGCGGACAGAGAGAAAAGGATTCGAGGCCTCGACAACGTCGGGGATGATTTAAATTTCCGCCTGCACCTCCGATACAACCTCCTCGAGCGACGTCTGTTTTTTCTTCGCGACGGAAACGTCGCCCCGTTTCATTGTCAGGAAAATTATTTACCCCCATCAATTTCCTCGGCGCTGTTACGCGACTTTAACTAGCCGGATGAATACTCTGTTTCGCGAAACAAGCGTCGCTCGTTTCGCCGGTTTTCTTTCTTCCGATGAATCTTGCAACGGCGAGTTCTTGCTGAAAACATTATGGGAACGCGCGTTGCCGTTTTCCCACAAGTATCCTTGCCATTCGAATACATTAGAGCGCATCCCCGTGTGTGCGTTTCGCGTTCATTTTTCAAGGGAACGTAAATCGAAGCAATATTATCCCCCCCCCCCCCCCCCCCTTTCGGTCATAGCGGTCGTTTTTATTGTCCGCTCATTTGCTTGCAATAAATCGCAAGTATTGCGTCCCGTTTCTTTCAATTTTTTGTACACGCAACAGTTTTCCCTCTGGCCGCATTCGATGTAAAGTATTACCATTTTTTTTCCTTCCCTTTTTTCTTGCTTCTTTTTTTTTTTTATTTCTGTTGCGGAGAATCCTGAGCACTATTTCGCCGCCTCTGTTTCGACCGTCGTTTCCTATACATACATTTTTCAGCCTCTCCGGCGTGTGGTCCTGTTGATTTGCGGTAAACCACAATATGATCTGGCCGGGAAAAATATTGCTCACTTAACCCTCTATAAAACAAATTCCATCGCCCACTTTTTTCCCTCCTGGCTTTATCCATTCGTTCCCACTTCCGTAGGAAAATACGTTCGCCGTCCATTATAATGCGGATTTCAGCGCTTCGATTTTTCGGTGAATCCCCGAGAATAATTTCGGCTTTTGTCCCGCACTCGTTTGCCGATTATAAATTTCTCTCCTTTCTCTCGTCGGAGGAAAAATTGTTACCTCGGCCACCCCTCCAACCCCCCCCCCCCTATTGTTATTGTTGAATTTTTGCTGGATTGCACACGAATTGCTTGCAAATTTCGAGCGCGATTTTAGTATTTCATTTCGGCGCCGCACGAGGGAACGTTTTGAGTTTTGTAAGCATTGTTTGCCGGCGAAATTTAATAAATGCGGGACTTCATTTGGCTGTCTGGCCGAATCATTCAACGGTGCTTTTGCGTCGAATAATATTCCCCGAGTATATCTGTACGCGAGTGTGCATTTCTAGTTGTGCTTTCGCGCAGTAGAAGTTTGCCCAATGTTCATACGCCACGGCCATTATTACGAGCCAGCAAAAGAAGTAACGGGGGGAAATTGCAGCTCGACGATAAAATATTGCTCCAAATTTAAAAGAAATTTCTTCGCGTTACAGAATATTCAACGCCTGTTACGGTACTTGACGATTAATCGACCGCAAATAAAGCATTATTCGATCCAGCTAGTCTCAATGTTCGGAGTTGAAAACTCCGTCTGATATCGTACCGCAACGGACGATCGCAAAGAATTATCGCAGAAAATAGTGGGCGTCGATTAAGTGCTCCTCCGGGCAACGAAAGCGGGATGGATTTTCAACGGGGGTTGAAACTAATTACGAGGGAAGTAATTAAAATTTGATACGACGTGCTGATTAAATTCACGTCCGCGTGTGCCAAATGGAACGCAGGATTTATGTTCGCCGTTCTTTAATATCGTTGCGGCAGAATGTATTCCGTTACTTTAATTACCTGTTCGTCTTTTAATAACAATATTGCCGCATTGATGAAGGAGTGAAATAATTAAACGCTCCAATATATGTATATATTTGTATACGCGTGTCAATTCAGACCGTAGGCGAAGAAAGCATCCCCGTTTAACATTATTGGAACAGAACGATAATTTCTCGTCGCAAATATTTTGCGTTTGCAGCGACAAAAGTGATTGCTGTCTGAAACTGCATGCATCTTTTATATCCGACTGGATGGAAATTCAACAATCCAGCCGGCGAGCGTACGACGGGTAATGAATGAGCCTCGATTTTATTAAAATTCGAATATTCGTCGGATGTGCCCTGCATACATGGCACGCCGCACGTATTTTACGGAGGATATTAAATATTAATTGCCTGTTCCCGTGTAAATAAATTCGTCAAACGGCTATTAATAATAGTAATAGTAACTACGATAATAATTTTGATCAAAAATGTCGATATCCTGAAAGAACTAAAACTATCCTGCGGCAAATAGCTTTATGGAACGAAGCGCGGAGAGCTCTATCCATCAGTCAACGTGAATTAATCAATGTAATCTGACTTGAATCGATAGCTGACCGATCCTCGAAATTGTCTCGTTACAGAGCGGCACAAACAATCCCACGGTGAAGCTGTTTTACGTCGACTTAGAGAAAGTGGTCCAGGGTAACCTGAGCTTAACTGAAATCGAACATCCTGCCGAGTTATCCTCCAAGGAGCGGATTTTGTCGGCCGTCGCTTTTCCTACGGACAATCTCGTGTACGCGACCTGGATGAACAGGGTGCAGAATAGAACGTACTTCCATTTCTGTTACGTACACGATCGAGCCCCAAATTGCGCCACGGTACGTATATATGTATAGATACACATAGATGTAACGATATGGCCCTACGGGGAGCTTTTTCGCTCAACTAATTTCAACCATCGACAAGACAACGGCAGGGCCGATAAATCTGCCCCAGCCTCGATGGAGAACGGGAATCGGCGATTGGTTGCATGGTTTTCATTTGATATTTCATGACGGTTTTATCGCTCGTGAAAGAGAAATTTCTCGGGTTATAATTGAACCCGCGGCGGTGCCTGCAAGTATAGCGATTCGCTTAGCTTCCAATTGAGGGAACTGCTGTTTCGTTCGTCGATTCATCCATTCTTCCCTTTTCTTCGCGGAGACAAAAACGTCTGTTAAATATTTCATAGGACCGAGAAATATACGAAAATTTTGTAAAAATATCGGGGAGTATTTTCGAACGACGGTTATAAAATATTAGGAAATTTTTGATCGCCATCTTCCATACGCACGTACAGTAAGATATCCAAGTACCGATCCCTTTCGTGTACGAAAACGCTTCGTTCTGCGTCGGCGATACGAATGATCGAGACCACTTGCTACTTATCGAGAGAAAAGCTTCTCAACGATTCGTCGAGGGGGGGATCCTCGAATTCAATGACGTACAATTTTTCGCCACGAACGGATTACACGCTCCCTCCGAGGGGGATGGTAATGGGGGGATGAAGAGGGCGAATGAAATATTCATCTTTGCAGGCGCTGTCGCACTTCGAGAAACACGGATGGGTCGAGCAGTTCGAGCCGCCGATGTTCAGCGACGATGGTGACTCGTTTCTCACGATTCTGCCGCAAAGGCAACACGACGGAAGTCACTGGAGGCACGCTGTCGCAATTACAAACGTATCCTCGGGCGAGCCGAAGAGCACGGCCGTGACTTCTGGTCGGTTCGTCGTCACCGAAATCGTTTCATGGGACAAGCAGAACTCCTACCTGTGAGTATTGGATTGGAACTAATTCCTCTTTTTAACGATTCATCGGACTAAACGCGACTCGCGTTTATCGTTCAAACGTTGTCTGCTCGATTGGCTTTGTATTTAATGACTGGCGTACGCGGTTTTATCAATGACGGCGTGCCGAGAGGTCGCTCGGTCTGATTAGTTACGAGGGTGGAAATTTGCATTTTCGGGAAGGAATTTCAAATGTTTCAATGCAACCCCGACTTAGCACCGTCGTAGTATCCTGAATTGTGTGACACATCGTCCGCAATAGATTTGGGACCCGGACAAAGGCTATTCGAAGTCATTGAACTCCTCGAAGGAGCCTCTTAATGTTTCCCTAAGCGATAAAGGTTCGCGAAAATCCGGGCGAACCTGCATATACGCGGTTTCCTTTCGAACGAACGAGAAGATTCCTTTTACTCGCCGTTATTTCTTTGCTACGTTTCATCCAGTTCGCCTGACGCTTCTCGCGGTAAACTAACCTCGGCCAATGAGTCGCAGTTCAATTCCGGGGCTAAACAAATTTAGCCAGTCTCCCTTCCAACAAAATTACTTTCGCAATCTTCCTGTTTCGCCTTTGACAGTTTATCCTCTCACGCGTGATGTACGTGTCCGTGGAATAAACGGAAAATTGTTCAATCACACGAGGAACGATCCACGTGGGTCGTCTTGGACGTTAAATCTTCGCGACGATCGAAGAAAGCGTTCGAACGTGGACGTTAAGTACATCGACTTATCTACGTGCTTTCCATTATTTCACGAGGAAATACGGCACGTAGGGAACGGTATTACGGCAGGGGACACGTTATTGGGGATTTTCATAGAATCACGGTGGAAACGTCTACGGAGGGCAGCGGCCATCTAAGGAGCGTTATCATTTATCACGTAGACGCCGCCGTTAGGCATTGATACTGTGCTCGAGCCACCTAATTCAATCTCACCCCGCCGTGAAACAACTTCGAATGACATTCATCATCCCCTAAATTGTACAACTGGAAGCTCTGGTCCACGGCGTTCGAGAAAATGAATTTTCTTATGGGTGTTCTTGCCACGCCTTGAACCGGAAATATTTTCCACGATCTTCGGACAGGTATACCGCTCTTTTCCTGCAACCGAATTTTTATTCGCGCCCAAAGAAAAAACGCCACAGTTTACGAGCGACGAATATTGATCTTAGACAGAAATTCTACGAAGAAACATTGGCCTAGATACATTTTATAAATTTCTGTAGAGACAGCGCGGGCAATTTCTTGGTTTTCCGGGACTAATACTGTCAAACTGTAAGAGAAAACGAAAGGCGAGCCGACTTTATTGAAGAGAAATTAATTAAGCCGGAAATTATTAGGGCCAAGGGAGTGGAGTGCGATGGCAAGTGTGACCAATGAGAAATCAGCTTCTCGCGAATCTTCTGCGCGCAATACCGACGAAAATTGTGCTTAAACGAGCCAATATTTTTGTTCACCCGTCCGAGTTTGTTTTTCCGAGTTGTAAGAGCGTTCCTCTTATCGTATTTACGCTTTCGATACAGGGAACGCCGGGAATCGCCTTAAGGATACTCGAGGCAAGAAAAATACCGGCTGGAAAGAATGTTCATCCGGTTTCACGGCTGGCCAAAGTTTTATACAGAGCGTTCCCCTTGCCGGCATGAATGCTTCGTCCGCGCAATTAAACGGCCTCGATTATTACGGCAATTATTACGCTTGTTGAAAACGCGTGCACCACTGTATCGCGCCGGTACAGTGTCGTCTTCGCCGTGAAACTTCCTACCAAGATCGTTGTCTAGCTGTAAAGTGACTCTCGAACAAGGTGCCCGAGTAATTGGAGAAAGGTGACATTTTTTGAACAATAGAAGGAACGTGGAATACTAGCGTGAAGTTACTTTTTCGTCGATCCGCTGCATATTGGTAACTCGGTCGATGTTTCAGCGCGTGTGTTCGCTAAGAGAGAGAAAAAAACAGGCTTCGAGGTTCACTTAGGTTAATTATGATCGAACCGGTATTCGGGACGCGGTGAAACATTCAGCGTGATGCGACCAGTCTGAACAACGATCGGCGTGTTTTTTTCTTCTTCTGTTTTTTTCGCGATGCTGATAGAACGACGAACTATGATACTCGGTGCAGGTCGAACTGTTGGAACGTTTCTCTATGCTTGTTTCATTAACGAGAGCGTCGTAACTGGCCTTTCGGAGAGCCTGGAAAGCCTGGAATTTATTTTTCAAGCGAAACGAAGGGACAGTTTGCAGTTGGTTGGATTAAGAAACAATTTATGAATTGCCTGTAGAGATCGTTGTCTTCGATAGCAGGTGAATTACAAGGAAAAGGAGTCCGCTGTCTTTAGGAGCCTCCTAATCCGTACAGTCTTGCGCGATTGGCTATCAACGAAAATGCATTGACCTCGTATCGTCCATTGATTATATACGATTATCGGTTAACAAAAATTATTTTCGCGAGGTGTTTCACCGTCGCATTAACTGAACAGTATGTGGATACGCTGTGGTAGTATCATAAGGCGATACTATTATAAACTCAGCAGCGACCTTTCGAGACCGCACTTTATATAAAGGGAAACTTTGTCGATCGAGCCGGTACATGTAGAGTACATACTTCGACTTTGGCTACCTGAGTAAGCCTCTGGTTCTCAGGATACTCTTTCCTCAACACTCTCGTCTTCTACTATACACCGACTGTTCCCCTATCATACACAGCGATATCTGACGCATAGGTATTTGATTTCTGACGCATCTGTAATGCTGCACAAAGATTAATTTCTAGACTCGAACTTGCAGTGACGGGCCGCGTGAATTTTTTGCCGATTTGAAGTATCTTTGAAAGTTTCATCGGTGTCCGATATCTGTCGCCCGACACGGTGCAACGTCCACGGGCATGATTATATTGGAAACGCGCTGGGGGCCGGCAAGTGCAAATTCAAAATGCTCTCCGGAGCTCGTAACTATCGGCGGACATTTGAATCTTGTTAAACTGCACTCCAGTTGAACATCATTACAACTGCAATCCCAAACATCAGTCATCGAGATCCGTTCCGCCGCTCCATTCTCATTGATCGCCGTGTGCCAAACTGTCACAGACCAACCAGGAAGTGTCCTCGAATTCCCGAACGCGTAATTAAGTTCGTGACTTCTTGCCAGCCAGTGCCACTTTGCAGTTCCGTCTTTACTTTGGAAATTACTTCCGAGCCACTTGGAGGCTCCTATCTTTCTGAACGCTATCCGGATATCTTCGTTGCGTCTCCCGTAGCTTCAGCTCGGCCAGGCCGAACACTGAAACGCGACCATCGTTGAAAATTTCGCGACCACGCGATCCTCCGTCGGGGTGTTAATTCGGCAGCCAACCGGCCAGCAGAAATTCTCGAAGAGTTACGCTTCGCTTCAATTAAGCTGACGGGGGTCGAACAAATTACCGGCCTGCGAAATGGAATCGTTCAGTTTGTTTTTCCTCTTTTATTTTTTGTATCTAAGAGGGGCATAATTTACGCCCGCATGTGTGGGTTCTAGGTGGAAAAATATCTGCGAAGATGGAGCCATTGAATTTCTCTTCGCGGCGGAACGAAGTAGAGAGTTTGATTACGGGTGCATGAAATTGGCCGCCCTACCCGAACCCAATGGCGGATCGATAGATTTCGGATAGTTCAAGCGGCGGTAGGCTCGTCTTAAATGATTCCGGAAGATCGAGAAATAAAGGCAGAAATTAGTCGAGCATCTAGAAGGTTCGAGTGGCTGAATTGTAGAGAGGCCACAGGAACGGAAAGGCTCTCGAGAAACTGTTCTGGGACTTGAACTCGAGCCTACTCCATCAGAAACTACGCTGCGATTGCTCCATCGAGACCCCCACTTCTGCCCACCCTATATTCCTATATACCTCGGTTAGGCTCGCACTTTTTGAAAACGTTTCCCGCGTCTAATTGAATTCCCCGGATAGAAGATATAATTTTGATCCCCGAACGAAAGAAAACCTCTAACACGATCCACCGAATAATATTCTTAATTTTGTACGGAATTTCCAACCTTTTACTAATTTTCTTTTCTTTCTCATCTGGCGATGTCTCTTGTTACCGACGCCTGTCGTACAGTTCGGCGTCGAATGAACGACATTTCGGTCACAAAATCACGCGAACCCACAGTAACCCGGTCCATTCAGCCATCGCAGCAGCCTAACAAAGTGCTGCCCGGCTACTTTACACCATTTATGGTCGCTACTGCACGCTTCTATAGTACAAGGTCGTTAATCTAACACGCGACACAACGCCAGAACGACGTTCACTTGGAGTGCGCCAAGTATATTGCTCGTGTGACGCGCGTCGTGCAGGTGAACACATTCATTAAACTGATTAAGTCCGGGCCAAGGCGGTTGTATCAAAGTATCCCGCATAATTTATACCCGACAGCGTCCTACACCTTTTCCCCGCGAGCATTCCCGGCCCCCGTGTATTCATTATCCATTTGCATTTTAATATACGCGCGAACACATTGTCGCGTCTAAGATGATCACCGGCGAGCGGTGTCTAAAAATCTCCTCCGAAATGGTTCGTCGGCGAAAACTTGCGCAGGATGTTCTCGTGGACTGTTCAAGCCAACAGAGCAAACAGAATCCCCCGTCGAAAGGGGGAATTCTTATTGAAATCGTCGAGGAAACTACTACACCCCCCCCCCCCCCCACCCCTATACTGTCCTTGTTACGGTTGTTACACCTCCAGCATCGTGGAAAATCCATTCACCTGCCGGCACGGTACCTGAGGAACTCGAAACGGCGCGGGATCGCGTCGCGGTGAATCGAGACGCGAACGCACTCCTATCGAACAAAGCGCGGTGTGCTTCCTATCGTTATTCGCGCATAGTTGACGAACTTAACGAAGTAACTTCGTTAGACGGGGTAAGCTTCGCACCGCAGAAACGACGGCTGTCGCGCAACGCGCAATGAATTAATCATTAGGATGTTGTGAACAGTGCAGCCGGTTCAAACGCGGCTAGCTAGCGAACTATTTGCGCTGCTTGAACGTCTGCACCGTCGACCAGACGGCCACTCCATTAAGAAAATCCTTTAGCGGGCTGCGACCGACTGCTAACGGGCGGGCAATAATTTGAGAAGCCGCTGATGCCGGCGCGTGGAGAATTTCCTGACCGCGATTCAGTAAGCGAGCGATTGAGAGATAGGGGAGGAATGGAGGTACTGTTGTTTCGAACACGTTCGCATGAAGAATTGAATTTAGCCGGTTTCGATCGAGGCGAGCACGAAAAAGAACCGAAAGGTTGAGCTTTCCTCCGAAAGCGGTGCAGCGTTCGTAAAGCATGAAACCGGGTATCCTTCAGCTGTCGAAGCTTCGAGCCGCTGATCGTGGTTATCCACGAGAAGCGTTAAGGAGTTGCTGTACACAAGTTCTGAGACGCGGAGATTCCATTTCGGTGCTCGCGATCCCAAAGAAACGTCCGAAGGCGGGGCGAGGATTCGCGGGAACAAAAATCGTGGAAGTTCGTGCGGCGGGAAGGAATAAGGGGTCGAGGGCGAAGTTCTCCAGCATGAATCGCCGCTTTTGTTTCGCGCGGCGAAAGAAGCGTGAACACGTTCGGGGGTGTTCGAGTCGTGGATATCCAATCGGCACGGTTAGCTCGATTCACTGCTCTCGGCTAAATTCCGGGGAGCACGGAAAGTTTGTGTAATCGGGAGAATTTAACAAATTTCCTAAATCGAGTCGGCGGCGTTTCGCACGCTTCCGTCCGAATCGAAGGCTGTTCCTGTGAAAATCGGGAATCTTCGCGCGCGCGTGGAATGCGATTCGCTCGGGGAAATTCCGCAAACGAATTTGGTAAGCATACCGGGACATGCCACGAAACTCGCGGAGTTATTAAGAACAATGACTTCGAGGAATGGTCGATGGGAAATGGAGTTTGGGGGACGATGCAGTTTACCCGAGTTATAAATGGCTCCTGTCCTCGGAGTAATACCGGTTAATTATTTCTTCGACCGTGTCGGTTGTCTTTCGCGGCGTCTCTGTCGGCTAATACACTGGCGATTCGCCCCGTTTGTTTGTTCATACAGACCTCCTCCTTCTATCGGGTGTATTCGTTAAACATTTCGACTCGACGATTCCCGCGATGCCGCGCTATTACTTCGCGTCTTGTATTTCGCTTAAAAAGCAATCGCACAGCGACCCAGTTAACGATATTATTCTTCTAAATAATACTCCAACGATTTAGTCGTCGAATCGCAATTCCGCCGCGAGAACTCGAATCCAGTCGGGATCCTCTACACCGTCGACCGTGCAACTCTCCGCAAAGAACAAACGCTACTGTGCCACGATCCGGGGATCAATATTGTTAATTCCTCCCCGCTGTTGGAGGGACGATTAAAGTATCGTTACAGGAATCGAGTACACGGCGAACTGCAAACCTAACGTCCGTTTATTGCGCGATACCGCAAACGATTGCACGGAGCAATTTCGCGAGCGGCGGCGTGTTTCTTGCGACGGTGGCGCGCCGTAATGGCCTGGAAAGGGGTCCACGAAACTTTCATCACCGTAACCATTCTCGGAAGGATAGTCCCGTTTCCTGTGAATCCAGGAATACTGATTGAAAACTAAATTCACGCCGTGTCTGGCTGGAAAAGTGCCGCGTCCCAAACGAGAAATAACGTGCCCTGGCAATAACGTTGCAGAGGCGGTTCGTTCCTCGACGTTACGCTGCGTTCCCAAGCTCCGCGGGGAGCAAGCTTGCTTTTGATAACGCTCGACGATATCTGATAATGTTTTCCGTGCGATAGAAACGTCGCGGGAGCTTGGGAGTTGAGCGGAGTTGAGCGGAGTTGAGCGGAGACATTTTTTAAATTGGCATTGAGAACTACGTGTATCGTGGCCTGGACAAAAGGTCGCGGGATGTATCTTTGCGGTTCCATTGTTCTCGTTCGACATTTTGCTTCTGAAATTTACGCTTCGCGAGGTTTCTTTTTCCCGTGAAAGCTCAATGATGCTCCGAATGTTCCAACATCGGTGTGGAAAATTTATTAGATTGAAATTTTGCGCTCATCGTGGGAACCTTCCAATTACGATCGGACAACGCGCTTTTCCGATCTCGATTAATCGGTATTTCAATCGACCCGGCGTCGCGGTTATCCGGCCCGGTAATAGCGTTTGTCACAAACGACAGATTCGTGAGCTATTCGAACGCGAAATTTCAGAGTTTCACAACTGTCGCCTCTATTTACCTTCCCTTTTTTCCCTTCTTTTCGCGGCAAACTCTGTCCCTTGACGTTTGACGTGACAGATTTTTTTTTTTAGTGTCACGCGTTCGTTAGATTTCTAAGTATTTTCAGCCGCTCACGATATTTTCAAACTTCGCGAATTCTCCGGCAATAAAAAAGTATTAAATTTAGGTGAGCAAAATAAAAAAATTGGAGATCGTACTATTTCACGAAGTTAATTAAAAGATGGGATAATTGTCGGAAATATACTACTTATCTTTTTCGAATTGTTCGAATTCAAACGTCTCTATTCCCATTAAAAAAAAAAAAGTTTCTCGACTTGAATCAGCACGGATTCCAAGATTTGAGTCTCCCCCTTACAACGACCATAGAAAGATTGATCTTCTGTAGCTCGTCAATAGTTTGCAACATGTATCGGTGAATCTGCAAGAGCAAGTTACACGACGGCCACAAGGCGAGGCGAGTTGCTCGTAGCGATAATTATAATTAAGGTTCTAATTGCGCAAAGGAACTTCGTTAAGCTAATGAGAGAGAACTGTGTCACTTGCAAAAACATCCGACGCGAAACTCTTTTTATAGGTAGCCTCGTGGAAAAGCTCGCTGGCCTCTAGGACAATCTTCTCCTCTCGCGCCCTTAATCAACGCCATTTTATCGCGCCCCTTTAAGGATTGTTTATTTGCGCAATCTCGCGATGCTTTAAGAACTTCCCAGTTCATTTTCTCCCCGTGCTTTTTTCCCCCTCTCTTTCCCCCTTTCGCCGCTGCTGTAACGCAGTTTGAAATTTTTCCTTCCATTCCGCGTTTCTCCCCCTTGTATTTTTTGTTTCTCTTAATGAGGGAAGCGTAAAGTTCCGAAGTACCGTCTATCCCGTTGAAAAGTCCAACGGAGGTACCTCGTCGAGAAAATTTTATAGTTCGCAGGTTAATCCCGGGTACAATAGGGTTTCCCATGCAAAACGGTCAAGACCGGTTCCTCGTGCTCCAAAACCTATTGCTAATCTCTGCGAGCCTGTTTCGTGCTGCTTCGCGCAACAGCGCGCGAGATTTTTCTGGTGCTCGAATAAGGGGTTACAATTAACGCCGGGCAGAAAACGGGAAGTTATGTACTCGCCGAAGTCACGTTCATTTCCCCGAAAAAAGAATGAACAATTCTGCGAGCCTCTGTGCTTGAAGTACGGACCCCCGAAGAAAATTTCAGCGAAAACGCGAAGCGGAGGAGGGAAAATTCTGGAAATAATATTTGACCGCCGGTAGCCAGCAGGGAAATGCGATTTAATTGTAAAAGTCGCGCGTGATCGAACTTCGTGATTCGGCGGGACGCCTCGCCGTCTCGTTGCCCCCCTCGGCGACAGGCGTACACTCAAAGACTCAAAGATGCGTCGTGACGCGAATCCAGATCGTGATACGCAGCCGGAGACCTCAAGGGCGCGTGGGGCGGATATCCACCGACGACCCTGACACATTCTCGAACACGCCATTTCCCTGGGACACCCTGAAAGCTTCTCGCGGGCTGGTGTTCGCCTTCTCGGTCGCGCGACAATTGGATTCTCCGACGAATAACCGGGATGACGTTGTGCAGTCCTGTGAGAAATGCACGGTGAAGGGGAATTTCGGCAATGTTGACGGGCAGGAATTGTTGGGATGCACGTGCGTGCGCGAGCAGGAGTTAGTTTCGTTATTCTTGAGGTCGAGGACAACGCTACTGACTGCTGACAAGTAGTCGCGCCAGCCACTTGGCAGACGCAGGAACGGTATACGTGCCTGCGCGTGGCCAGTTCCTTTCTGATTCACGAATCACGTAAAAACAATGCTCAACGAGCTAATCACTGGCCGAATGAATCGAAACGATTATCGCGAACCAATTGTAGCGAGAGAATTGAAAACAGTAGTTACGGTGGAAGTAGAATAGCCCGTCAGGTGTCAGACGCCTCTATAAATCTTCAATAGTTCTCTATGTACTTCAATACGGGCGAAACCGTTGATAATTCTGTACACTGTAGAAGCTTTTACGCCACGAACAACTGTGCACGAACCTTTTTTCGATTCCAAAAATGAAGGGACGCCTAGGATCGTCGGCGTTTCTCTACGTTTCGCCAAACTCTATTTCTCCCCCTGCCGAATCCACGAAAAAACTGAACCGCTCTTTTCCACGGCACAGGCATCTCGGGCGACGCTTTTTACCTCTTTTCAAACGGAATGAAATTCGATCATCGATCGTGTTCCCCCGCTAAGATTTTTCCACGACCTACTCCTCCGTCGCCCTCGCAAGCTTCTCAATGTTTACAGGAGCACGGAGGTTTCAGCGTTCTTTGCGTCACGTAAAGCTGACAATTTCATTTAAGTGGCATATCTGGGACATTGTTTTATACGACGCCGGAATTCCGGGCGCTGTCTTTCCCCGTCCTTCGTCGTGTCTGCTTAAAGTCGGCGGTGCTGTAGCCGGCTTCCCGTCCATCGTTGTCCAGTTGTGCCGCGAAAAGTGGCCACGTTTTACCAACGAAGTCTGCATTTCATCGTGCTGATCTGCAGTCGGGTCACGTAGCGGCGGCATAAAACACTGGATAGCCTCAAAATGCGAAAACCCTCCACGCATCGATAATGCCTTTCAGCTAGTTCCATTTTAATGGGATTTCTTCATTAAGAAGTCCGGGTACGTCCTGGGGGACGGAGAAATTTCAATACGGGAGGGGAATATATTTTAGAGGCCCCCCGTTGAAATTATAAATAACGATGGAATTGTATTTCCATTTGTTTTCCATTTATTTGAATTCCTCTCTAAGAGAACCGCTCCACCCAGGTCTTATGGAAATACCGCGGGGCAAGAATTCATAGAAATGCTTCTGAAATTTTTATCCGTTGCGCCACGTGTTCCCCAGCACTCGATGGGTCGCCTCGATTCGATACGAACGCTTCGGCTCGACTGGGAAAAGCGAATCGAAGGGGACACCGTAATGGGCTTGGTATTATTTCAATTTCTTTGAAATCGAAATAATCCGGGAGGGGGGAAAAAAAATGTAGTTCCACTGAGCGAATATAGAACGACTGACACAATGCACCACCGATTGTACCTCGACGAGCTGCTTGTTATTCCAAGCTTCGCGTACGCGTAGCTATTCGCGCCGCTAAAAATACTGAAATGGTTTGCCTGCATTATATGAACAAAATGCGTGCGAGGCGTGTTCTATTTCGTAATCGGCTGAAAGCGCGGAAAATGCGTAGGCTGGCGCTACGTTTGAACGCGAAACAGAATTTTGGTCGGTCTGCCGGTGCGGGCACTGTTCGTCAACTGTGCGCCGGGGACGATTTTGTCATGCACAGAATTGATCTTCTCCACGGTGTGCAGTCACGGTGTATCAATATTTTCTCTGACGAAATACGGGCGATGACTCGAATAAGGATCTCCCTGCAAACAATCCTTTCTCTCGCGTCTCGAATCGATCGACTGAAAACCGTTCAGCTTCTCGCCGCTGTCTGAATTTTCATATCCGTTTCTCGCAGAAACAGACTTCCGTGATGAGGAAGCAATTTTCTCTGGAATAAAAGAGCCCATTAGACTTCCGAAAAAAAAAGCTACGCCGCGCTCCTCCGACAGCGTTCGAACAGAATTCAGCCTCTTAGTGAGGATTTTTCGTGCGAAGAGAAAACCGGCCGAATCGCGGTATCGTTATTTCGTGGTTTCGCGTGTTCAAAAATATCCAGTAGGTGTTTCGGAGCGTGTAATATCTGCCTCTGTGCTATTGATTCTTCGGGGGTATCGCTATACTATATATTTGCGTCGAACAATCTGTTTTGAACTACAAACTGGGATCCCGTAAATCAAATTTAATGATCCTCTGGTCTACTAACTCAGCGGTATTATGGTCTTAATAAACTCTCCCTTTGCGCCCGTCGAACACCCGTGGAATATTTCGGAAAAACCGTGTAATTAATTGCCCGGGCATATCGAATGCCAGTGTAAACTCGACCGGAAACGGTGCCCCTAGTCCACGACGCGGCAACTTTAACATTAATTAATAATCAAGGGTAAACGTTGGTAATTACGATAAAACAAAGAAAGCTCATCGACGCGTTTCTAGCCGCCCCGGTTCAGTCATTAATTAAGTCAACTTTAATTGCACGTCACCGACTCGGTTGTACTTCGTTTCGCGTGTACCGCGCGCGATTAAATCATGGCGAAACGGGTAACAGAGACGCGGAAGCTGGAACAGGACGGAACGTTTGCCTTTCGGTAAATTGACAAAACACTTGCGGCGAATATTTTCAAAGCCGTAAAAGCACCTCGCCACAAAGGTATAGCATTTCTATCGGCCCCACTTGAAATTAGGAATATCTCGACGTATCCCGTATTGCAACTACGAGAGTCTAATTAAACGCGGCCAAAGCAACCAAAGTTTCGGTGCTTCAATAGCGAGGCAAGTTTCGCAGGAATTCGACATCGGTCCTGAACCCTCCCACGCTCCCACTACTCACCTGCCCCCATAAATCCTGTCCTTGGATCCTCGAGATTATTGTCACCGTTTCCCAACCCCGTGACGGCGGAACGCGGTCGTTTCTATACGGGCCGCTGTGCTCCCCCCTATCGCACAATGCGCTAAACCGTAATCCAAGCGCAATGAACGCGTGCAATCAACGAATCTCCTGCTTCGCTTTCGCTCGCCTCAGTCATTTGTGCGTAACGAGAACGGCGGGGAATTAGAAGTTCCAACGACGACCCCGCAAACAACCCGAATTCACCTTCCAACCTGGTACCGCCGCCAACTAATCTCGTGATCGTTGCTTTTACTAACTGCGGTGACGGGGGGAGTTGGAGAGCAAGTTCGCGGCGCGAGAGAGAGTTGTCTGAGTTGGTAATTCGGATAGCGCCTTTTTTGTTGGAACAGGAATTCTCGTGGGGACCGAGGGTGGTTAATGGGTGGAATATAATGGGTGTTTTTAAGGCGTCCGGGGAGCGGAAGGGGCGAAGGGAACATTTCCTATCGACACCCGAGTCGATGACGGTCCGCGAAACGATTGCAGACAATTATCTGGCTTTCGGGAAAGACGCTAATTCTACTCTGGCTTGAACATTTATTTATTTCCCTTCGTTTGTTCGAAACTCGATGGAGCTTCGTTGGCGCGTTGCAAATTTCGGGGTTACCGTTTCTTCAAGAATAATCCCACGTTAATATCTACCACGAGAATTCAATCCGGAGGTATTTGAAATCGACGCCCTCGAAATGTTACGCCTAACAAAGCGTACGTTTCGCCATGCTGCGCGTCAACGTTCACAGCACTCGTGGCCACCCTTTCACAGTAGACGTCGATTCCTCGAGCCGATCGAAGCCACGCGTCCGCCGACACTTAGCTTGCAGAATGTTTGCCACGAACGAGACGTTCGACGCTATTATCCTGAAAGCCCGAGCGAGAGGATCCATTCTGGCCGCCTACTTCACCGAACAATGGTGGCGCAGCTTTAAAACTGCCTTTAGCGAGGCTCGCGAGTACACGTTTTAGCCTGCTAAACGCGTGGGAATTGTCACGGAGTGCTCGTAATTCCTGAAAGAGCTGGAGGATTGTTTGCACGCACCAACCAGCCACGCACGGCTTAAGGCTTTTTCTCGCCAAGCGGATTACCCGCGCGACCACCGCGAAACAAATCGCACGGCTAACAACCGACTCTCCGAACCGTTTTCTACGCCCGTGTAATCCGTTGCAAAGGATCGCCTCGCCCCGTCGACTCCGCGGAAATAGAACAGAAAAACTCTCTCCCTTTGCCCCGTGACAGTTCAATCGAACCTGCCGTTTCCGCCGGTGTATTGTTATTTAAATAAACCTTTTGACGGCCTTTGACGACCGAACGGCACGGTAAGCAGACAAAGATGAACGGATTCGTTTAAAGCGATTGTTCCATCCTTTCGTTGAAACTTCAACGTCCGTAGTGGCTTGCACACGTTGCACGGATTCACGGTCGAATAGTGTCTCGAGCAGATTATAATGGCGAAATCGGTCCTCTGCCAGAGAAACACGAACTACGTACAAAGTCGACGAAAACCAAATTCTAAATTAGCCGGGGGGGGGGGGAATTAATGGCATTCGAGCCGTCTGCTGCTTCCGCTGCGCCCCCGAGCTGTTCGATTTTTCAAGCAACACAGCCTGTGCTCGCTCGCCGTGAAAAAAAAAAAAAGGAGGAAGCCAATATTGGCGTTGGTGATCAATTAAACGGGCCGAAATAATTGGCCGGCGGTTCGATAAATCACGTCGGCGTACGCGGGACGCGTCGGCCACCCTTTGCACGACACGCTTCTCAAGAATGGATCGTTTCACAATAGGCATTCAGGGATGGAACAAAAGTTACGGTTCGACTAGGCGAGACGTGGCCTCGGATTTCCCGTGTGCTCGCGGCTCCTCGGTGTTTCACATGCTTGGGCTAACTTTAAATTGCTCCCCCCCTCGAACTTTCATCGGCTTTCAGGAGATACATAACTTCGGGGGCACTCTTTGCCCGAGGTTCGCGTGCGCGGCTCGCTGACGATGATCTCGCTGAAATTACCCTCTAACACGGCCCCCTCGCTTAATTCACCGACCATTTTGCAGCTTTCCGTTTGTTTAACGGAGTAACGAACCCTGAAGGGTGGACGGTCTGCGAGGCTGACGTGCGTTCCGCAGATTTTCCATGACGGGGAAATTTAACCGGCAGGTATGTTTAATGGGCGGAAGCGTTGGCAGATTGAAAATTCAACGGTTTAATATTGCCGGCGAATTTTTGGTAAAGTAAAATAAGGGCCGGGGTAATTTCTGCTGTGGATTCGGTGGTAGTTGTTAATTAGATGGGGTGGAACATTCAAGGGGCTGACACTCGTGGCGAAATGAAAACCCAATGAATAGAAAATTTGCGGCAAATTAGCGAGACTGGCAGGATCGAGGATAGACAGTCAAAATAGGAAACGAATTTAAAGTATGAGAGACCGTTTCGCGGGGTGTGCGGAAAACTGTGGTCGCGACGAATACTGTCGGTTAAATAAATTTCGAAGATGGGACATCCTCGATGGAAATCGCGGAATGGAAACGAAATTAATTAATTAAGAATATCGCAAATATTTAACATCCTCTAAACGTGCCACCACTCCCCCCGTTCCCTTTTAAAAATAAATTTTCCTGCCCAGGACAACTCACTTGGAAATTGTGTACACATCGGAAAGAGGAGCATTCGCGGACCACTTGAACAGTTAAAACTTTTATGTGTCAGAAATGATACGAGGGCTCGGGCCGATAGCAAAAGGGCATCGTGATTGCATTGGCGAATAAATTTCGAAGGGGTATCGGATTCGTTTCAACGCATTTAGAATTTAACGATGATTGTCGAGCTTTTCCACTCGCGGGAGAATTATGCGTTTTTCCAGCGGGCCAATTATCCGGGAAGTTCGTTAGAAATAAATATACGAACGAATTATGCCCAGCGCAATACATTTTACGCAACGGAAAATAAAATTATTTGATGATCCGACAATGAACTGTTTACAAATCGAACATTTTACAATTCTGAATATTCTGCTCGAATTCTCGAATGATATAACAGATCGTTTGCGTATAATCATCGCTACCATAAAGCACACGGTTTATTTTCCTCCCACTAAAGGGAGGGTTGACATCGTCGACGCCTGTAGCGAATTTACCCTCCAAGGTTTGAAGGGTGCGGAAGAGCTGGGCTCATTTAAGGGCCACACGAAAGTTAAATCTGGCAGGATATTGAAATTAATCCGCTACGGAGTGACCCGAGGCTCATCCATCTTGCCAACGAAACTACAACCCCCGTCCTAACCCTATCGTACTGCTGCCTGTCCCTTCACTGCCACCGGTTACACCCCCGTCGATTTTCCTCGATGGTCGAGAGTTTACGCTCATCTCGGGGTCACCGTTATCAAACCCTGAAGCCATTGCCCCTCGCGAGACATTGGATTACCTTGCCTCACCTGTTAGAGTCGATGAACAAAGTCGGCGACTTATGGATAACGAAGCTAACGCCGCCAAAGTTTCTTTAGTCTCCCGCTTCGTCCGATGTTAATGCTCCATATTGACCGGCTTCAATATTGGAACGTTCGATCGCTTTGTATCCGACGATTCGTCGGCGGAGTGTGTAAACAAGTTGGTTGATACATTGGCAAGAGAAATCTACGGAAATATAGGAATGCGAAGAAATTAGGTCAACTCGTTGAGCTAATTGACGCGCATAGAATTGGACGCTTAGCATGTGTCAGCGCAGAAATGTGACACGCGACGACGCATCAATCGTCGTTTAATATTTGGTACCCGGTGCACAGTATTTAGCAATCGGTATTTCCCACGCTGTCGATTTGTCAGCCAGATATTCGATAATATGACGTTTGCTGTACGTCACATTCTGCCTCCGGGAAGAAAGAGACCGCGTCACCGGTTTATCAATTGATGACCGTAATTACATCTATATCGAGTTTCTCTCGTTGCCAGCGATTCGAACGTGAGTGCAAAATCGTGACACGAGAAGCAACGAAAATTGAAATCGAACTTGAACAATTCCTGTCGATGCATCCTTGCCCGCGCTCGCCAAGTTACTGTTACACCTACATTGATTCTAAAACCGTCGATGTTTTTTCTAAAAAAAATCCCGAACAGAGAAATGGAATTTGCCCTTAAGCAATGTGCAACGAGGTTAACGCGAACGAAGAAACGAGGATCTATTTAAACCGCGGCGATAATCGACACGAACGTTCCACTGTCTTGCGCGCAGTAGTAGCGGTACGTTATAGATCAGACGTAACAGCTACGGATCTGAACGTCTGACACGAGGGCACTTAATTGCCACTATCCCAGCGTGTTCAAGATTTGCCAGCGAGCAGTATTCGTCCTTGTGTCCCTGTGGGGAGACGTGTTTGCTTCGGCGTAGATAATTTATCGAACAAAGCTCGCGGGACAATGGTGAAATTACATTTATGCATTCCTCCAGGCACGTGATCTTTTTACACGGTTCTCGGGACACGGTTGGCATTCAAGTTGAACAGAAAAATTACGATCGTCACGCGTTCCGTGAAATTTTTATCGGCCAAGCGTTTATTTCATCCGGGAGACTAGCTTTCGTTTCACCGCAACATTCTACGTACTCGCAGCCATTAAACGTAATAAACGTTTGATCCAATATATTGCCCGGCATACTCGCGAAATGATGTTTACAGTTACGTTCGTTGCTTTATTAGAGAATGCTTTGGGAGAGCAGTAAAATAGCCGGCCACGTCGCGGTATGGAAATATTGTTAAAGTTCAAAGCAATTGGTTTCGATTGCACGTAGATGTATTTGTTAATCATGAACGAAGGATTTTTGCTATTTGTATAACTTTCGATTTGGTGTTCCTCGGAAGGCGTGGGGACAAATTGAATGCACTTCAATGTGTACCGAGCGGAATGGATAAAACAGGGACCAAAGGTAATCGATATTCGATATTCCAACGCGGCGTCGTCGTTTTTTTCTTTCTTTTCGTATACTTATCAGTATTTCATACGCATGCATAAAGGCTAAGGGTGTTCGGCTTATCGTAGGGTTGCATTTTGTTGTACCTTTACGCGCATCTTACGCGCACACATATTGCACGACGATATCGTGCACCTACGAGGTGTCCAGAAAGTCACGTAATTCTATAAAAGTATGCAACATAGAAGAAAGCACAGCCATGAACATTTTAATGTTAGACTTTCAATCGATTCGGGCAACAAACAAATTCTTTTTTAAACTCGGTTCTTCTTAATTCACCTTTAATTATATTCCTGCAGTGTTTGCGCCAGTGACGAAAGAGCGCAGTATCGTGCACCCAATGCTGTCACTCGAATTAAAACTCGAACATTATTCCCCTACATGTTCGAGGCTCCCGTGTCCACGGAACACATGAAACTCGACCCAGCATTATGGAAAGTCCGTGTTTGTCCAAGCGGGCCGCTACATCTGATCTATGCGCATAGAAATTGCGACGTAAGCTTTGCGAAGTGGCAGAGTAAGTCGACAGACGTAAAGTTAGATTAGACACATATGTATTATTCGGGGGAAATTGTAAAGTAAACTTCCACGATTGGCTTCCTGATATCGTCGCTTTTAATTGAATCGCCGTAATGGAAATTTTTCCGAAATAAAATATTCCTTTTTCAGGCGAGAACATTTGCTTAAGTAAATTCTACTTCGGACTAAAAATATTCCGCTGGGCAACAAATTTTTTCACGATTAAATCATTCTCGATCGAGGAGTACCTTCGGCAACAGTTGACAGTTTAAAATTGACATTCTTTTTCAATTGTCCCTCGTTTGGAAGCGTTTTTCGGCCGCGTTGACAAGCCGCATCGACGGTAATCGGTTTTACCAATTTGAATACGATGCCGACGCAGTTGTAAATTTAACCCGAAAAGAACCACGTAATTCGGGCTAATCACAGATTGATTAACTACCAGAAATTCGATCCGCATTAATGCAAATGGAGCCAGCGGCCCGATCGCGTTTCCAGCCTTTCGCCGTTTGCAGCGTCGACGGAAACATATAAATCAGACTTAACGGCCTCGAATTGTAACTGCTGACATAAGACGCGTCAAACTTGACCCTCACCCTTAGAACATTCACGCAATTCCCCCCCCCCCCCCCCCCCCCCGGCCAGCATCGTGAAATGTCTTCTCCCCTTCAAGCTACATAAACGAACTGTTCGATTGAACCTGTAATTAAAACAGATCGCACCGATCGTTCAATCCATCCACCTTTCGAAGGAGCTTCCGCGTTCATTAATAAAACTCCAACTTCTCGTGCACCCCATCGACGTATAAACTAACCATCCAAACTTTGCGCCACTCTAAACGATGGATCAACGAATTTCTCAACGAGGTACTCGTTACTGCGAATAAAACCATTCGCGTGACATACAAAACCGACGGCGTACATACAAATCTCTTCATGACCAAGAAACGTGCTTCGAAACTTCGCCGACCAGCCCCGCAACTACCTAACAAAACTCGAAACATCGCGCAACATTTAATACCGGGACGCTGAGCCTCCGCCAGGTAAAATCCGAAAGAAACGGCAAGGGCTGTTCAGGCGCGGTGCATCGGGAACTTTCTTTCCCACCCTCGTCCCCTGCGGGGCACATGTTGGTAGAGTAAACAATGCCGGCACCGTTGAAATGCAAATTCGCGACAGTTCTCGCTATTACAAAGCCATTAAAGAGCAGCCTATGCAAATGAACCCGCGTTACATCCGTCTACTCCGTCTATTTCCTTCTTTCTTGCCACTTTTCTTGTCCCGCTTCCCCATTTCTTTTCTCATCTCGGTCTCGTCCGCAGGTACTACCTGGCCACGACGGAAGAGGAGTCCGCTGTGCAACACTTGTACAGAATATCCACGAGGGCCGGCGGCGACCGGAAACCGAGGTGTTTAAGCTGCGGCATCGTCCGGAACACGGACAGGAACCGGTGCCTCTACAACACCGCCAAGTTTTCCACCGATCATTCCCATTACGTGCTCACTTGCGCCGGTCCTGGTGTACCCGACATCGCCATTTACAACGGGGTGAGTACGCGGATACTGCTCCCTCGTGATTCCCTTCGGGACGATCTCGTAAACGTTCGCTTTCTGTTGGCGAACGCTCCGTTAGAAGTCGCCGCTGTGGAATTATTTTAAATGGCAATGGTGAAATGGCTTTAGATACGACAACGTTCACATTGTATTTGCCGCTGGCAAATATTTGCATTTTTTCCACGCAACATTATTACCCGCGCATCTTCCTTGAATGAAGGCAAATATTGTCTCCCTTCACGGGGAGAAATGTATTACGCTCCTGTAGAAAGGGTAATCTTCTCTGAAAGGACCGGGTTGATTTTATGTAGAGGAGAAAATGAATTAGTACTTGGCATTCGCGTTGTATCAACCGTTTTTGTAAAGGGGGAAAGAATAATTTTCGTAAAAGGGAAAGAGTTTATCTTTTTAGCGAGAGGAAAGCTGCTGTATGATCAGAGATAGAGTAGTCCTTCAAAGGGTTATTTGATTTTCCTCAAAGGGGCCGAGTTGTTTCCCTTTCCCTTCGACGTTCCACGAAGTTCTACAGAATTTTGCGTTAATATGGCACAGCAATAAGTTGCCGTCCTTCTGGCTTTATTTGTTATTCCAGCCTCGCCTCGCGTATGCAACGAAAGCGGCAATCGCGTGCATTTCGCGGACAACGAACTATCTCCGGTACGAGGATCGCGAATTTCTTTCGACTGCCACGCGAAAATCTGTTCACCGTGTCCCTCGACCAGTATTAACCCCCAGACATCCGACATAATTTCCTTGGCTTGGTTCCCCATATAACTCCTGGAAATATATTTCGTCGTTCCCTCTGGCTACCGCTTCGCCAACTGAGCAAACGAATTTGCTGACGCGTCTCGCCCCACGCAAAACAGGGAAGCTCATTAAAGAAAAATGATCGTTTGTCCTCGAGCCAAGTAATCTCCGCCATGTTTATATGCAATCTTCTCATAAATAATTAATTTCAAACATTAATAACAGATCACCTCCAATAATTATTCACAGTCTAGTCCGGACTACTTCGCTCCTTCTATACGCGCAACGACTCGCCGGAATGATAAGAACAATCATTTTTGGAATATTCATCGTCGATCAAATTTCTACGTCCCCCATAAGACCACGCGTTTTATCCAGCAAGTCTCGACGAAATAACACCGTCACCCATGGATTCATCGTCGCGTGCTAGATCCATAGGATCTCGGTGTTCCGTCGGGGGGAATTTGCTGCATAAGCGAGCCGCCAGATAAATAAATCGCCTATCCCCCGCGGACTCCGCGTTGTTTGTCAGTGTTCCGAAAGCCGTGGATCTCCTTTGCGACCTGGCACTCCTCGATCTATGCTTAGACCCGGTGCTTATTGTCTGTCGTCGCGGGTCCCACGCGAAGGGAAGCAGCACAAATCGATACAACAGATTTGGACGTGCAAGCAGATCCGACGGGTCGACCGTCCCCGGTAACAGAACTTCCTCTCGTGAACTGAAACCTTTGTTACCCCTTTCCTTCTACCTCCGAGAATTTCCGGCTGGCAAGCTCTCTGTTCGCGCGATCTGCTTGGTTCGTCTCTGCGGCGCTACTCCGTTGGCAACGTTATTTGGAAAACATCGAGGACAGCAGGAGTGGATGTCGATTGTAAATTTCCAGGACCCCTTTCGACCCGATTTTCTTAATACCTTTGGCGCCTTGTCTTTTTCCCCCCGTATCTCGTGCGACCTGATTGTCCGTTTTCCTGGGCGACAGCACAGACAGATAGGGATACGCGATCTATGTGCATCGCTTTCTGCAAAATTTATTTTAATTGAGTCTCGCTGGAGTTTTCAGTATTTTCCGCGGCATCTCACGATCTGTTTCGTTTAACCGCGGTATCCCGCGAGGATGGGGGGATTTGTTTCGAAATAGAACTCGCTGATCTAATTTCAATTTAATTTCTTAATTTCCATAACCCAGGCGGATGGCCGGCCTTATCTTAATTTCTGCAGGGACCCTTCCGCCTTCTTTCCCGGCGAGCTTCATTTCCTCGGGTCGCGTTGAAACCAGCCAGAAGTTTATTTGGGAATGTTCAAACGAAAATTGGAGATATCGCGACGCGTCCTTCTGTTTCATCCGCGACTCGCGCGCGTTCAACTTTCCAATCGAATTTTAATTCAATTTCTTAATTCGTCCGAACGGGCCACTCTCCCGACAGACGTTTCATCCCGATGCGAAAAGCTTTACTTTGCCCTGCTCCATTTCTTTTCACTTTCGCCATTCCGGGGACTAAACGAATACTTCCATAGACGTATCAAATGTTTCGACCCCCAGCATCCATGCGCAGGGGAATTCGCGAACGCCGATTCACTATTGTCGAATAAATTATGCAGCTGTTGCCTGTAGTTTATCGTAAATATCGCGACGAATAAACAGGATATTAAACAATCAGCTTGCACACGTTGCAACGGTCAACAAACGGTTTCGACCGTTGCTGCAATTCTCGTTGATCACCGGGGCACGCGATACTGTTATCGGACGGTCGATATAAAAATAAATTTTCCCTCCGTTTAACAAACGGACAAACGCGAACCAATCGAATCGGCCATTCCGTTTTACATCCACAATTATACGCGGAGGAATGTCGATCTCTGGCAACGATTACATGCATACGAAGCAGTGTCGCGAGCGTTGTTCGAAATCGTTACCGAACGATCTCGTTTTTCGTATCGTCGACAAATTTCTGATACAGCCATACAAGGTATCAAATATTTCATTAATTTCGGTAGAATCAAACGGGCAGGACAAAAGGTCTAGACGTACGCAACGAAACTCGTTCGAGAGGCGATGGCGGGTCCTTCATTATCCACCCGGTAATTAGATCATCGCCTTGGCGAGGAATTGAAAGGAAGCGTCTGTCGCGATTGACAAAAAAAGACGGGAAAAAAAAGAAGACGATGTTTTAACTGTTCGGCGTGTCGAGGCGGCACGATTACAGCCGATAATCGGTTTTCCTCGCGGAGAAACGCGCTCCAGACACTTCAAGGGACTAATTTCCTTTCCCTTCAAGGGGTACGTGAACGGGTGTCCCGTTCTTTCGTCCTATTGGCGAACAATAATCGTCAGAGGGTGGCAAAGGGGGGGAGGTTAACACTTTGTTCACCGGTCGACTATGGACCGTGGGTCGCAGGGAACCGGATAAATGGCTGATAAGGGTGGAACGTTGAAGGATGCCAGACTTTTAGATGGTAATTTATCTTGATGCTGCTGGTCGAACGACTGTCGCTTAATGTTGCTTAAAAGTTGGCACTTTCGTTGCGTACTTTCACTCTCGCGATGGGGGACGACGGAAGGAAAATTATCGTCGAATTTGTTCGGTTAATTCGTCCGCAAATAATGGTCCGAGCGTGAAACGAATTTCTATTTAAAAAGTGCCGGAAAATTGGGCATGGAGCATTTCGTTCCGTGAATACCGGTGCGGTTTCGATAATGGAACGTTAATCCGTCATTCGTGGAAATCTGGAAAATACAAATAGAACACGAACGGCGCGTTCTTATCGGCGTATCTACCGAAGCACGACCGTGCAACGACGATTTATAAATTTCCCATTAACCCCTGAAAGCCGCGAGCGTACCGGCGGATCCGTCGGTCGTGCGTACGATTAAACGAGCGGAATAATACATTAAACACGGCGGTGTCTCTCGCCGCGAGCAAGAGTGCTGTCGCGTGTTCGACGTTGATGCATGGTGGCTTAAAAGTTGGACCGTCTGTTCTGAGGATTGCAAAGGTTGTACCGGTTGTGAATCGCGAACGATAAGAGGATAGAAAGGAAGTGGCATCGTTCTCCTTGCTGATTCCAATAAATTCCAAATAAAACTACTACAGAAGGTTAAGAGAAGATGAACGGCGATACCATTTAGCTGCTATTTTTCTTTTCGCCCTCGTTCCTCGCTAAAATATATATGTTACCCGTTGGAATAATTCTCCAAGGGTTCGTTGATAGAAGGAGGGAAGGGTAGAAGAAATTCCTGGCAGGGAACTAACTACCTCGTGGATTTTATCGAAGATAAGTAGATCGAAGCGGTATCTATGTGTTGGAATCGATGGCCAGGCGGGAAGTTCCGGAATAGGAATCGCCGTGGAAAATCCTCTGGTGGGCGAGCACTGGAGGTGGCGCCATGTAGTAAAATAAGGGTAAATTAAGGGTCCAAGTTTGGAGAGGTCCACCGGGAGGCAGGCGAGACGCTTTTCGGTATCGATTCAACGTTAAATCCCACTGTTTTCCCGTGAAGCATTGCCGTCCGTCATCGGCGTGAATGTTGAACAATCATCGAACGAGACCTGCTTCTGCCTTAAGGAAATAACTGTTCTCCAATGAGTTTAAATAACCGGACAAATAAACGATCGATCCATAGAAATATCCTGTAAAAGTGTGTATCGCTTTTTGGATCGCGAAATTGGATCGTTCCGAATACCATTGAATCGCAGGATCTCGGAAAATAAGTTCGATGGGGATTCGAAGTTGACAATCGGATCCCTGTCGGGGCGCGAATATGAAATCTCGCCTTCCCTCCCGTTCTATGCGTTTCAACGCGATTTCGTTCGCAGAACTCTACGAAGCTGTTGGCGTGGGAGAGCAACGACGCGGTCTCGGAGATCATCGCCGAGAAATCGCAACCGGTGGTGCGTCGTTACAAGGTGCCAGTTCCCGGAGGATTCGAAGCCCGGGTCAGACTACTGATACCGCCGAACGCCGATTTGTCTGGCGCCACCAAGTATCCGATGCTGATTTTCGTGTGAGTATTCGACGAATAGGGGTCGAGCCATTGGCCCGATTAAATAATCGTGACACCTCAATCCGGCGGCAAAAATGGGGAACGTTTAAAAATCGAGCTTGATTTCCCCGGATGTTCCGTTTGTCTGGTTGTTTTTCCGTATGCAAATGCTGGACGCCACCGCCATGAATACGCTTTAATGCCTTCGAAACGGATAGAAATTATTCGCGGCGAATGGAGGGAAAGAATGGCCCGGGGGCGGAGGAAGAATACGCGGTGGCATCGGCCGCGTCGGACGCAGTGTATCATTTATCAAAAAGTTTTTGCCACCATCTATCGTATTAGAAGGGAACGTCGCGTCGCGGATATCGTCGTGAAATTCATTCGACGTCGTGTAAACGTGCCCGGTGAATTTTTATCCGTTCGGGATTAATTAGCGGGCCGTATAGAAGCCGATCTCGTGTATCATTCATATGAAATGCGTGTACTCGTGTCCGCGCGGCGCACATATTGATAAGTTTCGATTTGTCTAAATCGATTAAATGTCGATCAAATGTTCGATATTAAAAACGTTCGTAAAAAACCATTCGTTAATATGCGCTTCGGTAAAGTGAATCGTTCTCGAATCGGGAAACTCGTTCGAAACAGATTAGATTTTCTATAAATTGAAATAGTCGACTGGATTGAATAATTGCATTAAAAGGGGAAATTGAATTAGGTTTTCTTGGCCCGTTCGAACGAAATTGTTTGATAGTGGCCGGCCTCGCGTTACGTACGGTACGCGAATGCCCGATCGGAACGGTAAATGGAAAACCGAGCAGTTGAAAATTTAATTGTCGATAATCAGTTTCGACAAAGCTTTATCGTCGAGATGTCATCTGTGCCCGGGGAAACAATTGAAACGCAAAAGAAGATAAAAGTAATAAACGCGATCTTGTAGTATATGTAGAAGGGATTTTGCGTCCACATAATTGTACGGTTAAAATTGAAATTAAGTCCATCAGATGTGCATCATCGTGCACGGGTATCGATCTTCATTATATGTATAACTTATTCAAAATAGAATCAGAGCGGCGATAAATTTCACGACAATGCATTCGCTCTTTACGCGCGCGATGAATATAGTCTCTATTAAGTTATCAAGTAATTTAATTGATGGCAAAACGCGCAGCTCATTCTCATCAATCAAAATCACTCGCGTCATCCAAAAGCCATCCTTTCGTTCGCTATATCCTTTCCTTGTCTGTTTCAGTAGCGGCGCCATTTTTTTTAGCGCCACATAGAATAGCCTTTGCAAAGTTAAACCATCGTTCAACGTCAATTTGTACGAGCTTTCTCCGTTCCCGAAATATCAAAGCGAAGTTCCACCGTGCTTCCCTATCCGCGCACTGTCATCTTTTAAGCGAACAGTTGAAAGCTGACCTCGGTCCATTCTCCCGATCGCAATCATAATCAGAATAGTGATAATTTTGAAACAATAATCTTCTAGCCGATCATTTGAATCTATCGCCGATCTTCTTGCGCAGATATGGCGGGCCAGATACCTATCAAGTCACCGAGAAGTTCAACGTCGATTGGGGCACGTATCTTGTAACAAATAAGAGCATCATCTACGCGACCATCGACGGACGAGGATCCGGTCTAATGGACAACGCCATGCTATTCGCCGGATATCGAAACCTGGGAACGGTCGAGATCGCCGATCAGATCAACGTTACCAGGTGAGCATCGAGGCTAAGCTCGTTCCATAAAAAAAAAAAAAGAAAAGACAAAGGAAGAAAAAGGAGCGTCTTTAGTTTGCATGCTCCGATACGATCGAGCCTTTCCAATTTCGACCCTCCCTCCCACCTCGAGTATATATGTACATAGATAGAATTCTAATTTCGCAGTCACAGGGAAGACACGAGGGAACTCTAATTCGATCGGCTCCTCGGAAGCAGAAGTTCGTCGCTCGAATATTTTCATCGCGAAACGCCATTGTAATTTCGTCGTTCCGTCTAATGGCGGATGCAAACGAAGTCTAACTCGATTATCCTACGAATGCTCCGTCGGAGTCGGAAATTTTAGTGTCGCGTGATCGCGACACTAAGTTTTCGTCGCCGACGTGCTGCTCGTTTTTTTGGATCGTGGGAAAAAGTTATAATTAATCTGGCTCCCCGTGGCAGCGGGCATGCTTGCATTTTTAAACAGGTCAACGTTTTTATGTATCAAACGCGGCCGGATGCAGTGCGATTTCTTTCCAGTTTTTATCGGGCGAATATTGCCGCCGTCGATGACAGAGGAAACGCAAATGGATTTGTCTGTCATAGTTTCGGTGCGCGTCGCTGTACCAGCGGGCTTTGATCGCGGTGCCATCCCTAATTTCGTTGTCCCCGCGCTCTCTATTTACATGTAAAATGTCCTCGGGTGCAATTTATCGAGTGTCGCCCCCGGCTGCTCTAAATGCAAAAAGACATGCATCGCCCTTGTTATTCTATGCATTTTTAATGCTCGTTCGTCAACGAAAGAGTACGGGCCGATTTATATTTCCGCCGGGGGTCGGTCCTTTTGCGATTCCCAATCCTCCGGCCAGATATTGCGGTCGACGTCCAGATAAGCCAATTTATGACACCTCTGTAACCCGTTTCCCCTCTTTTTTTTCTCTCTCTTTTTATTTCTTCTTTTTTTTTTCATATTCACCTTCTGCCCAGCTCGGTTGATTTATTCGATTGATAGAACGCGTTACGCGAATTTAACAGGTGCTGTACAAATTTAACGCCGTTTTATCAAACCGGACAAACGCCGCGCGATCGTAAAAATACAGCTGGCACTGTAAATCCGATTCCTGGAGAGTATAACCGGAGGCGGAGCATGAATTATTCCACGCCGGGCCGGTAACGACCGTATTAAAAAGAATTACCTGTAGTGCCGGCGATAAATACAGGCTCGATCGAAATATTTGGCAAGTTTCTCTTTCACAGTTACGCGCGTCACGTTTGCGCCCGCGGAGCAAAAAGTTACTGGCAATTTCAATTCGAACGGCCTTTTGCCGGTGATACCTCGCCCACTCAATACCAGCGTTCACCGCTGCCTCGTTATCGAACGCTAATAAATATAAAAGAAAAACGAAACGCGCTGGGAGCAGCGATACAAGCAACGCCGAGGTGTAACGCGTGTTAAATAACGCGAGCAATGTACGTTGGCCGTTGATTTCGGTATTCGTCGGGCGGTATCGCGCGGAAAACAGAATGGAGGGCATTATGCGCCTCTTCGACAGTTAACGATCGCCGGATAAAAGAGCCGGGGTCGCGGAGGGGTGAAAAAGTTGTCAAGCTTTGCCGCGGCGCGGAACCAAAACCGCGACGCGTGCAAAATTAACGACGCAGAAACGCCGGCCTCGTTTTTCGCCCCGTGCCCGTTCCCCGCATTGTCGACCCTCGAAATTCAAATGTCCCTATTTTTCTCCCCCTCCTGCTCGTCACCTGCGACCCGCGACCACCTGGAAACAGAGCGGAGAAACAGAGAACGCGCGACACCTTCGGGCGTTGGGTCGGCGAAGGGCGAGTTTCTTGGAAATTCTCCCGTTGCCGAATCTAATTACGGGGAAGGTCTGCTCGTTGCCGCGACACCCTTGTCAGAGGCTGACTTATTGGCGACCGACGCGGTAATCCGCTAATCCACCTAACAAACTCGTGCTACGTTTCAACGTTCTTCCAACGTAAACGTGTCCGTTCGGCGACACTTGTTTCCCCGCGTAGTTCCTGACGGCATTATCTCTATTTCCGTCAAAATTTATAGAGCGCTCCTTGGACGAGAGATAACTGATGGAGTCAGCTTTGACTTTCTTATGGCGTCGTTTGCACGAAGGGTGGAATGGGATAAGTAATCGAGGCTTAGGACGAGGGACGCTCGGTTCCTTGCTGCGAGGGCTTAAAACTTGAACATTTACGAGGTAATTCTATGAAGAATGATTTTCTGACAACACTGTTCTAAGGCAGGTTTAGAAAGGCTGTGTTTTTCTATTATCGTGGCTAGATCTTTTCACGCGATTCCTGTGACACATGAAGCCTGCAAACACTTCGCACAAATTAATCAAATATATTGGAAGGTTAACAGGGCGATTATAAAATCAATCTCCAACGCGAATGCTTCCAAAGTTCCCAATAAGCGATACACATTTCGTAACAACATTATTCAGAGCTGTCACACCGTGTCAAAGAAACCCGGAAGGTCTTTTATCGCATCGACGAGCGTATCGCGTATCTTGCTCGAGTTATTGATTGCGTTCTCCCATCGTCACGCGGGATCAGCTCCCAAAACGCGGAGGAACTGTGCTCCTCCACGGTGATGTTCCGTGTTCGGGTGAAGCTCCGTTCGGCCAGCCTAGTATCCACGTTGCAATGTTTTGCCGGCGCGTCGCAGCGCGTCCGGCCGGCAAAAAGCGAGTCGCGAAATTGGAAGCTGGCCAAGCGATTGCGGAATCGGTCAGCTCACTTTAACCTTTGGCCTATTGCGCAGGGTGTCGTCGTGCCCTTTGCCACCCTGTCACCGTTTCTCACCCTTCCCTCCAATCCCTCCCTATCCTCATCGAAATCGTTTCTCGGTTCCAGACCTTCCCGTTTCGATTTTTTTCCACCACACTTTCTTGTTGCCGCATTTTATTTTCACCCTTTTTCGCCCCCTGCTCTTCCCCGTCTGTGTTCCTTGCCGGCACTTTTTTGTCGACTTCCACACCCGCCTCGTTCGCTTTTGCTTTTTTTTTATCCGTGACCCGTCGTTCCCCGTCCCTCTGTCTCCAATCGTCGACGCTCTTGCCACGGTCACTCTATTTCGTTTTTACAGCTTAGCGACGATCGGTATCAATCTCCGCCTTTCGATGCAGCGATCGGGATAGCGTGGAAATCTTGTATGCAACTGGTTTACGCAGTAGCTCGCTGTAGCATGGAATTGCGAGATATGAAGGGAACTTTAATGAGCTGCATCTCTGCGACGACAGCGCGGAGAGTATTCAAGAAGAAGTATATAGAACGCAATGCAAAAGTTTTATCGGTGTGCTGTTTAATTTTAAATAAATCATGAGAACATCAGGCTAGAACATTTGCGTGAAGTAGAAACGTTCAACCGGGTACGTAAAGGACGTACGAAAATATTGGACGGCGAGAGGTGAAATAAAACGCACGGCAAGAGTGTAAACTAAAGCACACGAGACAGAGAGAGAGAGAGAGAGAGGGAGTACAAAGGGGCAGGTGGGGACAAGCACAGTGGCGAGGTATGGAAAATAACGAGAGCAGAAAGGAAATAAAAGGTTGGGGAATAACGACCGGGATGGGTTACGGGAAAATACGAAGAACACGCAGAAAGGAGACACTGGATGATAAAAGAAAACAAATGTAATAATAATGGAGCTGGGTAGCGTTAATAATGGGAGCGCATTGAAGTTTATTATTGTTACATTTAAATGCATTACCCCGCGGTAGAGATTTCGGGCTGCCGAGCCGGTTCAACACCGCCCTGCTTTCGCACCCTTTGATCTAGGCCATCTTCAACACCTATACTATAGAGCCGAAGTTAATTAAACACCGCGCCACAAAGTGCATCGGACCGGCGTCGTAAACAGTGGAGCAAACAAACCTGGTTGAAAACGATTATGCTCGTGGCGGAAAGGAACTTACTGCACGGTTCCTACTTTACTGAAAGTAATAGCAATTACTGTAGTATTCGAAATTACGAGGCCATCTGTTCACCGCAGCTCGTACGCTCGCGTTGCTACCCAGCTCGGAAATTCGTATTTTATTAAAGATTAGACGAATGATTAAATGAAATTGCTTTACTTCAATATCGTTGAAAAAGCGAAATACGCTTGCGTCTATTTCTCTCCAATTATCATTCGTTATCTGTTGTAACACGCCGCTATTAAAATGCGAGGCTGAAATAAAACGAACACGAAAACACCGACGATCGGAATCTGAGCAGTAAGCAAAGGAGCAGGGGAAATCGGAGTAGAAAAGATTTCCGGTGGTTGAAAACGCGGATTTTTTTGCGGCAGATCAATTCACCCGGCATTCCCTTCTTCGATTGGTTGTCCCGTTAAAACGTGGGATCACAATGCCGGCGGCGGATAGAGAGGTGAAAAATTTCAGCGCGATGCTCGAGGTGATGGGGAGGACGCGTACGTCGGGGGAAAAGAAAAAAGAACGACGCCTCGATTATTTTCGAGAGCCTCGGATTTCAATTTATCGCGTTCGCTCCCTCTCTCGTAAAGCAATCCTTAATTAAAATAAAACAACAAAATATATGCGGGTAAAAAGTAAACTGACTGCGGAGGCACGGGAGAGAAGAATCGAAAAAAAGAGAGGCTGTCGAGAAAAAAGCCAAAGGGACGAACGGGAACAGGACCAGCCCTTGTCGAGCGATGTTTACTCTGGACACTCTCTGCGATTGCTTTTTTCATTCCATTGATATTCAATTGTTCTACGAGAAGCCTCAATTGCCGTTGGCTTCGCGAGAAACAGACAAATGAATGATATACGAAATTTTGTTCGGCGAAGACTCTAAAATAGAACAGAGATTCTCGGAAAAGGCTGAAAATTCGCGGCCCAGTTAGCTAGGAGAGACACGAATGCAAAAAGTACGATGGCGAACGCGAAAGTAGAGCGTGGCCCTGTTTACGAGTGGTCTATTAAAGGGCCGGGTTAGGTTTGGGTTAGGTTTGAAGACAACGGGACAACGGGACCGCGTGCCGTTCGAAAAATGAAATTCCAATGGGAAAAATCGATAATCGAGAGGGAATTGGGAATAAAGGCTGAGCAGCATTGCCCGGCGAAGGAATAGAATTCAACGGAGGTTGGCTGGCCGACTTACGAGCTAAATAAATTTCGCGGAAAAAAGGAATACGTTCCGGGGGGGTGGGGTTGGTTCGGATAGTCTACTATTTCTATGGGCAACCTCTGTGGCCGTCGTTCCCCGTGGTACCATTATTATTGAACATACGAAACGTAGCGAGACAATAGACTGTGCAGAGATTGAAAGAAACCGACTTTCCTTCGCCCCTTCCGATCGGAAGTCGCGTATTGTCTCGAACCGAGACGACGATAACGTCTACCGTTGGTCCAACCGGAAGTCCGCTGTATTCCTAGGTCCCTCGGCATTTTACGCGAACCTACCGTTTAATCATTTTCGTTCCGAATGATTCGCCTATGCCGCTCGAATAGGTGCTCGAATAAATTTTCAGGATTCAAGATTCATCGATAGAGTGAAACTTGTCGATAAATCGTCTCTAAGAAACTTTCATCCTGGAGACAGTGGCTGGTCCGACTCGTGGAGGATCCGAGAACTTTGATTTCAGCAGCTAACCCAGATCCAATTGTAGCCAGAGTGACGCAGTGCAGAGGGAGAGAGGGTGCGGCACGACTTTAAGATCCTGCCACACGCCTGGGTCAGAGTCCTTTGGGAATTTCGCCCAGGCGTGCTGTCTGCGTGTGTCTCTCTGATTTCCACCGATGTGCTGGCTGTTTGAACCGTACAGTGGTTTAAAAAGTGTGTCTGTGATCGAGGACAGGACACACCTATTATTTCAAGGAAAACAGTTAACAATTTTAAGCGGAGTAATTAAGCTTTCGCCAAATCATCCTAAAAATCGAATTAATTAATAAAAAGAAAAACATCTATCTTCGGTGGATTCGTGTATTATGTTTCTCGGATCGTCTCGAAGAGAAAGATATAGAAATGTCAGAAGGTTGTTTGCCTTCTTTACCTCGGCTCTCTCGTTTCCCAAGGAAATCATGTTTGTACGTTCATAGCGTGAAGAGGATCTTACGTATCAAGGGCGGCGGTAGGAAAAAATGGGTAAATGGCCATTAAGCTGCGTGGCGTAAACACGGAGATCAGGTTGCTTCTAACTGACAGGGAAAAAGGATGTTAAATTTGAGATCGTCGCTTGTGATCCTCGGGTTACCGTGGGAGCTCATAAAAATCGTTCCTGAAAGATCGCCCCGGTAAAATAAATGTCGTTCGCTGTCCTAAGTGCTCGGCCATCCCCATGCATAATGCATCCCAATTCGAGCGTTCATTGCCGGAGGAGGACTGATCTCGCGGAAGTGAAAAGGGGACTTCGTGTGTCTATTGGTCGCTAAAAAATAGATACACCAAATCGAGTGGCTGTTCTTGCCGGGAGTCTTATAAAACTCGAGCGCAATTTTTATTGCCTTGTCGAGGATGAATCTTTTTCCGCTGTGCTACCATTATTTGACAAGTTATTCAAACAATGACCGGAGTAATTACTATCTTTCACATTCGGGCATCCGTTAATAATTTTACTGTCTATTCCAGGTACTTGCAAGACACGCTACCGTTCATTGACCGTAGTAGAACGGCGATATGGGGCTGGAGTTATGGTGGATACGCGACGGGCATGACGCTCGCCATGGACTACCACGGTGTCTTCAAGTGCGGCATGTCTGTGGCACCTGTAACAGATTGGGCTCTTTACGGTACGTCTACGCGAGATAATATTTTCATCCGTTGAACGCCGCGTACTTTATCTTCATTTTACGATCCCTCTTTTTATCTTTTGTTCATTAAATATTGGACACTCCACTCCAACATTGTACTGTCTGTGCTCTATCGATCTCTGCTTTCGTCTAATTTAATTTCTATCAAATTCATTCATTTCAATTCTCTTCTTTTGTCCTGCGTATGCACACGGATACCGAGAATGGAGTGTCTTTAACCCTTTGTAGGTAAAATACAATAAGGACTGCGTACAACTTTATTGTATTGGTTTTTTATTGCTTTATTTAATTGCATTGCCCGTATCGAGCGAATCAAATGTAATACAGCAGATCGCTCGTTTTGCACAATGTGCTGCAAGTATCAGGACGATGCAACGGAGCCGAAGGAAGGGACAGGAAATTCGACTTGTCGACAGTTCGTTTCGGCCTCGATCGATTCAATTATTGTCAAAGTCTTGTCGCTGCTCCCGCGTTTCGAGACGTCAGATTTATTTCCACGGCGGGGAATCATCGTATGAAATCCTCCCTATCGAACGAACCATTCGGGATGCTCGATGCGCCATTTCATTATTCCTCGCCCTCTTCGTATTCTTCAGAGAATGCCATTTCTCTAGACATCAATTATAAATTATATTCTCCTTGCTTCTTTTTTCTATGCGTGATCGTTTGTAAACGTTTTCGCGTTTGAACGGCAATTAGGATGCAAGTAAATCGTTTGCTGTACGCGACGATAAAAACTTCATTGTTCGAGCCGAATATGAGAACGATATTAATGCGGCGAACATTCTCATCGATAATAACAATAATAATTCAAATAATGTATTTTATCAAAGGCCGCTAATTAACGCGTCCCAGTTAATTAAAGGCTATTAACTCGGTAATCTTCAGGCTACATTACTCCGATATATATTCGATAACTCGTTCGCGTGAAAATTCAATCAGCGCCAAGGTAATAAAACCCGCCCACGCCCGTCGCAAACATCGCTACGAATTATTTCAATTGGTATCGATCTTACGTGTATAAGCAATCAGCGGGGAAGCCAACAACAAATACCCGCGCAAAAAGATTGGCCGCGGAAATTCAATTTCATAAGGAATCGAGGAATCAGCCCGTTAAACCGGAAACGAACGGCTCCTCCGCCGCAACAGACACCGAAAGAAAATTGGTGCTGCCTCCAACCACCGCTATAAATCACCCGAGTACAAAAGTTTTATTAAAAATTGGCCATTCACGGTCTCGGCGTAAAGCGATTCGATCAGTTCTCGCGCATTTCCCGAACGTTTTCGCTCTCTCCCCGCGTAATTTCTTCGGCCCCACGACTTTTTTCCACCCCCGTCGTCTCTTCAATATTCTCGGTTTCGAGTGTTAAAAATATACGCGGTGTGCACGGACGTGTGCAGTAGGCGCGAAGCAATTTTCAACAGCCACGTGGATTAATTCTGTGGCGTCCCGGGTGTATAATTCACGATCGCGAGGCGTGCCGTTTCGTTTGTTGTGCTCTTCCTGAGTATTTTTAATTAAATCGCTGAGGAATTTTACTGAGGTATTGTTGTGCTTCTCGTGTTAAAAATATTCGGGTGAGAAATGCAGAAACCGGTGGTGTCGTTGGAAGGAACATCTAAAGAGATTTCCAGCTGAGAGTAGAAGGATCAGGAGGGCATCTTTTGTTGAAAAAACCGTGGGTGATTTTTAATTAAATTAGCGATGGAATTCTTGACTCGTATTATTGTATTTTTGTGTGCTAAATATTTTTATTCAATTTTCGCGGTGAGATATTTCTGACAGGTGATTTGATGATTTTACCGTTGGAAGCTATCAAGGTATTAGGTTTGAATAAGAAGCGGGACGATTTTGCAGTAGAATATAGAGTAGCTGTGTAGAAAAATTGGACAAGTTTGGTAACGGATGGACATTATACAGATTCAATATATACGGAGCGGTTTATGGGATTACCCACGGTGGAGGACAATCTGCACGGATACGAGCAGGGCCAGCTACTGAACAAAGTGGATAATATAAAAGCGAAGATGTACTACCTGATTCATGGAACTTTGGATGACAACGTGCACTATCAACAATCTTTGTTGCTCGCCAAGGTTCTCGAGCAGAAGGATATTCTGTTCCGGCAACAGGTACGCAATTAAAGCAAAATATACGCAATACAAATTACATTAATTTATTATAACACGAACTAATGGGTAAGAAAATTTAATTTTTCTTTTGCAGACTTACACGGACGAGGATCACGGGATTGCTCAATCACGCGCTCATCTTTACCATTCCTTGGAAAACTTTTTGGACGAGTGCTACGAAACTTCATGATCACCACGTTGAAGAAACGCGACATTTCTCTGCATCACATGTCTCCCATTCCACTTGTAAATACCCAGCCACGTGTACATACTCGATGTACAATATGTAATATGAGACGTTAGTGTATATAATTGAAAGGGAAACCACTAAGTACATTAGGTTCAAGCGAAACTATTATCGGCGCGATGAACGTTCCTCGTCTACTTTGGATTCTATGGAGATGTTCAAAGTTGATGCTGGAATGTACGGAGTAATTATCGCTATAACAATTTCTTTTAGCAGAATTTGTACAATGTCAATCATGCGAGGAGTGGGGAAATTTGTGAATCGTTTGAGTACAATGTACGAGTCGATTGTTAAAAAATCCAGAATTGGTGCAGGAGTTTGTTTAATCTATGTTTTTTTCTTTTGGAATGGCCAGTTCGTACGTTTATCGCAGGCCTAATGGGCTCGAGACAAGAAATTAACAATCCCTTATAAATAAGGGGACAATCTAACGAATAATGGAGCAATGTTGCATTTTGTGAAACGCACTTTTTTAGAAATACGTTTCGTAAGTTGAACGGATGTAAAATGTTGAATTGCTGATATCTCAAAATCTCCGAGAATAAGAACGATTCTTTCTCTTTTTAATATATAATATTATTTCTGTTTTTCTTCCTAATATAATATATTATATTGTTAACGGATAGATATTATGTTTTGTTCTGATTGTCATATGCGAGGCAAATGAGAATTCGACGTAAAAAAAAAGTGTTAAACCCTCTGCGTGGGGTGTTTGTTGAAAAAATGGAAATAATATATTCATCTTGGATATCCTTCTTTCTGAAAGGGTGATCATTCGAACCAATACATGAAATGATATTGTTAAGGGTGTTCAATCCTTTTTTAATTTAACGATATTTGGTGGTGGTACACAATTCGTATATCGTAACTAATTATTAGCAAAGCTTACGTTTTCATTAACAATATGTGATACAAGCTGCAACTATTAGATACGTTTTACTTTGCGTGAACAATGTAACCGTATAATGGTAGATTGCGTAAACTAATGTAATCGCTGAAAAACATCATTTAACCGTAAATATAAATTTCTTCCTGTTGGTTTCATGAATGTTAGGATAAAAAAAAACCCGTTTAAAGCTATCATAGTTTAAGACTCCCGCCGTGTATATAATTAAGCTGCAGGACTGGTTGTTAAAAATTCCTCGATATATGATAACGTATACATTTCTCTTTACAATTAAAATTAAAAATACCAAGCATTATCGCGATTGATAGGTGAGAATTAAGTCCTATCCCCTTAGCGTAAGTGGTGTACTAACAAACTCTTTAAATACGAGGATTTTATAACAAAAGGACCACTGTAATGGTTTCAAAGACAGATCAATAGAAACTTCTTGAACTAATTGTTAACTTTTATTCCAGCATAATGTACAAAATATTTAATCAAATATATACAATTAAAAATACATTATTGAAAAAAAAGAAAATATCCAATCACGCGTAGTTAAGGAGAAAATATAACGATATTTCAGCGGTATTGCAAAATTATTATCATTATCATTATTACTATTATCCCTTTCACTGATATTTTTTCAGTGTATCATGAATAAAGCTCTATGTTTTATTAACGCAAAGTGTTCATATTTTAATGATCATTCGCAATTAACTGCCCGTATCCTGTTGCGATTAGCAATCAATGTGTAATACGTAAATTTGTACTATGAATTCTCTGTCTCCTTAAATCTGAAACAAAAGATATTAGAAATTCGTCAATAATCCAGATCCTTGGAAAAATTTTTCATCTTCCAAATTTCAATTCACTGCAAAAAAATATACCCAAAATAGAACATACTTGCACTTTGTACACGTGTAAAACACTGTTTGCCCTTCGTCTGCGGATCTAAGCTGCAACGTAGCGTATGACATTTTGTCGTTATCACATTGAGGACATTTTCTTTCAACAATTGGACCATCCGCTTCTTCCTCCTCATCTTCCTTTGATTTAGACGAAGCATAAACATTCTTCGTGTTGAAATGAATGGTATACGACATTGCCATGTCTCCAAAGGCTAGGGTTAAAATTATTTTAGATCAGTAGTATTACACAACCAGCACGAATAACAATTAAGTAAATAATTCAATTTGTTATGTGATAAAAGAAAACAAACAGTTTTAACAGACTGTCAACGCATTGATATAGTAAACCAACTAAAAAGAAGTACCTTCGAGACCCCAGCTCCTATTACAACCGTAACATTTCACGTCTCCTCTATCGCCAATTAATGGCAAAATCGATCCACAGTCAGAACAAAAACCAGGTGTGGTTACAAATGAAACAGTGTCATTGTTTTCCTCCATTTTTACATCGCATTACGATAGCAGAATAAAAATACATGTACACGTGCGCGGAGGGTAAACAAAACTTCTGTTAAAATCATAGAACACGAAACATGAGAATGGAAAGTCACCGCGTGAAATCTGCACCACCGTCGGGCCTGGATATTTCTTATTCTTCTTATTAATGTCGATGATTTATAATTTATATTTAATAGTGTTTGCGTTAAAAATATTTCCATTCATAAAAGTGAAATTTCACTTTACTAGTATTAGAATTGTGAGACCTTTTCCTCGAGCCTTTCCTTTTGTGTACATTGTACATTATACAAATTGCGTTTATTTAAAACGCAAACGTCGGCTAGATCGAATAAATGAATGCAAAATGCATACTTGATCAGCACAGAAATAATTAGATAATAATTAGATACCCAGCACAATCGTTACATGGAAGCGAGACCAAACAGTCAATATAGATGCATGCCGCGCGGCGTTTCTGCGCGTGTGTTTTCCTCATTTACTCGATCAGAACCGGCAAAATGGACGATATAGCACTCCGTGTATCTGATCATGTTTTAGAAGTGATTTTTTCTTATTTAGATTTGCACACGTTAAGGAATTGCTCTCTGGTGTGCAAACGATGGAATCGTTTTTTAAACGATGAGAACAATGACGCGTGGAGGATGCACTGCATCCGAAAGTTAGCCCAGGAGGCGTTTAGTTCCGATTTATTGTCATCGGTGCCCACTTACAAATCGAAGCTCCGTGCATTTTATCACGCGTGGAATCCCAATGATTGTTCACGGAATATTTACATTAGGCCGAATGGATTTACTATGCACAGGTAGAACCTTCGATTCTGTCATTGCCGCGGGTTAATCCCTCAGCTGCGGCACCGTTTCGAAACAGCTCCATTATTTCGTTCATCGGCAGACTACTTTTATATTAAACGCTGTGCAAGCGAAAAATACGACTGGCACAAAACGAACTACGTTCTTGCCTCTATCAAATATATAATAGGTTTTTAAACTCTGCTTGCAAAATGGAAACTTTCGATAATGGAGTGGCGATGTTTTGATGCGGCAAAATGTCAAATGAATACTTGAATCCTTACTATTTGAGTTATAGGAATCCAGTTGCTCAAAGTACAGACGCTTGTAGAGGTAAAATTGGTTTCCGGCATGGTCGGCACGCGTGGGAAGTTATTTGGGAAGGACCATTGGGCACGGTAGCGGTAATAGGCATAGCTACCAGAGAAGCACCATTGTTGTACCACGGATACGTTGCCTTAGTGGGTTCCGATGAGCATTCGTGGGGATGGAATCTAGTGGATAATGATCTATTGCACAATGGAAATGTGCAAGGGAATTATCCTTTGTTAAATAACGCCCCAAAGTACCAGGTATGTTAACATTTGTTGTTTTTTTATTGCAAGCTTTCTTTGGAGGCCTAAAAAGAATACACCCTAAGGTACAAAATTTTACAATTAACAGGTTGGGGAAAGAATTAGGGTAATATTAGATTGCGATGATAACACGTTATCTTTTGAAAGAAATTATGAATTTTTGGGAGTGGCATTTAGAGGTATTGTATCCCAATGAATTGATAGCTAACAATAGATTTTTAAGGGAAACATTACTCTGGTATTAATGGCAAATTACATATATAGGGTTGCCAGACAAAAGATTGTACCCATCAGTATCTGCTGTATATGGAAATACAGAGGTATCTATGGTGTACTTAGGACCACCTCTAGATGGCTAACACTTTACTTCTAGTAGAAACATATCTTCGGAGGCTTGTACGCGGCTGTACGATGAAATCCTGACGCAAAAATTTCTGCGTCATACCAAAACATCTACTATGAAGTAGAACAAGCACACTAATGAACTGTATAATACTCTTTAAGGAGGTGTGCCTGTTCATTCAGTCAATACCATTGTAAATAGTTTATTAGCATTCCATCTAAAATCGATAAATCCGCAATAGAGCTTTATACAGCGCTAACAGTTATAAGTTACTCAACCATCATGAACATTATTAAATTTCACTGGAAAAATTACACGCCCGCTGATAGCTAGCGCTGCGGGTCAATCTGTATATTTCGTAATGAAATTTTCCGTTTAAATTTCACGATTGAAAGTACATTTGATATGAAAGGGTTGAGTGCCGTATTACTGACTTTCAGATATCCATGTAAAAAAAAACAAACAAATATTTAAGTTAGGCAATTTTAAAACGAAATGAAGTTCCTTCACGAAGTAATTATGTACGTTGATCATGCGAGCACGAATCGGAGGATGTTCACTTTCAAGCTTTTCCTGACCATTTTAATCGAATTGTTAGTCGATATTCGTGTACAGAAAAAGAAGTATTATTGTTTATTCTTCCATGCAGTATTGATATTCGAGTCTTTGTATAAATATATGCTCCATATGTGTATAAAACTATTCGCAAGCCAACAAAAAATTGGCAAATTCTAACACGTTTTATAAATAGTCGTACACCACGGTGTACAATTTATTTTCATCGTTGTCTATCATTTAACGATTGAATTATCTTTACTGCCGTTATGCTGCTTGCATAATTTCATGGTAACGATAAGGGGAACATCTGTGATTTACATATATTTTATTATTTCTTAGCACCATTTTTTTAACAATATTCGTATAGATGTTATACTTTATTTTTACACGTTAAGATTGAATCATTAGGGATCTGTACGAAAGGTGGATGAAAACACCTTTCTTACGAAAATCCATTACGCTTCGATTTTTTCTTTAATTTATTATATTTATATATATTATTTAAATTAATATCTATTTTCCAATGTTGGGAATAAAGTTCTTCTTCTTTTTAATATCGATAGAGCTCGTGCAGCAAAATTATCGGACAAATCGAGGATGACTTCCCAATTACAGTATACAGGGTGTTCCACTTAAAGTGTTCATAGCTGCTTTATTTTCTAGTGTACAAAGCAATGTCACAAAAAAATTGTAAAATATCGTGTGGTGGAAATTCGATCGATTAGTATGATAATTAGTATTTTTTAGTTTCTAAGTAGAGCTACGCTAGGAATGAAACCGGTACCTGTCGAACTTGTCTACCTACACAATATCAAGATCGAACTGACTTACTCTTTTTCTCCTCCCGGTAAGAATTTCGTTTCTCATTACGGTATGTGATATAGCTTTCTGTACAAAGTTTCGTTTAGTCGTGGAATTAAATATTGAAAGTCGCGGTATGAAGTTTCATGATCCCTATCGTGATGGATGCACAACACGTCGTATTTAATTAATATAATCATAACTTCTCGATTCGCTTACGCATTTAGTGTAAGAAAAGTCTCGTTTCGATTGCGCGTGGAAATTGTACATCGTACTCTGTGAAATGTACTTATACGTAGTAGTAATAATAATAATAATTGGCGACATCGGAAGTGGGAAGATGTTTCGCAAATGCAATTGTGAGTAAGAATGATTTTTAATGTACATATTTATTATCGTCGTTGTTTGTTACTGTGTAGCTTCGATGAAAGTAGTTTTTTCTAAACTTTTGTACAGAATCGTGTACATATAGCGATCATGGATGTACGAAGAGAAAATAAACTTTGTTTCGTATGTGTCCAATGCTTTCATTCGCATAAATAGCAAGTGTTTACGGGTCCACTGACTGATTTAAAATTAATAACATTTCACGATCGTCGATCGGCCCAAGTCAACACCCCCGGCCACAGTGGAGGAAAGCATATACATATGTATCCTCGTTTCCAAAGTGAAACGTACGCGCAAGTTACTTCGAATTACGAACTTAACAAATATATTTACACGTGGAGTATAGTGGTGCCTTATTACAATTCTTTCGATGTAATCACGATTGCGGCTACGATAAATACACAAGATAGCATTAAGCATTACAATTTTAATCGCCGTCAAACCGTTCGGACATTCGACAAAAATTAATGATACATCGTTTTGTAAATACACGTGTTACGCACGCATCATGTAACCATCCGCGAGAGAACCATTCTGTACAAACGTTTAGAGGAAGGGTGATTTAGTCGTGATACGATTAAGCTTGGAACACCGGTATACTTGTACGTATATCAGGAGAATGAGAGTTTTAAACAAAAAAGAAAAAAAAGAATGTACATCGCTCTGTAAATAAATTATTTTATTTTAATGCATTAACGTTTGTATTTTTGCATACATACGACGTATCGTATATTGTATGTAAAGATAAATGCATAATATTCTTTTATAAGAGACAAAACTGGACATGTTTCACGTCAAGATTCCTCTTTTATTCGAACCATTGACAGATGAATATTTCGTACAAATCTCTTTCACTTAATATCCCCTATAATTTTAACACGATTTAGTATACAATTCGTGATCGAACGTTTATCTTTTACGTTCCCTGTAGCTTACAAAAATATAACACGAATTTCTTGCACACTTACACGAACACAGATTACCCAATTTAATTTACTGCCGTGCAACTTGTTATTCGTGCTTGTTCAAATGTATTTTGTGAAACAAGAGATTTGCAAATGCGCAAGTTAAAATGTGGCCTAAACTGCCGAACTAATATTTAAACTTGCTAGGGGACAGCGACTCAAAATACTTGCAGAACATTTGTGATGCAGTTTTTTAACTTGCAATATATGCAAGCTACATTTTTCTTATTGCCTAGCATAGTTCAAATGATCGTTACGAGCCTGTATATATTGGAAATTATTTTTTGCTGACACTGTAGCAAGGTACTAAACTAAATTTTTTCCAAGGCCTTTGCGATTTTAGACAAAACACGAACCAAATTCATTCTTTGGCTAATCATTACACCCTTCCGCATTTGATTTGGAGAAAGGCATCGTTAGTAAAATAAAATTGGAAGTACTAAATTATCTATATTCGCTTATTAACGAATAATTATGCCTCGTATTCCGACTATCTATTCACGAATTTATTTGCTTTCCCCGCAGAAGGATACACCAATACATTGTGTAAAGAATACACACAATTAAAACACTTACATTAAAGTTATCCATTTTAGAATCGCGGCTACTAAATCGTAAAGCAGTAATTTCTCAATACAGTAACAATTTTGCGTGCTCTAAAAAATATTCAACATTGAAAACTTTAGTGTTAGGCCTCGACAGTAAAGCGAATTACGTGAAATCAAATTATGCGAGTTGATTTGTATTGATTGAACGAAGCATTCTGAGAAAACGTACATTTCTTTAATTGATAGCAAATTTTTGGTATTTTATAATTAAATAATAATAAAAGAATAATCTAGTTCTAGAGTTAATTTAGTTTTTGATGATTCAGCATAAATTTTTCATAGTAGTAATAAAATCGACAATTTAAAACATTACGATTTTGTATGAGGTACATAAATTGTTGTACACATTTCTTTCTTAGTATTGGTAAATTGTTGACCAAATCTTTCCGTGAGAAAATTGTTTGCAATAAATAAAAGTCTTGAAAGTCAGGGTAAAGTCATTCAAGTATAATTTTTTAAACATTGGCCGTACACGGAATGTGTTGCATAGCTAAACTAACTATTTCACCATGTGCACACTATTAATACGATTTCATACCTGTTTAAAATGTATAAGCTAGTAACTTTATTTACCATTTTTTATTTTCGTATTCGTATTTTATTCTCTATTGCATAATGTAATTCTCATTATGTATCACAATCAACCTTTCCTTTTCCATGACTGAGATTTTAGCTGAGATTAGCCAAAACAAATGCTACCTTAAGGATAACGGGTACTTAATACGGTTCTAATATACAGTTTAAATATACAGCAATAAATATGCACACGTTGCAATTAAATTTTAAACTTAAAATAAATCACTAAAATCAATTGACTCGATCATTTTCTCTTACTACTAAATACAACAGATACTGTACACTATTTTTACAACACAGTTCGTCATTAATCAATCATACTACAGTGGATAAATGTTGTAAAGGTAAATCGAAGCGTGAAGAGGCTTTTCACTGACATATATATACATATATATTGCCTCAATTTACCAGAAGAACTGCATATCTGTAAAGCTTCGTTTAAGCGATCTACTGGAATAGATCAGAAATTTTTACCTGCGAGCCATTTAATTCATCGGAGTAAAAAGTAGAGGTACTGTGTGAGTAAGGGCTGATGTTTCTAGCATTGTACTTTTCAAAAGTGTGAGATTCAAATAGGAAAACTGACGCGCGTGTAACATTTCTCTTCAAGCACGCATCAGAAATGTGAGACCATTGGACACCTCCCCGAAATCTCCGAACTCTAAGTGCAAAAACGTGCTACATGGTAATACCTGCACCTATTTAAAATTCGTAAGATACTGGTTACATTATCTCGTGGAAATTATAAATCCCTAAACTGCTACAAAAATTTGTCCTGCTCTGTTCCTATCCTCTGTATTCCGGGGTACAGCATGAAAAATAACAGCAAACGCATTTATTTGGAAAGAAGATCCTGGAACTCTGTTAACCAGCAACTGTTCAGTTGCGAATGCACAATCCAAGCTCAAAATTGTTTGTATTCATTTGGTTATTAATATATAAACGTGTCTGTTATCCATAATTATGGAGTACTCACTGAACTGCTGCAGAAATTACGGCGACCTTACTTATGGAGTATTGCCCTAGTTGACACGCGTGTGTCCATTGCCCGAGGTATTTGCATCTTCGTACTTTTCCTTCCCTTTCGGTAAAAAGCACTCGAGCGTCGGTTTTACTCTAGTCGGCGGGAATTTTGTTAAGAAAAAGTCTGATGCATAGCAAAATAGTTTGCACAATAATGGGCATAATATTCCTTGGTGAATTAGTGTCCAGACTCGATAATTCTGACCTTCGAATGGGTCTAAAACGGCTGCACACAGCATATGACTGAGGTTTACTTGTATTGGCTGGAAAAAGAAATATTGGTCGCTTATTATCGGGGAAAACTGAAATACATAGTAAATATATTTAAATATCCAAGTAAATATCCACCAAAGCAATGATTTGGAGAACCCAGAAGTGGTAAGCCAAGTTCAGGCCATAGCTGAAAATGGACCAGCTTATATCGGAGAGTGGCTCGACGTTGTAAACGCCTCCAATCCTCAATAAGTAATATGGTATCACTACCATTAAACCATGTTGAATGTAATACATCGCTTTGTCCGCGAATATCTGTAAAAGTTTGGTCAATGTTAACTTCAATCACAGCATCCATTGTACATGAATGTAAACAATTACGACTTACTCTACGAGATTCTGTTTCTGGAAATAAATATGCTAGGACCGGCCCATTTAAAAAGTTCAAATGTATCCTAAAAATAGCAGTGACCATAGGACTCGGATCTGCCGCCAGCAAGTACAACTATATCACAGAAATAAATGGATGGTTTTTTGTTTATACGAAGATATGTAACAGATATATGTACTTGTCATGGAAGAATGAATTTTACCTGTACCGCTGTTGTCACATGACAAGGATTTAATATATATACAACAGTCCTGCTGGTAAATTTAAAACCAATTTCTATTCCCAATACTAATGACATAACGATAAGTAAGGCTCTTTTGCCAACTCTGTCATGATTTGCGTACAACACTTTGGTCGGCAAATTTATTCGTTTGTGGCCCCATCTCAGTAAGCTTATTATAATTATCGATATTGCTGATGTTTCAATTATTCTTCGTTTTAAGCTTAGATAGCCTGCACATTCCGGCCCTACGTTGCGTGGTATGGAAGCATTAACACCATCGTACGACCATTCAAACATTGCTCTGATTTCTGCTTGTACAACTGAAAATAAATAAGAAATTGTTTCAATATTGAAGTTCTACACTTTTCAAACGCGTTTGAATTTGCGCTATCTGCAAATGACAAAATGCTGATAGTGACACTTAAGATTTAACAATGAATGACAGCAGATATTTTACTGCTTAATGCATAATACCTCGCAAATTAAGGTTTAAGTAAAAAATGACATTGCAGTATTTCACAAAATAAGTGGGCAATACAAACTTGTTACTGCTTTTAACATATAATTACACTTGAATGTTATTTCGGAAAACGTAATTATCGATTCACAGAACTCTTTAAACAAGTATCGTGTAACGTAACGTACGTATCTTCTCTGATACAGCCCCTCGACAGAAACGACCAAATAAAAAATATAAAACACTGCACCGTATATTAGACAACATTAAGTATCATACCTACGCAGGCTAAAGTACTTCCATCGAATTATTCTTTGGTTGATACCCGTATCTTTACGGCACGGTTAGGGATAAATGCAGCACTGAAAGTGCAGTCGTGCACGTTGCACCTAACAGATGGCATTGATATGCCCCTTTCAGTGCCAGATTGAAGCACCCATCAACGCAAATGTAAGTCTGAGCTGCCGATTATGTACATATGTATACGAATAGCCCATCATACAATGTATTCTTTCGGCCGAATACCCGTGGTATTGAAATACTCTTTACCATTTCCATGTCACTCACAACGTTATCAACAGATTATACAAAACTAACGATGTCCAGTAGGTATGGCCACCGACGAGATATAAGAATAGACAAGCATCTTATGGACTTTCGTGGCTCACGTGACTATCATACCGACTCAGAAATCCCACGCTGATTTGAGCATCCTCTGCTCATGAACAATGATCACTTCAAGAACTATTATTTACTGAAGGAATGGGAACGGGATTCATGCGATTGTGTGAATATATGTAAATGCTTTGGTAGAGAGCATTCTACCGTTTCGGTAGAAAAGTTGAGCTACGGTGCCTGATCGAGCGATGCACTTCGGTTCGGCTCGAGATGCGTCGAAATCACATCGCGATGCATCGGGGCGATGAAATTGACAATGAGATGCGTATCACGTCAAGCGTCCCGCCAGTGCTGTGCCACTTTCATTGCGCGGCAAAGAACAAAAGAATTCTTTAACGAGGATCGTAGGTCCAGCTAAAAGTTGGTCAGAACCCGCAGAAGTCCAGTCGACACGACCCTAGAGTCGTAGGTCCGGCTAAAAGTTGGTCAGAAACAGTAGAAGTCCAGTAGGTATGACCCTCGGATAGTAGGATTTACGGAAATAGCGAATACCACCGAGCGCAGTCGACGCGCCGGCGCGTCGCGGAGTGGGGATGGCCGTCGCGCGGCGCGCGCCCCGGCAGTCACGATTGAAGCGTCCCAGCGTGAGGTCCTTTCTGTAGTTGAAGGCTAGCGACATACCTCACTCTGCAACACAATTGCACCACGGGCTTTACTTTACCGTCGTGTACACTTGATTATTAGCTTCTATTAATTAATACGCGTTTAACTAACAATCGTTCTACTACCGCAAAAGTACATTAAACTTTAATGATTAAAATCTTTCTTCAGTCGCCTTTGCTGGACGAATGACCGATCATCCAATTGAGAATGGACGCATCTTCGTCCGGCATCGAGATTCTGCCCGAGACCTGGGCAATCAATTATTTATTGCATAATTATTAAACGATTCTTTATACAATCTCACAGAACAGATAAGATACGTTTGATAATTATATGGAAAATAATTCGAGCGAATAGACTGCTTATTGTACTTAGGATACAAAGTGCAGTAGTGCCGCTTAATGTTCGTTCTTTTCCCCAATTAATGTTCGCGGAGTCATCCCCACCAATTCTTGGACCTGCTCCGATGCATCGCGGATGGAGCGAGCGTCCGAGTTATCTCAACTTGTTATCAGCAGTAGAACAACATTTCCTGGAAAGTCACATGCACGGATACCATTCGGTAAGCAGCCCCGAACCAGCGAACATTAAGTGGGGCATTATTGCTCACTATAGCTATTTCAGTGGACAGAATCTTAAGATCTTATTGCAAGTACTTTGGATTTCTCATTTCTATTTTTTTATGTAATTGTAGGTGTAAATATTCTGTATTATTTATTGCCCTACTTCTTATGTATATTCTTCTGTGCTGTTTCGCTTTAGATATAATTCTACAGTAAGATAATTTATGTTTCGCCTTGAGAATTAAGTTTCCTTATTCCCCAAGAAGCCTTCTTTTTTATGAATGAGGTACCCACGTATATATTTTAATTCATAAATTAAATACTATATCTAAAGATATGCTTGAAACTACGCGGGCCGATGCCTTATCTACAGTGCCTGCTATGTTGTCGCCATCTATACAGAACTTCGGGAAACTACACGCGCCTCTTACCTACCTTAAGTGTATTTATGGCAGGCACCCGAGTTGTTTCACGCACATTTGTGTAGATGGCGATACTAATGACTCTAGATAAAGCAAACTTACGTGTAGTTTCGAGCAGTTCTTTATAGATGGCGAACCTGAAGCCACTTTAGGTGTTGACAAGACCGGGATACTAGCGGTACGTAATTTCAAGCAGTTGTTTATAAATTGGGTACGATAAAGTTCGTAGAATTTGGTTATTTATGTCTTCATCTATAAAATCGGCAAGTCTCTTCATACTGTCATTTACATATTAATAAAATGTTACCAAACACGGTATTAGAATCTATTATAAAGTTAATGTGTAGCAACATTGTCGGTAACAAATTTTCCAGCATGCAATAGATACATAGTAATAACGGTATTATTCTTTATTTCGGTCTCGTAGCAAAGAAAGTTGGGCTTAGCGAACATATAACCTATCTTTACAATACTATCTTAACTCTTGCACTCTCATCTTCTGTTCCGCTCTTCCTTTTCATATCTTCTGTACCTTATGCATCATACTCTATGTTGTCTTTTTCAAACTCTTTCAATCAAGACTCTTTCCTGTTCCCTCTTTACTTTAGTACTGCGGTACTGTTTCCATTTTAATATATTTAAATCTTTCATTATATTTTGCTTCTTTTATTTTTTTTGTAAGGCTATCCGTTCATCCTTTACTTCTGCTCTCATCAAATTCCGTATTGTCAGGCTCGTTCCATTCTTTTTAAAAGAATCCCCTGTTTCTCGTGTGCTTCTAGTTTGGCCCTCCTCTATTTCTTTTTCTGATAAACATCCTTTAACAATCTTCCTCTCTCCTGTTACATTTTTCTAATATACATATTTGTTGGGTGTACAGGTTTTGCAGGCCAAGGATAAGGATAAAGGAGCATTGACCATCAATTCTCATTGTGTAGAAAAAGAAGGAAGAAGAAAGAATAACTGTTACTATTGTACTTCAGTTATAGTAAATTGGTTTTGTGGGATTGGAAGGTTTATGCAATGAAGGCTGATGTAAGTGTAATATAAAATATTTGTTTTTGATATCACAAGGGGTACAACTCTAAACTAAACGTATATATCTTAATTTATTCTACACAAGCCTACGCTGTTCTACGCTGTTCTACGCTGTTTTACACTATGCTGCTTCACTACCAAATCCACATTACATTGTTGCTAAATCTACCTTCTTCTGATCCTCCATCTACACTGTGTAATTCCACTCGTTCATGCATGCCATTGCTATTCGTCTGCAGACCAGCCGTGCCCCAGGTGAATAGTATTAATCTTTATTTTGGTCTCGCTGCAATGAAAGTTGGACTTAGTGTACATATAACCTACCTTCACAATACTATCTTAACTCTTGCACTCTCATCTTTTGTTTCCCTCTTCCTTTTCATACCTTCTGTATCTTACGTATTACGATATTCTTATTTCTTTATCGCACATTTATTATACATCTTTCCCATTCCTGCATGTTTCATTTAAAGTTCTAAAGTCATTTTTATATCCCATCATCTTTATTTCTGTACATTCTGTTAACATTTGTTCAAACGTTTCAAATTTGTCGTCTGCGTAGGTCATCCTTTAATGCTTTCGCATCTGTCACCTGCACTATTAATTGCTGATTGTGCTGTCTTCCGTTTTTACTTAGGTGCTTTAGTAGTGCTTCTTTTCAAACATATTTAAACCCTTCATTATATCTCGCCTCTTCTATTTTTCTGTTTCGTTTCCGTTGTTGCATTTCATAGTCCCTTCTTTTAAGGTTCTCCGTCAATTCCTTTATTTCCCCTCCCATCAAATTCACTCATACGAGACTCATTTCATTCCTTTTTAATTCTGTCTTTCTCTTATGTTTCTAGTGTGGCCCTCCCCTATTTCTTTTTCCTCTAAACATCCCTTAACATCTTTTCTCTCTCCTGTTATATGCTTACTAATATATTTTTTGTGTATGCAGGTCCCGCATACAAAGAGTATAGAGTATTGGCCGGCACTTTTCATCATGCATAAGCGCGAGAAATGTAAACATTTGAATTCATTAATTATTTAATATCTGTAAAGATGTGCTTGAAACTACGCGGTCTCTGCCATATCTACAGTGCCTGCTATGGTCTCGCCATCTATACAGGAGTCCTGGAAACTACTCCTGCCTCTTACTTACCTTCAGTGTAGATATAGCAGAGGCTCGGGTAGTTTCTTTCACATCTGTATAGATGGCGATATTAATGACCACTTTGCGTGTAGGTAAAACAGGGATACGAGTGCTACGTAAATTCAAGCACTTCTTTATAAATAGTGGTATGAATCGTTTCGTACTGTTATTTACATATTAATAAAGTGTTAGCAAACACAGTGTTACAACCTATACATTAATATTAATATGTACGGTAACATTGTAAGTTCCACTATTCATTTTATTCTACACAACAATCAAGCTCTTTAGCAAAGGTAGCTACATTTGTGAATATTTTTCCCTTTAGAGACATTTTCCACCATGTTATAAATACATACTAATAGTAGTCTTATTCTTTATTTCGAGTCTCGTTGCAATGAAAGTTGGGCCTAGCGAACATATAACCTCTCTTTACAATACTATCTTAACTCTTGCACTCTCATCTTCTGTGCCGCTCTTGCTTTTCATACCTTCTCTACCTTTCGTAATACAATTTTCTTATCGCACATCTATTATCATCTTTCCTTTTCCTCCATGTTTCATTTAAAATTCTAAAGTCATTTTTATATCCTGTTATCTTGTTATCCTGTTATCCCGTACATTCTGTTAACAGGTGTTCTAGCGTTTCAAATTTTTGTCTGCACAGGTCACGCCTTTTATTCTTCTCCTTCTCCTAATATGTCTTCATCCTTTAATGCTTTCGCATCTGTCACCTGTACTATTAATTGCTGATTGTGCCATTTTTCATTCTTACTTAAGTACTTTAGTAATGTTGCTGTTCTCATATATTTAAACGATTCATTATATTTAGCTTATATTTTTCTGTCTCATTCCAGCTGTTGCATTTCACAGTCTGTTCTTTTAAGGCTCTCCGTCAATTCCTTTACTTCTGCTCTCATCAAATTCATTCTTATGAACCTTTATCTCCCCTGCTACATATACTTACTAATATATTTTTTGTGTGGGCAGGTCTCGCACCTAACCCAAATCCACATTACCCGGTTGTTAAATCTACCATTTTTTGATCCTCCGTCTACACTGTGCAATTTCACTCGTTCATGCAGGGCATCGCTATTCATCTGCACATCAGCCGTGTCGTAGGTGAATAGTATTAATATTTATTTTGGTCTCGTAGCACTGAAAGTTAGACTTAGCATACATATAACCTATCCTCACAATACTATCTTAACTCTTGCACTCTCGTCTCCTGCTCCGTTCTTTCTTTTCATACCTTCTCTACCTTGTGCATCACACTCTTTGTTGCCTCTTTGTCGCACATCTATTATACATCTTTTCTTTCTTTCTTTCTTTTACGCTTCTGGTTTGGTTGTCCTTTCTTTCTTTTTCCTTTAAATATCGCATAATAACCTTTATCTCTCCTGCTACATATACTTACTAATATATTTTTTGTGTGTGCAGGTCTCGCACCTAACCCAAATCCACATTACCCGGTTGCTAAATGTACCTTCTTCTGATCCTCTGTCTACACTGTGCAATTCCACTCGTTCATGCAGGCCATTGCTATTCATCTGCAGATCAGCCGTGTCCCAGGTGAATACTATTAATCTTTATTTCGGTCTCGCAGCACTGAAAATTGGGCTTAGCGTACATATAACCTATCTTCACAATACTATCTTAACTCTTGCACTCTCGTTTCCTGTTCCGCTCTTTCTTTTCATACCTTCTCTACCTTGTGCATGACACTCTTTGTTGCCTCTTTATAGCACATTTATTATACATCTTTTCTTTCTTTCTTTCTTTTTCGCTTCTGGTTTGGTCTTTCCTTCTTTCTTTTTCCTTTAAATATCGCTTAATAATCTTTATCTGTCCTGCTACATATACTTTCTAATTTACTTTTTGTGTGTGCAGGTCTCGCAGGCAAAGAGTAAAGAGCTTGACCGGCACTTCTCGTTGGGCATAAGAGCAAGAAAGAAGAAAGAATAACCCTTGCCATGTACTTTAGTTATAGAAAATTGGTTTGTAAGAATAGTTTGTAACTATTACATACACTATTACATGTTGTAACAATTGTGTAACTAACTGTTATGTATACCTAGTATATATCTTATTTTATATACACTTTATTCAGTAGATCTTGTATAAACTTTAATATTACTTTTACTACAAGTTCTACTGAAGGTGCTAAATATAAAATGAAAGGTATAATAAAGACTATACATATGCACAAGTTACACAATTGCTTTAATTTAAAATAAGCTTCACCATGTAGAGTATGTACATTTTAGTGCAAGTTTTATCTGTAAGATATATTGTAAATTAACTTAAAAGAATAGTTTATAAGTATTAGCTTGTAAATTTGAATTACAACATTTTTGTAACTTGTATCTTCACTAATTAGTTTAAATAAATTTTCAATTAAAAGAATTCCACAGCTCTTTTTATTTTTACACCTTAACAATCCTTGAAAGAACCTAAGTCCAATTCCTTATACAAGAAGTACCGTGGACGAACTTTAAATAGAAAGTTCTAAAGCGAGAACCTTGTCAAAATGGCCCTATACGTTATTAAATTTGGCAGCAGGAATTCTAAGTCTTCTTCTAAGTCTTACTTCTTGGAAAATTGGTTGGCAGATGTTCAGAAATTTTAGCGCTCGGAAATTCCTGGAACGTGACGTCATTTCCAAGAATTGGTTCGATCGAATACCTCCTCGCATATCATGTTCTCCTGATACAAATCCACGATTTTCAGCGAGATATTTTTGCCAGAAACTCAGAAATTTTACGCTCGGAAATTCCTGGAACCGTGACGTCATTTCCAAGAATTGCTTCGATCGAATACCTCCTCGCATATCATGTTCTCCTGATACAAATCCACGATTTTCAGCGAGATATTTTTGCCAGAAACTCAGAAATTTTACGCTCGGAAATTCCTGGAACCGTGACGTCATTTCCAAGAATTGCTTCGATCGAATACCTCCTCGCATATCATATTCTCCTGATACAAATCCACGATTTTCAGTCGAAATTTTTGCCAGAAACTCGGAAATTTCAGCGCTCGGAAATCTGGACTTTGTATTAGGAGAACATGATGTGCAAGGAGGTATCCGACGCCGGCAATTCTTGGAAATGACGTCGGATACCTCCTTGCATATCATATTCTCCTGATACAAATCCACGATTTTCAGCAGATATTTTTGCCAGAAACTCAGAAATTTCAGCGCTCGGAAATCTGGACTTTGTATTAGGAGAATATGAAGTGCAAGGAGGTATCCGACGCCGGCAATTCTTGGAAATGACGTCGGATACCTCCTTGCATATCATATTCTCCTGATACAAATCCACGATTTTCAGCAGATATTTTTGCCAGAAACTCAGAAATTTCAGCGCTCGGAAATCTGGACTTTGTATTAGGAGAATATGAAGTGCAAGGAGGTATCCGACGCCGGCAATTCTTGGAAATGACGTCGGATACCTCCTTGCATATCATATTCTCCTAATACAAAGTCCAGATTTCCGAGCGCTGAAATTTCCGAGTTTCTGGCAAAAATTTCGACTGAAAATCGTGGATTTGTATCAGGAGAATATGATATGCGAGGAGGTATTCGATCGAAGCAATTCTTGGAAATGACGTCACGGTTCCAGGAATTTCCGAGAACTTAAATGTAAAGAGCTCCCATCAGGACGTATTAATTCCTTAACAACTAGCGGCAAAGTTAATGATGTTTAGGTCTATTTTTACAAGATATCCGCTTGTGAACTTTCATTTAAAGTTCCTGCACGGAAGAACTTGTTTAAGGAATTGGAATTAGGTCTTTTCAAGGATAGTTAAGGCGTTAAAATAAAGAGAGGCGTAGAATTCTTTTCATTTAAGATTTATTCAAATTATTAATGAAGATACAAGGTACAAAAATGCGGTAATTCAAATTTACAAACTAATACTTATGTACTATTCTTTAAAGTTAATTTACAATATATCTTACAAATAAAACTTATACTCAAATTTACGTACTTTATGTGCTAAAGCGTAGTTTAAATTACAACAATTATGTAACTTGTGCATATGTAAAGCCCAAAGTATATATTGTATCTTGCATTTTATATTTAGCGCATTCAGTAGAACTTGTAGTAACAGTAATATTAAAGTTTATACAAGATCTACTGAATAAAGAGAGTATAAAATAAAATATATACTATGTATGCATAACAGTTAATTACACAATTGTTCTAAATTAATCTTATGCGCTAATAGTTACAAACTATTCATAGAAACCAATTTACTATAACTAAAGTATGTGGCAAAGGTTATTCTTTCTTCTTTCTTGCTTTATGTCCAATGAGAAATGTTGGTCAAGCTTCTTACTCTTTGCTTGCGAGACCTGCACACACAAAAAGTATATTAGTAAGTATATGTAGCAGGGGAGATAAAGGTTCATAAGAATGAATTTGATGAGAGCAGAAGTAAAGGAATTGACGGAGAGCCTTAAAAGAACAGACTGTGAAATGCAACAGCTGGAATGAGACAGAAAAATATAAGCTAAATATAATGAATCGTTTAAATATATGAGAACAGCAACATTACTAAAGTACTTAAGTAAGAATGAAAAATGGCACAATCAGCAATTAATAGTACAGGTGACAGATGCGAAAGCATTAAAGGATGAAGACATATTAGGAGAAGGAGAAGAATAAAAGGCGTGACCTGTGCAGACAAAAATTTGAAACGCTAGAACACCTGTTAACAGAATGTACGGGATAACAGGATAACAAGATAACAGGATATAAAAATGACTTTAGAATTTTAAATGAAACATGGAGGAAAAGGAAAGATGATAATAGATGTGCGATAAGAAAATTGTATTACGAAAGGTAGAGAAGGTATGAAAAGCAAGAGCGGCACAGAAGATGAGAGTGCAAGAGTTAAGATAGTATTGTAAAGAGAGGTTATATGTTCGCTAGGCCCAACTTTCATTGCAACGAGACTCGAAATAAAGAATAAGACTACTATTAGTATGTATTTATAACATGGTGGAAAATGTCTCTAAAGGGAAAAATATTCACAAATGTAGCTACCTTTGCTAAAGAGCTTGATTGTTGTGTAGAATAAAATGAATAGTGGAACTTACAATGTTACCGTACATATTAATATTAATGTATAGGTTGTAACACTGTGTTTGCTAACACTTTATTAATATGTAAATAACAGTACGAAACGATTCATACCACTATTTATAAAGAAGTGCTTGAATTTACGTAGCACTCGTATCCCTGTTTTACCTACACGCAAAGTGGTCATTAATATCGCCATCTATACAGATGTGAAAGAAACTACCCGAGCCTCTGCTATATCTACACTGAAGGTAAGTAAGAGGCAGGAGTAGTTTCCAGGACTCCTGTATAGATGGCGAGACCATAGCAGGCACTGTAGATATGGCAGAGACCGCGTAGTTTCAAGCACATCTTTACAGATATTAAATAATTAATGAATTCAAATGTTTACATTTCTCGCGCTTATGCATGATGAAAAGTGCCGGCCAATACTCTATACTCTTTGTATGCGGGACCTGCATACACAAAAAATATATTAGTAAGCATATAACAGGAGAGAGAAAAGATGTTAAGGGATGTTTAGAGGAAAAAGAAATAGGGGAGGGCCACACTAGAAACATAAGAGAAAGACAGAATTAAAAAGGAATGAAATGAGTCTCGTATGAGTGAATTTGATGGGAGGGGAAATAAAGGAATTGACGGAGAACCTTAAAAGAAGGGACTATGAAATGCAACAACGGAAACGAAACAGAAAAATAGAAGAGGCGAGATATAATGAAGGGTTTAAATATGTTTGAAAAGAAGCACTACTAAAGCACCTAAGTAAAAACGGAAGACAGCACAATCAGCAATTAATAGTGCAGGTGACAGATGCGAAAGCATTAAAGGATGACCTACGCAGACGACAAATTTGAAACGTTTGAACAAATGTTAACAGAATGTACAGAAATAAAGATGATGGGATATAAAAATGACTTTAGAACTTTAAATGAAACATGCAGGAATGGGAAAGATGTATAATAAATGTGCGATAAAGAAATAAGAATATCGTAATACGTAAGATACAGAAGGTATGAAAAGGAAGAGGGAAACAAAAGATGAGAGTGCAAGAGTTAAGATAGTATTGTGAAGGTAGGTTATATGTACACTAAGTCCAACTTTCATTGCAGCGAGACCAAAATAAAGATTAATACTATTCACCTGGGGCACGGCTGGTCTGCAGACGAATAGCAATGGCATGCATGAACGAGTGGAATTACACAGTGTAGATGGAGGATCAGAAGAAGGTAGATTTAGCAACAATGTAATGTGGATTTGGTAGTGAAGCAGCATAGTGTAAAACAGCGTAGAACAGCGTAGAACAGCGTAGGCTTGTGTAGAATAAATTAAGATATATACGTTTAGTTTAGAGTTGTACCCCTTGTGATATCAAAAACAAATATTTTATATTACACTTACATCAGCCTTCATTGCATAAACCTTCCAATCCCACAAAACCAATTTACTATAACTGAAGTACAATAGTAACAGTTATTCTTTCTTCTTCCTTCTTTTTCTACACAATGAGAATTGATGGTCAATGCTCCTTTATCCTTATCCTTGGCCTGCAAAACCTGTACACCCAACAAATATGTATATTAGAAAAATGTAACAGGAGAGAGGAAGATTGTTAAAGGATGTTTATCAGAAAAAGAAATAGAGGAGGGCCAAACTAGAAGCACACGAGAAACAGGGGATTCTTTTAAAAAGAATGGAACGAGCCTGACAATACGGAATTTGATGAGAGCAGAAGTAAAGGATGAACGGATAGCCTTACAAAAAAAATAAAAGAAGCAAAATATAATGAAAGATTTAAATATATTAAAATGGAAACAGTACCGCAGTACTAAAGTAAAGAGGGAACAGGAAAGAGTCTTGATTGAAAGAGTTTGAAAAAGACAACATAGAGTATGATGCATAAGGTACAGAAGATATGAAAAGGAAGAGCGGAACAGAAGATGAGAGTGCAAGAGTTAAGATAGTATTGTAAAGATAGGTTATATGTTCGCTAAGCCCAACTTTCTTTGCTACGAGACCGAAATAAAGAATAATACCGTTATTACTATGTATCTATTGCATGCTGGAAAATTTGTTACCGACAATGTTGCTACACATTAACTTTATAATAGATTCTAATACCGTGTTTGGTAACATTTTATTAATATGTAAATGACAGTATGAAGAGACTTGCCGATTTTATAGATGAAGACATAAATAACCAAATTCTACGAACTTTATCGTACCCAATTTATAAACAACTGCTTGAAATTACGTACCGCTAGTATCCCGGTCTTGTCAACACCTAAAGTGGCTTCAGGTTCGCCATCTATAAAGAACTGCTCGAAACTACACGTAAGTTTGCTTTATCTAGAGTCATTAGTATCGCCATCTACACAAATGTGCGTGAAACAACTCGGGTGCCTGCCATAAATACACTTAAGGTAGGTAAGAGGCGCGTGTAGTTTCCCGAAGTTCTGTATAGATGGCGACAACATAGCAGGCACTGTAGATAAGGCATCGGCCCGCGTAGTTTCAAGCATATCTTTAGATATAGTATTTAATTTATGAATTAAAATATATACGTGGGTACCTCATTCATAAAAAAGAAGGCTTCTTGGGGAATAAGGAAACTTAATTCTCAAGGCGAAACATAAATTATCTTACTGTAGAATTATATCTAAAGCGAAACAGCACAGAAGAATATACATAAGAAGTAGGGCAATAAATAATACAGAATATTTACACCTACAATTACATAAAAAAATAGAAATGAGAAATCCAAAGTACTTGCAATAAGATCTTAAGATTCTGTCCACTGAAATAGCTATAGTGAGCAATAATGCCCCACTTAATGTTCGCTGGTTCGGGGCTGCTTACCGAATGGTATCCGTGCATGTGACTTTCCAGGAAATGTTGTTCTACTGCTGATAACAAGTTGAGATAACTCGGACGCTCGCTCCATCCGCGATGCATCGGAGCAGGTCCAAGAATTGGTGGGGATGACTCCGCGAACATTAATTGGGGAAAAGAACGAACATTAAGCGGCACTACTGCACTTTGTATCCTAAGTACAATAAGCAGTCTATTCGCTCGAATTATTTTCCATATAATTATCAAACGTATCTTATCTGTTCTGTGAGATTGTATAAAGAATCGTTTAATAATTATGCAATAAATAATTGATTGCCCAGGTCTCGGGCAGAATCTCGATGCCGGACGAAGATGCGTCCATTCTCAATTGGATGATCGGTCATTCGTCCAGCAAAGGCGACTGAAGAAAGATTTTAATCATTAAAGTTTAATGTACTTTTGCGGTAGTAGAACGATTGTTAGTTAAACGCGTATTAATTAATAGAAGCTAATAATCAAGTGTACACGACGGTAAAGTAAAGCCCGTGGTGCAATTGTGTTGCAGAGTGAGGTATGTCGCTAGCCTTCAACTACAGAAAGGACCTCACGCTGGGACGCTTCAATCGTGACTGCCGGGGCGCGCGCCGCGCGACGGCCATCCCCACTCCGCGACGCGCCGGCGCGTCGACTGCGCTCGGTGGTATTCGCTATTTCCGTAAATTCTACTATCCGAGGGTCATACCTACTGGACTTCTACTGTTTCTGACCAACTTTTAGCCGGACCTACGACTCTAGGGTCGTGTCGACTGGACTTCTGCGGGTTCTGACCAACTTTTAGCTGGACCTACGATCCTCGTTAAAGAATTCTTTTGTTCTTTGCCGCGCAATGAAAATGGAACAGCACTGGCTGGTCGCTTGACGTGATACGCATCGCATTGTCAATTTTATCGCCCGATGCATCGCGATGTGATTCCGACACAACTCGAGCCGAATCGAAGTGCATCACGCGACCAGGCACCGTAGCTCAATTTTTCTACCGAAACGTTGCCCGGGAAATAGCCTTTCTGATCCCCCCATCGCATTTACTTATATTCACACAATCGCATGAATCCTGCCCCAACACTACTTCAGCAAATAATAGTTCTTCAAGTGATCACTGTTCATGTACATAGGACGCTGGAATCTGCGTGGTTTTTCTGTGTCGGTATGTCAGTTACGTTGGGCCTCGAAAGTCCATAAGATGTCTTGTCTATTCCTATATCTCGTCTGTGCTTTAAGGTATCCCAGACTCAAATCGCTTTTCATAGGTTAGATGGTTATACGGCCCATGTGTAAACTGTTATATTTAATATTTAGATAAGTTATGTTTCAATTAAATTTTAGATAAACTCGAGTCAACATGTATAAATGGGCCTTGAAAGGACCAGTTCCAGTGATGTTATATTCTTCCTCTAGTGTCATGGAATTCAAATTATGTTGGTACTCCTTTGCGATATACAAATACGGTGACATATACCATCGTTTCTTGCATCACGTTTCGAACGGAGGTTTCTGTCATGCGAAACGATTTTTTCAATCGAAGTCGAGATGATTTTTGACAGGTTCTCATAACTAGCATAAACATAACATGAAGTTTATCGTTATCAAATTTTTTCCGGATGTTTATTTTATTCTCATGCGATCGGATAATACCGGCAATTACAAAATAATGGCTTTGCTAGAATGAATTTGTACCTGGAAGAAACGGAAGATTTATTTCGGTATAATTACTTAGAGTGACTGCAAAAACGTATTATTGCTCTATGTAAGATAAGAAACTTCGTTACTTACGAATAAATCCAATTTGTTTCTACGAATCATGTAAATAATTTCTATCGAACGTATTCGAACACTTCGACAAGAGAAATTGATCGAATTTATTTTTTGCACAGAGCAGTATTGCTGCATGAATCTGGCAAAATGTTTAAACGAATGGAAAATAATAGAGACAGCGAGTTCTCTGTGCCTGCGAAAAGGCCACGGTACGATGTGAAAAGAGACAGTTTGGTTGCTTCGTCTATGAAGAACAGAGGATCAGTAAATAAAAGGTCTGGAAGATCCGACGATGTTTGGGGAGATGATTTTGCAGAAGAAGACATAGAAGAAATGGACTTTGTGGCTTCTCAGGCTTGTCTACAGGTTTTCCATATGTTTTATAGTTTTCCTACGTTTAATTCTGCTTATGACAATATCTTCAATCATTTTAGGAAGATTCCAATTTAACTCAACCAAATACAAACGAACAAGTATCGTTTGTACAAAGATATAATAGCGCGCCAACCACTAGTAAAACCATTGCTACTGTAAATACAATATCTTCTATGCATATGTCGCAATGTAATATTCGAGGGAATGAAACACAGAATTTAAACGATATAAGCACTGTAGTTTCTGTTGACTATAAGCAGTTTGAGGATAAATTAATGAAAGAAGAAATATATAATTCCACGTTTCAGCTGGATAGCACTGCTGTCCCAGGTAATATTGTGAGATGCTATCTCTTTCAGAATTATCATGCTTTCTAATCATTCGAAGTACCAACCTATTAAAAATACATATGATTATAGAATTAAAATATATAAATGAATTGGAAAAGTTGAAAAACGAAAATAAGAAATTGCTAGAAGATTTCATAACTAAGGAGGGGGAGGCTGTATTTTTACGGAATCAATTACAGCAGACTCAATTGAGAGGAGAGAACGATAGATTGGAAAAGACACGCACTATAGAGGAGCAAGAAAATCGGCATAGGGCCGAAATTAATGCTATCTGCAAAGAAAAAGAACATTTAAAGACACAACTCGAATTACAAGTTAGTTTCGTTTGAGTAAAAGATGAATGATTTTAATTTTGTACATAATTTCGATTGCTCTTTGTTTCGCAGACGTTTGAAGTAGGGAATTTAATGGAACGATGTAAATTATTGGAGGGTGGAAATGTTCGATTAACGGAACCGCATACTATAAATTTAAATGTAACTGCAAATAGAAGCAAATTCAATTCGCCAAATAATCGGTAAATTTCGGAAATATGTTTCCTATTAAAGATGCATTTGAGTTCGATTTAGCGTCATTTCAATTTATTACCCATTTTCAGGCTATCGATTTCAAACGCTAGACCAGTAAGATTGAAAGACACCTGTGTCCAAGCAACTATACGTAATAAAGGCAGTTACCGTCTTAAAATTTGTAATTCATGTAAGCAGTTTGTAGCTTAAATCAAACATTAATTTCTTCGATTATTTTCACGCTTTGGATGATGAACTTAATGAGAGTGTATTGCAGATTTCCCTCTTGCAGAAATTCCGAAATTAATATATGATCCGCCGAAACCAGAGAAACCTGTAGTCGATATTAAAGTTATTGAAAAAACTGGCCGTCGAAATTTGGCTATTTTGCAAGAAGAAGACACTTTCAGAATATTCGGTAAGAACTTATTTACTTCATTCTTCGTAATTTTTCCTTTTTTCCCCCATACAAATATGCAAATGAGCTGATTCTTCGCGGTTCTGTTTTCATAGAAAAGCCAGAATTGGTAAGACCTGTAACAACAATGATAGACGATAAGAGATTAACGGCAGAGTTTATTTTACCGGAACTGGCTGCTCTGCAGCGAAAGACAGGCTCAGAACTCGAGGCGGAAAGTACTATACCAGTAATGAACAAAGTAAAAAAAAATCATATTTAAACACGACTTACTTTATTTTATGAAACGGCACAAAAATTTCTTAATTACAATGTTTCAGTTAGTTTCTGCCTCAAGGGAACTGATACTAAACGTAATAATCGTACTTCAAACGATCCTTCAGGCCATGAAAAACGACGACATTCGAGACATGAACGATATCTACTTTTCCAATCTGTATTCGCGTTCTGATTTCAATGGAAAATCGGTCTACTCTGCGAATGCATGGCACGAATGCGAACGTGGGGTTGAAACTAGAAGAGTGTTTGGCGTGCTGTCGTACGTAACGTTGGAGTCGAATTATCTCAGCAAGTACATTGCAGGAAGGACACGTTTACTCATAGACGGGGATGAATCTTACAATTGTTATTCGCGACAAATGACACGTTATAATACGTGGCCGGAAATGGATTGTGAGTTCGAGATGCTTAAAATCATATCGCAGTTTGTTGTATTAGTTGGGTCCACGGTAATTTGAATTATCTAATAAAAATATGTTACGATTAATGCAGAATATTATATATTTATAAATGTTGAAATGTTCTGTTGCTTTCAGAGGAGAGCTCACCAATTTAGTGGCCTTATGTGCGCGATTATGATGACTCTGTGCAATGTTCATAAAAAGATCGGATATTGTTCTGAAGGGTACGCAAGCATTTTCTTTCTTTTGTAACAGATTATCGAAGTTTCACCATTGTTCTTTAATTGAATTGTTTTACGCTTTAGAATGGAGTATGTCTATCGCATATTTAAGGAAATAGTGTTTTCTAGACCATTGCCGTATTGCTATGGACAACTCAGCAACATGATAATGATTTTCGCAAGGTCTGCGACGTACCTACGAAAACTTTGCGTTAATTCTCGTATGTAACTTGTCATATTAAAAATATTTTCAATTATAATTAAATATTAATTGGAAGATTCATTTTAAAAACTAGATTATCATTATTTTTTAATTAGAATCAATGGCGGTGAACAATTGGAAAGGTGCCTTACACTTCACTCCAGGTAACGCAACGAATTTCATCCCTCACGAAATTGTGTTCGAATTTCACAAACCTCTTTCTTTTTCTCCTATAGATGCTTGTCCATTGCAAATCTTTTTAGCACAAGTGGAGAACTACGAATTCGATTTAATAGCCGCAGTAGACATCGCGGATATATTGTTACAATTCGTGCAGTATATACTTCACACGGATAGCATTCCACTCAGACCCGAAAATTTGGATTCTTGTAACTGTTGCATGAAGTTACTCAGATTTGCTATAAAGACGTTGTGCAAGTGTTCCGAGATGAATCTGATCGCCACAGGAAATTTCAACCCGAGCAATGTTCCTATAAAAACGAACGTGTCTTGTAATTTGAGAACCATTTGCGCCAAACACTCGCCTATCCAAGGAGAATCAAAGGAAATGTGCATACGGGAAATATATCGTGAGATGTTTTCAGATGAAAACGTTTGGACAGACATGAAGAGAAAACAGTCAAAAGTATTGCGAGACGGAATAAAATTCTTATCACATTTGGCGATATGCGATCCCGACTTTGTAATACGATTGACGGATATCGAGGATTCGTTTCATTTGTTCATGAGGAATCTAAACGCGTTTGAAAATTTTCTCCTTCATGAAAACGAACGTAAGTGTCCGTGGACGTTCTTGTTCACGAAAAGTGTGGCCCTGCTAATTCTGAAACTTCCTGTTCATTCATACGCAAGCTCCATCTTTCTTTCTCTCGCCGCACGATAAGAGTCATTTTAATTTCGTCCCGATTTATCGGGCCACGAGAATTTTTATATTTCCGCTTAGTCTGTTGTTCACTTTTCAGTAGATATTAACCTGGTAAACATTCTTTATTACTATTATTATACTTCTTATAGTTTTCCTTCAATGGAATTTATAAATTGTTCTTTGACGAAAGATATATTAACGAATTACGATTAATATCATTTCTTTTTTCTCAGAGGAGGCAATGAATCGAATAAAACAAACATTTCTGATTGATAAACCGCAGCAATCTGAAATGGAACAATATGGGACCGCTAATGCCACGAGACAGTTAAATATAATGTCGAATTTCGAAAAAACGATCGTCGAACCATCGTCCAGCCGATCCAAAAAGAATGAAAATCACAATAAACTTTTGGTCACGATTAAATCACTGTTCGCCAGTAAAATGGATTTCTCGAATTATTAAAACTTTAATGCCAAGAATGTCTAACAAGAAAGAAAGAATTTAATCCTGCAATAAAAACAATGGAACATATTTCTGATCAATGAAGATACCAAGAGTGTTTCAATTTCGAAATCACCGTCAATTACGATCTCTAATGTATCGAAGATGTTGTTACTATAAGTATCGTTTCGAAATAAAAATGAAATATTTTTTAACATTTTATCATAAGTATCCAGTTGAAGATGGGATCGATTGCTGTCCATTCGACACGGACAATAATTTTTATTATCATCAATACACCATTGATCGATTGTTGCCACGTGTATATACTGTTTTATATCATACCAAGAATCTTTGATTGATTACTGTTTTACCATGCGAATAAAATATTTTAATATTTTCCCTACATTTGACTATTCATGTACATTCATTTATTATTTTACAATTGATCAAGACATTATATCTTACAAATAAAGACACGAATCGAACAAGATCGATGAATCACTGACTGAATACTGTTTTACCACTCGAATGAAATATTCTAATATCCTCCCTAAAATTATTTATGTATATACCCGTTTATTATCAGCCAATCAATCAAGACATTATACTTTACGACAAAGAAATGAAATAATCCAACAAGAATAGATATAAATCTACGAGGATACCGGGAGAGATATTAAAAATAGATTAAAAATCGTCCTTCGGTAACGCCCGGACAGAGACCGTCCACGGTATGCCAAGAAGAAAAGAAGAAGAAGCAAAATGGAAGTTGTCCTGGCGCCAGGACAAAGTCTAATCAGAGGCGGTCAGTGTTTCTCGCTCCTGGAATTCATTTATCTCCGGCGCAAAATGCAATTTGTAGGAATTCTCCTCAAGGCCTGGCAATGTTCGACGTCGATAACGCCGGCCGGAAGCAGATATTAGACTATCGCGGCAGCGTGTCGACGGAAGTGATCTTCCCGCCTTCTGTTCGAAGCGGTATTACCCCCTAAAACACCGCATCCCTGTTCCATTCATGGATCCAGAACGATCGGTAGCCGATATTAATTTTTATTCCTCGTTCGGTGCGTGCCGTCCTTCCATTGTTCTTCGTCTCCTCCTCGGCTCTTCCTTGCGCGGCTCGTCGTTTGTCGTTTAATTTCATCTCTTCGTGAAAAGTGGTCCCACGAACGTGTGCATTCAAAGTTCAATGAAATAAAACGCGACATCCGAAGAGGTGGATATTTTGATTTGGATTCGTTGCGCAAGCTTTACGATACGGTGAACAATTTTCTCGGGAAGCGAACGTTCTTAGGATGAAGATATCAGTGTCCGCGCCGCTTCTTCTGCTGGCTATTATGGTACAGTGCGTCGTTTGCATCGTCCCAGCGAAGGGTAAGTGACAATTTACGGACGTCTTTCACGAGACACCTGTCTGTAATTGATTTGTATACCGATTGGAGGAGAGATGGGTTACTTATTAGCTCTAGGAGCCTTGGAAACTTATTCCATTTTGAGTTTAATTATTATCTGTGTTTAACGATTGCTATTCGTATTTTGGTAGTGGAAATACCTATTCAGTTTAATAGCTTGAAAATTGTTGCATATACGTATATTTGTTACGATTAATATTCTTGTACTGTTCTTTCACTGTTGTTCGTTGTAAATAATACAGTAGTTGTAGCGGAGACAGAAGTTATAAGAAACGAGACAGTTTTTTGCAATATTGGATTTTTATTCAGAGATTTAGTAATATCTCTGTTTACGTAAAGCGAATCAATCTCGCTAATCTATTTAATTGAACGATTTGCTACGTCATTTCCTTCTGGTTTACTCGCATGGGCGAGGAAGTGATCGAGGGTCCACGATGTTTAACGCCGTTTCAATATTTTATTGGGCAATCGTGCGATTTTGTTTGATTTTTATTCTCTTAAAGCGGGAACGTTTTATAGGATCGTATAACGTGTTATAGTTGCTAATAAAATCAAACGGAAATCTCATAACTTTTCGTGCCAATTTTCTCGCCCTTCGATTGCCGTTTAAAAAGGGATCGTTTTGTTTTTCAAGATTAATTTCCAACTGCAAGAATTCCTTTTTTCCTTTCCATGTTTCATCGTTGAGTAGGAATTAAAATTCAATCTAACGTGATCGATGGCAATCCGCGTGAATATCGGCGATGGCAAACAGAAACAAGTCGAACAATTTCAACGTTTACTCATGTTCAATGGACTTGCTATTTCACGAATTTAATTACTCGATAACATTTCATTTTTACTCTTTACCGCTTTCATTTTTAAACATGTCCATACATATCTCTTCGCGGATCGTTTATTTCGCCCCTCTGTTCGAAGATAAATTCGGCGTAAAAAATTATGATAAACCGTGTCTTTATTACGTGTCCCTTTATTGTCGCCCGATTTCTTCACCGCTTTCATCCCCTTCGGACCATGTTCCATTATTAACAATAATTTGACCCGTTTTTTTCCCCACCCGTTTGTCGTCAACGCGTCCCTTATTTTGGCCGTTAAATTGAATCTACCACGTGGAAATCCCCTTTCGCGAACAATAGAAGCGATTTAATTTACGATTTCAATCAACAGGCAAATGTCCCGTGGTGAGGCTGGCGAACGGCAGAGTTCGGGCGAGGGCCAGAGGAAGAATCATCAGATTTAGTTGTTACGAAGGTTTCATTCTCGTAGGGAACAAGTATTCCACTTGTATTCGAGGCCAATGGGATACACCTACGCCCGTATGCGTCAGTAAGCATGGTTTCTCTAATCGCACTTGATAAAACGATGACAATGGATTTCAATTAATTTATAAAAAGGGTGCATAATAATTGTACTTTCATGCCTCTGGAACGAATAAACTATAATATACTTATGTTGTGCATTTCATCAACAACCGATCATGCATGCATCCGGAAGAAAATTGTTTCAAACGTTACAAATTTATCGGTATGATAAGTTGGAATAGTTATTTTCGACGGGATATGTTACGCAATAATAAATTAATGTTTCTAAAATCTTCTCGGCTGCACACGCTACGATTGTCATCATACTTTCGAAAACTTTTTATATAATAATTTGAGATCCCCCAGTCGAAGCTACGTGGTTTCGTAGGAAAAAGACAATTCTTGAAATCTTGTTTAATTTCCATTTTCAAATAATGCTACTAACGATGTTCCCAATTGGACTGCTTTACAGACACAGAATGCCCTGTACCCCCTATGCCAGAACACGCATTGATGGCGCCGAAGTATAATGGAGCAATATTAATATACTTCTGTGAACCTGGTTATGCGTTAATTGGCCCGGCCGAGATCTTTTGCGACGGGAGACAATGGAATGGCACAACCCCTAATTGCAGGGGTAACTCTATTTTTAAAACACATCTAATAACCACATCTGTTTAACTGCGCAGTTTTCGATAGAGAAGATCAATTTTACTGTAGAATTTCGAAAGGAAACCTTTACCATTGACAGCGATAGATCTGTTTCAGATAAAACGTGTTTATATTCCATATTACAATACTATTTAATTTATCAATTTTTACTGAATAATGGGTTTTGCTTTTCGATCGTTCCTATGACCAAAGCTTTTGGTTCTTTTCTTTCTCTTTCATATTTTCAGTTCAGATGCCTTTACTTTCGGAGTGATTTTGGATTTAAACCTTTGGTTCTATGTAACCGCGCAACTCTGTAAAACTCGAATATCACGATACGAAAATTTGGTGGAATTTTTAATGGAATGTGTTAATATTATTTTGCGTTAGACACTAATGCAACGGCACCCACGCAATGTGATTTCGAGAAAGCAGATCTTTGTTGGTGGGAACAGGACCCTCAGCACGATTTCGATTGGCGACGACACAATTTTGAAACACCCAGTTCCCATATAGGAACTGGGCCAACTCATGATCACACATTGGGCCCAGGAAACGAAGGTACTTGCCGAATATAATTTAATCAATTTTATTCCCCCTTCCATAGAAAACCTTAATTTGTATGAATATAAATAGCAATTACCCTACCTTTCAAATAATGACAAAATAAAGAAGATAAAAGAAAGATACGGAAACACTTTTCTCAATCACATTTTCTCTATAATTAAATCGCTCTTCGATTCTCATTTAATTTTCAAAATAAATTCGTATCGATTGTAATCCCTTAACAACGTACCATCTCATTTTATCTCAATATTACAAATTTAATTGTTCAATTAAATTTTCATTTCATTGAAATATTTTCCAGGCTACTATTTGTACATCGAGGCTACCGGTCGTCTGGTGAACGACACAGCAAGAATCATTTCTCCGATATACAACGCTTCGTACACGGATTCAGGCTGTTTTTCATTTTGGTAATTTCGCAATTCGACTTTCTTTCCAAGCACAAGAAATACTGCTCGTGTCCCGTATTAAACTCGTCCACTAAACCGTCTCACAATTTCTGAATCTGCATCGATAAATAACAAACGTCGTAAATTCAATGGACGAGTTTTTATTGCGGACACGTCTTTTTACTTGCGGTTGCACGGAAACGATGTCGGAAAATAAATTCGCCAGGCGCATACTTGGCAAGGGTGGCTCCCGTTTCGACGTGGACGCACGTGAAAAAAACGTACATTTCTGTAAATGACAGGTTAATGGCTAATGGAACTTCAACTTCTACGGTCTTGCGAGGAAAAACACACCTTCCGATGGATAATTTCTGAGTTCTTCGGTGCATAGCTCACATAATTACGGGCTGATCGGTGGTAGCTCGTTAGAGAACGATGGTATACCCATTTGAATACGATTGCACGATTCCCTCTGGCGGTGTCGTCGGTGTTATTACGTTTCCTAATAATTACTATGATCTCTCGTTACTACGGAATATTTCTGTTAAGTTTTATTTCGAGCAATGCGATTTATCATATCATCTTACGAGTGAAGCAACAGCATTGCAAGTGTATTTTACTGCTGTACACTGGCGCGGAGAATTCTATGTGTTCTATATTCGAACTGTCATAAATAATTATCTGTCTTCCTTTGAAATAATCGTGCAACTTTTCAGGTACCATATGTTCGGTGCCACTGTGGGTGCTTTAAATGTATATTTCAAGGAAGAGAATGATCTCGTTCCTCGATTAATGTTTAGTAAGGAGGGTGATCAAGGGAACCAATGGTTGCACAGCATTTTCAGTCTTCCGAAAGGCGAAAAAGGCTTCCAGGTGAGCGAAAAGAAAACGTATTGCAGAAAATGTGCGAGACAAGACACGCGATACAAAAACGAAATGCCCTGCTCAGAACAATCGGTGGATCGCACGCGAGCAGTGTATACAGATAACAAATTTCACCGTCTCAATTTGTTCCCATTTTCTTTTATTTTAATGCTTATTTTCAGATAATAATCGAGGGGGTACGAGGCAGTAGCTATGTGAGCGACATCGCCATCGACGACGTCGCCATTTGGCAGGGTGACAAGTGTCGAAATGTCAATAAAACTGAGAAGGAGGCTATCAGCGAGGGCGACGACGGTAACTCATCAAACATTCACCTCTGGTTTTCGAATTACACTTTAATTAAAATGCCAGAACAATAGGGCACGGACGGGCACAAAACGGGTGGCGAGAAAAATACGAGATTTAATAAGCGTATCTATTACACTATCAGATGGAATTTCGTTTCGCTTCGTTATCCGTATTTTATTACAATTATCCGACAGAATATTTCTCAATTCTATTGAACAGTTTTATTTGGGGCATAATATTGCGAAATTCGTAGTAACATTAAAAACGAATAGAAATGATAGGGAAAAACAAAAGGTTTCTCCGGTCGTAATGACAAATTTCTTTATTTTCTTCGATGCAATGGCTTTCAGATCAAGTTGAACTAGTGAACGCGCAGCAAAGTTGCCGTGGAAGATGTAAAAATAGTGTGACATACAATTTTACAACCTCGATGCCACCCACGCTATCCGACGCTTGCCTTTGCACTCTCGATTGCGCTGAACACTCGATCTGCTGCCCGGATTACGCGGAATATTGTGTTCTAGGTCAGTATATTACCCTGCACGATACATAATAACTTTTACGCCTATTATTCTCAAAAGCGCTCCAGCGTTTCGTTTCTTTTTTGAAATCAAATCGAAATTATTTTACCAACCGTTCGAATCACATTCACGACGTTCAATTATTCAATTACTACGACTTACTAATTATTCATTTAGCACATTTGCACGCGACCCACTTGCAATGAAATTGACGGGAGATTTCTACATCGGCAAAAATAGTATCGATATTTTAAATAATCTTGAGTGGTCCCCGACGATCACTGCAAAATTGCCTTCAGATATTTCTATGTACCCCAGGCCAACTCCGTCCCAACACATTCAAACGAATTCTCGCAACACAATCCGTCGCGTTCATCCAAACCCCAAACCTTTAATTCGCAGCGTACACCGACGAATTAACCACCGTCACGTATCAAACGACGATTTCCAATCCGGAGGCGGCGGTTTCGGTTCCACCTGCGAAAAAGGACACCATGACCGATATGGCAACCGTTCGAACGGGTTTCTCGATAAATCCAAAAGACGATATCGATCCTGTCACACTGAGGCCGTCTTCGAGCACCACGGCCAGAACTGTCGCGAATACAACTATATCGAAGACCGAGAAACCGACGAAAAGTCCACGACGCACCACCGCGGCTGTCGTTACTGCGAAAACTGTTCAGACAAAGGAGACACCGTTTGTTCAACCCACCAGTGTCACCAGAATATACGTGCCAGTGGACGAGCAACCTGGTAAACGCGACTTCTTGTTCACGTTCAATTGTCGCAAAGTTTCGCTCGGATTTGATCGTGGCACGTGTCAGGCTTTCCTTTTGTGTCGACCGCGACGAATTGAAATGAATTTTCGTGTTCGCAGAGAGGGAATTGGAGGAGACGGTGTCGTTGCGGTCTTAATTTAGATCGGGTTTCGGGTGCATACAAAATACTATCGACATTACATTACTCGGATGGGACATCGATAAATTCTTGCGGGGCAAAAAATATTCGAGGAGAGATAATTGAGGGGACGTATTAATAGAATTAATTTCTGCGGCTGACAAGGGTTTTGATGTTTCGCAATTTAACGAAGTTATAACAAGCTTCTCAGCGGGCGCGTTAAAGTAACGTGTCTAGTGGAACATAAATTATCGTCCGAATTGAATGCGCAATTTTATCCATTCGTGTTCGAAAATCTCGTTCTCTTTCATCTTAAATTTCACGTCGATCGTACGACAACATCTTTCACTCGAAAATCGTTCAAGAATTTCTGGTTGAAAAAAAGAAAAAAAGGAATAGGAAATTTCACCAAACATCTCACGCCCGTTCAGAAGTCACGAATATGAATGTTGAATTTCCGGTGACATACGCGTATACAGTATCGATTTTTTCGCAGATACAAGCGCGAGATGGCAAGACCCGGGGACGGTGCATCGCGCGTCGTCGAAATTCAGTTTGTCAGGAATCATCGCCGTGGTGGTTGGAATTCTGACTGGCGTATCGATCTCGTTGATGGTCGGGATCATCATATTGAGAAGAAGGAAGACGTACAAACGCGGGGCAAACGGATCAGCGTTGTCAGAAGACAGCGACGTTCGATTTCTGACGTCGGATGAAATTTTGGACTTCACGTTGGCCAGACCCAACGACAACGACGAGACGTAAGAAGATATCATTCGTTTTGTTTATGAAAGGGGAACATTGTGAAGAGAAATTTGTTGCCGGAATAATAGAGGAGCGTCGATGTTTGTTCTGAAATGGTTCGGGCATTATGACTCAATCTAGGATGTAAGAAAATGGAAAGCGTTTAAAATGCATTGGTCACATTATGTTTAGCGAGGAATTGAAAAATTTGAACAACGTTATTCGTGTGTATCTGTTCTTGCCTTTTTCTTTCTCGAGCAATTTTAATACATTTGTATTCGCAAATTTTGAAGTATCCGTAGCGCCTGATTGATTTTACAATACTGCAGCTACATGCTACTTGGAAGTTTCTTTTTTTTTCTAAGCGAAATATGTGCTACGTAAACGTGCATTATTGCGAGTTTCTGTAATTTTCAATTGATTCATTTTATTCGCGACGCGTCGTCGTTAATTGTTAATTAGAGAGTTCATATTTTCATTGATATCTCGTATTGAACCGTGAAGTGATAGTGTAATTATGGTTAAAATACTGTATATAGTAATGATATTTTTTTCTAACTGAAGAGTTGTATAAACGCAGACGAATGAAATAAATATTGATATTATTTAATTATTACATATTTTTGAGTTACGTTTATCAGGTGTTCCCCAGTATTTAGAAATATTTGTTTAGTACCTCTCGCATTTATCATTTAATAATTAATTCAATACCGTATCCTCTTACGTTTTTGGAGTTTAGGTAGCAAATATTCACCACATTTATGTTTTCGTGTGTTTTTAAAAATGTCCAAACATTTGAGTCCAGATTTATTTGGATTAACACGATGTGGCTAACATCAAAAAAGGGAAAGAAGCAAATGTATCATATCTTAGCAATGAAACGAACACGTCTCACAGAGACGCGACAAAGATTGGACCTGAATACAAACGGGGGTACGAGTATCGCCGCGATAAATATCGAATTCGATGCATGTCGGTGGCAGAGCAGCTCGAGGCAACTGCTCTAAAAGTGACTTACTCGGTAAAACGATGCCATTTACATTGGCCGGTGAACAAAATGTACATTACATCTCACCCCAAAGGCTTATCGTTTTTCTGTGCTATCAGTGACGTTCAGTTTGTCGAAACTGTTTAGGAACGTATTAGGAGAATTACTTGCGCACAGATTTACTTGAATATTTTCATTGCGTTCTTTCAGTACTATAAAATATAGTAATTATATTATTGCACCTACCTGTTGAAGGAATTAAAACAATAAGGTAGGTTTATAGAATTAGAATGTTAAAATGAAAATGATGGTACTTGAAGAATATCGGTCACAGGTGTCGAACCTTTTTCTTCCGAACAAATTATATGCCGCAACAAATTTTTATTAAACGTAACACGAGTTATCATTAAGGCCACCGCATTAAAAATCTTTGGCCCTTTTGAATAAATAAACGAAACAAAATTCTGTCCATACAATCTGTCTGCCCCAGGCGTTGTAAACTTATATTTCCCCTCTCTGCCATCACTGTGACAGCAAATTCTCAAGATATATACGGGTCGAAGAAAGATGAACGATTGTTTCCAGTAAAAGTTTAGCCTGTTTAAGGCAACTGGCTAATCGATAAACGCCTTAAAATAGCGGCGTGATATTATAATTAAGATTTGCACCGGTTCAGCCCCTAAATTTAGAATTGCGTTTCAAACGGACGTGCCCGTGTAATAGAGGCATGCCAGCCGATAAACACGCGCATTTATCCCGGCCACCCTTGTTCCTTTAATCTTGATCGAATGGCTGGATTTACTTCGTACGTGTGTTCCCCGGAATGAATCGAGGGCGCTTTTAGTTAGTAAAAAGTTTCGTTTCTGCGACAGGGGCGATAAAGTGTACGAAATAACGTATGGGCCTCGACCAATCTTCAATTTATATTAGTTTTGTATTATATTGTATCGATCGATGAAATAATTATTACCGGCAGAAATATTTATTGCTTGCGGATTAATAACGTTTTGATTATTATGGGAACGGGTGTGTTAATATAGTGGGACAAGTGTATCATTTCTCGCGAACGCTTTTCCGTACGTTCCGCAATGGAAAACCGTGAGCTGCCAAAAGTTGTTGAAAAGTTGACGGTAATCTGCGGAGCTTGGTGTACCGAGAAATTGCCAGGCGGTGAGACTTATCAAAAATTCCACGCTGCTGAATCGCGAAATGTCAAAACCTTGACGGAAACTTTGCCGGCCGTGGTATATTTGAAACACCGAAGTTCTTCGTATCAGTTTTCTCGACGGGAAATCGGAAAAAAAGTAATAAATAGTATTTCGAAGCATAGACTGAGTCGGCTCAGATCTAATTAAAGTTAAAGTTACGTTATTTCCTTCGAGCTTTATTTATTCATTTCCATGGACCACGCTATTGCGTTGTAAAATTGCAATGAATGTTTAAAAATGATTTCACCGCTGTCGCGTAGCGGGATTTCATGTTTTCAATTAATATCGACTCGTTGGCGTGTATTAATTATTGTGATGGAAAATTCATGGACGTTAAAATCCACCGCCTGATATTCGCGGCTTCGTGAAAGACAAATGTAAAACTAAAAATTGAAATTCGCCCAGAGAAAAGAGGAGACTGATCGAATATAAACCGTTGGGGCGGTTGCGAATTTTCGCATAGATTTAAAAAAAGACACCACATTAAAATCCTCCGCACAATTATCCCACTACCCTCTCAAAATCAAAACGGCAGGGGCATGTCCAATAACACACTGCAAGTGACTCAACGCAAATCTTTATTGCAACCTGTAAATTATAACACATCGGCGGAATAAAGACAGAGCTGGTTTCATCGATATGTCGGCGTTAAATATTACAGATCGTGGTATAAGTACAATGGACAATTGCTTGTCGAAACGATTCAATGAAACGATCAGACAACAACTGTTTGGAAATCGTCGCACGACATTCGCCTTACTCTCGTCGTTTTTCTCATAATTCTCATAACTAATCGCACCCCATTCAGCTATGTATGTCGCGATCATACATTCATCGTTAAAAACGCATTGTTTCTCCACGCTGGCACACAAGCTTTTTACTGTCTCCTCGCGCACTTTGGGCATCGTGCAATCGTTTCCGTATCTCGAAGCAGGCCGTCGCTGAAAAGTCCAGAACCGAAGTGGCTCGCAACACGAAATTGCGGTTTCACGTTAAGCGCACCTTCCTCTGAAAAATACTCTCGAATCTACTGTGTCGTGGTTACAAAGTTGAAAAGATGCGGAGCTTTTTTCAGGTACCTTCGTTGCGAAGCCATCGAATCGCGACCTCTGGCTTCGCATCACGTTGTACATCGTCGAGAAAGATCGAATACTACATGTGTAGAGTGAAACTTGAAAATAATAAGTAGTATCGAGTATTAAAGAACAGAGGGCTTAACGGAAACTTCGGATGGGATTGGTAGACGGTGAAACTTTAAAATAGAACGTAAAGGGTTGAAATTCGATGGACGTGCGATTTGCAGCAAGGCCTTGTTTTATTCTGTTAATTCTGCTGAGCAATTAGAATTATTGTTGTGTTTCGTTGCTTTTCAGAACAACGAGTGGTATAAACATGTGTCGGATGTAATCTAATTAGGACTTTCATTTTCTGTATAGTGCCTATTGCTGGGATTGCATTGTAAATAAATATCAGCACGATTAAAGTATCCAGGATTTCATTTTATACGACGCGACGACGTACCATTCGAGGGATGCCGTAATTATAACGTGGACGATTGAAAGGATGACGATGTTAAGGAAGAATTAACTAATCAAGGAAGGCATCATTTTGATAGTACTTGATGTATAATAAAATGAAAAAATTAATAAGCGAACGTAAAGTATCGACGATTATTCTAAAAAGTTTAGAGTATTCGAGGCCAGTTCTGTCCGAGATGGACATTATCAGTATGGTTCTAGGAAAGTTTTACGGTCCTTGAGAAATGTCTGCAAGCTTGTTTGGGATCCATTATGCAGCCACAGAAAGATACTTAGCCATGAAGGGGACAGTCTTTGTAATTAAATTAGACTGACTGCATTATGTAGTAGGGGCAACATACAAATTACGAGTTCGGCTAGGAGTTACGGTATTTATAGTGTGGTTGAGAGTTAATCGATATACTCTGAATCTGATACTTATTGTGAAATATAGACGTGTACTGTAATAATAGACACCTATACAATTCAAAGTTCTAGCGATTCTTATGAATTCTACTAATTTCATTTCCTTTTGTGGAATTATAACATCTCAATCATCGAGCTTTATCTTCAATAAGATTTTTATCATTATTATTTTTTCTTTTACGATATACTTATTATCAATTATTTTCTAAACATTAGCTCCTCAGTCAATACACTTCGAAAAGCTCGTACATTTACGTAAGCTGATATGTTAATTATTATTATTATTATTATTATTATTTTGAAAAAATATTATATTTACTACTATATATATGTGTGTGCGCGCGCGCGCGCGCGTATGTGTGTGTGTGTGTGTGTGTGTGTATGTAATTTTACATTAATATTGTTAAACGTTTCCATTAAATATTAATGAGGTAAATACAGGTAGTGATTGTCTACCGGCCGAGTCAGTAGTGCAGGTCAAGCTTTAGAATTTAAACGCGATGCCCGTGTACATTAATTATTAATAAAGCCGCGACTTCTTGTTTTTTTCAAATCGAGCTATAGCAGCCTTGATTAGCCATTGCTTAGCGGTTCACTTCACAGAAAAATGTTAAAAGTTACGATAATGCCTCGATTCGAAGCTGGAAATACGGAGGTCTTTAATCACCTGTTGAATGCATTCGGTAGAGCGCGAGAAAGAGAGAGAGAGAGAGTTCGCTGAAATACTACCCTTCTATCTTTGTTTTCTCAGACGTGAACGCAACTCATCTTCGTCTTGCAAAAATAGTTAGGAAATGAAACCAAAATCTCCAGTAATATTTAATACCTTTAATTGCCTCAGAATATTTACTTGTGATTTAATGTGATTAACGTCGCAGATGATCCGTGGAACTTTCCAACTTTTGTACGTTTTGCAACATGATTAACACTTAACCATCACCGGGGAGTATATAACTCGAATTGGATTCAAACGCTGCTTTAATTACCCCTTCAGTGGATTACAGGATTCTAACTGAATATAGAACTTCAGGTATCATCGACCGAATAATTGATCCTCTCCTTGTTTGCCATTCAGCACGATAAGATTTTGCATCAGCGATAGAGATTCAACTACCCTCGCCTTGACTCACTTTCGTATCGTCCTTGATAGATGCAAGAAATCAAACCTTCGCTATAACATTTGCCGAACTTTACATCATTGATATGAATGCACATTTTTCAAAGTGAACAAAATATCTTTTCTACCGAACTACATGCACTATTATTTCTCTGCCGTTTCTCCTTTGATTTATTTTGATTCAGGAACGGCGTTAATATAATTAGTAATAAAAACACCACCTGCATAGCACGTTCTTCAATTTTAATATGTAGTCAGGTACTGAATGAAAGCGTTAATTTTGTTTATAGATAAGAGTAGTTTGTAAATTTTCAACATCGAAATTACTTTCTTTCTGGTTTTAATTATTTCTTCTTTTATAACAACACTTTGCCATTCTTATAGAGGTTCATTTTTATGTTACTTTGTTGTTCGAGTTATTCCACGGAAAAATATAAAACTTTCACAGTAAAAGAGTTCACTGGTTTCTGCAATGTTCGTCTTAATTTCACCGAAAATTAATCTCAACAAACATCGTAACCATAAAATATGTGCAAACAATATTGATAAAAATAATATTATTTAACCAAGCCAAGAAGAAAAATTTCAAGCATATAATAGCCAAAGCACGAAACACCGAAGAAATCTGTACAAATATTTCTTTCCATTTTCTTATTTTTCGCTTTCACTTCTTCCTATTTTCGCAACGCTTCTCTCACTATAGTACACTCGATCCAATTGGACAAATATCTTTTATTCTTTCAAGAAGCCACGAAATAAATATCGAGAGGATGTCGAATAGTAGGAAAGCTCGATCTGGATGAAACAAGCATCGCACATTTATTCGAGAAGCATGAAAAAACAGGCGAGTTCGGTCGTGATTCGACGGCGTGTTCGGTCGCGCGAAAGGAAAGGTGGCACCGGCAGAAAAATTGACGCCGCATTCTCACGTGTCCATTTCCGTGTACGTATTTCTATCTCCATTCGAATCCGTGTCTCTGTGTACGTGTAATACGTGTCTGTACGTGTATTTGCAGATATATCGTCTAAAAATATACCCTCGAAGCTGGTGACAATAAAACATACACATAGCAACGGCTGTGTATCCTGTGTGTGCACATCTTTCGTCCTTCCCTTTCGTTTCATTTCCTTCCGTTTGCTTTTACCCGATGCTTCCTGTATCGTTATTTAAACAATCGTTCGCCGCTGGTTATTCGTCGAACGTGATTTTTCTGATTGTTCTCCGCGCGCTATCGCTTTGCTACAACGATTATTATTTGATGCATCGTGACACCGAACCGGCCGCATATTTTATTACAATCGAAATTTCTCGTTCGTGAAGGTATTCCGATACGATGGACAATAGCACGGTCTTCGTTATTTACAATGCTGGACGAAGCCCGACGAGAAACATGGGCCGACTGATTAATTATTTGATAGATCACCAAATTACTGAAACACTTAGGGAAGGTCTTAGGAATGATTAGGGTTACGTTTGGGGGTGTACAATTGGGGAATTACAAAAGGTTGATGAGATACATGGTGGAGGATGTTGGAATTGAAATTACATTTGTTTCTGCGGAGGTAACAGAGATGCAGAGATACCTCAAGGTTTTAGTGTATTCGTATCTAAGGTAATTGAACAAGTAGTATTTGCAGAATTATTTTGCAAATCGTTGAAATATCGCGGGATTGAAAATACTGCGTGACTGTTCAGAATTGATTTCGAAAAGTGTCGGAACTAAAAGTTTAATCGGAATGTAAAGTTGCCCTGACATCTTGTTACCTCACCTGTTCCTCTATCTCACTTGCGCGAGGTCTACGAAAAATAATCTCTGCAATCTATTCGGGTGGGTCACCGAAAAATTGAACATCTTTTCACCCCCCTTTTTTAATAAACGATTAATTAAGCCAAATGAATCGTAACGAAGTTGCCAATTCAGAAGTTATTTAACATTCAACATTGTAAATATAATAAATGCTTTGAGAATTAGAATTTCTATTCCAAGGCAGATTAATCGATTTCACATGATGGTTAAATACCTTTCGCTGTTTCGCGAACCACGAACTGGACAGAAACACGAACATATTGTACTCCAACACGGCCGGTTAAGCGTTTAACAATGATAACGCTCGTATCATCGCACGCTGAGCAACGAAATTCGTATGCGTGCCGCTGAATGCCCCAGAGACAACAACCGCTGAGCAACAAGAAGTCCTCTAAATCTGCACGACGCTCGATGAATATTAAAAATATTCTGTTCTGATGAAAAATATGTAGCGTAGATTCTGATATGTTCAGTTCGCTTAACCCTCTACGACCCAAAATCTCCCCGTAAACAATTATCAAGATCCATCTGCAAGCTGCTCAGATTCTTACGAAACGCTACGCAAAACACTACCCGATAAACAAAGAAGCAAAAAATGGAAAGGAAAATGGAAGCGAATTGTAGGCATTATAATTTGCAATTAACCCAGACGATTTCATCTGCCATCCGTGATTTGGTTCAAGCTCGCGAATAAAATATTCGACGTAACACAGTGGGTCCGAGAGGGTTAAGGGTGCAACCCTGTATTCAGTTGACTCGGTTAAACGCAAAAGTCGTCGACTTTCGTGAAACTACGAACCGAGAAGCGTCTACGAACGAGTCCGACACTTGACGTGCGCTCAGAAACGGGAAGAAGAAACGGGATACATAGAGGCTAACGTGTCCTCGGGATCCTCGAACGAGCGGTCCATACCGGTCGGCCACTTGGGACTATAACACCCGGCTGGACTAAGACACCAGCTGATCGCCTGGGACCATCCAGACTGTCTCGTTCGAGTGTGAAATGAAACTTTACAATGTACGTACAATGTAGACGCCGTAACGCTGAATTGACCTTTTGCAAACGTGGATTTTTCGCTTCAAGTGTTTCGCGAGTCTCTTATTTTTTTTTTTCATTTTTTTTCTTTTTTGTTTCCCCCTCCTCGACTTCTTTCTCTTCCTCGTCCTATATATTCGTCTTCGCACATATTGTATATTGCATAGTTGAGCCTCGTCGGTGTCTGTCAAATTTTTTTTCCTTTTTTCAATTTTTTACCTCGAGATTTATATAGTCTACCGATAGTTCAATATATTATTTAGTTATAATCCTAGGAGCTTTCGTCTTTGTTTATTTTTTCCCTCAATCGTCATCCTCGAATCGTTATAATCGTACACCTTACAGTCTAGTTCCGACGAAACGAGACACTCCAACGAGTTTTATAATAAGAAGGCTGCGCATTCTCGGGTCCACATGCGTTTTTCATTTACCCCTTTTCACGCTCTTCTATAAACAAGCAAACACACGGCAGTATAGCAAACGTGGATCCCGTTTGCAACGAAACGCTTCGATCGTCTATATCGCCTGATCTGTTCATTGCCAAGTGGTGAGCCTTGTCGTGCATGCTCGCAGCTTCTCTTCTCTTCATTTTCACGTCGTTTTCAGGCGAATCGAAACGTTAAGAAATAATCATTCGATCGTAGTTTAAGATATGTTCTACTTTCGTTCAACTTTGCCTCCTCGATTCACGTGTATTTAATTCCACCTATCTATCTTCTATTGAACTCGACGATCTATTCATTCGCCATTCAACGGACGCGACATCAAATATCTTAGCAAATTTTCATATCTTAAACGAGCTCGCAGGCTTCACCTGCCAACGGGTTTCACCAACGGTTTTTGGATTAAATGTAGGTATCGCCTGAGAGACAGTCAAACATTTACCACTAAGCTATGATACAGCATACGTCTACGTTGGAGAGGAAAGAAACAAGAAGGAGAACAGGAATCGTCGCGAAACGCAACAGGAGGGTACCAGCAGAAAGGGTAGTAAACGTGGAATGAATTAGAATCGTTCACGATTCACGCAATCATCGATCATCCCATTAAAATATCTTTTGATCGTCCCGAAATATCCGATATAAATAGTTGAACGATCGATAGACAGGAACCACGCTGAACGTTCTCGCTCCCGAACCGGAAGCTTCGGTCCGGCATGGTTCCCCGGCGAACAGAAAAAGATTAGCTCGTTCTCAGTCTTCGAAGTCTGTGAGTGGCGCGTTTTACGAAAATAATGTTGTCGAAGGTTTTCGGTTCAAGCATTGTTTCGGTTTTGTCATTTCGGAACCGGGAGCGACTCCCAGACACCGTCTTACGAACTTTGCTGTTACACGACCCTTGAAACCTCGGACACCCTTAATTTGTACTTTAACATGAGGATACCTGGTTGCTATTACGGGCGGCCACGTGCAACCTCGATCGGATCAAAAAAGATTATTTTACGTATGATTTTAATTTTTTGTCATCTTTTTTTTATATTGATAATTGGACAACTTGATTGTATATATCTTGGTTCACATTCTGTGACATCTTTCTGATCGCTCCAGGGTTAGAGACGTCTGCAGCTTGAGTTTTTTTCTTTTTTTTTTGTTCGTTTCGTTATATCGAGATTGCTTGCCAGTTTATTGTTGCCACGATTTTGGCGCGTTTATTCTAACGTTATGCTGAATTTACATTTTATTTTATTGGATCCGATTATTATTTCAAATGCTATAGCCATTTCGTTAATGACCTTTGGTAGTCTTCTTTGTTCTAATTGTTTTCTATCTTCAGATAGAATTATCTCGGCAAAGCTTATCATAATTCATCTGTCATTTCAATTCAGAAATGTCTTATCTCGACCATTTTTATTGCTTCGCCAATCGTTAAACTCAAGCATATTCAAATTGTCAGAGAAAGTTTGCTGTTGAGAAATCGTTTTAGAGCACAACGAAATTCTATGCAAATGTATATTTTAATTATTCCTTCTCTCTGCGGACTGACAAATGATTCCCATTTCAGGAATAAATCTCCAACAGCAAGGAAATTAATGATTCATTTCGAATTCGCGTCTGTGCCTCGGTTGCCAAGGGAGACAATGAATGAATGGAAACAAGGAGAGACTGCAAGGAGTAATTCTTCAGTGACGAATGTACCAAAAAATGAAACAAATTTCCGTTGAAAAATGCATAAATCGCAGCAAAGATTCACGCGACATCCAGGAACGCAAACACCTCACTATCTTTAACGCGTTAACAAAGATTCCAAAAAATTCCGGCAACAACATTGTACAACAAGTCGAAAACTTTACCGACGAAAATTACCCGCAAAAATTCTCCCCGAGTACCATGGGCATATTAAATTCCGTAAACGAATTCACACAATTTCCCACAACCAAGTTACAGTAACAAGAAAAAGCGGACCCCGAAGAATATCCCCGACTGCCAATCAAAAAGTTTCACCCACGTAAAAGTAAGCGGCAATTTCCGAACGGGCGATATATATTATTACACAAATCCACTAAATAAATACAAAGCACGTCGATACTACCTCCGACTGTTCTCGTCGATGTTCCGCCGTTCGTCCAGATCTCGCGACTCCGTCGGCCTACTCGGAAGCTCGAATCAATATCAGGAAACAATCCAGAATCCATTCGCCGCCGATTTCTCAAGCAAACGTCAAGCCGCAGGACGCCCCCGTTTAAAACGAAGAACAGTGTTCCATTAAGTTATCCTCGCGGTGACACGTGACGCGTAGAAACGAGGCCGCTACGGATACGATCCGCAACCTCCGGAGAATCGAGCACGGATCCGTCGTATTTTTACAAACGATTCGTCCTTTACGCTCCCTCAATTTGATTTGCTTCTTTTTTCTGTTTTTTTTTTCCTTTTTTTGCTTTTTCTATCTCATTGTCTTTCTAGAACACCTAGGTCCCGCCTGCGCTCGCACTCTATCTTCCTTGCCGTCGCACGCGTTCACGTTCGTCCTCTTCGTAGGAGGACTCTTCGCGAAATAGACGACGCGGGAGAACGGGGAGAATGCGAGCCACGAGTGTTCGTCCTCCCGTCAACGCGAGTTCCTCTCGCGAGCGGATTGAACGCGGTGAACCGCCGAGAGGGATGCCCCCGTCGTTTCAATGCGCGAGACACGCTGACGCGAAATCGTTTCCAGGAACTTTGAAACGGACTATTCCGGGTCGTGCGATGCGGTTTTAGCAGCTCGTGCAGGAAGATAGCGGGTCTCGTTGATTTCTGTGGGATGGGTCGCAAACCTGTCGCTGTGTTATTTTTTTGGATTCAAGCCAGCTTCATTTTGGAGGGTGGATCAATCGTCTTGAGATGCGGTCGGAAGTTTGTTCTTGAGAATACGATGGGCGAGCAAGGTAAGCAGGAATTTTCGGTTGATTTTTAGCGAACAGAGCAGGTATGGCTGATTGGAGATATTTCTTCTTTTTTTTTTTTTTTTTTACATGCATATGACAATTCGGAGACCAAGATATTTTGCGTCAGTTAGCCTCAGGTGTGATTGGTGAAAATATTCGTGGAGTTTCATGGAAGCTGGTGCTCTGTGAGACTCTCTCTCTCAAGATTCGTAGGGCTCGAAATATTTCACATGATATTGCATCGAATGGGAAACTTCGTTCGACATTATTCTCACTCTGTATGTAGCCTGTCACGCGTAAAAGAGAAATAATTAAAAACGTATTATTAACAAAGAATTAATAAATATTTTATTACAGGAAAAAGAAGTTTCTTCCCCCATTCGTCCCTCACGTATTGCTCGCAAGAGAAACATTCGCTGACAACAAAACGAAAACCCTGCATATGTGTGCGGGTACACGAGAGTGCGTGTACGCGTGCACATACACTGGGATATATCATATACATATTATATATTATATTTATATTTATATTTATATATATATATGTATATATATATGTATTTATATAGGTAAATGTATAAAGAAGTAAACTCGTCAGACTTATGATTTAATGCATAGGTCAGAGGTTCATCGTCAACAAAGGAATTAGCGTCCTCTTGACCATCGCAAAATAGCATCTGCCAATACGTCAAGGTGAGCTTTCGTCTGAAACAGAGAAAGAACACAACGTTTGCTCGCGATGGCCTGGTTTGACATGAAAGCACGGAATTTCGTTTTAGGGATAACCGTATGTCACCTGACAAACGCATCTGCACTCTCATTAAAATCACGCGAAATGTTAACTGTGACTGTGAGAAGAATATGTATTGTACATTAAGTACATTGACCCGTTTGACAGTAGATCTAAAGTACAAACAGATTAGACGAACAAATACAGATCAAAATTTTACGCGCCTGAAATCATGCAAATTTATCGGGGATGAAACTCGCGACGGCGAGAAATTGGCGAATAAAACCCGGTAAATCCACGAAACGAACGAGAAATGTTATATAATTTCCCTAGAAAGAGGAACAAAATATCCAACATTCGAACGAATAAAAAAAAAAAAAGAACTTTAGCGAACAGAAACGCGTTCAATTGCACAAAGTAATTATTTAAATGTTTCGATACGCCGTTCGCCCTCGACGTGCCTCCGTTCCCGAGTATCGGCAGCGATACAACAACAAAAAAAAGAAGAAAAAGAAATAAAAGGAAAGAAACTCGTTAAGCCAGTTGTTCGAACTTTCCCTCGAAATCCGCACGTTCGCACGGCCGTCCATGCTACTCCGGGAAAATCCGATTCGCCTGACTTCGACTTCAATCGGATCGGGCAGAACGCCCACGCTGATCAGGCCAATTCCGCTTCGAGACAACGCGGCCCGTTCCTCTTCTGGTGGCCGCGTTCCGCTCGACGGAAACGTGGAAACAGGGTGAACGTAGCGGCGGCGGCGCGGCTCGACCAGCCGGAAGGAAAAGAAGGGAATATCGATTTCAAAGAGGCGGAGAGAATCAGCCTGAGAGAAAGGTCAAGCGTTTGCCGGATGTGAGGGATGATAAATCCGCGATGGGGTGAGAGACGTCTCCCTCGGATTACACTCCGTTTCCTATACTCCAACACGCTTTTCCCCTCTCGCCGCCGCCACCCGCTGTATCCTTCGCTTTCCTCGTTCTTGCTACGCGAAACGGGCACCGCTGGCCGTCGTTGAAAAAGGGTTGAAACTCGAGGCACGGGTTACTGGCTCGAACAAAGTGAATCAATCGGAGCGGACGTAAACAGGAATAAGTTTAGTTCTGGGGGGTGGCGGGGGGTTTAGAAGTTGCGTTAAGGTATTCGTGCGGAGTGTAAATTGAATTTTACCTGGCCAGGGGCGGGGGAGTGATGTGCTTGGAGTTCAAGCTTTTCATTGTATCGGGACGGCGATACGTGAGTGGGTCGTGGAAGAGTACGACTGCCGGTGTACGTCTAGTGCCTATTTATGTAAGTGGAATGTTCGCGGAGGTAATGCGCGGTTTAGGTGTCCTTTTGTTGCACGGAGTTATTTGCCCTGCGCGGGTTTTATTTGAAATTGATCAATCGTGATCGCGGGATTGTTTCATTGGACTGCGTGGAACAACATTGCAGCAGTTTACGAATGCATTATTTGGCCATGTTTGTGCTAGGAATTTTATTATTAATCGGAGGGATCGTCTTATTTTGTATAAATACGAAGCACGTGTTCCGCAATATTAGAATCCTTTTACTACCGAAGAAGAAAAGAGATGCGAACTTGCATTGCACACTTAATCGTTACGCCGTACCTTCTCACGAGACACGCAAAGTGACTAATAAACTTTTCACAAGACATTCCTGAACTGCCTTTAAACAACAGAAAAGGAGAGAAGGATAAAGCTTAGCTATAAATACCCGAGAGAACCTCATGGCCGCCAATCGGAATTACCCAAGGATTCACATTTTCCTCAGTTCTCAACATTACACTAAAATGTACCATCCGACGAACCCATTCCACGCATCCGTATACCCTCGCCACAGTCTGCGAGCTTGTTCTACTTTTCCTTTGCGAAACTCTAATCCCTCTCTTTTATCCACTCGTCCCCATCCCTCCGTTGCGGACGAAAGATTCTCGTGGAAATCAAGAGCAATTGTTTTTTCACCCCACGCCCCATTCTCTGTCTCACTTCGCGGCTCGTTGTTTTTCCACGGAAGTAAAGCCGGAGGAAAATGCCTCCGTCGACGAGAGAATTAAGGGGACGAGGCTTTTTAGAGATTTACGCGGCAGACGCGTCGAAGAGTGTGTAAATTGTGCTTCCCAACACGCGAGATTAGTTCGCCGTGGCTTTCGAGTATTTTTGTTCGCGAGAGGGAAACGGACGATTATTTACGCAGGTGGTAATTGCGCGTGAATTTGTGGGAAACGACAGGAGGGGCTTTTTTTACCGCAGGAAAGAACGGCCGTGAAACACGATTACATACGAATTCGCCAGATGGAAACAGCCAATTTGAAGTCAACCATCGAAAAGTTTTAATAAACGAAACGAGACCGACGGCACAGAGCGGTCGCTGCTTATTAAACGAACAAGCATCTTGGACGGAGATATTAAATTCTCCAATTACATCCGGAAGTGCAACGGGATACGCTTACTACCTTAGCTGCATAAAGGACGAGAGAACCATGGAAGAAAAACAATTACGCCCGATGCGAATCATTCCCTACTTTCTAATTAGGTGCCCTGCGAAGGTAGACTTCAAGAATGGTGAAGCACGACAATGCAAAACGTAGAACGAAATACGTCATTGCTCAAGAAGCAAAATTGGTAAGCGGCAAACGCGAGAGGGCAAAGAATTCTAAGTAGAATGATTGTCGATAATATTTGCGCGAGGTATTCTCTGGCTAGAAAAATATTTTCGTAAAGAAATAATAAATGTTCAGAAATTTTAATAAGGGAAACGCAAAATTTGTAAATACTGTCGCGTCTTTTCTAATTGCAATTTCTCACCGTGGAAAATAAATTCAAGACGGATACACACGGCGTTTGGTATGAACATTTCAGCAATTTTCTAGGATATTGATAGAGCTATTTACGGACTACTTGGTCACGAAACGATTGGTTAGAGACTCACAGTTTTGTAAAACATGCAGGCTTGCCTGTCCTCGTCCTCGCCTGTAGGGCAGTCTATGAAACCGTCGCACAAGGCGTGATCGTCGATGCAGTGGTATCTACCCATTCTGTCTGCAGTGGGACACGCAAATCTCTCCATCCCGTCTTCCGAGATTGGACATTCTGAAAATAAAGAAAAAATAGGGAAATTAATAGCACAATCGGAGCGTCGTCTTTAACTAGAAACACGATACAGTTCTATTATTATTTACAACGCTGAATCATTTTTGTTACACAGTTTCTTGATTATTCTATCGCAATACTAATTCTTTCTTCTTTCCACTAATTTATTATTCTGATATTTCTGTACTTGGCATTCTTTCACTTTGAACACTTTCTACTTCGATATTTTTCTCCATCGATCAACTCTGCGCACCAAACCGTTTTGCAGTTGCCAACTTTTACCAGTTATAAAATTATCCGCTTTTTGTTTTTTCATTAGTCGAAGCATTTACCGTCCCTGTATTTATTTCGTTACGTTCGGGTATATATTTTTTTAAAGGTTCGTTACATCGGTGCTTCCTTATTCTCCCGTTCACCCCTTTTATCACGCCCTTAGAACAGTATTTTGTAATTTCAGCGCTTCTACCTGCCGAAGTGCCTCGTTATTCACCAATGTCGCCACTTTCTTTCCACCATTCTACAACTTTACTACTTTTTCATTCTGCCTGTCTTTCTTCATTTCCTCCCTGTATTCTTGTTATGCATCCATTATATCCGTATTTCCATCGCGTCCCCAATTTCCCCTTATTTCAATGTTCTCCTCGATGGTCGAACATTTCCATTAATTTATTAGCATTTCCATCACGGCCCGTATAATTTTTCTATTATATTGTTGATGCTGTCGATCGTATACTATTTCTATGCAAAATCGACGCGTCCCTTTGCTCGAAATTTCTTCCAAGGTGGCTGCGTTTTTAAAGGCTGCATCGTATGAAATTCAAAGGTATCGGAAAAATTCCAAGGCCCTTGTTAACGCGTTCACACTATCGATTCGTGCCACGCGTTGTTTTATTTCACTGCGCCGAGTTTAAATCGCAACTATTTCAATGGATAAAATGCGCCCTAAACGATTTGAAGTCCGATCAACTTCCGCCTGGATTAAATTGCATCGAATCGGACGGATTGGCCAGTTTATGTTAAAGTGAAAATGGTTTCGCAAAGTGAAAACTCTTTAACAGGAAACGAAGAATTTATCTCATTTTCTCTTGGAGGCTTTCGCGGTTTAAGATTATATCATACATAAAATGTGCAAATGCTGCCAATGTTTATTCAACGTCTGTTACTTTATTCCCGTGGTTTTTCGCAGTAATAAACTATTGGAAATCTAGTCGAGCTTGAAAATAATTTGGGGGTATAGTGAGTTGTCTTATGGGATTTATGGGATTTTGCGAAACATTCTTTCGATTCATCTTTCTTTTACCTAAGCAACGTTAATTTATTTGCTCGAGATCGATTGGGGTGGAAGAGCCTTGGATATTACGTCATCCCCGAAACCATGAACTTGGCCAGCAACAAAAGGAAAGTAAGAAGAAAGCATTAACAGTTTGAAAAAAATTTCATTAGCATCCCCTTTCCTACGATACGGACATTGCTAATGAAACTAAGAAGCTTAATTCGTCGAGCGAACAAATGGAACGATCTGCCGTGACAATTGTACATGTTTTTCTGCAAAGCCTTGCAATTATACAACGTTGCATTCATTCTGTTTGATATCTTACAAATGATCTATTTCCCGACATCAATTTTTACTAAATTAATAAAAAGAAGAAAAAAAACCACCCTTGGCATTCCACCTCCGTTTCCTAATGCCTCCAATTATCTATCGACGCTGGCCCCATTCGGCCAAACCATAAACCATTCCCGAACATTCTATATCAGCGTATTACAACGGCAACGGAACAAGCGCATACGAGATTTCCAATTAGTTGCAATGACACGCGTCCGTCCGCTCGATCGATTGATAATGATGCTTTTATTACGTCGCAGGACAATGGTAGAATAAAAAGCACACGCCTTCCCTTCCGTCCAACGACATTTCGACAGTCTGCCAGTGGACATACCGGGGCAACGGCTGCTCCTTTCCATCGAGGCTATTAATTGTAAGATATGACAGCATGTGTGATTTCTTAAGTAGTGCGTGTCACTAGCGTGGTCAGACCGGCGCGCTTTGTAAGTAGTCGCAGATCAATGTAACACCGACGCCCAGCTTACAAAAATTAAGAAATCTTGTCGAAGGTTTGATTTGTTACTAAATTTGTTGCTAAAACGGTTCGAGCATTTGTTATCATTGTAATTTGTTATCATTTTGGAAATTCGTATCGCGCAAAATGCCAGCGTGCACACCGTGTATTCCATTGCTTTATTATTTAATAAAGTACGATAATTGTTTATATTGTCAACAGTTGCTCAATGTGAATGCAGATGAACACGGGACAATTTCGACAAACCTTATCATTTCATTTACCGACGATACAATGTGGAAAAGAAAAATCTCCAGGACCGTTCCATTCGTATTAAAAAGTTTCGGTATCACAGTATCAACGTTAAAACGATACAAATTCTGCACGCGTGAAGTACGTATCGCACTTCGATGCAGCGGCGCAAGATAAGAGAAAGTATTATTTGTAGAATTGCCGGTAAGGAAGCACGGCTACCACGAACGGAACGAAAGACGCGGAGGGTAGAAAAATAACGGTGGCTACAAACTTTCCACCCTGACGATCCGTGAATCGTGCGTGCATGCTCGTGCATCACCGTGGAGCGTGTCCTCGAGGAAACGGTGGCGCGTTTTCTATTTTTGCGCCGACCGATTTCCACCCGAATGACGTGGGAGCAGAAATTGGTATCGCGTGATGACATCCGCAACCGTGGCCTGGTCTGTGGGCTGCAACAGGTGCGAATCTCACCAATCGGTAATAATAACCCGGTAATTGTCATTATACCAATCTATCCGGATGATTACACACTCGATGTGTCTGATGGAGTGGAATTGTCGAGGCATTTCTAGAGGCGGCGTCGAGTAATATTTTATTATCGTTGTGCACACATGACATTTCTATGCAATTCAAGGAATCGTGGCATTGCAACGATGGCGAAGGAAAGTTTATTATAGTCTAGAAGGGATGTTCGGAAACGAAAAGCTGTTCCGAAGTTAAAGAATGTTTTATAAACGAAATAGTAAATTCTTATTTAGACGTGCGTCATGAGTTTACGATTTTACTTATTATTATTATTATTGTTGTTGTACTATTATTACTATTATTAATGCAGCCTTGTTTATAGAGTATAGAATATCGTCGTTTGAAAAACCATTAATTCAACTCCCTTCCAATTTCGAAAAGATCTTGGCCATTTATTAATTATGTTTGTTACCCTCAATTTCGAAATTCCGCAGCCCGTTCCCAACACAAGCCTGACGTCGTTAAGAAATTAAATTTACCCTCATTCATGAGTGATTAAATTTCCCTCGCCCACAAACTGTCCTCGAAAATGTTATTCTCCCGAACGATACTTTTTTCAAACACGTCAATCACTTGCCAAAAATATGCACACCAAAATAAGCACCGCTGAAAATTTCCTTATCGCGCGTACCAAAATATAACGATCTCGCGCATCCAACGTTAATTAACGGAAAGCGAACAGGAATATATAACACGATTATTTAATCAACGACACCCCGTGCAGGTGGTCGACCATTAACCAAGCGAAACTCGATAGTCCGAATCCACTGTGCCGCCCCCGGTGCCTGCATCAAAAGGTCACTCGAGGAAAATTAATCCCGCGACCCGCGTACTCTCGTCATTTTCGAATCATTTTTCATTCCCTTTTTCCGCGGAAACTGGCCGGCGTGTTGCGGCCAAACGGAACCGACGATTAAATTGTCGCTTCGCAGTAATACGGCCGGGACATCGCTGAGGTGCGCCACTGCGATCATCCGCCGCGATAAAAGTCATTAAAGAGCGTGGTCGCGCATATATCGCGACGTAAAAATCGATTCGCGCGAACGCGAGAAAAATTCTCTGGTAATTACTGTACGCGTAGGTCGTTCAATGAAATCGGTGTGCAACGAAACGTCGGGGGGCCCGATTCTACGGATGCGTCGACGGGTGAGAAATGAAATTCGTATGTTTGTTAAATAGATGGAATTGAGGGGAGGTATTCTAAAGTATTACAAGACTAAGAAATACATGAGGCTTGTTGTGGCAGTAATGCTGTACGTCATTCGATGATATCAATCTTTGCGACGACGTGGATAGATAAGTTATTTCTTAGAAAGGAAGTCAATGAATGTCTCCTTGATTAAATGGAACAGTTGGTTTGACCATTTGCATCGCAACGTTTACTTAAATGTGAATACTATATCGAATTGAATTTGAAGCTCGTTGGAAACGGTTCCATATGGATGATGGATTCGATCGTGAACGTTGCGGTCTATAATTTTAAGCTAACCGGTTGGCTCTTCTTGGCAGCCGTAACGCAGCTAGAAAAATTTCCCCCCGAGGGAGTAACGTCTATAGAACATATTTCCGAACCGGCATCGACCACAAGTTGCTCCCCACTTTTCCAGAACGATCACTTCTCAGCTCCGGCATTTTTCGTGCGAACGAAAATCTGCTCCGTTTAAATGCAAGGCGAGATATCCATTCAATTAATTTCCCCCCTATCCAATACGAGAGTTCATCAAACAACGCAGCCCCTATCATCCAGGAAGCTACACGATATCGTATCGACCAATCTTCTGGTTCCATCGCGACGGTCACGAAAAAACTTCCGCCTTTCTCGTTAATCGATTCGCAGCTTCTGTCGTTTAAAAATTGCTCGACGCTGGACAGGTGTTATTGAATTTCGACAGGGGAATAATCGCGACGGTGTTTGAACGTTCGAATTCTTCCAACCTGTTGGCTCGAGCGTTGTATATTTCGCGTTAAGTTAAAGTGGTTGGAAGTGATGGCCAGAGAGAAGGTGAAAGTGAAGAGTTGTTGGGAAAACTGCGACGACGGTCACGGACGTGGTGCAATGGAAACAACTGCGTTTGCACGGGGGTGTTTCGCGAACGGTTTAAAACGCTACTTCCGAAATTAGTTTCGAGCAACCACGCTCTGGTTAGATGTAATGTGGACAGAGAGAATTTCCGCAATTTGGCCGACGAGGATTTTAGAGAGAATGCTCGAAGGACGGTTGGACAGTATAGAGTCGCAATTACGCGTGTCGAAATTAACTTTTCAGGTGTTCACGCGAGCCCGTGCGAAATGATTCATTTCGGGAACGAAATGAAAAAGAACGTAACAAAAATAAATGTCAAATAGAAAACTAATTTGGAGACATATCAAATTTGGAAACAACTTATGCAGCATGAATGTAACAGGTAGAAAATTAAGAGAAATAATGATGAAGCGTATATAAATGTGCAATAAAAATTCAGAAATCTCTCATTACTAAACGAAGGCAACGATCCATCGTATCGAATATAGATATGCACGTTCCAATAATCTTCCCACAACAAATTCGAAGATTACTCCAACAATTCCTCGGAAAAATGCTATCAGCGTCCACAATCACCCTCGAGCCTAACTTCCCCTAATCCACGGAACGCCGATAAATCCGTGCTGCAATTATGAAAAGGGACACGCGTCACAGAGAAATTGAAAAACTCACCTATCTGCGGCACGTCGTACTGTATGCTTCCCCTGGTGGATCTAAGCATAAGTTGAGAAGCGACGCTGATACCGTTCCCATGGGAGGGGGACGGCGGTTGAGCTTGATGGGGAGCTGGCTCTCCTCCGGGCATGTCGATGTAGCGTCGTCCAGCAGGCATTTGGCTTCTCTTACCGGGAAGCTTCCCCGCGTCCAAGCCGAACGGCGGCCTGGAGGCGAACGGGGCCCCGTTCTGATAGTCACGTGGCTTCTCGGGGCCCCGGGAAGTCGGGTCAGCCTTCGAGTTCGCCGCGGCGTTCAGCTTTTCCTCGAAGAAATCGTCGTAGTTCGATTGTCTGGTCTCCTGGAGGCCCTTCCGTTCGGTCTCGTCGTCGCACACTCTTATAGGCAGGCTGACCGTGTTCCTCGAGTGTCTGCAATCTATCCGTAGCTTCTTGCCACGCTGGCCGGCCTGGTGTTGCTGCTGCTGATGCTGTTGATGCTGTTGATGGTGTTGATCCTCGTGAAAAAATTGCTCGGCCGGATGGTTCGCCGTGTTCGTGTATTCCGAGTAGAGCATGTTCAGCATCGCTGGAGACAGGGCGAAGAACACCGTTTGTAGCTCCCTGGGCTCTCTGATCATGTCGTCGATCAATATACCTGCCGGTGTCCACGACGAGATCCGCGGCTCGTCGTTCAGAAGAAGCCAGTTGGACAGCTCGTCGCTGTGGGACGCCTCGGGTGGATATATCCTGAAGTGCAACAGGTTATTGCCTACCGAGTTCAGCTCGCTCTTCTTTCTGATACCGCTGCCGTGACGGTAGTCCTGCTCCTGGCCGCCCTGCACGATTATCACCGGACGATTCCCCACGGCCAGGTCCAATCCTTGTCCCACGTACGTGAGCAGCCAGAACATGCACACCGCCATCATATACGATGCCACTTTACGCCGGAGTCAACCGGCTCCCTCGGTCGACAGAAGTTATATATAAATGTATCTCTACGTTGAGCTGACCGTTTACTATATTTTATTTCCCCCTTATGTCTCGCTATTTTCTTCCGCCACCGCTTTTCCTTCTTGCTGCTTTCCTTTCTCCTTTCGTTCTCGCCAGTCGAAGGGCACGCCTCTCGAGAGTTTTAGGCCGTCTTTTCGTTAGCTGTGCCGGAGAAGGAAAAGGACGAGTTCGCGGGGCTCGACCGACGGAAAAGTACGGGGACGATGAGCGATGACCGGCGATCAATCGATAACCGTGCAGGCTTCCGACGCATGGGAAACAGTGTTTCTTAAATACGTCCGGCTACTGTATCGTTCCTGTTACGCTTCAGGTTCCGTCTGTTCTCTCATGGAAGAACGCGTCCAACGCGTTCCCTGACCGTCACTGCGGGGGAAGAAATAGAGTAAACCACCTTAGCCTCCCTTTCTCTCTCGCTCTCTCTCTTTTTCTCTCTCCTCGCTTGTTTCGATCCCGGTTGAACCCGCGGGATCTCGCTAACCTCGCATTTCGATATATCCTCGTTCCCCGAACGACAAGAGGCTCTCAAATATTTCTGCGTCCTGAAATCATGTCGTTAGTAAAAACGGTAGCACGCGCGAGCTTCGGCCGATTTACAGATCGGGCGTGTGTCTCGTGGTGTTACTATTATTATGATTATTATACAATGTGGTCGGGGTGCCGTGATCAGTGCCGGTGTTAATCGTGGATGCTTATAAGGTGCTCGACAGACAATGAAACCAGATCGATCGATCGGACTGCGTGCTCGTAATCGAACTATCTTTCGCCTGTGCCTCCATTCCTTACCACTGCCTTCTTTCCCTGCTTTCGACCGCGTGACGAGTCGCCCCGAGTGAAACGGTCACGGGGCTATATCATGTGCGGCATGCTACGTTTCCAAAATGCCCATCCAAGAATCCAATTGAAACCTCGAAGATTCGAAAGTCTTGAGACTCCACGAGGATCTCTGCTTCTACTGGTTTGTTTTGCTTTTGTTTGTTTCTTTTTTTTTTTTTGTTAAGTGTTCGAGACACTTACGATACGTCGATCGTCGTCGGTTTCCATGCTGTTCGAACTTTTCACAGAGTTTTAGGTGCTCGTGCCAGTGAGACGAGTTCTACGTGCAGCGGTGACATCGAACTCCCCGAACAACTTTAGAGTGCGGAAAAGTGGCTATGTAGTACGAGAGAGATCAACAGGTGCCCGAAAAATGTGCAAAACCGTGCTCCCAGAGGAGGGGAAGGGGATTATTAATTAGACGACTGATGAAGGAGAACACAGTGCACACATCGATCATACAGAGATAGAGTGTGACACAAAACACAGGCAGCCCGTGTAGACAGAAATTATAAAATATATATGTATATATGCATACGTATATGATATATATGTCTATATGTGTATCTAAACATATGTATATCCCAGAGATATTTATACATATATACATACATATATATATATTTAAAATGTGCACGCGTGTGTGACAGATAAATTATATCGGACAATAGGTGCAGTTGTGGTACATTACACGGTGTACAGTGTGGTTACGTGTGCTTTAAGGTGTGTTTGTGCAAAATACTTGCTTCTCTGACTGCGTGCTGCGAAACCTTCTCCACCTTTTCCCCACCGTGGGGCCTTTTCTCATGCGCTACGCTAACAGTTTAACCTTCCCTGCCGCTCAAAACCACCGTTCCCCGTCGCACATGCCACTTCCTCTTCCCTCAAATCCTCAACGATCGGCCGAACTTCGTTTCCTCCAAACTTAACCGGTCAGAAGCCGCCGCAAGCCTCCACAAGGTCCCTCTGTCCGTCACTCTTTCTACCAGCTACACCCCGCTGTCACGAGCACCGAGCTCACCCCGGTCAACGTCAACATCACACCTGCTCGCCCCCTAAATCACACGAGGTGTACAACGCCGCGAGCAACAGACAACTATCATTCTCTCTGCCCGTCGACCGTGCGACGCTTCTAACTCTCCGCCGCCGAACGATGAAATCGCCTCCAACGGCTGCCTCTACCCCTCGTGTCGTCTCGCCTCTGTCTCCTCACGATTTCGATGCTTCCCTCGTCCGGTCACGTTTGCCCGTTTATTGACGGAGCGCCCTTACGTCGATCAGCGTTCCCTGCCGACGAGCCAGTATTCTCGCATGCTCGCCTCGCGAGCGGTGTGCGGGTTCTGCGAGACGCGGTTCCGTACGCGATGGTTTTGCTGTCGTTCGCGAGGTTCCGACGTCGCCGGTTACTCGGTCGCGTTGCCCGCCAGGTTCCAAGGGACGTTGCAGCGAGAGAACAGCGGCTTGCGGTGTTGGTTCGAAAAAGGAGGTTGCGGCCGCGGATGTTGCTTTGTTGGCCGAAGGTCGAGGGATGGAGGATCGAAGGGTTGGGACGGTGGGTTAGCTTAGCGAGTGAGCTGGCTGGCGCCCTCACCAGAACTAACTCCCACGCTGCGCGGCAAGAGTCACCGGCTTTAATACACCGCGCATCCTCCCACCACCGACACTCGCCGTATCCCTTTCTCACCCCACGGAAAGTGAGAGAGACAGAGAGAGGCTGTGCTGTTAACACGGCCCTGGCCACCCCGTGCATCGTGCACGCTTCCGTTTCTCATCGAATCGCAACACCACCGGTTACACTCATCCCCCCGTGCCCCTTTTCTCTTCTTTAGCTTCTTTTCTGTGCTTTCTTTTTGGCTAATGCTTTCTCCAATCTGCTTGAATCGTACCGCGAGAACCGAGAAGGAGAGCGGTGCGAGGGAAGATCGAGTGGAGGGATTTTCGAATGGGGTGGAAGGTGCGCGTTCGTCGGGGGCGGGTGGGCTCTTCTGTGCGGAGGTCGAAAAGGGTTGGCGAGCTTAACAGCTGTTTCGGATGGTCCTGAAGAAACTTTGAGAGGAATTGTAGGAGGCCAGTCGATCGGAGGAATCCAATTGGAGATTAAGTGTTCGTAGTTTGAACGCCCACGTTTTTTCCCCCGACTCGCACGCAGCGTGTAATCAGCAATCAGCGATCTGGTTCTCGCCCGAGGAAAATAGATGATTGTTTATTCTGTTTAATAGCTATGCAGTGCCGGGTGCTGTTATTTGGATGTGCTCGCCTTTTATATTGAATCGTATGTACGCATTAAAATTATTGTATCCCCTTGCCGCGAGGAAGAAATTTAAAGATATTGATCTGCTACCGTTTGAACACATTGGATACTCGGGCCACGTACAAAGGACTAGCCAAAGCCATTACAAAGTCTATTCGGTGCACAGTTGCCTGTATAAACTACACTTTATACACGCGTGTACTTTTAAAAATACCCATGATTGCACCTACAGCCAGGTGCATAATTAAGTGGTCCAGTTCATCCAAATGCAATTAAAATTAATTAGAGCTAACTTAATCTTTACTTCTCAGCTTCGACAAGTGTCGCGAGATTGATTACACCTTTGCAATTAATATAAAGCGATGAATTTCGTGCGCTTGTGCGAGGCATTTAACGCACAACCAGATCCAGAAGCGATGTATCGCGCATTTTGTAATTCGTTCGTATACTTTTTGTAAATAGTCGACTCTGAATAAATGCTTCATATTTAACTACTGAAATGTTTGTCCATTTTCTGGCGTCGAACGCTCTGGCACCATCTAGAGCGATATATATTTGAAATCGTCCACACCTCTTTTTGGAATTGAATCGTACACGCATAAGGGAATACATACCGCGGTTGAAATGTGTTTGGAATGGCAAGTGTGAACGCAAGCAAGGAAGATTGGAATGCAAAGGGTTGCTTTGATTGATGAGTATCCATTCAGCGCTACGATCCTTCACGAAGTTCAGCAAACTGTTATTTAGACGATGTATGTGGAAAGCTCATAAGCCTGATGGCGTTTGTGGATTTTAGTTGATGGGCGTCTCGATGAGATTTACTGTAATGAGACAATGAATAATTAGATTAATGCATCGCGTTAGTAGTCTTCGTAAGTGAAACAGAGAGTGTTTGTCTGAACACTTTGCTATAGTGTTCCGTGGAATATTGTGACACTGTTTGCCATGTACATTTACGTGGAAGTGTGGCTTTTAACAGTTTTAGTGATAATCTATCGGTAGCAATACCGACGTATTGCTAAAGATTAATGAAAATTGTTGTCAATGTTTAACTTACTTAATACGCTACCCTTACTCCGATAATATCGTTGTCACACTTAGCAATTAACTGATTATTATTTTTTATTAATTATTAGCAATCCTTTCATCCAATTTCGTATGCATCAATTAACTTCCCTTTTTGGAAAAATATTATCCTATTTGGATATTCATATTATTACCTCTTCCTTTTAAATAGCATCTCTCAGAGGTATTGAACTTTAATATTGACTGCAGCTACCATTTCCTTTTTCACCGTACGCGTTGGGCGTTGTTCCATGTGAAGCATTGCCTTTCTTCAAATAAAACGCATGACACTCTGTTGCGTCTGGCGTTGTAAATAAAAAGAACGACACCAAGATTTCATAAGAAACGTAAAATACGGGAAACATGTATTGATGGCGAATAATTGTGGACAAATTGCAGTGCAATTACTTTGAAAGGGCAGACAGGCGAGTAAAAGGAAATTTAATTTACTGAAAGGAATATACACCTGCACGTATACATATTGTATATTGAAGTTCTACTAAATTTCTACCGTACTACTGTTCCATGTTGGTATTTAATGTTGCGTGCCAAAAAGTTATTACACAAAGCATCGGTAAGTCCCTGAGAAGTTACAACCGAACTATGTCTGACGATAGACAGTCCGTTTCTACTTGACCCCTTAAATTATGTTTCTTGTTCATACTCGACTTAAACACGCGCCCCATAATATCTTGTAACATTTTTTCCAACTTTTCTTTTGCTTTGTTTCATTGGCACTAAAAAATATCGAATATTTTAAATTTCGCTGTTAATACAGGTTATAATTTCCAACGATATATTTTCAGTACAACGAGCATGGAAACGTCTAAATTTCTGTACAATACGGTCGCATTCTTCCAAATCGTTTCACACAAATTGCACAACGGTACAGGTATCAATCCACCCCCATTGATTATTTATTATTAAAAACGGCTGGCACATTAGCCATATTAATATCTGCTATACGCACCGCAGGATATTTCGCACGACGTTATTGCCTCGAGCACGATACCCCGTCGTACGTCTATTTTAATTCGCCTGACGAGAACTTAATTAACTTTGCCCGGCGAATTCACAGGCGTAAGTCACGCCGTGTGTTCCGTTAAACACATTACAAAGGGGATGAGTTGCGCTGTCGCGAAATTAAAGGTGGGACCGGGCGGCCGTTCCGAGGAAATGTTTGTTCAAATGAAAAACAAGTGGTCGAAATAAAAAGTTTCGAGTCGACATCGACACGTCTGGTTCGATTAAGTGACCCGAGAATTTCCACTGACCCTCCACATCATTCCTTCCCTTACTGCGGAACGCGAGAATGATCAACACCGCAAGCAGCCCCCAGCGTTGGCCATCATTTCTACGCAAAGTATCCTGTACGGCGAAAAATTGGATCAGATACAAGCCTTGGTGCCGCAACGGCTATCGATTTCGAGCGGGCAGCCTCGTTCGATGTAGCTTCCATAACCATAAAAATGGTGTCCAGGAAAGAACGTCGGCTATACCAACAGCAATGTCGTTAACGCTGTTTTGTGGCGTGTCGTTTCCCCAGCCGTGCTTCCGGTGTCGCAGTCGTCTGAAAACAAATTTCCAGATTAACTGGAACGTCCGGGCGATCGTCATTGATCGCGTCATCGTGGTCTCGTGGGCGTTTTATGGCGTACGCAATGCTCCTAAACGCCGCCCTTTCGCCGCTCGTGAGGGGTGTCAGAAAGAGAGAGAGAGAGAGAGAGAGAGAGAGAGAGAGAGAGAGAGAAAAAGAGAAAAGAACGAAGGCCACACGGTTGAAGGTGAACGTCATCCACCTGTGCTGGTGGGTGGGAAAGTTTTCGTCGTGAAACGAACGCGAGGAGGATGTTAATTAACCACGTGCAACCGTAGTCGGGACGAAATTTAATTGTACCTGCGAAACGAACGCCGGAACGACTGTCCTAATTTGTAATCGTCGCTCGTGCGATTGTATGGTGGAGTAATTTTTCAATTGTCCGCGGATATTAATAGGTTCATTCTGGAATCTATAAATTTTCCCTGCTTGTCCTGTTCAAGGTGCGACGTTAAAAATAAGAAAAAAGATGTGGGATATTCGTGACCGAGAAAGCGCAATTTTGCGTTTCCGACATCGGGGGTGAGAAATTCAAGGTTCAGAGTCCAAGGTAGACGGTACAGTATCCAAAATTCAGAGCTTGCAATTCATGGCGAAGATCGCGATAATGTATCCGTCACGGAATATTTATAAATAAATGACGGAACAATATTTTATTAATATACCATACAACAACAAAAATGGTCCACACACAGCGTACTGAAAACTAAAAAATTCTATATCGCAAAACTTTGGAAGTGCAACGATGAAAAATAAAGTATCAAATAACAATGAAAACGTAGAAATATAATTTTTCTCGCCACACCTTTCTCTCACCTTTCAATCCATTACAATCCACCTCAATTATCATCAAGAAGCTTCCAGTTGCCACTCGTAAGCCTTGCCATTAATTAAATCCGATTACATTGACGAACGCTGTTGCCATTTACTAATCAGGCTGCTTCACGGCTCGGATAAGCGTTTAATTGCATAAATGATCGATCCTTTGACGAGAATAATTGATAGATTAAGGAGCAACACGAGCCGCATCAAGCATTCACCGTTAACCGCGGACGGTTTATCTCGGAAAATTTCCCCACGGATTACATTACGCAAAATTCTAAGCCGATTTTCTCCGCGTTGTCTTTCAGTCTTTCGTTATATCATGGCGAACCACTGGGCCCACACCAGATTCTTTGACGAAAGAAAGTTTCTTCTTTAACCCGGGTTGCAACGGAGCTTTGCGTAATACACGGGCACTTGTTGCTTTAAATAAACGAGTTCCTCCATTCGGCCGTGAAACGAAACGAATGTTCGTGTCTTCAGAGGTAAGTTCATTTATAGAACAATCTACGGCCGAAACGAATTGTTTACCTCGATTGCTTAGTTCTTCAATGGAACAGTTTCGAAATGTAAATGGCATCGTGATCAGAAATTTGTAAAAGTATGTTTGATTTCACGTATACCGAGTTTATTGAACATTCGTCAATACTGTAATAACAGTATTTCCATTAAAGAAAATCGTGGTTATATTATAGACCGTTGAAGTATGGTGCGCATAATTGGTTAGTCGATTATAATACGTTTTATTAATTAATAACCATCGAACTCAATCGCGACTACTAATTTCCTGGATTCATTATGAATTTCATCCAGATTGATGGGGACGTCGCGTCGTTTCCATTGACGCTGGCTAGAATGAATTATCGCTGCCGTGTGAATATTAATGACCGATAAGTTCAGGATTTTGCATAATGCCTGGGCAAATTTTAAGGCTAAACGAAGCACTACGTTCATTGATTATTTTTATTATTCGCATTTTTGCATCTCTTTTATGTTTAATTCCCAGTTGACACCTTCCCATTCATTTTAAATTCACTGTGTCTTGCTACTATTTCAAAAAATTAATATGAATAATTTTCCCTGCTGTGAAGCAGGTAGTTTCTATTAAATACAATATCATAATAAAAAAGTAAATACTAGCCACACGCTTGGGCTGTTGCAGAGATAATTAAAAGTTTTCTTTTTAAATTTAATGCACAGAATATCTTCTAAACTTTCGAGTCCTCCGAAAATTCTAAAACTGTCGGAGCATATAACAGTTGCAAACTTTTCAGGACCTGAAGGAAATTTAATTCAGTATTCCCAAGACTTTGTTTTTCTCGACAAGTTTTGAGACACTTGAACAGAATAATGTTTTATAGTTCATAATAATAGTCGGAGTCCGACTTTGCACTTGAAATTAGGTAATAATTTGCGAAAAATTCAGGATTCGCGATTAATAACTGCAAAGAGTCATCGAACATGGCAACGCAGAAAAAAGACAACCCTTAAGTAGGGGTTGCTGCGAAAAGGCATGCTTTAACAAGTGGCATCGTTGCGCATGTCCACTTCCACCTGACCCTGACGTCAGATTGCACAATTCCACGCGAACAGTACCAGGCATATTCAATAACCTGATGTGTTTGCATTCGTCGTTTAACAAGTGCCATTTAATCTGTCACGTTTTATAGTAAACATTGGTTCTAGACACGAAATCGAGGAGCGTAGGAACAAAACGTAGGAATTATTTCACCATTTATTTTTTTCACGAGCGATGCGATGGTGGAAACAATTTTCTGAGAAATTAGTCGTAAGAAATTGGAGTACAATTTCGAAACGAACGCAACGATATTTTAACAAATTTATAAATTATTTCCTCTGCGAACGCTCGAATGCTAATTTACTACTCAAAACTATTTACCTCTGTACTTAAAGAATTTAAGTACATTGGTATCTTATTTTTAATTCCGACAGTTCTTACATTTTATTTCTTGAAATAGCTCGCTGCAAAGAAGAGAAAAATGAAAGCGAACCATTTAGCAAAATTAAATGAACCAGAAGCAAATTTCCAGCATTCCCCACTTTAACGTGGTAGACGTTCATGGAAATAAATAGTTTCGTATAAGTAAGGAGAGTTTTTAGACTACCTTCATAAAGATGGTTTGTTATAGGGCTCGCTAGAATAACGAGGAACATGCTGATAAGAAAAATTAAAGACTTTAAGCGAAGGACACGATGTAAGAGTTCAAGAACAGCGTTTTAGAAATTTTAGAGCATCCTCGAAGCTTTCTTACATTTTTTTTCTGTTGAACAAAAGAACCTTTCATACAGCGCCACTGTTTTTTAACAGCTTCAAGTGAAATACTCTTAAACGCTTTGCCGCTTCAAGTCAAGCTTAGCAGATTATGAGTTAAACTACCTTCTTCAATTCAATTTTGATCTGCTCGACATGATTTTTGTATTCTGTAGATGGTCATTTCGAAATGCACCTTGACACACGTGAAAGCGCCAATTTTTCCAAACTAACAAATTTGTCACTTTGAATTTACATTCACATTTGTATCGTCACTTTCTACGTTTTACCGATTCAACTTCGTGCAATCATTTACCTGTTGATTTTGTAACTTCCGAAAAATATATTCATTCAACAAATTGTTATATAATTTATCATGAGAAAGTAAACAGCAGCGTCGCGCAGCGAAGTGTTGCCCTGTAGACACAAACGAACCAACGCGTGTCTGACATATGAGAGGCACACTCTACTGCGTGCGGCGAACGCGTTTATTTGTGTCGTTGCTTCGCGTTACACCGTCGCACACGACACGATAGTTTAATCTAGAAAATGCGAAATTAAGACCGCCCCGATGAAACGTGAACACGAGCCAGTGTGAAAAACGTACCTCACCATTCTTATCGCCGACACAGAAGAATGTTAATTCGTAATTGTAATTCGTGCACGCCAAGGCGACTCGTCTGGTTCTCAATGTTTCTTTCTCCCAATTACAGACCACTGTTCGGCCGTAATCTAGCCGAAAAAGGAACGGCACATATATCGATTTCCTAGAATCGCTTTCGTTAAAGAATTAATCAAACGTTTTACGCGCTCGGTGCCACGGAAATATTCGTGATAAATAAATCACGGCGAACCGACTATCGTGTCACTCGATAGGTTCGATTGAAAAAAGAAACGCATACCCTCCGCTCTGCTATATATGAAATATCTCCCTGAAAAAAAAGAAACGCGGAAGATTTCGTTACGCACCGCTATTCTACCCGGCAGAGACGAATTTTCCTACACGCACAACAATTCGAACTCTGCTCGTTCAATTGAACCTGATTTCTCATTGATTCAACCCGCTGTCCGTCCCCTTCACCGCGGCCCCGAAAGCAAAACCCGATACGAGCAACGTTCAGAAGGAGCGTATCAAGAACGATAGGAAAAAGAAAAAGGATAGGAGGGGAAAAAAGCTGAGGTAGATAATGAAGGAAGAAAAACGCCGGCACCGATCCGTCGACGTGCACACGAGGCCAGGCCACAGAGCACGGCCACGTCTACGATCGATTCAGCTTCCAGAATATTTCGTAGAGTGTAGCGGCGTCACGACCATAATCCACGAGAGCGTCATTATGCACGGAAACCGGCGCAGCGTCGCGGCGCCAGCCGCCACTTCTGTGCAACAGATTACACTCTCCAGTGGCAGAAACCGAAACCACCCTGTCGTACGATCCCCTCGTACCATCCTGACAACACCTGAAAACCAATCTCGAGAGTCGTTGACAAAAAGCAACAACAAGAAAACAAAAAAGAAAGGGGGCAAATAACGGTAGTTCATACACACAAGATCGACAGAATGAACATTTTATGTTCCATCTTTAAAAACATCCCCCATTTGTCTAACGACGTCTCCTAGGCAACGATCACGTTCGATTTTGTTTATGAAAAAATGAACGTCTGAATTTAAACGTGACATCGATGGCGGCTCAACCGGGCAACGGAAGCAGGGCGTGGCTCTGTGTTTCACGGTGCTGGCTTTTTTTAGCGTGGTGCACGGTGTGTTAGAATTCTATTTTGTTACCGGGAAATGCGGCAGGGACGTGTTAATTGTTCCGCGGAATCGTCCCACTGGTCACGATTTGCGTTTCTGATGCCGTTTGGGATCACCGCTGCCCTGTTCTCGTACGGGGGCGAAGGGGTGGAAATTAGGGGCGCGTAGGTGTTCCCGAGACTGGAGCGATAACGAACGAAGCTTTCTTCCAGGGGCCAGGACGCCGTTGGTGTTGGTACATTCGTGTTGGTGGAAATGCGAATGTTCGGGGTGGATTCTTTAATGGAGTTGTTGATTATGGGTGAGAGGGTTGATTCTCAGATGGATGGTATTGTGTGGCAATTTGAGGGGCTCTGGGTGTGGTATTGTTGCAGTGATATAAATTCGTGGGTCAATTTATTTATTTCTTTGATTTCGCTGTCCGTCGATTAATAATAATACTGGTTATTTCTCTACGTTGCTTGTGAATTTTGGTGGTTTGTGCTGTGTTGAAAATTTATCTGAGATAATTATCAGTTTCATTTGGCGCGAGTGAATCTGAGACAGTACTTGTCCTCCACTCATATTCGATCATATTTTTTTACTTTACAGCTGGTTTCTATGAAACATGTGGTATTTGTCCCCGTTCTGCCTGGTTTAGGTATTATTAAATGCTTTAATAATGCACATTGGTGAAGCTCTTCACTTTTAGAGTTTCGTTCCATAGATATGCTTCCTGAAATTAAATACTCGAGGTCATAAAAGCCGGCGGTGAAATCGATTTGTACCCATCTAATTTCCCCTTTTAAATGTAAAACCATCGTTGTCGTAGCTTGAAGTTATACATTGCAGATCATTCTGATTGAAATCGTACATTTCTCAGATCCATATATTTCCCCTCAGTTTCCTGGCATGTCGGTTCATCCTAAAACCTAAAACTCCTGGCATTACAGAAAGTAGTTCCTGGACTTTTCTATTTGCAAGATGGTAATGAAGATTGTTCGCGGGGAATAAAAAGAAAAGGACAAGGGGAAACTTTTGTTGTCGTCACGACATCCTTGAATTTTTTCCGTGTCTCCGTCCATCTCGCTTTCTCTTATTCTTTCTCGCTATTTACCTTTCCTTCGCGGTAGCGAGCTTTCTCTTCGACTTTCTGAATTCTTTATCTACACGACCGTGTTATTGAGATAATAATGAGTAACGACCTCATTGAAATTCCCATCGGGGAAACATCATCGAAAGTTTATAGAGGCCCACCCGCTACACCGCACAGTATTATGGAGATCATTTTTGTTTGAAAAGCGTTGCTCCGCTTTAAATCATTGCTTAACCTGGCAACCTTTCAATCGTTAATGGACCGTCACGTGTACGGTTTTATCTAAGGCAATTCGTACATGGAACTAAAATTATCGCGGAACCGATACACGAGGACCAAGCTAATTTCTATTGGCTTAAATATAGCTGTTTATTTCAAGATTCGATTTTCCCTTAAATTTTCTCAATAATCCGGTTTCCTATCTGTTACATTTACAGCTCCATAGAACCCGAGTTATATGCAGCAGCGAAATTTACATTCCCTCTTGCTGCAACTAATTAATAACGTCGAAGATTCATTCGAGAGATTAAAATAGATTTTCGAGGCATGAAGAAATCAAATGGTCTTTTAAACAATCGCAGATAATTCTGAGGGGAGTTATTTCGCATTTGCCCGCTATTGTTGTTGCAATCGGGGCAAAGAATTAGGCAAAGAAAAAACAAAAACGAAAATCGCCTTAACTGGTTTCCCCAACCTTAAATTTCGCCAGTCATACCTGTGTTTCAATTTCCTGAGAGAAACGAATAAATACGAATACGCATACAGCCGACTGAACTTTACGCTAATCGAGACGCAGTCAAGCGAAAGAGGGGTGTGTGAAATTCACGTACACCCGTGTGCAACTCTACCCAAAGAGAGATATGATTTATTCAAAGGTGAAGGAAATCGACCCGAGAAAATATTTCCGAGATTCGTCCGGGGATGCTACGTTAATTCTCAGCCAGTGTATACAAAGCTTTCTTTATCTTCCACGAATCTTTCGGATGAGTGGCTGAAATCCCCGCAAACTGTCGTGCCAAGGGTGAAACATCCTCGCAAACGTTCGTCTTCCTGTCACTGAATTTCTTACGAATTCAAAGCGGCCTGAAATATTCTGCGACGTGTCTTGGACAAATCCGACTTCTGCTAAATTTACTAGATAAAACTTTATTTATCCATTTAAATGGCCATGCTACATAACACTTTGAGTTAAATCTGTTCCCAGTGTTATACTTGTAACAAAGATATAAACAGACATTCGAATTTAATTAGGAACATAGCTTCCCCGTTTGCAGTATGTACCCTTTGTTACTATTTCGTTACTATTATTATTACTTGATTTGCCAACTAAACCTCCATTATACGAAACTGACAATGGCTGTTTTGTGCGAAATAACTCACGATAGGTATGCTTTGATCTTTGCGTGGGCGCGAGCATAGTTCTGCGTTCAGCCGTGTTTGTTAGACGAAGGTGTGGGTGGCGTAAGCACCTCGAGTTGGTGCGATCCCTGCAAACTTTTGTCTTGTTTTCGTTTCTCGAACCTGCCCCTCCAAGAGCTGTAGCCAGCTTTCGATGGCATTTTGCATAATGCGAAAATGATGCGACTTCGTCGAAGTCAGCTGATGAAACCCATAGGTGCCGTCGCGTTCTTACCTCAACCTCCAACCATCGTAAAAGCTCCTACATGGACACAATTCACATTGGAAGGAAAGCAGAGAGCGGCACATCGCGTGCATACATTTTATAATTGCAATATCGTGCTTCGCCACTCGCTCGGCAATCGTATTTACGTTAAAAATGAATTATTTGCGATGCAGGTAGTTGCGAAGCGATTCAATTTAACAGATGTTTGACGAACTCGAGCGATGCGAATGAGTCTGATCGTCGGGATAATTGAGTGGTTCAATATTCACGAGGCTGCACTTTAATGGCAAAGTTCGCCCGTATACCGCGTGCTTTTCCAACCTTCCTGTTTCTCCGTTTAAGCTTTCTCTGTTTTCTCACGAAACGGCGCGATGATGTTGGAGCACAGCGATTCAGAATTGTTCAATTGATATATGTCGAGTTAGGTACGCGAATGAATGAATTATTCTATTTTCGCAGGATGCGATTCATCATTTGTGCGAAAGTTATTTCATAAAAATTCGTTGAAAGTGACAGTACTAGAAACTTTTTTCAAAAGAAAAGTGTCTAAAGCTTTCAGAGCATTCAAAGTTGAAAAATGTAAAGAACTGGATTTCAAATGATTGTTTGGATCAAATGAGCGTTTCTAAATGTTTCTTTCACAATGGTTCGTCGCGGTCGTTTTGTCGAACTGGCACGTCACAAAGAAATTTTCCAACCGTCGAAGTGACGTTTCGTCACGGCAATAACATCCGTACTTTCAGATAAATAAAATTGATTACAATGCATATGGATAAACGGCTCGCACGTGTTCTCTCGTTACATCTTATCAAAATTCTCTTTTTTCTTTCACCGGAATAATCTAATCGCGCGTAGAGCAAATGACCCCTGCGTTGACAATTACTTTCATGCAAATTGAACAATGGAACAAGAGACAACCGAGCTAAATGAATTAAGCGAAAGAAGAAGAGGAACGATACGTTAATTATGTGCAATCAGAACAATGTATTTTATTTTGAAATTGTGAGCCACCCCCAATAGTACATAACGATACTGTTTTAGCAAAGGAACGTACGCGAAAACGACTTCGTATCGTCCCTGTTGCGAGCTGCTTCCTTGGAAGAAAAAAGTGTCAATACTTTTTATTAAAAGAATTGTGCTCTTAAGAGCAGAGATACTCAACAGGTGGAGGTTTCTTTCGACACAGCTTGTTCCTACAGACAGGTAAGAAATCGTTTCCACTGCAGTGAAGTAGCCCCTCAAAAGAACGGAAGGTCCAAATCTGTTAAATTTCTCCCGGGGCTACCAAATTTCACAAATGGCCTGGCCTTTTACAGAATTGCTAATGAAACTATTTGATTTTATTGAAGCCTTTACTTACATAATTTTCACTTTCCCGTACAACTTTTCTACTACTTTTTTTACTACTCATTTATGTGCAAACTAATCCTGCGAGAACCGTATCGATATAGCTTACTGGAAATCTATACCGGGCAAATTGTAGGGCGCTTCGTGCAAAGCAAATTATTACACCTGGCCCTCGGAAAGTGAAATATAATGTTAGCCGAACAGGATGCGTTGCAAAGTTGTTCGTTAACGCAGTCTCCAAGCTGGCAACCATTCATAGTTTGCCGTTGTTGTTAATTCTGTCGCGCTCTATAGTTACTGAACCATGTAGAAGATATTAATAAAGTTTAATACTTCCGTGTATCAGTTCGTTTTTGCGTTACATACGCTCGTGATCCTTCTAGGATTAGCAACTATCTTGTTGCTGTTTACCATCGATGATTTTCGCAACGATTCCGTCGTCATCAACTCCATTATTGCTGTTTAGTCTCACTCAGTGATATAAAATGGGGCAGTAATTATGCGATTTTGATCAGTATTATCATAATACGCGTTGCAAGCACGAAACAATAATTCAACGTCACGCATAGATTTCAATATGGCGCAGATGTGTGTAACCTTTAAACATTTATGAAAATATTCCGATCACGGATACCCGATTACATCACGATTTCGTTTGATATCGTTCGCAGATATTTATGTGGGTAGTGACGTCATCATATGTATCGTGATCCGAATACAATACGGGGTGGAATCGCTCAGATTTAAAAAATATCACGATAATGATGTCGAATCGTTGATACCATGATACCTTCGAATCGTAAGGAGAAGAAAAAAGCCTGTTACTTCTCCGGTTACTTTTCCCAATTTAATGATCCTCGCCCTGACGAGAAAATAGTGGAAAATTAACGATTAAATTAATAACAACTTATTATTTTAACGACGGGTGTGCGAATTGAGCGTGCAAAAATTGTATTTATATAAATAATGCCCATTGTTCATTCGAAAGATACAAGAGGACAGGCATTTCTTATTGCGAACTGAATAAGTTTCTTTGGTCGTTACGGTAAATGGAGAATTCGTTGCATCGATGTACTCAAATATAAGCGAATATTTTCCACGGCCATCGAATCGCATATTTAATCTTGACTCGCAACGCCTAATTGTATTCTACTATAATCGGCGATTCTATTATCCAAACTGTTACGGACAGTGTCGGTTGGTCATTTCACACTAGATCACCTCTAATCAGCTTCGATTAGCTCACTCGTGCTTGGTATTTTATGACGATCCCAACTGGCCGGGGATAAAACATTGCTCACGAATGCCCGCACTTTAATGCGACAACACACCGTTACCATCTTGAATAAATTGTGCAATTATTTAATCGATGCGCGCACAATTACACCAAAATTCCCCCACAAAGGGCAGACCGAATGAAATTGTCGCATTGTAGTAGCAACGAATTTTTACATTCGAAACGCAACGAAGCGTTCCAAAAGGGTCAATATTTTTCAAAGCAAACAAAGCTTCGCGTATCTCGAATCTCAGCTTTGTACAGAGCACTGCGTCGAGTTACAGGAAGCACGCAATAGCGAGCCAATTTCAGTGTAAACGAGTTTACGGTGTACCTAACTGACAGCACATGAGAAACAACGATACTCGACACACGGTGAAAAGCAGCCGTGTGTCACGATGATGTTCGATCAATATGAATTGCCGACTGGAAATGTCGCGACACATTAAGTACAGTTCAACGATTCACTGCTTGAACATTCACGTGCATATGTACGTTCGTCGCTCTGAGCTCTCTTGTTAAACAAAGGCCGTCGAATTCGAGATGATGTTTAACGAAATAAAGGTAAATTGGCCAACGGAACGCGACGATTCCAGTGGTGGTTTGGGGTTAGCGAGGGGTTGAAACGTCGGAAGATGCGAATACTCCGCGTGGGTTAATGTCGACACTAAAAATAAGGCGAACTAAATTTGGGACGCTCGTTTTTCGCTCGCACCGCGAATGTCGTTTGAGGGAATTCTGTTACATTCGCCCGCCATGGGAGGAGAAAACGAAATTTTCATTTGAAACACGAGAGAATTCCTGTGAATATTATTTGGATGCGTTTACCTGTTGCACGAGGACAGTACGAAATAAATAATAATAGGCTGTATGTTTGCGAGCATGTTCGCTGAACTCGTACGTTTCAAGACTTTTTCTTAAGAGAAAGGATTTAGTGGCGTTATTAGTAAGGTAATTTTTATGATAATACTTGATAAAATAATAATAACTATTTTGGAAATTGAGTAGAAATGAAATGCACTAGGTTCGTACTGTGTATCGTACTTTCGGACTTTTCCAATGAATTCGTCATCGATCAAGCCATTAATATTTAATACATACACGTTACCTATACCTATAAATAGCTAATTGATACTAACACATTAAATATTTATAGAATGTGCGTGCCTAAACATACACAACAGTCAGCATTAATATATTAGCAGGCCGAACACGATTTAAGCAAACAGCTATGGTGTTTAGTATTTATTATTTAATTGCTGTGCTGTCTGATTCACTTGTTACTCATTGCTTACTATTTAGTTAATATTTTTACCCAACACGAGAGTATTGTTCATCTACTTCAACCGGCAAATATTATCCGTGGGTGTTCCGAAGACAAGTATATAAAACTGTTAACGCCGATTATTATATGTATCATTAAATGATATTAAAAGTAATTAACAATTAAATCTGTGACTTTAGCACCGCGACGAATCGCGACCCAATTTAAATCGAATATTTACTCAAAATCAACCGTATATTTTTCGATGCCCTGGAATAAAAAGAACCACTTTGGAGCGAGGACTACGTTCGTTTCAGGCCCTGACTTATTTATTTGCTCGTAGCTTCCGTTCGTCGATAGCCAAAGGATGTCGATTAAGTTCGATTGCCAATTGTTTTGTGCTTTAGCAGCCTCTTATCAAATCGATTCAATTTATTTGCGTGCCATTCCGTCAACCGAAGACATCGTGATGCAAGCTGCACTAAGAACGATAAGAATTCCTGTGACTCTAGCTGGTTGATTTGTTAGCATCGAAATTCGCGAGAATAAATCAGTTGCGCGACCTTAACCGAGGAGAAAGAGGAGAATGCAAGGGGAAAATCTGTCAGATAACCGACCACAGAATTATATAATCCCTGGTGCATCTCGTGTCTTCAATCTGCTGAGCAAAAAACCAGCGAAATTTGAGGAACGCACATTTATTTCCAATGCAAGAATTTCTCTTGCGAATCGAGAGACTTTCGAGCAAACAAAAGTGGGCCGATTGAAATGCTTTCAGTTCGATAACTTGGAACTTTGAAATATTCAGTGCAACACGATTGTCACTTTGTAATATCCAGGCAGGGCAGGTCGGGAATGTGAAGGGCTCTCGAGTTAAATCGAATTGATTGAATTCGAAAAGTTTCGACTGCAAAGCCTACGCGGTCGAAATTGTTCGAATTTAAATAATACTCATTAAAAAGAAACGAAAAGCAAAATACTTTCAACGTTATTATTTGCAATGAAAACAGATTACACCGGAATAACAATTTATTAAAGAACGTCGATGCTTGTTAAATCAGAAGATTCTCGAGCAAATATCTTCTATCAACATTTTCAAGTAACAAGGAAGCAGATCGCTGATTACGACAAAATGTTAGGAAACTCAGAATAATGAACGAATAACATCCTGTCCCGTATAATGAGCAAGAAAGTTGCAATTTTCTACGACTAAACGCTGCAAAAGTTCGATAATGTTGCATAAAATGTGGTCGATAAGATTTTTCCAGAAAATCGTGTATCTATGGCAGCGATATTTCTCGACGCTTAGATGGACTTGTTTGTTATTCGTTAATCTCGCAGCGGAAGAAACGACGATGCATCAAAACTTGCTACTAGAATATCCCGATACTACATATTGTTAGGGACAATAAAAGTGGTATCGGCACATTTCTTTGCCGATAGCTCCAGGCACAACGCGACGATTGTTCCGCGCTCATTATAATAAAGCTTCATTGCTGTCCGGACTTTTCAAGTTTAATTGTCGATCGAAGATAGGGAATACAATTTACGCGGAGATAAAGCGTCGGGCGGAACATTTCCATAAAGAGCGAGGAGCACGACAAATTAACGAGAAAATCTTTGGACCCCTTGTGATTTACCAATTTTTGGATAATTATTGAGCAAGTATATACAGACGAAATAACGTGTTTTCATACAACCGTATTAATTTATTATATATTTCTGTTTTATTATTGAACACGGCATGGCCTTTGTTCAATTGCATTTATTACACTATTCATTATTAACACGCTGAATAGTTGGGCATGGTATTTCGAATTTTTCAATCTTGCCATTTCATAATTGTTTAATAACATAGTGTGCAGGTGTGATGGTCTTTGGTGATAAGAGGGTTTAAATTTAAATAGATTTTCTTTACGCTCCGTATGTTGGATATAAAAATTGAATGAAAGAAACTATAAATAAAGGTTGACTAAATGTGTTGCTTGTTCATTGATCGACGACTAGTGTAACAGCTCTATCGAATATTGCACAACAGCCACGTTCGATTGCTACAATATTTGTAACAAATCTTCTTATTCAGTAGATAAGACATAACAGCGAAAGAACAAAACAAAAAAACAAACCGGAAGAATTTCTGCGTAAGGAGACAGGTCAAAATCTATGATTAGATTAATAAACAAATCTTATTGGCTGTACGACGCTAAATAATTGATGATACAATATCCAAAGCACAACAGTCTTGTGTATTGAAAGAGAATACACAAACTATAAATAACGTGGAAGTTGACTGAAGCAACGAAAATACGAAATAAAACGGAACAACATTCGCCAAAAATATGTGCAAGCAGCTAAACTCGAAAGTTTTAAAAGCAATACGAGAAAGTAAAACTCCGAATCGAAACTGAAAAGACTGAGATCAAAGAGAGGTGTGGTGAAGCAAAGGTAAAGCCAAAATCTTGAAAAGAATGACAAAATATAAATATAACAGCAGAGACGTTGAAATGTCACAGAGGAATAACGAATCAGCGGAAGCAAAAGTACAAAACTCGTGAAACGCGGAGTAAATGTTGTAAAATATGATAGGAAGACGAGAAATTGAAAATCCGCAATACAAATTCCAGGAAATCGCTGAGAGCTTTTCAAACAATTTCTCCACCGTTTTCTCACGCATTCGTATCTCTGGAAGCATTCCCGCTCCAGTTTTCTTTGCCTTTAAACTTGACACAAAGATAACTGCATTGCGCGTATTGCTGGCGCGCGTCTAGTGGCGAGTAATCAAAAGGTACAAAGGACCAACGTGTTGTTTGTTTGGCATCCCCTTGAAAACTCGTGCGCACACAGAGAGACCGCAACACGATTTCCAACGATACGTTCCTTTGACCACGATACAACCTGTGCGCGTTCGAAATCCGCAAAGGGAAAACATATTTGTGATCCCGGGGACATGTGTCGTCGGTATACCTCGCGAAGATCGATGACCAATAAAATTGAATAGCTTTCGTTCAAAAAATATTGACACGACATCCTTTTATTATTTGCAACGTGTGTGATTTCTAGCATTTAAATTAGCAGCACGATCACGGCGGGAAATTATTCTAAGCTGCAATTTTGGGGATCGGAAGAAATGCTCAAACTGTTTCTTTAGCGAAACGGTCAACTTTAGCAAACTGTGGGACAGTTACGTCTTGTTGCACAAAGATAAATTGAAAGATTCTAAAAATATATATTGGGAAGGAATCCTCGTTTTACCAGACAGGAGTGCAAATATTTGTTGGCAGATTTCGAATCGTCGTAGAACAGAGACAAAGATATATTGTTCAAGTATTTTATATTCATTACCTTTGTATCCTTAGATAATATTTACGATTTTTCAACTACTGACGAACCTTCATAAACGAACTTCCCTATCATAGGAACTTAACAGTATTTTCCAGAAGATGCAGTACATAGCTAGATTAGTCTGGACTATTGACTCGCATAGCCATTTTTTATTATTTCGTTTTTTTTTTCGCATGAGCAACGGTCACGGTGTTATCACTTCTAAGCTGGTTACAGACGAGTGCCTAAGACTTGGTAGCCGGCTGATATTATAAGCAGCTGCGATTGAATTTTATTCAGGCCCGTTGGGCAAAGTGTAACGTAAACACAGTGGCGACACTGCACATTTCAGTAAATTGATTTTAGTCCGGGGCACAGAAGTATAAACATTGTTCGATGCATCAATCTCTAGATAATTTCAGTGCAGAGTCTCCCTCTCTCTCTCTCAGAAATTCATTCAGACCTCTCGCAACGTTAATTTCTCAACGAGGCTGCTTAAAAACGAAAACTACCTTTCATCTCTGTATCTTAATCTCTAAAGAAACAAAAAATCTTCATTGCCAATTGTACAACCTTCTGCACTCTACACGACCTACCTTATTATCGATTTTTCATCGCCAATTCTATGCACGAGTTTCCATCGGCATTAGTTGGATCACAGCGAGGACGGAGCCGATACGAACGAATGCAAATTCTCCTGTGCTTCGATCCCTGATTAATTCGTTCATTTTACATTTCAATCCGTCGCATTACCGCGTGCAACATCCTCCTCTCTATTTGCGAACACCGCCTCGACGCGGCAATGTTAATTGAATGACGTCGATGGGCAGATTCACGCAGGTTCACGTCGAACCATGCGAGACGAGCATTACCAAAACAATATTGTGGACAGCGACTATGATGATGATGCTGGCCGCGAAGTGTGGCATACAATCCATTTCCGGTAGGGACCCCCGTCCAGCAGCCGGAATATGTTAATAATTGCGTCGACCGGCAAAGGAATGCCTGGATTGTGCGCGGCGATGTTTTCGATTAGGCTGAATTTCGCTGGCGTCACACGAAATTTATTTTATTACCCGGTCGTAAATCGTCATTTTAATCATTCCGAGCATACCCGCCACACGAAACGAAACGATAACAATTTGCGTCAATTTGCTACCCACCCGGGGGAAATGATTTCTCAATCGCGATGATACTTCGTGCCGCGTTGAATTCGACAATTTTCATTTCCACTTTCATTTTGTCCCGTTACAATCACGGGGATAATGACAATCGGGGCCGTTCTGTATCGTTGACGATCGTTTTGAACAGTCGGAATTGAGGCACTCATTGTCAGCGCCGGTGCTCTGTTACAGTTTCGACTTTGAAGAACGAAAAGATAGAAAACGAATGGGGCGATAAATTTTTATCGAGCACGTTGCTGTCGTTGGTAGACCGGGAATATTGTGTTATCGCGATGTGTTTGCAGTTAAAGTCCGTGTTACTTTCCACACTGTGGATCGCCGCTACTGCAGGCCGATGATTAATCCGTTTACTGACAATTTTCCATTCAAATCTATCTGTATCGGTCTCGTCGAATTATCTGTGAAACGTATTTACGCGTAGAGATCTTCACGTATTCGATTCGTCGAAATTCCTCTGAATAATCTTGTTCCCTGTAAAACACGTTTCGTGCGTACAAAAGTGAATACACAGCTTGTCCAAATCGGTGGGTGTCTATAGAAACGAATGTGTTTAACGTTAGAGATAATCAATAGATGATTGAATAAATGGCAGAGACTGCACGTGTCGCGAAATCTGAACGTTTTCAATTCATAATGTGATAATAAAAAGTAGACAGGGGAGCGAAATACGTCGCGCTGTATAAACATTTTTAATATCTGAACCGATTATTGGTCGAAGCTTGGGGTTATCGAAAGATTAAATTTACTTTGGTCGCGTGTACATGGTATTTTTCGTTTATTCGCGTAAAGTTTCAAGATTCTTACGCCTAGAGACTTCAGCAGGAGTTTTACGTATGACTCGGTGGGCTTTAATTTAAACGCCACACGGGAAGTTTTATTAAAATGTACGGCAATGGGTTCAATTTCATATTTGCGAGCTTTAACAGGAGGTAGATTTCTTAAGGGGGATTTTTACTGAAAATTTGTGTTGCGTACAAAGGGAAATAAAGTTTCATTAAACCGTCACTAAATCTTCACCAAAAGTCTATTAAAGTAAGAAGAGCAATTCGAAGAAACGCGCTGTCAAATATCTCGTATAAAACATTTTTATTTAAATGTCTCGTATAAGGCATTTTTATTTAAATGTCTCTTGAAACGAATTCTTACCTATTGAATTAAAATAAAATTTAATTGCTGACAGAAACAGTTAATTATTTAAGCAGAAACCTCTCGAATTTTTCAGTCAACCCCAAATAGTTCAAATAGTCTGAGAATATTGCGAATATTAATAGACTGAGAACGATTATTCATCTTTCCACTACGCTTAAAGTTATATCACAAGCAAAGATTTCGTTTGAAAATTTTAAAAGACTTTTAATCAAAATTCAAACAGAACAATCTACGATGGTAATTTTCAAATTCCTTCTCTTTGATCTACTTTTTTCCCAGTGTATAGTAATTAAAGCGTTTCGAGCAAGCCGTGGAAAATATGTAAAAAAAAAAATAGCCCGAACCGATAAGCCGCGGGTCTCCACGGACCAGAGAAAAAAGTACAGAAAGAAAGGATCGTGATTGCACGTGACACAGGAGCATCGTAAATCGATTTATCTACGCCACGACCAAACGTTAAATTCGAGATATTAGGTCTCTTCAGGATGGTAGCCGAATAAATCAACTCCGAAATTCGAAACGTCCTATACGTTTCCCCAACAATGTTCCCTCAAATGTACATGTACGTCTGCCTTATCAAACGAGTCTTTTGCAATATTAAATTCCAAGAAGCAAGGAAAATCAGATTAAGAGGAAGGAAGGCTTGGATAATATTACGACAGCCATAAGAAGTATGCTGATAATTATTCCAATTTATGAATTGCTCAGCAGTGATTTTCTTGTATAAAAAAAGAAAGAGTTCGCAAGCCCTCGTTGATGAAAAGATTCTTTAATTTAATTTCACATTAATCGATTGTGAAAAACTTTCACAATAAGTGGCAAAGAAAATAGGACGACAGGGAAGAAAGTAAAATAGCATTAATTGTTAGAAAATACTTCAAATTGCAGTAACGTCACGAGTAATCGATCACTAAAATTTCCATCGGCTTCGAGGATGGTAAGAGTGCGTCAAAGGCTCTGCGAACACCGCGGGTGATGCCTTTAAAATAATCAGAAATGAGAACTGATGCGCAGAGACACCAGTAGCTCCGAAGACATTACGCGGGCTTTTACACCTAAACGAAAATAAATGCACACCACCATCGCCACAAACTCCACAGGGGCGTGATTATTTTCCTTTCAAACTTTTGGCAGGAGAAAAAGGCGGACAAAATAGGGAGCCGACGTTGAAGCCGTTCCTCGATGCAATCGAGTTACATTTAAACGTTAGTCCCCTTTTTTGTCCCGCAAGGGGAAAAAAGTGCACAACGATAAACGAAGGCTTGAACGGTAAATTAAGTCGAACTAGGCGAAGAGTTATCGCCGGGCTGAAATGTTATTTTCCTTCTTTTTTCTTCTGGATTAAGGGAAATAAAATTCTTTCGTCGAATCCCTGGCAGGTGGGATGCAATTACAGTGAAACAGCGAGACCAGGTGGAAAATTGTCCTCCGCCTTTAGCCACTGTACTTTACTCGATGTCCATGCCACAACGCTTAGGTTTCTTTCATAAAAGTCGGTTGGAGTTAGATACAGAAAAGCGGCGTTAAAAAAGGAAGGCATAGTGCTCGTTTAAAAGTTTATTCCAGCCTTCGAGCAGAAAAGTGTCCTTTGGCATTAACTTTCCAAAGGAATTGCATTCTCGTAATCAAATTAATTTTCATAAAGAAAACTTTCCCTTGGAAAATCCTTTTACGCCTCGGCATCGTTTAATAAAATAGGATGTCTGAGTTTTTATATGGAAAATAAAAATTCGAGTTACCACAGCGCCAGGCAACACGTACAATTTTATAGAGACCGTAACTAAAGGGTTAATTGAGTTATGATAAGTTTCATTGTTATTTCTGTAACCAGTGTATATGAAGAAGTTGCCGTGCTAAAGTTAAGTAGAAATTACTGTTATCGTGGAGAAATTTTCTAATCTATGATAATCGAAACTAGCTGAAATGTAACAGTGATCGACGAACTTTCGGTAGATAAAAGTTGACTAGCTGTGTACTCGATATATCCGAAAGTAAATGTTTGCAATGTTCCTGATGGCCATGGGAAAATCAATCTTATCGCTGCACAAATTGTCACTCCGACCGGCACGATTAGGGCAGGTCGAAACTGTCGTTTATCTTTTCCGTTCTGGTGACCAGTCATTCTTTAAATCGGAAGAACTCTAAATTTGCATCGCTATTAAAATAAAAACGAACGACGTTTCGCTTGATAACGGCGCAAGAGAACAAAAATAATTGTAATAATAATGTCATGAATGACGAATACAATCTAGGCCGTTTACCAGAGCGCTTAAACAATTTCCAAGATGTCAGAGATTAATTAGTAATTGTCGTCAGAAATATTTAATCCAACCCTCAAGATCATCTTCTCCTTTTCAATTAAAATAATGCCTGCAAAACACAGGGCTAACGTGATTTATTTACGAATACTGTAGCATTGTGATTGACCGTGGAAATTCACGAAATATTTCTACTTTCCCACCGGTCTCGTAATCTCTCAATTTAAACTATTTTCCCCGTTCCATTGTCGCATTGCTCTCAGTACAATACCACCTACAAATTAATCAGCCCAAGGCAACAACATTTCCAAGTACCCTATACAATGTCCCGGCGCGCGATCAGAACAGATCAGCCTCGCCACTGAATCAATCGTGAAATTCCATCGCACGGTACACCTGCAGCCCCAAAACCGTCCGTCTCGAGCACCTTAATTAATTCCCAGCCGCGCCGCAATCATTCCTCGCTCCGTTCGCTCCTTTCTCAGCAAAAGAAAAAAAAAAAAGGACCGAAGCATGAGACAACATTCACGCTCCAAAACGTTGATCCGAGTGAATGACGTACGTGTGTAAACGTATCACGCGTAACAGTGACCAATAATCCCGACGTCCAGCATCATTGTTCCCGTCACGCGATACAACAGGTGTAACCCGCGGTCCAGGTTCGCGTAGTCAGGTGAACGTTCATGGAATTGGCTACCGGTTTTCTAACCGACGCGAACGTTTACTATCTCGTCGACCCGTTGTTTCCTTGTGCGGCGGGTCCGCCTCGAGATCTCGTTATCTCAGTGTCAGCGTGATGAATAGAGTACACACGAATCGTATGCCAATGTCCAGCAGCCATGGGTACAAGTGACGACGAACGAGGAGAGGGGGGCCACGAGAGCATAAAAGCGCGGACGAAGAAAAGCATCGGTGCTTTTGTGGTGTACTCTCGTGGCCGCATCGTGTCCAAGCTGATATTGTGCTACAGTGCTTCCTTAGCCCGAGACTTCTGCCTACGGGGACGTCATGGGGCATCCACCTCGACTCACGGGGACGGCCCTTGCCTGCCTTTTGCTTTTCGTCGCGGTTTCTGAAGCGGCCAGTAAGTACACGTATATACAGTTTCCTTCGTCCCCGCCGCGGGATGAGTTGAGCCGACTAGTTTTCGGCTTGAATGGTGTTACCCTGTTCTGTTTGCCTTTGCCCGTTACACACTTTGGAAAGGGGGTTGTTCTTCGAAATGGGGCTTCTCGCGAAAGCGGCAGGGCGGTGGGATGTTCGTGAACGTGTCTTCAGCGTGGTGGAAAAATTTATTTATATATTTTTTTTTCGGGGAGAGAGGACACGTGAGGTAGATCGATGTTAACTCGGGTGAAGTATATGGAACGTTGTGGAAATATTTAAATTTGGTATTTTTAATTACTGTTGGCGCGTTTCTGGGGAGAAATAAATTCGAAAGGTTGGGGTGGTTAATAAAGTGTAACTCTATTCGGGTATTGCGGAGTGGATTAGTTATGTATACGCATTTTTTCATGAACGACGAGAGCAGTGAAAAAAAAAAAAGGGACGAACGTATGTACCTCTATTGGAAAGAAGAGAACGCATAAAGTTTTTATGGGGCGTAGAAACGAACGAGTGGCGTTTTCTTTTATCACAAAAATGGTCCTTTTTCGAGAAGAAGAATTAGAAGACAAATGGCAGTCTCGCGTTGCTAGCAGTTTTGGGGTTTCTGAGAGCCTCCGAAGGGGGAAAAACCCGAGGACTTTTTTTTATCATAAGAATGGTTTCTTTGCAGGGGGGACTTCGGGGAAAACGTAACGCTTCTCCGTTCGTATTTCAGTCACCCTTTCCTATTAGGAGCTTTTTTTTTCTTTTGGTAAAGATAGCAAGACGAAAATATATGTAATACATTTTTCATATATTCTTTTCCACATATGTTTCGAAATGAAATGAAGGAGCAGTATATTTCCTTAAAAAAACAAAAAAAAAACTCTACGTTTTATACGAGTGACGGTTCACGATGGTAATAATTTATAGATCGATGGCGTGCAAGGGATATCGAACAAAACTCCATCGAGGGTGTAAAGTATTTAAAATTCAAATAAATTCGCGAATTTGTCGAAAGTTCTTTAAAAATTTGTGTATCAGGCAGAATACCAAGGACAACAGCATTATTCAATTACGTAGTTAGATAACTTGCGAAAATTCTCGTAATCGTTATCTACTCGGAAGATTAACGATATTTACCGTGTTCAACCATATTCTGCCGACAAACGTAACCAGAGAAAGAAACTGAACTAATTGCAAAACACTTCGGGACATTGAATTTTAATTTAATTAACAATAAATAAGTAAATAATTCCAATTTCTAACCGCACGTTCCGGATAGCGACACCTCACAGAATTGAACATTAGCAGCGTATTTCAATCTTGTTGCCCCAATCTTATTCCCCCGCGTGCATTAATTCCACCAGCACAAAAATATTTTACACTTTTACATTAATTTGTATCACGCGAAGTATAGTTTGCTTGCACGGCCACTCTACTGTTACTAATTGATCCCGTTTATAATTCTTAATTATTACAAAGCAGACCCTGCCGCTCCTTCCTAGCATACGTTTAAAGGGCCTTTTACATTTCGCACCCGCTTATCTACGCTCCTCCACAAATTCTATAATCAGATTTATTCCGACAATGAAACGCGTTAATTACACTTCTTCCTAAACCATCGAACTTCCAAGGAAACCAAATACTTGATAAATAACGAAAATATATATCCGTACCACACCGAAAGAAATCTTCCCTCCAATATGTCTGTTTTTCAAGCAACAGAATGAACAAGATCAACGCGTCCCATCACGACCCATCAATTTTTCAAGCCGCCACGCGAGTGCCCGGTGCATCCTCACCCTGTTCCTCGAACTCGAAACTCGTTACACCGTATAGAAACTTTTTTGGCGGACGTCGGTCGGGAGGGACGAAAACAGAGCGAAGGAGTGCACGACGCGGTGGCGAAAATACTTCTAACGGGCTGATAAATTCAATTTACACGGGAAAACCATCGGCCGGGCACAACGGGGCGTCAAGCACCACCCACACAGTAAGAAATTCTCGCGAAAGTTTGCTCAACGCGCCCTGGGCCACCTCTAAAATGCATGGAACTACCCGTTTCCAGTCTCCGCGGAATTCTGCGCGGACCAGGTAAATAAGTTCCACCCTCGCAGGTACGTGTCTCGCGTAAAAGTTCGTCGCGGAGAAACGCGGCGAGCCGCGGCGTCGAGACCTGGTGGAGAAGTTGCGCTCTATTTTTCTCATATTCTTATTCCGCGAACGATTAGACGAGACGTTGCATGCCCGAGCACGACGGATTGCCGTTGGATGGCTCGACAGCGAAGCACACTCGACGAACAGTGGCAGAAACGATAATAAGGGACAATGATCTCGGCACTTCGCATGGTTCTTCGTGTCAGAAGGTTACACGCGGTGTCAAGGATGGAGAGATTACGGCGACGGACGGATGTCGAAACGAGAGATTAATTTCGAACGATAGGAATGCGAGATATTTCGTTCGCGGTTCTACGGTAGTTTTCTTTTTTCTGGTGAAAATTGGGGGATGAAGGGTTTCTGGCGTGGTTAATACGCCAAACGAGGCGGAACCGTAGAATTGATAATTTCTCTGATTTTTAGAAGTATTTCTTAAAGTTTAACATTTAATGTGGAAACGCGATGAATTAGGTAAATGAATTAAGAGAGCGTAAACTGAACCGTGATACGTAAAATGTTAGAATGTCCGAATATAAATAAGAAATCAGCTTGATTTGTTGTACAAGTTGGTTTTGATCTTTTACAATGTTTGGCCTAATTTCACTTTAAATGAGTGCTCTTGTTGTTGGGACAGACCACGTCATAATGGACGCAAATTTACCTTGCTAAGGGCAGTTTACATATACTTAGTTTGTCCGTTGTTTTTTCGCGTAGGTGGTTCTGCTTGCTGTACTCTAGTTTGGAATGATGCTTATATACATGTTTCAATTCTGTTATCAAATTGTTTCTGAATATCTGCGTTCGTCTTCTTGGCCCAATTAATAACTTTATTATCGATTGATAGTTTCACTTTTACTCCAATATTAGTAGAAATTTAATGCGACGAATAAGGAAAGGAAATTTATCGATAAAAAGTGGGCGAACGATTGGACAGAAATTAAATTATTAAGTGCTGCGATTTAATTGCAGCTTAATTTCGTAATTTAGTTGTGGATTTATTGGAGTTCGCGTTGAGCGTATTAATTGACAAATAAATGGACATTTTCTAACGATTGGCGTAATACAAACATAGATATGGAAGCCGGCCGGCGTAACAGCGAACTTCCAAAGAAACACAGATAGCAGTTCGTCTGGCAGAATTATCTTTGACCCTCGTAAACTCGCGATTTTTTCGTCTTTACAAACAGTTCGAATTGATCACGACGATGCCTCGAACTTTGAAACTGATGCGCGATTTTTCGGGAAAAGAAAATTCAAAAGGTCTAGTAAGATAGTATTATCTAATTTTGCGTTTCAATATTTTCCTTCAAGAACTTATTATTATAAGGCACTTACTTGCATTCTTAATTTGAACAATAAAATTTCTTTTTAATTTTCTATGGCATTCTTATTATGAACACTGCATTTCTTGGTAATCATTGAAAAGTATACAACAAGGAAAAGAACTGTTTTTCCAACCATCAACCTTCCGTGTTCACTACCTTCACCCATGTCGATCGTAAAATATCATAAAACACTGTACGAACCGCCACACTTATCCGGCAGTAATATCGGCAATGAAGTAATAACTTAAGATAACAAACACCTTCGCTTCTAAATAACAACTAAATTATTTACGATCAACAGTTGCGAAAACTTTACTCGGATTGCCAATTAAACGGTCTCGCATTTGCCTTCACGTTGGATATAAATGCAAGCTTTTCGTATACAAGCTTTCATAATGAACAAGATATTTTACGAAAAAAAACAACGAGTGTTAAAAAATGAATTAACACGAATCTCGGACAGTAACTTCCAACGCCGCCAACTACATTCATCCCCTATCTCGGAAAGACGAAAAAACGCATCGTCGACTTTCGAATGAATTTTTCAAAGTCCCATCTCTAAAATGGAATGCCACGAGGAAATGGGTCATGTCTCTGCGGACACGTGGGTGCTAGATTCCCCCACGATCGAAGATGTAAAGCCCTCCAGTTTTTCAAACGAACAATTTCCTGAAGAAGAAAAAATTAACCCACGCGCGGCAAAAATCACTTCGATCACCACCCTCGTCCAATAACATTTCAGCTATTGTTTACAAAATAAGCGTCACGGAATAGCGAGATCAATGATCCAAGTGGCTTCCTCTACTTTGCGCGGACCCATTGTCGACGAAGTTGAATATACTATGATGGACAATGATTAGCCCGCGAGTTCTTTGAATCGTTATCAATGGTCAACCCTACGTTACCGTTGCCCCACTTCCGCGGGCTAAGCAATGTTTCGAGTGCGTTACACGTCACATTGAGCAACAGCCTTTCCCTGCAACAAACATTGCAACACACTGTGAAAGGCTTTTTTCATTCAAACCATTCTTTATCTGCTGACTTTAAATTGCAATTAAAGGAAAAAGAGCTACGGTTATGAATAAAGTTTAGCTTCGTTGCGAAATGAAAATTCGTGCTAAATCGGGAAGGTTTCATTTTGGAAGGCGGATAGATCAAAGTTGACGCTCGCAAAGTCGCTTCGCGCTTACGCCAGTCTCTGGCTGATTAAAATTTCATTTTTCTCCGAGGTGTAATCGTGGAAAATTCGAAGTACCAGTTTCGAACTGGTTAGATAAAATGGACGCTGTTGTACAGGGGCAGGCTGTTATTAAGAAGCGTCATGATTAGATCGATCGTGCCTCCCCTATGTCCCGGTCCTACCGATTTATCGAGCGCCGTGGAACGAAGAAAATACACTTTATCGTTTGCCAGCGGCAGATACGTTTATCCTTCTTCGTAAACAATACTGTTGATCTGCCGCTGGGCAAACTTCGTAGCATTTTATTACCAATGATCGTGGAAATTGAAAAATACTTGCCTCGTTCAATTATTCAGAATAGTTCGTCAGTCATTTTCTGCAAGTAAACTTTGACGTATATGTTGGAGCACTTGTTGATTAAAGAAACGAAAGATGAATGAACAATATTATTTTTATCTCGTTTTTCTTTTTCGTTAAGCCAAGGAACGTTTAGTAGTTAAGTATTTACACAGGTCCATGGGTTTTTTCAGGGTGTACATATATATATATATATATATATATATATATATATGGTACGTACTCCCCTGTAAGAGGCACGAGGGACTAACAAATTTTGAGGACCAAGAAAGTAAAGAAATAAAGAACATTTGTGGTTATTGCGTGGATTATGACCCATTTGGTTCCACATTGGCCGCAATGGTGTTTACCATATTGTTAGTTAGGTAACATCTAATCTTGAATTACCTTTACCCGCGCTATATTTCGATATTGATAATTCCACTATACTGTGTATCCCAGAAATAGTACCCATTAGTCATCATCAGACATATTTCTCTTGTTATAATAAATATCTTTTGTGAGATATTTCGTATCTCGTGACGAAAAACGACGTTGCAAAATTATTTAACGCGGCTCCTTCAACAAATCGCCCCGATGTTCACAAGTACGTTTCCATTGCGCCATTCTTCGTACGACGTTGCGCTCAAGAAGCACGCCGGAAAATCAGTCGGAAAAACAGAGAGTATCGTTCAAGTGTGTCTCGAGCGAGCGGCAGAAATGAATTTTCAATACGAACGACAGACCGCTGAGCTTGGATAATTGCAATCGCGCTAAATCCACGTAGGCACGGCCGTGTGTAGTTTTCCACCCGATGAACACGCGAAAGCTTCCCGGCTGGAAACAGTGTATCACGAAGAATTATAAGTGGCGTGAATTACTGCCGAGCTCGCGCACCCGACTTGGCCTCGCGATCTAACAAACTTTCGTTTCAAACGACTGTAATTCCTGTAACGAAGATACACGGCACGGAATGGTTAATCGATAAAACCGCTCGCGAATAGCGGCGCCGCGAAAATAACCCGTTTCCCTCGTTTCGCTTATTTCCATTTAATTATTCACATTTTACACCGGCCTTTCGCCCGGCATCGTCGGAGCAACGGGCTCCCCCGACGATGAAAACGAATCGTCGCTCGTTGCCGCACGGTTTTTCCGAATTTCCCGGAAACTTGACGCCTCGCACGACTGCGTTCCATTTCTGCGGCAAGCTTGTCGTTCGGTGTACCATTCGGAGTGCCTAAAATTGTCTGAATCGGCCAATACACGTAGCCCGCGGTGCATAACCAGCTGGAACGAGGTCCATATCATTGAAATGATTACAGGTCCCCCATGTTCAACCGGACATTTGGTAAATTGATCTGATCTGAACGTCCCTACTTCCCAATAAAACAGTTCGGACACGATACACGGTCGGTCGCGTTGTCGTATACACGTCTACGCACGCATCTTTGTTACTTATACAGAAAAATTACAGACTATCGTTCGTTCCTTCGGCCCTATCCGATGGAACGTTGAGAAAATTCATCAGACCTAATCGGGCCGGATCAAGCTTTTCAACGTCTAATATTTCTGTTACCCTGGATATTAAACGGGTCCGTTTGATACTTCTTTTATATTGAAACGTTCTACCCTCGTCCACGGAAAGATATTTCGGTCCGTTGGGAAATAATATGTGAAACGTATAAATTCGTTTGGACGAATCGATCTTTCGATGGCGAATACTGATGGTTGCTTTAGACTTTAGAAAATGTGGCAATTCTTGGAACGTTATTCCAAAACGTCCCGGAATCACTTTCGCAGTTTTTCCATCCCGAATTTCGGCGTTCACGTAAACATGCTTGAAATATTATTTTCTCCTCCGCTGAAATACTTTGTCCGCGCGACAGAGAAATAATTTAAAAAATTTGTAGAATAATGAATGTCGGAACGAACAATTTTTATCCAACAGCCAGACAGGATAATCTATAATTCGTAGTTGACAGAATAAAAGCAAAGGAAACGAAGAAGCTTAGTATACAAAGAGAACAAGAAAATTCGAAAAAACCTAAGTCTAAGGGGAATAGCGTAAATTTATGGACAGGCTCAATCTGCGATATTCTTTGGTTTGATTCGTTCAAGAGTCTATAATCCTCGCGGCGTCTATTTCAACCCCTTGGAAGCAGCTGTTCGAATCGCGGACGAACTTCGATAAACGTTCATTGAGCCATCTGATCGACGTCTAGCCACGCGAAAGGCGACACGGAAGCTGCCTCGAACCTCAGGAATTTCCAAGGGTCTGATATTTCAAGCAGTTCGGAACACGCGACACTTGAAATTTTTATACCCGACGCCGCGTCGATTACGCGCGTCGCGACGCTGTACGACAAATCTCGGATAATCGGATAATGGGTAGTGCACAGAGGCTGCGATTGTGGGCGATCGATCAATTCGCCACCCGATTGCGATGTCCTTTGAGCTAGCTACTTGATTAATACGTCGATTGTTTTCGATTCGGCGGAGACTCGAGACGGGATTGAAATTTGTTTGAAGAAACGCAATTTTGAAGCATTCCTGCTAATATACGCAGCGTTGCTTAAAGAACGCGGGGGATCGATTGTGCGTAAAAAAAAAATGTACCCTATCGGTTTAGCAGAAAGTTGAGGACGCTATGAAAAAAGAAAAGATTCATTCCCCCTTGGTGCTGTCGTGTAGTACAAATTATAACGAGTTAAACATTTCTACGTGTTGGGAAAAACAAGAATTATTTTCCTCAGGTGACGGAAACTTAATCGTTTTTACAATTTACGACAATGCTTGCATGGAAATTGTACGTATTTACTGTACTAAATTATTCGCAAGTAAAGCGCGAAAATTTCCTTTTCGTCTTACAAGGTATGAAGAAACAGGTCACATTACTAAACGTAGGTACACAAGAGAAAAGTTCAATCAGCAATAAAAGTGAATCGCCACTTTTCACAGATATTTCTGATATAGAAGCCGGCTAACCCGACATAGGATTGAGCCACTACGAGGATCGGTGTTAATTTCAATTCCCCACGACCAGCAGACTCCATTCCAGCTAAACCCAATCTGGATCTAGTAAAAGGGAAAAATGGCGCGGCACTACGTGACAGGAAACGCTCACAAGTCCGGAAGACTCTTTATCGTAATTTATCATGACCTTTCTTACAAAGGAGCGCTGACGTTTCGTTATACACCTATACCTCACGAGAGCATTACAGTCATACAGCTCGAACATAATCCCTTTATTTCGAAATACTTCTCACTATTGTGGCCAGCAAAAATTGCACTGAATCGCGTGCAGTGTCCCTTCGCAAAAACCAAATTGCCCACAATAATTCTAATTGCGCTTGCGAAAGAATTCCATTCGATCGAAATTGTTTTGCACAGAGAAGACGTTGAAACGGAACAGTTGCCGAGCAACGTCATCAATCGTTCTTCGACGATTCGCGCTTCACCCAAACGAAAAGATTCCTTCGAGCTATTCTTGCAATATCCGAGGCACCTAATTTCGCGGCACAGCGCCGAACCAGCCGACTAAAAATAAGCGTCTCCAAGATTGGGGGTCAGCAGAGTCAAACGATTGTCACGTTATCGACGCGACCTTACTACGAGGTTCAGCGTCCCTGCACAAATATCAATCTCTTTCTTTTTTCACGACAAATCGACGCCGCGGAGGAAAGTGTTATCGATTATAAAACAAGTCAATAAGATTTTGTATCGGTCCCGTTTGGTCTTTTTGCCGGCGCGTATCGCGACACCAGCGAGCGTGTAAGTCATCAGTTCGCGAAGCCTTTATCGCGACCTCGCGGGTCTCAGAAGCAAACGGCACCGTGCAATCCACGTGAACATTCAGGCTGATTGAACGGAGAAATATCTAGATTTATGTACACCACCTTCGAGTTCACCTTAAACGCTGCCGGACATCAAGTAATTGTTATTACCGCTATTAGGTCGGCCGCGCGATTCGTTCGTTCGAAATGCCAGAATGAGTCATAAGTTGTTGTCCACTTTATGTCGTTTTACTTTGACCGTTAATTATTTTATTGAAACGGCATGGCCTGCAATGATAAAGGACAAAACCCGTCATCACGAACCGAATTGAAATTATTTTGTTTCCTATTATTGTCGAGCTGCATAGAATATCATCGTCTATTCGCTCCGCTGAGTTTTCATATTATAGCTATCGAAAAGAGAGAAATAAGCGGAAGCAACGAGTGGAAAAGTTTCAACGTACCCGTCGAATTATTCGCAGCGATTACTCGAACGAGGGAAACGTTAGGAAAATAGGAAAGAAAATCTGTCCGACAAGGGAAGATTGATTAAAAGTTGTTCAACGAAGAAAGCCTCTAAAAGTCATCTATGCTTGCACTTTCTAATATATTTCCTACGGTATTATCCCCCGGAAGTTACCATGAAAAGTAAAAGGCAAAATTAGATGCAGCGCTGGTAGCAACTCCATATTTCTTACAGTGATTCTCCTCTTTTCTTCTTATCATGCCTCCACAGTTGAACGAATCACAAAAATAAGTACTCCATTCATTACTCGTTCTTACGTATGCGCCCATTTAATTTACCATCTAGGTATCAGGTTTATCAATGGTACAAAATTACGATAATTTGTAGATATATCCCACACAGATTATACTTCTTCTAAGATCTACATATATCCAACTTAAAACAAAAACGTCATTTAATATCCGACAAATGTTTGTTCACTAGCCAGCCAAACAAACTCCTCCCATCGCTCTCCGATCTATCGATGAACCTTTCAAAACGTTCGAATCGAATGAAATATTCCACGGACACGACTTGCGCCCGCTGATAAGCCGAGACCATTCCCGGAGAAATATCGAACGGATTCGAAATTTTCGAGAGAGCGCGACCGCCACCCCCGTTCTTTTCTTCCCCTCTCAAATTTATCAGGATCGTCCCGAAGTCGTTGAGAATTTCCAGTCACGTCCCGGGGTCCTTCAGCGACGCGAAAGTTTCGTTGCGTGCCGCGGCCAGAATCGGGGAACGGCCCACGAGGGAGTACAGCGAGCCAGATAGAAACGATTAATACGAAAGACGGATTAAATTTGGGTTACCGCGATACCGTGACAGCCATGTAGCTTTATCGTCTACGTTATTGCACGGCCGTCGATTACGATATGATTAGCATGGTTATTATGTTGTTACACGCGTGATTGGCATGATTCCCGTCGGTTATTATGCCATTACACATTATTATACGTCGAGGCGGGCCCGTGTTTATACGACGTCGAAACAAATCTCGATGAGGACAATACTATCGGCCCCTTAATGACAGAATTCAAGTGGACGTTTTAAGAAGCGGCCCCGGCTTATTCAATGCGATGCTCCCTTCCGTCCCTATTGAGCTTGTAAAACGCTTCCCAAAATTGGCTGTGAACGGCGAACGACGAAATAAATCGTGGCAATTAAACTTGACGTCAACAATGGGGGCAAACGTCGACGGCTTAAGCCCGGAACAACAACAACTATTGTCGGCATAATTGCGGCGGCTATATTATGCAACTCCGATTGTTCTGTATATTACATGAATAGGAAGATTGTAACGGACGGTCCGATTTCGTTGTCTAATATCGTTCTTTTTAATATCGTTGCAGGTAAATGCACAGTCGGCTGTCATGGAAGTAAGTGAACCGTCTCGACTATGTTCTGACTTACAATTAGAAACGTGCCGCTGAATGAGCGTTTATTAATATACGATTGTCTTTGCGAATAGTGCATCCGAACAAAGCCTACGAGGAAGGACACACGTACGTATACAAATTCGATGGATTGTCGGTGACGTCTGTCACTGACGCGCAAGAAGATGCATCCCTTAAAGTGACAGCCACCGTGGAACTGTCGGTCAAGCCGGACTGTGTTCATCAACTGCGGTTGAAGAACGTCCAGATAAATGGAGCCGTAAGTTTCAGTTACATCTCGATTGATCGACATGATTAACATACTGTCGCTACCGTTACATTCGTGCGCACATATTTGTTTGCAAATGAAGAGAGCAATTTCATTTCAATTTGACGCCGTATAAAATCATGTTTGTCCGATTGTTGAAATTACTTTAATTTACCGAATTAAAAATAACTCACCCCGCAGCCTCCATCGACGCCGGACGTTGAAAAATACGCAGTCCAGTTCAATTACCACGGTGGACACATCGACACGGAATTGTGCACCGAACCAGGTGATTCCCAAGCGTCTCTTAACATCAAGAGAGCGATTGTCTCCTTGTTCCAATCGGCGGTTATGCAGGAGAGCGGTTCAACGACACACCACGAGGTTCGTTGCCTGCAACAATACGATATGCATTACCCAACGCGATTCACCGCCCAATTCATTCGCCCCTAGCTATCCTTATGTAAGTTGTACGTACAAATTGAATCAGTCGTACGTTTAATGGTATCGTACTAATTGCAAGGAAAATGTTCACCGATACATGCGAAGCGAGACATTTTTTTTATAATTCACATATTTCTACTGGGATTTGAGTACCAAGCAGCTGACACGCTGCTTATAGAATTGCAGGAGGAATTTTTTAACATGCATCGTCGTTGCAGCTCGATGAATATAAACAACAAATATAATGCAACAGTAAATTGATACAGAAAATAATTTCCTACACCTTTCCTACACCAGTCAATTGCTCTCCATGTTCTAATCCTATGAAACGACTCTTTCGCTTGACCCACGAATAATTAAGCACAATTTGAAAACATCCCATCTGAGTTAACGAAGCTATTCTACAAGTCTAAAACACTGTTTGCAGACCGACGTGATGGGAGCCTGTCCCACGCAGTTCAACTTCCACAAAGAAGGCGACTCCCTGATCGTCTACAAGAGCAGAAACCTCGGGCAATGTGCGTTCCGCGAGAACGTGAACAACGGTTTCATTTCCGGGAGCATGGCCCTGTCAGCAGGAGTGAAGTCCACTCCGCTCCTCGGTTCGCAACAGGAAGTCGAACAGCGTTTCAAACGCGGCATCCTCAACAAAGCAGTCTCCAAGGAAGTCCACAAGCTCAGGCCGTTCAGCAACGGCAACGCTGGTGCTAAAACAACGGTGGAAGCAACTCTGACCCTGAAAAGCGACAAAGCAGACAGCCCGACCGCCCCCGTGTCTAAGCCAAAGTCTCTGATCTACGAATCGCCCCATCCGTTGGTGAAATCCTCGCCGGAGGCCGTGATGAACGCCCTGGAAGCCGCCATGGCTGAAACATCCAATGGCGTGAAGCCCGAGGCAGCCGACAAGTACTCCGACCTCGTGAAGGTTCTCCGTCGAAGCAGCAAGAACGATATCATGGCCGTGTACGAGAAGGTTCGCGGCAAAGCTAATTTCCAAAAGGAGTACAAACTGTCCTTCCTGCTTGCCCTTTTCTACGCCGGAACCGGCGAAGCGGCGGAAGTATCCGTGGACCTGTTGAAGAAGAAAGACATGTCCGGTTTAGAGGCTCGGATGTTTTACAATAGTCTCAGCTGGCTTCGCCATGTGCACCTGCCGTCGGTTGCAGCGGTGACGTCGCTCCTCGACGAGCCTGATCTACCCCGGCAAGGCTACCTAGGTGTCGGGCACGTGATTGGGAAATACTGTCAGGACCATCCATGCGAAAACGTGGCGGAGGTGAAGGACGCTGTGCACAAGATTCGGGAGAAAGTCGGCAACGGTAAAGCCAAGAACAGGGAACAGGAGAACCTGATCGTCTTTGCTCTGAAAGCTCTTGGGAACAGTCAGTTCCTGGACGATCCCACTCTGCAAAAGTTGGCCAACATTGGCGCAGACAAGAACGTTAAGAATCGCGTCAGGGTGGCTGCGATCGAGGCTCTGCCGGGCAGGTGTTCCATGAAATGGAAGAATATTTTGTTCAAGGTTCTGGCCGACAAAGAAGAGGACAGCGAAGTTCGTATCAAAGCGTATCTTTCCTTGGTCGCCTGTCCTTGCTCGCACGTCGCGAAACAGTTGAAAGAGACGCTGGACAAGGAAACAGTGTATCAGGTCGGATCTTTCATTCAGAGCCACTTGAGGAATCTCAGAGCATCGACGGATCCTAGCAAACTGGACGCGAAGAATCAGCTCGGCCTGATCAAGCCCCGAACGAAATACCCCGAAGATTTCCGCAAGTTTTCGTTCAACAATGAATTGTCCTACAGGATCGACGCGTTCGGCCTCGGCTCGACTGTCGAGAACAACGTTATATACAGTCAGAACAGTTTCGTGCCGCGCTCGTCGAACCTGAACATGACGGTCGAGCTGTTCGGGCACAACTTCAACTTCCTCGAGCTGAACACCCGGGTGGAGAACCTGGATAGAATAATCGAGCACTATTTTGGGCCGAAAGGCGAGGTATTCGAGAAGGACATGGAGGGCCTGAAGGAGTCCGGGACGACAGGCGCCAGCGAGATCTCCAAATACATCCAGGAACGATACGAGAAGACAATTAGAGGCAAACGGGAAGTGAAGCCGGGCGAGCTGAACAAATTCGCGAAGAACGTGCATCTGATGGACAACGAGATCGACCAGGACCTTGACCTGGACCTCTCTATCAAATTGTTCGGCGTTGAACGCGCCTATCTGAGTTATCAGAGCGACGGCAGCAAGTTGAACCCGAAAGCGGTCATTGACAAGGTCTTCCAGAATCTCGAGAAAGGCTTCGATCTTTTCAAGGACCTGAACCAAAATGTCCAGAACGCCGCCCAATTCCTCGTCGCTGAACTGTCTTACCCGACCGGCTTAGGTAGCACTCTGAATCTCGACTTAACCGGAACGAGCGTACTTCGCATGAACGCCAATGGAAAACTCGACATCCCCGCCATGCTGAAGAACCCGGAGAACGCCAATTTCCACGTTGCCCTAAAGCCGAGCGTGTCCATCAGGATCGCTGGGAATATGATCGTTCGTGCTCCAGGCGCGGAATCGGGAATGAAAGTCGTCAGCACGCTTCACAGCTCTACCGGGATCGACGTGACCGTCTCTGTGCTCGACGGAAAAGGCGTGGACGTGAACGTCCAAGTGCCCAAGAAGAAGCAAGAGCTCATCAGCATTAGCAGCGAGGTCCTGCTGAGCTCCGGTCCCAAAGGGAACGAATACGTCGCCCCCAAATTTGGCAAGGGAAAGAAATACTCCGACTGTTTCGAACAGTTCTCGACGATCCTCGGTATGACCGTCTGCGGGACGATATCCTATCCCTACGAGGACATCGCAACTATTCAACAGAAACCGCTGTTCCCCTTGAGCGGACCGGCCAAGTTCGCCGTGACGTTGGAGAACAACGACGTCAACACTTACCACTTCAAGGTTTATCTGAACACGCAGGATCCTAAGCAACGATCCTTCGAGATTCTGTTGGACACGCCTAACAGCAAGACGAACAGACGCGTCGCGGTCACGATGGAAGCTGGCGTGGAACCTCACATGTACGCCAAGGCTGCGCTGGACACGCCGATAAAGAAAGTCTCGATCGAGGCTGTGCTTAAGAACGTTCCCCAGGAACGAACACTGACGCTGATCGTCATGCACGATCAAACCGAATACTACGGTCGCATAGGCGCGCTGGCCAACGGCAGCAAGTACAAGCCTGTGCTGGAGTACAGAGTGCCCGACCACATCGAACAATTGGCCAACGCGAAGGCAGGACTGCAGCCGGGCAAACAGTATACCGTGGAGGGGACGATAGACGTTTCCGATTACGAGGGCGGCGAGAAGTATGTGCTCGACAAGGTTGCCCTGGTTGTGAGCGGGCAGAAGCTGGTGACGGTCGACGGCACCGTTGTCAGGACACCGCAGTCGCTTTCCGTGGACACGAATCTTGGTTACACCGACAAGAGTCTGGCATTCAAGCTGAACGGGAAGAAGATAGCTGACAACAACTACATGCTTGCCGTGTCCGCTATGCCGTCCACGGATCCCAACATTGGCTTCAGCTTGAACTGGGAATTCAAGAAGGGCAAGAACGATTTGGAGAACAAGCTAGTTTTCATCCACGGACCCGATCAAAACTCGGAGACCAATCGATTGTCCTTGAAACAGACCGCCGCGTTCAACTTGCAACCGAAGGACCTGCACCTCTCTACGTCCAACGAGCTGACGTACCCCGCGGTGAATCTGAAATTCAAATTGGAGGGAGAAGCGACTAGAAAGTCGTTGAGCGGAGAGCTCGAAGTGAAATATGAGAAATTCAAGCTGGGAACGGAGCTGTCTCTCAAGAAGGACATGGAGAAACCGGGGGACTACGAAATCGAATTGGAGGCTGACCTAATGGAGAATAGTCTCGAATTGAAGTCCAGACGGACCATCGTGGACAATCATAAGAGTAAATTCGCCAACTCGCTCGTGCTGAAACCGGGAGGCAAATACGACGCAGACGCTGTTGTGGTCTACGACGTGAGGAAGAACAACATAGACGTTCACCTGGACGGGGACTTGAACTTGAATGGGAAGAAGGTGAAACTCGAAACAAGCTTGGAGGCCAATAATCAGGTCGTGAACTCGAAAGTGTTCGCGAAGGTGGACGGCGTGAAGTACGTTGAATTTTTGCTGAATACCAAACGATCTCCGAACCCAAGCGGAACGTTGGCAGTGAACCTGAAGGACTATTTGACCGCCAATGGACAGTACATATACCAGAATCGTAAAGGAAATGCTGATTTAAATATCGACATACCGAAGATCAATCGTAAGATCAAGGCAACTGGATCTTTGGCTATCACTGACTCTGTGCACGTTGGTAACATCGAGATCTTGTACGACGCTGATAAGGATCCGACCAAACGTATCAAATTGTCTACAATATCTGACCTGACCAAGAACGCCGTGGACACCAAGAATATCCTGGAAATTTTAACCTACAAGCTTGAAGTCAATGCCAAGGGAAAATTGCAGGGCACCTTGAACAATGGTAAATTGCAATTGGACGTGGACGTTACCTTGCCGAACGGACGTCATCTGGTCTGCAACGCCATGCGTAATTCCGTGAAGAAGGACGGCAAGTATGATATCCAGTTGAACAGCGTGTTAACAGACTTCGAGAAGAAGGGAGGACCATCGAGGAAACTTATTTACACTGTGGACGCGAAGGATGTTGATACACAACTGATGACGTACCAAAGTAGCGCTCAGCTGAAGTACGTGAATGTCGATGGAAAGGACACGCAGCTTTCTTGGGATGTAAAGAATTTAGTACAGCCTGACAAGAGGAAGCTGGGAGAATTGAATATTGTATTGGACGGGGCGAATGTTCCGCGAAAGATGCAGCTTCAGCTTGGTGGCAGTCAGGGGGAGAACGATAAAACATTCAATGTCAAATCGTCCGTGGGAGATAGCTTCGCGGTGACGGTAAGGAGCTGTTAATTCACTTTTTATATTAATCACAGTTTCGACAAAAATATCAATCGTCTTTGCAAATTGCGATGCAGTTAGCACTGAACATATTTATATAATTCGTATAAAAGGCTTCCAAACGGTGAATAGAACTAATACCATGTAAAGTTGAAATGTAATAGAATTGTAAAACTTGTGGATACCGAAGTATAATTTACCCGTGAAATGCACAAATCAAATTTATTTAAATAGAATCGTGCGAAAGTATTCAAGCTTGCCTTTCCACGTTACAGGGCAGCGGAGGTCTCGAGATGGGCAACCAAATCGACAAACCCCACAAAAGTAACGCTGTGTTTGACATGAAGCTGCCGAGCGACAAGCTCAGCGACCTCAAGCTCGAAGTCTCGTCCAGCCTGTTAAATTCTGACGAGAGCAATCTGCTCGAGAGTGCGGACAATCTGAAATTGACGTACAACAAGGACAAAACGATCGCGTGCGATTCGTACCTGAAATTGAATGGAATGAACCACGATCTGGACGGGCCGAGCGAAGGAACCGGAAAGCTTACACTGAACATTTTGGAGCTTGCGCCTGTGAAATTGTCGGGCAAATACAAGTACAATCCAACGCCTGAAAAGAAGCTGGCTATGCTCGAATTGAAAGCCAATTATGGAGAAAGAGATGTTTCACTTCGAACCGACAACGAGTATCATCCCGATGTAGCGATCGTCAATTTGAAGGCCAGCAGCAACTTGCTCCACGAGAAACTGCGGAAAGTTGACTTGCAACTTCTTTACAAGGTACGTTGATCGTGAGAAGCTCGTTAAATAATTCATTTACAAAGGAAACTATGGAAATGAAAGTGTATACGATTTCAAATTAATATTTTGTTTGTTCGTTTAATTCTTAATACTTCCGTATATATTGGGCTTAACAGATTTATCACTTTCAATGTTGAGGGTGAACGGTTCTCGTGAACATCTCGTTCTGAATGGTTGCTATTTATCCTAATGCTCCATTTCTGCTTACTTTTTATTCGGCAGAGATTCAAAGACTTGAACAAAATGACAGTCGAGAGCGAGATGACAGCCGACGGCAACAAGTACACTCTGAACAGCGAAATTCAACACCAGGACACCAGCAGCTTGTTCCACGTGGTGACACAATGCCCAGATGGTAAAACCGAGATACTGTCCAAGTTCCAGAAACTCGGTGACAAAGAGTACAAAGGTAATAATATAAATAGCAACGCTGCAGTATTGCGCTCTACCTTACTGTTGTCATACAAAATCCAACAAAAATATTTCCACGTTTCCATTACAGGTGAATGGAAGGTGGATACCCCTAAGGGATTCGCGGTGGCTGACGCTCACGTAGATCTCGAGAGCATCGAAAATTTCATTATCAACGCGAACTTCGACAGCGATAAAATCAAGCCTCGTAAGATCCACGTTGAAATTGCGAACAAGCCTACCGTGAAAGTTGGAAAGAGGATCATCGTCACTGTCACTGGCGATGGACAGAACATCGTCACTGGAAGGTATAATATCGACTATATATTTAACAATAAATATTAGCTTGGTGCTTACGAGATGTCGTTTAATTTCGCTTTCTTCTAACAATGTTCTTAATAACAGTTTCATTTGTTCGGAAATTTCCTATGTCATCGAGAAACAATAATCAACTGACTTTATATCTTCCCCTTAAAACACTTTATTCGTCTTTTGAAGAACACACGACATTTTGTACGAATCAATCTAATACATATAATCGGACGCGATAGAGAGCATTGAACACTCGAACACGACACTGGTTCACCGATTATCTAAATAATATTTTACACGTTTGGAGACTAAGATTGTACTGTAAATCCAGCACGAGCTACAAGAAGCGTGACGAGGACGGCAAGATCGTGGTGGAGGGCAACGGAAACCTGAAAATCGGCGACAATTCCAGGAGTTCATCTTTCAAGTACACTCGCCAGCAATTGACCCAGGAGAAGGACGGAGAAATCGGCGTGGCGATGGTTCTGAACGCAAACTTCGGGCCATCCGCCATTGTCGGTGAACTGAAACTCTCGAACAAAGAGGTGCACGTGTTCAATAGCTACTGCGAGCAGAACAAGGATTGCGCTCAGTTCAATCTTCAATCGATCCTCGACGTTCAACGTAAGCGATGCCTTTCATTACGTTGGAACAAATTCCTTGCCTCTCAGTCGTGATCGCGTGGAAACGAAAATACCTACGGTGCTATTCGATTTACAGAGAGATCACAGGTGAAACATCAAATAACGGTGGAGATCGATCTGAAGAAGTTCAATGTACCTGCTGAATTCGGTTTGAAGACCAGCACCGAGATGAAGTATCCCAATTTGGATCACACAACGAAACTCTACCTCCACTCTAACAAGGACAAGTCTGAGTACACTTACCAGATATATGTTCACCCCAAGGAAGCAGGTAATAGTCGGAAATCAGTTTAACTAAAATAGTGGAAAATTGGATCGCAATTGAATTGATTGCATTATTATTATTATTATTATTATTATCGATTACAGCTACCATTATCACTCTGCCTTCTCGTGAAATGGCTACGATTTTGACGTACGAGCTGCCGAAGACCAAGCAAACCGGAGCGTACAGACTGGATCTATCACTCTATTTGGACAGAAAGAACAAGCCAACTGAAAAGACTTGTCTGTCTGCCAGTGGGGACATTAACATTGATAAGAACAGCGCGTCTCTCAGTGGAGAAACCAAATTCACCTATCCAACGCAGCCCAAGGTAGTTATAATTAACGAACAAATTGCGCAGCTCTTCTTTCGCAATTATTTCAATCAACAGTGCCAAGCTTAAACTCATTCGCATCGAATCCACGATATTCCCCCAAGAACGACGCGATACATTAAACCTCGCTACCACTGTTTGTCATTCCGGTTCAGCTTTACAAAGGGGGGAATTGCTGTATTTTCTAGGACATGCTGGTGAAAGGAAACCTTCACTACGGCGGTGACCATTTGCTAGACGCGAACCTGGACATCGACGTGTTCGCCAAGAAATCGCAGAAGATCACGATCACGGCCAATCTCCAGAGACAGCAACTTGCCGAGGGCAACAACATGACCGGTTTGATAGAAGTGAACAGCCGTGGTCAGCAATTGAAGCTCAACCTGAAATCTCACTTGGCTGCGTCCACGAAACAAGTCGGATTCGGCACCTTCTTCACTTACAACGACGTGAATCAGAAGCCGAAGACCATGGGGGTCCTTTTGTCCGCGGACTTGAAACACATTTCGCTGCTTGCCACTTTGCCTGACATGGAGTTGATCAGGGACGACTGGAAGATCGATATCTCGAAGAATGTGCAGAAGATCGACAGAGAGTTCTCTGTGCTGGGCGAGGCACCGAAAGTTATGAACTTCGAGGCAAACGACATGAACCGGTTCAAGCTCCAGGCGTACTCGAAAGGTGAGCTTGAAATTTGTCGAGAATGGTTTAGATCGATATTATATTGGAAAATGGTAATACAGAGCTAAGTTTTGTGGATCCTTAAATATTATGCAATAGAGAATATCACTTCTGTTTTCTTGAATATGATTGCTGGCAACTAGAAATAGTTTTTATTTAGCAGATAAAGATATTCCACCGTTGACGATATTATTTTTGCGATTAATTTCAGACAAGCCTAACGATAAATTGGTCGTCAAGGGTCAAGTCGTTCTCGGTCAGCTCGCGGAGATCCACGCAGACACCTACAAGGATAACGCACAAAAGAATCTGTTCAGCGTTTTGATGCACCTGGACGAGAAACAATTCTTGAAGCCCAGTTTCAGTTACAATAAAGAGAACGTCGCCAAATTATTGGTAAGCGAGCCGGAAATTCTCCATAGTGAATCAAATTATTGGAACAAGATTTTAATATATTACTTACTTAATATATTCGATTAAATCACGATTGCAATTTTTTTTCAGGATGTCATGAAGAATAGAAACATTGAACTGGTGAAGAGAGCGAAAGACTTGAACGAATACGTGACAGAACAAACGAAGATTGAGGGAAAAGACCTCTTGGAACACTTGAAGAAAGCGCAACCAAACCTGAAGTCGCTCCTGGAGTATTATCAACGAGAATTGAACAAGATGAAGGACGAAATCGATGCCGACGAGACTATCAAAGAAATCCAGGCCACCCTGTGAGTATCCCTGCGAGATAATAAATATTAGTAATTGTAATAATAACAGTTACTTAATCCAGACAGCGACAGTTAAATTTTCTAAGGGTTAATATTTCTTTTAAAATTATTCCAAATTCGACGTACACATTCTACAACGCAATTCACCCAACTACTGTGTAGAATAACGATTCTATTAAAATATTAGATTATTAGACAGCTGAATTGGTGTTAGGAAAAATAAGCAATTAGAAGGATGAACCATAATTTCAGCTGCAACCATAATTAACCATAATCATATTAACGAAAATGAAGTTACATTTTCCCTTAAAAATAATTGTCAATTTTTAAGGAGAAAATACTTCGGTGCCGTCATCGCGGCCGTCACGAAGACCATGCAACAAGTCGCAGAGGGATTAGACAAACTTCAACAGCAATTGAACAAACTGATGATCAGCCTGAAGGATGCTGCCAAGGCACTGTATCCACAGCTGAAGCAATCCTACGACAAGATTTTCCAACAATGCGTGGATATTTTCAACGCCTTCGCGACACTCGCCGACACGTACCTTAAAGCCGTCCTGGACATGATAAACGACCATCAAAAAGAGATCCAGGACGTGATGAACGTGGTCTCCGGGATGGCTCAGGACTTCGCGAAGGTCATCACCAAGGGATTGGAACAGATTAAGCAGAATCTCGAGGAGTTCAGCTCGATGCTGGTGAACCAATTGAAGGCGCTTCCGATTTACGAAACATTGAAGGAGAAGTTGCAAGAGCTGAAGAGCTTCCAGGTACCGGAAGCGATTCTGGGACCGTTGGAAGAGATGTGCAGAATCATGAAGACTACTATGCCCACGGAAGAACTTCGTCAGCTCCTCGACGTCACTTGCAACTACATTTTCAAGCATATCAAACGTGAAAAGGTATGTTTGAGAAATATCGATTGGTGATTAAAAACTTCGATGTCTAGAATTGCACGTGTGACGATATTATTAAACATAGAATGTGGAGCATCCAACTTGGACAACCTGATGAATTTTTTAGTCACAGTATTATTTGTGACAAGATTCAGAAGACTGTTGCAAGTTTTTATTAGTTTTATACTTATCAAATGCGAAGTTCGGGTAACAAATGAGACGTATTTAATAATTTCCGAATTTTAGATGAACTAAATATTTCGTTTTCTTTTTCGCAAAAATTTGCTACCTGTAACGTCAATATCTTTAAATGCCTGCATGATACAACGATGCGAATAATTCACTGACCAGCTTGAAATTAGTGAACCGGATTATATCAAATGTTTGTTTATTAAACGTTAAATAATTCGACTCAATATATATTTCGAAACGATTGCAGGTCAACGAGGCGGACGAACTTAAGAAGATCTACTCGCACAGTGTGACCGCCGGTCAATCAGTCCTGTCGCTGTTACAAAAGCAGGCAACCATGGACAATGTTTTGAGCCTCGTCCAAATCCAGGCACCCATCGATTTCAGCCTTTTGGCCAACATCCCGAGCATTCCTACCCTCAAACTCTCCATCTTTAATCTCTTGCGCAACGGAGAGCTGCCTACACCGTTGGACCTGTACTACGCTTACAGGTAAACAATTTTGATAAATCAAGTCCTGTGGGCTACGTCCGAGCTGTCCTTTGTCCTCGCACCACGTAAAACATTTATGGGATAAGACTTCAGCACCTTTTATCAATTTATCTATCTTCAGCGCTCGAATTTTTGGTTCAAATTAGCTTTTAAAAATTATCATGACCGATTGTTAGTACGAAATGATCGTTTTGTGTCTAGGCCAACCCTCCGACCAAGCGACATTATTCCACCGTTCAGCATGTCCGGGGTCGTCGCCAACGGTGGACACTTCTTCACGTTCGATGGACGTCACCTGACCCTGCCTGGAACTTGCATGTACATCCTGGCACAGGACATGCAGGACGGCAACTTCTCCGTCGTGGCTAACTTCAACAATGGAGTTCTGAACAGTATCACGGTCACCGAGCCCAAGGAGAGCATCACGCTCAAGAACAATGGAAACGTAAGCACGGACATTCTGTTTGTGCATGCACAATACCCTCTCGTGATTCCGAAATGAATCAAATTCTACAATTTCGCAAAAATATTATTTGCGAGATGTTCACAAAAGGCTGCAAAGGCTGCGATCTACATTGCTAAACTATCGCGCTTCGTTCGAACGTTACGGAATTAGAGTTGATTAAGGTTTATTTGATCCGCGATCGAACAAGGAGAGGCATGAACGCAATTATTCTTTCAGATCCTGGTGAACAACAAGCCGGCCGATTATCCGGCGAGCACGAAGAACCTGCACGCCTACATGTTCCAACCTTTCGCTAATATCAAGTCCGATTACGGTGTCCGTGTTACGTGCTCAAACAAAGCACCTATGATCTGCGGCGTCCACGTTTCCGGTTTCTACCTGGGCAAGTTGCGCGGTCTCCTCGGCGATGGCAACAACGAACCATACGACGACTACACTCTACCCTCTGGAAAGGTATGCGTCTTGTATCACGAAGTTTCTAAAGCGTACTCGCTAACGGAAGTGGCTGGTTCGTGGAAATTGTATGGATACTCGGCTCACGTGCGGCCCGGTGTATCGTTCGATCTTTAAAGGGTAGAACTCCTTGAAGCGTCAGAGTCAGGGTCGGATTTTCTGGGTTTACTTCGGGGAGGGTGAAACAAATTATTAGGGTAAACACGGATAAACGTAGATGGTTTTTATTTTAGCCGAGGGGGATGATTGAGTTGATGTTCAGGGAAACGATACGCGGGTTAAAAACACTGCGTAGCTGTTCCGAAGTGAAACTTTTTATTTCTTCAAATGAAAAGGGGAAAGCGGGAAGGAATTTATAATTTTCGTTCAGGATTGCTCGTTTATCGCGGTGTAGCACGATTTTTTCGGTTCGTTTGATTTGCTTCAAAATTGTGTGCGAAAATTATACATCGTCTCGGTTTTTTTATTCTTTAGATCACTGAAAGTGGAACAGAATTCGGTAACGCGTATAAACTGAAGAGCGAATGTCCGGACGCCACTGCAGTTGGACACAAGGATCGTACGCCAATCTGTACCGAGTACTTCAGCAGCCAAAGTTCAACCCTGAAGTAAGTAATCTTCCGATATTTATTCAAACAAACTTAGCGACGTCTCCCTAAACATGTTTCACGGACCTTTGGATATAACAACAACAAAACCAAAGATCAGATTGTTGGAAAATAAAAACTACCAACTGCACGTAACCATTAACTAGATTAACAATTGCCAATTCGAATTCTCTCCAAATATCGTTTTTAAAGTAGAGAAGCACGCATACTTCGTCCAATGAAAAACTGCCCCAATTTCCTTTTTCCATCATTTATCTCGAAGATACAAGGAACGATCCTCTGTAACCACAACACCTGTATCTTTTATCACAGACCCGGTTTCAAATTCGTCAATCCAACCGAGTATCGCGACGCCTGCGACCACGCCGTCGCCAACAATGATGCAGAAGGTGCCTGTGTAATAGCCGCAGCTTATCACTATACCTGCTACGCCAAGGGTGTAATGAGCACCCGCGTTCCACCGGCTTGCGGTAAGTTCCTTGCCCTCGGTGCACGAATTTCAATTGTTACACAATATAGGCAGGTCGCTCACGTTTTCCCTTATCGTTTCAGCGGGCTGCAAAGTGGGATCGAATAAAATCGACATCGGTGACACGTTCAGCGTGAAGGTCCCGAATAAGGAGGCCGATATCATTTTCGTGGTTGAACAACAGACGCCCAACGAGAAGGTGTTCAAGGAAATGGTTACGCCTTTGATGTCCGAGCTGAGAGAGGAATTGAAACAACATGGAGTAACGTGAGTGGTATTCCTTTTCGGTTCGTCCTCGGTTCTTTTCTGTTCGGCTTGGAATCGAATTGAGGACCGTTCGATACGTAAAGCTGCGTGGCGTTGAATTTAATGCGGCGTGTTGGCGGCTAAATTGACCGATTTTCGCGCTCGAATTTCCAGGGACGTGCATATCAGCCTGATGGGATACAGCGAGAAGAGGAAGTGGACACAGCATTACACTCTAAACGGAAACACTGATATCAACGGCGAGGTGAAGAACATCAAGTTCGACGAGAAGAAACCATTTGTTACCCTCGAGGTGAGTGCGAAAGGGGAAGGATTTTTCGTCGCAACTGCATACCTCGTTTAACCATTTGGTGCACAGGACTGGCGGGCAAAATTTATTTACTTATTTAATATCGTTCGTCGGAAAATCGTGACGCGAAGCGACTTGGAATTTTGGTTTGTTGAACGGACACGGCGAACACCCTTAATCTCTTACGAAGACGAGTGCAAGGCAAATACAGATTGATGCAACAGAACGGACAGTAAACGATGAAGAGTTCACTTACACTTGCGATCGTCCGACGACGGGACGTCGATCATTTTTTTCTTCTCCTGCGCGACGTTCACCGACATCATTAACAATCTCGTCTGCATATGCTACTACGGCGCGGCACGTGTTTACACGATGGCTTTTCCGATAAGGAGTAGTTGAGTCATCGATATGCCGTAGTTTTTCCTCATAGACGGTGACTCGAAATTGAACGATTGTACCGGGAGATCTTTTTGCTCCTTCGCTGCGTAAAAAGTAGTCATTCGCCGCTCAGACACGCAAATGTACAACAAACAGCAAGCAGAATTTCCCAATAGTATCAGATTGTAACTGGATGAATATTTATGTTATTCTAACATAAATTGTTATTCTGAACCGGACAATTTCAGTCAGCTGTCACATTTGTTCGTGCAGTTTGTTGAGGTCGCGAATTTTTTGCTGCCGTCCCCACGTGTTTTTGCATGCGTTGAACAAGAAAATAATGATTTCCAGGAAGCAAAGGAGGGCAACACGGAGAAGAAGATCAGCTACTTGCAACAGAGATTAGACGTTGAACTTGGAACGTTCAAGTTGACCGATGCCTACGAGGAAGCTGTTCAATATCCTTTCAGACCTGGCGCATCCAAGACGGTGATTGGTGTAATCGCCAACCCTTGTGAGAAGAGTCCATTCCTACTTTCCGTAAGTTTCCTTATCTTTCCGAATTTTTTACGGTTCGTCAAATTTAGCAACCTTATGCTAAATTTTGATTTAATCTTATGTTATTCTATATTTTGCAAACGATAAATTTACCTAATTTTAAGTATGTCTATTCCTCGTTCTATTTTATATTTCACTAACGACAGATTTATCGTCAGTTCCGAAAATTTTCAGTGTTCAGAAGGGCTGTTAATAATATGTCATAAAAAAGAAGCTGGCCAATGATTATTATATATAGAGAACAAATTGACAATCGATAGCTGTAGATAACAATTAGCAGCGATTGATAGATAGCTAGTAATCTGACTAGATTAAGTAGAATCAGCAGGCTCCAATCATTTGTCTAAGATCAATTCGATGGATCGCAGACTACCGAGTAGTAGACGTGCGTCATAACTCAGGCATTTCCTAAGAAAGAATTAATTCCCTCATTTAAAGGCACGAAAAAGGTTCATCATATCTAAGGTGATTTATATTTGAAACAATAATTTCGACCTCCCTAGCAGCATTTTACGAGATTATTTATCAATTAATTATATCGAGGATGAATTGTACTAGCGCAACGAAAATTAACTTTCAAGCAGGCAATTTTTCACGAAATAAAGAAAGCAGATCCTCGTTCGTCCATAATATTAATCATCTCAAACGCCAGTTCAATGCTTAACACATATTCTTTCCCCTTTTCAGCTGCAGCAAGTCAGGCTTCTCATCGGCCAAAAGACCTATCGCGATCTCGGGCTCACCTATTACCACGTGTCTTTCCCCAAAGAGCTGCTCGTCTCTGACAAGCCGCAGAAGAATATCGTCGGATACGACCAAGACAGCGTGTACACGTTCGCTGACAGCAAGAAGAAGCCACTCACCGGAAGTAGCGACATGAAGAGCAATCTCGCTGTGACGACCAACGATGTCTGCGCTGACTTTGCGGTTTCCGTAAGTGTTCAACAAGTGATGCTCATCTATTATTTGCAGCGACGCGAAGCCTTTCGAAAGATAGAAACAGGGGTTTATATGAAATTATGTTGCAGTCTGGCGGGGCTGCGTTCAGCTCGGACAACTTCCTGGACGCGAAGCCGAACCAGAAGAAGCAATTCGTTCAAGTGGCCGCGAGGAGGATCGTCGACGGCCTCGTTAATATGGAACTCGAGAAGGATTGCTCTTGCGACTACCAGTTCGGTCTCGTTGGGCGTGCCGAGTGCAAAATCGTCGGACGCAAGAATGCTTCGGTAAGTAGACGAATTTCTGTTGCCGTTTGTTCTCTCGCAACATTCGCTGTGCACCTGTTATCGTTCAGACTGGATATACGAATCAGAATTACGGATAGATAATGCAAGGGTGGAACGACACCGTGAAGTAATACCGAGTAATATCGAATTTTTCTGCGAACAGTATTATTAACAATGTCAACATTTCTCATCCCAATTTTCTGTTCACTTCGAATTAACGATGGAAGCTTTTCACCGATAATTATCTGACGAACGCGTTTCCTTATTTCAGAGATCCACCAAGGCAGGAGTGAAGGGTTAAAATGCGATATCACCGCAGAGACTATCATTACTAATTAATTTAGGTGTACTGTATTTCTTACTTTGTAATAATACGTCAAGCGTTTTTTTTGATACTTGTAAGCAAATTAAGATCATCGAGCTTCCCAGCGACGCGACGGGCTGGCTCACAATTACGTAATCGCGACAAGGACTGAGAATTCATTTAAATGTACCTACACGAAAAAATTCGTCCGAACAAGGAAAGATGAAAAAAAAAAAACTATAAAAATATCTGCGCCATGTTGTTTCTTTTTGTTTTGTCTCTTACTCCGTTTCGTATAGTCGCGACCATAGAACAAGTGCCTCGACGCGAAGTAAAACGTAGGTATTAAATAATGTTAAACCGCGCGATAGTAATAAAGCAAATTGTACGGAGCGTAACGCGGCGTATCGGCGTTCAAGTAATACGGGACATCGATTCGATTTACGGTACGATTTGTACGGCTTACCTTTATTAAATTAAGATACCGATGCTGTACGACTCGAGGCTAATCTGAATTCAATACCGACCGCGCCGTACCGTTTATCGCGGATACGAATGAAAACGATTTTTACGCGCTGGGTGGTGTTGTGGCTTGCGAAGAAATATACGTACATTGTTCTTACAAGTAGCACTGTGCTTGATATTTTTTTTTTTTTGCTCGTCAAAATGTATCACGATCGATCCTCGATTGTTCTTTTCGCGAAAGATATCGACGGAACGTTTCGATTGCCCACGCCTCGCGCAAACTATTGGAAACGTAATCGAATTTGGCGAAGGACAAGAAAGGGTTGAAGTGATGCTTCTTCTAGATTTTTGTCGTTGCCGATCGATGACAGTTTTCGTTGAGAGATCTTTTCATTCCAGAACCGGGAGATTCGTTAGGAAGACCGTGGATACTGAACAAGTGGAGTACACTATTCTTTACAATAAATATAAATAGTTTCCTACTTGTGAATGCCAATAAAGTCGAAAGGATTATAGTTGAGGGAGATACATAAAAATAATCCTAAAATCCAGATTACAAAAAAAAGGGACAAATATAATGCCCTGCACCTTCTGTTTAATGCGCCGCATAAACGTACCAAAAATATAAGCCAGCTCTATCACGAACTAGTACCTAGAATTGTCGTAATTTTGCGACGAATTCGAAACGAGTGTAATCGAGACCCAGGGCGGAATATTCATGAATCGTGAGTCAAAAAGCCAAGGCTGATCGCGTTACGGTGAAATTTGTCCAACGATACGCGGCGTCGTTTTTCATTGATTGTATCTATTGAACGCAACCCAGTTCCACGTACAATTACCGTCACGCTTGCAACGTACAGAGCCTTGTTTCGATAGTCCATCGTTTTCTCTCCCCGTCGGAAAATGTTCACCGCTTCTCGATCATTTTCTGTGGAACGAAACGACCATGCGTGAACAGAATTTTTTCGTCAAGATTCATTTTTCGACACGTTTACGTGATCGAAGAGTTTTTTTTTTAAGCATCTACCCTTTGATGTGACGTTAACGTCGTACCAGCTTTACGTCGGTCACGTTAGTGAAATGTGCATGCACACCATTTACGTATCTCGGTTTGAAATCAACATTTCCCACCGACTCAAGGAGGGAGGTTCATTAAATAACGACCGACGCCATAACGCTGTGTTTATTTTTAAAATTGTTTCGCTCAATTGTTTGCAAATTGCTCCTTCCATGGCGGTGAGCAGGGAGCATTAAAAATTCATGAGGGAACAATCGGTATCGTCTAATTGCTCCGACGAACAAAAGGAATTGACATCTTTTATTATTTATCTTCTTGGGCTAAAAATTTCTCAACTGGTGGAATATTTCGACCCCTCTCGGCGAAGATATGCAGAGTATTATCCTTTGCTCTGTAAATATTCGTTTCGATTGAAGTGGAGATATATCGCGGTAAAATGAAACATAATTGCATCGGATGACAAGTAAACATGCACGGCCGAAGATACGTGATAAGCCTTATCGCCGGACACACACGCAAGTGCAACGAGCAGAAATTAAAATTGAGAATTAGAGCGTAGCTTTACCCGACAATTCAATTCATGAAACCTTACGTTCTGTCGTGTAGTAAATCGAATTATTTCCATATACTCGTTGCATTTTTCTTCCATTACGTTTGCTTCACTATAGCCTCAGTGTACCTGTACTTTTCCCCGGTTGAAAGACACTTATGCAAGTCCCTCTAAACTTTCCAAACGTCAAATATTCCTACCCTCTGGCTACTTGGTAATTGCAACATTTTTTAATTACGTGAGCGATACGTGAACCGAGAAGAAAGTTTCTACAAAAGAACCACGTTTATAACTCGAGCGTTTTAAACATTTTTCGTCTATGACATTGCCTGTACAGAATTTAATGCACCGTGACGAATTATGTTTCATAAAGAAACGGCAAAAATGTCTAGAAAATGTCGAGAAAGGTGAGAAGGCGAGAATTATTGGAAGCAGTTTGCCATTGTTAACAAGAAAACAGCGTTTCGAAGAGGAAACTGCCCGGTGAATCTTGAAAATTCAATCACTCGACATCGTATTCGACATTGTACAATCTGTAGCAGACAGATCTACTTAGTTGACCTACTTGGCTGCACGAGACTTCGTTAACCCTTTGACGACCATCTTCGTAACGCTCGAACTGGCTCGCAAGACTTCTCGTTCAACGCAAACCGGCAGCCAGTATGGGCCTGTGCAACTATATGATGAAATAGTGGCACGGTAATTTAAGGTGTACAGCCATTTTCAAGGTGTACAGAGTTTTATACCAAACACGGTGCTATTAGTGGCGACGTGCACGTAATCTCAAAATTCTTTCTAAATAAAACTCAACCGCGAGAACATTTTACAAATGTTCCACCAATTTTCGGACGACCCTGAAAAATTCTACCCTCCGAAAAACGTTGAAAATTGAAAGAAAACTCAGATCTAGGGAAAATCTTGCTTAATTGAAGCATAACAAATTTCCAATGATTATCGTGAGTGTAAAATAATTTTCGTGATTGCGGAACGTCAAAATGTACTGTTTCTTTGTCCGGATAATATCTTGTACATTCTCTTTAATGAATGGAGCGACTAAAGGGTTTAACAGTATAATAATTGTACACGTTCAAAGATATATTACCGTTTACCACTATTTATTTCTCATCCACTATTTCGGCCCACTATTCCCACGCACACTTGCCGCAGTATTAACAGAACTGAAATAAACGACAACAAATATCGTACCGTCTTCAGATATTCCATAATGCGAATTTCATTTTGATGACCGACACTCTGTCCCTGCCTGCTATTCAATTCTTTCTTCACCGTCGACCGCCGTTCTTACATTAGCAATTAGTTCTGCCGGCAGCAAGTGTCTTCCACACTTTCTAGCCCAACCCCGACGCGAGTTACGTAAATTGAAATTTACCTTTTGGAGCGACTTGTTCTAATTTACGATGCGCCGCGCGTGCCGTATCGAGGCTCGGCAAAACAAAGGAGAACGAAATAAAATGCAAGAAACATATTCAGAACCACTGAAACCCCTTGTGAGACGATACGTGAACAGTTTTTCACGTTTCACATATTTCGCATTACGTATGAACAATCTGTGCTTGCCCGTGAAGCAGCGAGACTTTCAATCGGAATAGAACGGAGGACAGATCGAAAGAGGGTAATGTGAAGTTCGAGGACCTGGGGATGGACGAAGAGTGACGAAACGTTGGAATTGTTCTCGGAGAGTAAGCAAAAAAAATGCGATCAGTCTCGAAAATGGATATACAATTTATAAATTAAAATACCATATACAAAGCATAAAGTCTTTGTTACGGAATGGAAATAGGTAAGGGGACAAAGTAACAACGGTGTAAAACAAAAAAAAAATTGGCTCGAACAATAACTATCTAACGAAATCACGCGTCGGCCGGTGAAATCAAATTCGACGTATGCAATGACGAGTTACAGTCGCAGATCGACAGCAGTCTATTTAAAAAGAAAAAGAAAAGAAAGGAAAAGGAAACGGAAAAGTTAACATCCACTCGAGTAAATCCGTGCCGTTCTCGTGTAACAGCCACAACGATCGGACAGAAAAAGAAATACTTCCTTACGAAATCGCGAAAGCCAGACTCGCCATTGCACGTCCTCAATCCTGCATCCTTAGCTTGAAACGTGGGGGAACAAATTTAGAACTCCGCCACGATCTGCGAGCACTTGCGTAAAAAAGACAGAGGACGCAGGTTTTCCTTAATGAATTCGTTTGCTAATAGAAGAAAAACCTATGGAATATTGTACAATAATTCATAATCGGTCTATTATTATTATTATTATTACTGTTATTATTATTATTATCGATATTATTATTACTACTACTATCGTAATTATTTTAATACAACGCGCTCGTCCGAAATACTGTACAAGGGACGAATAGAATTCATGGACATAAAAAAGAAAAAAATAGCAATAACTATTAGCTCGATAGATCGACAAAGGAAAAAAAGAAATAAATCATCAAAGACCCTGCATACCTCTGTGAGCGTGAAGTACGCCAGCAAGACTGTCGTTCGAACGTAAGAAACAATAATTTAATAACGGTCACGCTGGCACGAAGACAAAGTGCGTCTACTAATATTTAAATAATTTTTATTGAATATCATAGGTAATATGAATTAGCAAAGATCATACCCACAGCGCCGTTTCCTTCTTTTTTTTTCTTTTTCATTTAAATAAAGAACAATGACTGTTCAGAAACACTGATCATATATACCTGCACGTTTCATGTGGCCTCGGCTCTTATTTTTCCATTTTCTCCTCGGCAGAATTTCCCATACGCTCGGATCCTTCTTCCCTCTTTCTCTCCCTTTCTCGTCCCCCTCTCATTCCTTCTTATTTTTAACTTCTTCACACACACGCACACGCACACGCACGCACAAACAAACCCGCGACATCGGCATCATATTCGTCTAATTAACACTTTGTATGGTACATACTTAGAGAGCTCGCGCATTTTCTGCACGTACACACAGTCACACTCGTTCGTATCACGCGTACACAGATCCACGTATATCTTGCCCTGCATATGTACACACACGACCACAGCCGCATCTTGCACGCGTTCCACCTAGAAGTTACATTTATTATATTACGGTGATTGTACCTAACAAAGCATGAACTTTCCACGATCGAAGTGTGCCTGTTTTTTTTTTCTTTCTTTTTTTCTTTCTCCCTTACGATTAGACATGTATCCGCGAAACCGAAGGGGGATGGGATGGCGCAGGGGAGGGTCGTTTACGTTCGTTAAGCTGCGCTCAAATAAACCGCCGCGCGTACAATCGTCGTTTTCGTCGTATCGGCGAATTTGTACTAGCGAGAACGAAACATAGCGACAAGAATCACAGACACCTCGAATGCTCCCTCGGGGAACCCGTTCACCTGTCCAGACATTCTCTCGCAGTGTAACGAAAACAAGCAGCACGCAATTCCGATACGAACGAAGTGTACAAACTACTGCCCTGCTCGCGCACGAAACTTTCTAGCCGGCGAAAAATGATTTCGTGATCGATTCCAGGAAGTTTCCAGCGAAATCTAGGCGAGCTGGTTTGAAACGTTTGCTCGGACAAGGGTGCACGAATTTCGGAGAGCCCTCAATCGTTCGTCCACGCTATGTGAACGCTTTGGTAAATAAATAAGTATCCTAGATTTTGTTTTTATATATATATATAATTCCTTGTCGGACACTTTCACGGCGAAAGCATCGAATTTCGTAGATCGCGGGATTTCGTTGGAGACTCGGAGGAATCGATTGCAAATGTGCCCCTGCTGGTCCTGACGCTTGGAGAAGCAAAGGTTGGCAGTACACGAAGAGTACACCTGGTGATTCCGTATCGTTCGTTAGACGAACGTCCCTGTTAAGAGGGTCGTACTAGTTGCCGTACAATTTTTATCTTGTAGAAATCTTAAATAAATCTCGGTAAGGCAGTGCCAGCTCGATGGTACATGTACGGTGGAGGAGGCGGACCATTATAATGCCTCTGATGAGGATGAGGAAGGGAGGACCTGTGAGAGCCCATCGTCCCCGTGGATGGCGAAACGTGTTGCAGAAGATGGGACGTTCCGTCCCCTAGGTCCAGCTCCAGTTCCTGTTCCTCGATCAGCTGCAGAGCTCCGAAAGAGGCTGTCGCCATCGCCACGTCTGGCATCACACCAGACAGCTGTCCATCGCTACAGGAATTGTTCTCTTGTTGCTGGAGCAATAGGGAGAAAAGCAAGGATTGAAAGAAATGTCCGACGAGCGAAGAAAACGGACTGCGTTTGGTAGCATTGTTCATCATCTTCTTTGAAATAACGTTGCAATATGTTTAATTCGTAGGTGCTTTGGGGAAATTTTTCAATTATCTTATGACAATGTTTGACGTGTAGGAATTTGATGCGTAGTAAGATATCTTGTCCGCAGTCGAAGATTTCGTAATTCTATCGATATTCAGATTAATATTCTACTTCAGGTATAATATTCGATTAGTAATTCGAAACAAGGAATGTAACGTTTGATGCACCAAACATTTGCTGTCACGGTATAAGGTGTACTAAATATTGTGACTATTAAAACGATATACAATCAATCGTTGATCAAATTTTCGAAGACACTACATCGATTTTCTATGGTAAACCAGGGTGGTACAATTGATGGTATTGCTCACCTCCGCAAGTAGCCTACAGCTTTCACCCTCGGTGACTATAGCTGGAAGCTCGTGTCTGTGTGTGCAGGATGAGGCTGGACGTGGGAATGTCATGTTTCTTCCGTAGCACAGTGGCGGTACGGTTCTCGGATTGAGCCCCATACCTGGTGAATCCATGTCTTCGATATCAGTCAGCCTCTCGTTTTGTTCCTTCGCGCTGTACGCCGCGGTGTTCTGTAACAATATTTAAATTGATACCATGAACAAATTTCAGACAAGTTGTACGCATCACCGAACGATCATTTTCATTCGTGCAAAATAATTGGAGTCTTACGATTAGATATTTATATACGGAAGAATTTCTATGCTGTGAAAATCCGTCGGTGCAGTTCATGAAATAACACTTTCGTCGAACATCCGTGTACAATTGGAACGTAATTGAAAGCTCTTTGGCACCCTATTTACGAGTTATCTCCTCGTTAACAAATTGTACACGGGTCGAATAGTCGTGTTTAGCAAATGCTAAGGCCAGCAATCCTAATAATTTGAACGCGACGCGCGTCGTACCTACACATTTATTATCTTACACCTCGAATGATATCGCACGGCTACAAATTTGTACCCCCTTGCTGTCGGGATGTGTTTTGTTGCTTCGATGTACAATATGGAATTGTATCTCTGGTCGAGCAAAGCGTACGGTGCAAACGAAAATAAAAAAAGACCCTTTCAGTTATCGATATTAATCGACTGCAGTGAATACATACTGATAAAATAATCATACATAATAATATTAGTAACATTGACGAACGGTTCAGTAAGAACCAAAAACTCTCCAAGAACTTAGTTATTAAATGCAGGCTCATCGATATTGCACATTGTACATGTTCAACATATATTTTTAATTAAGCACACCAAAGTAGCAATGGATTAAGAATTTACATCAACAATAAATTAACAATTAGACCACTTAATCTCTTGAATCAAAGGGACTAATCCCCCCGCAATACCGTTTAAACAACTCCAACGAACACATTTGATCCCTTGACAAGATTTCCACGCTAAACCACGGGAATCGCAGCCCTAACAAGGAAACATGTTCAAAGTTGTCCAACGCCAAAAGCGTGCTTAATTTGTTGCTTAAACCGTGGCAGCGGTGCTTAACAAACTTCCTAACTAGAACCTTGAAAGCGTGCACCTACTGACATTCATTAACCGCTGGATCTAATGCGTTTAAGGGACGGAGCAACTGCATTTCTTTATCATCTCCAATGTCCATTACAATTGAGGGATCCAGTGCGAGCGAAAACCGAGATTCTTATTAATTCTGTCATCCCCTGGAGTCTAGTCACTCCAATCCTCAGATTAAAGCACACGCGAAAATCAAATAAAACATAAAACTGTCCACATTTGCTCGAAAGACAAAGGCCAGACACGGAGCCTGGAATATTCCGGCATATCTTCTAAAACGAAAATATTCTGGGTAAAACATTTCAACCAATAAAGACGCAGTCCCGTGGCTCGAACGTATCTTGCAGAAAGTGCACGACGGGCACGCGGCATTCCGTGCGGCACTGCTTGGAACGTGCAAATCAAACGCTTCCTCTAACGCGTAGTATTTGGTTCTAATCCGTAGCAAAGCTGAGAGACGGGGATACCGTCAATGAGCGACCGAAAAGAGGGAGAATAGGGGTCAAAGTCAAACGGTAACGAAGCTCGTCTCAGTTGTCACGACTTCGCTGTGCCAGTTTAGCCGCGTCGATCAGCTGCACTCGACCGCTCCTACCGATTATCCCGACAACTCTTTCGACGCCGCAACAGGTATTTTCGATAGCGATATCAAAAGGCTTCCAGCCGGCGAGCTCGCGCGTACCTGTGCTCGACGCGGCGCGAACATCGTTCTTCGCTTTGACGCGGTTCGACGTCGGTCGCGTTTACTTGCGAATTCGCGAATCATTACCATCCCTCATTCGAACGATTTTCTTCCCCTTTCTTTATGTTCGAGAATTCATTGGCACGCTCGTGGGAATTGGTCGAATTGAATTGTAGGTGAAATATGGAAGGTGCTCTCGCGGTGTCTCGAACTAGCATCGGACGCAGACCTCTATTTAACCCTATCTGCGATTCACCCCTCGGCTTGCAAGACTCACAGAGACGTTGAAAATTTTGGATAGTTCCACGAAGATACGCGTACGCATGTTTTATTACTATTCTTTATATTATGATAGAATTTTGTAGTCGCAATTGATCGATTGGAAAACTACCGACGACGATATCGGGAAGGATCGACGCGTTTTCGTCGCTGACGACGCGCTGTCTTCTCGAAAACTTCGCGACCTCGTCACCTCAGCTGCTTAACATGCAAATGTTAATAAATCACGCATTAAGTTTGCGCAATATTCTGCATTATTCCGTGCATATACCCGAAGCACAGTAATAGGAGGCGGCTATTTAATTGAGACGATTACATTATTGATAACGTTACTCTCATTCCGCTCTTCGATCGTCATGAATTTGATACAATCAGCAAACCCCTCATTTTAAAACGAGCACACAGTGAATTCAATGATAAGCCATGAGAGGAAGCAACTTCAGTATCGTTAAATATTGAGTAATACTCATCATAAATACTGTGTGTTTGAGGATTGCTTAACAATGCGCTGTTATTTTGTTCAAAGACAATTTTCGGAATCTAGATTGGTTTTGTACATATAGATATACATGTATAGTACAGTGTCTTCGCTGTTTTAGACCTTCGTTGAAAGTAAGAAACTGATCCCAAAAGTTAAGAAAAACGTAGAACGAACCTAATTGAACAGCATAATATCCGGAACTCGTTTTCGAGAGCTCTGAGAAGCTTGCTAGTCTAGAATGTTAACAAACAAGTAAACAACACAATCTTCTCCTCTTCGCTGAAAGCTACCCCGGAAACTGAGAAAACTACCCCAAGTGTCAAGGTAAAGGAAAACATTGGTTTGGAAGTAAAACCGCGACATGATTCCGGTACATTCAGACCTTTCCCCCACAGTTCCAATTAAATTCAATTCCATCAGCATGCATTGGACACAGAGGAAATGAAACTGATTAGCGAAGAATCGACGGTAGAAATTGTATACGTGTAAAAACAATGGAGAAACGAATGCCTCGATAAAATAGCAAAAAGTGTTACAATGTTACTGCCCCAACACTTTCTCCCTGTCAAATGTCTTCATAGCTAGAAAATTGCGATGGAAAGGAAGTCAGTGAGTCACTTTTTACGTTTGGGAGGTAAGAAACGGAACGGTTTGCAATTACTTTCTTGCGCTGCAATTCGCTGGGAATACTTTAGATATTGTTTATTTCACCTGCACCAGCGGCTCGATCGTTTACATTTCAAATTGAATACCTTGCGCACAAATTATTTATTGAAATGAAATAATTGTCATCTGAATCGGGAGAGAATCGTCGATTTTTACACACCCTTAATCGAACATCGGGAAAGACGAACGAATTATATTATCAGATGTTTTTTTTCTTTGCTCGTTATATTTTGTTTCGGTTTCGTTCGCACAGCCTTTCTCAATTACCAATCTGCACGTCGATTCTAAAAACATATTACCCTGCCTTGGGGTTCTTTGAACAAATGAATCGTTGGCAACTTCGCAGAGTCAAATATATTCGACCGAGCTTTAGCAGACGGCGAACCGCGTTCCTTGCATCGCATACTCTAAAAGCCATTTGCACGCACAACAATAGCATCGAAAGCACATTGCTCCACTTTAAGCCATATATCGTTAGCCGTCTCGAATTGTTTCACGAAAGTAGCACTCGATCGTTGAAATTCTAAGGTACGTCAGTGGCAGGACAAAATTGTACAAAAAATATAATTTCTAGCCTTGAGATACTCTGAGACCGACCATTAATCTACTAAGGGGACATTAGTGCCTGAAAATTGTTGGTGCCTTTTTTTTCTTTTTCTTTTTCTCGCAAAATTAAAGTGACGGGAAGGAATGGTGTCATCATAATTTCCGCCATTTGTGCGACAGTTATCGCATTACGTTAGATTTCTTGATGCGCTACGCAAACTAAAAATAGAGTAGGTACGCTTCTTGCGGTCTTAGTGCCGTCGAAACGACGAGATGCGCGACAGTGCTTTTTCTACATTCGTCGTGGCCGCTCTTTATTCGCCCATTATCAACGAAATTATTCACGCCGAGAGAGAGAGTTAGGAACGATCCATCACAGGAGCGGCAGATTTTTCATTACACCGCCAATTCCAAAGGTATTTCTCGCCACTCAAATAAACACAGCCTTTGGCAAGCTTGCCAGTTAAAAATGTGAGCTTCGAAGTTCACACGAAATCGAAAGAAATTGAACACGTTCCCCTGGTTGACGTTACAGATTCAACGCGTTTCGCCGGTAATAATAGAGAGCTGAAATAATGCCACCCGGCAGATCAATATTTATGAGGGAAGTGTGATCAAATACAATAGGAAGTAGCGTAACTGATTATAGTATGAAGAACGCCCGTCCGTCGTCTCGAAACCATTAGAATAGATAGATCAACAATGTATCGTAAAAGTCAAGGCGGATAATCCAAACTCCGATCACCGATATCAAAGAATTTTCCAAGGGTGGACGAGGTAAAAAGAGGTAAAAAGAAAAATGAAAAATGAACGTGCCTCCGTACGTTTCAGAAAACATGCAAGCCAAGATGATATCGATTAATCGAGACTCATCGGTCATTTTGCATTATCATGTTTTCTTAGCCGTTCGTAGAGATCGAGATTGAATCCTCAAACACTTCCTGCTCCCGGCGATCGTTATTCTACTTGATATTCGTTTGCGTCTGACAAGATCGATCAAGCTTTCTCGTAAAACGATAACTCCCTCGCAAAAAACGCGGCTCTTAAATATCGCTTCAGCGAACAATTAGAAGGGGAATCATCGTCGCGACACTAAAATTATAAACGCACCGCTATTTAAGCGCATCACCGACATGCAGTTCGGCTTTTAATCTCCCATGGTCGGCAGATATTATGCGCCAGAAACATTAAGATAACATTATTTATGATAATAGGACGGCGCTACTCCTTTTACCAATGTTATGATAATAATACATTTGTTTACAAGCTGGTAATATGAAAATTATGATGATACGGGAGCACGAAAAAGAACATAACGTATTACATCACTGTTTAAAAACTTGTGCCAGTAGACGCACTCGTTTATAATATTTTTCACCGATATGACATTCCTGCCGACTGTTATATTAATGCTTAAAAATCTTGGAAGAAAAGAAGACAAATATTAAGAGAGACTACAGATAACATTTGTGCGCTATTCGTAAAATATCTGAAATAACGTCTTCCATTTCTACCGCCGGCGTTGAATTTTCTTTTCTCCCGGAAAATGGTGCATGTACCGAGACCGATGATAATAATCGATCTACCGACGGGTGTGCAATTACGCAATTACGCAACGACGCATTATTGCGTTATGCAACAATAGTCGAACGGACGGTGAAAAATTTTCCCGGAATAATAAACGCGTCCACGTGATAGATGAAACTACGGGAACCCGAGTTATCCAGTAATTTATTCGAATCCCTGGATCCGGCACTCGTCCCACTCGCGTGCAAAAACGTGCGTTCAAGATGCGCCGCGGAAGTCATTGCAGATAATACCGGACTAACGTTGCAAACAACTAGTCACGAACGTTTTGCATTCGAAAACGCCAGACGACGATCATGGCGAGCGATTTTCGAACGTGAAAATTGCGACGCTCTCGACTTCTCACGTATAATGGAGTCGCGACGTCGTCGACGAGGAAAACTCGATTGCGATGTGCCAGCGAAGGTGTTGACCCTTCCTCTACGGCACGATTGAAATGGAAAATATTCGCGGCACAGAAAGTCGGTAGAGTTTCTCGTTCGTGCGAAAGATATACATTTCGTTTGTCGACGGAAGAAATCCGAACAGGTGGTGGCAAAATTGGAGTCGGGCCTGAGCCGCGACAAGGGATTATTCATTCTCGAGGGAAGAAACTGTGTCGAACTTTCGAGGCAAACGGTAATTAAACGAAGACAGCCAAATATGATTGACAAACGGGAAATTGTGCAATTTTGATTATTAGCACGTCACTGTGCGTTCTTAGAAATGTTGGTTTATCTTCAATAATTCTGAGCCTTTCCCGTTTTTCTTGATAATACAAATTTTATCACAATGGAGCGGTGGCTAAGGATTTTTTGTTACTTTATCGTGGATGGCGGTGCACAGTTTGCGAAACTGATATGATATTTTACTGCTCCGAAACGATAATAGGAGCTGAAATCAATTAGCGCAACGTATACGGTACACGAAGTATCTGGTGTTTGATCAAGTGAACGTTAATTCTTGGTAAACTCCAATAAATTGAGCGTAATATAGAATGCCAGAGCGTGGAAATGTTATCATTGAAGATGTGAACAATAAGGAAGGATATCAGAGAGGCAAATATGATCAAAGGGGAGCGAAAAAGTAGACAAACTGTGCAGGGCAAACACCGCTGATTCAAAGTACAACAGGCAGTTAACTTAATATGAGGATTTTTCACCTTGAAAATTGAGAAAGAAGGGAAAATACCCTTAGATGCTAATAAAAAGCAAAATCGTCTTTTCGTTCTACTATTTTTTTAAACGCTGCCAATGCATCTGTATAACAACATTTTTATCCGTACGCTAAGAGCATTCTATGTTATGTTTCCAATACAGAAAATAAATAGTGCATTATTTTAATTCGTCAAACGAGAAAGAAGTGAAACAATAAAGCCGTCAGATGTAATGGACAATAATACTCAAAATAGCAATTCCAAAAGTCCTGAATCTATTGCCCGAATAATACCGGCAGCTGTATCGACAAACTGTTTAATTAACAGCTTAAGATATTCGCGATAACGTCAGATTTGTTTGCCCAATTCGAATTATACGCAAATATTGAAGTTCGTAATAGCTTGGAGGCACGCTCGGTTACTTGTATACATTCAGTATTCCATTGTTAAATCATGGACTATTAATTTCCATAGGCGCCTGCGAAGAACTAAAAATAAAAAATTACCTAGACGTTTCAATGTACCGTGTTTGAAGCTGATCGACAATTACAATGTTTAGTTCAAATCGGAAATCTACTTCTCGATCGTAAAATCGATAACTCGTTTCTCTTCACGCGTAGCGTATATAATATATATGCATCACTGAATGGATAATTAGCAATTACAAATGCATCGGGTCGTAAACTTTTCTTTATGTCACCGACACATCGAAACCTTTCATGAACACAAGAAATATTAGAATTTACTAATCGCGTGTCTGGAGAAGAAAAAAAAGAAAACGGATGGAAATGAAAATAGCCGCAAATGAAATACCAGAGGTATTTGGAAAATTGTACGACGCTCAATGCCCACCGTTTACTCGCCGCATAAATTAAGCAATGTGCCTTACAAAATTATAAAGTGATCGTTCACATGGAACATGCAAACGCAGACCAGTCGAACAAGTCGATGAATTATGAATCGTAACGAAGTAAAAATGATTGGCAAACAAAGTTGCTCGCAGAGTTTAAGGAATATTTGATGGAAGTTTTAAACGAACACGCGACACCGGGCGAATCGTTTTACAGCGACAGTGTATGATTATATATTGCCACAAATTGTTTATGCAGCCTTAAGCGACGAGGACGCCAAATGCGTCTCCGTCGGTTTCCATTGTTCTGCTTATGTCGTTAGAAACGCGAACGTTGCAATAAATAGTACGCAACGAAGCACGTGTGTCTTATGGTAATTCGATGATGCAAGATTTCTTTAAATTACCAGCACGCAGAATTACTTACGCATGCATCTCGATCTATCCCGATCGCATAACTCGAACTATAAACTGATTTCAAATTGGTATGCGGGCGAACCTGATTGACAAATTATTCTTCCGTGAAAGAAATATTAAACGTGACTCTGTAAATATTTCTTTCACGGAAGAATAATTTGTCAATCAGGTTCGCCCGCATACCAATTTGAAATCAGTTTATAGTTATATATATATATAGTTTATATATATATATCATAATTTTCTAACTTCGACCTTCTATGCAGACGTTTAGCTTTCATTCGATTAAAAAACCGTTGCGCTACTTTCAACGCTCTAATATCGTAAGACAAATAATAGACGTGGAGTACGATCTGCCGATAGCGCACGAGCAATCAGTAAATTGGGAACGATGAAAAATGAAAAAAAAAAGTTTAGCATTATACTGATAAGCGTTATCACCTATAAGCGATTGCCTTCGAACGACTGTCAAAGACCATTTTATATCCACGTCTGCGATACAAAACGTCACATTCGGACATGCCTGTGCGCGAACTAAACGATGCAAGTATTTGCATCATAAAGCAGTAAAAGAGTTTCATTCCGGTGAGCGCGACGTTCAACGTAAAGTTTCCTTCTGTTTGAAATCCGTTTGAAATTGAAGAATCGGGACGAAAACGCGTACGAGAGAAGTAAGTTGTTAAAGGGACGGCGTTGTTTGCAATTCACCGGGGTGGACGATGTTACGCGACAGATAAAATTATGCAATTTTAGAATAATTTGCGAGACGTAACAAGTGATCGACAAATAATACGACTAACGCGATGCGGTACTGCTTATAAATAGTTCGCGTACGACAATGGTATTCTGTGTAACGTGCTCGCGATACGACATGATAAGTCGACCGATTATAAAGTCGTTTACGAAGGCTTTACTTGGAACCGTGCAAGAATAACGAAATAATTGCAACTGTAATTGTATTCAATTAGAATACCCCCGCGGTATATAACGTATCGTCGCTGTCGCGAAATTCATTTGGAAACGATAAACAATCGCGGAAGGTAAAATAATAAAAGCAATACTAACGCCCCCGCATTGAACGGACCCTAATCATTACATTTTCGCCCACGGATTAAGTTCACGCAGTTCGTCGAGAACAAATCCCCGGGACGCCCCGTGCACCCGTAAGTTTCCAATAACGTAAAAGTGAACACCACGAAATACCTTTCCAGATAAATAATGCCACCGTCGATCGAGCAACTGCCGGTGCAGAAGTTGGACGGGCTACTTGCCCAAAGTCTCGGCAACGACTTCCAAATAAAGTACCTGGAATGGAAGCCGTTAACCGCCCCGGGTGAGAACTTCGGAAGCGTGATGCTGGCCATCACCGTCACCGTGGCCCGCGCCAACAACAAGACGGAGACGATGAATCTGGTCACGAAACTTCCACCGACGTCCTCCTATCTCCTGGACTTGTTCAACAGTCCAGTTACGTTCAAGAAGGAGCTACGATTCTACAGTTCAATGGCGACGGAGTTTCTGAACCTTCAGCTGGAGTGCGGTATAAACGAGAAAGACCTGTGCGTCGTCGCGCCCACGTTTGTCGGTGGCCGACTGGGCCTGAAAGTGCCGGAGGAATTCGACGAACAGGCGTCCATTGTTTTGGAGAACCTGAAGTACAGTGGCTACGGAACGGAAGATCGTATATTCGGGCTGGATAAAAAGCACACAATGTTCGCCGTCGAAGGGCTGGCCAAGCTGCACGGCCTTGCCATCGCGCTGAAGATGAAGAAGCCCGACGTGTACAAGAGAGTGGCGCCAGACGTCCTGCATGAAGTTCTGAGCGAGATGACAGAGAAGTGTGTGATGGACATGCTTCGAAAGGGCCACTCGGACGTGCAGGACATAGCGGAGGTTAAGCCGTACTTGGAACGTGTTAACAGGACCGTGGAGCACTGTATTCAGGCGGGCAAGAATCTCGAGGAGCCGGAAGAGCCATGGGGTACGCTGGTCCACAACGATTTCTGGGTGAACAATATGATGTTCCGACACGACGAACATGGCGAACTGGTCGATATGAAGATCGTCGACTTTCAGTTGTGCGTGTACGATTACGGGGCGAAAGATCTGATCTTCTTCCTCGTGTCGAGCGCGAACAAAGATATCCTGGACAACGAACTGGACGAAATGATTGATCTGTATTACCATTGTTTCGTGAAATTCCTGGACGCGCTCGGGGTGAACACCGAGAAATTCTCTAAGGAGAGGTTCGATGAAATCGTGAACTACTGCGCGCCCATTAAGTTCAATCAATGCATCATGATGGCCCAAGTGATTCAATCGCCTAGGGGTAGTGCTCCAGAGATGAAAGACGTGAAGGGAACCGAGATCTTCATGAAGGATGGCAGCGACAGCGTGTATAAACAAAAATTGCAACACATTGTGACTCTGTTCGATAGAAGGGGATGGCTACACAAATAGATATCACGACCTGTTTTTATAATCGCCGGACAATCCTGTTTGCAGATCGAGGAGTATTTTTATACGTGATATTATTATAGTACAAAATTTGTAATAGGCGACGACTGTTAAAATTTGTATATTGTTTATAGACAGAACTGTGGATAGGATAAATCGTTAACGTAGATGCGTATGGATGAGGCGAGTGTCGCCCGAGAAAAGATAATCTCGAAGGGACACCAAATATGCTCTGAACGTTTTGCAAGCTTTAAGTATTTGAATTAGCCTTTAGACAAACACTTGTTCCGTTATGTTAAACCGGTATGCACTTTCGCACTCGCACCATGTTACTCTGCACGCGTACCTGTTTTGCGAAATAAAAAGTCTATTTTATTACATGAACATCGTCAACGATATTATGTAAAAAAAAAAGTTGAACGCGGGTCCGAAGTTATAATACCGGTTACTCTCGTTACAATTATATTAGAAGTACTGCGGTCGACTGAAATAGAGAATCGCCACGGTAGTGTCTTATTTTGTCCTGCCTCGAGTTGGAACCCGATAACGGCACGTATTTTATGTAACGCGACATTGAGGCGACTCCGTTCCAACTATTCTTCGTTCCCGGTTAATTAAGTTACCCGTGTTGCAACGACAAGTCGGTCGATTGCGGCGTGTTTCCAGTTTCCATGTTGCACGAAAATTACACGAAAATTTGTGCCGCTGTGAAAGAGTAAGAGTCCTGTTCTAAACTACACAATCAACGCGCGGACGCAAATATTAATTTGCACGCACGTGTTTCAGTTTGATCTAAGGCTGCAAAGTTATTTGAACAGATAATTCTGTAACGATTTAAGAAGAATACTACTCACTTCCAGCAGATCCGCTACCGTGTCGGGTAAGTTGAACTCCCTGACGACGCGAAGTCTCACTTGTCTGTTAATTTCGTGCCGCGACGACAGTGGCAAACTGATGGCTCTCTGGCAACTCGGAGACTGTCTCAGCTTTTGTTCTCGCTTCATCATAGCTGCTAGGGTCGCGGAATCTGGAACTTAAATGGAGCGCATGCCAAAACGGTCTCCTCTTTTTTGGGGGGGGGGGGGAAGCAAATATAACCGGGTATCAAACGAGATGACAATAAAACTGTAAGGGGAGTGTAAGATAAGAGGAAGCAGCGACAAACAAATACCTGGAAACGCTGCAGCGAGAACATCAACGCCGGCTGTACCCATTGGTCTTGGTTTTTCATCAACCATGTACAAGGCATCGGGAATATCGGCCACGTAGCGCGGCCTTCGCAATCTGACTAAATCTGCTTCTTGGACCATTTGTTCCTCGACTAAAGACTGCAAAAGATTAAACAAAGATGGTATCGATATACTGGAGTATATGCCAACATACGGGAACCAATGTTGAATGGAATAGAACAGCTGTTGAAATATACAAGGGGTGCGCAGAATTTCGATATTTACCGGCAATATTATCGAACGCGCGAGAAAGTAGTAGAATTGATATTATTCGGTGATCGTCTTAAAGAAATCACGTGAAAGAAAAGATGCCAGCATGTATTACGGAAACCGTGTCTCAGTGAACGACCGACTACATTTATTAACCTGTGAATTCCGAACGACAAGATAGTAACTGATCTTGAACAACTCGAACGAGTTTGCCTGACAATTGGCTGGAGAAAAGCAAAGTTACCAACGAGAGAATTTCATTTATTTGAATCGCACGAGTACCTTTATTTCCTCGTAATAAGGCATGAACAGGCGTGGTCTCACGAAAAATCCATTCTTCTTCCCTCCCCTTATCCAAGCGTTCATCCGCAAATTTTCCCTCTCGTCCCCGATCATATGACTCGGCGGAGTCGAAACTAATCCTCTTCGAATAGCCTGGACGCGCACAGAAATTTGATTACGCCACGTGCGAGTACAAATTATATCAATCGATATTAATATTATTTCTTCGTTGATTTTACCTGAGCCAACGCTTCGCTGTTAGGTGGCAATATATGATCCATTCGGACGAGGGGCAAAAGTTCGCTAAGTATCTCTCGCAGCTCTATGTCGCTTAGATCCCTTTTTTTCAAGCCCTTCCTGGTCACAGAGTGCACCGTATGGCTGAGCAAATTCGGTTCACGATCCTCCATACGGCGAACCAATTCTTGTTCGCCCCACTTGAGTACCGCCTGCAGTATTTCAAGTTCGCTCGCTTGCAAGAAGTGGCTCTGTAGAACGTTCGCTAGATGCGTGTAGTCCAATTGATGGAGTATGGACGAAGAAGCGACCGGCTGGAATTCTTCCCTAAGATAGTGCAACGCTTGCCTGTGAACCCACGCGGATCCGTGAGGTTGACTGCCCCATCTGTGAAACGAATAATAATCAATAGTAACATGGAGATCGCAGGTCTCGGTTTGGAACGTGTTTCTAGGGAGTGAGAAGTCCGTGTGAATGATACAAATTTATGCAATATACTTTATGAGAAAAACGTACTTCAAAACGGTTGGAAGCGACTCCAACGTAAGGTATTCCAAAATAAGATCCTCGCAACCCTGTGACAGTATGTCTAGCTCCAGAAACCGGCCGATTTGGTACAATTCCATTGCTTCTTCTAAGGGACTTGGTCGAACGCGTCCAGTATGCGTGAGAGCCTGTACCTAAGGACAAACGGATACGAAACGAAGACATGGTAATTGATCATTCTGAGATCACCAGCAGAATCTGTTCTAATAATAAACATATCAAAAAAGCATCGTGCAAGGACAGAACAATTGAAACATTAAATCCTGCCTTGATATTCTGGCAATTTTAAAAAAGTATCGTATAAAATTTATGGAAATTGGTTTAATTACCTCCCCAAGACTACCAGCGCTGTTCCCGCAACCATTACCTCTCATAATTAACGATAAATCAACGGCATCTAAATACACTGCATGTAATAATACTCTGGCGTATCGTTTCGGTATTACACTCTCGTCCAAAACTATTCTAGTAGGTATATGAAGCGCCCTTTCTGTGTGATCTTCCCCAGATCTAGTCCGCCTTTGTATTAAATTCCTGAAGAACGGGGATCTCGCAGAAAGTATCGCTTTATGACATGGCAGTTCTAACTTTTGCCGGAATCCGTATTCTGAACTTCCACTATCTGGTCTCTGGTAATCACTGTCCGACGTGAACACTAACGCCGCGTCCGCGTAATCACCAGTGTCCAACAGGTATCTGAGATCGTGTTCCAACGGGTTCGGTGTGCCGAATTCCTCGCTCAGTCGTCGCAAGAGATTCGCCTCAAGTGCCGCATCGTGTGGACAAATATCACCAGTGTAGAGATAGCGAAGCAGCGCAGAAAAAATTTGTACTTCGAGATTCGGTGTTCTCAGCTCCAAGCATATCCTAGCACCGTATCCTGAAAATCGGTATAAATCGGTTAAAAAAAAAACTTTATTCAACCTCGAACTATAGCACTACAAATCTGGATAGAGTTACGCGAAAATTCAATGTACAGTGATATTCGCTCTAAAAGTTTCAATTTAGAAAAATACTTCATCAGCGTCGACCAGAATACAATGGTGACTAAAGTGCAAGAGGGAAGGGGCAAAAATCTCTATATACCCGGGCATCCAGCCAGCAAATCCCTAAAGTAAGGGCAACGTGCCGACAGAAGGGCTCTGTGAACGGGGAAGCAAGCTCCCCGATAGACGAGGTCCACGTCCGAGCAATGTTTGTAGTCGTACAGCATCGACAAATCTTGTTTGTACGTGGCGGCCGGTGGTCTGGCCAATTCTGCCTGAACATGAAGGTCCTTTAAAGCAGCCAACGCTTCGTATTCCTCCAAGAGCGCCGTGGCCTCCAGGTGACTCCATGCTGAGACCAAGTCACGGATTATCCTCCCATGGTCGCAGGCCTTCGAAGAGCGGCGTCTTCGGATGAATTTTTTACGCAGCGTCGCAAACCCCGTCATTTTCTTCTTCTTTTCCCTGCAACGAGAACGAAGGGCAAACGTACAAGTTTATCCACATGGTAAGTGGCCCCTCTAAGGTATGCAGAGGTGTGCATCAGGGAAATGAATTTTCTTTAAATACCTGATAGCAATGCCATGTTGATCAGGAGGATTGCCAGAGGATGAAAGTCTAGCTGCTTGGACCGAATCTCCACCTACACTGGTGATGCTTGACGATGCAGAAGCACCCATTCTATGTATCATATAGGAAGCATCTCCGCGCCGTCTCTTCACGAACCAGCAATCCTTTTTATCGGAATTATCAACCTCCTTTGGGCGTCTACGTTGCAATACACACGGCGTCAAAATTCGGAATACATTCATTGCTCACCCAGACAACAGCCTGAAATCATTGTGGAGCTTTTATACGATAGCGCACCTTGCTAGTCACGCGGATGCGTTTATCTAGCTATGTTTATCTTCGCTATGATTGAACTTCACGTAGATATCAAGCATTGATCAAACATGTAATCGTACAATTCTGTTATTGATAAAAAAAAGAAATGCAACGCGTGAAAGAAAAGATATTATCGATTTAGCAACAAACACGTATTAATTTAAAGGTACTCTTCTGTTGTGCATAATCGTCGCTACGTATGTATACCGTAAATTTATTTATAAATTAATTAATGTTCATTATTTTAGAGCAACAAGTTTCACCGTGCGTAAGTATAGCTTCTATTTATAACTATCTTCGAATATTCATTTATTTCGCGTTTCTCAATTGTACTGTACAGTGTGTTGCTCCAATTTTCGCCTGTTGAAAAGCTGAACTCTATACGAGTCGAAACGATTCGCATAAAAATAACGAAAGTTACCGATCGTATCTTAAAACTTTCACTTTTGTTAGCCAACATACGATATTTACCTAGAAAGTGCACTGCATTGAATTCGGAAGCGCCTTTTAAATGGATACACTCAATTGCTCGAAACTTTTTTCACCCATTTCCGACGAAATTATCGATGCTTGAAAGGAACAAATTTTTGGAAGTCATCAGATGTTGGAATGACATAAAATCACACGATGATCTTACAGGGATAACATTGTCTGATTAAGCTGTTCTGGTAGTTCAGATCTTTATTCTTCTTTCTTTATAAACTGTTTCATCGCCTGGTCTATACAGAAGCTTGATTGGTACGAGCACTAATCTCTAATGAAAGGTAACTGATTGCAAGCAAGTGCAATGAAACGAATACTTTGGCTCAGTAGCAGAAAAGTGATAACACAGATGTATTCGTGACCAGTACGGACTGGGTTTTTACTATTTAGTGTCGCAAGTGCACTGGTGCAGCTGCAATCTTTATCTGAACATTTTACATCATTAATATAACTGCCCTATGCAATTGGCATGACTTTTGTACGGGGTGTAATGGAATATAGATAGTCTTTGACAAAAGCTATTAATTATCTTATACATATTTAAGAAATGCAATGCTAAAGGTTTGTGCTTGAAAACATGACAAAAATGTTGGATGAATTTACTAAAACTGTATTACATTTGCTATATTTTGGAGATATAACACTGGTACCAAGGAAATATTATGCCCCTGTTTAACTTTTTCCTCCAGAAATGTTGAAGAATTAATTGAATGCGGTTGGAACGTCCAGAATGATCTCATCGCAGCGTTAATAAATATCTAGACGACCTTTAGTATCCAATCAATTGTGTAAAATGTAAAATACAATGTGGTAAGCAAAACTTAATACTATCAAGAGAGCCAAATGGGTGGAAACTTTTCTATGACAAAAAGGGGAATAATTAGAAAACGAAGATATGAAAATATGTACTTAATTATAAACAACAAAACGAATAAAAATATTGTGCCAGGTGTTCAAGTAAATCTAATTCCAAAGGAATAGAGAAAAAGCAACAAGAAACGGTCGAAAAAATTAATATATTTGATAGATAAAAATTATAATACAACTTATCAACAAGAACAAATATAAATTGCAAATTTCTACCTACATACATAAGAACTCTGGTAAATTATAAAATATAATTACAAACCAAACGATAAACAATATCTACAACTACATAAATCGACTACGCATTTACACACATTATACAAAATATACTGCTCGCTGCACTGCGAAATAAAAACACGTCCAACTGGGAGCACAGTAAAATACAATTGCAGTAATTGTAAGTAGCACGATACAAACAAGCGGTAACACAGAATGCACTAAAATCCGCTGGTTCGACGAGAAAACAAGAGCACACTGCACGAAGTACATACGAGAAAAAAAGCCATAGTTATTCCGTTACAAAAAAAAAAAAAACAGCCCAAGTTTCTCCTAACAGCAACGCATCATCAATAGGTCAATAGTAGTCAGCTGAGCTATGATTGCGAGCGCGTTACGTGTTAACAATGCGTGTGACGTACGCGTAGCAAGTTCACTCACCTTCCGCGATTACGTGAAGACGAAAAAAGAGAACACACGTATATCTAATAACGTACAATGCAAGGTATACCGAGGCGTACAATAAAAAAAAAGAGATAGAAGAATTAAGGTACACAACCGATCGACACAAGAGAGCCCGTCGATCACGGTGATATACCTCGAGAAATTCCAGGAAGCAAGGAAAGTGTCTCGTTACCTGGATATCTCGGGTGCATGCGTTCCGTCCATTATTTCCAATCTCGCAGAACTTCTTTGAATTCAAAGTGGCACGAGTAATCATCACAAAGCGCGACGGCCATGTTTATGCTCGTCTCAACTTTAATCTGCATGTAAATAATGAAACTCTGGCCACTGGATCCTGAACGGCACGAAACTGCAGCTTTACATCTTCCGTAATTGAACCGGGATCTACAAGCTAGCTTCGAAACGACAAGAACGGGTATTTAAACCACGTTAAGTAAATACAGGCGTGCAGACGACGACGCATAATTGCGGGACACAGCGGACCGTCTGGTCGCACGAAAACAAAACCCCGACGGTAGTAGTAGTAGACATGCTAAACTGCAGGCGGATACGACGATAAGCGAGGAACGAGAATAACGCGGGCCGTTAAAAATAGCGTGTGAAATAGTTTTGTTTACGTTCACGACGCTTTCACAGATAACAGTATCATCATTTTAAGGCATACACACAGCGAAGGAATTCTTCTGACACGAAGAGATTTATATTCCGTCTGATCATGCGCGAAATACGCACAAACTCCGCGGATCGAGTGTATTTCGTAATGTACTCCGTGGAGTTCGAATACCGTAGAGGTTAGGTTTGCTAATCGTTTAATTGGCCAAATAATTACTTCGGTATTAATGACAACTGACGCGTACGTTTCTGTTTAAATGAACTTATTTCTCGAGATCGAAACGATCGCTACCGAACTGTTATCCAGCGTTTCCATGGAACTAATGAATTCTTTACCCTAAAGGTGGAGCCACAATGACGGTATACAACAGCGCCATCTACGGAGAAAGATCGTATTGAAACATATGCATATCTGTTTCAAGCACGAAAGAATGGATCGACGAAGCGGGCCAGAGGTGGATCTCGATTGAATCGTGTACGGTTTCGCGTGTGAAAAAAGCGGGAGAGAAAGTGAGTGGGTTCGAAGTGTCGTGCTGGTCAGTTACTTCAGACCTGAGTGTCGAACCCAAATCTCAATTTTTGGGTGTGCACGTCTGTGAACGTAGAAATAATACCGTCTATAATAAGATGCAGTAAGTATCTCAAGATGTTTTTCATTGAATCATCGCAAGTACTGTGTCTGACGTACGATGTTTGTTTTTCTTATCTGTCACGTAGCCGTCACTATCAATTTTACGACACCCGTTATTTTGACATTAGGATCTTTTAACTCGGCAGTTATCGATTTTGGCAGTCGCAATTATTAAACTACGAGCCACAAATGCATTCCAAGCCGTGTGTCACGAACACTTATGTTCGCGCACACTTTTGTTTTTGTTTTCAATGTGTGCCGCGCGATGGTACGTGCGTGCATGTGTATATGCATGCAGTTGGTAAAGTGTAATGCGATCCATCGATTTGGCGCGCTCGAATATTTTACAAGTCGTCGTCCTTCTATAAATGCATTTCAACCTTGAAATCTGTATGAATCTGGATTAAAACGGGAACAGGAAGTGTTTACGGAAAAAAATTCGTTCGACGTCGCAATTGTAATGCGATTATAGGTGGATTTCTTAATGAATATATTGTTTATGTAAGTGATTTTAGTTTGCTTCACGCAGAAGGTGAATGTAACGTATATATTATAAAAAATATATATATATATACAATACGTATAGTCGATTTTCGAAACATCGATCTCTCTGTGATGATTCAATATTGTGTACAATTGAATAGCTAATGTGGTTTTGAATAATAATGTTTATTGCAAAATTGCAATGCTTGGAATGAAAGAACGGTATCCCCGGAATTTTAAACATCAAATATATAACAAATAATAATTCTTTTTTATAACATTATTTTATAATACATTGTTGTATATGGATATTATTATAAATTGTCTTATTTGCAAAATACTTCAATTTAATATACATATTGATTAGTACATATTGTTCTATATGGTACAAGATGTTATACACATGACTGAATATATATTTCGGTATGATGCAACATTATGATGCAAGTTACATTTAATGGATTGGTATCGAACTAGATTGCATTTAGGATTGGTGACTAGAATAGCGGCCTAAGCGCTTAAATTGCTTTCATCTATATGCACAGTGATAGATTAAAATCAGTGTGGCAACGATTATCATTTTTCTTTTATTTGCAGACATGGAGTCATTCCTAGAACTATTTGATCCAAACAACAGCAACAGCGCACGGAAAGTGACTTGGAACGACTCAGAGAATGAGGGAAATGGATTGTCGGAGTGCGAGAATTCCAGTGTCGACAATGATCATGAAGAAAGACTACCACCTGAGCCAGAACAGGGTAACATAGAATATAAATTGAAATTAATAAATCCGTCTAGTCAACGATTCGAACACCTTGTAACCCAAATGAAGTGGAGGCTCAGAGAAGGCCACGGAGAAGCTATTTATCAAATTGGTACGAATTGTATTTATTGAATTTGGGAAAGTATCTAACAAATAATCCGCAATGCAGTATAATATCATATTTCTGTCTTTAATTACCAGGGGTGGAAGACAATGGAAAATTAGCAGGCTTAACAAGAGAGGACATGAAAGCATCGCTGAAAACTCTGAACGATATGGCCGCCAGATTAGGCGCAACGACGAGTACACTGCGCGAAAGGCTTGCCAATGCTAAAAATAAAGATACGTCCATGCACGGCAACAATAAAGAGGAAAGGCGTGTCGCTGAGGTATTAGTGAAAAAATTGAGAAAAGGGGACAGAGAGGATCAGGACACCGTTGTCGATCTGAGACTAGCTGTAACTGGCGCACAGGATGCTGGAAAGTCAACTCTCTTAGGTGAGAGGATTAGCAGAGGACATTTAAGGTAGAGAAATATACTTAGAGTTTACTCTGCTACATTTGTTGTTCGTTTCGTTCAGAACGTTTTAATCGAAACGTGAATGTTAATGCACTCCACAATATGTATAGGTGTATTAACTCAGGGCGAACTAGATAACGGTAGAGGGAGAGCGAGGCTGAACATGTTGCGACACCTTCACGAGATAAAAACAGGTAGAACGTCGTCGATATCGCATGAAATAATTGGCTTCGATAGCGAGGGTCACGTTTTGAATTACGCGGAAATGGCAACAGCAGAGGAGATATGCGAGCACGCGTCGAAAGTTGTTACATTCATAGATTTAGCTGGCCATCGCAAATATTTGAGAACGACGGTACTCGGTCTCACAGGTACAACACGTTGACACAACTTATCTGGACGGATTAGAACATTTGAACAACTTCGCGTAATGATTTATACGAAACGATTGCCTTTTTAGGATATTCACCTCACCACGTGATGCTAGTCGTAGCACCGCCTATGACTGAAGCGTCGCAGGAACACATGGCGCTGTGCCTCACTCTGGGCCTTCCATTTTTTATAGTCGTAAACAAAATCGATCTTGGTTATTGTAGTACAACCGAGACGATAATTCAGCTAGAGAATGCGATTAACGCGCAGGGATATTCCAAACAGTTAATGATATACAATAACGGTCAAATGTCGTGGAACTATGAATCAGACATGATACCGATTTTTAACGTGAGTTGCGTGACCGGAGAGGGCTTGGAAGAATTGACTAATTTCATTAAGAATTTATCGCCCCATGACGTGAATTCTACGGATTCGGATTCTGAATCGTGTCTATTTCAAATCGATGAGACATTCAGGTAACTCGTTGTAAAAAATGTATTCGCAATTTCTTCGTAATTATGCGTGCAAATTTAATCAGCAGCTTTTTGCTCCTTTCCTATAGGGTAGCAGGTTTGAACGAACCTGTTTTGGGAGGATTGCTTGTGAAAGGAGCGATCGCTCCTGGAACTCGATTACTTGTAGGACCTTTACCAGACGGCGAATTCAATCCGGTCAAGGTTGTTAGTTTGCACCGAAACAAAACTCCCTGTTGCTTAGTTAGAGCCTCGCAGAGCGCTAGTCTAACATTGGCACCGTCGACGAATCGAAGCCCCCCTTTGCCTCACCTACGACCTGGAATGGTGTTGGTGTCTCTGTGGGACCAGCCGCATGCGACACTTTTCTTTCAAGTACGCTTAGTACATACTCAAGTATATGGGGGCAACGTTTCACTAAAACAGTAATTAAAAGTTTGCATATTTCTATTTTTTAGGCAACTGTGCTGATTGTATACCACGCGACTGCAATATTTTCTGGTTTTCAAACGACCGTACATGTGGGGAACGTAAGGCAGACATGTATTATTAAGGGAATAATGGACGCGAAGAACGGAGGATTGCAAACAAACGACACAGCATCCGTGTTGTTCAGGTTTGTTAATCACCCAGAATATCTGCACGTTGGAATGCAGATACTGTTACGAGAGGGTCGAACCAAAGGAATTGGTAAAATAACGCAGATATTTCCGCTGCTAGATCAACAAACAAGTATAAAGTAAATCAAACAAAGTTGAACGCGTAAAAAGTATTATTAAATACTATAAAAATGTTTGAGGTCAAAAAGAAATTTAATTACTTCAGCGATAGATGTAACTGTGTCGTGCGTCTAGCATAAGTATCTTCGAATTAATGGTAACAGTTTATGACAGATGAAGGAGCAGCCTTTTTTTGGTTTTCGAAGTAGGTTTCTTCTTTTTAATTGGATTTAGTGTATATACAAACACACTTATAGAGGTTTCGTTTGTTTGTTTTTGAACGTTTGTTTCTGCTGGGAAGCAGATAGTGATTTGTTGAGGATAGAAGCGCTACAAAGTAGATAGTAGATATTTTTGCTTCAGAGGCGCGTAATAAAGTAAATTCTACTTTAATAGGAAAAAAGTGTTCGACCTTATGTGTACATCTGTTTCATGGCGATGTTTATAGGAACACTTACAGCTGTCCTTATTTCGTGAAACGAAATGAAAGCTTGTTTTAACTATTTGACGTCATCTTTTTGCGCGTGACGGTCTAGTTACAAAATTAATCACGAGAACCAATCATTATAATAATGTACTGGATCTCTATAAAAAAATGTCTCTTTACTACGAAGCTACTTGTTCCGCTAATTAAAAAGTAATCAACAGATTCGGAGTATTTATACTTAAATAACACAGAATAAATATTTTTGCAATTCGATCACTACTATCATAAAATGATACATATCGAATGCAATATCGTTTTTAGTTGGAAAGATCTCAGTGTGAAATATATGTAACTGCTTAAAGCGATTGCTGTATGAAACATTATACAGCCGTTCGAATAAAAATTTTCAGTTCTGTTAAATCTCAGATAGAACGGTGTACTATAAAATGTAAAATAACGTGAATAAAAAAAACAGAAGATTTCTATATCTATCCAAGGTGAATTTCATTCTGTATTATGAAAAGAAAACTCTAAAAATAACGACACGGTTTTCTTTCACGTTTGAAAACATTCTTGGTATACGTGTAGTCCAATCGCAATAATCGTTCTTCTTCGTTCGAGAAAATGTAGGGCAGTGAAAGTGATACCGGATAAAACGAAGTCGTACACAGTATAGAGGTAGTACCGCGACAATCAATACACCATTTACAATTAAAAAAAAAAGAAAAAAACACATTTATTCATTAGGATTACATAAAATTGTTCAATAACTTAAGACGACACTACTAAATTGCAATGCAACGTAACGCTGAATTGCACTTGGAGTAATATACATACAGCCGCGTTAAGTTTCGCAAAAATACTGCTTCGTTAGGAATACAAACGGAAATCTAGAAATCGTTGTAGCTTGACTATTTTCATAGTTACGCGTAAAGTTCAAGCCTACGAAGAAGCCGAGGAAAACGTTATAAATAAATCGGATGCGTAAGCATTTTGTATCGACCTCTCGTCGCGTGCAAGAGAGGAAAAGGGCGTCCTTCGACCAAGCTAGTTTTATGCTCGTGTATCGCACGAATCGCGTTTATTCATTCGTAAACATCAATCGCCTACATCAAATCGGCAGGAAAGAAAAGCGCGAGCGCGATTGAAAGTTCAACGAAAAGCTGTGGCAAATATATCGATTAAAAGGGTCCTCAAACGCTTAATAGTACGGCGAAAATAAATATTGTCGAACGGTAGTTTTGTCTCAGACAATTAGGAGCAATCTCTTTAGCTTCTTCTTTATATTCAACGGCGGCTAATTAAGTAAGAATATGTGCGACCATTATATTAAGTTCCACTATGAAAGAGGACCAAACAGATGAGGAATATCTATCGCTTCGTGAATTAGTCTCGCCAATTTGTCATACGTTGTCAGTTCATTAATACATCGAGCCTGGTCCACGCAACTGGTCCAAGTCGTATCCCCCTTTTTCTTCATTCCAATTAAAACTGTACCTCTGTCTCGAAAGGAACTATCTTCCTGTAATGGAAGTACAACGATGCATGTGCCAGTTGAATATGTTTCTTTACGTGACACGATTACTTTGGTCACTTTGTGTGATAAGCTGACAAGATGATCGAGAAGTAAATATTTTGCGAGTGATTTAATTAACATAGTCCTATTCGTTTATTCTATCCGCCCGCAATGACAAAGAGAATTTATTCGAGGTAAAATAATCACACGATTTCGGCGCACAGATGCATCGTTCTACCCCTAAAGAAACCTACCACCCCTGGAGCCTTTCCCTTCTCAAAAAAAAGTCTTAACTTTCGTCTACGCTAAATGCAGGCACCCAAAAAGCCACCCGTATGACTCGTCGCAATTACGCGTCTCACATCGTGCAATATCCTCGCCCGTGCAACAATAATCCGAGGACCCACCAAAACAAGCGACTAATTCAACATTCAGCATTCTCCACCCTCAGCAGCTATTTCCATCGTCGCGCACTTAGCAACATCCTCGTTAAATCCCGCTGCGAATTACGTGGTAGGGTACTTAGGTGTAGGAGCGTTCAGCGTTCCCCAGAACAGGACCAGCCCCGTAGGGTCGTGTCTGATGAAGAAGTCGAACGGCCTGTTCGCTATCAATCTCTTTTGATTTCCATCGCGTTCCAAGACGACGCCGGTCACCGCCGCCGCCTCTGTGCCCTTCTCCGTAATGTCGATCTCCACTTTGTGAAGAACGTCAGAGGCGAACAGATGCGGATTCACCAAGTTCGCGCTGTTCCTCAGATTGTCCAATCCGTACGACGGGAAATTTTGTTCCCTGACAAACTCCAGGAAATTCTCGTTGATCGGCCTGCTTTGCCGTTTACTTCTGCTCTTCTCTTCCTTCTCTTCTCTCTGTGCCTCCTTTGCCCTCTCTTCGAAACGATACTTGTTCCCCTCCAAACTCACGATCTTCGGTATATCGCCGTTCGTCTCTCCACCTTCGTTCAACGTGTACGAATCTTTACCCTCGCTCTTCTGCGGCTGCCCATTGTGACCGCTGTCCCGACGACTTCGTGTCCGTTTGATGGAAAATCCGGTGGACCATTGTTCCACCGCGTAGCCGCGCACTTTGTCCTCGTACGCGAAGTAATTTCTGCGCACCATGTGACCGACCTTGTCGTCGTCGTTGCCGTCGCCGTCGATGCGGGTGAAGATGAGGACGTCCTGGTTGTTCGACTGCGAATTCGAAGGGATCGAGTTGGTCTTTCCTGGCCGACTGTCGCTCACTGTTTTCGGGTACACGGTTGTTGACTGGGTAATGAAATCTCTGTTGTTAATAGCGTTCGCTTGCGACATCAGGCTCAGATCGGCCGTGGCTGGATCGAAAAGAGAGTTCAAGCCGAGATTCGCCAAAGTGGATCTTAAGCTCAGGCTGCTGCTCAGCTTCATCTTCGGCAAGCCGATGATGCAGGTTTCGTTCTTCATGTTCCTGATCAGATCCTCGATTATGTTTACTGTTAAACGGTTGTTGAACTCGCGGAGGGCCTTTGCGCCTTTGGCTGTTGGGAGCAGGATGTACATCGACATCTGAAAAGATATTGGTGGATAAGTTGATTAGTGAAGATCTAGAATGGAACGTCGTTCTTGCTTGATTGATTATATTCATATTGTTTCCTCGCAGGGTCAATAATAATAATAATAATAATAATAATAATAATAATAAAACATATCAGGGCTTCTTTGAACTATTGTCTTTGCTAAATTATCCTTTATAATTAAAAAGGAGAGGGTACTGTTATAAATATCGATGTTTTTAGGAGACTGGTAAATCTTTTACGTACTTCCTGGCCCTTATACGGTAGACCTAGAGCCTTTACACCTAATTGTCTGTCCTCGTAGAAGGGGAACGTGCCCCCGTTGTACATCATATCGACGTCGATTGTCACGTCCGGCTCGATGAAGAATGGTTTTCTAAGCGGACAAACGGAATGAATGATAAGCAAACGACGTCACCGATCAAATAAATATTTTGATACCGGTTTTGAAGACACCACGTACCTTTTCGTAGCTCCGTCTATAAAGTGCTGGTTCCATTCACCCTTGAAGTACAACGCGGATAGAAGAATAGCGGTGGTGTCTGGCACGGGTACGTCGTCCAAAATACTCGTAATTTTGCCATTCGTTTTCTGCTTCACCCAAGCATTTATCATATCTTGGGCGACCTTTCCATTTCTGGCAAAGTCTACGTTGATCACCTCGTTTTCGTAGACGTTATTGCTCAACGATCTGAACTCCGGTAGAATCGGATACCCGTCCTGCGATCAAGTAATTCGATATATCCGTCAACTCGTCGCGTTCTTTATTTAAATCCGCAATTACCCTCTCGAAACGGAACATTACCTGCACATATGTCGCCGTGGCGAGATCCACGCGTGGCCCAGCTGATCCCTTTACCTTTTGCCTGAGCTGAGTCAACAGTATACCGAACATCTGATGAACGATTTCTGAATGTCGCGATATGTCCACGCCACTTTCGAGTCCAAGAACCTTGGACACCTCTTGGAAGGTTCTGCCAGCAGAACCCGCGAGAACTATCGCCAATGTCATGGCAAGACTGATCGGCGAGAATATTATGTTATTCTGTTCTTTAATCAGCGACGTGCTGCGAGTCTCGTAAATTTCTCGTTCCATGTCCAAGGCGAATTTTAATACGCCATTGACGATGATATTGTTCACCTGAAATTAATCGAAGCATCCTTCCGTTCATTTTTATTCCCATTAATGAAAGAGAAGAGAAGCAACACTCGACGGAAGATTCTCTCGCTGAATATTTTCTTGCAAGTAACACCGTTGCACTCCTTTGGAAACTAAACCTGCTCGTCGATTTGAATAAACGTGGACGGCCTACGTATGAACCGGGGCAAACAAAAAAGAAGAAAGAACGGTATGCAGTCAGAGTTGAATAATGGAGTCCCCTGCTTCCTATCGAACCTCCTCGATCCCTCTTATGCAACGCTCAGAATGGATAAGGTCGAATGGTGCGCTGAAATCGGTGCTCGATGCGTTTCCAAAGATTTCAATCCACTTAACTCGATGTTGCAACCGGGTCGCAGGCAAATAATACTTTCCGCGCGTTATGGTAAGTTAATTATTAATTCATTCGCCTTCGCGATAAACTTTTAGGACGCTGTCCTGAACACCTATTACGTCACCCTCTGTCTCCTCAGCTTCGCATTATGAATATGTCAAGTCTGTTTCACAACGTCCATTAAACTTAAACGATCCTGCTAATCTTCGTGATTTAGACTTCAATCAATCGTGCCGTTTTAACTGAACGTTACCGGTCCGCAGAAGCGTTTCTCCCACCCCTTTTCGATGCATTCACTTTTTACAATTTCATGCTTACATGATCGCTCCAATTCTGCAAGGCATTCTCCGTGACCCTCGTCGGCGTCGAACTTGGAATCGCCTGCTTCGACGGCCCGTTGGATGCTGCTGCGCCAAAAGAAGCTGCAGCAGGTGGAACTTGCGGTTTGCTGACCGTTTGCGGTTGAGAGTATGGCAGAGGCACGTTCCTGTTTGCAGTTGGTCTGAATTGGTTGTTCGTTGAATAGAAGTACGGACGTAGGGTCGAGGTCTTGAGCAGGTTGTAGTCGTCCGGATAGATCAGCTGGCCGTGGCAAACGGCCAGAAAGGTGAGGAGCATTAACGCAGCCGTCATTTCTGCAAGAAAAATTGCATGCGCTGCTAATTATGCTGGTATTACGACGTGAGCTGCCAATTGATGGTAATCGCTGCCGGGAATGTTACAGATAGATGCTTGAAAACTCTGCAAATAAGTTGCAAGCGAATGGCGCTGAAGTGTGAAGACAGAGAATTATTATGATTACAGGTAACAATTGTTACGTGGTATTTATCATTTCTATGCGACGAAAGTAGCAAACGAATTTTTTATACGAAATTGCTATTATTATTATGATTAATGGTTATCGTGACTGGATACAGTAATTGTTAAAAAGTTTGTTAACAGAAGAGCTGGGATTTCCTGTTACCATATCATTTGTGCACAGCTCATTTCAAACAAACGTTGTTGTGCTTTACTGCCTGTTATCAGAGGTTTCGCGTTTCCACGTAAAAACGGCTCTAAATTTACCCAAATATCGTTCCTCCTTCGAAAATCACGTGAGGAGATTAATGTTGGGAACTTACACTGCTTCGGAATTATCTGTGAACTTTTGCAAAACTTGGCGTATCAGCGTCGGTTGTATTTTGTACAAGTCTCAAATGCTCGTCCCACGAATTTTGCCTCCTTCGGGATGTCTCTCGTAGATAATATATTATCTATAAACTACCCTATAATCCAGCAACGAAGAACTCCTTTAATTCGAGAAACCGGTTTCTGCATTTTACCACTGTCAGTTTGTGGGATGAACACCCATTTCTCGATTACGTCGCTGTCAAATATAGACTGCTTATCTTCTTCTCTTTATTTTTGCAAAAAATACCGGATCCTACCTGGCGAGTGTCAGGCAGTTTTCCAATTTAATGGACCGGTAATTAAACGGATTACACATTTTCTTTTGGGTTCTATTTCAGTCCTTCTGTCTATGTTTTATTTATCCGAGAAAATGCATGCAGAAAAATTATTTTACTTGTTAACCATGTTAAACCATGTTTAACGTAAATAGAGCATCCTTGCCGAATTCGTGGACCCGTATCCGAGGAAACTAAGTACCAACACCCGCATTATAAATGTTAATTTCTCTCGGCACACATCCACAAACCTCGTTCAACGCTGAAATGTCTGTATTACCATTTTTTTGCGAGAGAAAGTATGTATATATACGCAAGCCAAACAAATCCTACGCAAATAGCCAGTATTTACATATTACATCTAATTGATGCTTCAGTATTGCTTTTAAAGAACGTGAAATTCTCTGTTCGCTGAAAAAGGAGCGGACAGATATAAACCGGAGCGAAAAGAGAAAAGCAAAAGGTTATTCTGTTAGACGAACGGATGCTGTCGATTAGGGAAGAACGCTGGTTGATAAAAAAAGAACGGCATGCGAGTTTCAGCATTGTTTTTTAATTAATCGTATTCCTGCGAGATACGCCGTGTCTCGTTTGCACGCATTATCATCCTCCCGTGAACACATGGCCGTGCAAATTTCCTACTTTGCATACATTATCGTTGTTTTCTATACGGGTAACTATCTCTGCACATTTCACAGTCGCGACCGACGCGAAGAACATAATTAGATCAGGATACGATACGGACGCGATGACGAGCAAAATTTTAATTTCCCTCAAACTTATTACCGGCGAGTATACGAAGTATACTCATACAACAGGTGTTGCTTTATGAATTTTCTATTGCCCACTTTTCTCAAGAATGATCTACCCGAGCAATTTCTTTTCGTTCTTAATCAAACAAAACTGTTATCTTCGCGGAAAAATTTCGCACTGATAACACCGTAGAAAACGTCGAATCAAAGAATGAAAGAATTCTTCAAAATTTTCTGAAGGAAGAGAGATTATACCGAATTCGTAGCAATCTTCCAACGACCTCTAAAAATCTTATAATTCATCCAAACGAAACGAGCCATCGATGCAAATAGTCAACGTTCCCAGTATAACTCCAGCATCTCCTAGACAGGAAAATAATTGCTACACGGCGATGCCACTAATTATTGCGATCGTTAAACCATTGTGAAAGAAACAGTACTAAGTTCGTTCCAGCCATTGTCCAGCCTCGCTGTCTCGCTTAACAAGAACGTCGACTCTTATTCTTCCTCTGTCGCGATAACAACAGATAACAAACGCTGCAATGAATTCTTGTTTTACACAACGAACGCTAAATATCAATTCGTGCACGAGACTTTGAAACTGGCCGAGACGCTTTGCTCGCGTCATTGACGATCGGAAGCGGTAATCTCGTGGAAGTATGCAAGCATCCAGCGGGAAAACCCATGTCGAATGTTATCCAGAGTCGACTGCAAGATGAATGAGAATGCGTAACCGATAGGCACATGTGTCCACTATTATATTAAATGCATCGAACGCAGAAGAGATCGTATAAACTGTATGTCGTGAAATCGTGTTAAACGAGCGGATCGATGGGAGTCGTTTCGCGTCGCTCGCGAAGATAAACCGGCTCCAATTAGCTCGTGGACCTTAATGGAACGGTTAAAAAAATTGGGGAATCAAGAAAAGAAGTACCATCAATGCAAGATAATGCTGTTCACCTTCATTCTCGTCTTCAATGATTAAAACGATAAATATGGATGCGTAAATTGGAAAAGTGATCGTAGCTCCATAAAGAGTGACAGAGAGTGTATCGTCGTAATTGAAATAACGAACAGATTCGAGTACAATGTTTCTAGATAATAATACCGCATCGTGGATGAAAATGCTGAATGATTATTATCGAGCGTCCCTGGTACATTGGTCTCTGGAGATAAAAATTATATATTCCTTTTTCCGAAGACAGGTGTCTATCTCAAAATTCCATCAATGGCAGGCTGCATATAAAATCGACATTCCACGCGGACTCAGCTTTCCAATCACGCTAACATTCAAGCACGATCTCTTTCTTTATTTTTCATATAATCACGGGAGGCTCGCGTCGGACCATTGCCAATAAGCATCCAACTGGTCTGTCGGGATTTCCTAAGAGTCGTGAGCTCGATGACCCTTCGCAATTACACGCCATCGTTACGCGGATCCGCGTGTATGTATTAACATTGTAAAGCATCATCGAAGGGGACCCCAGTTTGCTTCATGGCCGAAGAAAAGAAAAGGAACAAAAGACGTTGATTAATCGCTTCACTATCTTAATCGACCTACGTTTGCGATGATTATCACTGACGGCCGGCGAAAGGATGTGGCTTGATCTTGGATCTTGAATTCTTCTCTTTTTATCGCACGCGGATAAATATAAACGACGCTTTCGTTTTATTAACAGCGTTGACTACAGCGCGGTTAGGGAAATATATACTTGATGTTCATCGAAAGCGGTTGGTAATTTTAACTGATTAGTATTAACCCTTCGGGTTTAAAATGCATTTTTTCTTTCACGCTCGACGGTCATTTAAATGTCTAATTAACAATTGACCGCTGGAAAAATTGTTCAAAATAGAAGGACTATTTATATATGATTTCGAAGCAACTAATTGAAGGGTCCACATTTCCGTTTATAAATTACACTTTCATCCATGGACGTTTGTTCCTCTATTCAGCTCTACAGACAATGCACGATTATGTTTACACGAGAGGAAGCGATTTTACGGAGTAATCGTTCGGAAGCAACAAATAACCGTATCGAATCACACAAAGGTGCAGAAAGAAAATTATTACGGCTGTCGCCCTTGAATCGGCTTTTGTTCACGATCAAAATTACTACCTAGTGAGTCACAGTCGCTTTGCTACAGAAAATCGCGATCGTCCCGCGAGATAATCCTTCAGACGTCCGCCACTGGCGAAACTGGTTCTATGCCGAGATGTCGCAAACGTAGAATCGTCTCCGAGTTTTCGCCTCCACGTGCCAGAAAATTCAATCTACAGAACTCTACAGATCCTCGTCTCTTGCAAGGGACAAATTTTCTAAACCACCACCCCCCATCCCCCACCCAAACAGTTTCAGGGCTACAGACGTCCAAAAATTCCGCACATACTTTCATCTCCCACGCTACCAAGATCCTCCCCACCGAAACCGCCAAAATCGCCTACTCCAATCGATCCCACGAAGAAGAAAAATCTTCCACAAAAACAGACACCGAAACTCTCAACGCTCTCTTTACGCTCTCACCTCGCGTAAACCCTGACCTCCCTCAAGTGCCCCCTACCGATGCGCACACTTAGAGCGAACATCTCCATGTCTCTTACCTGTAACAGTCTCTTCCTTCCTCGAATGTCGCCTCTGAACGATATTTGTCTCTCTCTCTCCCTCTCTCTCTCTACGATTTATTCGGCGCGATAAGTTTCACTGGGATGTCGCGGATCGATCAACGATGGTTAAATCGACTTGTCTCACAGCATCGTCGGCGTGGACCATTAAGAACGAAGTGTCGTGCGTGAACGTCCTCGACGGCGGCGAAGACGGATTCGACGTGCGAATGGAACAACAGTCACGACTCGACTGAGTCACTCGGACCTCCGTTGTGCTCTGTTGTATTTACAGGATTTCACGCTGCCGCTTCCCCGTGCGACTCTCGTCCGGGTAGTCTACGAAGGCAGAGGCGTACAGGTCGCTACTAGGCTGCCTCGTGATCCAGATATCGGTAATCGGGCCGACCGTGAAAGGGGTGCTAATATTGAACCACGGGTTTTCCGCCCGTACATATGTACGTGCACACTTCGTCGTGGATCCACGTTTTTGTTTGGCGAAGTAAGGCCTGGATACCGGGAACAGATAGGACAGCTTCCTGGGAACAGATAGGTCAATGCTGGGATATGTGTTGCGCTTTTGGGTAAAAGAATGGGTTTTCCCAAGGGCTGCGAATCCTTATCGTAGAGGTTCGAGATTTAGATTTCCTTCTGTTTTTATTAGAATGTAAATAAGAAACGAGGGGTAGATTGATGTTCGATATTCAGTGGACCAGAGTATATTATTAATGTGTTTATATTAATTTTAGAATTTTCGTTGCAAATGTACCGTGGGAAAATATGGAGAATTTAGAGTGGTAAATTTAAGTAGCTAACGATAATAATTTGCTGTATCTGTAGTTTTTAAATCCTGCTGCGACTTAAGGATTTCAATCTGGAATTTCCACATGATCGTTTTTGGTGGCAAGGAACTTTGTCTAAGGAGGAACGTGTAAAAGAGTGGTCAATATGTTTTTTACAAAATTTGAAGCGATGAGAGAGGCTCGTAATATAGCAGAATTTCGAACCGTTATGGAAATTTGCTATCAATTATATTTGGAAGATTCACAGATGTGTCAAGTTTTTGGATATTTGTTTATTAACTGGGAACGTTAATTATTTCTGGGGAATAGAGTTCACTTGAACAGTAACACGATGGGGTAAGTGTAGATTAGAAACAGGGTTTTCCCCATGGAAATCCATGAGAGTTTAACAGCACAGTTCAATAACCTTACCTTACTTTGCCAATTTCTTACTAACTTTGAGAAATGAGACCATATGTAAAGTGCAAGTAAATTTTCCCCTTGAATCGTTCAATATTATGTCACGCTGAAAATTCATCGTTTGTAGGGCAGAGCTGGTCGATGAAAACCATAAACATTATAATTATAGCGAAATTTAAATTTAGATCGACGAGCCTTCGGCAACGCAGATCTGTATTTAAGTTCGTTAGACGTCGATCAATCCCACGGACCACACACCATTTGTTTTTATAGTTGACGCATCCCAAAAAGCGCAAGACGATCGTGAACGGGTTTTTCCAAGGGTAGTCTATCGGGGAAAGAATTATTTAATCGGAATCGAATTGATCATACACCTCTATATAGATTAATCATTGTCCAAAGGAATAAGTTCTCGAAGCATAGTTTCACGCCGCTGCAAATTGTTTCGATATCAATGGAATAGATGTTATCAGTGTCAACAATGACACACCTGTACCTGAATCAATGAACAGCTTTCTTGGGAGAACACACGTTTGTGGAATTTCGATCGGCACCATGATGAATAATGATTAATCAGAAACGAAAAACGTTTCGTCGATGACGTTTTTCCTTGGCAAAAGACGTTACACGCCCGCGTGAGTTATTTAATTAATAACACTTCAGTATTTTTATAAATCGAACGCCATTGATGACTATTTTCACTGTAATTTCGCATCGAGATTATTATTCGATACTTTAAACAAAAAATAAGGTCACGGAGGATCGAATATTTCCTACAATTCTTCCCCTATCGCCGTCAAATAAAACATACAATCGCCACGATCGCGTGACTTAACCCCCGTATCTACATACCGCACAAGATACGTCGTATATTTATTTTCTATATTTTCCATTTTCAGATATTTCGACCTCCGTGTTTTTGCATATCGAAACATCATTATTCTCCCCAATGAAAAACCACGGATATAGTACCTTCGTCATTCCGAACGGCAGTAAAACGACGAATTATCAAATATCCCAGCAGTAAAAAGATAGTTTTCCAAAAGTGTGAATCGTAAGAACGTTGAATTTCATGATGCAGATTAATCGAAGGTGAGAACCTTCTCGTAACTCGCCGTTCACCAAAATTCGCTTGCGCTTCGTGTTTAGAATTAAACATCGACGAAATTCCCATGGCCGTATGAGTAATTACGCACACAATGGGAAGTTCGTAGGGAACAATTGGCGAGACAGGTCACCGGAATCACGGAATATTTCTCTTGAATAGTACAATCCTGTATCCAATTTATCCATACGCGCCGGATAGATTCACAATGATCAATAAAGGTGATAAAGATCCAGTGACAGCAGGTAAGATCTTGACGATAATGAATGCGCGATGTATAAATAGAATATCGATTGGCGGCACGCTTATCATGAAATTCTGCTGAATCCCGTTGTCAGGTGTTAGTGATGTAATGTATTAGATATTCTTGTGCAGTGGATGCGTAACTTTCAAACAATTTAAAAAATATATTGACGCAAAGTTCCAATGTGTGCGCTACATTCGAAAACTATTTTCCTTTTGGAATCTAAATGTTAACAGAATAGCAATTGCACACTGATTATACAAAATAAATTGAGAATCTTTCAATTTCTATTTCTCTAAAAAATATTGTTTCTTCGAGATAGTAATCACTAAGTCTTGCTACAAACAGGAATGACTACCAAGGTGATGGACGCGAATTAATGGAAATCGAACTTTTCTAGGTCTAACACTCGGTAGGTGGAAGTATGCAGTAGGAAAGAAACAGTGTGATTTCATGGTAGGAAATTCTTGTTTTAAGAAATAAACAATGGCGCAACAGGAAAAAGACATGCACGTATGTAGTTCATTTTGTAGCGCGATAAACAACTGGTGACGAAAAAGGAAAATTGTGTTACCGCGATAAAAGGCGTTCGACTTATGCAAATTTATTTTCAGGCTGGACTAATGTCTTTCGCTTTTATCGCGGGTGAAACAAATGCTTGGAAATACCAAATTACATCAGCGCTCTAACCGATAAAAGATATTTTAATGTAGAACATATTCACGTGTAAGCATATCGACTAATAAAGAATTGTTTTTACCGTTCATTTGCATAACATTGTATTGAAGGATTTCGCTAATCGATTTGATATGAGTGAATGACGCAGACAGGTGATATGTGGGCCATTGACAAATTTTAATTTTGGTGCAATCATAAGTAGTCATTACATAATACGTTCGATATGATTCATTTTTTTAAATGTGTCACGAACGTGTTGAAGTGACCAGATATCAGTAATTTGTAAGTAACAAATGGCTAGATTGCTGCACAAAGATAAAATGCAAAGTTTCAATGCTGGAAAAAAGTTACATGGCGATCATCTTTAGGTTTCGACATTTATCTGGATGAGATTGTTCGATTTACATGATGAATCAAACTCTATTATGCGTGCATATTGTAAACTGATCAGATTACAATACTCAATGCGAAATTCAAATTCAACATTTGAATAATCTAATTAACATTTCGCTTGGTAAAAGGATCACGCAGCAATAGGGAAGTAAAAAGTATTTAAATGTTTTTTTAATAAATAACAGCGCAAATGCTGGTCAGTTGTGAGTTAAAAATAAAATTGATAAAGTGCTGTATGTCTGCTTTTATATGCCTTATTAAATTGTAATTGGATATGTGTTCGGGATATATTTTCATTTTGCTGAAAGAGGACCGTGGAAATAAGAAACGAAATTGCGCCTGTGAAGTATGCTACAAAGTTACATGTTCATAATTTCTCAAGGTCGAACATTAACCTTCCCTCTCTATTTTTTACGGGGTGATGCACAAGGCAACCTTCCCTCCACTAATTCGCGTTGGCTGGAGGAGTCCTTTATAATTTCCGGCCGTATCCCCACTATTAACGCGCCTTTTTAGTGGGAATCGAACTCCATGTTTGCGCGGTCCAACGTATAAGCTACAGCTAGATTTACACTCACTCAGGGGGGGTATGATTTGTGCGTTTTTGCAAAATTGAAGAATGCCTACCTTTGTATGGTAAATTATTCTTGTTCGAAATGTCATTTAATTTTATACATATATGTGCTACTTCAGACGGACTTTAGTTACTGAATAACTGATGCCTTGCTAATAACTTGAATTTTATATTGATATATGAAAATGATTGGTTGAACGTTATTATAACAGTAATAGTACTATGCATCAATTGCAAATATTTAAATAGATTGAAACTATTGCTACAAAACTATTCACCACTTTGGATGCTGTATCGATTAATTATTCATCCTATACTGTTATGTTTTACCATACTTCCTTATATGTATGAAACATGATTATTAGCTGGCGCAAATTAAGTTTTTCGAAGGTGGAAGATAAAATTATCCCTTCAGGTATGTCAATTAACCTGCATATTTAATCGTGAAGTTTGTCAGATCAAAATATAATTTTACTACCGAAATGTTATTTATCTTTTCATGAACAAGATTTGTACACGTTGTAAATTATATTCATTAGTAATTCACAGTTTCACAGTCTCATTCCCTAAATTTCTACCTTGCCCCTTTCATGAACATTTGCCTTTACATTCCATAGATACAGCACACTTAAATTCATTGATTTATCCCGCCGTGCTACGATTGGTCGTCCTGTTAGTCGTCATGCGTCTACAAAAGAACTGGCCAATGAATAATACGAGTTTACATGTGTGAGTGTAACGTGTATATTTAGAAACGGAAGCATTGCCCAGTCGCTCGTTTCCGTCTTCCCAGTGCCTGTCAGCCATTACTGCTCTGCTTGCCGGGTCTTGCAGGGTAAGTCCGGTCAAAGATTTTAATCCTTTCGATACAAGTATTTGTTTCATTCGGTATACAATTATTACATAACAATCATCATACCTCATTACACCGATTATATCAAATTTCTTGAACAGTTTATTGTTGATCGCAGGTGTAACTGGTACAACTGACATAGTTTCCAAAAAAAATCGAAGATCGTTTCTACGGAACTGGTGGTGTGTCAGCAGATTTGTCCAAACTTTTGCCAAGATGTACAACAATAGTTATTCGAATCATACCAGGTACGTTACGTTCAATTATACCTCGTAAGTGCTCAACATGGCGATACCGTGCATTGTTAAAACCTTTATACTGGAGAATACTTTTTTTTTGCAATATCGTGTTCTCCACCATTTTGTTCATGGACACTCTTGACCGCCGTTTTTTTCTATTAAATAACTTGATTCTACATTGAATTAACGATTTTATACCTTACGAATACTTGTTACGTTGAAATGCGGCGGAGCGCAATTTCTGTATATTTCAAATCGATAATTTTTCGATGAAATGAAATACGTCACAAAACGATAAAATGGCGATGATATTATTTTACGGACAGTTATCTGACAGTGGTCGAATTGAAACGCGAAAATTATGTTCATACATATCTCTCGAACGTTACTTAATATATTTATACAAAGCCACCATCTTGGTGATGTTCTTACATCAGACAATGATCCCACTGTTTATACTCCATGTCATTCGTTTTTTAATACAATATTTCCGACAATTCTTATAGTACCCGGTATTATTTCAAATTTCTTGATCAACAATTGACTAATCCTACAATGTCGTTCTGCGTTCCAAATGAACGTGTCACAATCCAGTATGAAATGAAAACCGTATTTTTAAAATCATCGCGGACATTATTTTGCGGAAATGATTAATTACAAACCCAGGGGAAATAGAGACTCCGCCAGTCGCAACGGAGGGGGAACATATTGGAACAGCCAGCAGCACACGCAGAAGGACAAGACGAGCAAGAAGCAAGTTCAGAGACGAACGCCCGGAGATTCGTTGAAGAAACCTTCGTGGGACCTGTCCAAGTTACCAGTGATCACAAAGAATTTATACATGCCGCATATCAATGTCCTGAAGCGATCGACCGACGAAGTGACCAAGTATCACATTGGGAAAGAGATCACTGCGAAGGGAAACAATACTCCCTCTCCGATTCAAGCATTCGAGGAAAGCAACTTCCCGGACTATGTTATGGAAGAAATCAGAAAGCAGGGCTTTGCGGAACCAACGGCTATCCAGGCACAGGGCTGGCCAATCGCACTCAGTGGAAGGGACTTGGTTGGAATCGCTCAAACGGGATCTGGAAAAACTTTAGCTGTACGTATCTTGATACCATTTTCTCTAGAATGCAGACTATTAAAATATTCCACAAGTGATGTTTATTGCAAATATTAACTTATTCGATCTCCTATCTGTTTCTTAGATCGTCGTAGTTTTTAATTAAAGATCTCTGGCTGAAATAATAATTGAATCTTTCCATTCAGACAGATACCAATTTATATTACCGTTTACAGGACTGTTTAATAATCATTAGTATTTATAATTCTCATCGTTTTATACGTATTATACTGGGGATACTTTTTAGCAAATCAATATTTCTAATGGATGCATCTTGTGCAATATTTGTTGGGGAAAATGTACTTGTTTAGATAACAGTTAAGAGAGTATTGTTGTGGCTATTTTTCAGTACATTTTACCAGCAACCGTACACATTAATAATCAGCCACGTTTGAACCGAGGAGATGGTCCAATCGTGTTAATACTTGCGCCAACAAGAGAATTAGCTCAGCAGATTCAGACTGTCGCTAGGGACTTTGGTTCCTCCTCGTGTATTCGTAACACTTGCATTTTCGGTGGTTCCCCTAAGGGGCCCCAAGCTCGCGATTTAGAACGCGGCGTTGAGATCTGTATTGCGACACCTGGTAGACTAATCGATTTCCTCGAGAAAGGTACCACGAATTTGCGCAGATGCACGTACCTCGTCCTGGACGAGGCAGACAGAATGTTGGATATGGGTTTCGAGCCGCAAATTAGGAAAATTATCGAACAAATTAGACCCGATAGACAAGTATTAATGTGGTCCGCTACGTGGCCCAAGGAAGTGCAAGCTTTAGCCGAGGATTTCTTAACAGACTACATACAGATCAACATCGGCTCCCTAACGTTGGCTGCCAATCATAACATTCGGCAGATCGTTGAAATCTGCCAAGAGCACGAGAAAGAATCGAAACTGTCGAACCTTCTCAGAGAAATCGGTAAGGATCGGGGCAGCAAGATGATCATCTTCGTAGAAACGAAAAAGAAGGTAGACGACATCACGAAAGCAATCAAACGCGAGGGTTGGCCAGCCATCTCCATTCACGGTGACAAATCTCAGCCAGAACGAGACTACGTCCTATCCGAGTTCAGAAACGGGAAGACGATGATCCTCGTCGCCACTGACGTCGCAGCTCGTGGCTTGGACGTGGAGGACGTCAAATACGTAATCAATTTCGATTACCCGAACAATTCTGAGGACTACATTCATCGAATCGGTAGAACCGGACGTTGTCAGAGCGCCGGCACTGCGTACGCTTATTTCACGCCTAACAACGCTAGACAAGCGAAGGAATTGATCGCCGTTCTGGAAGAAGCTGGCCAGGTCATAAATCCACAGCTGGCCGACTTAGCCAACTCTACTAAATCCTCTTACGGTAAAGGAAGACAACGTTGGAGTCACTCGCGATCCAACAAAGACAACAACTCAACTGGAAGCCCTCGAAACAACAGCAGCCCCACTTCCAACAATTGGCAGAACCAGCATATGCAAAGCATTCAACACAGCAACATCAGCAACCAAGAGAGAATCATTCCACGACAGCAGAACGGCTATCAGAACAGTCGTCAGAACAGTTTCCAATCTGGCTATCAGACGCAACAGCACCAGCAACACCAACAGCATCAACAGCACCAACGGCAATCGAACACCTATCCGAATGGATGTCAGACTAGCAGCACTTTCCAGAGTACCGCTTATCCGAACGTGAACATCCCCAGATATCACGGTAGAACGGGTGGTTTCCAAGGGAATCGTTACCACAATCGTCAGAACGCGTACAACGCGAACCAAACCGCTGGTGGACAAAACGTCTACTCGATGCCGCCACCGTTCATGATGCCATCCGGTGGGCACACCGATTCCGGGATGCAGAGTCTTGTTAACAACAAGTTCTTCCAGACGAATCGTCCACCGCCGAACACGGGTGCGTGCGCGTACCAATCGATGGGATACAGCCAGTTCCAGGCTGTGCCGCCGTATAGTTATCCATATCCACCTACACCAGTGCAGCAGTGACGCTTTTCAAGGTACAAGTCGGTAAGAGTGCAGGCTAAGTAAGAGATCGATTTTTCCTGTTTATATATATATATATCTCTCTCTCGGGCCCACTAAATATTTACGGTTTGTGTAGAAGGTTGGGTCTAATACTTTTGAATATAATAAGTAACGTAACGTTTCTTCTTTTCTTTGTCATTTATTATTTTGCTGGAATGGTGCCGGTTTTCGACGCGTAGCGAGGCAAAATCAATTGAGTCGCGTTTCTGAGCGGTAGACGAACAAATTATTGGGTATATCGTTTTGATTGAAAAGAATGGATATTCATCGAGTAACAACCATAATAATGATAGTACGCCAATTGGAAACAAGGGGGGGGGGGGGGGGGGGCAAAATTCGTAATTAGAGCAGCGTTAATCTTCGGGGCACATTCCAGTCGAGTTATTTGAAGTAGCCGTAGTTGTTTAGCAATGGTACATTAATATAATCATTACTGGATGTAGAATATGACCAGAAGAAAAGGAAAACAATGTAGACTTTATAACCATGGTCATATCCTTAAAAGTAATTAATCTTCTTGCGATAAAACTATGTAAACGTCATTTAATGCTTTCCCGAAATGCACGAAACGTATAGAAGGGGGGTGGGTTAACGTTTTCATATAATTGATAATTTATTTATATTTTGCATATATATATATACGTATGTACAGGCAACGCTCTTCAAAATGTAAGGCCTTTTGCATAAAAATTAAGCCGTACACCCGTTTTTACACAAAGCGCACGACGATATGGAAACATCGTGTCCTCTGTTCTGTAATAACGAGACCGCGGGTGTGTGTGTCTCTTTGATAATAGGGGGCGTGGGAGGGTTAGGGGGTGGGGGTTGAATGATATAAAAGAATCGCATCAAAATTAAAGGACTTTGATGATGGATAATCCAGCATAATTAAATATAGCGTGCAAAAGTGAGTACTTCGAGAACTATTCCCGCCTGACCGGTGTTAACTTTGGTACGATTCAAAGAACCTCGAGAGAAAAAAAAGAAAAGCCGGTTGAAACAAGGGAAAGGATAAAGGAAAACTTGGGCTTTAAGGGGACAACTTAAATTAAGCATGTAGTCACAATGGCTGTGTACCTCGGCGCAAAGTTTGATACCTTATTTTTATAATATATATCGAAAGTAATTTGTTGTTAAACCAACGAATGATTATACGATGAAAAAAAAACGTAAGAGAAACATTGTTGTTTGATGTTTATGCAATTGGCCACTGAGTGGTCTTGTCTTTGCGCGATCGTGTCTCAATGTATTTAGGCGCACGCGCAGACTGGCCGCGAAACGAATGAAATTTAGTTGTACCTGTTTTTTTTAGTTCGCGCTCATCGAAATTCTTGCTATTTTTTTTTTTAGGGGAACGATTCAGAACTCTAAACCGAGAGACAATTATTCTAACGAAACGTTCAAATGCGCTGCCGTGAACGTTCTCTTTAGAACGCGCTAGAATATCAAGTTTTAACTTTAATATATAGCAACGATCCGTCTGTTGTATGTATCGTTACGGCCATTCCGAGGCGACTCTCGAAAGGGTATCTCGCGTGAGAATGAATTACAAAAGTGAATTCATGGCAATCTCATGAATCAAGCACGGAACCGTTTATCGACAGCGCATAGCGATTATTATTTTTTTAATTTTTTGCGAGCCTCCAGTTTACTCTGTACACGTCACTACTCGAATAAACGAATAGCAAAGATTACAACTAAGATAACGAAAAAACGTATAAAAAAAAATAAATTAAAAAAAGATGATATATAAGAAGAGCCAACAGAGAAGAATGCAAGACTCGATATAATACTCGAGCAAAGGACTCGTTTGCGAACGACATTATTGTGATAATTAATATGTAACGCTTTCGTGAAACGGTCTCACAGTTCGTTACTTAATTACGCACAGTAGAAAATGTTGCGAAGCAGTACGTGTGCACACTACCACTAACTAGATCGGTTTTTCACAAACCGTGTCACACGCATACTTACAAGCGGATTTTGCTCGATTTAAAGATATAGATAGAGGGTGGGTGTGGCGGGGGTGGGTCGAGAGGAAGAAACTCTATCGATTCGTTTCTAGGTTCCACGTGGTAGTCTTTATATTCTTCTTTCGCTCTGGGCCGATAATCGAACGTTCAAAATGTGTACGGGGTCGCGAACAGATTGTTAGGCATTCGCGGTATATTGTTGTCTTTGCCCTTTTAAACATTGGGAACGCTTACGCTCCTACATGCGTTGATCTGACTGTGACGCGTTGCATGTCAGAATGAATAGTGATATAATAATAGGAAGCGTATGCTACGAGTATTGGACAATTCTCTGAATACTCATACATTGCGTACGCCCTCTATTAAGCCATCCTATTGATTCGAATTTTCTTCAATCACCTGCCTTTTCGTCGCGGTTGTTCGGTAATTTAGGTTCTTCTTAAATGTATGCCCCGACTATGATTTCTTTTCTCATGGTGTCAGAAAATAATCTAGCGGATTATCGTAGTACAATTGTTAGGAATCTTCATAGGTGCTGGCAGTAGCTATGGGGGTTTCGAGGTTCTAAAAGGAAAAAAGAAAAAATACCTCAGAATTGTAACCCTTTGAGCTGTGCTATTTCATGTTTCGTGAATGAAATACAAATGGAAATGATTGAAAATCGACCACGCATATCTTCTTCTGATGAAAACAGAAATCGATTCTCGAACGTCTAGTTGTATAATTTGTATTCCCTGTTTTAGGACTGTCGATATTATATTTGGCTCGAAGTAAAAGCATACAAACTGGATGTTGGTGAACAGTATACGCGAGGCAGCAAAGGGTTAATGTTTTTGTTTCTGTTTCTTCTTTTTTTTTTTTTAATTATTTCTTCTTTTCTTTTATTAATTACACCAGTGTTCTCTTGTGTTTCCCGTGCAAAGCAACCGTTTAGCGAATTGCAACTTGCATTTTGAAAATTGATAGTGGGTGTACGCGTAGCTCTGTGATATGTAAGATGTAGCATATTTATAGATCTACCTATCGTGCATCATGGTTAAAATAAGGAAACGTATCTTATCAGTTTTATACGTGGTATACAAATCATGTGGTCCTAAATGACGTGTACTGCGAGAGCTCGCTGTCTACTTTAGGGAAAGCTGAACGAAAGTTGTTTGAACAAGAAAAAAAAGAAGGCGAAATATCAGTATTCCATTTATTTGTTTCTTGCGTTTGCCGTGCGAATTCGTGTGTTGTCTGGGTAAAGAACATGGAGGAGGGAATCGAAGGATGAAACGTGTATTATTTCTGAGCGTCCTTCCGTTCACGAGTATCTGAGTTTCCTTTACGTATAAATAATAGTTCGACTAAATCATCTCCTAAGTACGTGTAAAGCGTAGACAAGATGTCCTTCATTTTTCCTTTTTTTTTTCATATGTCTGTTACTTTATTATCATTTTTTTTTTTTTGCGTTCGTCTGTTCTTTAAGATAATATAGTCTTCTAATAACTTTCGCGTGTTTGTTGCTGACAGAGAAGTCTAGAAAATTTCAGTACCGCGCTGCTGCAAGTTTTTTTTTTTCGTTTCCTTTTTTTTTTTTACTCTCGTCAATGAACACTTCTGAAACACTACGTTCATTCAGTATCGTACTAGATACAGTATCATGGAGAACTGTTGAAATACATGGATGAGTATCTATCGCGTTGTAGAATACGCGATTCTTCGCTTCTAGGAATCAAAGTCGTGTCTGTGAAGATCCATTTCTCCCTACTAGTCGACGACCGAAAATTTGTTTTTTCTTTCTTTTTTTATTCCATTCCGTTTCGTTGTACTGTTAAGAAACGTCTGTTCGATCGTACTATTTCTTCTTTTTTTTTTTCAACGTAACTTCTAACGAGATCAGTCGTCTAATCTTTAGTCTAAACGAAAGATTCCTTTGAGGAGAAGAAAAATCTTGCCCTGTTGTTGTTACTAACGAAAGAGAAATGAAAGCTGTAAGGCTGTTGAACGACTTAACTCAGCGATATCATCGATATAAACTCGAATGTCTTGGTCTATTATATATTTCTAGTAAGCCGTATATATATTTTTCTATCAGTTTCCCACAGTAATGATAAACCGTTGAATAGAGGAAGGGTAGCTTTTTTGGGATACCCGTGTGTCGCACACCTTCCGTCTGCTAGATAAAAGGGGTTCAATATAAAGAAGAAGAAGAAAAAATAAAAAGGAACATTCTTCGTGAAATCTTCGAAGCTTATAATTATTAAGCACTTGTCCAGATCACGGTGGTTGATCGGTCGTACATTGCAACCTTGTATTTATTTTCCGTACTAATCCGTTGTTTTTTTCCCCTCTAAAACAAAGGGTCAAAAAAAACGATGATGAGGCACAGTCCTCCGCGCCATCAGAGTCGACGATATGGCGCGGATGCGTTTAGAACGTGCTGAAAATCGTTGATGACTAACATAGCCGTCGGGAACACAAGTACCTTTTTAATAATTAATGCTGAACGCTGTGATATCGCGTACATAAACATTTTTATTATTATAAACGTAAATGTGCATATTGTAATGTTAAAAAGATAAAAAAAAAAGAGAAGAAGAAGAGTACTATTCTCCTTTATATGTGAAGACTGAATCTCGCCAACTTATACACAGGTTTAGCAGCCGCAGATACGTTCGTATACTGTGTAGACTACAGATAGACTATTTGTACATTATTAATTGTAACAATATGTTTTACGTGGGGGTAGTGCCGTACGGGACGGTACTATTATGTTATAGTTCGATAACGGGTGCGTGTTCGTATTGTGCATTTTTTTTTTGTATTCAGAGTTCAATATCTCTGGTGTGTCGCGACGAGAAATTCGCCAGACATTTTCGCGTTTACTTTTCGCAAGGTTTTTGGAAATAGTTGCACGAAATCTCATTTCCTATTCGATTTTCGTTTTGGCAGTTTTCATTTTTATTTTATTTTTTTTTTCTTCTTGTCTGATTCGGGTCGAAGTGTGATTCGATCGAGAAAAAGAGAATACGAAAAAGATAATAATAAAGCGTTCACTTTGGTTCTCAACGATTACTTGCCACGTTTGATATTTTCGTTGAATCGATTAGATCGTTCGTGAAAAATAAAAGGGATATATTACAACAACAACAAATACAATCCGTTTCATGGTAGTTCCTATATTGCATTCTTCTTTGTAACGTGAATGGATTGCAGCTTAAATTTTGCTAAGATGAGTCGAAGAATATTCACAGTTTGTCTGCGTAACGTTCTGTTTGGTTTCTTTTTTATATGAAACACGCGAATATATTATTGGTGTAGTCACATGTGTGCATTGCCAGGTCTGTTAACAAATTATTATTTCTCTACGACCGCGGTTCCATTGTTATCGTAATTTTACCACAATCTTCTCGAGAATTGCTGGAGAAATGTATTAGAGATTGTTGATCGTTCTTCGAACTGTAATTGGAGATTGTGCTGAACAGTGTTGTGCGCGTAAAGTACGTTTTACTTTAGCGCACGAATGTTTCATGAAAATTCTTGCGTTGAAACAGAACGTGCGATTAACATTAGGAAAACTAAATTTCTAACATTACTTTCATTATTTATCCATGGTATTGTACATGTTTTTTCCCCCCCTTCTCTAAGAAATATTTAAAGTAAACAGAGGAGGAACGTTTAATTATTTCCCTAAAAATAAATTTATATTGTCCAATATACGAAACGGTACCACCGTTTATTTATGTTTCTTTAAATAAATTTAGTTTTTCCCGAATGTCGAACGTAGACTTGTTAGTGTATGCATGAATGTCGAAAACTGCACACTGTACGACAACAAAATTGACTTGTACACAGTTTCATGGAACTGTACGAATTCAATGCAGTTCACGATTCAGATATTTATCATTTTTAATAATGCGTCTTATAATGATGGTACATAATTAAGCCTGGACTATATATTCGATCGATCTTAATGTGTGCTGAGACCTTCGAATCAACAAATCTTTATGCATCTCGTTTGAACTTCAAGAAAACTCGACGCGTATTGAGATTTGTGTCGATCAGCAAATGAGTGCGCAGAATAACGTTAAATTTCTGTAACGGTGTACAATGTACGAATTGATTTCATCATTTGTATATCATGTCTCAAGTGTTGCGTAAACATTGTAATATTTATTAGATCAGCGTACACCTGTGTTTTTTCATAGTTATTGTATCACCCCTATGTATGTATCGAGCTTGATGAACAATCAAGTGTTAATGAATGAAATTATGTTGTCTTCGTTATGTACATTTAACCCTTTCGCTAATTATTCACAGATATTGCTAACACTATTCTCTTAGCATTAATTCTTCGAAAACACGTTAGAAATAATTATTTTGCACGTTAGTAAATAATTCCTAACAGCTGTGTGTACCTTTTGTAATAAATCAATAAGAAAAAAGAGAAGAAAATTGTGTTCAGAACTTGACGTGTTGAAAATACATCGATACTTTATTACGGACACAATGAAATCCTTTCTAAACAAATTTCTACTCGATAGATCAGCGAAAGGGTTAAATTGATTAAAAAAAGATATCCCGAATCTAACGTGTCAGGGAACAATGTTATTATTCACAGGTTTCTCTGTTGTGCGAAACGTTCGCATTTTCCATCGATTGTTCTCAGTGTTTGTAGAGCATACGCATAAATCCGTCGCAACTTGGGTCTTTCTGAGGGCGCATAATATTCTGTACCAAAAAGTATCTTAAAGCATATTTTTTGACTCGACAATTGTTCCACTAAGAATTCGATCTGTACGTGTATAATTTTACGTGATACACCGTGTACTTATAGCTTCGAGCGAATCGTGCGAAACGAAGGCAAGAACATGTGGTACGCTCTTCGTAACGTGAAACATCGTGGTGAAATTGATGAAAATCCTAAGGGTTGTTTAATAGGAATTACGAGATCGTCGCGAGGAAACGCAGTTACAGCACGGTAGACTTCCTGTTGTTGTAATACTTCATTTGTTGATGCGTCTGTTCTGAACGCGCATTAGGAAGAAGAAGAGACGTGAAAGAGATAGTAGTTTGAAAATTTGCTGGTAAAAAGAATAATAATAATGTAATATTCTAAATTACGGTGAGGAAAAAGAAATGGGAACGTTGATAATCTAGTACGCGTGATTTTTAGTGGTTTCTACGGGGCCGGAAGAGTTTGAGAGTTCTGGCCGGCGCTGGTGTTAGGGGAAGGTATTGAAAAAAATTGCAAAATACGAAATAGGCATTGTCTTATTACGGCTTCATTGATTCATCACGCCTTACAATATGAAAGAGCTCGGCCAACTTTATCAAGACGTGTATGCGAGATTGCGAGCACCTCTTAGATTCGTAACGAAATGAAAAGAAATGGGAAAAAAAACCGCTCCTTGGTCGTCCTCGAGTAAATTAAGACAAGCGTTTGTTAGAATTGTTCGAACTGCAGCACAGAAGACGGCATACAACAATATTGTATTCTCGTTGAGTAAGGAAATGGGCCAGAGGAATCTATAAGAATATATATTTGCGTCAATTTTATGCGTAAAAATACATTTATCAGTTCATTATATATAGATATATATATGTAATATGTATATAACATATGTCTGTATATATTTATATATATACTAACATAAATCTGAAGAAAGAGGATATTCTGTTTAGAGCAATGCTGTCCATTGATTAAAGGCCCACTAACGCGTCTTTGCCCTTCTTAAAAAAGAAAAAAAATAAGAAAAGAAAAACGATTGCTAAGAAATAAAGGAATCAGATAGTTTTAATGAAAGATATAATTGTATTTGTTGATACGTACTTGTTATACATCTTAGCGATGTTAATATCCTGTACCATGACTACAGGTGACAAGTGGAGTGATTAAGTTTTATTATAGCCTTTCAGGATAGCATTGTTTTAGAGGATACAAGAACCATAGAATATTATTCGCGGATAAACAAAAGTGATCGCTTATCACGTTATTAACAGATTCACTGCTGCCTTATATTTGATAATTTACCTCTGTATCAACTGTGTAAACGTGCGTAAAAGAAATATCACAATGTATATTAGCCATGGGTACAATTTTGGCAGTGAATGTGTTAAAAATGACAAGTAATCTAGTCGGAATTATTCTGTCGTTAACTGTGAAACCCATTACGGGTGTATAAGGATATATTTAAACGAATATCTTTTTTATGGTACAACAATATTCGAATGCATTTCAAGCATTGTTGTACGTAACACTTAAACGGAAAAATGTTTTCGATTATTAAGATATTACTTTTAGGATTTTGACGCAAACAAAAAGGAAGTAAAAAATGAATGAAAGAAAGGAGAAACGAAGGATCCCTTTAGTGTCTTTCGTATTGAAATGTTAACATTCAATGCGAAAACCAGTATTAATCCATGCAACTAGAAACACATGGTTGTGTGAATACTTGTGTCATCGTTTTGCTTTCTGTGTTCACCATTTTCAATTAATCGAATAATGCCTATCAATCGGATTTCTATTCGTGTAAGCCGTTTTACTGCAGAATTCTTAGTTTTTTACGACCAAAGAGAGGTAACGCGAAAAATGGCTTATCTGTTTCCTTTGACCATGACATGACTTTCGAATGCGGAAATTAAATCGATAGTATATGTGATGCGAATTTATTTACTGCAATCTTCGGTGAGTGATAGGGAACAATAATTGACGTTTGTTGAAAAGTACCTTAGAATTAATTATTTTACGAGTCGCTCCTGTTTAAATACATTTCATGGTTTTCCGATGTAGAAAGAAGAAGAAAAAACGAGCATACACAAATTATTTATATAAGGCAGCGTACAAGACGAACGATTTAAGGAACAAAAATGGCGCAAATGATGTTATGTAATATTTCTGTATTCAGATTCTCTTCTGTAGGTTTCATTAAAGTGCATTTCTTGTATGTTACACAGTATTATGGTAGAATATAAGAGAATAAATACTGCAATAATAAAATTGTTTTTCTTGTTGCTTCCTAAAATTTTCATACATACGATTTTCTTTTTAACCGGCCAATTGCTTCAGAAAATATTGGGAAAATTTTGGGGACTTTCCACGAAAGTCCCTTATTACACAGTTATCCCCACTGATTAATGCAATTTTGAAAATTATTAATATAGGCTTCAGACTGTAATAGTTAATAGTTTACAAGATATTTTGCATTAAAAATTGAAAATAAATATCTATGCAATTATTAAGTAATGTATTTTGATTTTGCTTTTTGTTATCTTTTCCCACTCAGTAAGTTAAGGGCATGTTGGTAATAAAATCTCAATGTACAATTATATTGAACTGTCGATTCAAATCTTATTTAAAGTAAATGTTTTTGCTGTAAGTAAAAACTTGTATGTATACAAACAGCTCATGCTGAAACTCGAATTTGAAGGTAAACTATATATATCAAGCTTGGGCAAAGCAAGCACATTATACACGGCGCCAAAATTTCTATAATTAAATATTTTTACGTTTTAGAAGTTTATATGCGCTTCAATATTTTATACAAAACATTTTGCAAATTAATAATTACTGGCAGGAAATGCCTACATTCAAAAGTTCAGTAGGACGGTGCCACTACCTTGAAAAAGTTCAATATCCGCGGGGGATAACCGCTAAGGTCTTTTTGGCAAGGGAGGGGAATTACGGGGCTACTTTCTATTAGTAAGAAGAGGACTGGCTTGAACCACAAGAGTCGCTCTAAACTCTAAACCATCGTACATTTTGAACTAACAAAGTTCGACGAAGGAAAGTTTATTTGAAACATGTGCAATATTTGTAGAATTTTAATCAAACTTTCTTGATAATAGAATATAATTCAGTAAATAACATCATTTTCGGGTGCGTAATTCATTAATGTGACGAAAAGTTATTATACATCGAAGTATTTTATGTTCGAAATTTAGCAAGCATACCCCTGAAGAATAGTGACACGTACGAAGTAACTAGAAGAATATCGTTCTCCGTTGGCAATCCTAATATCATGTATTTTGATACATGTCCCATTAAACGATACTCGTTTTCCTGTTCATACAATTTCGGTGAGTTATTCATTATTTTAATGGTAGCCGCGATATTTCATTCGAAAATTAATCTTAACGTTCTATTAATCATTTTTCAGTATAATTATTGCGATTGTGACAAGGAAAAAACATAACCTGCTACGGCAGTGTAATATTTTTTACATATGCATCTGTAACGTAAATAGAAGGATTGCAATTTGAAAGTATCGTTATTATTCTAACAAATATAGTTCGTTCATACATTGTTACCCGAACGTTGTTAGATTTAGAAGAAAAAACATCGCGTTATTAAACTAAAAAGTAAATCAAATTAGGAGTAAAAATGAAAAGCAGTAAGTACCATATTATTTTTAATATCCTTCCACTAATATTATGTAGAATTTCGTAGGACCCTTAATTCTAATAAGTAAGATGAACAATGTTAATATCATGGTATTGTAGATTCGGATGAGAGTGATTATGAAAGTTCGAAATTTGAGAATCAAGGCGATAATGAAAGTGCAGAAGAAACAGAGGCGTATTTGTCTTATTTCAATCAGAATAAACGGATGAAAATTATGGAACACGCTGTGTTATCAGACGAAGCATCGCATTCAGGTTCCAATGGAAGTGAAGTTGACAAAGATTATTACGGGGAGAAGAGAAAGAAGAAAGTGAAGTCTCATAATATGTATCAAGATTTATCTTGTGGACAAAGTTTGGAACAGGAATGCAGTACTCGAAGTACGCAGTATGGATCTACGGATGCTGCAACATTAAATTATAAAGCAGAAGAAACTAGGACAATGAAGAGACCGTACGAAGATACTAGTCATTTTAATAAAAGACAGAAGCTTCACAAGTCGAGGGTAAAGACTGATAAAGATACCACTGACAAGGAGAAAGAGTACAATGCTAGAGAACAATCGAGCAAACAGGAATCCAAGAATGGCTTTGGCGCACAGGATAAGGCTCAACGAATGATGGAGAAGATGGGATACAAGGAAGGTCATGGTTTAGGAAAAAATAAGCAGGGTCGTTTGGAACCAGTGGAGGCATCTAAGCAACATGGTCGCAGAGGTCTTGGTCATCATGTTCCTGGACTGGAAGCTTCGGGTCATAAATGGACTGCTGGAGAAGAGGAAGTCAAAGTTATAGAAGATCTAGAATGGATACGAAATTCGCACGTCAATTTTCTTTCACTAAGAGAAATGCAACAGTGGTTAGAAACAGGACCCGAGAAACTAACGCTTGACGACGAGACTCAATTCTGTAACGAAAATGTAGTAAGGGATGTTGTAAACGCGAAGACAGTGTTTGATCGTTTGGATGGCGTTGAATTGCGACGCGCAAGAACACGTTGTAATCCTTTTGAAACGATTCGCGGTGCATTCTTTCTAAATCGCGCGGCCGTTAAAATGGCAAACATAGACAAGGCATGCGGGTTTATGTTTACCAATCCAAAATGTCGAGACAAAGACGAGTTACTGTACTTTGCCGATGTATGCGCCGGTCCGGGCGGCTTCAGTGAATATGTTCTATGGAAGAAAAAATGGCATGCAAAGGGATTCGGTATGACTTTGAGAAACTCAAACGATTTTAAATTGGGCGACTTCTACGCAGGTCCATGCGAAACGTTCCATCCATATTATGGACCTAAAGGGGACGGCGATGTTTTTGATCCCAGTAATCAAGACAATTTCAGAGAACTTATAATGGCTCATACTCGTGGTAAAGGAGTACATTTTATGATGTCCGATGGTGGTTTCTCGGTAGAAGGACAAGAAAATATACAAGAAATTCTTTCGAAACAATTGTATCTTTGCCAGTGTTTAATAGCTCTGATGATCGTTAGAGTAAAAGGTCATTTTGTTACGAAATTGTTCGATATTTTTACACCGTTCAGCGCGGGCTTAGTTTACTTAATGTATCGCTGTTTTGAGGAAGTTTGTATCTTTAAACCAAACTCCTCTAGGCCAGCGAATTCGGAACGTTATTTGATATGTAAGCGCAAAAGGCCCTGTACGGAGGATACTGTGGAATATCTTAAACTGGTTAATGACATTCTTTTAAAAGGCGACAAAAACGATACCGTCTTACAATTAGTATTATTTAAGGAACTAGAAAGAGAAAGGCAGTTTGTCCAATATTTACGCAAATCTAATGACGATTTAGGAAGAAAACAGATAGTGGGTTTGCAAAAAATTGCTGCATTTTGCGAAGATACTACTCTTATTGAAACAAAACAAGCTGATATGCGCAGAGGTTGTCTCGAGTATTGGGAAATTCCTGACCATAGTCGGACAGCACCAAGAAATATAAAACCTACTGAAAGATTAAATCGTCTATTAGCAAATTCTTCGTACGATTTCACAAAACCTCCGACCAAATTGACGTTGGAGAACGTTGAGAGTACAGTATTTACGACTCCATATGATTGGTTTTGTATGCCATGTGGTACTGGACCTTGTAACGAAGAAAACAAAAATGCTACACTTTACTTGGGCGCTGGAAGAAGTAATGTGTATCGTTACCTAAGAGGTTCTTGGGTGCTAGTCGACGACTTACATATCGAGCTACCAGCAAACACGCTTGTATACGCCGAAGTCGTATACGAAATCAGAAATAAAAGTAAACTGTTGCAAAAAGTACTTGCATTACATATACTTGATGCATTCTTCTTAGGAGGGGAGAACATTGGAGACAAATACATAAAGGAAAGGTAACGAAATAAATTATATAGTTCTATTATTAAGAAACAGTCTTTAGTGTATATATTTATATAAAACTTATAAAATACAATCTTTCTTTACCAGGCATAAGTTGACGAAACAATTTTGCGAAGCATTACGGAAACCAACAGGGAACACTTACGGTCGTGTTCGTGCCAAAGATTTATTTCCAGTTGGGCCGAACTTACGCGAACAATTAAAAGTAATGGAACGCAAAATGAAAAACAATCTTCCCGCTTTGGTGTACGAACTTTCAGAAACACCTACGGATGGCGTTAATTCTGAAATTGATAAACAATGCTTTATCCCAAACAGCGTGATTTTCTTAAAAAGCATTGCATTTCCTTGGGGTCGACATTACAGTAAAACGCAGTTCAGGACGTATATTTTTAATTCGAAAACAAATAACAAGACATTCGAGTTTGATAGACAGCCTGAGGCACAGGCGAGTTTCTCTGTATCATTTGATAATCGATGTATCTGGTACTGGCCTAGGGATGAAAACTTGACTATGAAATCCTTCGCAGAGATTATCGAAAAAAAGTATGCCTTGCATAAGGATATACTTTTAAACTATTAAAAAGTATACATATATATTTTCTTTTTACACATATCTCAGTATATACATATATATAGTATACATGTATATACTGAGGTACGTCTAAAATCGGTGACATTTAAATGCAGTACTAATGTCAATAGATATAATTTTATATATACATAGACATATATGTATATGCATACGTCTGTAAATACACGTAATATTGTACATAATTGAACGATGTTTTTGATGAAGTTAACGTACCCCTTTACATTCGTATTAAGTTTCTGTATATTAGAAAAGTACATACATATGTAATCTTAAACAGAAATCTTTAATCGATATAGTTTGTTTTTAGTTAAGACAACTAAATATTTGTTCGTAGCGACTGCTCCCATGATAGGACAAGTTTCTGTATTTAAATCTATGATCCATTGTTTTCCAATTTCCGCATTCGCCTCGGGTCTTTTATAAAGAAATATGTATCTCGTGTGCTCAAGTATAGCTACATACGAACCATCTAGAACATACGATAACTTTGAAATATTGTAACTAGAATAACTTATTTATGTTTCAACTAAATACATACCAACAGGAGAAACACAGAATTTCTTATTACTTTTACTCGCTTCAACGTATCCCAGTCCGGAGAATGTAAAACGATGTTCCATATTCCATTCACTGTCATTTACTTGGCCAGTTATCCATAAACAAGCATCATTATCGTGCCTCATACATATTGCTTGTCCAGATTTAGTTTTGTTTGTGAACAAAATATGATTGCTTGCACCGAGCATAGTTAAATGTGTATTTTCCTGTGCGATGAGATCAATTCTTTGCATCAAACTATCTTTCCCTTCGAGATCACATTCCTCGAGTTGTTCAGCATTAAAGCCTACACAAGGCTGTCCTTCCAGTTTATTACTTATGTGTCCTGTACACAAATGGGCCAATCTAAATATTAAAAAGGAAAAACACATATTAAATATGCAGTGTTAACATTATTATATTAAATAATATTATACCTGGAGTGAATTTCAGCAGCCAAAACTTCGTTAGGCAAACATTCTCCGCCAGTGTCACCTTTTATTAGTTCACTCCACATTAATCCAGTTTCGTGTTTATACAATTCAAGTTTAAATGTATCCTGTTCGTATTTCCATGTTGTCAACTTTTCATCTATTCTATGCTGGCATTGTCCTTGAATCAATACATCTTCATTCACTGTTACCAATAATTCTAGCGCAGTTGCATTCACCTTCAGTTTATCGTGATGTTGTTTGTCTATTGTGAGCCAAACTGTTATTGAACCTTCGTCCTGAGACCAACAATATCTTGGAATTTTTATTTCTCCTGCACTTTTTGAGACATTCTTACTACTTGTTGATTCTTTTTCTTTGAGGCATTCGAATGTTATATAGTCTTGACAAATAGAGTGCAGATACTGACCACAGTCTTCTATATGTAGATATTCAAGGGCACCATATACTTTTAGATGTTCCTTCTTAACAAACTCGAAAGATTCAGACGCATCTTCTGCATTTTTCCAAGCGTATGTTATTAACGAAAGTCTTGTAAATTTTTTTTCACCTGTGGTTCTAATGTCGCACATAGCAATTACAACTGTGGCTGAAGTACTTACATGTTGTACATCTAATATAACTCCCGGTTCTACGCCGTTTAATGTAAAGCATTTAATATCCCCCTCTGTATCCGTTACTAAACATTTTAAAGAGTCCCCTCCATCAGAAATTACAACAATACCATTACTAGTAAAACCAATCGACGGATTGTATAACAAATTCTGTACATCTTCGCTTGTGTGATGAATTGAATGTATTCGTTTTAAATCACTGTTCTCCTTGAAACGCCAGACAACCCAGTTTCTATCTATGAACCAGCACGATGTATCATACGGATTTTGAAATAAATGATTATGGAATGCAAACAACCGTGTTTCTAGGAGGGAGTCGCGATTTGTTGTTAACTCTAATCTATAAACATCTGGAAATATATTTGGTATTATACGTTTTTATAGCATTAAATAAGGAATAACGATTAAATCAGTAATGTATTATTTCGTTAAACTAACTTACCTGCTTTTAAGTTTACTTCGCTGTCTATTGGGATTTCGTCGGTAGAAAGCTGATATTTCTCAAATTTAGAATTTATCAGACTTTTATCGGGTCGTAGTTCAACGATCTTTGTCATTTTGTATGTACTTGCGAGTGCAGGTTTATTTAAAACATTATTCGAAGACAGGAAGAAGTAATTGTTTTCCAATACTGAAGTTCATAAAGTTAAAACGCGTTTGTATATTTTCGTGACACTATTTATCATATCGACTATCTGCACTTTGTGGGATTATTAACACTTATTGGGCGGTTTTAAGTCGTTGGTACATTTTAATCTAACGACATAAATACTTACTGAAAGATTCGATCGTGAATTTCAAGATCACCGATAATGTGCGATATGTTCGAGCTATGGAAGTTCGATTCCAATTCGATTTTTCGGAAAATCGATTCTGACGATGAAAAGACCGATCTTTTGAATCGGTTCTCTACGCTCCGATTTTTTACAGAATCGATACTCGCATTTCGATTCAGAATCGATTGTAGAATCGATTCTTTCCAGGGATTCGAGCACGGACGAGATACAATATGAATAGACAAATCATACAATGTATTCTATCGGCCCGAATTCCCAGGGTATTGAACATCGCCTACCATTTCCATGTCCCTCGCAACGTTACCAACAGATTATACAAAACTGGCGATGTCCAGTAGATATAATATATGTACGAACCAAGGGTCGTAGATTCACCTAAAAGTTGGACAGCTAAAAGGTTGAAGCTCCACAGTTTCTGAGCAACTTTTAGCTGAACCTACGACTCATTAGTTTAAAACTGATACAAGATTTAGCTGCAAGGTATATTGTAAATAGATTGTAAGTGTAAATTATAACATTTTCATAATTTGCGTCTTCGCTCAATAATTAAGAAATTACCCCATTGCCTAATGAGAGTGAAAAAAATCGAAGCTGGTATGAGACATTCCATTTCTACAGGAGAATGCGGATTTCATTATTTCATCGAGACTGTTTGATGTTATTTAATTTTTGTTTTGTTTGTATTTTGAGAAAACAAAATATATTTAAACACTCGAATACTTCTGAGACACTCTGTACAAGCTTTTCATTCGAGGCGAGATGAACTGTTGCACAATCAGGAACTTTAAACGTGGCGAATTATCTAACTACCAAGTAAACAAAAAAATCGGTAATAAACTGATCTCAATTATTACCGGCGTTACAACTAGTGCTATCAGTAAGTAACAACCTTAATTAAAAAATTTCATTACATTCTGCTACAATACAATGCAAAATTTTCCATTGGCTTTCACAGTAATTCGTATCAGTGAATGTACATATGTAGATTGTTATTATGAGTCTTTTCATCGGATTTTTAATCAAGTTGCTCATATATCCGTATATAATGCTCGGCTTTCTTCTTGAACTGCTCAGTATCGCGAAGAACTTTCGCACTTTCGTTCTTTAGAAATGCACAAGAACATCCAAACGATTGCACTTATCCAATTGTTCTCCATCATCGCAGCGTCTCCGATATCATTTGAAGACAACAATAAATACGGTATGTAACATTGCCTACGCTATCTTTGCTTCCCCTTCAACGTTACCCTTTCTTATCTGGTGACCTCAAATCTACATTTATAATTGGCTAGAATAAAAACGTTTAGCTCTATATATGAAAAATTTATGTCTGCCTAGTGCGTAAAATAGATAGGAATGATTATTAACAGCAATGAAAATTAATCTTTGGAAATATTTTAGCCTTTTGTTAATCTTTGATAAACATGAATTCCTAACTTTTAATTTTGATCGATTAGTGAGAGATTCAATGCTACACTCCTCTGGTGTTGTACAATTTGTTTTTGACAGAGGGGGACAATTGCACGCTGCAAAATGGTAACGAAGGTATCTGCAAAAAGGTGCTGGATTGTCCGCCTGGGATCGAACAAATAGAAGGAAATAACAAGGAGGGAAATATCGCAGGAAGATGCGGTTTCATCGACTCGGTCGAGATCGTTTGCTGTCCTAATGTTACACATATTGCAACGGCCCCTCCAAATGTAACTGGTACGTCCTTTTTGGCGATTTTCGCGTGAAATATTTTCTTACCTGCAATTCTACTTCTTCGACCCTCCGCACTCCAACTTATTTTCACGCCAAAGAAATCTTGTGACTCTGAATTCACGATGATTGGCCGGCTACGATGAACATATTAGCTTCAATACAATGCTACAACTACACAATACTTGTGGCAAATTATTTAAACAAAACAAATGTTGCACAAGTGCATAGAGGGTTAACATAGAAGTGTCGTGTAGTTGGGGACAATTTTTATATACTAAATCGAAAGAGTATATCCTTTTGCTTCTTCTAGAGGATCCTCCATGCACCCTGAAGAATGGTCGCGCAGGTGTCTACAAGCAATACATGTACTGTAAAGTTTTCTGGACAATCACAATACCAATACCGGATGAATCGCTCTTAGAAAAATGCGAAGCTTCCGAATGTGATTTTTCTGAAACCGTTTGTTGCCCTACGGGGGGGCCAGTTATAAAAGAAAAAGTATTCGCCCGTCCAAGTGTTACTGGTAAGTGGTACGATGAGAAAATGGTTATAAATACATTACTAAATAAATACAAAAACGAACGTTTCGAGTTTAAAAAAATAAAAGAGCTTACAGAAATATATTTTACAAGTGCAAGCAATATCACGAATTTTCTATTCGATAGTGGTTAACTGTAATAATATTTTATTCAGCCTGCGAGGAGTATAAGAATGTTATACCGGACGAACTTCGTAATCCTTCGATACGCGAGGGGTACGAGGTTTTCCCAGGTGAATTTCCATTTGCAGCGGCTCTAGGGTACGAAAACAAAGGTGCCGACAGGGAAACATTGCCTATCAAATACAATTGCGGTGGTAGTTTGTTAACTGCACAGTACGTGTTAACGGCCGCACATTGCGTGTACAATATACATGAAATAAAACCCGTCGAAGTAAGTAGCTACAATTGATAATTACGGGGAAGAAATGGAAACTAGAAACAAGTATTGTGCAAATTGTTCCAGGTGTTTCTAGGGGATGTAGATGTACGCAGCACGGGACCGGAAGTACAGCGAATGCGAATAATGAAAATAATATTACACCCGTCGTACAAACGCTCTAGGAGCTATAACGACATAGCCATCCTGAAACTAGAGAAAAAAGCACGAATTTCCGAAACAGTCAGACCTGTCTGTCTTGAGACCAGCCCCACTAACGTTAGCTTATCTGTCGACGGCGGTCCGTTGTTGGTAACTGGATGGGGAGCTACAGGACTTGACGACGAGAGATCCTTCAAATTATTACGCACACCTATTATTAGGTAGCATGAATTTGCGGATAAAGCTGAAATTGATACGTTTGTCTCAAAAGCCTTTCTATTTTTTAAGTACATATTACACTAAATTTTAATTACAATGATCTTATTGTATGTAGTACATTATTTGCTTGTCGCAAATTCTGATTACATCGCTTTAATTTTTCGCACACATTTTGTTTCAATACAAATATACGTGTGTATCTTCTGTGCAATGATGAGATTATAATCGTATTGTATCTGGTTATCGTATTGTAATGTGTTTCTTTTAATGTGCAGATCCGTCAACAAAGATGAATGCGACCCATTTTACACTGGATTTGCAAGATTACCCACCGGCATCGACAGGAATATGGTTTGTGCCATAGACGAGAATAAGGACAGAGGTTCAGATGCCTGCCAAGGAGACAGTGGTGGCCCATTAATATTACAATCATCTTACCACTATAGCGTAATTGGGGTAACAAGTTTTGGGCAACCTTGTGGTAGCTATGTCCCAGGAATTTATACTGCCGTGTATCCTTACTTAGATTGGATAGAGGAGCAGGTGTGGTTGAATAACGATACGGAACATGAACAGTGACATCGGATTAGAATATCACCACAAAAAAAACATGTTACACGCTATGAATAACAATGATTAATTTAGTCTAAAACCAGTTACGTTATAACTTTTTACGATTAGCATTGAATAAATCCGTATAGAAGAATATTCTATCTAACAATGCGCGTATGTATACGCATACTTGTAAGCTTAAGTTGTAACATTTTTGTAACTTCTATCTGCATTAATTCATTTAAATAAATCATCAATGAAAGGAATTCTACTGCTCCTTCTATTTTCACGCCTAGACAATCCTCGGAAACCTAACTCCAATTCCTTAAACAACTGCTACCGCGGAGGAACTTTGAATTCAAAATTCTCAAGCGCTTGTAAAAATGGCCCTGAACATAATTAAATTTGGCCATAGGAAATTCCTTGCATCGGGCGTAATTTTCGACAAATTAATACAAAGTCTTGATGGGAGCCTAGAAATTTAAGCGCTTGCCGATTATCGAAGCCGAGATAATTGAATTTGTTTAAAGAAATTATAAACAAATGCGATTACTGCCACTTCCTGGCGAGATGCATCAATGACCAGAGGACATAAATTAAAGCTACGAGTGCCAGCTATCATCTCCAACAGGTGTGAACGTTCTTCCACGTGAGGTTCAATTGTTATAAACAAATAAACAATTAAAATTGTTGTTACAGCAAACTGCATATAGTTACTGCAACGGGCTATTTTTGATCGCATAGCGTACTTGTTTCCCTTTCTTTTGAGACGTCGTTGATTAAAATCGGCCCAGTAGAAGCCGAGATAATTGAATTTGTTTAAGGAAATTATAAACAAATGCGATTACTGCCACTTCCTGGCGAGATGCATCAATGACCAGAGGACATAAATTAAAGCTACGAGTGTCAGCTATCATCTCCAACAGGTGTGAACATTATTCCAAGAGCGCTTCAACCGTTATAAACAATTAAACAATTAAAATTGTTGTTACAGCAAACTGCATATAGTTACTGCAACGGGCTATTTTTGATCGCATAGCGTACTTGTTTCCCTTTCTTTTGAGACGTCGTTGATTAAAATCGGCCCAGTAGAAGCCGAGATAATTGAATTTGTTTAAGGAAATTATAAACAAATGCGATTACTGCCACTTCCTGGCGAGATGCATCAATGACCAGAGGACATAAATTAAAGCTACGAGTGCCAGCTATCATCTCCAACAGGTGTGAACGTTCTTCCACGTGAGGTTCAATTGTTATAAACAAATAAACAATTAAAATTGTTGTTACAGCAAACTGCATATAGTTACTGCAACGGGCTATTTTTGATCGCATAGCGTACTTGTTTCCCTTTCTTTTGAGACGTCGTTGATTAAAATCGGCCCAGTAGAAGCCGAGATAATTGAATTTGTTTAAGGAAATTATAAACAAATGCGATTACTGCCACTTCCTGGCGAGATGCATCAATGACCAGAGGACATAAATTAAAGCTACGAGTGTCAGCTATCATCTCCAACAGGTGTGAACATTATTCCAAGAGCGCTTCAACCGTTATAAACAATTAAACAATTAAAATTGTTGTTACAGCAAACTGCATATAGTTACTGCAACGGGCTATTTTTGATCGCATAGCGTACTTGTTTCCCTTTCTTTTGAGACGTCGTTGATTAAAATCGGCCCAGTAGAAGCCGAGATAATTGAATTTGTTTAAGGAAATTATAAACAAATGCGATTACTGCCACTTCCTGGCGAGATGCATCAATGACCAGAGGACATAAATTAAAGCTACGAGTGCCAGCTATCATCTCCAACAGGTGTGAACGTTCTTCCACGTGAGGTTCAATTGTTATAAACAAATAAACAATTAAAATTGTTGTTACAGCAAACTGCATATAGTTACTGCAACGGGCTATTTTTGATCGCATAGCGTACTTGTTTCCCTTTCTTTTGAGACGTCGTTGATTAAAATCGGCCCAGTAGAAGCCGAGATAATTGAATTTGTTTAAGGAAATTATAAACAAATGCGATTACTGCCACTTCCTGGCGAGATGCATCAATGACCAGAGGACATAAATTAAAGCTACGAGTGTCAGCTATCATCTCCAACAGGTGTGAACATTATTCCAAGAGCGCTTCAACCGTTATAAACAATTAAACAATTAAAATTGTTGTTACAGCAAACTGCATATAGTTACTGCAACGGGCTATTTTTGATCGCATAGCGTACTTGTTTCCCTTTCTTTTGAGACGTCGTTGATTAAAATCGGCCCAGTAGAAGCCGAGATAATTGAATTTGTTTAAGGAAATTATAAACAAATGCGATTACTGCCACTTCCTGGCGAGATGCATCAATGACCAGAGGACATAAATTAAAGCTACGAGTGCCAGCTATCATCTCCAACAGGTGTGAACGTTCTTCCACGTGAGGTTCAATTGTTATAAACAAATAAACAATTAAAATTGTTGTTACAGCAAACTGCATATAGTTACTGCAACGGGCTATTTTTGATCGCATAGCGTACTTGTTTCCCTTTCTTTTGAGACGTCGTTGATTAAAATCGGCCCAGTAGAAGCCGAGATAATTGAATTTGTTTAAGGAAATTATAAACAAATGCGATTACTGCCACTTCCTGGCGAGATGCATCAATGACCAGAGGACATAAATTAAAGCTACGAGTGTCAGCTATCATCTCCAACAGGTGTGAACATTATTCCAAGAGCGCTTCAACCGTTATAAACAATTAAACAATTAAAATTGTTGTTACAGCAAACTGCATATAGTTACTGCAACGGGCTATTTTTGATCGCATAGCGTACTTGTTTCCCTTTCTTTTGAGACGTCGTTGATTAAAATCGGCCCAGTAGAAGCCGAGATAATTGAATTTGTTTAAGGAAATTATAAACAAATGCGATTACTGCCACTTCCTGGCGAGATGCATCAATGACCAGAGGACATAAATTAAAGCTACGAGTGCCAGCTATCATCTCCAACAGGTGTGAACGTTCTTCCACGTGAGGTTCAATTGTTATAAACAAATAAACAATTAAAATTGTTGTTACAGCAAACTGCATATAGTTACTGCAACGGGCTATTTTTGATCGCATAGCGTACTTGTTTCCCTTTCTTTTGAGACGTCGTTGATTAAAATCGGCCCAGTAGAAGCCGAGATAATTGAATTTGTTTAAGGAAATTATAAACAAATGCGATTACTGCCACTTCCTGGCGAGATGCATCAATGACCAGAGGACATAAATTAAAGCTACGAGTGTCAGCTATCATCTCCAACAGGTGTGAACATTATTCCAAGAGCGCTTCAACCGTTATAAACAATTAAACAATTAAAATTGTTGTTACAGCAAACTGCATATAGTTACTGCAACGGGCTATTTTTGATCGCATAGCGTACTTGTTTCCCTTTCTTTTGAGACGTCGTTGATTAAAATCGGCCCAGTAGAAGCCGAGATAATTGAATTTGTTTAAGGAAATTATAAACAAATGCGATTACTGCCACTTCCTGGCGAGATGCATCAATGACCAGAGGACATAAATTAAAGCTACGAGTGCCAGCTATCATCTCCAACAGGTGTGAACGTTCTTCCACGTGAGGTTCAATTGTTATAAACAAATAAACAATTAAAATTGTTGTTACAGCAAACTGCATATAGTTACTGCAACGGGCTATTTTTGATCGCATAGCGTACTTGTTTCCCTTTCTTTTGAGACGTCGTTGATTAAAATCGGCCCAGTAGAAGCCGAGATAATTGAATTTGTTTAAGGAAATTATAAACAAATGCGATTACTGCCACTTCCTGGCGAGATGCATCAATGACCAGAGGACATAAATTAAAGCTACGAGTGTCAGCTATCATCTCCAACAGGTGTGAACATTATTCCAAGAGCGCTTCAACCGTTATAAACAATTAAACATTTAAAATAGTTATTACAGCCAACTGCATAGAGTTCCAGCAACGGGGTATTTTTGATCGTGTAGCGTATTCGTTTCCCTTTCTTTTGAGACGTCGTTGATTAAAATCGGCCCAGTAGACGCCGAGATAATTGAATTTGTTTAAAGAAATTATAAACAAATTGCGATTACTGCCACTTCCTGGCGAGATGCATCAATGACCAGAGGACATAAATTAAAGCTACGAGTGTCAGCTATCATCTCCAACAGGTGTGAACATTATTCCACGAGCGCTTCAATTGTTATAAACAATTAAACATTTAAAAGTGTTATTACAGCCAATTGCATATAGTTACTGCTACGGGGTATTTTTGATCGTATAGCGTACTTGTTTCCCTTTCTTTTGAGACGTCGTTGATTAAAATAGGCCCAGTAGAAGCAGAGATAATTGAATTTGTTTAAAGAAATTATAAACAAATTGCGATTACTGCCACTTCCTGGCGAGATGCATCAATGTCCAGAGGACATAAATTAAAGCTACGAGTGTCAGCTATCATCTCCAACAGGTATGAACATTATTCCACGAACGCTTCAATTGTTATAAACAATTAAACATTTAAAAGTGTTATTACAGCCAACTGCATATAGTTACTGCTACGGGGTATTTTTGATCGTATAACGTACTTGTTTCCCTTTCTTTTGAGACGTCGTTGATTAAAATAGGCCCAGTAGACGCAGAGATAATTGAATTTGTTTAAAGAAATTATAAACAAATTGCGATTACTGCCACTTCCTGGCGAGATGCATCAATGACCAGAGGACATAAATTAAAGCTACGAGTGTCAGCTATCATCTCCAATAGGTGTGAACATTATTCCACGGGCGCTTCAATTGTTATAAACAATTAAACATTTGAAAGTGTTATTACAGCCAACTGCATATAGTTACTGCTACGGGGTATTTTTGATCGTATAGCGCACTTGTTTCCCTTTCTTTTGAGACGTCGTTGATTAAAATCGGCCCAGTAGAAGCCGAAATAATAATTTTTAAATATTTTGTCGGTAACGATATGTCGGTAATCATGGATGTGGCGCCATCTCGCGTTTGCGGCCTTTTTCGCAGTTTGCCGCGGCTCCAAAACCGAATTCCTAGATCACATCGTTAGTTTAAACAATTCCATTTTTCTCGGCTTCTACTGCGTATTTCTTAACTGGACTGGTCTTAAATAAAAGCTATGAACCATAGCTATCTCCTCACAGAGTTTGAACAATATGGCATCTGTGGTTTAAAAGTTATAAACAAATGAAAAATCGGCAAAAATGCACTCCAGGACACTACACTCCCTTCTTTCTTTTTCCTCTGTATATCCCTTAACAATCTTTTTCTCTTCCGTTACATACTTACTAATATATTGTTTGTGTGTGCAGGTTCCGCATGCAATGGGTAAGGAGCATTGACCGGCTCTTCTCATCATGCATAAAAGCAAGAAAGAAGAAAGAATTCCATATACTTCTCTTGCCACATACTTTAGTTATAGTAAATTGGTTTATAAAACTAGTTTGTAGCTATTAGCGCATAAGATTAATTTAGAACAATTGTGTATTTAGCTTGTATTTGATTTTATATTCAGTTCATTCGGTAGATCTTATATAAACTTTAATATTACTTATATTACTATTACAAGTTCTACTGAATGTGCTAAATATAAAGTGACAGATATAATAAATGCTTTACATATGAGCAAGTTACACAATTGCTCTATTTTAAAATTATTATTTTAAAGCTTAAGCTTTTGCATATAAAGTATGTAGTTTTTAGTGTAAGTTTTATGTGTAAGATATATTGTAAATTCACTTCAAAGAATAGTTTATAAGTATTAAATTATTTATATTTATAGTATTCTTTGTAGTATATAAGTGTTAGTTTAGAATTGATACTAAGATTTAGTTGTAAGATGTATTGTAAATAGATACAAAAGAATAGTTCTTAAGTATTAGCTTGTAAAATTGAATTACAATACTTTGTAACTTGTATCTTCATTAATTAATTTAAATAAATATTCAATGAAAAGAATTCTACTGCTCTTTTGATTTTCACACCACAACAATCCTTGAAAAGGCCTAATTCCAATTCCTTAAACAAGTACTACTGTGCAGGAACTTTAATTGCAAAGTTCCCAAACGGAAAACTTGTAAAAATAGACCTGAACATTACTAAATACGGCGCTAATTATCCATGGATTAATGCAACGTCTTGACGGGAGATCTTGAAATGTAAGTGCTCGAAAATTCCTGGAACGAGACGTCATTTCCGAGAAATGCTGGAATCGAATACCTCCTCGCACATCATATTCTCCTGATACAAATCCATGATTTTCAGCAGATATTTTTGTCAGAAACCCAGAAATTTTGCGCTCGGAAATTCCTGGAACGTGACGTCATTTCCAAGAACTGCCGATGTCGATTACCTCCTCGCATATCATATTCTCCTAATACAAAGTCCAGATTTCCGAGGGCTGAAATTTCTCAGTTTTTGGCAGAAATATCTCGCCGAAAATCTTGGATTTGTATCAGGAGAATATGATATGCAAGGAGGTATTCGTTCTCAGAAATGACGTCACATTCCAGGAATTGCCGAGCACTGAAATTTCTGAGTTTCTGACAGAAATATCTCGCCGAAAATCGTGGATTTGTATCAGGAGAATATGATATGCAAGGAGGTATTCGTTCTCAGAAATGACGTCACATTCCAGGAATTGCCGAGCGCAAAATTTCTGGGTTTCTGGCTGAAATTTCTGCTGAAAATCGTGGATTTGTATCAGGAGAATATGATATGCGAGGAGGTATCCGAACCTCGGTAGTTCTTGGATTCAAGAATTCCTGAGCGCTTCATTTTCTGGACAGGTGCCAACAAACTTTGCAAGAAATGCAGACTTTAAAAATGATGTTATTTCGAAGAATTGCCTGGTGCCAAATTTAATAACGTATAGGACCATTTTGACAAGTTTCTCGCTTCAGGACTTTGCATTTAAAGTTCCTCTACGGTACTTCTTGTATAAGGAATTGGAATTAGGTTTTTTCAAGGATTGGTAAGGTATGAAAATAAAAAGAGCAGTAGAATTCTTTTCATTGAAAATTTATTTAAACTATTCAATGAAGATACAAGTTACAAAAATGTTGCAACTAAAGTTTACGAGCTAATCCTTATGAACTATTCTTTTATATCTATTTACAATATATCTTACAACTAAACCTTTATCAATTTAAAAATAACATTTATGTAATATGAAAAGTACAATAGACACAAACAAGATAAAACTTATGCTAAAAATTTACATAGTTTGTTTGTAGAAGCTTTATTAATTTACTACGACTAATGGATAACTAAAGTACGTGGCAAAAGTTGTCCCATCTTCTTTCTTGCTCGTATGCACAATGAAAAGTGCCGGTCAATTCTCCTTACTTTTTGCCTGCCAAACCTGCACACACAAAAAATATATTAGTAAGTAAGTAACAGAAGAGAGAAAGATTGTTAAGGGATATACAGAGGAAAAAGAAAGAAGGGAGGGCCAAACGAGAAGCATAACAGAAAGAAAGATTCATTTGAAAAAGAATGGAATGAGGGGAGGAGGGATGTTCAAAAATAGAAACAGATCGTTCCTCGAATCGAGACCTTTACTTTAAGACGTCGTTGATTAAACTCGGCCCAATAGAATGCGAGATAATTGAATTTGTTTAAAGAAATTATAAACAAATGCGATTACTGGCACTTCCTGACGAGATACATCAATGACCAGAGGACATAAATTAAAGCTACGAGTGTCAGCTATCATCTTCGACAGGTTTTAACATTATTCCACGTGCGGTTCAATTGTTATAAACAATTAATCAATTGAAATTGTTATTACAGCCAACTGCATATCGTTACAGCAACGGGGTATTTTTTATCGTGTAGCGTATTCGTTTCCCTTTATTTTGAGACCTCGTTGATTAAAATCGGCCCAGCAGAAGCCGAGATAATAATTTTAAATATTTTGTCGGTAACGATATGTCGATAATCGTGTATGTGGCGCCATCTCGCGTTTGCGGCCTTTTTCGCAGTTTGCCGCGGCTCCAAAACCGAATTCCTGGATTACATCGTTAATTTAAACAATTGCGTTTTTCTCAGCTTCTACTTCGTATTTCTTAACCGGACTTGTCTTAAATAAAAGCTACGAAACATAGCTATCTCCTCCAAGAGTTTGAACAATAAGGCATCTGTGGTTTAAAAGTTATTAACAAATGAAAAATGGGCAAAAATGCACTCCGGGTCACTGTAATTATCTCGGCTTCTGTAGGCGCTACATTAATGATTCAGTGCTCAAAAGAAAGGGAAACGAATACGCTACACGATAAAAAAATACCCGGTTGCTGTAACTACATGCAGTTGGCTGTAATAACAATTTTAATTGTTTAATTGTTTATAACAATTGACCCGCTCATGGTATAATGTTGGGACCTGTTAGAGATGATAGCTGACACTCGTAGCTTTAATTTATGTCCTCTGGTCATTGATGTATCTCGTCAGGTAGTGGCGGTAATCGCATTTGTTTATAATTTCTTTAAACAAATTCAATTATCTCGGCTTCTACAGGGCCGATTTTACTCAACGACATCTCAAAAAGAAGGGAAGCGAATCCGCTACACGATAAAAAATACCACGTTGCCGGAACTATATGCAGTTGGCTGTAATAACAATTTTAATTGTTTAATGGTTTATAACCATTGAACCGCACGTGCAACAAAGTGAACACCTATTGGAGATCGTAGCTTATACTGCTAGCTTTAATTTATGTCTGCTGATCATTGATGTAGCTGGCCGGGGAGATGCAGTAATCGCATTTGTTTATAATTTCTTTAAACAAATTCAATTATCTCGCGTTTCACTGGGCCGATTTTAATCAACGACGTCTCAAATTGAAGCTCTCAGTTCAAGGAACAATCTGAATCACTATTGAAACGGGCTTCGTTTATAGTTCCGGTGCAATACCGAAACGAATTATTTATTTGTTTATCAAAAATAAACAGCGCATGCAGCATATGTAAATCGTTTATTGTCGTGTAGCAGCATCCTTTACCTTCATTTTGGCACTCGATCATTAATCTAGCGCCTCCAGAAGCCGAGATAATTGCAGTGACCCGGAGTGCCGATTTTTCAATTGTTAATAACTTTCGATCCACTAATGCCATTTTGTTGCAACTTTTGGAGGAGATAGCAATGGTGCGTAGCTTTTATTTAAGACAAGTCGGGTTAAGAAATACACACTAGAAGCCGAGAAAAACGTAATTGTTTAAATTAACGATGTAATCCAGGAATTCGGTTTTGGTGCCGCGGCAAACTGCAAAAAAGGCCGCAAACGCGAGATGGCGCCACGTACTTTTTCATGTGGTTGTGGTGCCTTGAAGCTAATACCATTTGCATGTCACTGACAACGTTACCGATAATGCTGGTCCTGCTATACAGGCCTATCGTACAAATTTTGTATACAGTGGCGAAGAATGTAAACATTTATGAGAATACTGCATAACCAAGAAGACGTTAATAATTAAAAAATCAAACGAATTAGGACGGAGAAATGCCTCCTAAACCGAGGCCGGTATAACAATTATGTTATCTGTTTTGTTCTTATATATTTCAAATTTTAAACACCTGTTTCAGTAACCTTCATCTATATTGTATATATCGTATTCATACTTGCGATAAGTATCGTTCATTTACAATAAATAAACATTTCAGGGGTCTAAAAGGCCAACAATAAATTCAAAGAATTTACAGCCCCCCAAAATTGGAAGTTCGTCAACATCAAACAAAGAAACTTCTAGTGGTTTAAGTCAGGAAGCTGAGGACCAATTCGAATTAGAATTATGTTGGTGCATTCGTCAGTTAGAAATGTGTCTGGCTGCTGGCAAGATTCCAGAGAAACAGGCAAACGATTTGAATAAAAATATAAATATTCTGAAGAGTAACAATGCGCCTTTGATAAAAAAGAGGCAGGTCATGCGTAACACCTTAGGGAACTATAGAGAAAAGATGGCAATGGATGAACAAAAACTTGGCAAAAATGCGTCTTCCATCAAATTCACGACTGCACCTTCTCACAATAAAAGGTGTATGTTTTTGAGGAAGGCTGCTTGTACATCTACGCAACATAAACAGAATGCAGATATTGCTGTAGCAACTACAAATTGTAATACTAATGTCGTTATTCACGATGTACAAGTATTTAAATTTAATTTTCAAATTAAGGAATAAGAAACTTTTTTTAAATGCATCTGTGAGACAAATTCTTATCTGTATTTGTCCCCCGTCCTTTTCTTATTTTGTATAATCTATATGTTGAATACAATATATCGTAATATATAACTTAGCATTGCTTCGTACATAAATATTAACAATACAACTTGTAATCATAATAATACTAAAACCTTTTCATTCGACTTCTTTTTCCTTGTCAGTGTAAATATTTTATGATCTTGTTTTAATTGATTCAATTTTATTTCGGTAAATACTATATAATATTACGCCTAAGATTTTTTAATAAGGTATTAAAAAGTTAACTACAATCATACTTGAAAGGAAATGTTTAAAATTTTCTTGATAATACGGTAGATTCAATGCAATAGGTACCGTTATCAAAATGGTCCTGTGGCGCAACGGATAACGCGTCTGACTACGGATCAGAAGATTCCAGGTTCGAATCCTGGCAGGATCGGTAAAATTTTTTTTTAATAAACTTTCATCCATGAAACATGAGCAAATTGAATTTTCACAGAAACAAATTATGCAATTACAAATATAAAAAACTATACAACTTGTAATTAAAAAATAGTCGTTGCTCGATAACCATGGATAGGAGCATGATCTAACATAAAGAAATTAATTTATGAATAGAATAATTCACAAGAATAACCACTAAAATATCTAAATTAAAAAATAAACAAGATGAGTGCGGAGAATATTAGAAAATTTTAATTGCAGAAGTCGGGGAACAGCGAGTGAATGAAAATTCGTGATGTAAATAAATATTGTGTTATGATATATTTAACAACCAGTAGTAACAAAGGTATCTCTCGTCTCTCTTACGTATTTATAGCAACAGAACAGCACTCTTTATCATATGGTACAAGCTTGTATCCGTATTATAACTATGTATTATATATGCATACAAGGATGTCTCAAAAGTCTATCGCACAGCTTTTTTTTATTTATTCGTCTATGAAGAAAATATTCTGATCGAAACAACGAACAATACGAACACATTTCGCCGAATAATACTCGCTCCAACAATGGCGAAGAACCGTAAAACGAAAAAAAATAAACCTATGTATGTACGTATATACCATCGTCATTATGCGAATTCCAAAGAAATATTATACTGATCCGTTTAAACTTATACAACGCCCATACTGACATGGGACGAGTAAATTTATATTTTAAATTATCAAAATAATGCACTAGACTCTTACGACCCTCTGTGTATAAATATACATATCCTCAGGAGGATCTCGTTTTTTCTTGTTAATTACTTTTAATAACGTAACAGTGATATATGTATCTAGAAAAAGAATCAGTTCCTCCGCGGTACGGGTTAACTGGTTCCAACTTATTACAAGACCCAATAATGACTCATACGACTCCTAAATAGAAATATCTTCTTATTAAAGAAATATGATTTTCTAATATAGTCCTATATTAAATAAACATATATGTATATATACATATATATATACCATTTTTTATATATCTGTTTCTATTTCATTTAAATATTTCTTTCTCTCATTTTTTTATTTTCACATTTTTGTATTTATCTTCATCGTTAAATGATTAACGAAAATCACACACGATTTAGCAACATGCGCTTCACAAAATCAATCTTGACCAGATTAAGCGTGAAATTTCCTTCCTCTTATCGTACTTTTTCATCTCATTTTTTTTTCTTTTTTTCTTGATTTTCTTTTTGGTCTTTGCAGAGCGATTTCGTTTCGCGGTTGTCTTTGGTAGAAACACGCGTTTCTCCTCACGTTGAACGCTTTCATTTTCATCGTAATCGAGTTTAGAAAATTGTTCTCCTTGGTTGCGTCTCTCTGTTCCCTGAGTCGGTATTACAACCATTTCAGTCTTCGCCGTCCCTTTCCTTTTTTTTCAAAATGTCGCTCCATTTCGCAACATTCAAGATCAATCTTCTTTTCCTCCCTTCATTCTTAGTTTTCTTTATATTTAAAGACTAACAATAAGTCAACACATTGTGACTCACAGACCTGTTCGAATTTCACAGAGTACACGCGACGAAGTACGCATATAAAAATTTATCGGAAAATAAATGTCAACTCCGTAGAAATATCTTAAAGGATTATTAAGCACATCTACTACGGAAGATATAAAAATATTAGCTTTGGAAGAGATCATAGGAGTACCCCTTAAATTCTAATATAAAAAATAAAATTACCAGTGTTCTGTTTATTAAAAAATATATGACCATGTTTATGTCGTATGAAAAAATGTATCGAAGTTGTGGAATAAAATTTTTACGCAAAGTACTTCGGTTCTTTCTTTCAAGAAATTGATTTCAAATGCCCCGGGATATTTGCTATCCTGTAAATCTTAATTCCGTCGGATTATTTTTCTAAATAAGGAAATAAACTCAGGTTGTTGCATTGTAACAGCACAATTTAATATTAACACTTTTTACTTTTTTCCGTCATGGGTTTTTTTTGGCTCAGTAAAGCACGTGCGCACCCAAGTAGTTTTAACTCCAATCCTTTGAAGAAAAAAAAGAGAGGAAAGGCAAATACATAACAATTTTTCAACATTATTTCAATCTACTTTTTCACTTAGACCCTTTGAGGATTTCGATTTCGAACATATCCGTGAGCCACCGCGTAAACAATCGTTCAATAAAGCTACTGAAAATTAACAAACTATCATCATACTTTGAAAAATTAATTATCATTCGTGTTTTAACGAGTCTCGTTTAAACTCCTTGCTGCGATACACAAGTAAACAACGTCAATATTAACTAAAACGAAAACAAATTAGTCCTAAAATTTGATTAAATTTCCTGAGTCAATAATTAGTTTTCTATCGTTATTCATTTTTCAAAACAGCAAGGAGTTAAATCGAATTAAAGGCTGTATTAAAATAAATCTCAGTTCTCTCTCTCTCTCTCGCTCGCTCGCTCGCTCGCTTTAACAAAGTACAACTTTCTCCAACTCGTTCATTGTCCTTTTCACAAACATTTCGATGCTCCGTTCCGTTAACACATGTCTTCCCATTGCTCGCACAATTTCGATTCGTTCGTAAGAAAAAGGAGACCATAAGAATAATACGCACGTTTCGTATGAAAACGAAGGGATCGCAATGAAAATGTTACGTGTGATACATTATAATTTATAATACTCGACGACTTCGATCAACCCTAACGTCTAAAACATCCTCTATAGAATGTACACGTTTACATGGGTTTCTGTTTTTGTGTCCATCGCGTGTACAAGTATAATATATGTATATATAATTTTGTTTTCTTCTTATACATAATATTTTTCATATAAAGATTCGGGACTAAAAATCAATGTACAAGAATAGCACGTAGCCGATATTAACAATTAATATGCTCGTGTGAACAGAACCGATTTCGTTTTCAATCAGTGATCCGTGTACATTTTTTCCTTCTTCATATATATATATATATATATGTGTGTGTGTGTGTGTGTGTGCATGTAATAATTAATAATTGTAATAATAATAATAATCGACGCGTACATCGTTCTACGTTTATTCATCTCTCGATACAATGATCGAGCATACACGCATCCCATTTTCCCCCACTTTTTCTCCATCCTGCTTTATTTAAATAAATATTTTCTGTTTTTCTCCTAAAGTCAGTTTAGATCGCCCGGGACGCGCGTAGGACCACAGAGAGAGAGGCATACACACATGCACACACGCCTTATAAATCGTCTGTCTGAGGCACATTTTCTATGCGTGATTTTCACGAATCGATTTTATCTTTTTTATTTTTTTCTTCGAAGTCGTACTTCTTTTTTTCTGCGCTTTCCCCTTTCGCTAGTTTCTTCTTTTTCTTCTTTTTCTTCCTTCAACTATACATATATGGGTAAGGGGGTAGGGTGGAGGTGGTGTCATGAAAAATCAACAATTCGACGAAAAGATCAAACACTTCGACGACTCTTGCGGCGGTTATCTATTTTGTTACTTTTTACACGGTTGATCACAGACAACGTGAAGAAAGAAATTTAACAGGATGGATCTGTCTTGAGGATCGATCATCGTCGATCCTCTTCGTCGCGTTTCGAGGGAGAATTTTTCTTTACGTTTATGTACAAATTGACGTTCCCCCACGACGAATATCTTTTTGTCAATTAGATCTGAGAATTGATTATATGTACATACATAGAATCGACGCGTCGGAGCTGGCCAGGCACAGTATTTTGGAATAGAAAATAATTGTAATATGTAATGGAAGCTCTGATACAAAATGGCTGACGCTGATGGTAAAAATTCATTTCGTCTATAGTTTCAAGTTTTTTTTACACAAATAATCATTTCATTTGTGGGCGATGTATGCACGATTGAATGTTTGGGCCAGCCTTCGCGTTTAAATGGACGTCAGAAAAGGAAGAAATAAAGAGAACGGGGAGCGTTTGTGTTTTCATTTTCCAATCGAAATACTATTCATGACAGCTCCATTCGATAATACGTAACCCTAAGCATGGCATAAAAATTAAACGTATCTACAATAAGTTAAAGATTGCGATAAGGAACAGTGTTGTTCGAGGACGCTATTTTGAATCCGTGGTACGAGTTCGTCGGAACTTCTGCTATATTCGAAAGTTATCAATAACTCTGAGTTAAAAGAACCCCCGTATGTTCAATATTTAATATCAGTATTATCGAACGTTTAAGAAACCCAAATGAAATGTTCTTCACCGAGAGTGAATTTTAAACTGATGATTCGTCGAATATTTGAAATACTGACGGCAAGTCTGGTCAAGAATATCAGAAATTTTGGGTAGTACAGAATACAAATTTCATTCGACAAAATTGTAATACAATCTACCGGTTTGTAATATTAATTACCCAAAATTGAACTACACAACAAGCATTATTAAAAAAAAAACATCCAAATTCTGCCCGTGACTCCGTCATTTTGTCTCCAAACAGTGCGCAATATCGAACACTTGAAGTAGATATTCAACGCATCCACATACATTACATAAACTATAAAAAGGAACACGATACAGTCCCGACGATCTCGTAGGAAATTCAAAAAGGCCCCCAAGAACGAAGTCCCGGAAATAGGAATGACGCAATGTGTCGCTCGATTCGATACGAGCTTCGAAGGCAGCCACCGTCACAACATCGCGTAAAATGCATACATATACACAGGAGAAACACGAAAAGAAGAGAGAGAGATGAACTCTCCTCTTTATTCCAAGATTATAGTAGGCAGCCTCTTGGGCCGTTTTCCTGTCTTCTGTTTCCTGTGGATCTCTCTCGAGTCCGAATGATTCGTCTCGCAGGTCTGCACCGTATTTAAATCCTCTCCGTTTACAGTCTCCTCCTCCAGTTTCCTCTTCCTGGATCTGGTGACCGGTCCAGTTCTATTCTTGCAAGCCTCGTTACCACAATCCCCGTGTCTCTTGTACCTTTTCGACTGGGTTTCCTCGTCGTCCTCTCTTTTACGTCTCTTCTTAGTCGATTCCTGTTGCGTGATCCTGGGCGAGTTCGAGTCAGACGACGAGGACAACGAACTCAAATACTCGTTAACTTTATCCTCGCCGAAGTCAAAGGCGCTCGGCTGCGCAGGCGAGGCGGAAGTGGCGACATTGGTAGCGACGCTAGGTGGCCTCAGAAGCTGAACAGAGGGGCTGGACGAAGTGGTGGACGCGGACGAGGACACAGAACTCGAGGTGGACCGTTTGTGCAGCTTCCTGCGTTGTGCCAACCTTGCACCGTCTACCTCCCGCAACCTGAACCCTTCCGGCCTCTCTGACGAAGAGGTGTTCGTGTTGTCCACGACGGCTATATCATAGGAGGTGGCCACGTCGAACGAACTGGACTCCGTCAGCCAGGGATGATTAGCCAGACCGCTGGCTGTCAGTCTTTTATTAGGATCCACGGTTAATAAACCCTTGGCAACCTGTTTGGCAAGGTTGGACACATGGTTCCAGGATTCGCCATCGAAATCGATCTCCCCGGCCCTGATCCTGGTAGCCAGATCCGGCGAGCCAATACGAAACGGCGGCTTGCCGGACAGCATGGAGTACAAAATAGCGCCGAGACTCCAAAGGTCGCAGCTCTGGTCGTAGCCCTGCCTGGCGACTACCTCTGGAGCGGCGTAAGGAAGGGTGAAGCATGGCGTATGAAGTGGCTCGCAGCCACGTTTTATCCTGGCGAAACCGAAGTCGACGATCTTCACCGGCGAATCCTCGGCCTCGTGGGCGAAAACGATATTCTCTGGCTTGAGATCCCTGTGCACCACGCCCCTCGAATGCATGAAACGAACAGCTGAGGCCAGCTGCCTCATTATTCTGCTGGCGTGCTGTTCGCTGAAAGGTCTTGGCCTCCTGAGCAATTCACCACCGGACAGTAACTCCATGACCAAGTACGTGTGTGCCCTGTCCTGATGGACCTCGATTAACTTGACTACGTTGGGATGACCCTGGCAGGTCCTTAAGAGACTGGCTTCCCTTCCACAGTCGATCCTGCGACTGACAATCTTCACCGCGAACTCCTTCGACGTTTTCCTGTGCCTGCACTTCCGGCAGACGGAGAAACTACCATCGCCGAGGGCTTCCTCGCGTGGGTCCAGTTCGTAGGTTTGAAAGAAGGTGGATTCCTCGAACCTGGCTGCAAGAACGTCCGAAGCGGATGGCCTCTGCGACTCTGTGCTGGCTTTCGTTGCCTCCTTGAAAATATCCTTGCTAACCACGTTGTCGCCGAACAGTATAGACGGTGCCACGTACGAGTAACCCCGGAAAATTTTATCGTAGTTGGGTGGAACGACCGCTGGACTGTCAGCTGCGATCATTTTCGTGAACTCATCGGAGAAGTTGCTGGTGTCTAGTTCGTGGGTGATTCGAGGCACAAAGGGCGGTGGAATTTCACGTCTTTCCAGTGCATCCCAGCTGAAGGGCGCAGGTGCTTTTCGGAAGAAAGGATGCCCTTTCAGTTCTTTGGCGTCACCTGGCCCGCCGCCGAGCCTCTGGCGGGGGTCTTTCACGAGCAGACGGAGAATGAAGTCACGAACGGTCGGGCTGAGGTGGCTGGGTATCGGTGGGTCCGTTTTGAGAATACGACGAGAGATGTCCTGCTGCGAATTCTTCTCGCCCTCGACCGTAAAAGGCGACGCACCGGTTAGCAGCTCGTATGTGAGAACGCCCACGCTCCACCAGTCCACCGCCTGAAATAATTTCGTGAAAATAATGTCGCCTGTATTGAAACTGTTCGAACTGAATGAAAAATATTGTTTTTTCACTGCGCCGGGAAAATGGTGTATTTTTTTACATGAAGGGATATTTTTTTATTTTAACCATTCGCGTGATTTTCGTCGCTTCTTTGCCCGCTTAATGTACCGCTTTGTATTTTGAAAAACGTGTAAGTTTGCTTAAGCCGGACTGGAATTACATAAACTCTTATCTTCTTCGTTGATACAATGTGGCGTTATAGCGTAATACAATAGCGAACTTCCGGGTCCTAACTAATCCTAGTAATCCTTGTATTCAGCGCAAACTGCAAACGCGTTATTTTTCCCAGTTTGTATAATTTACCGCTTCAAGTTATTCTTTTTCCAAGTCTGTGTGTATGATGTACGCGTGAGATGGAGTTGATAATTATTTATACGCGGCCAATAAACTTAACTGTTGTACTTTTAAAAAACTCTAGTACCAAGAATGAAGTAATAAAAAGTTTCAAATAACTTCAAGGGCAGCGCTGTTCCTTTTCCTTTTTTTGTTCAAAAAAATCTGCTTTACTCTGAAGAGAAAGGGTATATAACGGAATCGATAAAAATGTATCTGACTAGCGGGGAACGCGAGCGTGATAACGAAGTTCCAGGAACGAAGGGAACAAATCGTGACGTAAATTCATCCTGACTCACAATATCGTGTCCCGCTGAGCCCCCTCGTACCACTTCCGGTGCCATGTACTCGATAGTTCCGCAAAAGGAGTAAGCACGGGCGTTGTTGTCCCTTTCGTGCGGCAGGAACTCTTTGCTCAGTCCGAAATCTGTTAACACGATATGGCCCTCTCTGTCTAGCAGAATGTTTTCTAGCTTAATGTCCCTGTAAATTATACCCAGCTGCAACAGAAAAGCAACATTTTGTGTTTCATCGATCACCGCATACGATAAGAATGGAATATATTAATATTTTTACGTGAAACGCGAAGGCCGCACATTCAAGTGCACGTTGGTCGTAAGCTTGAGACTATTGCCCACATATATCACATATTTCACAGAAATTACATTCAACATTTATTTGTAATAGTTGCATCGTCAAGAAAAAATTTCTAATCTATTTGAGAGGTGGCAAATAAATTATTTTCTTTCCAAATAATCCTCTAAATGGAATAATTTATGTAATTTTTTATTCAATAATTCAATTTGTTTAACAACAACAAAATATTGTATGTCCGAAACCGGAGCTCGTAAACAACATTAAACTTCCTAAACCACACGAACCTAAAACCGACTCATCCACAGATAAAATGATTACTTTATCTTTTTTTTTTTTTTTTTTAGTTTTAGCAATATGAATTCTTGAAACGAACTGTATTACGACGAGGAACGACACTTACTTTATGCAGATGTTCTAGCGCCAAAATAACTTCGCCGATATAGATTCGCACTTCGTCCTCGGTAAAGTGTTCACGTTGATACAAATGCGTAAACAACTCGCCGCCGCTGACATAATCTGTAAAAATGCAAGGTTCTCGTTGTTTAATCTTAAGCTGGAACGATATCCTACAAAACACGATGATTCGAGAGTCTCGACTCTGCAATAAGCCATATTCCGGCGAATCATCATCGTTAGTACTCTCGAAATAGCCAAGTGACAAAGAAGAAGCAAAATCAGAGAAAGGAAGACAAAATACGACTGGCACGCAGATTGGAGGGAAAAAATGAAAATAAACAATTGTATCTAGAGCCAATGGAACGTACGATGATAATTTTTTCTATTTATCATCGTATGGAGTCGTCAATGAGATATTAGGCAGTAACGTATGAAATATTCATTGATGATGCGACCACGTCCAGGATTTGGAATTCAATCGAATTCTTAGATGGAATGGAATGGAATGAACGAAGAAAAAAGGTCTCGGGCATTTTTTTCATATTTTAATAGCTGATATTTATCTCCTTTCGCTGTTTCTTCTCTTCTTTAACGAGGCAAGAAATACAGAGGTTCGAGGATAATAATTTTTAGCTCTGCAGAATGAAAATCTATAATTGTGATAATACCAATTAAAAATAAGTTGTATACGACAAGAAGAAACTGGAATAGTCGTATTGAAGTCAGTAATTTTTTATGAGCATAATTGTATAATATTTTATCAGACTAAGATAAAATTAATGTTATTGAAATGTTAGATATTAAATTTCAATATTTATCATTGTTGGCATTAAAATGAAAAATATGGAGGAATATGGAAGATTGTGTTATATCTACAATAGATTCAAGATAATACTACGATTATTTAATAAATGAAAAAAGTTCAATTGATGCATTGAAAGAATATCTAAGAACACATGTCGCAAAAATAAAACAATCTTACTTATTACGATACTCTAGGAAGAAATAATTGAAGAAGTAATGATTACACGTTTCTATAAGGAAAAAGATTGCACAATGCCAGGCGGCCGACTCAACGATGATGTCACGATTGCATAGTACAGTGTAATTTTGAAAACCACCTTAAACTCTCCATTGAGTCACTTCGAAACTCCTGCTTAGTAAAAATATGTATTGCAATGTTTGCTTTTAAACGTCCGTATCTTTATGTCGTTCCAAAGTTTGACTACTGTTTTAACAAGAAAGTCTAATTCTCGACTTGCATCGTTCTTCGACTCACCGATTCAATGATACACAGTTACATTTAAAACATTTTACCTAAAATTAAATGGAGCTTCGCATCTGTTTGGAAGGCGTAATGCAGCGTAACTAAAAAAGGACTGTCTCGCACGGCCTCCAGAACTTGTCTCTCCGTCTTCGTGTGTTCAGTCGTCTTCTTCCTTTGCACGATGGACGCTTTCTTCAGGACTTTCATGGCGTAAAGGCGTCCAGCATCGGTGCCCGTTCTCTTTCGTACTAGGAACACCTTTCCATAAGCTGTACAAAAGTTTTTCCATCTTATACGCAGCTCAACCGATCCTCGAACGGATCCGTCTCGTTCAAACGAGATTCTTAAACGATAAACACGTTAGATGAATTATTTCCATTGAATCATTGATCATACACGTTAGCCGTGAGTTTTATCGTTTAGAATTTTAACGGAATGACTGGTTAGTTTACGTAGACGGATTTTATTGTTTCGAAATTTCTGTTGAAATTCCTTCACGTGCGTTCTCGGTTCGAATATGGTGGACGTTGATAAATTAATGGTGTATGAAAAGATAGAATCGAATTTGCATTTTTCAGGTTCTCGGACAGAGAGACAGAGAGAGAGAGAGAGAGAGAGAGAGAGAGAGAGAGAGAGAGAGAGAGAGAGAAAGAAAGAGTATTAATGCCAATATATCTTGTTAATTTATCGTGAGTAATAATGTTTGATTTTAAGAAAGTTGGGCGAGCAATTTCTTTTTTGCAATACAAACGTTTTAAAAAAAAGTCTATGTCGTTTAGAAAATTATTTAAAAACAAAACTATGGAAAGGACCGCTGAATTTCTGTGACCCTATACATATATGTATGTGTACACGCGCAGTGTCCACTGTGAAAGGGTTAAAACTCGTTCTATTCGCGGACAATAATCATACGGTACGTGTCTTTATGCCGTCTCAGTGTAAAAAGATCGTACATGTCGTACTCGTGCATCCAACTGATCGTAATTAAAAAATTAACCGGTTACTGAATGTCAAAGTGCTCGAAAAGTCCCGGAGAAAAGAAGAGAGAGAAAGATAGTGGTTAATGGTTCAGCCACAGACTTTAATCGTTTCTATAAAGAATTTCGTTCACGTACCTCCAGTTCCAAGGACTTTCAGCAAGTCGAAGTGCGTCATGTCTACCCTCTGGCCTCCGCTGTCCGCCAGGTTTACTGTAACGAGCAATATCATTCGATTTTATTCTATTTGTCCTGCTGACAGATGTCGTACGAACATTATGACTGATGTTTCTTCTTACTTACGAATGTGATACAATAATGAAGAAGATTAAACATGATTTGTGTTGTATGGGGGGGAGGCAAGATGGTGAGGGGGGTCGAAACATGTGGAACAGTTTAAATTTTGTCTTTTTTAAACGATCTGTCCTCGCAGTGATTTGTAACAAGGATCGTAGGCCCTTTTATATATTTAATAAATTATAGCAATTGGTGGAGTATGAATGTAAATACTGGAGAAGTTATTTCACATATTTTTAGTATTATTTAGTGGCGAAGTGGCAATTTTGCAATCGCTTCTATTGCATTCAGAAAACAGTTACTTTCATCGGGGCTTGGTTATCGAAATACTGTTAACTGGACTTTCTATTCGAATGCCTTCAACCGGACTTTCGATCGTTCGAACTTTCGTTTGATGTACTTTCGAATTACCAATGGACTATTACCATTCGATTAACAGCAGAAAAATCTTTTACCCCTTTAACTGGAATTTTAGATGCCTCGATCATTGATATCTTATAGAACACGGTCACTTCCTTGCAATAATTGCAAGCAGTGAAATATTAAATAGAAATATTATGTATTACGATTGCACTGAATAAAATTGAATAACTTGAATTGAATATAAATTAAGCCAGCCCCAATAGGTCACTTAAAATATATTCTAAATTAGGTGTGACTTATGTCAGGTTTAAGTACTAATCAATAAAAGTTCGGCGAACGCTAAATCAATCATTACCAGAATTCTATTTAAATTATGAGCAACAGTTGTAACTTCAACACAAAGAACCATTCTCAGAGGAGTCACAGAATGTTGCAAATAATAATTCCAATAATTGGAAAGGCACGAGTTTCATTGGTTCCCACGATTAAATTTCTGCTCTAATTAATTCACGTTTTGCTGCTGTGTAAATCGATGAAATGCGTTAGTTCCGTTACGAAAGTCCATGTAGCCACTTTTTACACCACCCCCCCCCCCCCAATATTTTCGTGTCTTTGTTCAATTGAAAAAGAAAATACGATTTTGTATCAACCTGTACATTATGCTTGATTTAACGACGTCAACGCGCTCATTTCTTTCGTCTTTCTTATTTTCCTTCTTTCCAGATGTTGTGAAATTATCATAGGCCAAGGCTCCTTCGTAACCGCTTTGTTAATATTTTATTCGATAAGGTTAACAGAACGTTGCCAGTAGAATCATTTTTAAACTCCTGTCCCTAGCGATATTTAATTGGCATTAACTTTCCAGTTTTGTTTCGCTGTATATACAGTGAAAAAAGTTGTCCTTCGAATTGCAAATAATTCTTTGCAAGCTTATGCAGTCGAACACGTCTTTCCAATAAGGATAAGGGGAAAGTACATGCAATCACAAAGACGTACTTCGAAAATGTCAATTTACCAGTGATTTGAATTTCATTGCTACCCCGCATATTTTTTACAGAAATCAGTACCCTTGAAATGTAAAAAAAACTGTTGATTTTATTTGTAATAATGAGTGATATTATTCCAGATCAGAAAATATGCCATTTTTTAATTAATCTGTCCTTCATCCGCGTGGAATGGTCCCTTCATCTTACTGAAAGGGACGATAAAGTAGCGAAGACAAGAAATGATTGCCGCTTAAATAATGAATTAAGGTAGACATCGAACTAAATGAGAATTCAATTGAAGATTTCTCTTATTCAATACTTAACATAAATTTTCGTAGTGGCAGAAGCGTAATTATGGTTGCCCGACGCAAACGTTGACCCAATTTGTACGCAAGAATTCGCAATAACTTCTGCTGAACTCGTTTCCAGTAAAGTGCAATAATTAGAACGGAGACGGGAGCAAATTACCAACATATACTCAAGGTGTAATCGTTCAAACTAAGAAATGCAGATTATTACCGATTTTTCTCACTTATTAATTCGCTGCTTTTTTTTACTCCAATAATAATAATAATTACAATCTTAACGGAACATATTATTTTAATTCTGTGAAGATCTTTATAAAATATAACTGCGAGGACACCAGTAACCATAATAATATTTCCAGAAAACAAATTTTAACTGGAAATAACTCGAAGCTACATATATAATAATTATTATTGTACCTGAACAATACGATTTCTTAACTTTGGAATCGGTATCTAGACGCTGATTGGCATTCCAGAAAAGCCAGACACGGTTGACGAAGGTGATTGCAAAATAATGCTTCCACGGTGCTACTCTCGTGTTCGAATATCAAATCAGCTCGCTTGCGATCGGCCTTGCACGTGAGATATAAAAAAACGACAAAAGTATAATAAAATCCCTGTATTTATTGATACTTTCCGAAATATGTATATCGTTGAGTTTTTAACAGTGATATATAATTTGCATTTCCATCATTGTTTCTTCAAATGAAATTGATATTTAGGTTCCACTATTTCGAAAAATAATTATGAATTACTGTAAGTTATTTTAAAGTAAATTTTATATTTCACAAATGAAAACGTCTGCCTTCTTTCTTTTACATAATTATGAAGGCGTAAGTCTCAAGGAATAGATAGTGGACAATTGATAAAATTACCTAATGGAAGGGCAAGGACATTCTTCATTTCGTAACTCGAGCAAAACAATTATTCCAAACGAAAGAGGAATTTCGTGGAAATTTTATAAAAATAATAAAAAATATAATCACTGAAACAGTCTACGTTACTCATATTCTTTAAAAATATAACGTGCTGATGCGAATATGAAATCGTGCCCCGCTCGAAAGGGGAGGAATACAGGAGAGACGAATAGAGATTTGTCATTCTCGGCCAGATCGTGAAATGATCGTACGGTCGTTCAAGGTGTCGTGTGCAAAGGTATATGCACCTGCGTTGCAGCTAATATCAGCAGGTGTGCGAACAAGAACGCGTGCATACGTAAATACACGCCGCTAGAATGCAGCTGTATGTTTTTTAAAGCGGCCCGCAAAAGGACGAAGAACACACGCGGAGCGAATATGCTCTTTCGGAAGCATGGATCAGTGTCCTGTTTAAAATCGTTGACGATACCGAGCAGACCGTGACTCAGCCCTAACTGAACCGTGAAACGTGAAAAAGCTTCTTGGAAATGTGATTTTTTCTATTTTTCTGTTTGTTTAAGGTGTGTGCTTGTTTGATTCTTTTGATTCTCTTACTTTGAAACTAATTAATTTCTCCCTATCACTAATAGTATTATTATTTTTAATAATACTGACGTGCGTCAGTATTAAATTTACTTCATGCATAATATATATCCACGCCATTTTAACAACGGCTGTCTACAAATATCTATAATAATAATAATAACGATAAAGAATCAATCGAGACGAATGGGTCTGAGGTAAATTTGAATTTACGTTTTACGAGTTTTAGAAAGTTAAGAGAGGACGATTACTAAGAAACCATATTTAATTAGGAACGTCGAGTGGAAAAATTCGAAATTATGTAGAAAATTGCACGTGGAAGATATTGAATTATAAAATATACACCTCTGCGGTTGAAGCTTCTACGTTATAATCGTGAGAGTAGCCAATACGATAAGGACCATCTGCCCGATGCGTATCTCGTTTATACGAAACATGACCTTGAATGCCATTGAGTGTCCTTGAACAACCTTGGAATATCTCCTTTAAAATTATAATTCATTCGGCGTTAAATGGGAAGGTCGTATTCATATATTTAAAAAATTGCTAACATTACGAAAATCGTAGAGATACTTATTGTGTTTATTAAGAAAATTAAAAAAAAATGGAAATAAATTCTGTACAATTAATTCCAATATGATCGTTCGTCGTCGAAGATGCTTTCACTTCCTGTCCGCATTTCACGTTTCTATTTTTTTCTTCTTTTTGCAATCACCCAGGTTACGTGATAGCGGTGAAATTTCTTTTAACTCATAGATCCAAAATATACGTTTTTTGTTCATTCACGTACGCATAGACGTCGTGGAAAGAGAAAAGAAGGCAGAATAATTTGCCCGCGAGACGATTGGTAACACGAGTACAGAGTACGGTTTCGTTAATTGTGCAACCGATTTATCACGTATCGGCTCACCTTGTGAATTTACATACGTTGGCAACGTGTACAAGCGCGTTTGCAAACATCTTTATCAAGTACATATTTAAGGTGTTAAATAGTTAGCGCGTTCGCAGCCGGCAGGCCTCTTTAATAGGGTTACGATTCGTTTCGAAAACGAAAATCCGAAAATAAGTCATGGTAAAGTGGAACGAGATTAACGCTTGGAGCACCAGTCCCTCGTGTCTCCTTACTATAAATATGCACAGGTGGTTGTGAGATTTTTTATTCATTTACGCCAATGTAAATGAAAAGAAAATCTAAATGATAGAGATACTCCACAGATTAACAAATTATTTAACGTATTGAATTACGACCCCACTTCTGTCCATTTAAATCGTACAACAATGATGATTAATTAATTAATCTCCAGTTTACGATTCGGCGAGGCGATTTGAAAGCACTCACGCGTATGCCTGGGCACCACCGTCATCGGATTAGTTATTATATTTCGCGATGAAACACAGAGCGATAAGCAAGATCTAGTGGCAGAAGGGTCTCCCGAATTTTCGCCTCGGGGCTAAAAGGATTTCCGCGTGAAATTAACACGCGGGGGTCCTTCACGAGTGTCCCCGGCCCTGACTGCCAGCCGAGAATCCATGTCAAGGTAGTAAAAGCGACCACGAGCAAGCTCGAGCACCACCAACGGGGCTCTACACGCTTCTATCCTCCTCGGTGTAGTATCTAGATTGCACGCGCCTGCCCGTGGATTCGAATGTCTCGCGACCCACTTGTCCCTTGCAGACACTTTTCACGCTTTTCGTGGGACGTTTTCACAGTGAGGCAACCGTGGGTGGTTCGTTTCGTGCAGCGAAACAAACGTCAACGGCTTTGGATCGTTACAAACAGCCGTTCGATCCACGGTCTTCAACGAAGAGAAATCGACGTTCCAAGTATTATGATAATTCCACTTTCGTGGATTAAAATTGTAACGATTCCTTGTGAAACGGCGTGAGGAAATGGATTTGCTAGAAATCGAGTGAAACCTTATATTTTATTAATGGGAAACTTCATTGATAAGCCTGCGGTTCATTGGGAACTTTAAATACAGTCATGCTGCTTTTCGGTTTTGTGGGTCACTGGTAATCTGCAATAGGTAAGATAAATTTCAAGGTAAGTAGGTGGGAGGAAAATTGAATGTGAGTAGTAGGGTTTGTTAAGTAAATGAAGATATGATACAGAAACTAGTCTATCTTAGTATTGGAGTAATGCTATTTTACGTTATTCTCTGTAACAATTAATGAAATATTTCAAATTAATTTTTTTGTTAATTAGACAAAAGCACGTCGTTGGGAAATTGATGCTGCATTTAGAATTTGATTTATAAGAGTTGAAGCACTGTGGGAAATAATTCCCATTGAAACCGTAGGAATAACGGGATGAAGGATGAAGAATGAAGAGAAGTTAAAGGGTGACTAGATTTACGAGGCAACCCAAGTGTGGCACACTTTTCCGCTGCCACACGCGGTTGTGGAGGAAACAAAGCTGGGTTGCACGCGACCCAGCAGAACGAGCAAACAAGTAGCATCCGTGTAGCAATTGATTTGCCTGGTAACAGCCGCCAATGAATATTCAAGCTGCAACGCAATCCGTACAAATTCGACGTATCGTTTAGTAGTTGTTCCAAGTATAGTCGGAGGAAACGTTACGCTACTGTCAGATAAATCTGACAAACGATAGAAAGCACGTGGAAATTCAAATGATTTTGCAGAATCAAAAAAAAAAAGATATATCAATCTTAGAGTGAATAGACATGGTCATACTCATATTTTTCCCATTTATCAATTTTTTGTTCTCGTTAGAAGATATTTCAATTGCCAACTAATTTTTTAACACTATGCCTATACTTATCTTTCCCCCAACGAAATCAAATGTAACAGACGCCGACAAATATATCTTGTCCTGCCTCATATATTTTTCCAAATAATGGTAGCATTAAGAATGAGATGCGTTAAAGCTACTGGAGGATTCAAAAGTCACGCAACCCGCAGGCAATTTATTCTACACCATAGATATAAATGCTACTGCTTTTACCAGCTTATTTTAATTAATTTACTATATGGGTTGCGTGACTTCTGAATCAGCCGGTATCATTAATGCGTGAATAGGGGTAAAGGTATATCTGTATCAGGGTGTAGTCATTTGGGGTTTTCGTTTATTACGACACTATATCGGTTACTCCGACTATACACGCGTATTAGGCAATACATACTTGTCCGAAGTGGTTCGCCATTGAAAAACGTTAAGCAACGAGTTCTTACGTCACCTTATACACGCGTTACTCTATTGATCAATTACATTGATACGTTTATTTGTTTGCGGGATAAGAATTGTAAAATGATATCGTACACTGTGTAGGATATTCCAACGCGTTTTATAATCATGTGAACATTGAACGAAGAATGAAAATCCATTTGGATTAAAAAATAATAATCTGTGGATGACAAACGAAGATTTTAATGTTTCCAGATCGAGAATGAATACCAAGATTTCCATGCAGTACTAGAGGTATTGGAAAATTATTTCAGGTTCGTCTTTGCAACGAGAAAAGTGTTGATCTGAGTAACTGCTGAATATTGTAATATTATAATAATTTCAGTTATAATAATTGAACATTTTTGAATTTAATAATTATCATTTTTAATGGCACAAATATCAGTAGTTTATTTCTCCACGGTTCAACGCTAAAAAAATTAATAATACATCTCTCTACCACTTTGAACGTCTTAACGAGCTATTAATAGATAAGTATTTATGAACAGTTGCCCATGTAAGTAACTCAGGAAGCCCTATTGTATGTAAGCATTTCCAGAAACTGCAATGCGTGGACGGAGAATAAAGCGGAATAAGAAGGAAGAAGAAAGAAAGTAATAACGCTTAAATTATAACAGTACTATCAATCTAAAGGTACACCAGAGTGGATCGTCGGTCGTGCACGGCGAAAATACTCACGTGAACCAAATTTCCCGTTAAAACTCGATTTCACGGGTGCTTATTTAACATTATTCGCGGGTCTACGTGTCGTTTTAAACGCCCGACTGCCGCTGAAAGTTGGCGATAAAACACGAAATACCCGTTTGCGCGTGAAAAGTAGACTTCTTTGCAATTCTGCGTTTCACCTTTTACTTTTCTGAAAGCCCGCTATCTCTCTGTCTCTCCTTCCACACGCGCATTCGCGCGTCTCCTTTGTACTGAAAAATCCTATCAAAGCGCGGGCGAACGTATCTTGGCCGCCCAAAATAAAAAGGAACAAAAATGGAAAATAAGTGAAAAAAGGTAATGTATCCGCTGGCGAGTTGTTTTTTCGCCAGCCACAAGGAGAGAATGAATTCCTCCATCCATTCGTTCACGATGAAAGGACGCGGAGAGCATCGAGAACTTGCTAACAAGACCGATTCACGAGACCAATCGTCTACCTAGGTGTGAACACTTCGATTTGGAAGTCAAACAACGAACGAGAATTCCTAAAATTACGAGACATTGCTCCGAAATTTAACTAAAGACGCTACTGTGACTATAGAGGCTGAAGAAGTTGCTTCGACGCGTTCGGTTTTTTTTCTTTTTATTTTTAGAAGAAGAATGACTTTATCTTGATTGCCCAACTCGTTTTCGAGAATAAGCTTCGAGGCTGTTCCAGAGATAACAATTATCTATTGCGAAATTTTCTGCAATACGTTTAAATAAATTTTTATTTACAACGACTGCGAAGAACGTGGCCCGACAGCAGCGTGGCAATGAAACTTTAATGAATGCACGTAATCAAAAGGAGAGTAGAGAGGTAATGGTGGGTGGGCGCCATGTTGTAACTTCAAAGGGTTCGTGGCAAGTTGAAGGTGAAGGGTAGTCGGCCAGTCGGCGCTGCAACAACGCGAAAACACTTTCACAAAGGTGATTTATGATTCGTTGAAAAGTCTGTTCACCCTGTGGACATAAACGGAAAGCAACGTCCACTGGCGCTCGTATTTAGTTCTTTGACCACACATGTCTCTCCACGATAAATTAAAAAGTCTGCAGGAAATCTAAACCCATTGGTCACAAGATACACATACACGAGTACACGAGTCGAAAGCATTGTATACGTGGCCAGCTGACTAGACGAAAGAAAAATGCAATCGTAGAAATCGAGCCGTTTTATGATGAAAAGTATTCGTTGCATTTTGTGTGTGTATATGTGTGGCTGTTTTCGTTGTTAAACTTTAATACGTTTCATGAGGTGTCCTTTCTTTTTCCTTTTTTCTTTTTTGATACGTTTGTTCATAAGATAATTCATAAGACGAGGCATCAAAATTGAATTAATGTTTCAAGTTGAACGTGTACGACAGGCCTCGCGAGTATAGTCGCGGAAGTTCCGCTTTTGTCTGACCCAGATAGTCGGCATTCACTCGCTATTTCGTAACGGGACCGACTACTTTCTTTCGCCGGACGAAAGCCAACTATACGTGCAGTTAACAATCCACGCGATGTACCCCTTTTTCGATTTGTTTGGCGTGCAAAGGATTGGCCATTTTACGGGATAATAGGGCAAATATGTTTTGCTATGAACAGACATTAGACGGATGGCAATGTTAATTATAGGAGGTATAATGATAACGGTAAAATGTAATTATGAATAGGGAAAATTGGTGCCCATGGGTTTCATTCTTGGTGAAACTTACAAACTTGGACAGACTTATGTGCTTTTCTTAATTTCATCTGGGTCTTCTTCTTTAAGGTCTTACCGCGTAATTGAGCTTCAGATGTTTTAACTATGGCGATGTATTAAATAGTCTATTTTATGTCGAACAAATTTGTTGGTTTTAAATACCTTTCTTTTTATTAAAAAAAATCCTTCCTCCTACGAAAGCAAAAAGCAATGGCATCGCGTACAATTTCGTCGCCAGACCGAATGACACTTTGAAATGTCTACGTCATTCGTATCGCTTACCTCGTTATCATTCCTGAACGAGAAAAAAATAAAATGATTAACCCAACATGTGTTCCACGCTGTCTCCCAATAAATTAAAGCGAATAAAATTATGCATTACAAAGGAAAAGAAAAAGTGACTCCAAAACAGTAAGCGAGAAAAGACAAACAAATCTAAGGTAATCAATTTACCTAGTAAAATAACGAAAATAGGAAAAGATAAGTCACACCGTCTACCTGATGTTCCAAACCATTCACAATGCAACCCACAAACAGGTAACAAAAACATTATCGCTTCTCTCGTGTATCAAAAATTTCGGCTTAGGCTATTTGTAAATACACAGTGGACCCAAGATAAGCAAGATTTCGCGTAGAATAGTTGCTGAACGATAAGCAACGCAAGCAGCAAATGTTATCTTTCGTTTCAACGTCTGACGTTGTTGGCAGAGGAGGAAACAAAAGAAAAAAATAATTGTCTTCGAACTTTAGACCGCCGCACTGTATATATTATTTTTCCTCGAACGTGACGCCACATTTTTATTTCACTGGCACGACAGTTTTAATAAATATTACACCGAACGGCGGTATCTATATACAATATAAGGTATCTACGCGACTCTACACTGAATAGCATTGCCGTGGACGGAAACGATTGTGGTATGCAGATACCTGGTTATTGTTCCGTCATTGGTGTGCGTCTGACAAGCATTTTCAAACAATTTCGAAAGGCTCGAGGTGGTACGCCCTTCGTGAAAACAGTGAAAATGGCCATGCACGCTCGGCTTGCCGTGGCACAACCGTTATTTGATACGGTACTGCCTTACGTTACACGCATTCCTGCCCGTTTGCCTCGTCGTCAGGTAAATCGTGCACGTGTACCTCCACACGTGCGGACGCAGAAGTTTCACCTTATGTATGCAACTATTACCTCGCTGTTAATTAAGGCGAGACGAAAATCAGAAAAAGGGAACTTGCTCTAAATTCGATGCTGAGACACGATACAGGTGGGTGAAAGACCATGACGGGGAAGCATTTTAATGAACTCTGGGGATGAGTACATGGCGAATTGCAAAAAAATGGCGATAAGAATGCATACTGCGAAAGGTTCCGTTCTGTGTCGTGTGAAATGTGGGTTGCGTGTGGAATTTGAAGGGAAAGGCGAACTTTTTGTTTTTGAAATATAAAGGAATTTTTAAGGAAGTTAAAAATAGTGCAGGTAACAAAAAAGTGAATTACAGCATAAAGGGAAATTGCACGGGAAATATCCGAAGTGTTCGAAACTTTTATAAAACACTGTATAAAGTAGTATTGTTTGTTTTATAGTGGGGAAAACACGATGGACGGTTCGGTTGGAGTAAAAATTCTCGGTGAATCATCAGTGCTCCGGGCAAATTTTATAATATGTTCCCGACAATAAAAATATAATAAAAATAAAACAGAATAAAACACGATACCGGGTAAAAGTGCAAATATGTTATTTATCGAATTCCAAATGTATATCCCTATATATTATATTATAAAAAAATATATATATCAATCGTAATATCCTATCCGTATCGATCGTTTCTCTTTCCAACATCCTTCAAATCGCAACAAAAACGGTATGGAGTTCGGGTAAAGCGACGTCCGATATCTTCCAGAAAGCGAATGCGTCGATGAATGCGGCGCAGGTACATCTATGATAAAGGAGGAGCTTTTCGAAATGTAATTCCCCGTAAACGAGCGCGCTCTCAACGGGAAAACACCGAAGGATAAATAACTCGTTCCAAGGCAAGTTCGCGTTGGGTCTAAATATAAATTCTCCACAAATCAATATCAACACAGATACACACACATCCGCAAACGCCATCATCGTTGATTCAATGGGCATTTAGCAGTGTATAGACGTTTCTCAAACACACGTACAGAGTACGTGATCGTGAACCTTTTCCGCAACCATTGCACGATTCTTCTGTGAAACAGTACGGATACGTAAGTAGCCCGAGGTACAATTACAAAGGACATGGAATGCCGAAACTGAATGTGAGATAAGCCGGTGATTATGAGAAATCATTTAAGTCGTGTATTCTCAGACATTTTAACAATGGGCTGGGCGGTTAATTAAAAATATGTTTTTCAGTGATCGTAGATGGAAATGTAAATGAGTTTACTCGTGTGAAGTAACTGTTGCATGAAATTGTAATCTTATATTCATAGAATATAGAAGGTATTATAGTTTTTTTGGCTACCTGAAATTATTTTAAACAGGCCACTGTCGTAATTAACAGAATAAATGTTAATTGGCCTACTTGTGGGGTAAAGGTTGACCCTTTTATTGCTCTACGCTGGGGGGACACTCCATATATGAAATATGTTGTTTTATAATTAAAAACTACAAATTCTTTTTCAGATTAAATTAAATTAGAAAAAATATTACTCTGTGTACTTATTAATATAAATTTGAATGAGTTAATAATTGTGAATAAATTATTCCATACAAGTAAATGTATCTACTCAAACATTTTCGCGTAATTACTTTACTTACTACAACATTACTTACAATTAATCGTGTTATTACATTTTCTGATTCAGCTCTTTTTAATGGTTATTTTTACCAATGAAATTAACGAATGTACTAATTGCAAAAGTATAAAAGTATTTCATCGTACGTGAAATAACTGAAACGGAATGCGTTATTTGGCTTCGACCGTTAAAGGATTAAGAAATAAAAGAAAACTTCTGGAAATATGTAATCAGTATCGACCATCACCTTAGTATATATGAAGAAAAAAAAATGCATTATGCTTTGCAACAATCGTGCATAATTGTGGCTTACTATTGCCACGTAAACGTTTCTGCATATTCGCTTGTTTAAAAACGGAATTACGTAATTACCCTTACATTACAAGAATTTATTATTCTCCGTTTTATGCAGGTAATTCCGATGGCAGTTCCAACAAGAATGGATTAGAAATCAATTTGAACTGAAAGATGTTCTCTAGTATTGTACAAAATTTTCAGAACCATATCTTTTTAAATTGATAAATGTTTATTAAGTAAAAGTAAAACCTTTATCGAAGTTCGAAACTACAATTAAGTTGTTACGAAGTACGGTAACTCGCATTAAAATTCCACTGCAAGCTAATGTCATGATTGTCGAATCTAAATGAACCACGTCCACCCATTCGATGAATGAAAATAATTACAGCTCGAAGACAGACAGCCTATACCTAGCATTTCATGTCCAGCGACCTTCAAAATGCCTCGTAAAACATCATCAAATTCCCTTTAAAAAAAGGAAATAAAAGTAATGAACGTATCATGAGCAACGCAATAAACTTGTTTTTACTATAATATTGCCTAAGATATTGTAGTAGGCGAGGTATGCTTAAAAACGTTCAGAAGGCGAACCCGTTACAAGACATATGTATATTCCATTGTTCTTTGTTGCGCGATAAATAAATTATTATTACGTTCCTGCGCGCCAGTGAATTATGAATTTTTCCCTGCTTTGTAATGTCCATACTTCTTACTCAACCTGAACACAATCCTCCGTTTTACATTTCCTTTTCTTCTTACTTCCCTCTCATACCACTAATGATTTACAAGTGTAATTATACTGGCCGAAGTTCATTAGACAATCAGCTCTCAAATAATGGGTTCTACTATAGAACATTTCGAAAGTATATTAAGGCCTGCCTCGTATTGTCGTTTAGCATTTTCTAAAGCTGAACTGTAACGCTTTGCACTTTGAACCACGATCGTTTACCTTCGCTCGCCCATTTAACGTATGCTAAAGGTTGTTACTATCGCTATTAGGTTGTCTAGTAAAGCTGAACCGATTAATATTGCCCGAGACTTCCGTCTTGTCCTTTTGGAAATATTCCAACATCACGCCGGCATTGCAGCTAAGTTCATCGTAGACTTCACGGAAGCATTGATACCAAACGTTACACATCCGTGTAGGTGTGCGCAATCCTTCTTGCAACCAGACTCGATACATCTGCAATGCTGGCGAAACGCTACAACACTTGTCTCGTATCCATTCTACCACTGCTAATCAAACGCCTTGCCAAATTAAAAATACGAGAGTATGCACCGTTAATAGAAAGAAGAGACTCTCGTGGGAGCAGTGTGTTTTTTTTACAGGCAATACGTTGTAATAAATGAAACAATATATATTACGTAATCGAACAATAATTACTTTAGCCAAGTCTATTCGAAATGCGAGATATCGATGTGGCTTAAGTCCCCATTCTAATATCGACACAAATTTGGAGTCCTTCAAAATTTACAGAAAATTACGAGAAACTCTGTACAAAGTGTTGCTAGCAAGAAGAAAATGAATCAACGAAACGAAATTTCAACCAAGACCAATGACTCTACATTAACGGAACTTTCTAAAATTAGCAGGCGTTGGTTTCTTCCAATCCTTATTTCTGTTCTCATTGTCGAAGTCTTGAAAAGGAACAATCAGATTGGCAAACCATGGCCCTTCCAATGTCGACGGACACGTTGGTGCTGGTTAAAAAAACCAGAATGTAAGAAACACCATGAAAGGGACACTTTCGCTCGAAAGCTACTCGCAGACAGCACCACCTTGAGGAAACTGGGTCGCAGAGGCTTCACAGATCTCATTCATCAGGAACTAGGATCTTTTATTAAATATACCTGAGGTCGAAACGCGGTAGCAGCCTTGATATTCAGTATCGTACGATCGATATCATCATAGACGAGTTTCCACCCACGGGGCAGGATATCAGTGAGTGCTCTAGTTTGGATAATAAAAAGGAACAATTCTCGTGTCGTTTAAATATTGTTCCAGCAGTATTTTGAACAGGTAATGCATAACACGATAGAATACAAAAGTTATTGACCGTTTAAAATAAATGACTACGTGGCAGTTTATGTCTTGCCAAAATATTTCTAACAATCGACAAATTAATTCAAGAGGGCGAGCAAAGGCGTTCCAATAAAAATATTAGAAATTTAAAATAATATTTAACACAGGTCCCCTTAGTAAGCAAATTGAATTAAAATCTATATCATAAATACAGATTATTATGTACTATTTAAAAAATCGGAAAAATACACAGAAATAAAACTATCCTTCAAAACTAAACGCAACTTTCCGTCGAAGGTTGTGTCAAAGTTTCGCGATAAAGTTCACGAACAATTGGTCGTCGCACGTGTCAGTTTATGCGCACAATTCTTTTGTTTTTTAATAAGAACAGGTCTAACCAAGTGGCCAACGAATAATTTACCCAGTGTAATTGCAACTGGGAGGTAGCTAGAGGTATGACATAATACTCGCGAGTAATACGTGCGTCTAACAGGTGCACCACAATCGTCGTCGTTGCCTCTCGTTGCGATGGAATAGGATTAAAGAAATAAAAAAAAGGAAGCAACGAATGGATAAAATATAAAAGTCGACAGATTCGCGATCGCTATTTCATCTACCGGGTTATCGAAGTCGACCACTCGATACGCTACGCGTTACCAAGCCGAGCCCAATATATTTCTACCGCAAACAACGACATTGTCGGCCAGCATTAACCGGAAATATCTATAAATTTATTACAAGACCAGTGGAAATGCATCTGCAACAACGTTTGCCGAACAAAGCTCGAGTTTATTTATCACTGTCGACTGTATGCGTACATGTATGTGTGCACGCTTCGATTTCGCACGATTGTCGAGGGATAATTTCAGCTGGAAATATTTTATAAACCATTTTGAATATCAGAGGATAAAAATGGGGGAACGGGGGGGTGCCACTGTATCAATCGGCTTTCATGTCAAGTCTGATTCTGTGTTTATTAAATCTTTCATAGTATCTGAGAACATTAACGTTTTAATTCCTCGCTGTTCTAAACGATGCAAGGGTAGTTCGAAGCAAAGTGTATCGAAAGCAATAAGAAACTGCTTGTAAATGAAATTTATACTTTCGCCTCTTGTGCAATAGTATGACTAAAATTGGTTCCGACTGTAGATACGAGAATCGACCTTTCCCGAGCTATTCCATCGGGTTACGATAGCGAGCCTGTAAAATCAGTTAAGTGTGTTCCTCTAACGGCCCACGCGTTCCATAAAAATCACCTCGAATGAGCGATAAGTCCATGCGAGATTGTGAAGTTCTTGGGGCCGTCACACGTAACGAATTAATATGAAACGAAATTTAACAAAATTCGAGGAGACAGTGAAGGTTTACTTTCGAACGCAATTGAAATATCCTCCTGATGGAAAGTAGGAAGGTATATATTATACTACGATGATAATCGGAGGCGATCAAATTTTTGAATAGATTTCCAAGCGAAGAGAATTCTTGGAACGCGATGAAGCAATAAACGTGTTCACAGATGCTTCGATTGAAATATGGAATAAATTTATCTCCCATGCTATTCTTTTCTATTTTATTTTTCTTTAATTGCTCTGGGAAATTTAAGTCTAAAATTTAGAATGCAATAAAAAAGGCCGACAATTATGTTAAATACAGAACACTTTCGAAAGCAATGTTTCATAACTCTACATGTACGTTTTATTAAATCCTGCGTCATCCTAACTTTTCGAATTCATAATCACGAGTCGAAGTACAATTTCCTGAACTTTACCCCGGCGCATGGTTAACCGGTAGAAGCCTCCGATGAGGTATTCAAATTTCAGATTAGCTAATTTTTAAGCACGATCTAATCTAACGCTACTGAAATCGTGTTACTTGACGTATGTATGTATGTAGTTCCATTCCCATCGGTTCTAAATAAACTGAGCTACTGCGAGATCTAACCTGACCCTAACGTGCCACCCTCAGCATTTCCCCGGAAGCCCTAAAAGAACGCTTGCACATTGAGTGCCCATGTTTCAGCTTACAATCCCTACTTTTCCTCTGTGAAATTCTATAGTATCAATTGTGTACGAAGAAAAACAGAACGCTGCAGATATTTTAAATACATTGCATCAATAATACCATTAAATCCAATTACTCGTATCCTACGTAAAAAAATATATATAATTTACTGAATTAAAGAGAAACCTATTATCCGTCTAAAATATAATAACATTTGTTAAATATTTCTATTTATAATTCATCTACACTAAAAGGTAATAATAATAATAGCAAGAATAATAATAATAATATTTGTTACGCCGGGTAACATTCCTTTGGTAAAATAAATACGAACACAAGGAAAGGTATAACCCAAGAAACAAAATCTCGAGTTCGGAACCCAATCATTATCCCGGCCCCACCCCACGTTTCTTGTATAGCAGTTGGAAGAAAGAAAAGTCGAGCTGCAGCCGAAAAGGGGACTGAGATCCCAAAGTGTTCGATAACGGGTCTCAAGCTCGTAACAGTTGCATTAACCATGGCTCGGATTTCCCTTCCGTTTCACGGGCCCCGTATGTGTCCTTCGGCCATCCGATGCAGCCGACACAACTGGCCCTGCAAACTGGACCCAATTACGATCGTATATGCACCGTCTCTCCTGCCTCTTTCACCAGAATCAACCGTTCGGAGAAGAATGCGGATGAGAAAGTGGCGTGTGTACGTGCGCCGGTCGCACATTAGCCGGATCGATGTCCAACGTGCACGAACCACGAAGGAAAGAATTGAAAAGAAAAAATATCAAAAGAGAAAAAAATATGGAAGATGCACACATACGCACCGCGTGCGTAAAAACCACACAATGCGGTTGCGAGCTGTCAGTCCTCGGATTTCTTCGACGAACCAGAATAGAACTTCGCCTTTTCTTGTGTATGTGTACGAGTTCTATGTTGTGTGTTCTTACGCACAGATTCATTTTCAATATTTAATACGCCATGGATTAATTAATGAACGTGTCGAAATTGTTGGTAATGCTCATCGGTGAATGTGTATTATTATTATTATTTCATTGGCGTTTTAATATTTCTATTGGCAAGCTAAATGTTTAATGTGCGTTAATATTTTCCATAAATCTTTATTCTCACAAAATCCCAGCCGGCATAAATATTGCAACCACCCCCGTCACTTTGCACCGGAAAATTTTTATGTGCAAGTATCCAATCTCTACAGCTATTGCCACATCCCGTACTCGAAATAATTAGAAGAGCCAGAGATCTGATACTCCGAAAGTCCCATACGTTCAACGTATGTTCGATGCCTTATGATCTTCCTGGGATAGAAGTAATGCCTTCCTCTTTCGACAAGATCATATTGTAATTTCGGACACGGGGGTACATAGGGCGTGGATCATTTTCGACAACATGGGGATTTTGCTCAGGTCCATTTTCGTTTGGGAATATTTATTATACGTGGGTAATTTGAGGTGTCTACGTGCTGCAACTGTATATATGTAGTGCTTTTTTTTCTCGGACGAAATTTCTTACGCTTTTAGAATGCTTTGAGACGGGCTCGACAGAGGGGCTCGAAGTTAAGATGTTGTAACAGATGTTCAAGTGTTTAAGGAAGTCTCAGAAGAAGTAGGCATTTGTCTTAAAGGCAATATCAACGTAATTCTTCCTTGTAGAACGAAAATTTAAGGCAGCTGACTTTTACACCCCAATACTCAGGTTATAAAAATAATCATTTGCAGGGAACATTTTATAAATGTATTAGCTGCTGGCAGTGCCATAATACAGATTTAACGAAGAACCGACACAACAACTCTAACCGTTACAGATTACCAAGTAGTGAAATAATACAATTTTTGCACATAATAACTTGTAACATTATTTTATCAAGGTACAAAAAATGTACATAACCAAATACTCCAAAAATACTACATCCTTTCTAAAATTGTAAAACCTCGGTGGAAGAAAGTGATAAGAAAACATAATTTGATGATATAAAATAATTGAAAACAAAAATTGCAAATGAAGTATTATACATTATAATATTAAAAAAAGGACAGAACTAATTCTATTAAGAGCTAGCTCTTCCATAAACTTACGTCTTCCAAAAAACAACACGCCGCAGTAATACTAATTATCGCCATCTCAACATATTGGACGTAGCAAACAACCAATATCAACCCCCACCCCTCTTTTCGTGAACAATTATCGTTTCGTCGAATCACTGATAAATGCCCAGCAAACAAAGCCCCGAATAAATAGACAAGAACACAGAAGCTCATCGAGCACAATGCAAAGTGAAAAGTGCAACTGGCGTTTCCTCGTCGCAACGGCACGAGCAAGATTTCGACAACGGTCTATCGCGGCACGAGTGCACTCGGCTTTGTTGCAATGAATCTCAAGTATGATGGCACTTGAAATGAGCATTGCGCAATAGAGTGCCGCGTGCGCTCTGTCTTCGAACGGCTGCAATAATAGAAGTGTTTGGCGCATAGTCAAATCGTGCAATTTCTTCCGTCGTTCAAACGAAATCAACCAACGGGGACAGTTGCACGAGGAAAAGAAGCCTGAAAAGAAGCTGGACCGTTGTTTTAACATCGTTCGTGACATCGTTCGTGAAACGGACGATCACTTTCTCTGGGGGCAATAGTATTCTAGATACGTAATCCTCGTCGAATTCTAAGTTCAGCTGTCCACACGGTTGTTTTATAGACCGGTCGTGGCTGAAGGGGTGCTAAAACGTGATTCAGTGTCTCAGTGGCCCCGGGGTATACTACGATGATCCACGAAAACACGATACATATAAGTACAATGTACAATATGTAGGACCTTAGTAATATCCAACTTGGGAACATGGTTGAACCCGACACGTCGACGGTGGAAGCTAATCGGTCAGGTCGGCTTATGACTAATTGGGTCTGCCCATTCATTAGGATCGCTAGAAATGGGGGCCGTAGTCCTTTGGATCGCAAAACGGGCCAGCAGACATATTCAATGAACTTGGTTTGTTTCCACGCGTGTAACAAGAAGCCGAGGAATGTACGCATACAAAGCATGACTCATCGGTGTGAAATTCAATTGAAAGAAATTTGGGTATTGACTCTTGTAAACAGTTCGCGGTGCTTACAGCGATAAGGAGGGTACCAATGATTATTTATGTATTTTACTACTGTTCGTTAAAGTAAATGGTACCATGGTCGCGCTGCGTATTTTTCGTTCATTCGCCTCTTTTGAAATCGAAAGTATAAATAGCTTTTGGGGCGATCGGTATATTTGTGTGGAATATTTTTAGGGATCGTAAACGATTTTAGATATAGGTGAACCTAGCGGACCTTCTAAAAGATTTGTAATAAATACCGTAACACCGTGGTCTTCGAATTAAATGCAGGTCAATAATTTTTGGTCCGTTCACTTCAAAATCGAATGCTTAGTGTAGTAAACGCTGTGGAATTTTATAGTACTCGACATATTCAATAAATCGTGCATGATTAATTTTCTAAACATATACAATACATTAAAGTGATTGGTAAAAAAAAAGAAAATAACTCGCATAATATACTAAACGTATTCTATATACTAAACCAGCTCGACCTACTTAATACACCAACCGCATCATTAACACTGCTCACCCGGGCTAGTTGAATGTGAGACCATAAAACAACAATCAAGCATCAAGTATAATACAATGGGGGAAAGACAGAAGTCCCTAATTCTCTATCCCGTATAATACGTGAACGGCAGAAGAACAAAATATTTTACCCATCATGCTACAACCCAACCGTGTCGCCCACCACAATTTATAAGTGTCCTCGAAATCATTCTGAAACGATTAGAAATTCCAGCAACCCTTCTAAATCGGCAAGGAACAAGCAATTAAACATTTCCCGTTATAGTCGAGACATTGTTAAGTAGATTTGCCAAGAAAAATCTGGCGTCGTACCTCTGTTTAATCTGTCCTCGTAGTGATCGGCGGTCGGCTCGCTGGGGTCCCTGACGTCCAGCTCGTGTATTGCCCTGGTCAATCCGTAACAACCCGACACACACTTCCCCTCCTCGGTGATTACGATTTCCTCGACGTTGATCTCCACGTCGCTACCGTCCTCGAAGTAGCCGCTCTCGTGCTCCGGATTCTTCATCGTGCTGGTCAACGAGTCTCGACTCTTCAGCATACTCCTCGTCGCAACCGAGCCTCGTGCAACTCGTAACGTCACTGCATAACGCGAGTATGCACGACGATCAGGAACGCGTTTCACCCTAGGGACCGAGTCGCATGTTCCGATTCGCCACGGCTATCTTCTTCTTGCTTGAATTTTCTTCGTTCGACTGCAACACCAGCTGGAATGCGTTTTTCTTGCCACTTGGCGGACGTCTATAACTCCGCTGAAAATCCACCGATTTTTCCACGCTTCTTCTGGGGTCTTCTTTCGAGCGTTCCACGCGTTCCAGCTGTGGATTCTCTCTGTGCTGAACCTCGAGCGCAGGACTGACTGCCCTTTTTTTTTTGGAATACTGGATATCGGTGGATTTTACGATTTTACGACGCGTATACCTGTGAGTTAAAGAACGTGGCGATTAACGCGTGCCTCGGTAATTGGAGCATCGGTGTGGCGGGATTGAAGGTGGATCGTTTCACTGAGAATTTTATTGGAACAATAGATGGTAACGGTACAGAGAATTTAATTATTATTGGTCTTATGAGGCTCAGACTCGAATTTTCTATGTGACTAACAAAGTTTGAATTCGTGCAAGCGGTAATAAAGATAATACTGTACACGTTTTTACTGAAGGATTGCTTAATTTTATCAGAGGAATATTACGTATATGAGGAACCGACGGAAAGAATGAATCGGGTTCCTTTCTCCGTTTCAAAGCCCGATAGAGGAAACCTTGTAGAGGAACAATTGAAATCCAATGAAACAATCCACCTCCGAATCAATTCTACAACGCACTATGTAGATTGCATCGAATCGGCGACGAACGCGGTTCGTCGGAGATAAAATTGTTTCAAATGCATCCTGCCGCGTGTAACTACATTCTGAAAAGGCCCGAGGACTCGAATGCCCCTAGGTCTATCATCGTAAACGCTTCTCCAAAGGTCAAGCTGTTCGGATTTATTGAGTCGTAACGTTGGAAATGTCCGCTTCCAGGCTGGCTTACAGTGCGCTCTTTATGATTCATATTACAAGTTAAACGGGCATGATTCTGTTCGACGTAAACGAGGGTAAAGATAAGAAAACGAAGTTCGAATTCCCAAATATCTGAGACATTTCCAAGGGCCTCTCCAATCTTTGCAAATGTTACAATCAGAGATTACGAAATGAAACACATGGGTAATAACAATCATTTTTAAGCGAACCGTACATATTACCCAGAAAACCAAGTTCATTGTCTCCCAGAATTCGACCCCTCCAAATAAAGAAACGCATTATTATTCTAAGAATAGGAAATTCGTATTTCTTAATGCGAAATACAATTGAACAACATTGTACATCATTCGGCTCTTTGTGACGAAAATGTACAGGCCTCAATTAGGCAAGTACCTTGGTTAATAAAAGCTTGGCCAAGAAGTCGGACATTTCGTGCGTATTTAGGAACAATAGAGCGAACAACGGTCTGACCTGATCGAAGATTACCACAGTTTTTGTTCACCGGGGCAAAGTTTCCGTTCACTCGACGTCGGTCTCGTAAAATCCATCGTGTTTTTCATGTGTCGTTCGTTCCACGACAGATAACGGAACGTCGATAAACGTTTTCTCTAAGATTCTCTAATATCAAAGCGAACTTATACATTAGGATTATGTATATTCGGCTGAGGGACAATTGTACGACGGAAATCCGGATGCACAGAACGTAATACGATCGGCATTATTCTAATTGGGCGAATGATCGATAATAAATGTCGATAGAACACATTTTACACCCTGGCAGAATTGAAAGTCTCAATGTATAATTGACAGAATTCTTCTATTTATTATAGAGAGTTATTTTTAAAATATCAAATGAGCACGGTAGAATTTTTTTTGTAAAAAGTGATATATTTCATTTTATTTATTAAATATTCTTTCAAGAGTAACACCTGATTGCTAATTAAATGTAACTGTTATTCAAGTGAATTAAATGACAATATTTTTGTCACACTGCAGGAGGTTTAAAATCAAATGTAGAGAAATTAGGTGTACGTATATATTTTTCTTTATGACGACTCAGAAGGTACAAAACGTGCTAATCCTATATTGGCAACATTAACACGACCTAACTATGTCCAGTGGCTCGTAAGATCTTATTTTTGTGGTAACATACAGGGTGCCCAGCTTGAATTTCATCGTGCCAGAAATTTTACTTGATGATGATGATATGCGGTTGAGGAAATCGTTGTTTGTTTCAATAGGATAAATATGTAACAACATGATTAGAAATATATTTTGCCACGAAAGTCTGTTTTTCAGATTTTTATCGCGACGGGAATAACAGCGGAAATATTTATTACGATTACATGAACGTTGAAAGTCAGATAAACGAAGAGATATTTCTTTCTTTTCTGTTTTACCAATGTAAGGTATGTTACAGCACCATCCCAATTTTTGTCTTTGACTTGCTTGACTAATTAAAGTACGTTGCCATTTATCACACTCCACATTTTCTGGAATACAAACTTCTGAGACAAACAGAATGGCAGCTTATATTGTAAAACAACGTTCAACTTTCCTGTTAACGATTCCGCGCAATTTACATGAATTATCGTTTTATTAATGCCTAGGAAATTGCTGCAATTAAAACGCAATTTGTTGCCAAATATAGTATGCATCGACATATTAGCCCACGTTTAATTTATTCTCAAGGAAGTAACTAACCTCTGTACTATTGGCAACAACAAATGACCAATTAAGCAAATAATTTTGAATTGTTCAATGTAAAAATACCTTAAAGGTAATAAACCATAGTAACCTGTTTACTATGAAAGTTTCACTTTCACTCTTCTTTACCGTTCTTTCACTCTTTTTTAAACTATGTCCTTTTGCATAGTGTACATACATAGTTCATTCCTAATGTAAATATCACAGTAATAGTTCAAATTTAGAAGATGTTACACGTGGAACAATGCCTTTCAACCGTAAAACTATTATAAAACAACAAATCGGAACTCTTTGACTTATCATCGAGGCCAGCTACAAAACACGTGCCGTTCTAACCAGCACCACCTGTACGTATATGTATGTGCACGCGCGTTCCAATTCACTCGCAAAGACTAACCCCGCTCCCATCAAACAACTTTTCCAAATAATTCAATAACTATGTCCACTTATACCTTAACTTTCTTCCACAATTAATACACGCTGTATATGCAGTACCCATAAAAAAATCAGGAATACCCGAACTTCCACGCGTTGAATCCAACATGACCCTGATGAGTCACGTGATTTAATTCCGTACAATTAAAAAGAACTTACATGACAATCAAGCGTTACATACACTAAAGTATCCATAAAATTGCTATCAAAAGACGGGACATAATAGTTGTACTCTACTTACAAAAAAAAACAGGAAATGTATAAAAAAATTATCGTCATACCATATATGTATGTACATATATGCCTACACAGTATGCGTTAATTGCAGTTGAAGTATGACCCGAACAAGTGACCCCGATATCGCGTGTTCTCGTTCAAACCAGACACCCTGTACCAACGTATTAATATCACTGCCATTTCTCGATTAATGGTGCCGTATCGTACGCGTATTAGGTTAACCGTAACCGTATTATCTGCGCAGCCGGACACCACAGGTGAACAATCGGCAAGCAACCTGCTTCTACGCGTTGGATACATGCATTTGATTGTATCCGCTAAAAACCGGTGCACGGCAACTCAATTTCGCTCGTGCTACGCTTTTCTTTTCTCCCTCTCTTTATACTACGTTTCGTTCATCATCCCTGCCGATGACGCAACGCGACATAAATTGCGACTCAAGACTGCCCAACGAGAAGGGCAATAAGTAAGACACGTGAAAGAAACAATACCAAAACGAGAATTACTAGTACAGTGTATTAATGAAAAACAAAACGGTGGAAACCTTTGTAAGTCTACAGTGCTCATGCAATGGAGTGAAAAAAGAAGGTGTAATCAACAATGTATTTAATTTTACAGGTCCCAAACAATTAACCCTCTAACGGTATTTGACGAGTATATTCTACCCTTAAAACGTTAAGGTCATTCGAGGGTTGGCCATAAATAGAAAGCACAAGTATTGCAGCGGATTAATTTTTGGGACCCGCGTTGATTGGTCATTTTTTACTCCACTTTGCGAGTACCGCGAGCCAACTACGTTCTAGACATTTTATTTCCCCGCCGCGTGGACCTATGCTCCAAAAGAGTCCGCGGCCCATGTCGCAATCCCTTTCTCTAGTTATGCAGTCGTGTTCCAATTCCTACGAGCCGAGTCGGGCAAAAGTGTCGAGCCGAACGAAACGGATCGGCCGTCGTTATCCTACTGACACACTTTAAGTAGCGTACCTTGTACGGAGAGCAAGTCTTCGGCCTTGGCCACCTTCGCGAATATCTGCTTCTGATCTGTCCTGCTAACTGTCCGTCCCGGAAGAGCCACACAGCAGCTTACAGAGAACCAAATGTATCACTTGTAACGACCCCGGTGCTGCCACGTGTTTCGTAGGTCTCAAATGTCCTATTTTTCAGCTGCCACGGCGACCCGTAAACGAGAGGAGAAAAAGCGGCTTCGCGTTGGTATTTATTTTTATATACTCGCTGCTATGCTTCTCGCCGTAACCTCACGTTTGTCCCTCGTTCGTCGATACATGGAAGCTCGTGTAGTAAACGTAATACGTAACACAACGAGCATATGGCTTCACTGGACGACTGGATCCCGTCGAACGACGCAAAATACAAGCAACTTACGGCACGGTGTCCTTTCCGCGTGTCGTACTCGAATACGCGTGGCTCGCATATGACGGTCTAGCTCTGACGTTTCTCTTGCGACGCACACAACACAACGAACCAATAGGCGTTGAGAGATATCGTTGTCGACTGGGAATCCCGAGGAAGAATACGTGTATACGTATTAATTGTAAAAAGGATAAGATTGGTTTTTACGAAGAAAGGTGTCCCTTCGTCGACGATTGTCGTTCCACTTTCACTCGATAGGCAACGTCACACGCGACCACAAAGACGGTATTTTGACGTGCACGTAACGAAGACCAGCGAGACGTATATACGCGCACGAGGTTGCTGGATATATACGTACACAGAAACGGTGGGACGACGTGCGCACCGGCCCAAGTTTCGCAGCCGACTGACGGCCCCCCCACTATGCAACCCACGAGTCACCCTTCACCGGCGACTAACAGCTGATTTGGAAAACACCGAGATCCGCCCAGTGACGGAGCATGGCGGCACGGGGCCCGTGGCGTTGCGTAACACTGATTAATACTTGTATCCTCGACTCTGAGAGAATCGAATCGACGGTCTTACTGTTCCTCGTGTCAATGTGTACCGTTTACGTCCAGTGATTAATCCTCTTTACAATTTACTGCGCCGACATGCGGAAGAAATTTCACGTATTTTTGCTTCATCCGCAAAGTGTATTGGGAATGCGATGTTGATTGTATAGAGTAGGAGGGGTAACAATCGAATTTACTAACGGGCCTTTATTGGCCAAGTCGTGGGCTGACAGAATACACGCCGTAATATTTTTCTTTTTATCGATCAGCCGTTCCATTTACGTCGCAATCCCGTCGAAGTTTGCACGTGGAACGAAAGTTCGCCTGCAACTCGACGGAATTTTTGTAGAGGGAAAAGAGAATCATACATCACGAATCGTAAATATCGTTCTCCTCTCCGAACTCGAGCTTCCCCCCCGCCCTCCAGCCACGTGCTACTTAAACGCTTAGATAATGCTGGTTCTCACGTGGCAAGGATAAGGAGGGAGTATAGTTGGCCAATATATTGAATAGAGTTGGAAGTATCACGATAGAGGGACATGCGCCTTCAGGGAACACGTTTATGATTCATGATATGTGTGTGTGTATATAGATAAATGCATATATATATATATATCGTTAAAAGCAATTCTGTTCAAATGCTGCTATGTAATATGTACAACTATATAAATAAATAAATAAACATGCTCGCTACTATGCAGGGTGGGGACGTATAATCGACGCAAATTATAGAGTAATTTACATTTTTAGATAGTCGAACAGCAGGGGAATATCGATCGTCGATAAACAAAACTTCGTTTAGATCAATATTGTACTTTGTTTGATATTTTTTAATCGTGCGCATCGATATCCGTGCAATAAGAAAATGAAATGAAAAAACAATTTTCTTTTTTTATATTAAGCAATTATTGAATATATTGCATATATTAATGAAACTTTATCGCTGATAATATAAATACGATCGCGGCTGTTGCAGTTAAAACTGCTTGAATGAAAAATTTATTAGATAAATTATAAATCTATCGTCCTTGAACTGTTATCAATAATTCATAGCTGCGATGTAGGAGCATCCCATGCGCAGCTTTTTCAGATCTACTGTAAATGCTGCACGAGGAGTTCCTCTGCTACGTAATGCCGTGAATTTTCACGTTCGTTTAAATCTATCGAATTTCCTTGTCGAGTATCGTTTTGCAAGATCACGATATTACTCGATAACATTTAAATGTCATAAAATAATCTTACATTATTCACATTAATTTTATTAAAATTATTCGATATGTGCGATTAGAAATAATGCTTGAATAAATGTGAGCTTGGGAAATTGATGCTGCATCGATCAAAACTGATATATTCATTACTCGGAGTGTAATATACATTGCAAAAAACTCATTAGTAAAGGTCATTAGGTTTATTTTAAAATGTAATGTATATGTCGATAAAGGCCGATAAACATTTCACTAGCACAAGTACGCTTATTCTGTTTCATCGACCGACAAACAACATCCAATACTGTTCGCTCAAAAGGCTATCACCAAATGGTTAACAAGCCACTAAATTTAGAAGTTCACACATGCATGTCATTTCTGTTCTTTAGGAACCTTGCATACAAATTCTTTCTTTATTCTCAGAAAAGGCGGAGACAGAGAGGGAATGAAGGCCAGCTTGTTAATATCAGAATATTTTGGACCAATGTTCTATTTATGGAACCCTCAGACATTATTATGCCTGCACACTACACTGGCTATCTTTAAAGGCACCAAAGTGAGACTGTGAAAGTATCCAAAAAACAAAGTGCAATATTTAATCACACAAATTTTAAATAACCTTATGGATACCTGTATTACAATCTCGATACGTAATTTTCCAACCAATATATGTATATATTTCCCAAATTGACACCCAATCCACAAAAGTAAATAACTCCTACCTATTCATAGCTAATTGTATTTCTTACAATGCATAGAAACTATAGCATCGGCAAACAATTGGCCCCACGCTATTAAAATCAAGCTATACTTTTTAACCCGATATTGTACTCTAACATGAGAATTGATTTAAAATCCTACACGTTGCACCACAGATTCAATATAATATTCCCTACTGATTACCCAACTGACAGTTACCACAAATAGAACTGTCAAGAAGATCGTTTACAAAAATACCATTTAATCGCTGAATCACTGAAAATCTATATTCTTACTATAGAAAAGGAAAAAAACATTTCTCGAAATACGACCACGTTGACTGCTCCATGCAACGGCTATGTCGCGAAACGTTATCAACAATTCGCGACGTTGATCGATTACGCGTTATCAGGATCATAGATAGGGGGAGATTATGATCGTGCTGAAACCATGTTGAAAAGTGCTGGAAAGAAAGAAAAAGTAGAGCATAACGTACCAAATGTCAAGACATGGGTGACCGTGTGCTCTCTACTGCTGGTATTCCCAAGGATATCCGAGGGTGGGGGTGGCGGTGGAAGGGGCGGCTGCATGGCGTTCTCCATATCCCTGTTGCTCGTTAAATCTCGATGACACTTACGATACGTATTTGATGATTATTCAGAAAGAACACATCTCGCGATACGTCGCGGGTCGATGATCTTGTTCGTCGCAATACGTAGATACGTCTATCACCGTACTGGCTGTACAAGTGACAAGATCACACGACGTACAGATTTGATTCACGACGGACGAAAACGGAGAATCACGTAACGCACGTACACGTTTGAACGCCGATCGTTCTGATTTTCACGAGGAATCGACGAATGGAACGTGATATACCATTGACACCGCGTTTTTTACATGATTACCACGATTTTCTCGCGTCCGTGTTAACGGACAACGAACAGTCACGCACGTTTCGTTACTGCGCACCCATACCGCGCAACGTACGGCACAAACTGTATGTAAGTTCGGTTGGTGCGTCAGCGCGGCCGATTACCGACTGTAACGATATTAACCCTTTCGCTCCGATATCTATAAAAAAATAATATCCTCGATGCATGAAACAGAACAGATTTTATTGGCACGTTGCCTGCGGGACAACGAGAATTTCAATGTTTCGATCGACATATTTATCGATCCCGCAGTCAATTTAAAAACAATAATGCAAACACTTTGGTATAATTTATATAAGTAATTATAATAATCATATACTATAGCAGAGAAGTTATATAGAAATTTATTTAATAAACAATTGCTGATTATCTCGTAGACTTATATATGTACATGTACGCTCTTGGTAGCGAAAAAGTTAAATGATTTTATGCCTTTTGCATTTTTCAGATTTCAACATTATTTTTGGAAAAATTGAGGGGTGAAAACTATCCTCGAGAGGCGAAATGAATAATGTATTATTATGTATATTATGTTGGTTGAAATAAATAAATGATTGTTAAAAGTAAACAGTGACTTTATTTGTAATAACAAGTCTTTAACAATAGTAAGATGTTAATAAAAGTCATTGTCTAAGCCAGCGTCGATGGATTTATCCTCTTTTAATAGCCTGAGTCTTTCCTTACGCTGTATAATTAAATCGTTTTCCATATATTGCTTAAAGACGTAATTAAGTGCTTCGGTAGATTATAGTTCTCTTCTAAAAGACAGAAGGTATAAAAGACGATTTCCGGTTCGAATAATTGGCTGATCGTGTATAATAAGAATTATAATTCTCTGCTCTTCTTTTTCTTCACACTTGAAAAATTAGAAACTTACTGATCATAGTATGTATAGCTTAAAACATGTACTTAAATACTTCGTTGTATCGTAAATGATCGACGAAAAATAAACGGATAACTAAATCTAGGTTTCAGCATGAGTAATGGAATACATCATTTATTTAAAAGCGATATCTTAGCCATTGTAGGTCAGATGTATCCCACCACTCGTTACAACGCATATCTTTATGTTGCTAGTCTTCAGTAAAGTGTCATTGAATCAATTGAGTAGAATTCTGAAGCATCATTCTTAGAAGAAATTATCAATTTCTATCCTTTCGTAAAATGCTCGCCGAACTTTTGCCATTTTGGACAAAATACTGGTACCATGTTTTAATTTGTGTTATATCATGTAGTTTTTTAAAGATACTTTTCCAGGTATCGAAAAGAGAGACCATTTTTATTGAAAATGAGAAGCATAAGTCGAATAATTTAGATGATACCATGGAGCAGTTAGAAGGTAATTGTACTGTACGTTATTGCTACTTGAATTTATATTTTCTGCAAGGAATAGCTGACAATACTAATTAATATAATCATATTCATATACTGAAATACGTAATTCAATTTCAATCAAGTAATATAATATCTTGTTTTAGATAGTAATCAAGAAACATCAGAAGATAGCGAGGAACCTGCACTACCAAAAGATTTGAAACATATTCCGTTCAAATTTCAAAGCCCTTCTGAAGAAGAGTTACTCTGTAGAGCCTCTGAGTTTTATAAAATATTAGCTGAGAGAAGAACTATAAGACATTTCAGTCCTGACCCTATACCAAAAGAAGTTATACATGAGATAATAAAAGCTGCAGGTACAATATCATTGTTGTTACATTCACAAAACATTTTTCATACGACAAAGTCTGTTTTAGGCACTACGCCTAGTGGTGCACATACAGAACCATGGACATTCGTAGCGGTATCAAATCAGAAGGTAAAAGAACAGGTACGATGTATTGTTGAAAATGAAGAAGAAGTTAATTATAAAAAGCGAATGGGAGTCAAATGGACAACTGATTTACTTCCATTAAGAACCAATTGGATCAAAGAGTACCTTACCACAGCGCCATATCTGGTGCTTGTGTTTAAACAGACGTATGGAATATTGCCAAATGGAAAAAGAAAAATTCATTATTACAATGAAATTAGCACATCTATTGCTTGTGGCATTCTCATCGCTGCTATACAAGTAATATTCATAATACTATGATCTCCTATACTGTAAACCTATGAATAATATGGATCTATAATGTAAGAATTTTTAAAACTAGTACGCAGGTTTGGTAACTCTGACTTCTACTCCTTTAAATTGTGGACCTTCCATCCGCAAACTTCTTGGACGTCCTCCTAATGAAAAGCTTCTTGTACTACTGCCAGTCGGTTATCCAGCAAAGGATGCTACAGTGCCTGATCTTCAACGCAAACCTCTATCTGATATTTTAGTAGAAATTACATAATCATAACAGATACATAACAACAAGATCTGACAATCAGAGTACCACTAATACTTTTGCAGAATATTTGCTTGCTTGTGGGATTAATACAAAAACGAGTACACATAAAGATAGATTTATATAAATCCTGTTTTTATAAAAAAAACTTATATTTGTTTTGAGTATTATTTGTTGCTTATGAATAACTTACATTACACTTTCGCAAATATATATATATATATATATATATATATATGCATGTATGTATATATATACATATATTATTTATTATAATTATAGAATATAGTTTTCCTTGGTCAAAGACATGACTTTCAATCTTATAAAGTTATCCTAAAATGTTCAAAAGGGAACTAATCCCCCGAAATATAGCACCCAAAGAAGTTCTATCATTATGTATTATTTTCCTGCACTCATAAAATATTCATGGCACACAATAAGACCGTCTAAAGTTAGTGATTCAGTTTGTATACTAATATTTATTCAAATTTGCAATACAATGTGTTAAAAATAAGCAATATAAAATGTAAATCCACCGTGTTTAATTGGTTCAAACTCAGAAATCTTTATAGACTAATTTTTCATGACACCTAAATACAATTCCATGTCGTTAAGCGACCCTAAGATTACTAAATAAAAAGTAAAATTACATCAATGAGTACCAAATATCACCATGGTATCTTAAATTAAGTACATTCAAAGTATAAAATATAAAAATACTGAGCTAACAATAAAGGGCATATAGAATATAATTTTCTGTGGTACTGCGAGTTTTCCATTTTTTTTTTTATGTCATAGCTATACCGCTACTAATGGCTGTGTCGTTAAGTGTAAAAGCTTTAGTATCACGATACGTACAGATAAACAGATAGTGTTCTATTTATCGCTATTTACGAAACAGATGCTAGTAATATCATGTTCTTCCTAGAATATCGATTTTTTTTTCTTTTTTTTCCTTACATTTGTTTGCTTCTGTGAATCTTGGCTCGTGCCGAGTTATTAGCAAGGAGTTAAGAGTTTATGAAAATTTGATAGCTCCAAATCGTTTAAAGTGTAAGCAGTTTTGAAATCGTAAAAGCAACCGAACTTCGAATGTCAATGGCTAAAACTAGATCGGCCCGGAGAACTAGGAGAGTATTTATCCATGTTCGCAATCCTCGAACCAATTTCTAGCATAATAATATTCTTCAATAAGTATATAGTATTTCTTTCTAAAAATCAATAAAAAATACATCCCTTCCAACTTCAATGGAAAACGACATCCGACGACAATTCGATGCCAGAGTCCTTGACCGCTAAGAATGTTCCATTAACTCCATTAACTTTAATGGCGAGCTTAAAGAGACCGTTTCGTCTATTCCCGACAGAAACATTAAGACAGCCCTTTAACCCTACACCTTTCGTACATCTACTGATAAATGGTAGCTCATTAAGAATTATAAATACGTAATTAATTATACTTTTAGCTCTCTGAGATCACCAGTGCCTGAGATATTTCACGCAGCTTGTACACTACGAATACTTTGCGATAATTCGTCTTATTTAATGGTTCTTAAACCAAAAAGAAACGAAAAAAAAAGAAAAAAGTGAACAAAGGTATCGTTAATGCTGCCAACGTTGTTAATGATCTTTCTTACAAACGAAAAATGAAGTCTTCGACCATTGAAAGTACATCTGCGTCTATCGTAATACTATTAGGGAAACGTGAGCTTGTGAATACTCTCCTAATTCGAGAACGGCCACTGCACCACAGCAAATAGATAAAATCCGTCACTTATCTACGAGACAAGACTTTCTTAATCACGGTGATGAAACTCTGCTATGCACAGACGGCAAGACCAGGAGCCCTCGGGAGGAGATGCAAGAGGTGGAGACAGACAATACATGTGGTATCCACGATCACAGTCGTCACAGAACAGCAGCTGATCCTATTTTGGTTCGCGAAACAATTAATTAGCTTCAAACGAATACCTAACTTGTTGTAATTGTTCGCGATCTTTGCTTTAGTTATAGTATCTCTTGCCCTTTCAGGGTGTAACAAGGAATTACCCTATAGTTGTCAGACATTGTCTGATTCGGCGTTAATAACTGTTCTATTTCATTGGTAATGTTAGCAATCGATCGTGATAATTCGAATAGCTTGAAGGGGCTTAAAAACCGTGCATTTCCGTACATCTCGCCCGAACTATTTTCATCTTCCGCGACAAATAAAGTAGACATTTATTGAAAGTAATAGCTAATCGTACAAGACGTTAACATGGTAAAATGAAGGGCAACGAAAATGTCAGCGTCGAATAATTGATAAATCGAAACGGAAATATCACGTACTTTAATATCATCGTTCCTCTAACGACAAACTTGAAGCATTAAAATAGTCGGAGTAGGTGTACGTAAACCGCCCTTCGCCGGTACCTCGTAAGTCAATCCCGAAAAAGAAAAGATCATATGAATACTCACATCGTTGTCGGAAGTGCCACATATGGAACAGCATTTGCATTCGATACATTGCCACCTGTACTTGCGAACAGAAACGATCATGTTCGCTGTGAATTGCAAACAAGTCGGATGCCCTATAACAAGAACGTAGCCAGGTCATGGAACACGCATATGGGATGGAACAGGATAGCTGTCTTGGACGAGTAGAAAGGTGCTAGGACATTTATCTTGTGCCGAAGAACAGTGAACTCCAAGCTATCATCTCGTTTCTACTATATATATAATATATATATATATATTTTTTTTTTCGTGTCTGAACGTTCGTTTTCGAATTCGAACGGAAGCATTTTTTTTTATCGCGACTCTAAACCAAATTCGATTCTTTTTTTGTTCTTCGCTCGAAAATCGCGTGCCACAAGTTCGATTTCTATGATAATCACAATAAATCATGACTTTCACCCTTCCTCAGCACTAAAAACGTCCGGAATAATGATACGTTCTGTTATGTTTCCGCACAGAATGTTTTATTTCATGATATCTGCGATTGTATTTTTTTTTTTGATGTTGCCTCTTGAACATATCTTGTTATTTTATTTGGAATAGTAAGGTGGTAAGTAATAGCGGTGCGTACCTTGGAATAGTTCACGTTCTTTCTTGCGCAGCACAATATAAACGTCGCGGACCAGCACACTCTCTTCTCTCATTAATATCCATACACAGCGTTATTTCATATCGGCACACACTTTCAACCCTTTCACACTATTTTTCGTTTCCAATTTCCCTCGCGGTCTTTCTCACATTTTTGTGCACATGTGTGTTATTTATTTTTTTTTTCCTTTTTCCTTCGGTTTTTTTTTTCGTTAAACACCCATCATACACTCGCACGCATACGCAACACAAACACGCAACTCATATAACGTATCACATTTGATATATATATATATATAATATATATATATCTATATATAACTAGCGTTACTTAAATACTAGATTTGTAAGCCTCATGGGTATTGCTTAATTAAAATTGCCTAATAACAAGTCTTCGATCATTTTTTTTCTCTTTTCATATAACAAGGAGGAACTATCTCTGCACGCTTCCATACTCGTAATTACTTGGTTTTCTCTTCTTCATTTCTTTCTCTCTCTCTCGCTCTCCCTCTCTCTTATACCATATGTGTGTGTGTATGTGTGTGAGAGAGTCTCTCTTTCTGAATACGATAAATATAAGGGTTCGTCAAGATACGATAATGATTCATCTTCGGATTTATTCTCTCGTCGCACGAATGCTACTGGTTAAACTATATAATAAAGTTATCCTACAGGATATCTCATTAACTCTTCTTTCCTCTATTTTTTTTTTTTAACCATTTTATCTCTATTATTCCTATTCCTTTTTCCCCCTTTTTCCTTTTTTTTTGTTTTGGTAAGACTCAAAACTGACATCGGCGACGCTCCAGCAGAAGGATGCAAATGAAATTGTACGTGTAACACTTAAAAGGCGATACTCTAAGGAATTCTGGCGCGTATGTGTGTTTTTCTTCTTTTTTTCTGCGCTGTGCACCTCTGTCAGTTAACTAGACGCACCGTAAAATCTAGTAATCTATCCGTTGCGTTTATTACACGTCGGACATGAGATAATAACAAGGGAAAGTACGTGCGTACGTTACAACTCGTTTGCGCTCGGTTATTTCGTATATATTTATGATAATCGTATAACGTTAGCGTTAAAAACCAGCTACTAGACATTAAAAAAGAAAAAGTAACGAACACGCGAACTGCCAGTACTGTTGGGGGGGGGATTGGGCTCCGTTAATTGAACACCAACGGTGACGATTAACGACGACCTCCGCTAGCACGAAAAAATTGATAAAATATTGTGCAAGTAGTAAAACGACGGTCGCTCGACTTTTCATTTAACTCTAGCCCTCGAATGTGATATTTTCTTGTACGATTATCAAAGCTTGTACAAAACTAAGCTATTATCGAGTCTCTACTCTGATGAGATATAGATACATATTTCTCGTCGTTACTGTTCTTTCTCTTCGTTATTAAAACACGACGAAATCGTGGTCGAAATATTGGTTGAAAACATCGGTGAAACTCGCGACGAAGGAAAAGAAAAGGATATTATTCCTCCGCGACTGTTTAGGACACGATTTCCGTTCCTATGTGTCGTCGGTTCACTTATTTCCCTTCTCTAACTCTGCAATAAATATGCTCGTCATTTAATGATTACGAATGGTAAAAATGCGATTAATGTGTCATGTATTATATGCAACATGAGACGGAAACGATTAATGCCCAGAACGAAACGGAAGGGTTTTAAGAGCGGCAGATTTGATGTGGAATGTCTAATTTAGGAAACAATTAGAAAGAAAAAAAGAAAACATTAAAGACGCGTAAAAAAGGAATTATTTTCACTACGGTAAAATCAATTTTTCGGAAACTTTGTAAGTCAATCGTCTGAAAGTTAAAAATGTGTCCTCGTCTGCTACGTTTAAAAAAAATGGAGGAAAACGACTTACAAAATCCAGCTTGTCTAAACTAAATAGGAAATGTAATGCAGACTGTGCCCAATGATAATGAATCATGAATCATGGTCATAATGCTGTGAAAATGAATAGTATTTTTTTTGTGTTTTTTCTTTTTGTAATTGAGTATTTAAACGATAGTATTATTACTAGCGTTATATGTGCTGCGCTCTTTATGGTGTGGTGTCTATTGTAATATATTCTGTAAATAGAAACACTCGAAAAAACGCAAAATAAAAAGGATATTTACAAACTCGAAAAAGTGTAGAAGTATCGAAAAAACATGGTCGACCCTCTTTTTTTCTTCTTCTTACTATATATAAATATTGTTACTCTTGTTAAACGATTCACGACTGTGCTGGATAATATCAATAATATAATGTATATAATGTATATATAATATATATTGTATATCGTATCGTTTTTTTTTGTTCTTTAAGCTCTCTTAAAACATCGCGAATAAATTTTCGCGGCAAGCTTCGTTCTCTTATTGATCCTTCTTCCTTTCCTTTTGATTTCGAACGAAATAACATTAGAAAAATGCGATTACACTGTAGTCAAACAGAGAACACAAACACATCTTCTTCAATATGTGCTCTAGTGATACTGTGCAACAGGAATTTTATTTTTTGTCTTTCACTTATTTTCGCCTTTAAAAAAAAAGAAAAAGAAACCGTTCAAACGATATTTTCCCTTTTCTCTTTTCCTTCCAATAGATCTCATCTAAATGGGTAAATAGTACGATTATTCATTTCGTAGACATTTCTTTTCTATTTTTTTTGCTTTCCCCCTCTTTTCTTTTTTTTTCATTTCTTCATAAATATCCAAAGCGAGATTCGTGCATATTCGTGTTGAATTCGTTTTTGTACATTGTTTCAATCTTTCTTATCTCTTCACTTCATTTTTTCCCTTTTTTTTGTATCTCTTCCCTTCGTAAAAATTTGTTTCCCTTAAAAACTAATCATTGAATTACACAATAAATCACAGTTGATCCGTGCAGTAAAGGAATTTCGTCGAAAATTCCTATTACTCAGATGCGACAAGTTGCACCATTGACAAAGTGATGTTTTTGTTTTTCGTGCCTTGACTAGTGTAGGTAAAGCTCGTAACCATTCTTATCATCTTTTTTTCCTCTCTTATTATTTTGTTTTTTTTCTTTTTGTTCACCTAGAAACCGTGCAGATAATCGATACACCTTAATTATTGCACACAGGAAGTATATACCCTTTAACGATGGTTTCGAACGGTAATGTCAACTATTTCACTCGACCTGTCATCAACCCAAAAATAGTATATATCTTTCTCTCATTCTTACTTCCCGTCTTTTCCTTCATTCTGTACGATCCTTACCCGGCAAATCGAATTATCTTAAACGGTAAGAAAAATAGTGATCGAAGCGAACGATAACGTCGTTGAATAATAACAATTGATTTGTCTGTAAATAGAAAATAAAAACGATCCCGACAAGCGCTACTGGCTGAAATATTCTCTCCAACAAACGAACAGTATCAACGACAACCGATCATTAATAATATCGATCACACGTGTAATCGAAAGAACAACGGGGAAACGCGAGAATGCTCAACTCTTATCGCGCGAATGTGAACACAAGTCGCGGATCGTATAGAGACACAGGAGAGAAAGAAAAGCTGCGCTACTGTTTGTGCTTATGGGGACGACAAAAAAAATTTCAATTTCAATGTTCAATTGCTAGTATGTTCCACAAAATTAATGGAGACTATTGAAAATATATCACGAGGCACAAATTTACGAAATGACCTAATACAGTTCCGGAAGACAATGGGCCAAGCAGGCAACAGGAAACTGCGGAGCACCAATCTGCGGCTTCCTCAATAACTACCGTATCTCTCCACCACAACAAAAGCTTCCTCGCGAGGAAATACGTAAACCGAAGCGCACATAAACCCTCTGGAAGAACCATCCGGCGATCTACATATAACAGCACGAACTAAAATCTAACAATTTAATATGAAACCAAACAGAAAAAGACGAAAAAAGAAAACTAGTGTCATATTCGTTCCACGAATACTCTAAAATCGCTCTGAACGAATTATATTCGTCCCCAAGTGCACGGCCAGTAGAGCAGCAATAAAAATAATTAAAACAAAAGTGTTTTAAAAATGTATATGAGAACAGACTCCTATCCTCCCAGCTCAGGAAATGTTCGATCGACGAACAATTACACGTGGACTTATAATAATACGAGCCATCGTCAGCGGAACACCACGGCGTTCCACGGCAACCGTGCTTTACCGTATTCAATTGTGATTCGTTCTCCGCGTATACTTGCGCTTGATCTTTTCCTCTGGCTTACCTGAGCGACCGCAATCACTGCAAGAGACCAACTCCTCGGAGCCGCCTGTCTTTTTATTTTCCCTAGCATCGCCCAGACAGAAGTCGCAGTACGGTGACGGTTGCGCGGATTTGCCAGCTTTTTTTTCGTTCGTCCCCGGTGTAGGCGGTCCCTCTGTTCTCACAGAGGAGGGCGACGGAACGGCCGTTCCTGGCGACGATACGGCTGGCAGGTGTTCCTCCTTCGTCGACGGTATCGTTGGCGATGACGGCGCCACGTTCGTCTGCGCAGCTGGCAACGGTTGTTGCTGCGGCTGCTGCTGCTGCTGCGGCTGTTGTTGCTGTTGCTGCTGCTGCGACTGAGGTTGCTGCGGCTGCGACGGCTGAGACTGCGGTTGCGGCTGCGTCGAGGCTCCCGCAGCGGACGCTGAGGACGCTGCGGGAGATGGACTCGACGTACTCGACGAAGTTGCGTTCTGACGACCCCGACGTGTACCACCTGATCACAAACCGACCACATACCCAGTTGCGCTTTGCGTCACAAGCAAATGACCATGCACACTGGCTTAGAGACAATGATTTAGAGCCAATTCTGCGATGACCGCCGACAATAATCGATTCGGTTCGTTCGGGCAGCCTGTTGCGGCTGTTTTGACGATTGCGAGTGAATTTTCGTGACGTTGATTTGTCGTACAGAAAGATGACGCGAGACCTGATGCTTGGTAGATGATACCTCGGGCAGAAATTCTTCGAGTTCAGTGGTTTTTATTTTATTTTTTTTTTTTATGTTAGGTGAGGGGAGAATCTGTTCAATATTTCTCCAGGACAATTTGAATGTCTAATTATGGTTTAATTTATTTTTAAGACACCGTAGTGACAGACCTTGTAAAGAATTTTTGGGAGGAATTTTTTGATTTTCATTGGTCGGAAAGGTGTTGATATATGCTAGGTTGATTATTACTCGTTCGCTGACTGATTTTGAACAGGTTATTTTAATTAATTAAATTTTTCATGTTTCCGCGAAACCCGAAGAATTCTTCCAAGGCGATCATTTACTATACAAAACGACGATAAAGCTTCCTCGAATAACCTGAATCGATTATTCGTTGCATCACAAAGTTTGGAAGAAACTGGCACAACAATAAAAAAGAGACGAATGAAATAATATGTATAAATATAGATATATACATAGATATATATGTACAAATGGATATATAATCGTATCAAGATGCACATATTACTTCAGTCCAATGCATTCCATCACCAGAAACAGTAATTTCAATATTATACAACAACGAAGTCGAGGCAATGTCAAGGTGTTCCAAAAAGATGAGACAGAGTGGCACAAATAGTGGCAAACAAACTACTTTAGCGGTTCTTTGAGAGATATAGAGATAGAAATAAAGTCCTCCCATGCGTTTCACTTTAATCTGAAGCTCGGCAGGCGTTCGCCAAGAGGAAAAATTGAAGCCAAAATCGCTCTAGATAAGTGGTGAGCAACCCTTGGCTCGCAGTGGGCCAATAGTTCAAATCTACTACTTTACGCGGGCCGCAATATTAACCCCTTCGCATCGGAGGACGAGATATCGCATCGCGTGATTTCGTTCATGATATGCCTTGAGCGATCGTTCATGCGACGCGTTGCAAGATATCTCGTCCAAAGCATATCATGAACGAAATCACGCGGCGAGATATCTCTTCCTCCGATGCGAAGGGGTTAAATACTCAAATATATTAATCAATTAATTTAATTTAAAACGTAAATTAGCCATTTCTTAATTGATTTAAAGCAAAGTTCTCTTCTGTTTTTTTTAACATGTACATATTAACGTTGCTCAATGCGTTAATATGTTCAATGAGTAAATGCGTGGTCCCTGTGACCAGCGTGTCACATGTTCTGGCGGGCCAAATGTGGCCCGCGGGCCGCAGTTTGCTCATCACTGCTCTAGATAGTTCAAAGAGTGGCAATAACAAAACAGAAACAACGAGCAATCGAAATAAATGCTATCAGCCGATCAACCACACCATTGAAAGTATATGTATGTACAGTACCACTACGATTAAAGAGTCAGTAATATCTAGTCGCATGCTGCAGAAGGATACTAGTTACGTCGCTTTATATTCTCTTATTTAAAAACAGAACGCACACACGTACCAAACATTCAAATCAGGCAGCATTTAAAAAAGAGAAAAAAACACTCTATAGAATCGTAAAAAAATGGAAACAGCGTCGCAGAAACATCGCCCATTCTTTTCTTACTCTTTCAACGCTCGAGAATAATTATTATCGAAATAAAACAGAAGTGTCGGATTGCAGAAGCATGCTATTGCAAAACATTCGTAACAATCGCTGCGTTTTTTTTCATTTCTTTTTTTTCTTAGTCGTCGTGTTAAGTCAGTATATGTCGTCAATAATATCGAGGATGCGGAAGAATTTGAAAATTGTAACACATAAGGCAGACATAATTTCCATTTATAGAAATGAATATAATAGTTATAGACATTGATTAAAATATAATTTAAAAAGAGAATCGTTCGTATCATACTGACTTAGAGAATCTTTCTCCGTATGATATTCACGCGACACACGACTAGACTAAACAAAAAAATAAAATGAAAATTAAAAGGAACGATATTATTGTGCATGAGAAACTTGAAAAAAAGAATAAAAAAAGTAGTGGAAATGTAATACAAAAATCCATTACGGCTACGGTTATTTGCAACGCATGCATTTGCAATACATGTAAATTCAGAAGGTAAAGAAACAGAAGTAGTAGTAGAAGAAGAAGATTAAATTTAATTCCATCAAGTTGGGGAAAATGTTGTTCTGGGTTGTATGAACAGAAGTAGTTGCAAGAACTGGGATCCAGAGATCAAAGATCGTAAGGCATCGGATAAAAAGAGAGACGTCTGAGGAACAGAGGATCGAGTTGGCTTGCTTTTCTTTTCTTTTTTTTCTTTTCTTTAAAGGAAAGTGAGAAAACTGAGCTGATTTTGGCTCCAACCTGGCTGGTTCGAAGCAGCGGCGTCTGCAACGCTCCTAGGTTCAACATCAGCAGGACTGGGACTTAGTTCCTTAGCAGGATCACCGGAGGAAGTAGAGTGGGAATGACCGTAATGGTAGACCAGACCAGGTCTGGTTTTATACCGTGCGCCGCATACTGCAAAAGTGCAAATACTGTTTTCCCACAAACCATCCAATGCAACGTCCATGATAAGAGAAATCTTGGTCGACGAGTTGGCTGGACGATATGGGAGGATGTACTCGTTTAACCGCCGCGTCAAAAACACTATTCTCAAGCGCCTCTTTTTTCTTTTTATCAGAATAATCAACACGATTTTTAATTAAATACTTCTATCCAATACAGTTGCTTGATGCGACCAACGATTAAAATAACAAATATTCTCTGTGCACTAAACAGTATAACTTTTTATTTATATAACGATATCATTACTATTCAATTAATTAAGGTAGAAATTCATTAACATGTATGCATGTTTGTAAGAGACTATTTTATATGCACACTTTGGATAATGAAAAGATTAAGTTCTTGATCAATTCTGAGTACAACAAAATAAACAAACGAGACGGTTAAAGGATACCAGGATAGAAAGCTTACAGATCTGGGACAGCATTTGCACACCTTCCGCACCAGTACATATCCCTATCCACCTACGAATCTATATGTGGACAAGCAGTGAAGGAGTTCCAGCCCAAGAAGCAAAACTAATACGATGCAAGGCTTGATGCTTGTATACTCCTACAGAATGAGCTCGCTACAGTGTGAGCCAGTACATTCTTGCTCTGTTATTGGCAGGTTTGATAGAAGTCCGAAGATATTTGGCCAATTATTGTAAGCCCAATTCGATTTGGGTGCACAAAATTTCGAATAGAAAATAAATTTGTTTCTTTACACGACCGAGGCTTACTGATTCGTGGCCAAATGTCTTTAGATTGTTCTTTCTGCTAATCTAACAGGAGTGGTTTCAAGAAGTAAACAGATTGCAGGCACATTCGAGTTAATTCATAGACCTCGTGTCTGGAAAAAGTTCGATCAAATTAGTAATGACTATTATACTCCTTCAAGATTTGGCCGAGCGCGACGTTCCTCGTACTTTCGTAAAATTATGCTTGCTTCGACTACCTCGTCAATTCTACCATTATTAAATATAATCTTACGTGCTGATGGTAAATTAAAAGGAAACTATTATCATCTACTATAGACACAACAGAGGCAATAAATATCGCGTATGTTTCCAATAAATTATGGATTTTACGAAACGCGAAATTAGTTACAAATCATGGTACACGATTGTAGGGGATACTTATCATTGTATAGAATAATACAATGTGTTACACGATTGCAATTGTCATACAAATTTGCTTGAATACATTGGTACATTCTTTTTGGAACGCAAGAATCGAAATTTTTTTATATGCGCATAATCAAACTTTGCCTTTCATCCATGAATCATACCACGTCTCTTCATACTTCGACAAATAGGAAAAGAGAAATGGAATTACAAGGTTCTTGATAGAAAAACAGAAGTTATACAGTAAGGACTGGAATATTCTATGCAACGTACTGCGATTTATAAACTTGAAGGAAAACAGCAGTCAATACAATAATGATCAATTCCTCTGAACAGAGAGAGAGAGAGTTTAAGTCAATGTGAAATTATAGTACGACTAAAAGGGCACCTTTCCACGTTACAAAGTTGATTATACTTCATTCAAATCACCATCACCCGAAAAGTGTAAAACGTATGCGGAAACCAAGGCTAAAGTCCTCAATAATTTATTTCGAGCTTTCAAATCATCATCTTATATTATATAGTAAACCTCTGCGTATCTCGTAAAATAATACGTAGGCATCATAAAAATATAGTTATTTAATAAACTTAACAAATCTTCTAACGCAATGCATTTCTTTCTCTTATTTGAAAAATAACAACTGATAGAACTAATAATAATAATATTCGTAATGAAACTAGTAACAGGAAGTGGTCATTTGTAGTTGTATCTATGGTTAAACTTACGGTCACAAACGAATGGCTTATCAGTGTCAGCAGCATCATAGTTGGTTTTTTTGCGCCCACGTCCCCCACCCTATTCGATAAATTAAATACGAAATTTAATACCTACAGAGTATGGGGAAAAAAAACCGAAAATAGAACGATTAATTTCTATTTCGCCATACTTTCTTAAATCTCTCGAAACGAATTTATTTCATAAGTAAATAAAATAGCACCAAAGAATTAGCAATTAGAAGCAAAATGCACGTAACAATTTACGTTTAATTTTACGCTGGTACTGCATTACAAAATTTACCTTAGTACGTTTGCTCCCAGGACTATCTGTGGAAGACGGGTGACTTCGAGCAGGATGATGTCCGCCACCGCGAGGTTTCCTTCGTTTTCTTTTGCTGCTATAACTCTCTTCATAATCATAATCACTTTCTGCGTCAGGTTCGTCGTAAGTATCCATGTCTAACATATCTTGTTCGTCATAGTACCATGCATCTTTACTATGTTCTTCTGCAACAAATTATAATACATTTTTTAAATAGAATCATTTAACTACCATTCTTAATATAATAATAATAATAATTTACCTTTGAGTGCTACAGAATCTTTGCTATCATCATTTACATGCGTTATAGTTTCTACACCTTCAGTACCATCTTCGGTATCACCTCTTGGCCCTCTTTTTGGATGCAAATAATGCATCAAATATTGTCTCCGTTTTTTCCTCCATCGTTTACTAGGATACGTATATATTTGGCCATGTAATAAACCAGGAAGCCTCTCCCTCGAGGACATGAATAACGCAGAGTGATTCTGCGCTACACCTGTAATTTCATATAGAATATTACAATAAGGTATACAAATACAGCTAGAGACAATGAAGACAAATCCACATCTTCCACTTTCCACCACAAAAAGTATTACACCCATATCTCACCTAAATGCAAACAAATACTTTTGTTTATAAACTGGTTAATCGATTGAATACATTATATACTATGAGTCTATCTACGATACAAAGAAAATCCTTTGCGCTCAAAAGTTTAACTCCTGATTTGCTACTTGGTTCAACAACAAAATTCAAACAGTGACTGAGTTACAACAATAACTTTTCTATCAGCAGCAGATATCTTTTTCCTCTTATATTTCAAGTGTTTAGTCTATATGGAATTCGTTGTACAATGTGCCCTTCGATATTACTAATTGCAATCTAGTCTATCTCGAGTTACCACTTGCTTGTACCAGAAAAAGAACCGTCGAATGCAAAGCGTTAAACGAATATTCGTAACAATATTTATTTGCATTATTTACTTTCGGAGTTAACGTGGTCGAAAGTTTTCCCATCAATACAAATTTTCTAAACATAAAAATTGAAAATTGTACAGTGAATTGGAATATTTTCAATCATCATCAACAATAGATCGAACGAGGAAAAATCGAGGACGCGACCAAAGTATTGTCGCGATATGAAATGCAAAGTGACGACGAGACACGAGTGCAAAAGTTATAACGGAAGAAAGTCATAAGTAATACCTGTTTGGGAATCGAGGAAAGGCATGCGTAAACGTCGTTCCCTGCATAGTCGGCTATTGTAATTCGAAGAGTTTTCAATGGCTTCCCTGTACGCCGTGTCATTGAGGAAGCTGTGGGGAAATCAATAGCAGCTATCATAGTTTTCACATTGAATCAAATATTAGTTCTTATGTTATCATTTACTCGACACGCACCTTTCGATTTTGGACAAGTTACTTTCGTTCACAACTTGTATAAGTCCCTGTGCACCCGGCGAAATAGTAACGGCTGTCATTTTACAACAACCGAACGGTACGTTCTCGGGTCCTACTTGCCGCTTACTGTCCTTTCCGGAAGTGCTACACCGTATTCAAGCGCATGCGCAGTTTCTTTTACTCGGAAATGTGTAATTAATATTGCATATTTGAATTATGAGATGTACAAGAAATGGGGGAAATATGTACTTATGTATTAATAGTATTTAATTAAAAATTAACATTTATTTGTATGTTGATTTCAATAATTGTTTAATATTAAGCTACGGAAATGTAGCATTACTGCGCATGAACACCAAATTCATTTTCCAATATTTTCGTAGCCTACAATTCGTACATGTGATCTATAATTTACAGCAGTTAATTTATTTTCCAAAAGATATTAACGCAGTTACAGCAATATATTTATATTGGCAGTATCTGCAATAAATTATGAAGCACAGCCGTTGAGATGAACATTTCAAGTTACAATGTACACTCAATGTTTCTGCTGCTATAGTGTTCACAATAAAAAATGATTTCGTAGCTTCCAAACGAAAATATTTATAGGTAAACATTTCTCCGGATGCTCGTGTTAAAAATAAGCAACAATTTCACTATTATATACTTCCTTTACTCTTTATAATTTTAAATCCAGATAAAGAGTATATATATATATTCATACAAAAAAAGGAACCAATTAATTAGCTTATAAAATTACAGACCATTCTGTAGACATAAATGCATGGATTGCCAGCGGAAATATGAGTGCAGATCTCTGTATTTATCTAGTTCTACTTCGACACTGCCCTGAAGTTTAAATGCTAAACAGAATTAATCAAATGCAAAATAGTCATCTTATGGTCTTATATGGATTCGCTAGAAATCGATCTGTCTTGCTGTGATACTCTTCTTTAAGGCGTTAACTCTCATTATTTCTATATATTAAAAAAGAATGTTATTTTATATTCTACCGTTTCGTATTACAGCCAGTACCAACGGAATTATAATCTAGAAATAAATAAATCTTCTGTCTGTGTACAAAGTTCGTTTAAAACTTTTCTTCGCAATTTTTATCCTTTCTCTCCTTAAATAATTTGAATTTTTCAATTAGATCTTCAACGCCAACTTCTCCATGTACTACGTTATCCCTGGTTCGTACATTTACCGTGCCAGCGTTAAGTTCTTTTTCTCCCACAACTGAAAATATATTAATTTAATAATGAAATACTCCCACCATTGATAACATAATATACGACAGATTTAAAGAAATATTAGTTACCCAGAATGAAATTAAATTGGGCAAGCTGAGCGTTTCGTATTTTTTTATTTAGAGTATCGCTTGGGTCTGTATCAAGCTCCGCCATAAATCCAGCCCTCCAAAGTTTATCTTTTACTTGGGTTGCGTAATCGTCGAACTGAGAACTTACTGGCATAACCATTGCTTGTCGCGGAGACAACCAGAATGGCCATTTCCCAGCATATGATTCAGTTAAAATTGCAACCATTCTCTCCACAGAACCCAAAATAGCTCTGTGAATAATTACTGGTCTCGTTTTCTCCCCGTTTTCACTGAAATCCGCAGACAGAATTTTAATTAATAGTCACCTCAAAATTTAATAAATCTCAAATAAATTCGAAGCATTAGAAAGAGTTAAATCGGTAACAGGCATTGAATAACAGTTCTACTGCTTACTTTACATAAGACAAATTAAATCTAATTGGCAGTTGGAAATCCAGCTGAATGGTAGCGCATTGGTGAGCTCTTTTAAGCGCATCCATAATTGTTATATCAATTTTTGGACCATAGAATGCACCATCCTCTGGATTAATCTTCCAAGGTTCTCCGAATGCATCTAAACTGTCAGCCAATGCTTTCTCAGCCTGGTCCCACATTGCCAAGTCTCCCATATATTTTTCTGGTCTCGTGGATAAACATAAGTTAAACGTGAAACCGAACACGGAATAAACGTGTCTCAAGAAGTCAAGAGCGCCCAGCATCTCGTCTTTAATATGTTCAGGAGAGCAAAATATATGCGCGTCGTCCTGTTGAAAACGTCTAACTCTGGTTAATCCAGTTAAAGCACCAGATAACTCGTTTCTGTGTAATACACCGAAATCTGCCATTCTCAATGGCAACTCGCGCCATGATCTATTACGAACGTCGAAGACCATGCAATGACCAGGACAATTCATTGGCTTCAACGCGTACGTCTCTTTCTCTACGTCAAAGGAAAACATGTTTTCCGCATAATGCAACCAGTGACCAGACGTTTGCCACAATTTACTGTTGTAAATATTTGGCGTAACTACTTCTTGGAATCCACGTTTTCTATATTCAGAACGAATAAATTCGATTAAAGTATTATAAATGTATGCTCCACGTGGTTGAAAGAAACAGGATCCCGGGGAAAGTTCATGGAAGAAAAATAACTCCTGCTCCTTTCCAATCTTTCGGTGATCTCGTTTCGCTGCCTCCTCTTGGAACTTTTCCCATTCCTTCAACTGCTTGGTATCTGGAAAACTGATACCGTAAACTCTCTGCAGAGATTCTGCATTGGCGTTTCCCTCCCAATAGGTGGAAGAATTCTTAGTAATTTTAATGGCTTTAACTTTTCCAGTGTGTCTAATATGCGGTCCTCTGCATAAATCGATCAGTGGGCCGCATCTGTAGACTGTAGTGGTGGGTGTATGTATCTTTTCGTTAATAATTCGAACTTTAAACTCATTGTATTTAAACATTTCCAAGAGGTCCTCCTTGGTCATTTCCAATCTCTCGAAAGGTTGTTTCTCTTTGACTATATTTTTATACAAACTTTCCAAGAATGGAAAGTCCAAGTTTGAAATTCCTTTATCACCTAAGAACATGTCATAGTAGAAGCCATTTTCTATTGGTGGACCGTAACAGAGACAACCACCATACACTCTTTCCATGGATTCGCCCAAAATGTGTGCACTGGAGTGCCAAAAGACTTGTTGGGCATCTGGATGATCAAACTTGAGAAGTTCGAGTTTGCAGTCAAATTCCAAAGGTCTGTCAAGGTCCCACAGTACATTGTTAACTTTTGCGATAACAGTATTATCTGCTAGACCTTGACTAATGTTTTTCGCAACTTCGTACGGCGTTGTGCGCCAAGATTGGGCCACAACTTTCTTTCCATCCGGAAGCATGACCGTTATATCTTCCACTGACTTTGATGCTAACAAAGTTTCATATTCAGTTTTAAGTTTGTCCCATAGTACAATACGATCCTGTAAAAATGATGTGTAATATTAAAGTAATACATGATATATTAATAAAATTCGTTCACACGAATCTGCAATTGTTTAAATATACAATCGACATATTATACGATTCGATTTACCTGAATATAATTTGGCCAAGGTTTCATTTCAGAAACAGACTTTTCGTCGCTCACGGCTGTCTTTTTTTTCGCTTGTTTCATCTTCGTCTAAGGTTGAACGAAACAAATATTATATTATGCCAGAAAAGAATGATCGATATATAGAAATATTTCAACCACGTGGTCAGCTGATTAACAAAATGTTGAAATATAATTTATTATGCATTTAACGGTCGGATTGCATCAGAATATCGATTTAAAATATATTGGGCAGAACACGTGTGATTAACTTTGTGACTGCTTTTGGGAAAGTTAAAGTGGAATATAAAAAATTGTTAAGCTGATATTACAAAATGACAAATATACTCTATAACCAACCCAAGCATGTGTCCGCTTAGAAACATTGTAATGGTTTCTAATACTGAAAACACGCAAAGTAGCCAACATATTATACTATTAAAAATGAAAGTAAAGAAAGTTTTTATCTAACGTAAACTATGTTCGTGCCTTTTCTTCCTTAATATTCAGGTTTTTCACGTTATTCACCACGTCGTCACATATACGGTCGACCATATTGAAGCTACACTTCCTGCCTACTAAATTGTGCATATATCGTACGATCATATTATGAACATGTTTGAACAACTTGTGTTTGCGAAATTTGAATAAAATTGTACATTTCCCTCGACGCTCCTAATTTCCACATTTGTAAAAGAATTGAAATAAGGAAAAAGGGAAATAAGAAAGTTATTTATTTTTTATTAAAAAATAATCATTTACAGAGAAATTTTCCAAATGCCTTATAATAGATATCCAGTACAATATTTCATACATTTTACTATGTAGTATAGTATAACAAGAAATATGTTTGTTCAATTTCAATTTAATGGGTTTAATCGCAGATGTTTTAATTCGCCTTACATTTTGCGCCCCATTTATGACTTTTGAACAGATATGTATTATACCTCTATTTTTCCTCAAAAGTGTATACGTTCGTGACGAATAATGTGACTTCGATGATGAAACCTTTTCCCACAAGCGCGACAAACGTACGGTCGTTCATCCGTATGAATCCTGTTGTGTATTTTTAAATCGTATTTTTTGAAAAACGATTTGCCGCATTGAGAACAAACGTGATTTCGTTGCTTTAAATGATCGCGCTTTACATGCTCCTATACATGAAAAAGAAATGTGGTTAAATTAGGAACTCTAATAGATATAGTTTTACGTCTATACTCACGTTTACTTGCGAGGAGGTATTATAAATTTTGTTACATATATCACACGCGAACTTTTGCGGACCTTCTGGTCTATGATTGTTAGCTATGTGTTTGTTCAATGTTGACTTCCAAGCAAAAGACATATTGCAATCTTTGCAGTGAAATTTTTGTTGATCCGCAAAATGGGTACCAATGTGTTGTTTATAATTGTAACTGGTTGAAAATGATTTCTCGCATACTGTACATTGAAACTTTATTAAAAATGTTTTTAACTTTTCTGATTCTTGTTGCTGCTCGTCGATTTTTTCATCGTTACTAATTATATCTCTATTCAGCTCCTGGTTTTCATTGCTTTCTACGATTTCATTAGTATTAATGTTGCTACTATCACAAATAATAGTATTCTTCTGTTGCATGGTATCGATTTCATTAAAATTTTGAAACTGCAAAAACTGCTCGGTTTCTTTATTGCAGTTGGAAATTTTTGAATTCTGGTTGTCCAATCCTGTGGTCTCGACAAATTCAAGAAATCGTTCCGAAGTATCGTCGTAATTTAGTCTCTCGAAAACTTCGAAATTCGTTTCCACGTATTTGTCAAAGTCCGTTTGTGTATCTAATAGAATTTGATTAGTAACAAAGTTTCTTTCCTCGCCATGTAATTCGTATGGTGCATAATTTAAATCGTTATGCATATCGTCTCGTATACTTTGCTCCTGATGATCCTCGTTCATATTTGTATTTCCATCTTTATTTTCAGAAGCTTTCTCAGGTTCTGTACTCGGCAATTTCTCGACTAAATTATTAATTAGAAATTCGTAAAATTGTTCTCCAGTTTCCGTTTGGACTAAACGTAACATTGGTTCGTCGTTATTTACAATATTGTTTATATCGTTCAAATCGTCTGAAGTCTTCTCATGTTCCACTAAATTCGGTTCTGGGTGCCTTTGCATATTTGGTTCAGAATTGAGATGTTCGTTAGAATTAGGTTCTGAGAGATCTATTTTTTGAAATAAATCTGTAACATTCGCAGAGGTATTTAGCAATGTATTGTAATTTAACATTGCTTCCGATTTCTGGAAATCTGATTCGCATGGCTGTACACATAATTTATTTTTAAGGATACTTTCGTCTACTTGACAAACGTATGTCACATTTTCCTGTTCTGTAGAGTCGTTAGATTTACACAAGAGAAGTGGATTATTATGAACGAGCTGAGGATGTTCATTATTAAATGCTGACTCTTCGGAATCGTTTAATTCCTCATTTGCTAAAAGCTTCGCTTCGCAAAGAGTTTCTTGTGAAACATGGTTCCTATTGTCTTCAATATTTTCCAAATTAATCTTCTTCAACTATTTATACGCAACGAATTATTTAAAAATTAACCACATAAATTTTGTTATAAAAACATTACCGATTTAAGTGAAAAGTTTAATTACCTGTTCTGATGTAATATAAATAATAGTTTCCAATGGCAATCCTTTCTTAATATTTATTTCGTTTTCGAAAAATTCAAAATTATTAACATTCTGTTCATCCCCTCTAGGCTCTGCAGCTTTCTGAAAATTTTAAATGGACGAAATAAATTAAATAACTGTATATCTTGAATATTAGTATTAGAATACTAACTACTCCGTTGTTCTTGCTTTCCAAGCTTTGGGAATGAGATTTCTCATGCTTCCTTAGGAGAAAGATAAAACTGAAACTCTCCCCACAGACTTTACAATAATGTTGCCTTTTGATTACTTTCTGCTGACTAGATACACTACCTTCAACAGACTACACATTGATTGTAAGATACATTTATAGCAATGAAGTATCATATAAACTCATATTTAACCATCACCTTGCTCTTACTCGTTGTATTATCATTGTTCTCTGCATCTCCGGCACTGAAATTTTTTTGAGACTGATTCTTATCATCTTTTTGCCTTTCGTGAATACGCTTGTGTCTTGCAAGGGAACTAATTTGTGTAAAACGTTTTCCGCAAATGAAACACGGATACAGCTTTACCCCTAAAAATTTATTTCTGGATGAGAAATCTGATTTATCCTCTGTTGCATAACAAATACGCTACAGAAACAATAGCATTACCAGCATGCATCCTGCAATGGCGAATTAAATTAGATATGTGATTGAACTTTCTTCCACAAACTTCGCAAATACAAATGTTTGTGCCTAAATGAATGTTTAAATGAGTCTTCAAGTCTGCTTTACGAAAAAACCCTTTACCACAGATTTCGCAGAGCTGTGACTTTTCGCCCAAATGTATACTCCGATAATGATAATCGTATTGAGAAGCTCTATCGAATGTTAAGTCGCATTGCTGGCATTTGAAAGGTCTTAACACGGTTTCGTAAAAATTGTCGTCGATCTTCTCCTGACTAGAATGTATCAGGTCTGTTTGCGATAATTCATTGTCTGCATCGTTTTTTAAACATTCCATGTGCTTCAATAACGCATCTCCAGCGTGAACGCGTAAATGATTATAAAATTCTTTTTTATTTACGTATCCAGCCAAACACACTGGACAAACAAGATTAATCGATTGCGTTTGAAACGTGTCATTCTTCGAGTTCCCTTGCAACACTAAATTAAACGACATGCTTGCATAGTCAGACATGAATGTCGATTTTTTTTTGTTAATTTATTTAGAACAAATATCTCTTTCCTCCAAATACAACAATCGAAATATGCAATTAACAATAGTAGCTGTAATGCAGTCGTCTTATTGAGAGCGTAACCTGAAAAGGGTTAATATTGTTTATTTATTAAATATTAGAATTATGTACTCTCCCACTTTTTGTAGAGAATTTTTAATTGATTGCTTTAATTTATATTTACGATATATTTCATATCATGATCGGGAAAAACGATACACATTTCATTAGATTACCATATATAGTGTCTGTTCCACAAGAAAAGTCAGTAGAAGTAAATAAATGCGAAATAAAGCCATCTAGTGTCATTTAGTGTTTCTCGACCGGTGCTGTCTAACAGTGGCACAGGGGTTGAATACCCTTACCATTTCCATGTCACTCACAAAGTTACCAACAGATTGGAAAAACATTGCAAAATATTGAAAAAAAATACCAAATATTGGAAAATATGTAAAATATTGAAGAAAAATATCAAAATATTAACAAAAACTGTTGCATTCGTCACGAAATAAATTCTCATATTGGTATCCCTTGATAATAGTCTCACCACGCGTTGGTAGGCCTTCATTTGGTCAGTTTAATTTTGAAAGAAGAATAGCACTGTTTCAGTTCGAAATTGAGTAACACAATAAATGTTTCATCTCGATTTGTATGGATAATTAAAACGTTTAAGTAAGCTTAACTTAAAATATGCGTGCGATAGGAACCAATTATTAAATTATAAATTAACATTTACAAGCCTTTGGAAATATTGCGTATACGTTACATATTCATACCCAAACAAACGATTTAAATGTCGTTCACATAAAGTGCGGTCGAATTTTATTTACGATTTAATTATTCCGACCAGAGGCGTGAAAAAAAAGAAACCGTGAATAGAAAAGACAGTCGTAATAATGGGTAATTTCGTTAATAAATATTTTTCCCATAACTATAATAACGATGTACACGGCGATGAGACTGGAAAGGTTGAAGTAAAAAATCTCTCGCTTAAGGATGAAATAACACAGCAAAACGATGATATGCAAACTCCACCAACTGTTCATAAAACAATGCCTGCAGATCCTAGGTCCGTAACGAGTGGAATAAATCGAACACCAATAGAGGTAGTTCTCAAATTCTTTGATGTCAATTTCTCTGATTTATGTAACGATACAAATATTTCAATGAAAATGTTTAATATTGACAGGTATATAATACTCCAGTCGGATTGGGTAGGAGAACAATATCAGCGATTCCAAGACATTTACAGAGCAAACCATATTTGGAAACTGATATAGACCAAGTCATGTTATGTTTGACTCCAAAGAAACATTTGGTGTCCACAGTAGTACAACCTGCAACATTACAAACTTTAGATGTGGTCAGTATGTATAAATATATGTTTATATTTTGACTTGTATTTCGTTCTGGCTAGTCCTATGCCGAGCCAATATTATGATTGTTATATAGACCGATCTAGACACTAATGAACTCAAAGATAGTTCAGGTTCCTTTTGTTTTCTACAACTTTTTAATTTTATTCAGAAATATTTGTATATAGATAAACACTGTAATAATATCCAAAAATGGTCAAATAAATGCATTTATAAATTTCATGAAATTACTTTCAGGCAACTCATAATGCGGAGATGCTTTTAACACCGATAGCCAATGCAGAATGTAAGGAGAAAAGAATTTCTGCGATTGACAAGGAACGTTACAATGTTCTAGGACTAGATCCTAGATCACCGGCAGCAAATTTTGATAGAACTCCAATATTGATGCCAAAGTCTCTGGCAAGTTTAAAAGCGAGATCGCACGAACAATTGCAGAGACATGGTAGCTATGATACAGACATTTATTATCCAAGGTTTTCCTACTGTGAGATGTCGTCGCAATTTAACGTCGCTGAAATTCAAGCCTTGCCCGATTTTGCTGCTAGTGCGATAAAATCTTTAGATTTAGACAATCTTGAGCACGAAGACAAATCAAATGAATCATATTCTAGCTATTCATCTAACACTGAGAGCTTCTCTGAAAATAGTAACGAAACGACTATTATTAAAAACTTAAAATCTCTTGAGACTACAGTTCGTGATAAGCTTAGTTCGTCAGATGAAAAAGTATCCACATTAGTAGAAAATGAATTGGGAAACTTGGATGAATTATCGGAAAATACAAATGAGGACAACTATGATGATGTATTCGTTACGAAAAGTATAGAACAGGAAGAAGCATCTGATAATGATGCTGATACAATTAAAATATGGAGGGATTCATTAGTACTAGATGAGCCTGCGGAAAAAGAAAGAAGTGATTCAGATAATATAGAAGTTGTTAAAAAACGAGTACCCCAGGATCCTAAAGAAGAAGTTATCATAACGTTTGATGATGACAGTGTCACTAAAGACACGTTATCATTGAAATTGTTTAAATGTGAAACCGAAATTACAAGATTGGATGCAGGTGGAAAGAAGAAAAAGATTCTGAAGTTGCAAGATGACAAGAAAGTTTTTAACATTAATGACAAAAATGGAAATGAAAATACGAAGGTATTTAATGTTCTTTAAACGTTAACTGATTCCATAAAAATGAAAATACTATATAAATATTTATATTTTCAGATTCGTACACCCCTTGGAAATCGTTCTAATAACGGACAAGTGCAAGCGATATCAACGAATTCTCCGCAACAGGTCTTCAGAAGTAAGGGTATCACATCGAAAATGTTGCAAGAAAATACGCCACCTCATAAGAAATATGTTACGAAATCTAAATTAAATAGTACACAATGGGATCCAGATTCAACAGTTGTTATTTAGGATAGTCGAATTATATTAGGGAAAATTTAGAAATGTTTTATATTTTTTGTAGATTTTTTAAGATAAACATTTTACATAATGGAAACAAAAGGATCGATTACAAACGTAAATGCAGATGGACTGTAATAATGTATTTATTTAATATAAAACAAATAACCTTTAACCTCAATACAAGATCATTTTTCTTTGTTATTCAATTGTATAGCTGCCCTTATTTGAGATTTCGCTTCTTTAATTGATAGTTGAAGATCTTCGCTTGGTTGTACGAGCTGGGACACACTAAAGCATAAGAATAATAATAGGCATAAATTGTTACAAAAAGTATATTTAAAACTGCATGTTACATATGACATACCTCGGATCTTTTATTAAAATTCTTTTTTTCTCGCTATCATTCTTTGATATTAATTTAATAGTTATATTACTCTGAACCTTCTTTGGATTGGAGAACACATTTTTATTCGAATTATCCCATTTTACGATCTTACTTGTGTTTACAAGCTGCGGTCTAACTACTCTAACTTTAACATTACTATTTGTATATTGTCCTTTGTAATTTTTACGTTTGTTTACGTTTTCCGTATTGCATTGGCTTTCACTTGCTCTAATAATAGGTTCTGCTGGTTGATATGGCGCTGGGAATAATGTTGACGTGTCTGAAATACTTTCTTGGTAATCGTATGAAGTTGACGGTAGACTAGGTTCAGATACTGGTCTTGGATCTAGACTTCGAGGTATGCCATCATAAATAGAGGATAACGTTTCTCCAGGATACTGTTGAGATAAACGGTCTTCTGTAAGTGGTAATGCCGGTGTTTTCTTTCTTCTATGATATTGCTCCCTGAAAATTATTATTTACTTATAATATTGCTCCAATGGTTCGTCTTCTGCTTTTACATACTTAGGAATAAATTTGTCTGCATCTGGATTCAGCATATCCTGCTGAATTCTCTTGATGCGTATAGATATATCTCTGCGACGTTGGAGAAGTTTTGCTCTAGTTTCTGTGATTGTTTCAACTTCAGGAACATAAAAAACATGTAGCAAACCGCCATAAAAATTTTTCCCATCGATGAATCGCTTTGCAATTCTACACAATGTACAATACAATAAACAAACATTGCATTAAAAGTTAATTTATAAAATTATGTTGTGGATTTCTATTGACTATACGTATATATGAACCTTGCGCTTTGTATACGAGTGTACTGAACATAATAAGCATCTGTAAATTCTTCGGTAGGATAATCAGGTACTACGTGAATCTTTTTAATATTTCCATATGGTTCAATGAGTTTCTTCACTTCCTCACCTAATTGGAGTTTCGGTACTCCACAAATCATCAAATGTTTTGATTCGTCGTTTACTGTATAAACCTGTTACACAGAGCTAGAGTGTCAAGGAAATATTGTAAAGAGAGAGAACGAAATTCATACATACTATAAATAAAATTGTTTACAAATCGTATAATTCACCAAATGTTTCTCATTGGTAAATATTTTTAATTTGACTACGTCTTTAATGCATTCAAATAAAATAAGGCAGTAACTTAGGGCGTAATTATTATTTAGTAGTACGTAATATTTTGTATAGAATAGGATACATGTCCACAATGCTACCTTCACCGATGTTAATTTTTTCCCCTGTCTATAAAGAGGCCGTGTATGACACAATTTTTGTTGTATATGATGTGGAAGTTTTGTTATATCACATTTGTTATCCATGATTGATATCCTTTTATGACAATTCTTTCTGCAGAAATTCTTAATATTTCTATTATACTAAACGGTCCATGTTTCGAAGGATTATGATAAGTATGTTTTTTTGTATAATCTTGAATAAATTTTAAATGTAACATAAACCCCGATTTTTTGCGATCTTATGCAATGACAATGTTACTCAAAGAATTATTACTACAATACTCATGGGCATTATTACCCATCATCACAGTAATTTCAATGACATTACTCGCTGTATTCAAGAACTAGCAAGTGTGCAATTTAGTAAACTGAAACAGGTGGCTCTACCAACAACCGTAAAGGAATTTCTATCCTTATAAAATTAAATCAGCATAAGATCAATAGAATCCGAGGTTTGCATAATTTCAATTCTTATGGAATAAATCTAAAAAGACTAAAATAAATTATTAAGCGCGTATAAGATCATATAATATTTATTGTAGATCATTACTGTCGCAAGCGTGTCAAGTTCTCCCACTCTTGACCACGTTGCTATGGAAACACGCGACGCTACGCAGTTACATTCTGTTGTGAGTTTCACACATTACGCACAGCGTATGTATTTTATGGTGCAATGTAGGCGCATTGCATGTAAAAAACGAGTGGTGGGAGAAACAATCGTGTGAGGGGCCCCTCCATTGGACAGCACTGCTGCAGATAATCTGAAATTCCTAGAATTTGTCTAAATCTAAGTCCTAAAAATCCCTATTAGTATTCAAACAATTTCATAATTTTGCTCCAAAGGAGTTATCCAGTTCATAAAATATTCACTCAATTGCGTATATTAGACCGTTTTAAATGAAATTGTTTTATCAAGGCACAGTCCTCGCTGTATCTTACTAAAACCACTGTCGGAAGTGGATACGATTAAAGCGGATGTCATCGCCCAGAAGAGTAATGGCGTCCGTAGCGGACACACAATTCTCTTGCTGTTTCCTCGTTGTGTTTAAATGTACATAGTAGGCGTAGCAAACGCGAAAGTTATCGGTATTTTAATCGAGTAATGATCGACCCGATTCGTATCTTTCGTTAGTCATTTCGAAAACGTTTTCATACAATCGGTGGAATTCAGTGGTTGTGTATAATTGAATGGTTTTTACAGTGCCACACAGCATCAAAGAAAATTTTGTTCACTATTAACGAGCAGGTTGTTTAACAGCTTTTGTACATGCGTTTTATTTCACATCTTGGCGATTTCTGTTTCGATACAGTTTTTAGAATTCTTCCCTTCCTTCCAATAATAATTGGACTAACCTTTGTTAACGGTTCAATTTTCATAGACGTAGGTTTCGTACAGATCCTCAACTATCAAATATTCGATTACACGTTTATGTACAAATTACTGAAAATTTGAAATTTATGTCGACAGGATTAAGCCGGATTCGAAAATTTCTCTCGAAGAATTGCTATTATACTTTCACATATCGTGGAAGTTGTATTTCCCGAATATTTGTATTCGAACGATATAGATCCATATTTCGGAGTAAAATGATGTATTAAAGCGATTGCAGAGTTATCGTTAATTTATTGAAACTGATATCAATTTTTCTTCTAACTGATTCAATAAACTTTGCAAACATTTCATTTAGAATTTGAAATGTTTTTCATTGATTAAATAACCGAGTAGCATATTGCATGCCATATGTGAATTAAATGAAAAGTAATTAAACAATTCTATGACTTTGAAGTTAATGAAAATCAAATCCCGCTTAGCATTACATAATGAAATATATTAACGAGAAATATATTTTATGTTTATTTACAGAAATGACAACTTCAATGGATACAGAGTAGTAGCATTAGACCGTCCTAAGCAAGAAATATGTTTGTCCCTTATTATCCCTTTAGATTATATTTTCTTTTGTACATTTAAAGTTATTATAGTCCCTTATAAATTATTCCATTATGTCTGCAAATACACAATTTGCGAATCCTCCGCCAGCTATAAGTTTACCTAATATGTCTGTGCCGCCTCCAGCTACTCCAAATCTATCAGCTCCACCTCCTAATTTAACTACCATAAACACGTCTGGTAGTTATCAACATCGATATACCAATCATAGAGATGGAGCCCGCGGTTTCTTTAAACCATTCAGACCTTACCATGCTCCAAAAATTGTTGCGGCTGGTCAAGATACGTTGCAAGACGAGTTCGATGGAAAAAGACTTAGGAAATCAGTCATGCGCAAAACCGTAGACTACAATTCGGCTATCATAAAATGTCTGGAGGTGAGATCTTTAATGTACATTATACAATTTCACACAGAGAAACGACACGCAAAGATAATTTGTTATAATTAATGTACAGAATCGAGTATGGCAGAGGGATTATCGAGACAGGCGTGCCCTTCAGCCTGACGTGATGTATTACCCGGATCTACTTCCACCACCTAGCTATGTCGACAATCCAATAAACGCTGTGACCACAAGATTCGTGAAGACTGCAACGAATAAAATGCGTTGCCCAATCTTCTGCATGGCTTGGACCCCAGAGGGTAGACGTCTTGTTACTGGTGCATCTAGCGGAGAATTTACCCTGTGGAATGGTCTTACTTTTAATTTTGAAACTATTCTACAGGTATCTTATATGTTTCAATCATTTTATGATAACTTAAATTTCTGTGTTCTTATTAATATTGTTTCATTGTTTATTAGTACTTTGCATGTTTTTGTAAACTGCCCAGGAACTTTTGTCCTTGATAAACAATGAAATCTTTGTGAAAATTGTAATTCATTGTTACAAAATGATGCGCTAGTTTCGGATATATTAATTGAGTAATTATTTCTATCTGTGCAGGCACACGATAGTCCGGTGAGAACAATGGTATGGTCACACAATGAGAGCTGGATGGTAACAGGAGATCATGCAGGTTACGTGAAGTATTGGCAGAGCAACATGAACAACGTCAAGATGTTTCAAGCGCACAAAGAAGCGATTAGAGGACTCAGGTATACCATCCACCACACTAGTCCTTACGTCTCTTGCGCCACTGTTATCGATGATCCGTCCATCCTTGCTGTAGTTAAGATATCGGACATGACTCTCATTCTTTTCCTTTTCTGGTTTTATAACACTTCTAGTCTGACTATAGTGATTCTTGTATGGGTACACAGGTGATCTTCACGTGTTTTTGATTAACTGTATTCGATAGATTTCCTGATAATAGGTGTGTAGGAAACATACAAATCTTGAGGATTTAAACGAATTTTCTGCAGTACAAAAAGGCTGTGATAAAAATTTGTTCGTAATATTATGCGGTATATACATTCGCGTTGTTATGACTTGTCGGGCTTTTTATCGAGCTGTTTAACAAATTTGGTTCGAATAAAAGATTATGGAAACACAAACGTTGAGTGATATTATGCAAGTAAATCGGGTTGTTCCTGACTAAATAAGTGCATTGGACCTGTTTAAGAAAGTTCAAAAAATAGTAGGCCCCCGGACAAAACTTAACTTCCATTCTACACTTTAACGGATCGTAATATTATTCGAAGCTAACATGCAAGAATAGCGTACATTTTCCTGCTATATAATATTGTACCTGTGTTAGTACGAATCGTATCATCTGTACTCGTAGAGTCCTAGGGACCTAAACAAACATCTATATGGTCCACTGTTAGTATGAGTTTATTATTTTTATACAAAAAGGTCTGAGGAAGGAATGAAATAATTCGAAAAGAATAGAAAAAGTGAATAAAATTAGGTCCTTACGGCTCATAGTTTATGGACTTTATATGGTCAGGTTGTTGGGCAAAAATGTGTATTTTTCTTAGAATGAACGAATAAACAAACAAAATATACGTATATACAGCAAATACCTAGTCGAGATTCCCATGGAATTATAATAAAAATAAATATCCTGTGTCCTTCTTTACATCATCCAAGTTTGAATAAAGTTGAATAAAGATATATATCGCAGTATCATTATGCTTCTGAGAATAAAGTATTTTTTTCTTTGCTTTGTGTCACTTGTGCCCTTTTGCAGATGAGAGAGGGAGAGAGAGAGAGAGAGAGTAACAGAGAGATATAATTAATATTCATGTACACTTCGGACATTTTTTTTGTGCAATAAATATTGAACTTTGAAAAAAAATATCACTCTTGGTATATCACTCGGTGGTCATGTGGCATCAAAGAGAGATTCTAACTTCATGACGATGAAACGGTTTGTTGCTTGGTCGGCAATGAATTTTGTTTGAGTGCCAGATATGACTGTCGAAGATGGTTTTTTGTTTATTTCTAATATTTACACATAGATCTTCCTTTTATTACTGATGTCTGTCTATTCCTCGAAATGATTTTACAGTAGAGTTCCACGGTGCGCGTTCTTAGAATATTATCCAATTGATACTTTAAACAAGTTCTAAAGTTAATCCGAAAATATTATTTATTTTTATACTTCTACATATCTTATACACACTCTCCACGCATATACCGCTTACACTCAAAATCATAAAACTTCAATTGTTAATCATTATTAGTCGTACTATAACAGATTTGTTTATAATTTTAATAAATTCTTCACAATGCGATCTTTCACAACTTTCTAAAATTTATGTCAATTAACATTTAGGATTCAACAAGGATGCATGTGTAGGCATAAAAATATATAATTTGTTTAGCAGATGGTACCATTAAAAAGTTAAAAGAAAGAAATAATATGAAACTATAATATTCTTTGCTTGTTGTATATATAAATAAATATTGCATGTGTAGTATTTATTCAATAAACGAAATGACGAATCAGTAATAAATGTAAGCTATTACTATATACTTTGATTTCAATTTCTAGTAATCGTATTATAATAATGTCCGTAAGGTGTACCACATATCTTAAATGTTCTATTGGATATCAATAAACTTCACATGTTTTATTTCCTTTCATTTTCGATATATATTGCAGTTGTAAAAGAATATAACTTCAATAAAAGTTAATAAAATTCAACGTGCAATACATCTTTTATGACGTTATATTAATCGAATAACATTTAATGCTTGATATATATGTCTAACTGAACCAATAAATACAAAATAGAGTATCTATTTTACATAGATTCTCATTGCAAATAAAGAATCGCTTTATAAGTACGTAACAGCGTATTGTTTGAATATAACATTTGTTTTTTGGGTGGGTAGTTTCAGTCCAACGGATCATAAGCTGGCTACGTGCAGTGACGATGGAACAGTCAGAATTTGGGACTTTCTTCGCTGTCATGAAGAACGAATTCTCAGGGGTATATATCAGTTCGCTATTATATCATTAAAAAAAACTTGTAACAAAATATTTCCCACATTTCCTATGTTTCGAATAAATGAATAATCAAGTACGAAATAACGTTTAGGTCACGGAGCGGACGTGAAGTGCGTGCATTGGCATCCACAAAAAAGTCTAGTCATCTCTGGAAGCAAAGATAATCAGCAACCGGTGAAGCTGTGGGACCCAAAAACAGGCCAATCTCTTGCAACCTTGCATGCACATAAATCGACAGTCATGGACGTGAAATGGAACGAAAATGGAAATTGGTTGGTGACTGCGTCGCGGGACCATTTGCTCAAATTGTTCGATCTTCGAAACTTGAGCCAAGAAGTTCAAACGTTTCGTGGTCACAAAAAGGAAGCGTCTAGCGTCGCGTGGCATCCGAGTCACGAAGGTCTATTTTGTAGCGGTGGTAGCGACGGAGCTATTTTATTCTGGCACGTTGGGTATGGCTTTCGAAATTCTTCCCTATCCTTAACGCTACCTTTTATACATCTTTTATGAAACGAATGATTTTTAGAGCGGACAAGGAAGTGGGTGCCATAGAACAGGCCCACGACAGTATAGTTTGGACGTTAGCGTGGCATCCATTGGGACATATTTTATGTTCTGGTAGCAACGATCACACTTCGAAGTTCTGGACCAGAAACAGGCCGGGAGATTTAATGAGAGACAAGTATAATCTGAACACTCTACCCGCAGGATCGGCAGGGGTCGATGATCATGAAATTGGTATACTATACGCTATACAATTGAAGAATCATTTTAAGTTTGTTATTAAAATTATTGCACTTATTATTTTGAAGCCGATGAAGCTGCCGTGATACCTGGCATGGGACCAGAGGATAGAATTAACGCCGATGGTGAACCAGAAGACAAAAGTGGCGGTATTCCAGGTTTGGATTTGGATCACGCAATCGACGAAGGAAAGAAGTTCGCCAATAAGAAAGTTCCATACAGCAAACCTATTCCAAGAAATTTCCAAGCTCAATGGAACGAGATGGAGGCAGAGGATATGGAGCAAGTAGAAGCTTTAAATGCATTTGTCAACCAATTGATCGAAACCACTCCAGGTGCAGTACCTCTGAACGACGTAACTCCTAATGGTATTATATTGTATGGGAAAATGATTCCCGTCGAATGTAAGTACTATCCATATGCAAATACATTCGATATTGTAAATGAAATTATATTTATTTATTATCGTCTAAAATGCTACAGCCGGCACCAAATTAGCGGAAGCAATTAGTAAAGGAAACGATGCCATAAACAAGCTAGTCTTCTCTGGAGAAATAGAGGAGCTGCGTGACGTCGTGGGGCCCCCGGATAATATGGATGACTCGGAGGAATATTTACAAGATGATGGCGAGATAGACTATTCCAAAGTCCCCGACATTGAACTTCCTCCGCCCCTACCTAGTTCTAAATTCGCCCAGAATCCAGAGTTGCTTAAAGCCTTAAATCGTGGGGGGAAACGGAAGTTCGATCAATTGATCGGTTGGAGCGACGGAGGGGCCAGCGATCGAACGTCCAAGATACATCAACCCGTTTTTGGCGGAGTAATGACAGAGGATTCGCAGTCCAGTGACACCGATTTAAGATACACAGGGGCAAAATCGAATCAGCACTGCAACGAGAACAACTCGTATCATAGTGGTCAGGATGAAGATCTCAGGAAACTCTCCCACGGCGAGAGCGGCAGAAACTTGAATCGCGACGAAGACTTGCGGTTTAACATATCCAGTGGACCTGGAAGGCCTAGCTCGCGCTCAGACTACGACGTAAGGGGTAACTACGTTGACAAGGACTTTAGGGCTCACGGTTTCCCTATGAAGAAACCCATGGACAACGATATCTACGACGACAGAGATCGAGATGGTGGTTCGCGATGGGACGATGAGAAATCAATGAACGATGGTCCCCGAAAAGGGGACGGTGGTTTTTCAGGCAATTTCGATAAACGTGATAATATGCCCATGGGCTTAGGGTCTGGCATGGGTAATAGTATGCCCCATTTAGGCAACAGCATATCCCACATGTCGAGTCACCACAACATGCAGAATATTAATCCCAACATGCCCCCACCGATTCCAAGTTTAGTCCCACATCCAAACATGTCCCAGCATCCTATGCAGAATAAACCTCTGCATCCTGGTATGCAAGGAATTGACGGACCCATGCATATGATGCACCATCCTAACATGCACCCTGGCTTTGGTCCCAATGGGCCACCACCTGGGAATTTTGGACCTAACTTCAGACCACCAAACGGGAACTTTGGGCCCAATCAGCACTTCAGACCCAATCCTTTACCGCCATTTGGCCCTAATCAAGGGCCATTTGGTAATAGCTTTCAAGGTTTACCGAATTTCCGTGGTCCAAACGCTGGACCGCCAAATTTCGATCGGCCAGGTTTTGGGCCCGGTTTCAGGGGTCAAAATCCTGGTCAGAATGCGCCAAATAATTTTAATTCGAACTTCGGAAGTTTCGGTAATAAGCTTGGACCTAATCGTGGCATGAATCGCGGTCCCAATGACAATAACATGGGAAGGAGCGGTTATAGTAATCGTGGTAGGGGGCGCGATGGTGATCAACCTCGAGGTATCCGTGGAAGAGATAATTACTGAAAGATAATTATATGAAAGTGTCTATATGTTACGTGTACGCTAAACGGACCACCGTTCGTTCTGCACGAATAGTGCAGTATACAGATTGCGTGTCAGGGTCAGGTTGTACAGTCGTCGATAACGAATTCTACGTGGAGGACAATGGTACTGTGGGGGAAACGTTGCAGTGTAAAATAACGGACTTGTATCAGACAGGTTGCGAGCCATTTTATACTCTCCGTGAAAAAGAAAAACTCGTAGTGGGCGTTAGTAGTATGGCGTGCTTGGATGAAAGTATATTTTTGGTTTATTTTTGTTTTTTTTCTTTTTTTCGAAGAAATTTTATTTAAGGAGAATTGTCCTTTTCCAGAGAAAGTGACTGATTATCCTATACTAGATGGCTAGATTTCTAAATGATATTGCGAGATGCCGATCCAAGTATCGAAAGTGAGTGCGACCTCTCCTCCTCATATCCTGCGCGCAGAACGTACGAGTATGAGCGCGTTGAATCATATGAAGCCGCAGAAATTGTAATATATAAAATATAACCGATGACACACCGATATTATTCCGATTAAGAAAAAAAAGTTAAAAAAAAAAGAAAAAAAGAACTGTTCACAAGCTGCCTTGCGAAAGAAATTTTTCTTGTTCCGATTTCGAAGAGAATTGATGAGCGCGCGGGAATAGGGTAGAAAAGCATGTGGAGCATGTTGAACCTTTCGTAATTGTTGCTGGTCGTCGAGAAACTGTGAACCAGAACAGTTTACCTATCAATTATTAATAAAAATGGACTAAGACACAGAATTAATCGGAATCTGCTCCAGATTTAATTCATGCCTGTTATTAACTATAAATATACTTTAATTAACTTATAATACGCATATTATACGTATACATTATCTATTTTGAATTCTATGCTGAATAATTTATCGAACATCGAATTACATTTAAAATTTATTTTCTTTTATATATGATTGTAATAAGTATGATTATCGATTATACATTACAACTTTTTGCTTGACATTTCGTGCACGCTTATTACGTTGCTGTCGACGTTTGATGGCAGCGTTTTGGTGGTGACTAACCTCGTCTTATGTTGACTTACATCAAGTGTTGTATGATATAATAAAATGGGCAAAAAGGGAAAAGCTGAAAGTGGCAATTTGGGGAAAGCTTTGATTAAAAATCGTTTCGGCTCGTCGAGAAATAAACGAAATGCTGAATCGTCCATGGTAAGGTAATGGCTTTATTTATAACCTGTTCGTCTTGGTACACGTGCGAATAATTGTAATATCTAGTAAACAATTTGTCAAATACTTCATACTTCCACTTTCGATCAGCTACACACTGCCGAGTTGAACGATGGTTACGACTGGGGACGTCTTAATCTTCAATCCGTTACGGAAGAAAATTCCTTCCAAGAATTCCTTTCCACCGCCGAGTTAGCGGGCACTGAGTTTCACGCGGAGAAATTAAACATTAAGTTTGTTAATCCAAAAAGTGGAATCGGATTACTCTCCAATGATGAGAAGCAGAAAGTTTTGGAGTCTCAGAAGAAGAATAAAGATCTTCTGAAGATACCGAGGAGGCCAAAGTGGGACAGCTCCACTACAGCTCATGAATTACAGAGTAAAGAAAGGGACGAGTTCCTCGAGTGGAGACGCTCCCTTTCTGTGTTGCAAGAAGTGGAAGGATTGATGTTAACACCGTACGAAAAGAATTTGGAATTCTGGAGACAACTGTGGCGTGTAGTAGAACGCAGTCACATTGTCGTACAAATAGTCGATGCACGTAACCCCATGCTCTTCCGTTGCGAGGATCTGGAGGTGTATGTGCAAGAAGTAGATCCATCAAAGATGAACATGATACTGATTAATAAAGCAGATTTTCTTACAGAGTCACAGAGACAAATTTGGGCAAAATATTTTACGGATATTAATGTTAGGGTCGCATTTTTTTCTGCCACACTGGCAGCCGAGAAAGAAAAGATGGAAGATTTGGTAGAGGAAGAGAATTGTGAAGATGAGGACAGTGAAATAGAAGATGGCAGTGAAAGCGGGGAATCATTGTACAATTCAGAATTTGCTTCAGACAGCGAGTATGCAAGCGCAGATGACGGTAGTAATGTAAATACAGAATGCACGTACGAAAGTTCCAAGGGTAATGATTGCAGTTTGAAAGAACTGAAACCTATACTGAAGGAAACTGATGAAGCAGTTATGGTGGGAAATATTGCTAAAATAGAGAATTCATCAGAATTATTAAGCAGAGACCAATTGGTAGAACTTTTCAAAACAATTTATAAAGGCGAAACATGTACAGAAGGAGTTACAATAATTGGTTTAGTAGGGTATCCAAATGTAGGTAAAAGTTCGACAATAAATGCGCTCTTGAAGGACAAAAAAGTTTCAGTGTCTGCAACGCCAGGCAAAACGAAACACTTTCAAACATTGTACTTAGATAAGGATCTACTTCTTTGCGACTGTCCTGGATTAGTAATGCCCAGTTTTGTTAGTACAAAAGCAGAGATGATTTTAAATGGTATATTGCCAATCGATCAAATGAGAGATCATGTACCTCCTATTACATTAATGGGTACCTTAATACCAAGGTACGTTATAGAGGATCTTTATGGTATTATGATCCCAGCACCACCAGAAGGAGAAGATGCTGATCGACCTCCAACCTCAGAAGAAATTTTGAATGCTTATGGATGTATGTATTCATGCATGTACATTTTGTTTTCAATCCTTTCTATCTATTGCAATTTATGACTTTTCTCTTTGGTCCAGATAATAGAGGTTTCATGACGCAAAATGGACAGCCAGACAATCCACGTGCAGCGCGATACCTTTTAAAAGATTACGTAAACGGTAAATTATTGTATTGCGTTGCTCCATCAACGATCGAACAAGAAAAGTTTCATATATTTCCTCCGCAAAGGAGAATGGTTTCCATAAATAAACATCTACCAGCTAGAACGATACGGGCTAACAAAGGAAGCAAAGTCACGTCCGAAGATGTGGATAAAGTATTCTTCCGAAGCAATCATTCAAATGTACATGTGAAAGGAGTGATTGGAAAGATGCAGGGTTTAAGTCGTGCTGGTTCTAAGTATGTAACATTATTGTATATTTATTATTTCGTAAAGTCATTCTTGTATAATTATTGATAATAATCGTTCGTATATAATAATAAGTAATGGATCATGTATAGGAATTTTGTTTCGATAATATTTTATAATTATTGTAATATCCTTTCCAGCGATACAGGATCAGTGATTGGTTCCACACAGAGTTTGTTGCTTGAAGAGAAGCCGTGGAAAAAGATGAATAAACATGCGAATAAAAAGAAACGCGAGAAAACAAGAAGATTGTACGTCCATCTCGATCAACATTGATTTTACGAATAGTAGTACTGTATCATGTGAATTGAAGGCCTTTTCGCTATATAACAGCGGATCGTATTTTTGTAATATACAAATCTCTGAGTTTATAAGCGTGTCAGAGACTCATATCGATTCTATGTACCATAAATACATTCTAACAATAAAATACATACACATACAAGAATACTTTGTCGTTATGCTTATATGCGTATATATTATAAAATTAAAATATTCTATAATTTATATTCTCTGTTTTTCTTTTTTAAATCTTGCTTAATCCCATTGATAATAGTGTTTCGGTATCACTCAACGAGTACAGTGATCTTTGTATTTGTATCATTCCATGAATTACAGATATCATGCGAACATAACGGCAGATCTTTGATATATATTCCGTGAAGAGCAATAATTCGTTAAACAGGAAGCACGGATCGAATTCCTCTTTGTCGTTAGCGAAATTCGCTCCACATAATCTGGTTCAGAGAATGTGGTGGTACGTTCATAATGCATAATTTAGTCTGCTTTAGAAGTTAAGTCGTTAACAGACATGCTGTTCCCAATGTATAACAGCTCTTTCAATAAAACAGCACAGTGTGCAAAATTGTTCTTGCAAATTTTGATTCAAATTCATGAAGCAATTCGTCTATATCGTTATCTAAGTCTTCGCTATTGGCCAGCTGCAATAACACACATTTGAATTAAAGAACTGAAGAAATACGGTTACAGATATTTAAGGAAGAAAAAATTGGAATTTTTAAATTACCACACTGACTAATTCACAGATGAGGAATGATCCAACTGTAGCTTCTTCGTGATTATCCTGTATATCAATATTAATTAAATGAACAGGTTGACTATCCTCCTGCGTTCTGGACTCCATACACTCGATCACTTGATCGTACACACGCTCTTCGCATGTGATTAAAATATCAAATTTATCCTTGGACAGCTGAAACCGCTCTGGCTTTGGTTTTATTCTACGGTTCCTATCTAACATATGCAATAAACCATTCTGCGTATAGCTAATAATATGGTTAAGGAATTCTACTTTTTATTAGTTTATAGTAATTATTAAAGCCTGGTATAATTTTATGCAATTACGATTCCACTCTGTAAAAAGAAAACAGAAATATTACGTTTACTTCTTTAAAGGGTAGGATACTATTGCTTGTCTTTTGATAAAAGATCATTGTAGATTTCATCGTATGATGTTCCAAAGTCGTAAATGTTTGGACGATCCGGGGCATTTCCAGGAAGTTTGACTTTATCGCCAGTACCAAAGGACTTTACATTAAACCCCTTTTTACTGAAAAACAGGAATTCAAGTTCTTCCATGATGAACAAACAGACGATTTACAATCTACTCCAATAAGACAAGTTACCTCAAGAAAGCATGAGCCTCCATGCTTCTATTCATATTGCTAGAACATATTACGGCTACGCTGATCGAATTTGGTGCTGGCATTGCTCCGAAATAATTTAAGCGATTTAAAAAAAAATATCTCGGTATAAAAAGCGTAATGTCACTTAACCTCGAAGGATCGTTACGCTGTCACATCCGGTATATCGGTTAACGCAACATAAAATCTAAAATGGAATACGTCGGTTTTTAGAATGTTTGTGAACAAACAATCGCCTTGAATTGATGCTCGCGAAGGGGACTTGCTGGAAATTCGTTCGATCGAAAACGATTTATTACCGCGCGTTCTCTACCTATCGGTTTCTCATAGTAAAGTTGCTAATGAAAAATTCTCTCCAGCCTTTCTCTTTCTGTTTGTGGCGTAAGTAACACCATCTGCTTACAGATTAGAAGCTCAAATTGTGCGAGAATCATCAGTTGATAACGCGAAACTGTCGGGCAAGAATCGTTAATTACTCATTATCCATGATTCATTTATGAACCTTAGCGATTGTAGAATTACTGTCTGTAATTTAATAAAAGTCGCCGATGAGATATATGAATAGATAAATCATACAATGTATTTTTTTGGGCCGAGTTCCAAGTTACGATGCTAAAAACAATTAATCAATTTAAAGAATAATTACATGAAAATAGATAACCTGACAGCAACGAGATAATTATAGGCCAGTAGGTTACTCTCTTCCCTTTCATTTAACACCCTATTTATTAAAAAACCACCACCAGGTGTCGAGATAACAATTTTTTAAAATTTTGTCGGTAACGAATGTCGGTAATCGTGTATGTGGCGCCATCTCGCGTTTGCGGCCTTTTTCGCAGTTCGCCGCGGCTTCAAAACCGAATTCCTGGATTACATCGTTAATTTAAACAATTGCGTTTTTCTTGGCTTCTACTGCATATTTCTTAACCCAACTTGTCTTAAATAAAAGCTATGAACCATCGCTATCTCCTCCAGAAGTTGCAACAATATAGCATTTGTGGTTCGAATGCTATTAACAATTGAAGAAATGGCAAAAATGCACTCCGGGTCACTGCAATTATCTCGGCTTCTGGAGGAGCTAGATTAATGATCGAGTGCTCAAAATGAAGGTAAACGATGCTGCTACACGACAATAAAAGCTTCACAAATGCTGCATGCGCTGTTCATTTTTTATAAACAAATAAATAATTCGTTTGAGTATTGCAACGAAACTATAGACGAGGGCCGATCTAACCGCGAATCAGATTGTTCCTTGAACCAAGAGCTTCAATTTGAGATATCGTTGATTAAAATCGGCCCAGCAGAAGCCGAGATAATTGAATTTGTTTAAAGAAATTATAAACAAATGTGATTACTGCCACTTCCCGGCGAGCTACATTAATGATTAGAGGACATAAATTAAAGCTAGAAGTATAAGCTACCATCTCCAATAGGTGCGATCATCATTCCATGTGAAGTTTATTGGCATAAACCATTAAACAATTAAAGGTGTTATTACGGCCAACGGCATGAAGTTACAACCACGGGGTATTTTTTATCGTGTAGCTTATTCGTTTCCCTTTTATTTGGCAGCCCATTTATTGAAAAATAAGCACCAAGGGCTAAGATATTTGCAGTGACCGGGAGTTCATTTTCGCCGAATTTTTAATTGTTAATAACATTCGAACCACAAATGCCATATTGTTGCAACTTCTGGAGGAGATAGCGATGGTTCAGAGCTTTTATTTAAGACAAGTCGGGTTAAAAAATACGCACTAGAAGCCAAGAAAAACGCAATTGTTTAAATTAACAATGTAATCCAGGAATTCGGTTTTGAAGCCGCGGCGAACTGCGAAAAAGGCCGCAAACGCGAGATGGCGCCACATTCACGATTATCGACATATCGTTACCGGCAAAATATTTAAAAATTATTATCTCGGCTTCTAGTGGGCCGATTTTAATCAACGATGTCTCAAAAGAAAGGGAAACGAATACGCTACACGATAAAAAATACCCCGTTTCTGTAAGTATAAGCAGTTCGCCGTAATAATAATTTTAATTGTTTAATTGTTTATAACAATTGAACCGCTAATGGTATATTGTTGGCACCTATTGGAGATGATAGCTGACACTCATAGCTTTAATTTATGTCCTCTGGTCATTGATGTATCTAGCCAGGAAGTGGCAGTAATCACATTTGTTTATAATTTCTTTAAACAAATTCAATTATCTCGGCTTCTGCTGGGCCGATTTTAATCAACAACATCTCAAATTGATGCTCTCGGTTCGTAATCAAAATAAGTAAGCAAGCTACGAAAGCTATGCATGCCTCCTGTCCCCAACACTACTTCAGTAAATAGTAGTTCTACAATTGAACACTGTTTATGAGCAGAGGACGCTCCTATCAGTGTTGGATTTCTGAGCCGGTATGGCAGTCATGTTGGGCCACGAAAGTCCATAAGGTGATTTGTCTATTCCTATATCTCGTCTGTGCAAAAGTCCATAACGTGATAAGTTTATTTTATATTTGGTCTGTGATTCAGGTGACTGTGAATTTTATGTCAATGCTAGTGGCATCATAGATTGGTTTCAACCCGGCATATTCAACGTGCCTCGAGGAAATCAACATAAATCTACGGTAAAATCGATTACAAATTATTGCTATTTCATCGTACATACGAGTTTTTTCGTAGTAAACGTATAAGAATTACTTTCCTTGATCTATAACCTATGTTTATCACACGACGTATAATGTAAAGTATTTGAAAGACGGTGACATTCAAGTTTGAATCAAACAAATGTTTCTCTACGTGTGTAGTGTAGGCCCATTCATTCATACAATATACACGATGGCCGAAAGGTTGCCAATATACATATTTAAGTATGGATATATAGATATTTCAAGAGACTGGTTTGGAAATAGGCGTATATAGGAGGGGATTGTGTGAAAAGGGTGGAGTTCAAAGGCTTCACGTTTAAAGTTAGCTTTCATTTTCCTTGTCAGTGGGTGCACGAGACTCGAAGCGTCACTGCATGTTTGGCGGAAGCGTGCGTATGTGTGGGACGAAACATATGTAAATACGAGGAAGAAGTGTGGAGCTTTTTGGACATTTGTTTTTACTGCAGGACCTGTTTGTGGAATTTAAAAACAACGATGCGGTGAGTCAAAGAGATGAATCAGTAATACAATAATTAGTCATATAAGGATATTATAATTGTTATTTCGCACGCATATGTACGTTCAAATTCGTTTCTTTCGGCTGAATGCGCGCGCATCTATTCTCCCTCTGCATCGAGTTCCGTATCGATATACGTGTATCGATATTATCGCTCTTGCGATAGATAATTTGAAAGTTTGAAATGAATTCTTTTTTATTTAATGAAGTGAAAGCAAATCGTAGACGTTGGAAGGTGAAAATTGTATCGAACAGATTCGCTGTCGTTAAATTACACAATGCTGTATGACCGCGGATCGGTTGCAAAATCGCAAAATAACGAGCGGCGTCGACAGCGAAAATTGTGGGTTTCGTGCCTCGAATTAAGGCGGTTCTTGTGTCTGGATCTCGACGAGACTTTAATTCCGCGAACGTACAATCTTTCGATACTTTTTAAATGCTCCTCCTGCAGAATTTCTCTCTGTTTACTAATCACTTAGAGGTTTTACCCATTTTACTGGAGATCAATTAGGGAATCGTTGATTTTTCTGACGAAACGTTTCCATGAGTATTGATTTAGAAAACGAGACTCTATTTCGTTCAAATATGTGATAATGCAAATGTTCAAATTTAATTTTTCTTCATTCATCGCCTTAAATATTCGTATGTACAATACTTAAACTTTCATATATTATTTGCATTTTACAAAAATTTCAATTATCGTCTGTTAAAGAATATGGATTGTGGATTCAGTCATTTTTCAGTGTAATTTCAATCTCAGTTACAAATTGTTCTGTTAGATGCGTCAGTTGTTGCGACACAGAAAACGGTTTTCAATTTGCATCTCCCCTTAAATTCGTTTCTTCACCGGCTGGCTGCCCATCTCGTTGAGTGCTGCAACAGTTTTCGTCGTTCGCGTCGTTGGGCAAACTGATCGACGATTGACGAAACCAATTTAGATCCCTGCCCCGTCTTTTGTACCGTCTGCAATAAGTCTTGTTACTCGCTGTAATCTGTACTTAGCTTTACAATCAAGGGTACGAATAAAATTTGTATTTAAACAATAATTGCATTAAGTTAGACACGTCGAACTGAAATCGTGGAAACGGAAAATTTATTTAGCTACCGATTTAAAATAATGAAATAAAACATAGATTTTAGCAGCATTCTTTTTATTATAATTGAAGCTATTCGCGAATAGAAAATTCGTATGCAATTTTTCGTGTCAATGGTGAATTTACACGTTTACGGTGAAAAAGTTGAAAACGTTCAACGTTAAGAGACTCGGCATATTTCGTCAAACCGAATCATAATTTCTTTTTGTCTCTTGCGAAAACGACATTAATGGATGTTGGACAAAGTACTTACGTACAAGGTGTCGACGCCTGTATTAGAAATTTTACTAGAGTCGCCAGTCATGAATTTAAATTGAAAGAAGTATACGTACGCGTCTGGAACAAAAGAATCCCGTGACGTGTATTAACTTATGCCGGCTTTTTTTTGACCGTGCGCCTTCGTTAACTTCGAAACAATTGATGTCATCTTGTGTCAACGACAACCATAGTTAACGACAAAAACCTGGCATTTGTAACGCAGCGCTGTTCTTGCTTTCTCGAATGTGTATGAATTCAACTACCAGAAATTACACTTTTCATTATATATATATATAAGTGCAGCAAAAAGTTCAAGCCAGTTATTCTCTTATTCCGTTCATCTTTCCGCTCAAGGTTAGTGTAGAAGTAAAAACTTCGTGGATGAAGGTTGCGAACAACATTCGCGATGTAATTATGATGTAACCATTCAGAGTACGAATGCTTCAAGCTTTTTTTCTCAAGCGAGATGCGAACGATCTATGCATGTATTACAATTTGCACGATCCTTGCTTTAATTGACATTAACTCACGTTATTCCAATTTAATTTTCATCATTATCCCGCGTGAAATCATTTTAATTCTCGCCGGCTGAAATGAAGTACAATGGAATGTAATTATGAATGCGCAAAAGAGTATTATAGTATTATAGTCTATCTCGAATCTTCTTTCCTACGAAATTTATTCAAGCTAATTACGTTGTACACCACACCATCTTCTCCAAGTTCGCCTTAAAAATGATCAAACTAATTTATTATTAATTGTAAAAAATTTTCTTCATCTTTCCTTTATTCCTTAAAACCACTGTACAGTTTAATACCCAATGGTAATAACCAAATATTTGTACCAAATTGATCTACAAAATTCTATTGTATTATTCTACAATTCTGTTCTATTATTTCCTCGTCTTGGTGACATTTTCTGCACCCGTCTGTGTCTGTGATCTCTTTTATCACTACGTTCTACAGTTTCTTGCAGCTATTACATTAATGTAATTAGCCTTTATTGCAACGATTAATCCTTCCCTTCCTGTTATTATTATTATTATTCAAATGAAATCATAATGACTGCTTCTCCCGCGAATCACACCGATTGCGAGCGGGGAACGAGTTAATAAATGAAACGCAACCTCGTGCGCGTCTTATCATCGGATCGTCGAAAGGAAACGGCATCATCTCGTTCTCTTGCATTATTACCACACGCACGTTGTCCAGCCGCTCGGTTATCGTAGATCCTTGTAAATTATTCCGCGTGTGTACGCAAAGACGGATGTCCTTTAACTTATGGATATTGATGAGGGACGTTCCAGCAGCGTGAGCCATCCCGTTGACGTCCGACGGAAGGTACATATTGTCTGCATAAAATGGTCGACGGAACGTCATCCGTGCGATACAGGACACCCGTTAAATTATAAGCTGAATTATGGTACGCTAAGGTTAGCCCGTTGCACGAATATCAATCGTTAAACAGCCTCGTGCCTCTCGTTTTCCATGTTTCTTTCTATCTTTCGTCTCCTTGCTTCTTGTTTTTTTTGGCATTGCTGCGCTTTAATAAGTATACGGAGAAGTGGCGTTTACGAAACACTTGTCACGCGACGCGAACGTGCCTTGACGTTACAGAAAAATCCTTTGCACACGATCTCGAGGGCAATACAATCGATGATGATCTTTCGCGATTAGGCTATTCTATTTCGGTCAATCGAATTGTTCGCAAAACTTTTGCAGTTATACGGGAGTTCTATTCTATTTCTTAAGACAGAACATTGTTAACAAAAATTATATGAAGCATTAATTCCCTGTACGTCTATACACTTTCGAGATTTTTCAAGAAATACTCGGCAATGCTTCCAGGAAATTCGAATACAGAAACTACGATTTCAGATGACTGGTGATTCCAGTGCACAAACATTTGATCTCATTCAAATGCTATACGCTACGTTACATCCCCTATTAATCTTGCCACGGCAATTTATTTGTTAATATCGCGGCACATTATTATTATTATTATTGTCATCGTTCTTCTTTAAATTCGCCCAAGGCGAACGAAAAGGCGCGCGAGATTCGTTTTCAGCGTACGATTCCGTTTCAATGTCGCGAGTCCAGCCGGCTAAAAGATCTGCAGGCGCTCGCATACCGATCGGGGACAAATCGTGCCGCGAATCGAAGAGCTCTCCTAATGACATTTACTGGCTGGTTTCACGCTTTCGCGGGGTACAGCCAGGTAGGTTCGATCGTTCGTAGAACGCCGTGCGTTTCCTTGCACCGGACCAACAAGAAAACATTGCCGTCCGTATCCGTGACTTCCGCGACTTCCGGCCACTTTCATCGCGTGTACCGGATGGACGCACGCCATCCACGACCCTGACGTTATGAAAACGTCGTCGATGAATTCTCGTCTTTTTTATTCGAATGTTTGCCGTCGAGTGCGTTGCATAAGCACTCCCGATCATTTGGAAGAATTCGTCCTTTAAATTATGCATCATATTTCGTCGGTTCATATTTTTGTAATAGACTTCCCGCTGCGAGATGCAATTTTTTATTAAACAAATTAATTTCGCCCATAGGGGGCTGATTTCCTTTATTCGTTGTTGGATTTCGTTATTGTTTTAGATGCATATTACAAAATATTTCACAAAAGTGAAGCCAACATTGGGTCGCGTTGAATTTTTAGTGGAACGCAATTAATTCGAGATAGATTGTATTGTATTCGTTTGGTCATAATTTATAAACTATTATTATAAATACATCCTGTTTCGTTTCAAATGGTTAGCTATATACATTTCCATATATAAATTTCAGCAATAAGAAATGAATTTTATTCATTTAGAAATTTATACAATATACGCCGTCACAGAGGAAAAAGATTGAAAGCACTTTCATACAACATATTTCTCTATTATAAACATCTATGAACGCATGTAGATAAACGAATTGCTCAAAAATAATTCATTGCGTCCTCCTTATAATTGGGCAAGGTATTTGAAAAAAAATGACGGTCGGATTTAAGGAAGTTTCTTGATGCGCGCGAATAATCACAACCTTGATAGGGCATTGCTCCAGCATCATGTGGGGACAGATGAGAATGTTGTACGTGCTCGCTAAATCTTTAAGAGTCACGAGAATTCTCGCTTACGCGGTCCAGAAAGTGGAAAAATATCGTTTACAGCGCGATATCCACGTTCCGGCAAATGTTCCACGTTGCTTCCATCAACATTTTCATAAACATTCATGCAACGACCGATCGTGTCGGACAACTAAGTGTCTTTCTTGCAGCTGGAGGATAATAAAGATCTGTGTAACGATAGTAACATCATATGTATGACGCAACAGAGTTACGTTGTTCAACGAAAGTGAAGCTTTTCCATCAATTTTTTTAGATTGCACAGCGGATAGAACGCGAGGCAGGAAAGGAAAATTAATTTTTCTCGCGCAAGGGTATAGGGGACAATATGGGATATATGTATAATATTCGATTTAAATATAGGTAAAAATTTTTATATTTTCTATCCTCCCGCTAGATCATATTTTGCTAGAATGTGCACATCGGGATAGTCCGCGAATATGCGAAACAAGTAGCCATTCAAGATTATCAGAAGCAGAAAATGAAAAGATCCGGTTCTCGGCTCGCGTCATTTCTTATCTTCCCTCGCCTGTTATCTTCTCGTTAGTCAGACACGAGGTGTGTTTAATGCGACGAAGAAAGTTTAAAAATATTAGAAGGCAAATGGCTGTGGAGATGAACAGCCAGGAAGCGTTAAACCCGTGCGCACCGTGTTGCTTTCTCCGAAAGACCTTTCGACGACGCGTGAAAGTGATTTCTGCCCTTAACATCTCCTTTCACCCCGTTCCCAATTTCGATCGTCGTAATTGTGTCGCCAGTTAAGATTCAGCTTTTGTCAGCAAGGATCCACAGTTCCAGCGACGGCAAATGAAATTAGCGAATTGATTTGAATCGAAAGAAAAGCGACTACCAATGAAATAAACCAAGCTTGTCGCACGTTAAAGACAAAAAAGAAATATACGCAGCAATCGTTTAACCTCGCCGTTATCCTAAGTGTATACGCAGAACACGTCGAAGTACAAACTCATTCCGAAAAAGGGAATATTTCCATAATAGGTATTTGAATGGCTCTCGGCATGTGTTTCATCACTGCAACAAGGTGACAAAAAGACGAATTACCCCGCGCACCGTTTACACCTATTCAGTCTTCATTCTTTCCATTCCCAATCAATCGAATCGCATGATTCATCCTTGCGCAGTAATCCAGAACTCTAATGTAAGCTATTCAGCACCTTGCGTCGACTCTGATCGCCCGTACCTATGCGCCACGAATATTCAATTAATCTTCTTCGCCCGGGATAATTCGACAATTACGATCGCCGATTATGGTCGCCTGCGCGATTCCCTGGAACTTGCCCGCCAATTAATAACAAATCCATCGAAATGAACGTTTTATATGGCGAACAGTTGCTCTACGACGAGGATCGCCATTAATTGCAACCGATTGAATTTTAAACCGGTTTCGTTGAACATTCGTCGTGTACAGATCCAGGTGATCGGTTCGTCTTCGTTTCGCTTTAAACGTCGCGCCGTGAAAATGACTGTTTGCGAATGGAGAAGACGAGCAAGATTGTTCCACGCACCTTTTTACGGTGTTTCTTCGCGAATATTGGCACGAGTTGCGCAAACCGAGCGCACAGAGAACTCCCGACCGAGCATGCGAGAAATCTATTTGGCCAGCTGCCTTCGACGCGTCCACGATTCGCGCGTGATTCGACTTGGGGAAGGGTTAAAGAAGCGGCCTAGACATCGTTTGTGCCTTTTTCCGGTGCTTGACTACGGGTAAATAGCAGCGAGCCGCTTTCGTGATGCTATTATAAGTAATCGCTTTGCCTTTCGTTCGTGGACCTTGGTTTCGTGGAATTTTATTGCTGTTTTATGCGCGGCGTGTAACGCGGTGATTTGGCTTTCAGAAGTATGTACATACATATCGTGCTTGCACAATCGGTCAAAAGTTTGGGCGGATTCTTTGCAAGTCACAGAGCGCGTTCTGGAATCTTATAAAGATCGAAGAAAAATGATCGAACAGAGAACAGTCATTCTTCATAGTATCAGTAATACCTGGAGATTCACAGCGCAAGCAAAAAGTCAAGATATTGTTATACAGAAATGTTCACGAACAGCAGTCAATAGATTAGTTGCAAATTGGCCGTCGAGCACGTAAACAGTGTGTTGCCGAAATTATTAAACAAATTTCGAACGTGTTCAATCTGCGAGCTTTTTCTCTTTCTCTTGCAATTTCAATTACGAGGCTCGCGAAGAATGTGGAATTATATAACGGAAGGATGCTATTGACTCGAATTATTGCATCGCGTTGCATAACCTTGTTACCGCGTTTTAAAGTAATTTTCGTGGTCGTGCATACGCTCAGCTGCTTTGCCTAAATCGTTCCTGCATATGCACGTTAGCGGAGAATAATTTCGCTCGATTATACTTGTGGGCATGCGAGTTCCTCGATCGAAACGTACAAAAGAGTATAGAAAATTAGAAGCAATTTCTTGTAAATTCAGATACAAAGATTCGTTTATTTGAATTAAAATTCATCAATAAAATTCTCTCTCCGGCGATGTTTTTTCTTCGCACGGTATTTCACGATGAAAAGAATTCGATGATGACGCATATATATTTCCATGGAAGAAACATTCCTTCCAATGTTCCAATCGTTTACTCACCTGAGGCTAAAAAAGGAATAGGTTCTGTACAATAATCCATAAGATCAAGCAAAAAGAAAAATTCCTGCGATCCTTTTTCCCCTTAACCCTGCTGCGTCCATTGGGTGTACAGTCGAATCGAAGACCGTATCGGAGCCAAATTCATTGTACAATTTACAAATCCATAGATACGACAGCAATTATTAATGAACAGGTTTCTTTATGATCTTAAGTTCCAATGGGTGATCCGGGAAATTGCAACGAAACGCTTTTCATGCGAAATTCTATCGAATTATCCAAACCATCCTCACAAAACGTGCCATCATACTGAAACATTCGCAACATTCAAATGAAATGCGCAGTTATTAGAATACAAAAAAAAAAGAAAAAAAAATAGAAGAAAAGAAAAGAAGAATTTCTTCAGAGTGATGAAATTTTCGTTGAAACGTCGACTGCCTGAGCTACAGGATGCGGCAAGTCATCCATGCGTGTACGCAATTACCGGTTCTCGCACTTGCTTCAGGATTTCGCGTATGTACCACTCGTTTCCGTGGTTTTTCATACGTCGTACGGTATATCGCTGGCAGAGTCAAAAATGTCTCCCGGGTGTTGCATAACGGAATGATGTCGGCCGGGATACGATTACCAGAAACAAGTAGAACATCCGGAGACGTTTTTGCTTAATCGACCTCACGTATTCGTACGGGGCCTTTAATCTTTATTAGTCGGTTATTACCGTCCACGTCGAAGAGTCACGTTAAACACCGTAATTCTGTTATCTAATATTGGAGGCAAACGTTGGACAGTGATACGCGTTAACGAGCGAGCCGGGCTGAACCGTTAGGAACTCGTAGGAATTACATATTTCTTTTTATATCTTTTTCATCTTCCTGATCGTGGAACGCCCTACTCGAGCGGTTTCGTAACGTTTGTGGTTTCTGACGACCGTAGGATGAATATGGTGAGAAAAGAATCAAAGCGATGAGAAAGGATTAAGCGGAGGCTCCTCTTTTATAAAGACTGGCAATGTGAATTCGGAATAGTGTGTCCGAGATATTTGTTATACCTTGTAACGGTACGTGTCAAATATTCCTGAAGCAGAATATCGGGACAATGTATTATTTATTAGAGGCGATCACGTGTGGACGAGGAATGTATACAAAGATGATGCAGAAGGATTTGTAAAACAGTAAGCTGGAATAGTTAGAAGTGTTGAAACGTTTCGATTACAAAATTGAGACAACTTTTCACGAATAAGTTGGAAGGTTGTTCTTTTCAAGACTTCCACCGTACCCCGTTTGTTCAATGAGCCATCGAAATTCAGAGTTATTTTCGATGAAAGGGCATGCAACATTTCAAGGAATCCCCATTTAATGATAGAAACGAAAAAACCTCAACGCCATGACAATTCAAAAATTCTCTGAAAGGAATGATAATCCCGTGTCGTTTACGATCCCTCATTAATAACATTCGTTTCGCTTAAATCGACTTTTCATTGAGGACTCACCATGCAACGAAGGCATCTATCAATGTAACTTCTATAGAAGGCTCTAAAAAAAAAAACGAGACAAAAAACTAATAAAAAAGACGGTCAGTCATTCTAAGTGCGGAGGACTCTGGTCGTCGTTTCGTTGTTAAATAGTTCGATCGAAATTGGAATTTGAATCGCGTGGAACACGAGGAAAAGGGAGAGACATTAGGTCGAAGTAATTGCCAGTAAATTACGACGGGGATACTTTTATAATTTCGCAAGTGAAACGAGCGAGATAGTGGAATCGGTAACGGCGCCGGTCTATGCTTAACCTTAGAGCATTAAAGGGTTTCGTAACGACGAAAGGTCACTATGCTGATGCATCTCGAGGAGAGACGTCGACTGCCACTTGTTCTGGTATATGCATCCCTTTCCATAGCCTTTCTCTTTCATCACGATCCTCCTGTGCCTACTGTACTTTCTCATCGTTAGTGGTAGTAAACCTGTTCACATTTTCGTTTCGTATACACTTTTCCCATGGATGATTCGGTTTTTCATTGCGGTACCCTTTACAAGCTTTTCGTTCGATCTTTTATACCGAATGGTCCGTTCCCCCTTTATCATTCATCGTATTGTACTTTTTTTTTTTAAATTTTCGTCGTATCGTCATTGTATTTTTGCGATCTTGTCACTTTTTCGCCAAAAGAAATTGCCATCTACAGTACTCTTGGGGAGTATCGACCTTTAACCAACGCCTGGGCTCACCAATCCATCGTGCTCGTTATGAATGGCTGGCTTCGACAGCCAACAACGACGATTGATCGAATCTATTGCTGAATCTCGATGCTGCGGTGAAAATACGAAAGTCAATGTCTTCGTTGACTGCTCTGCCTCGTTGAGCAAGGGTACATTTGCATTTTGATGGCGATCAGTGCAGTTGGAACGTGCGTTCCACAGGGGACCCGTTAGATCGTTACGTAATATGGGATCGTTCCAGACGATCGGGTGCTCTCTTGATACTAGTTGGACGAAGTTCCGAAACGACATTCCGCTTCTCGATGAACTGCACGCGAGATCAAACGTGGGCTAAATTGAATAAGACATCGTTCATTGATAGTTATCGCAGTGAAATTCATTTAAAGATCGAGATGGCTACTATCCGTCGAAATAGTAGTGTAATTTGTCGAGAAAGAGATTTTTTTTGTAATTTAATATTGAAATAAAATAAAATTGAACAAAATTCTATGAAAATTGAAATAAGTTCACGTAAATTGAATAAGACGCAAACGACATTAAATTATAAACTTACGTAAGTTCATTTAGACTTGCAATTAAATAACTTTAATCAAACTTGTTATATAAACCTATTGGATAAATGTAAAGAAATAAACATTTCTTCTATCCTAAGGATTTATTATTTATTCAGGTATAATTTTTCCTCAAAAAATAAAATAAAATTATAGTAGATTGTATTTGTCGCTTAAACAGAATTGTAATCCAAATCTTTTTACACAGTTTTCACACAAATTGGATTGCTTGACCGATCGATTTAATCGAATCTGAGCCAAGCATTTTTCCCACAACTGCCAAACCTTTCCCACACATTACACAGCCTCATTTCCATGTTTGCTGATTCGTATTCTGCACACCGTCAAACTCGCATTATCATTATTTTAGGTACATAGGTATTGTACGCTCACCTTCTCCTGATCACGTGCAGAACCCATCGGTTTATTTATAGCAAGAAAACACCGTTATTAACATTCGAGTCGATTCTGTGGACGATTAGCGAAATGTCAGCTACTTTGATAATCAATTGCGTAATTCAAGTAATCCTGTCTCCAACGATTTTTAAAAAGATTCTGCACGTTGGGGAAACAGATATATAGCTTTCTTGTGGATAGTGAAAAATTAATTCGAAGACGAATGGGGAAAGTGTTACTTGTAACATTCAAAGCTAAAACATTTGCCACGAAGCTTGAAATTATTGCCTCTAGATTATGCGATTGTGAACACCCGTTATTCATCGAATGATAAACTGGCGACAAGTAGAAACAAGATATTTCCTTGGTCCTCGAACGTGCACAAATTTTATAATACGGTTAACTTCCTTTTTTATTGAGTGCATCGGATTTGATTTGTCATTCATTTTGCACGTTTTCGAAAGTAATTGTATGCTTGCTCCGAGATTCTCTGCTTAATTCTTTAAATTAATATGATATTTTTAGTACAAATGTAAGAAAATTATGTTAGGTACGATTGTTATGGGGGGGTTGGCCAAATCTGGAGATTTAATATTTAATAATTAATATTTTATACTGCAGGTTCGCGATAGAACGATGAAAGCGGGGTAACTTGAGCCATGGAGTATAGTGATGGTAGAGACGTCCTTGAGCGACTACAATTTTTAACTTAATTATAGTTACAGAAAACTGGCATGACAGCGTTCTTGCGAAAATTGGCTAGCGGAGATGATGGTAGAAGTTGAATTATAAGCAATCGACTCTGGCACAGAATGAATTGATTGTAACTGATGCTAGTAATAGGTTAACTGGTGAAATATTCTAGGGTGAAAGATTGTCTGGCTTGCGTGTGACGAATTTCATTTTCTCTACTTTTCTTTTAATGACTCCCCTGTCGCTATTTCATTTTTGGTAAAAAAATAAAATTAAGTACGAAAGCCCACCGAATAATTATCAATTTAATATTACCGATTATTTCTAACCGAATTGCATTTAGAATCGTTCAATTAAAAGTCTTAAAAAGTTCAAAGTTGTTTTTTTTATCATTCTGCATGATTAATGTTAATTCTCTTCGACAAACTTTTCGACGTAAAGGCGTTTTAATTAATCAGCCGATCATTTACTGGCGTACACGCGTTTGTAGAAAATTCACTGACTCTTCATCGACCCGTGAAATTAACGGGTAGCTTAAACAGGCATTCAACAGCCTGGAAAACTCATCGTTCCAGCGCCCTGGCGAGTGGAATTTTTTTTTTTATTTTACTAAAAATAGTCATGGTCAGTTACGTGGCAAGCTTTGTCATGGTCGACTTAGGTTCTTGCATGGATTTTCGTGCCGTTTCAAAGCGTTATTCTCATTGAGATTAGCGCACGTGATGGCTCGTGGCGATGCGTAAACCTGGCTGATTGTGAGTTACGCCCATTGACAATGTGAACGTTATCAGCGACGACCTAAATGGTCGACTTAAACATTTTTCCTTTCCATTATCTTTCTTTGTTATGATTATTCACCGTTTTACATGCAGATATTTTTTTATGCCCAGACGCGTTTTCTTTTATGTACAACATCAATTTTTTTTAACCATAACTTGAATTATTTCTCACTGGAATTTTTATTCGCAGGAGTTTTATGTTATAGGTATAGCTTTTGTCTATTAGAGTATCGAATTCAATAGTTTTTCTTTTATTATCACTGGAACAAAATTGTTTTCAAAATTTAGATAAATTCCTATAACAAATGGAGATTAAAAATCGGCCCGTCTATAACACGCAGTCTGTGGGAAGTAAGTCCAAATTTCGCAGCACCTGGTTATTCAGACGGCACAGAATAGCACAGAATAACACCCTGTCTCTTGAAACGAGCGGTGAGGCAGTAAAACGTGTACAAGACTGAAGGTAACGCGAGCCAAGGTCGTTTTCCGTCCAAGAACCGCTTTTCGGTGCAGACTTGGTAGCAACGATCTCGCGAAAACGTGATCTCTCTTCTGCGAAAGGCGTTTACCTTTCGATGACGTTGTTCGCTGGTCATTTGACCCGGCTGATATGGAAATATAATATAGTATGTACTATCATTTTCCTGCAATTGAAATGCGTCGAGACCTTTAACGCAATATCTAATTAGATTTAAGTAAATGATTTTGAAATGTGTGTGCGCGTTGGGTTTGAACTAGCTTTTTCTGTAAAAAAATGTTCAGAATGAGAATACGAATATAAATAAAATGTAAATTTCTAATGGAACTTGGAACAAATACTTCAGACGCTTCAGACGATATCATGGACCAAATTTTCCACTTAATTATGAACGTTCTAAATAATTTTATTCTCGTGTCTACGGTAAGAAGCAAATACTCAGCAAGTCACATTTCCGACAAAAATAGTTTTTGCATAAAATGCAGGCAAATAAAAGTCAGCATTGCCACGTTCTTCCATGCAGCCCTAAAAACATGCAGAAAATTCGACAATATTTAAAATGTCTGCGCATTCGGTTATAATAAATGAAATTCTCGACACAATACAATATAAAGTATCCTTTCTTTTCTATTTCACACGATTTCGATTCGTAACAGAAACCACAGTTCTTCAATTTCTCTATCGTGTCGTAGCTTTCTTTTTTTTTCGAATGTTCTGCATAGGATCTATCAGGCTGGCGACACCAATAACGAATGCAACAGCACATGTATCACAGATCGTATCGAGTACACGTCAATTCGATTATGCGATTTGAACGGCAGGCAACTGTGGTGGTGCGTGGACGTGTAAAACGAGTTGTTCAAACACACGCAACGCCTGTCGCGGATGTGAAACGTTAATAGAAAACAATCAGTGGTCGCACGTGCACGGACGTGTATCGATGCACTCGAATAGGTAGAGTGCAATTTTCCGCAGCGACAGTAGGGAGCCTTACTTTCAATAGTAAACGTCGTCCACATCAGACAAGAAAGCTTTAACCATTTCTAAAGCAATCTTTAATTAAGTGGTGCAGAGGGGTGAATTATTTGGGTTTCTATAATTTTGTTGTTGCATGGAATGACGAACTATTAATTAATAGTTATATAGTTGTTCTTCGTTCGATAGACTTATTCGAATTGAGTAATGTTTATTTAAAACATTTAGCGTTATTGTGCTCGTGTTTTTTAATTTCGTTGTATCATGTAGTTAATAGTCTCGCTAAGTTCTACTTTCAAGTCATCTTTCGTTAACGTCGATGTTGAAACAATTATCGAGCACGTAACTTTAACGCGCGAAGAAATGTCAGTGTTGTGAACGGAAAGGGCAGCGCGTTGAAAAGTCTTTCACTGTGAAAGCGATATAGTGAGTGGCCGTATCTAGAAAAAAAAAGTTCATTCCTTCCTCTGTCTAGAGACTATACACACTTTTTCTGTCGTTAAATAAAACTAACATGACACTTTACGTAAAGGCGAATGCGCTACGGAGCCTGGAAAGAAGCGCTGCAAGACTTTCGCTTTGCGTAACGATGCGATCCAGATGCTCGTGACGAAAATATGTTTGTTAGAATTATTTTGCTGGGAAATTAGATCCTTTTCCCAATAGAATAATGCAACATATTTTACCAACATTTCGCCACATAGTAGATTCTACATACCTGCTACTATTTCGCTTTTTCTTATTCAACTGTAAACTTATTAGACATTATATTGTATGTTACGTGTGCCGATTATTTTTAAGTTTTACATCTGGATTTCTTTAATCGCCACTCTCCTAGACCTCATAAATTCACTGGAGTTAAAGTTTTGTGTGCTGCTTAGTCAGCATTCGTGAATCATGGAACGGTTACGAGGGGGTGAATTGGTAATTTCGTTTCGTGTCCAGTTTGTGACTTGACCGCGACACGTTTATTATTTATACGGACGGTCAATTATAAATAATACGCACTTTTGATGTCGATTTCCATTTTTTGTTGCACTACTAAATTGATCGACGGCCCGATCGTATATTCGAGATTCATAAATAATAAATCTTGCACAAGCTAAATATCAAAATATCTAAACGCCAAATAGAAACAGAATAAATATGTCTCGCATTTGCACCCCTATCTATACATAAAAAATGTTGAAACTCAGAAAATAGAGACCCCCCTGGGAAATTGAATATTGCAAACTATTGCAAATATTTTTTAAAATATCGAAATGGCGCAACGTTCAAACCGCGCATTCTCATTCGCAAAAGAAATGGTAGACGAGTAATTCCAATCGATTATAGTTAGACGAATTAGCCTCTGGCAGACGTATACGTTCAGTTTGCACACAGTTTGTCCAATCATGTTAACCGGTCTATCAACGATCACTCACCGATAGTTTACCAAAAACGGAGAGTTCTCGTGGCCGGGAAAGTGTTCGACCACGTAGCACGCTCTGAATAGGATCGAACAAGACGAGAGAGGGTTTCTTGGCTCGAAACGAAAGTGAACCAATTTCTAATCGACCGCACGTTCCGGCGTGCACGCTCGAGAAGCTGAAACGCATCTCGACATCACGGTTCATGGATCGCATGTGGCGAACGAAAGAAAGGAAGAGGGCACCCAGAGACGTGGAAGGAGAGGAGGTTTTTGCACAACGATCCGAAAGAAGTACCTACATACATATATACTGTATGTATATGTGTATACTCCGACGAGCATACAAATGGTGCGGATCGTTTATTTTTAAGGCGTTGGTATTTGTGCGACGGTTTTGTTGCTTTAGTGAACATTGTTCGAAGCCATTCTTGATAGGAGCAGAGCGTAAATGGAATATTACTTTTTGTTTTTGCTTCCAATATATTGCGGTATCGCTTTTTCTTATTAGCGATATTTAGTAGTGCGTTAATTTCTTGCCGGTGATGTTTGTAGCTTTTATGTCGGTTCGGTTAATTTTTTTGTGAATTTAGGACGATACGCGAAGTAGTAGAATATTGATATCTTTGAGTCTCTTCTTCTTTACCGACAATAAATATTTATAGAGGAATGTTTATACACGAATACTATAGATGTAGGATTATTCTTCATGTTTTAAAAATATGGTCAGGACTACGTTGATTATTAACAGCGAACAATACCTCTGTGTAATTTTGCTGATTTTTTTGCTAAAAATTTCGTGCTGTTTCAGAGTTAAATGATTTGTATCGAATGTATGTATTTTGTAACCCGGTCAGTGACCTTCTTTCTCGAGCCAGAACGTCTATGTTTCGTGTGTCTAAATTCAATTAATGTGCATCTTATTGCGGGCAGAGTTCTGCACACTTCACATGTGGGTGGATCTGCTTTTCCATCACGTGATCACGAGTTATTTTTATCCGGCCAATTCTCGCTCTTGCTAGCCATGGTTACCCTTTCCTGTTAATATCTCCTTCAATTACCTCGTTCCAACTAAACATTCACACTTTCAACCAATTATATCTAGCATATTTATTTAATATTATCCTCGCGCAAAATTGACATAGACGAATTTCCTTACTTCCCTACTATACTCGATCTACAAATATTTGTTAATATTAAATGAGAACTGAAGGAATAAGGAATTCGAGTACTCGTGATTCATCGTTCGAGCACGAAGGCACAGTACAATATTGTAACACACATCGTATCATTCCAAGGTTTTCAAAGAAAAGATGTAATCAGTGGAAAGTTGGGAAAAATTGACGGTTCAAGAGGCAAACTGTGCACACGATTTTCATTAGCCTACTTGTATTTTGCCATAATGCTTAACTGAAGATTAATCAAATAAAAACGAGTATCCCAAAGGTACGAAATTTTTCTGAATTATTAATATAAAAATACATTCGCGATTAGTTGGTGCACAGAGCCAAAATTTAACATCACGCCAATGTATTCCCGTCCACGGGGAGTTTCGAAATCGAATGATCGTTCACGTATGTAGTTGCATCCGCAGGTATTCGAAATTACACTGCGGAACGGAGGATGATAAATCGCGCTCTAATCGCGTAATTAGGATCGGTGAATATAATAATGCGTCACAGTTGAGAATCACAATCGCGCACAATAGGAGTTACTGCCGCTTATTTTCCCATCTCTTTTTTTATTTCATTTATCTGTTCCACAATAACGGATAGAGGCCAATCTCCACAATATAACGACAGAACCCAAAATAAAGTTTGACACAAAAGAAACGATGAAAAAAGAAAATTAAATAAAATACAATAAAGCGAGATAGGTAAATAAGGTAGTGAAATAAAACGCTAGATTCTTATCTCACAGCTTTACCAAAAAAGCGGTTACAGTTGCTATTTCAAAAAATTAATAGCATTGTTATCAGGCCGGAAAACATGGAGCAGAGGAGACGATTTCGTTATCTAGATCCTGTAATCAGGTTGTACACGTTCGACCACCGATCACAACCTCGGATAAGAATTTCCTAGCGATTCTCGCAACCGGCGAGCATTTCCAAATCGCTTCCAATTGCGAAGAGATTGCAAATATTGTTGCATTGCTGCTAATTCGAGAAGTGAGAGATTAAGAGCTAGCATTCAAGCTGTTTCTTCGTAATATTCTCCTTGTACTTCAATCGTATTAATTATATGTACATTAATGTACATATATTTAATACATATTTTTATATAGAATGTATCATTGTTAAAAATATATATTAATTACGTATTATATAATGTACAATGAATACGGTTGAATGTCTATGCAATAAACATATATTAATTAAATAACGAGGGCCAATTCGAGTTAATAAAGTTGCAACACGATTAATTTCTTTCTTAGGTTGTTTGTTGCAACTGTGTTGCGGCATGACGTTGATTGGTAGCAATTTAACTGTGTTAATTAACAATTATTAGCCCGCATCGACGGATCGTGTCTGAACGTTTGGAGAGACGACATATTAATTGAAACGTTCGCGATTGCATTTGCACCTGGAGAGACTTTCGCTTATTACGCTGTGCGCTCTCATTTTTACGTCGCGTTGTTTTAGCATTTCAGAAATCGCGTGCTTTGGATTAATTCGACTTCCGCGGTTATTCAGCTGCCTACGTAATTGCATCTCCCGACGAAGATTCTCCACTTCAGCGAATGATAGCTCTTTAGATAGGAGTCGGTCTATCGATACATCGGCAATTTCAATTGGTGAGAGATATTCTTTGTTCCTGGTCGATTAAAATCGCCGACAAACGAGATAACCAGCGATCAGAGAGGTTCGAGGGCCTTTAACGCATTAGAAGAATACTTTGATTCTTCTTAAAATTATAAACAGACAAAGCCAATAATTTTCCAATCCAGCCAAATTAGTTTTACGGTCCTGTTAACGTAAAATAATGCACAATTACTCGAGTAGCAGTTGCATCGTACCAATACTGCAATACTGCAAGAGCAATAATAGCAGAAGAACACATTTATACGGCAAGAACAATTTACGGAAGTAATATAAAGACGGCAGAACTCGATCCAAAGAAATCGTGCACGAACATCCTCGCGAAAACAAACTCCACGATCCTCTTCTCCTGGGAACTGGGACAAAATGGCGATTTCAAGCTTCATATCGGTTATACGTATCGATTATAAAACATACTACTAAACAATATCGTGCATGGAGGAGAACTGTATATTATACAGGGTGTACCAAGAAATCAACTTTCTTCTTAGTGGGCTGATCGAAAATTTGTTTATCCGGTGTAGCATGGTTCAATGAGAGCTGTCAAACGATTGTAGTAAATTGTCGATACTTCTCTGTGATGGATCTAACGATGGTATAGGGACAATATGGACGTAGAAAGACGACTGAACTGCGACCCAGGTCAGCTCTATTGGCGGAATGAGTGTCTCCACAGTGTTAGATAATAGCTGGGCTTGATTGGGGCACCCTCGTCCTCTTTTCGTGCCATTATTTATAGAGAGGAGCACGTAGAATAATGATCAACTCACTTTTCCTCGATCTTCGCTTTGATCCATTTGGTAGCAGATTCTAGATCAGACGATATCTAAGAATAAACTATTTTAGAAGACTATTTTATTTACGATCAAATTCCCTGTCTTATAGTTCTATCCAAACCTGTTCTATCCAAACCTATTTCCTTTATATTCCAGACAGTTTATTTGCAGATGAATTATGTACACAGAAGCGTACATCTATGCACAGATAGGAAATTTCATAACGTAACTACGAAAGAATGAAATTGCTTAAAAGCAAAACGATTTATAAAATCACTACAGAGAGAAGAAGAACCACAAGAAGAAGAAGAATAAGCGTACTTTATTTTCCGCGTACCGTTATCGAGGTTCCAATCCAGGAAACGACATTTATCGAACGCACGGTGGAGAGAAATCGGTTACGGGTTAAATAATGTATTCGTAGCAAGTATGCGTTATCATCTTCTCGAAAATGCGCATCGTGGAAGATTGGCCGGATGGGAGGATAATTGTCGTCGAGGTCAGGAATATCGTAATCCATGGCATAACCCAGCCATAGTTTCTTTCACCAACTATACATCAGCCAAATATTTCAATTCATTTCCACACTTCGCGTGCATCAATTCTTTCTTTCCTTTTTTAATATTCCAAAATTAAATCCACAAGGACTAGTAATGATTTACTTAGTTTCGACACATGGGCCATGTATTGATGAAAAGTTTGGAGCGATTAGATAGTGCAAGAAGGGCACAGATTTTTTGAAATACTTGATAATATCTGTCCTCTTTGCAACGTCCAATATTCTCTGTGTATGAAGGCATCTTCGTGAAGGCACTCTGTAATTTCCTGTTTTGTTAATCGCGCCGTGCACCGCTGCAATTTATAGCAATTTTCTCTATGTCGTCATGTCGCGACACTGAACGTCAGTTGGAGAGTTGGCCACACCATGCATATCGAAGAAATCTGTCGAAACAATTACGGCTCGTAATGGCGATCGTGACGACCGTGTCTCGATATCGTGGCGAGACGAATGTTTCGAGCTGATTTCGCTTTCATTCGAATTGAAATTCTCTTTGGAGCATATAAAATCAGGGTAGAAAATTACATTGGATGCAGTACGAGTGTTTCCTGATTTCGCGATACGCAGACGGAAATATTGAAAAGATTTAATGTTTTTCGTTGATTTTAGTGATGGGAGAAAGTGTGCGAAGAAACAGGTTTTCTTTTTTTTCTTACTTTACACCTTTGTCATTGTAAAATTTTCTATTGAGTAATAACCATTTACAATAAATGGGACAATTAATCCGCGAATTAATTTTCAACGCAACGCAGTATCACCGAACAGTTAATTAAATAAAAATCTGCACACGATCTACCACAGCTCAATTGAGCAGAGCAATTATGTTTGTGTCAAATAAATTTTCCATCTCACCGAATCTACACCGAAATATAATAATGACAATGTATGTACCCCTGTTCTAACGAGATGAGCAGGTTCCAAGAATAGACGTAATGAAGTACTAATTTTACACCGTTTAAATGTACACCTAGATCCAACTTAAGCAAGACTTGACTCTGAGCCATTTCAAGTTAGGTTGATTCGTATACTTCACGTCCAATCTGACCAGTCTAGACGTAACCCAAAGCGATCCAGTCTCGAACTGGACATGACCTAGACCTGAGTCAGCCTACTTCTAAGACCTGTTAGACATAACCCAGACCTAGGTTAGGCTAACACGCAGATGTATGAATCGTTGGTATGAACTATCATGTGATGTACCGTTCGACAATAAACATCTGTTACAAAAGTGTTACTCACGTTTTGCGCGACAGCTGTTGTCACTCCTTTCACGGCCTTAATATTCATTGCATCTTGCCATCGGCATCGACCCAAATTTTCTGATGACTTTTTCTTCGTCACTGGATGCCGTCCGTTCTTCTCCGCGGGCTAATTCCTCGAACGACACCCGACCGACTTCATTTAAGTTTAATACATCAGAATGTAGACGGATCTAGATGTATCTCGTAAAAATGTTAACGAACGGCACTTACGGGGATTAAATGAAAAGTGATGCTTAGGAAATGAATTGTTCTTTTATGTTAGAGAAGGGAAGAAGGGATGGTTTATTTTATTAGGATTTTTGGTTCGAATACTTAGTTTTCAAAATTTATTGCTACTGCGACGCCCATTCCTCTTCAAATCTCCCACTTGTCATTTCATTATGCAAGGGACAAACTGTAGGTAAAATATGAAAGGCAGATCAGTACATTTTGCAAATGATAACGATCCAATTAATCCACGCAGTACGCCGAACACTCTATACGATGTTAGTCGTCCCTTTCGCGATTCAATGGATCATTATGCACACGGTTTTCGCGTGAAACGACCATTCCCGGAACACTTTCATGGCAGACGTCTGGCAGCCATGCGATATTACGTTGTGCACTATAAAACTCGAATTTGCTGTGCTTTTTTCGCCGACCAGGGACTTTCGAGACAGGAAGCGTTCTCCGCCGAGTGTCTACGGAATATTAAAAATTCCTACTCCATCGTTGAACCGGTCCGTTTCTTCTGCAATAACTATAAGGATTAAATGTTCGTTGTTTTGCGTGCACAGTCTCTTATACGTTGCCTTTATTTTTTGGCCGAAAATACGCGAATTATGCAGATGGTTTTACGGACATATAAGCAGTGTTTTGTTGGAGAATACTTGATATTCTGCTTGCTGTTCGAGAACGTGAAAAGTTAGCATCTTAGACGGAGGATATTCTGTTCCGGCTTTTTGTGAAGTCAAAAAGTTTATGCTCGATATTTGAAACAGAAAATAATAAAAATTACCATTTTAGAAAGAGGGTACTAATTCACGTTCGGAATTGAAAAGGTGGAAATTTGCACGCTTCGTAAAACTCGTTGGAATTTCACAGAATAAATATGATATAACAGCGAAACGAACGAGTTCTCCATTAAATTCACTCTAGTTGTCTAATTAAAATCACTGGGGAACGAATGAATCGGGTCTCATTGTGTTTAAGTTTGCAGTCCTTGCGAGATTCGCAACGACAAAACGGGAACAATTTATGCATCTGGAAAAACGCGACGACAGTTTAATGGCGAAGAGCGTGCGACAATATTTTCGCTTTTCAATATCGTACATTATGCTCATTAAATCAAAACGATTCTTGCCAAACGAATGGTGGAAAAAGGTGGCAATTATGTATCCTTATCGGCGAGAATCCTCGGGAATCGGGTCCCACGTTACAAATATACCTACCTACTTCCAAACGAATGCATTCAGGTTGGCTTGATTAATTATTTATTGCAATTGCATAATAAGACACGTAATATTATTTAATTCGGAAGAAAACGACAATATGTGTCAAAGCAATTGTTATTGGCAAACAAATAATAATGCATTCGATTAACCAATTTACTTAAAAGAAACGTATTCTTCGTGATAGCTTTACCTGGTATAACGTTCAACGAGAGTTTCAAAATGAACAACAGCAAATTGTCAACCCCTTCAGGTTTTCAAAAGACACCTTCAGTTCATTAAATAAAAGAAATTATTATAGTCATCTTGAATTTCGATTTAAAGTATGCTGTACGAAATCGTGAAATGCTCGATCGGACCACTGACAACAGAATAATGTTTCGCCCTATATATGTATGTTCATTCGGATGTTCATTGCACAAATATGAAAAAATTCGAAGTGCACAAAGAATCAAGCATGCACCAATGCATTCTCCGCGTCGATGCAACGCAATCGTTCGATCCATCCACGCAGGAAACGACAAAAAAAGAAGAAAAATGTCGGTTATTCAACAAGAAAATTAACTCGCGCCATCGCATCGCATCCCATCGAGGTTCCAGCGATCGTTGGAACGCGGCAACGCGTATCGAGATAAATTTTATTTCGTATATTCCTCCTGCCGAACACCCGTTACTATTTCCTTCTAACTGTTCATCTTGCCCCGGCTTTATTCTCGTTTCGTTGAATACCCGAAGAAATTCTGCATTATTAATATTAATTACTCGCCTTTAACCATCGAGCCTCGAACGGTACCGAGATATCGACCTCGATTAATCGGATGCGTTGTCGCGAGTATCCTCGATGGCTGTTCGCATTTATACTTCTGTATACATGTATGCACCTACATGTATGTATATATACGTTTTGCCAATATTGCTGATATTGCAACATATCGTGGATATCGAGAGGAATGCTCCTCCTTTGTATGGATCTCTTGAATAAATCAAGAAATTCTTCAAGGCATTTTAGTATGAAGAAATTATTTAAATTATCGATGCGCTGATTATAAATATGCTAAAGGAATAGGATTTTTATTATACTCTGATTGAAATGTTGTAAGTTTTAGTACAGATAATAGACATGTACCAAGAGGATTTCAAGGTTCATTAATGTGTGAATATTTTAATATTGCTAATATTAACAATAAATAATAGAGATAATACTTCACTGACAATTAATATTAATAAATTTCTATTTGGATAAATCTGAAAAATGGTTCTATTCAAGCCAGAATAATAGATATTTCCAATGTTAATTCTATTGTAATATTTTATAACACGTTAAATATTCATACGAATAATATTTGTTAACGTGTGATGTATTAATTGACGCGATTAATTACACGCGCCACTGTTAATGGCGATATGGTACTTTTCATTCTATCTCGTTATCTTAATAGTTCTTTATGCATATTTTTATGCAGCGTTTGAGTGCACGATCACTCTAATTATTACAGCAATGTGCAGGTACTCGTAATTTGTACCTCCTCGCGTGCTTATTACACATTCAAGCTAATAGCGGAAAACAGTGTCGATATTATGATAACCAAAGACACTTTTTTAGCTTAATAAAAACGCACATCGAATTTCCATATGTTTCATTCATTGACCTTCTCAATAATAAATTTTGAAGTGGCAAAAATTTATGAGACGCCGGTTTGAGTTACATTTATGTAACACTAAACAAATTTTAAGCTCTCACGGCTATAATGTTATTATAATGACACATACTACTATAGACTCATTTAAAATTATACTAAAAAATAACTAAATATGTAAAAAGTCACTGTCATACTTCTATACTTTTATACGTAAAGTCAAACTCAAACAAAATTTCATAATTTCCCTTCCACAACACTTTTGACTATCTCTCTGAACTCAAAGCCACGAAATTCGATCAATCACAGCTTTTACTCCTTCCCATATCTCTTTCTTCACATTCAATGTAAAAAGAAACCAAAAAAGCACTGAACTCACAAAACACAAACATTCCCTCTGATCTCAAACAATATGATCTCTTCAAATAGAAAATAGGAAAGGCTAAAAATCTGAAATCCTCACAAATCAATCTGAATATTAATCGAAACCTATTAAACTGCCACGGAATCACTTTAAAATTGTTTTCACCCTTCTCTTCCTAACAGGGACCCAAAAATATTAATCAGAAAATCACTGAGCTGCCACAAAATCAATTTCCAAATCGCTTCCGACACTTGCTTCTCTTCCTCCAGTCTATTATAAATAATCTCTCCACCGCATCCAATGATAATGACTCACCCTGCACAAAATACATACATTACTCCCGGTGCAGCGTCTTCCCATCTGTTCCCAATGTCCATGGGGTCCCGTGGGTATCTCCCTCCTCGTGGCTTTAGGGCCACGTAAGCCGACCGATCCTTCCCACCCTCAACGTTTTCCCCCCCCGTTGCCGCTCGACGACCCTCGAGCGGCCCCTATTCAAAGACTTCGTCCGGCGTCTGTCGGCAGTTAGTCGCGGGACGTCCATCGTGCGATGCGTTTCTACTCCGTTTTCTATGTTTCACGTGCCAAAGTGTTTTTCTAATCAACCCTTCTTGTTCCACCTTTCCGCCGCGCAAGGAACTGCTAACTGAATTGGCCAGACTGTTGTTCCTTCCTTCTACATATTACATTTTCCTTTGCTCGCTCTCGGTTGTTCGACTTTCGTGCGAGATAAATCAGTTTTGGAATGGAGGCACCGATGCAACAAGTCATCGAGTCATTTTTCACTCCTTTGTTCGCGGGATTTTGAAACGAGTTTGCTAAGGTTCGTCCACCGCCGTACATGTGGGAATTTTGTTTGTCGTGGATTTTTAGAAGAGTTTGGCGAAGCAGCCGGATTCTTTCTCCCTCGCTTGCGTTGCTCCAAAGTGGACTGTCCGAGTAAAGGAACCGTGGATGAAGCAGGATTTTGGTGCTTCGAAATTGGGAATTTAATCGTCCGACATTGCAATCGGTATCCCAGTTAATTGCCAAGGGATTAAACGGAAATAGATCTGTCTACCAAAAAAAAAAGTACTGTTAATATCGTACTCCCATCGAGAAACCAGAAATTCGCGTGAAACTTCTGCGTTCCCAAAAGCTGCACATCGAGAAACCTCGAGTTCCATAGAACTCTCCGGTTTCTATGAACTATACCAGAGCCGTGTGATCCGAGAATCTCGAAGAAGCTCAACCTCTGAACACACATCGTGCTCCAATCTATTATCGACGAATCTACTGATTGTAAAAACTGATCGAGGAATTTCGAAGGTGTGCACGAGAAAAATCTTGGAGGTTGTCCCGAAGGCCGGTATACCTGGCACAGATAATCGGGAGAAGAAAGTTCGTCTGGGTGCTGCATCCGGTTCGAGACTGCGGCTGGCCACCTTGCACGATCGTGCTCATCCCCAACGATATCGCAATTCCTGTTCCTCCGTGAAATTCCTCGATGTGCGTGGCGGAATTCTGAAGAGAGGAAGGAGGGAAAGAAAGGAGCTCGAAACGGAATACTGGCTGGAGCGTGGAATTGTCGACTGGTTGGGAAGAGGAGCTAGGAGGTGCTATGAGTGAAATTGCACGATGGTGATTGAATGGAGTTGTTTAGAAGAATTTTTGATCGGTTGAGCTGGACGACTCGTCCCTCTCTCGTGAGTACTATAGTTATTGTTATATTTATATGTATAGGTTTATTTTATTTGGTTTTATTAATTAATGAATACCTTGGAAACATGTATATTATATCGATTGTTAATTATAATATTTTGATAGGGTACAGGAAGCTTTTTTTGGAATTTTTGGGAGAATATATTCGATCTTTTGTCTGTTTGTAAAGAGTATTGTTTGCTTGAAAACGTTCGAAATTGGTAGGCAAAATTAACGTTAGATAGTTTTGATTAGAAACAGTAATAACATTCGTAAGATTGTTTAAGGGATTGTAGATCGATCGTGATTGTTGTGTAGAAAATGAATATTTATGATTCGAAAAATATGTTTGCTTGCATACCTTGAGACTTTTATTTCTTTTAGTATGAATAGTGTTTAATGAAACTCTGAAGGAGATACACGAGTGATATTATTATTATCATTATTACTGATCACCCAACGTTTACTTTAATAGCCCTGTCCTCGTTTTCTTATGTCGTTTATGGTATTTCGCGTGTGTTCATGTGCAAATTCGCCGAGGGGCCTGATTGATTTCGGTGAAAGCAGTGCCGATATTATATTCATGCCCCTAATTTGAACACGTCTGTTAGCATAGCACATGTCTTCGTAATTTCATTAATTGCGATAGGATATATCGAAAAATTCATTGAAGAGTGGTCGGTTTATAGTTTCTTAATAGCTACTATTATATTTAAAGTGGAATGTGGGGCGAAGATATTTTTTAATCGAACCAATTGCTTGTTTGAATACTGGCTGTTTCAGAGCCCCTTAACCTTGCTACTATATTACGCCAATACGCAAATTGCCACGAACACGTCACTATGATTCATTACACGTCCCCCAGAATTACTAAATTAGAATGTTACTTTCGATTTCTCTCAGCACTCACAGAGAGCCTATTCTTCGCATTAAATCAACATCCGAATTTCCTACTTTCGCTAAGCTTTCATACAAAATATTTTCTTCCGATGCTCGCAATAATTCATTTACTTTTTCCATTTCCATTTATACGTGTTACCTGATTTCTTGCACACTTATTCGTACGCTTGCCATCCTATTTCGATCAATATACACGTATATAACTATGTATGTGAAGTTTTATTTGTGACATATTTATTATTACAAAAAATCGTTGCTAATATTCATTCTTGTATATATTCGTTACATTTAATATCTAACATCATATACAGTTTCTTTTTCTTCCTGTTATGTTAATATTTCTATTCCTCTTTGTACATTAAAAAGGTATGTAGATATTACCAAAGGTGTGACTAAATGGTAATAACAATAGGAAAGAAAGGTAGATTCAGACAATAATGGAGGTTCGAACAATCTTACAATTAGCTGTACTGACCTTTCCAATGTAAAATACACGGAACTATATGTTCCGTATGAGATTTGCGTAATAATTATATCATAATCCAATGTGAAGGATTTTTGATGGAGGTGGTTTCGCGGTTGAAAAAAAATTGTCCCCAGAAAACTATCGTAAAAATGATCGTGACCTCGATCGAGCCTCTATAGATTCTGTATAGATCCGCGTCTAGATCGTCTATATACGACTAAGCAACCGGATCGACAACTTTTTACGAAATCGTTGAAAACGTGGACGAAGATCGACCTAAACTTGATTCAGAGAGTCATTTTAATCTTTTTTGCCTTCAACCTTTCCGAATTTTATATTTGTATATACATATCTTTCCCTTTGTGTCGATTCTCTACAGCTGTTGCAATGATTAACGGACGCATTACTTAATTTTATATAATAAACACCATAGAAACAGATAATTTTTTATTAGGAACAGAAAATTTTGGAAACATTGCGCAATGAAATTATTGAACTCCGAAGTTCTATGTTATCCGAGTATTCTAATGTAGGAAAATAAGTTTGCTTTTTATAGGGAAAGTAATATCAGTGAGGTCAGAAGTTAGTAGATAGGGAGATTGCGGGAGTTTGGTGATAATGTGTAGCTTTTTTCTGCTTTGTTTTGTGGTGTAATAGTGTTTCAATAATTATTCAGTTCGTTATTTACTTAATTGGGTATTTTCATCATTATTTTGTTTATTGATACAGAAAATTACAATATCATCAGTTTAATTCTCTTATATTTGTAAAAAAAATATTAATAAAATATTTGAATAATTTCTGATTTAAAATCAACCCTTACACGTCACGTTCTTCTGTTTTAAATATTTTCCAATATCATTGACGTCGTAGAGTCGTGGCAAATGGAAAACGTGTGCGACGTGGTACCCGTGGACTTTGTTACACGATGGATCTAAGTAATTACAAAATTTGTTTCAGTTTCAATATCGTTTATCTTACGAACTGAGCATCGTCTCGACATTTCACCCCTCCTCCTGAATTTTTGTAACATGCTTTCCCCGGTAGCGGCTGTAATTTCGCGATTTGCGACTACTCTTGCTCTTTATCATCGTGAATGAGGAGAAATGAGAACGGGAGAATAATCACGAAGATTAACTGTGTAATCTCGTAGTGGCATCTTAAATTATTCACTGATTAATTCGCGGTCGCCATCGTTTACGGTGTTACTTCTTTGCTCGAACGTTCCTTGGCTATGTTTTATTCTTTTTAATAATAAACAAGAAAATCAGCAAGGAGCAGATAGAATAAACGCAGCAGCAATAAATATTGTTACTTTTACTTTATCTTTTTCAGAAGTAAAAATTTCCTACAAGTTTATTTATTGCTTTAATAATTTTATTTTAGATTCGCGATTGATATAATGAAACAGTCCGTTCTGCTAGCAGTCAGATAATTTTAACGAAAATAGAAAAGAAAACGAACTGAAGAAGTTTTCTGTTTCCCTTTTTCTCTTCCGGTTAAATAACTCGCGATCAAAGAACCGGAAGCTGTTTCGCGATTACGAATTCGATGGAAAATGTGAAACGCAGAAAGAACGGCCGGGGTAGATTTTACCTAGCACGCGACTACTCGCAAACAAGCAACGAGATACATCAGCGATATCGTAAAGACAACGTTTTAAACTGATGACGTAAGGTAGATATCATCTGAAGAGTATTATAATATAATGTGCAAGCGAGGCGGCCACGCAATCTGGGTGACTGCCGTTTCGCAATGGTGTTTAGCACCGATGAAGTACGGATAGATCGTCGTTAGCGCGTACGCAGTAACTATTCTGTTTGGGCAACCAGGTGCTTTTCAGCGGACAAAAGTGACCAAAGTTGAATTCGTGATCTACGGCGACTTAATCATTGGGCTATTCTGGATCCCTGAATCATTGTTGTCGGCAATGACGTTGAAGCGGCGACATTTCAGTTTTAAATAATGATACATTGATATGAATTGCAGAACGATTAAGGAACTGTTCAAGAATTTCTCCTGGCCGATTTCCTTTTTCAAGAGATTCGACGATTTTTATCTGATAAGCAAAGCTTATTATATTGCCATTAACTTGCGATACCAATAATCATAATAATAATAACTATTATTCAAATTCAGTTTCGCCCTTTTTGTATGTATTATGCGCATTACTTTATTCGTATTTGCTTCATCCTTGATGATTTTCGAATCCAAATTTCCCTCGTGATCGACACGATTATAAGTAAGAAAGGCCATATTTTATTAGACTCGCCTCGGTGGAAGCCAATTTACGAATAACGCACGTGAAACGCGGGCTTCTCGGGACTGACAAGTAGCGGAACGAATTGTTATATTACTCGCGAGCTCTTCGAGGTATCGGACTGGCAAAGTTGCGAATAAAGTCGGTCGGCTCCCAGCAGGCGGTCCATTTAAGTTCGCGTTCGCATCTCATCGTGTTTAAGTCGGTCGCTTACCTCTTTGCCCTATAAATATGGCGGCCAATCGTCGCGTGGGTGCGTTCCTTTTACTCTCGACGATTTACCATTGTGTACTTCTCATCGCGCACCATTTTCGGCCAGCGAATGCTTTTCATCTTGGCCAATCGTCGAGGTGGTTGAACCTGATCGAATTCAGTTCCATATCGGAATTTATTTTCCTTCAAACCATTCTACTTTCTCATTTCGCGCTACACTCTTATCGGTCGAACACTCGCGCTGTTATTTATAGTCCCTTTATTATTTGTATCAGAAAGGCGATAAAATGCGAAGATATGCAGTATCATTTTAATTACATTCAATCACCTGGTCTACCTATTGAAAAATCCCCTTATCACCTCATCGACAATGAGAAAACTTTGTTCTCGAACAATGCAGCCCAGTCGTGGATTAATCTCCGTTCACTGCGAGCTACCACTCGCTAGTTATCCCTCGACGAGACGATGGCGCGCGCCTAAATGGCAATTTAACGTGGCGTTTACTTCCTGTGGAAGGGATCAGCGGCCTGGTTTCGACGTGTCGTCGTCCAAGTATTCGCGTGTGACCGACCTAATTGCGCGATACACGCGTGTATCAAATCCGCGAGACGAAAATAAGGTTTATTTGAAATATCAAAAGGTTGCGAGTCGGATCGGACGCTTTGACGATAAAATTAGAACAAAATTCAAAACGTGGTGTCAACCGATTTGGCTAATACACTACGCCGGCGAATTTTGCAAGTAGATCGCACGTTTCGTGTGTTTCCTGCGACACGAAGCGGAGTCACGCGATTATTAACGATACGCGGACTGACTGTCGTCGAATACGAACCGTGCGTCTCTTGCGCGCTCTTCTTCGCTGTCATATACGCGTCTTCATGCTTCTTCGATTCCTTTTACTTTCTACGCGCGTTACGCCCACCATTGTGGGTCGTTTATGGTCATGAATTCGTGTAACTCGATTATTTTTGGAGGGGTTCCGTGGCGAACGGAATGCATTGTTTGATTTTTGTTTGCTTCAATGAATTTATGCAGGGTTGGGCGTTGTTGAATAATGCTGATTACAAGTAAGTTTTAATTAATTACTTATCATTCGATAAAAATTTGCTCAACACTGACGTGATATGGATATACAGCAGAAATTAAGCGTGTTTTTTAACAAGAGATTCAACCAGTTCATTGATTACTGCGTTAGGTGCTATTTTGTAAAAAGACGAGATACACCTTTCATTCGATACAAGGATGAGTTTCAATCGAGATAATAGAATGCCGTTTCTCATTAACATAGTTGCATTCGTGATTAATTACGTTAAGGAATAAAAAATCTAGTTATCCAAGGACGTAGTGTAATTATAATTTCCATAGACAGTGATGATTGTAATGGAACATTCTAAAAATGATTATATTGCTGTCAAATATCATTACCATGATGCAAGAGGCAATATCAAAATAATTACTCAACTTATCTTGAACGATTCTCTATAAACGATCAATTAATTTACATTCTTCCAATAATTTCCATTTCGTTCAACAAATTCAAGTGAAAGTTAATTTCTTTGTTCTTCCCTCCAAGATTCGTATTCCGCGTTTAAAATAAGAGCAACTATACATTGAACCGAAAGGGAAATGAATGGTGCCGAAGAAAGTAGCAGAAAAGTCCTGTTCAATTTTTCACCGCAAAAGATGAACAAATTCCTCGACAAAATTACGCGCACACCCACACACACGATGTCCCCCGAAGAAAGTGACCACTTTTGCATTCTACGGACTCCGCGGAGTCCTTCGAACGCCATAATAAATCGTCGTTCGCCACAAATTCCCACAAGTCCTCCAACAGAATCTTGCGGGCTGTCTAGGATTCCGCGAAAGGCGTCCCGTGGTCACGGAACAGCTTCATACTCTCGTCCGTGTAACCGTGCTGGCGGATATGTAACTGTACTCGCCGTGTAACGCGTAATGACACATAAATTTGCATGCGAATCAGCCGGCTAGGTGCGAAGAGACTGCTCGACACCGCGGGTTGCTTTAATTTCCGCGGTACTCGCATCGTGGGACGAGGCTCGAACGATTACCGGCATCGTGGTCACGAGAAACCGCACGTTAATATTAATTCTTCTGCTCTGTAGGCTAGTTTCGACGGCCGTTATCGGACTTCCAGTCCGTGGCTAATGGTGCTTTCGCCGGGGATAATCGTGTTTCAGTAATTGACCAGTTTTATTCAGCGCATGCTTCTATGAGGATTGAACAAGTTTGGATGAGTTTTTTTTTAGTTAGTACCTGCCGTTAATTCTTGCGGTGAACTTTGATGTTATTTCTAGACAAGTTTTAAGAATAGAGTGATATCAGAAATAGAATCCTCAAAAGGTATATTAAGGAAGATTTAATAGTATGTACAAGTATCTAAAGTACAATATTCTGCACAAAATATATAACCGAGAATAAAATCTAACTAATAATCTAACATTTCTAGAAAAATGCAGATCTATTTACACATAATCATCCCCCAAAGATTTCCTTCCCACGTAGCCAAACCTAATGAATGAAAATTTCACAGCAACCAATAGGTATATGTACCTTTACCAATTACCATCCCCTCGCAATTATAACAGGATACATACGATCGAAAGTTGCGCACATACTCCAATGAAGAAGAACACCGTTCGACACGATACAAAGCATTTCCCTATACGTATCATCCTAGCCATATGGAAAGTCGAGCGGAGAGAGCGACTGATGCTGTTGCTATACATACCAGTCTGCTCCAATTGCGATTCCTCGCTTACGCGTGCTAATTAACCCTAATTGTTGCGGCAAGGAGAGACGATAGAAAGGAGGAAGAGGGAAGAACGAGGAGACGATTTCACTCGCCGCGGATCCTTCTCGTCGATCTTCTCGATTCGAGAACGAGATACCATTGCGATGTATCGTCCGCGGTTCTTCTACGCGGTTCAACACACTTAAATACGTGTCACGCATGCCTGAATTCTTTCAACACCGAAGGTTCCGTGTTTCGCGTGCGTGCCGGCAAATCGCTGGTTACGTGGAACGACAATCGCCCGGTTATGTCAAACTTCTGTTCCCTGGTTCCTTGGGCTCGCTAATGGGAGGACGTCGTCTCGCGTGCGTCGAGATCTGGATCGATATTACATGGAACAATGAAGTGTCAGGCTTTTCTTCTTTTCTTTATTTTTAATATCGGAGCGATTGGAATTACGCGATATAGGGTTGCACGTGTTGCGGGATAAGTCGTGCGATCTACGAAGTGGAGAAGTTTTTTTTAGACGTGCACACGCAGGCGTATGTAGAGATAGTACAATGAGCTCGAAGAATTGTACCAGGTGACAATGACAACTTAATTGATTGATTGAATTGTCACTTAAATGATTTGAATTATTGGACTACGTGTGTTCGATTCGTCGAAGTTCAACTTTCATGAAAGCAGACGCACGTTGCACAGTTCTTTACCCGTTACACGTTTCTCCCCTTTGTTCGTTGATACTTGTTATTGTTCTTAGAGGGTGATGACGTGGAATGGGTATGCATGTGCACACGTGTAATATCAATCGAAGATAATATTTTGCAGCAAGCTATAGAATAGTACAGCTATAGCAGCGATAGAGGAGACAACAATTCCACGCTATAAATACGCAGCCAGTCACTGCCTTGTAAAACGACTGTTGCAGATTCTTCTACCATCGATCAGCTAGAATAGAAGTGTATATATGTACATAGAAATAGCCTGAGCGATACTGTAGAAAGAAAAAGCGTCGAAACGATGCCTGGTCGACATATGTTCGGTGCCTGCAAGCTCCAGAATAAATAAGAAGCTGGATAGGGTTTAGAAATGTTTGTCTTCAAACCACTGTAAGCAATTAATGTGAAGGACGCAATTCTTAAAAATAAAAAATTCATGCCTTGTTTCTTTTAAAAGCCGGATATTATTAATGCAATTGGAACGACGTAGAATTAATAAGATGTAATATTAATGATTGCGATGATTAGGAAAGAGCTGTGCTTTCCAGGAGCGTTTCAAACGATTGCAGAACTGCGTGGTATCGTTTTTGGGCCCAGTAAGTATCGATGGGGGCCCATCGTGTGACCCATCCACGACACGCCCAGTCAGCGACCTTGGCGAATTTAAGACCCCTGGATCCAGTTTCCTTCGTGTACGGTGACTGCAACATTTCGGAGTGGCAAGTCTGCTGGCCATATGTAGCACATTGAAGCCGCTCCGAAAGATGTATTCAGAGGGTTGATTTTCTGCTTCTTTTCACATCCAGCGTACACAAAGCATTGACAAATTCGTTCGATTTTTAGCCGAATATTTGTTAAAAATTTTTAACATTTGTCACAAACTTGTCGCCCACTTTGCTTCTTTGAGTTTGATCCTACTTCATCACCATGTACAGACTCATTCGCGACCCTGGAACTCGATTGCCAATTAGCTTCACTGTAGACTTATTTAATCTGCTTTCGCGCTAAGCTCGATAATCTGCTCGGTCGTTTGCTCCAAACAAAACGATTCCAGGCTACGCCCAACGGAAGCACGTGAACACACACAGTTTTCTCTCGCGAGTTATTTTGTTCCCCAGAGCTCCGATTAATCGATGAAAGTACAGGAAGTAGAATATTTTACAGGATACGTTCGTAATTCCCATTTTTCCCAACTGTTGCAGTCATTTTTCGTTGGGCCTGGTTGGACCTATTCTGGCATGGAATTCGTGGTATTTTTTTTTCCAGGCTGCAAGGACAGTTTGCTTATTGAAAGATCAGCGTGCATGCGACACTTTCTCTTGCAGGCGATACCTCATTCATCGAAACGCCTCGTCGACTGGGTTTCTGAACCCACTGGCCCAAGAAGGACGTCAGTTTTCTTTTTAATGGTAGCTTGACTTCTGGTCAGTTAGCGACACTTCGTTTGTTGGGGTTTTCTGTTGGAATAAGTGTGACAGGGTCGTTGGTAGATGCTAATTATACAATTTGAAACATCGCGTCAACCTCGTTTGGCCAGAGGAATTTCATTTCCGAGAAAAGGATTTTCCCAGAAAATATTGATATTAATATTGGTTGAACAAATTGGCTGCAATACCTACTCCACTGACACTGCAGCAATATTTTTGTAATTCAAAAGTATGTGCAGGAAACATCAGCATTCTGAATGGTAACAAAATTTTCATTCTCATGAAACATTCGTCTGAAAGATAGAAATTCATTTTCCACCCGTACGAAACCTTCGAATACTTAGAATAGCCTGGAAACCAGAAATCTTTCGAGCTCCTGGCTAACAAACAAAACATCTTCCCTCGTACAGAAAGACCAATAATCAGTCTTCGTAGCTCCGTCGCCAAGTCAAAGAACTCTTTCCCTGGTGGAAATCTGAAACGGGTAGGGCGAGGTATCTACAGGTAAGTTAGACGAAAGAGCATCGACGTGTTCGCGAGCAGCGGGACGATGGCCAGGTAGAGGGAAGTGCAAAAGGTGAAAAACAGTTTGCCATCAGCATAACCGGTTCCACGTATCCTTAGTCTGCGCGTCTCACTGTTCCTTTGGCGTGGCTGGATCACAACGATTCGGCCAACAGAAGGTCTCTGCTTGATCATAATCGATCTGCGTCTGTTACCGGGTCACAAATCGCCCTACGGTTAAAAGACTTTGAGAATTGTCAGTACAGTGTGGGCTTTCTCGATCACAGTTTGCACGATTTCACTTCTATTCGTCATTTAGCCTCTACGTTTGTTCAGATGTGCAACGGATGTTCACTGATTGTGGAAAGGGTTGCGATACGATGCGTGGATTGTTGGATACGTATGTATCTTGGTACAATTCTGGAAATCGTATTTGTTTTAATATTTTAGAAATACAATGTAAACGATGTAAATATATAAATATGTTTTGTAAGATGTTAGGTACGATTTCCAGTATTCTTAATAATATCAGACAATTTTAGTTGGTTTAAACAAATTCAAACAATTGCCATCGCGTCGTGGGTTGTATTTAATAGAGTAATTCATTTAATTCTTTCATGTTTCCAGATTTTCCAGACTTTTAAGAAGTTAATAAATTTTCTATGTACAAAAATCGTACTATATTAATTCATTTAAATTATCCTAGTCCCAAACCATCCCCAATTACTTTATTTGTAACAAGAAAAAAAATCAAAAGAAAAATTGAATTGATAACATTTCCATGAGAAACAATATTTGCTGCAAATAAATTTTCGGTACAACGATGAGTCAATAAAAAAAGCAACAGAAAATTAGCACCAGGACTTTAATTAGATACAAGTCGAATGACTCTGCAAGGAGTTTGCAAAGGTCCTTGCGCCGTTATTTTGTCGTCATTGTTCACCCTCTCGTCATTCCACCCGTATTACACCATTTATATCCAGTTTATAAATAAACAGTCGCATAAAGCCACCACACCAGCCGTGAAAGCTACTGTGGCCAGTACGATATCGTTTCAGATACCTTGACACGGCCGACTCGTTCCAGATAAGCTTTCCATCGTTCTTTATGCTCCCCTTATCTGTCAACCGGTCCTTTTTCACTTTCCATGTAGCTGCACGAAAATGAAAAACGAATACACTCAATTACATTCTACATCGAAAGGTCAAGGATACTATAACCTAGGCTAGCCATAGCAACGGGATTTAAGGAAAGCCTTGTGCAATATAATAATTTTTAAGCGAGTATTTAGTTCATGGCGATGCACGTTCTAGACGAACGATCGTCGTTTCATAACTAATAACCCGAGCTCAATGGCGTGCAGGAAAAGATTTCCTCGAAGGAAGTGCAATTAGCTGCAGATCATCGTTCCTGCCCGATGAATCGGAGAATTAAAAACCATCTCTCGAAGAGTCTTCTTTCTCCTGCTCTTATACTTAATACAGCTAGAGGAAGTGTTCGATTATGAAGCACTCGTTTCGCCTGTTGCGTAAACCGTCGGGAAAATGCTTCCGGTTATTATCGTCTTCCTTCCAAACGCACAGACGACGTAACTGGCTGGAAGATAGGATAAACTTGCCGTGCTGTTAATCTCGACGTTGTTCCTAAAGGCATCCTGCTTCGGTAGTTGATGATTCGAAAAGATTCTTCACGCGATCGTTACGCGCAGAGTTAATGCTCGGACTCTGTTACTTTATTTCATTAGAAAGATATTAATTCAAGGTCCACCTCCACTCAATTCCGTGCCCCTCCGATTCTGACAATTTCTATTAATGCCGCAGGTAAAATTTCTCTTTATATTACATAAATAATATTTCACGGTTTCAACGCAAATGATAAAAAGTTACCTCCAAATATAATTATCAGCTGTTTATTTATCAAGAATATATCTTCCATTCTCCTCGATGCAATCAAAAAATAGTTTCCACTAACGATCGAAATAATGTCTGTTCCAGACGCCTCGTCTTGGTGCAACCGCGTGAGTGGAGTCGGGGCCAAAGGATTGCCTACTCCCGATCGATACGCAGCTAGTCAACAAGCAACATGTTGCAGAGTTGCAACGGTGGAGGATCCAGGTGCGCCAGGCGAGCCCTGGTGTTCGTGTTCGCCTGGGGCCTGCTGATGATCGCAGCGGTGCAGTTCCGCCACGTGGAGAACACTTTCAGGGAATCCCCGACGGCCGAGGATGCTATTGGCGACTTTATAATCGACGACATCTATCATCACCGTGAGCCGATGAACAGTCGAGGCTCCTCCAGTCTTGGCCTCTCGAGGTACCTGCTCCAGAGGTCCTCCGCAGACTCCAGTTTCTCGAATTCCGGTGGTCCCAGCATCCTGACCACCCTGACCACCATGTCTAACAGCCCAACGAAGAACACCCTGGACCTGGAACCCCTGCTGGACAAACGACCAGCGAAAACGGAGGAGGAACTGATTCAGGAGATCGAACAGAGGCTGCCAAGTCTTCCCCTTGCCTATTGGAGCAAGAACAGTAAATATACCGGGCCCCAAAGCAAAGCCAAGGGAAACGACACTTGCTCAAACCTGAAGTACCCCTCTATCTACGACATAGAGTTCAATAATGTCTACTGGCAAACTATGAGGACCAGCAACGGCACCTTCCAACTGTTCGGCGCGTTCTACGACCGACGAAAGCTGTCCAGAATAGGCCCGGCGATTCGAATCGTGGGCATGATCGACAGAATCGAGCCGACAGTGAAGACGTACTGTCAATTATGGTACGACGGCGAAAGGGAGCCGAAGATCGTCGAAACGTTGGAATACAAATACATCTGGTATCCCAAATGGGGGAATTACAAGCAAGGAATTTATCAGCCCTACGTTATCGCCTGCAAAATACCCCAGTCACATTGGCTGAAGGGCCCACCGGCCTCAGTGTCCATGGCGGAGGAGCCCTGCGAAACGCCCAGCACCAATTTAAGGGTGATATACAATAAGCCCGAACGAAAGAAGGACTTCGCTGTGTGCGTGAAGGGTCTCGATTTTCTTCACGAAGACTTGTCAGTCCGATTAGTCGAATGGATCGAACTGATTACCCTGTTGGGCGCGGACAAGATCTTCTTTTATCAATTGCAAGTCCATCCGAATGTTACGAAGGTTCTGGATCACTATCAGACTTTGGGAAAAGTGCACGTGACCCCGTTGACTTTGCCAGGTGGACAGCCGAATGTCCCTGCCTTTCAGCATATGTATCTGACCAAGAAGACCAATCATAAAAGGCAGAACGAATTGATCCCTTATAACGACTGTTTGTACAAGCATATGTACGAGTACAAGTATATAGCTCTGCTGGACGTGGATGAGGTTATTATGCCGGTACAGGACGCGACGTGGCAAGACTTGATGAAACGGGTACTGACAAAGGCGTTCAAGATCAGGAACGAGACTAGAGCTTCGTACAACGTGAGGAACGTTTATTTCTTGGACGATCTGCTTCATTCGCATGGATACTTCAAGGATACACCGAAGTAAGTTAATATGGTAGTTTGCGTTACAATACCGTTTGTAATTTTCGTTGGATTATTCAATTAGCCGGGATTGCGTAATGGTAATATTGGCAAATAATACATATGTACATCTGTATCGATTTCGTATTGGGTAAAATGAACGCTCGGTTACGAAAGCCGGATAAATTATATCTTACGCTACGATTTCTTCTGTGTCATTAGAGGTATTAGCGAGTTTTAACGTAACTGGCAGGCGGGTCTTTTCTGTTATAAAATAACGAGCATGAGCCGTATATTTTGCAATCGTACGGGTGCTGTCTATCGATGCTGAAGCGAAGTGGAATAAAGTTAAACAAAGATTTCAGCAATCGAATACGTGTGTGTAATGTGAATTTCCTGCCGTTTAAAGTACGGGTTCTTGAAACTGCAGGACATCGCAGACTGCGCGTCGCGAAACATTCAAATCTACTAATTTCGAAATTTCTGACCTTCGTAATCGCGGGATCGAAAGATTAGAAACTCTCGGAACTCAGACGTCCAGTGACCTTGTGTGACATTTGCAGTGACCACCGACGAAAAATTCAAAAATACAAAAAAAAGGACATTAACCACTCTGTTCGCAGGTACATGCACATGCTGCAGCACGTCTACCGTTCGAAGAATTTCACCAAACCGAATCAATACATCAAGTGCTTCCACAATCCGGAAAGGGTTGTGACACTGCACAATCACTTCCCCTTGGCCTGTTTGGGCGCCGGATGCACCAGTTACCCCATAGAAACCGAAGACGCTCAGCTTCAACATTATCGGGCGGATTGCGTGAAGTCGTTGAAGAAAACCTGCGTGGAGTATCGTGAGAACAGCGTGTTGGACACGACAATATGGCGATACAAGGATCAATTGATCGAAAGGGTTACCAGGACATTGGAGACCCTTGGTTTCTTCGGGCCTAGCTAGCGCGAAGCAAACTTCTCGAACTTCTATTTCGTCTATCATCGACGACGAACCCCGAGAATCGTTTCCTTTGTTTGTCTCGTTCTTCCCTTGCTTCGTTTTCTGTTTTTAAACGATTTTCTTTTGAAATGGTACAGTACGAGAAATGTGCTACCCGAGCGGCCGTTGGCGACACGATTGCTTTCTATAGACACAACATTCGCTTATCAATTTTTAATTCCGAAAATTCAATATTTTCGGGACGAGTTTGTCCATCTTTAGTCGTGCTTGCAGTGAAAGAAGAATGATATAATTCTCTGATTAGCAAGTACATTGAAAAAAGGAAGCATTCGCTTGTTCTTCGAAACGTTCGAGTAATAAAAAGGCTGTGTGTGTGTGTGTGTGTGTGTGTGTGTGTAATCAGAAGGATCGTAGGATAACGATCATGTTAATTCGTAGAATTAGAATAGGATTAGTGATTTAACTATTTGAAATGTGCCACCCTTGAGAATAATAATCGCGATTCGGAGGATGGAAAATTTGATGGGGTTGCTGTTCAACACCGTACGAAAGAGTTACGTGTCGGTCGGCATTCGAGTTAAAGTATACTTTTGCATGTCGTTCGATACGCTTTTTATAAGGTCGAATGTCGTCGAGCGTCATTGGAAGACTGGCAATTATAGACGCATAGGAAATTCAACACCAAGCGAACTTGTTTCATCTTTCGTCGAATAATATAGAACGTTCATTGCTTGAAGTGAAACAATGCATTCTGAACATGGTGAGAAATAATGAACAAAGTTCGAACGGCACATTATTCTACACGAAAAAGGTCAAAATTCGCACCGAATCTACGAACGAAATTCTTAGAAACGAAAATAAAATACGAAACATATCGATCGTTATTTTAGAACGAACAATCGCCACATTTCTATGTTATACGCATTTCAATTTCGTAAAGAAATTCGAAGGAAGGAACGAACGATTGAGACTGATCGTTGCCAAGAAATTTTTATCGATATCGGACTTAATTTATTAGAAACGATGAAAGTGTACAGAGATTCTCGGGTTCAGTTATTTTTGCTTCTTCTTTTTCCTAAAATCTACACGTAGCTTCGTCCTATTTTTTCTCCTTTTGACTGTACCTTAATCTAGCCATTTCGTCCTTTTATTTCAAACGACTCCAGCGCATCCTGCGTCGTCCTATCGACGTTCAGTTTAATCACGAGGATCAAAAAATAGTTTAGAATGGACGTCGATTTGTTTTGTTGTTGTTGTAAAATTAAACGATGGGTCGGTAGTTCGATACAGGATGTCGTTTCGTTTCTTGTTGCTCGATGGATCCTGCGACAGGAAGATGCATTTACTCATAGGCGTCGACGCTGTTTAACCGAGTTGCACGACCTTGCGTTTAGTATTAATTATGATTAATATCTTCCACGGAGACTAGGATTCGAAATTGGAAATCGATTTACTAAGTTCACGTTGTTCATTTAATTAATGCTATAAGCAGCAATATCGAAATAAAATTAAAGAATAAAAATTGAATAGTTAGAAAATGATAATAAGAATCGTTTATCTCGAAACGTTCTACATAGAAATTGTCATGTCGTCTTCAAGAAGAAGCGTTGCTTATAATTATATGCCGATCGACGGTGTAATTCGAGTTTACTGTGCACGAAGAATCGTAAGTCTGGCTGAACGTGCGTAATATTGTGCGTTTCAGCGAAACGCAACGGAAGACCTCTCGCGCCAAGGATGTACGAGCATGCTGAATCGAGAAATGTAGTAGATTATAAGTTCAGGTCACGTAAAGGAAAGACGACACAAAATAAATCGTCCGGATGCACTCTCAGGATTTTCGAAAAGTTGCGTGACCATTTTTATATCGCAATTGAACGTAACGTAACATCTTGTACAGTATCAGTGTTCGATGGTAAAACGTGGAAAGCATATCTATTTGAAACGCGAGAAGCAGGAATTGCTTATTCAAAATCAACGATCGAAACGTTGAATGTTTGAGAATTAAAAAATTGAAAGATTTCTTGGAATTTCTTGGACTGGAATACTTGAGCATTATCTTTTAAAAACGATATGACAATGCGATAGACGCTGAAGAGTGAAAGTATATCTGTGGAACGATCGTATGCTTTCTTCCCACGTGTCTTTCCTTTGTAACATAAATCGAACTCCATAGTCTCGCTCCTCTTTCATTTTTCTCTTTTTTCTTTCATACATGGTGAACCTCGATCGTTTTCTATGCGACACGATCGTTTCTTCCTCCCCCTCTTTTGTGTCGTCAATTGAGAACACGATTGACGTTGCACCATGAACTTGCGTATGGACTATATTATTATTATTATTGTTATTAATATTATTTCTATTACTATATTACTATGATATATTAACGAGTAAGAAATCTGTCCTTCGGATATTTCACGAGGAATATTTGTGCTTGCAAAACTGGATGGAAATTAGAATTCTATCGTGCATTGTAATTATGATGATCAGACTGACGGCGATATTTCTGTGTAAAGAAGTAATTACGTTCGATTTCGCAGAAGTATTTGAACGGTTGTTTGTTTGGAGCCGATTTGATTTTGGTGAATTTTCTTACTTCTTTTTTTTAATGCGAAATCGTACGTCGAAGTGCCTCAAATCGTTGGGTGTTTCTCAGTCTCAACAATCGACTTCACCATTTGATGTAAATACACACAAGAGTCGGTTGGGATAATAATAAACCATTACGAGATAAACACGCGTCGTTTTACAAATTCCTTAGCGAACCAATAAAGAAGTTGAAAAATAATTCAACCGACTAATATTAATATATAATTCGTAATTCTTGAATTTTTAGTGCAATATTTTCTTAGTAGTAATATACTGAATTGTTTGGCGACAGACGGCATGCATAGCTTTCGTGGCTTTCTTACTTATTTTGATTATGAGACACCACATTTCCGTAAGGCTTAAAAAATTGGTTACTTTGCATTTTTATTTATAAAATCAAGTTAATACAGCTTGAAAATTATATAGCTACATTCTTGTTATTCTTCCTAGCATAATAAATTATCTAAGACTGCAACTTGAGAATTAAGTTGCTCCTCTGCATTCACTTTTACTCCCTTGCAACGCCTTTTGTTCCGCTGCACCGCCTTTTCCACGCGAATATCCTGGTGCCCTTAATTATTATATAAATTGTTTTCGTCCTGATTTTTTTCCCTTAAAACAATTTTCCAAAAGTGAATCAGATTGTTCCTTGAACCGAGAGCTTCAATTTGAGAGGTCGTTGATTAAAATGGGCCAAGTAGAAGCCGAGATAATTGATTTTGTTTAAAGAAATTATAAACAAATGCGATTGCTGCCACTTCCTGGCTAGATACATCAATGACCAGAGGACATAAATTAAAGCTACGAGTGTCAGCTATCATCTCCAACAGGTGCCAACATTATACCACTAGCGGTTCAATTGGTATAAACAATTAAACAATTGAAATTGTTATTACAGCCAACTGCATGTAGTTACAGCAACCGGGTATTTTTTATCGTGTAGCTTATTCGTTTCCCTTTCTTTTGAGACGTCGTTGATTCAAATCGGCCCAGTAGAAGCCGAGATAATAATTTTTAAACATTTTGTCGGTAACGATATGTCGGTAATCGTGTATGTGGCGCCATCTCGCGTTTGCGGCCTTTTTCGCAGTTTGCCGCGGCTCCAAAGCCGAATTCCCGGATTACATCGTTAATTTAAACAATTGCGTTTTTCTCGGCTTCTACTGCGTATTTCTTAACCGGACTTGTCTTAAATAAAAGCTATGAACCATAGCTATCTTCTACTCAAGTTGCAACAATATAGCACTTCTGGTTCGAATGTTATTAACAATTGAAGAATCGGCAGAAATGCACTCCGGGTCACTGCAATTATCTCGGCTTCTGGAGGGGCTAGATTAATGATCGAGTGCTCAAAATGAAGGTAAAGGATGCTGTTACACGACAATAAACGATTCACAAATGCTGCATGTGCTGTTCATTTTTTATAAACAAATAAATAATTCGTTTGAGTATTGCACCGAAACTGTACACGAGGGCCGATCTAATCGTGAATCAGATTGTTCCTTGAACTAAGAGCTTCAATTTGAGATATCGTTGATTAAAATCGGCCAAGCAGAAGCCGAGATAATTGAGTTTGTTTAAAGAAATTATAAACAAATGCGATTACTGCCACTTCCTGGCGAGATACATCAATGACCACAAGACATAAATTAAAGCTACGAGTGTCAGCTATCATCTCCAACAGGTGCGAACATTATACCATTGGCGGTTCAATTGGTATAAACAATTGAACAATTGAAATTATTATTACAGCCAACTGCCTGTAGTTACAGCAACCCGGTATTTTGTATCGTGTAGCGTATTCGTTTCCCTTTCGTTTGAGACGTCGTTGATTAAAATCGGCCCAGTAGAAGCCGAGATAATAATTTTTAAACATTTTGTCGGTAACGGTATGTCGGTAATCGTGTATGTGGCGCCATCTCGCGTTTGCGGCCTTTTTCGCAGTTTGCCGCGGCTCCAAAGCCAAATTCCCGGATTACATCGTTAATTTAAACAATTGCGTTTTTCTCGGCTTCTACTGCGTATTTCTTAACCGGACTTGTCTTAAATAAAAGCTATGAACCATAGCTATCTTCTACTCAAGTTGCAACAATATAGCACTTCTGGTTCGAATGTTATTAACAATTGAAAAATCGGCAAAAATGCACTCCGGGTCACTGCAATTATCTAGGCTTCTGGAGGGGCTAGATTAATGATCGAGTGCTCAAAATGAAGGTAAAGGATGCTGCTACACGACAATAAACGATTCACAAATGCTGCATGCGCTGTTCATTTTTTATAAACAAATAAATAATTCGTTTGAGTATTGCACCGAAACTGTACACGAGGGCCGATCTAATCGTGAATCAGATTGTTCCTTGAACCAAGAGCTTCAATTTGAGATATCGTTGATTAAAATCGGCCAAGCAGAAGCCGAGATAATTGAGTTTGTTTAAAGAAATTATAAACAAATGCGATTACTGCCACTTCCTGGCGAGATACATCAATGACCAGAGGACACAAATTAAAGCCACGAGTGTCAGCTATCATCTCCAACAGGTGCCAACATTATACCATTAGCGGTTCAATTGCCATAAACAATTAAACAATTGAAATTATTATTACAGGCAACTGCCTCTAGTTACAGCACCCGGGTATTTTTTATCGTGTAGCGTATTTGTTTCCCTTTCTTTTGAGACGTCGTTGATTAAAATCGGCCGAGTAGAAGCCGAGATAATTGATTTTGTTTAAAGAAATTATAAACAAATGCGATTGCTGCCACTTCCTGGCTAGATACATCAAGGACCAGAGGACATAAATTAAAGCTACGAGTGTCAGCTATCATCTCCAACAGGTGAGAACATTATTCCACGTGCGGTTCAATTGTTGTAATCAAGTAAACAATTAAAATTGTTATTACAGCCAACTGCATATAGGTACTGCTACGGCGTATTTTTTATCGTGTAGCGTATTCGTGTCCCTTTTTCTTGAGACGTCGTTGATTAAAATCGGCCCAGTAGAAGCCGAGATAATAATTTTTAAACATTTTGTCGGTAACGGTATGTCGGTAATCGTGTATGTGGCGCCATCTCGCGTTTGCGGCCTTTTTCGCAGTTTGTTGCGGCTCCAAAACTGAATTCCCGGATTACATCGTTAATTTAAACAATTGCGTTTTTCTCGGCTTCTACTGCGTATTTCTTAACCGGACTTGTCTTAAATAAAAGCTACGAACCATAGCTATCTTCTACTCAAGTTGCAACAATATAGCACTTCTGGTTCGAATGTTATTAACAATTGAAGAATCGGCAGAAATGCACTCCGGGTCACTGCAATTATCTCGGCTTCTGGAGGGGCTAGATTAATGATCGAGTGCTCAAAATGAAGGTAAAGGATGCTGCTACACGACAATAAACGATTCACAAATGCTGCATGCACTGTTCATTTTTTATAAACAAATAAATAATTCGTCTGAGTATTGCACCGAAACTGTACACGAGGGCTGATCTAATCGTGAATCGGGTTGTTCTTCGATCCAAGAGCTTCAGTTTGAGAGGTCGTTGATTTAATCGGCTAAGTAGAGCGCAAGATAATTGAAATTGTTTATAATGTCTTTAAACAAATTCAATTATCTCGGCTTCTACTGGGCCGAGTTTAATCAACGATGTCTTAAATTAAAGGTCTCGATTCGAAGAACGATCTGATGCTATTTTAGAACATCCCCCCGCCCCTCATTCCATTCTTTTCAAAAAAACCTCTCTTTCACTTATGCTTCTCGCTTGGCCCTCCTTTCTTTCTTTTTCCTCTGTATATCAGTTAACAATCTTTTTCTCTTCCGTTACATACTTACTAATATATTGTTTGTGTGTGCAGGTTCCGCATGCAATGAGTAAGGAGCATTGACCGGCTCTTCTCATTATGCATAAAAGCAAGAAAGAAGAAAGAATTCCATATACTTCTCTTGCCACATACTTTAGTTATAGTAAATTGGTTTATAAAAATAGTTTGTAGCTCTTAGCGCATAAGATTAATTTAGAACAATTGTGTCTTTAATTTGAATTTGATTTTATATTCAGTTTATTCGGTAGATCTTATATAAACTTTAATATTACTTATATTACAATTACAAGTTCTACTGAATGTGCTAAATATAAAGTGAAAGAAATAATAAATGCTTCACATATGCGCAGGTTACACAATTGCTCTAATTTAAAATAATTATTTTAAAACTTAAGCTTTTGCATATAAAGTATGTAGATTTTAGTGTAAGTTTTATCTCTAAGATATATTGTAAACTCACTTCAAAGAATAGTTTATAAGTATTAAATTATTTATATTTATAGTATTCTTTGTATTATATAAGTGTTAGTTTAGAATTGATACTAAGATTTAGTTGCAAGATGTATTGTAAATAGATATAAAAGAATAGTTCATAAGTATTAGCTTGTAAAATTGAATTACAACACTTTGTAACTTGTATCTTCATTAATTAATTTAAATAAATATTCAATGAAAAGAATTCTACTGTTGTTTTGATTTTTACACCACAACAATCCTTGAAAAGACCTAATTCCAATTCCTTAAACAAGTACTACTGTGCAGGAACTTTAATTGCAAAGTTCCCAAACGGAAAACTTGTAAAAATAGACCTGAACATTACTAAATTCGGCGCTAATTATCCATGGATTAATGCAACGTCTTGACGAGAGATCTTGAAATGTAAGTGCTCGAAAATTCCTGGAACGAGAAGTCATTTCCAAGAAATGCTGGAATCGAATACCTCCTCGCATATCATATTCTCCTGATACAAATCCACGATTTTCAGCAGATATTTTTGTCAGAAACCCAGAAATTTTGCGCTCGGAAATTCCTGGAATGTGACGTCATTTCTGAGAACGAATACCTCCTTGCGTATCATATTCTCCTGATACAAATCCATGATTTTCAGCAGATATTTTTGTCAGAAACCCAGAAACTTTGCGCTCGGAAATTCCTGGAACGTGACGTCATTTCCGAGAACTGCCGATGTCGAATACCTCCTCGCATATCATATTCTCCTAATACAAAGTCCAGATTTCCGAGCACTGAAATTTCGGAGTTTCTGGCAGAAATATCTCGGCGAAAATCTTGGATTTGTATCAGGAGAATATGATATGCAAGGAGGTATTCGTTCTCAGAAATGACGTCACATTCCAGGAATTTCCGAGCGCAAAATTTCTGAGTTTCTGGCAGAAATTTCTCGGCGAAAATCTTGGATTTGTATCAGGAGAATATGATATGCAAGGAGGTATTCGTTCTCAGAAATGACGTCACATTCCAGGAATTTCCGAGCGCAAAATTTCTGAGTTTCTGGCAGAAATTTCTCGGCGAAAATCTTGGATTTGTATCAGGAGAATATGATATGCGAGGAGGTATCCGAACCTCGGTAGATCTTGGATTCAAAAATTCCTGAGCGTTCCATTTTCTGGACAGGTGCCAACAAACTTTGCAAGAAATGCAGACTTTAAAAATGATGTTATTTCATTGAATTGCCTGGTGCTATATTTAAGAACGTTTAGGACCATTTTGACAAGTTTCTCGCTTCAGGACTTTGTATTTAAAGTTCGTCTACGGTACTTCTTGTATAAGGAATTGGAATTAGGTTTTTTCAAGGATTGGTAAGGTATGAAAATAAAAAGAGCAGTAGAATTCTTTTCATTGAAAATTTATTTAAACTATTCAATGAAGATACAAGTTACAAAAATGTTGTAATTAAAGTCTACGAGCTAAACCTTATGAACTATTCTTTTATATCTAATTACAATATATCTTACAATTAAACCTTTATCAATTTAAAAATAACATTTATGTAATATGAAAAGTACGATAGACACAAATAAGATAAAACTTGAGCTAAAATTCTACATAGTCTTTTTGTAGAAGCTTTATTAATTTACTACGACTAAAGGATAACTAAAGTACGTGGCAAAAGTTGTTCCATCTTCTTTCTTGCTCTTATGCACAATGAGAAGTGCCGCTCAATTTCCCTTACTTTTTGCCTGCGAAACCTGCACACACAAAAAATATATTAGTAAGTATGTAACAGAAGAGAGAAAGATTGTTAAGGGATATACAGAGGAAAAAGAAAGAAGGGAGGGCCAAACGAGAAGCATAAGAGAAAGAGAGGTTCATTTGAAAAGGAACTGGATGAGGGGTGGAGGGATGTTCTAAAATAGATACAGATCGTTCCTCGAATCGAGACCTTTAATTTAAGACGTCGTTGAATTCTCTCGGCCCAATAGAATGCGAGATAATTGAATTTGTTTAAAGAAATTATAGAGCAATGCGATTACTTGGACTCTTAGGCGAGCTGCGACAACGGTCAACAGACAAAAATTAAAGCTAGGAGGATCAGCTAACATCTCCAACAGGTGTCAAGATTACTCAATGTGCGGTTCAATTGTTATAAACAAATAGACAATTAAAATTATTATTACAGCCAACTGCATATAGTTCCAGCAATGGCGTATTTTTGATCGTGTAGCGCATTCGTTTCCCTTTCTTTTGAGCACTGAATCATTAATGTAGCGCCTACAGAAGCCGAGATAATTGCAGTGACCCGGAGTGCATTTTTGCCGACTTTTCATTTGTTAATAACTTTTAAACCACAATTGCCATATTGTTCAAACTCTTGGTTGAGATAGCTATTGTTCGTAGCTTTGATTTAACACAAGTCCGGTTAAGAAATACGCAGTAGAAGCCGAGAGAAACGCAGTTGTTTAAATTAACGATGTAATCCAGGAATTCGGTTTTGGAACCGCGGCAAACTGCGAAAAAGGCCGCAAACGCGAGATGGCGCCACATACACGATTACCGACATATCGTTACCGACAAAATATTTAAAAATTATTATCTCGGCTTCTACTAGGCCGATTTTAATCAACGACGTCTTAAAAGAAAGGGAAACGAATACGCTACACGATAAAAAATACCCGGTTGCTGTAACTACATGCAGTTGGCTGTAATAACAATTTCAATTGTTTAATTGTTTATACCAATTGAACCGCTAGTGGTATAATGTTGGCACCTGTTGGAGATGATAGCTGACTCTCGTGGCTTTAATTTATGTCCTCTGGTCATTGATGTATCTCGCCAGGAAGTGGCAGTAATCGCATTTGTTTATAATTTCTTTAAACAAATTCAATTATCTCGGCTTCTGCTGGGCCGATTTTAATCAACGATATCTCAAATTGAAGCTCTCCCGAAAAGGTGACCATCTTGATTAGACGCATTTTTCATTTTTAAGCGAGACAGAGAATCGCACGAATGATTATAAATTACTTCTTCCTCGTGCATGGCGGACTGATAAGCCGATGAGCCGTTCAATAAATTGTGAGAACCTACCATGTGTTCCTTTAATAAAAATTACACTTGTTGCATGTATAATATATTCTAGATATTATGATGCACATGCATAACATTAACTGCATGTTGTAAAAGTATCAGTATATGTCTGTCTCCGAGAATAATACATTATTATGAAAACATTTAAATCGTTGCATTTCGCATATGTATATTGTTTTTTAAAAATATGTTAAACAAATTGTTTATAATGTATACGAAATTGTATTAATAAATCACATTATATCACTCTTAGAGTTCTATGTCTTCAGTATTTATTTAAGCAATATATTTTTTTGCTACAATGCAATATTGGTTACTTAAAAAAAAATGCGTCGATCTGTATTTGGATAAAATTATTATTCAAATTTCGTTTTTCATTCATTGTTATCAGCTGTTTGCCATGTATAAATCTTCGTGCTAAATGGAATATAATGGAAAGTGCGAAGAGCATTTTCTCTCGATGCACGATTAGGATTTCAATTTAACGAACAAATCGTGTAATGTGCCAGCTTTCCACTGTGAAAGCTTTGTATACTCTGAAACTTGCCTTATTTGCTTTTCAGAATACACCGGTTTCAGTTATTCAGGATTCATCGTCTCAATCACACGCTGCTCCACTGTATATTGAAATGTATGTGTAAGTACTTATATATTGAAACCTGAGAATTAAAATTTCTTTTAATTGATTATACATGTATTTATCAGATGCATGCAGGAACTAGATATGATTCATCAATTAAATAATTTATTTATATGTACGTTTCATTAAATACAGACGATTGACATTATAGAAGAACGCAATAAATAAACAAAATAATCACATAAAAAATTCTAAACATGATTAATATTCCAGACTGATTAAATAATAGTCTTTCCTTGCAGAATCAGCATGAACGAACGGCGGGAAGTCAATATTTAGTTAATGGTAATGTTGGCATAGCAAATTGTTAATCGATAAGAGAAGAATATAAGGCCTATGTACGTTTATATTTGCATTATGGTTTTGTCACAAAATGTTTCATTGTTTGATTGCGTTGGTGAGAGGTAAACAAATTGAAATTGACGTGAGAAATCCTCAAATTAAAAAGGTTCACAATTTTCGTCATATTTTTACATTATTCGCAATGTACACCAATTGCTCTCAATATAACCAAAAGAGCACATATACGCAAATATACGGAGCTCTATCGCTGTATCGAAAGGTGTTCGAAAACAATTGAAACTAATTCCATAAGAATATAAACGTTTCCCTATGGCACAAGAAGATCAAATTATTATTAACAATCTTCTCTAGTATCTTGCACAAATTATCCCACACACAACTAATTCTACGAGCTATAAAGAACAAATTTTTACAAAACTCTATTACACACGTGCGACACGCCTTACGAGCGAGTCTGTACGTAATACAATTGCACAGGTACACCGGGGAGCACCCGCGAGAACAAGTTAAATATCTCCCGAACTTCTGTCTCTTTCAACGAGTTTTATCAACCCATATTCACTCCGTATCAACACCCGCCACATACACATCGTTACACGTACTTAGGCACACAGAACAGTGTATGCGTAGTCAGCATGCTCCACGGCGATTTTCCACTGTGCGCCACTCTGGTTTCCGCTCCCGTAAAAGAAGGAACTCGCTGCGTCCCCTTCGTTCATTCACAACCACCTGCCCGAAGAGAGAGGATCGGTCTTTTGGTCCTTCTATTACCTGTCGGTGGGCCGACCAGTCGAGAAGAAGTCACGCAGAGACGAACAGGATGAGAAGCAACGTGGCTTCCGGTCTACCGTTGTCGATATCTGTATCGGCATCTGTATCTGTAGCGCTGATGGTTCTGCTTTGTGTCACCGGCACAGCAAACGCTAAACGTGAGTAATTAATTTTTCTCAAATCATTTGTAGGGTGTTGCAATACAGGCGCTCACGAAAGTGAAACTGAAAACTCACGAAAAACGATCGAGATATGTTTGTTGTGTTAATGATCAGTTTTTTTCATGATTTCGAAAAAGGGGAGGATTTGTAATGCGATTGGTACACGTGATATTGAAAATTGCTTTCGTATCGAGCATTGTCGTCGGATAAATTGATTTCCTCTTTTCCTGGATGTTTGGTGATTTTTCTTGCACGACGACAGCAGGTGCGGCGGAGGTCCGAATTGTTCATTGGTTTTGTGAAATTGTAATAGAGCTGATAGTAATCACTTCGATGTTCGTTTGTATGCGTATACTTTTTTGTGGATCTTTCGTTGCGTCACAGTCTTTACAGATTTTACCGCAAAGAATGGGCATGGTGTTTATTATGGATTATTATTTATTAGTTGGAATTTGTTAAAATTTAGTATTATGCTTATTGTTTGGTGATAACGATAGTGGTCACGGTTAAAGAATATCAATCTTTTTTTCTTCGTAACGTGCTTTTAATTTGTCACGGTGTGAAACCGTTGATTTGATCAATTTCAATCGTACTAATCGTTAGATCTTAGTTACAAAAAGAAACCAATCAAACACTTGGAATATTTTTTACGTGAATACTTGGAATTATCGTTTAACTAATAATCTGTTTGTTTTCAATTCTCTTCATACATAGTAAAAAGACAGCAGAATATAAAAAGAAGCCAAGCATGATAACTTTAGTCCAATGATTAGTCATAAGTAAAGTTTCATCAGGCGTGCCATTACATTTTCACCCACGTATTACTTCCTTCACAACGCCTCATTTTTTTCACTCTTCCTTCAGATGCATCACGATTATCGTAATCAGCTACTCGCGTGTACAGGTACACTCTATCGCAGTGCAGGCTCAATCCTTCCGTTACGAAGAACATACAATACATACACACCACTGGGCTGATGTTATGAAACGCTTTGTTAATTTGACAAATAGCAAGGATTTTGATAATCTCTCATATTGTTTCTATTATTTCGTCGTACGAGTTACATTTCAATTAACCAAGTAAAATCATTTTAATCGAACGAGATCTCGATACACTAAACATTGGTCCACATGGAGAGATCTGTGCGCTCAGATTTTCAACTTTGAAATGTGCCGTAACGAAAGGGTTAACGAATATCTCCATTGGAACAATGCACCGCGTTGTTTACGCGTGTACGAATGGCACGCATTTATTGTGCAATAGCCGATACTAAAATCAGGAGAAATGGCTGTTCATTCGTTCGCAGAACACACGCCTGCCAGCATTTGAACGCAATAACAGAAATATGAGGGCAGGTGCGTTACAGTTGTGAATGGGAATCTTTGATATTCGCCTTTTGTACCTTCGAGATTGAAATTCCAGGGCGAACTTATATTTCGAACGGGTGGTAACTACTGCCTGGAATGTTCCGGCACATTTGCTAATGTTTAAAAATATTCTTATATTTTGATTATGAACTTTGTTTCTCCTCGTGTACAATCGCAGACACATTGCGATTTAAAGCGTGGTATAGAAATACAGTGGATGCATGTATTCACACTTCCTTCGAATAATTCGTGGACGTTCGACGAAACTTGAAGTTAAATTAGTTCCATCGGGGACGGCAAACAAAGATTATACCCTCAACGTGACGCGTTAATCCGAATGTTCGATTGCAAACAGACGATATCTGCCGTAGAAGTGGGCCGTCGTGCAAAGGGTGCAGGAAAAATAGAGGGTGCAAAGGATGTAATGATTATGGGGGAGCGATGGTTGCAGTTAATTTATGCCAATACACATTATTGACATACGGTGTACGACGAATTAATGCTGTTTGCCGCGGAGGTATTCTTGCCTTGTTAGTATTATAGTTGCACACGTGTTCGTCGTGTTGATGACGTAGTTTGTTTTCATTTCCGTTCTTGCAGCTTGTTGCATGCAAAATGTATATAAACATTTATCAATTTTAATGATAAACGTGTGCAATGAACCTGCTCTGCATATTTCTATTGCAGTTTCCAGCTTCTGTTTGTATGGCAGTCTACAATCAAAATGTGTATATACATAGTTTATAATATCTTGCCTTTCCTTATTGTTTGTTCTATTATTTTATTTGATTTGTAAAGGATAAAGGTTTGCTTTGTTCTTCCTGGCTCTTGTTAATATTTGATCGAAAATTGTTTTTAATCTATATACAATTATTTTTCAAAGCTGCCCACACGAGTATTATAAAATATTTACCAATTTCAACAAATGGCGTTATTTCCATCTAGAACTGAACCTTACAATTAGTTGCCCTACGGAAACAAAATAATTGCCACGCGTGAGTATCAGCTTATCGCCTCTATCATATTTGAAGCTTTCTATGATGTTCAATTTCAGCGATAACATTTGCGTGATTTCTCACGAGCATAATCATGATCTTATCACCATTTGATTTCCACGTTTCCCCTACTGCATATCAGATATTCCATGAATCGAAGGCGATTAGCAATTATAGCAATACTATTGTTATTATTATGTCACCCTATGTATTTAAATCAACATGAATAGACTTTATTATGATTATTATCATTTATTTCCTTGAAAACCACCTTATAGCAATTAATCCATTACGTGATCGGTACGACGATTCCAATTCAAGGATCTGAAGAACTGTTTCTGCTAAATTAATTAACAGAGCTCCTACCAATGTCCCAACGTTCGCGCGTAATCGTCGATACTTCCGTTGCTAATTATTAATAATTAATCGAGGATACACTTCGATCAACTCGATACTCCATTTTATTCCATGTATGGAAGTTTAAGTGAATCGCAGTTAATGATCACATTGGCCGACGTGACGCGAAGGGGATGCTTGGAGGATAACGATTTAGTTTCGTTTCTTAAACAAAGGCATCTTTTTTTGTTTTCAGTGCATCAAAGAACGGCCGTTAAGTATCTCACCATAATGCAAGCGAGATTCTTCCAGTAATATTGTTTATTTTTATTGTTAAGTCGTGTAATGCGAAGTGTTGAATTTTTCAGGGAGAAATGAAAATTGTTTTATTTTTAGTTAGACAAATATATTTTGACATAAAAAATAGATACTATACGTATATGATTGTATGGTATTTCATTAACGCGATTTCAAGAAGAAAATTTCCGCGTGAAGGATGTTCTGGTCTATGGACGATAGAAAGTTAGGGTAGGCAATTTTCTACGAAGTTTATTCACTGAATTTTCCTCTCCAGAATTACATTTTCCGAACAATATCTGTATGGTTTGTTCATTAGCAGTTTCATCGACAACATATATTATTGATACTGCCAGTGGCATGGACAGTAACCCAGTTTGAACTCGGGTAAAAAAATAACTTTTACTTCGTTGCCCCATACCGTCATACAAAATTTGTCTGAAAATACAGTTAAGCAAAATTGAAAAAAAAATATATATTATAACATGTTTGTGGTAAGTATTATATGCATTTTACGTGAACATAAAAAGAAAGTCAGAAATTTCGCAGAAAATTTGTTATCGGATTCGACAAATTATTTATACAATATTATATTACAATCTACGAATACAATTTTAATCGATGCACATTAATACTCTCATTGCCACTTTCGAAACGAATAATTTAAGTCATTGCAAGGCTTATTGATTCTATACGATGCATTTGAAACATTTGTAATGTTTAATAAAATATTCAAATGGAACAGCAAATACTGTTGGAGTCTATAAATAAAATAGTTTAATTGAAAATGCATTCAGTATTTGTATATTTTATATACGTTTTCTTTTGAAAACTTATATCTTATTAAGCCCAGTGATGGTTTATCAAAATGACAAAAAAAATGTTATTTCCATCATAAGGGTTTCACTACTTTAATTCTGTCTGATCCATACCTTGCCTATCGGTCGCGTTACTTCGACTAACGGAAAATGTAATGGGAACAGATTTTACTTACCAAATGCTCAAAAGTGTCCCGTATCGGTGCTATAATGGTATCAAAGTCGATACTATATCGACTTATAGTATATCTGTCCTTTCGTACGTTTTAAAATGTAGGGGGCCCGGTGCTCGGCGGAGTATAAATGGGATGAAATAAGAATCACGAGGATATTTCTATGAAACGTAATTTCCACATTTTATTTGCAATTATATCTTACCCCCGTACAATGTAACAATATATTACACAATTAGTAAACCATTCTGTTATTAATATTAGGTACACGTTAATAGATCTTAATCTCGATTTTTGCCAGCAAACCAGAAAAAACTGTTACTCAGAATTTGTTATTATTTTCAATATTACCTTTAGTTATTGTTTATAAACAAATAATAATTAGCTTCTAGTTTTGTAAACTGACAAGGGTTCCGATTTAGACCCTTTATCCGAAGGGATCGAATGGCATTTTAACTGTTCCAGGTAACTTGTTATCTTCTGAACAGCTGGCCAGTTCTTTAACAATTGTTATTGTTACGGGTTCTCAGGAAACTAATACGAAACCACTGTTCCATCTAGGTGCATTGCGAATTCTATTTCACTTACCCCTTACCTTTAATGGGGTAATGGTTTTGTGCCTCTTGTTGCAATGATTGGGGTCAATTTAATTTTAACAAGAAGGGGCTGTTAGTGGTGTCTACAGTATCAGCATATAATTATTGAATGAAGTCGAGTATACTGTAAATAAATCATTTTATTATTCTACTATTTTTTCTATATATTTCAATCTTCTTATTCACGTACTACGCGTTGAAAATTTTAATACCTACGTATATCGATCAAAGAGTAACGGAAGTTATTAAAACGCCGTGGAAAAGAATTTCACCGCTATACAATTACGCTTAAAAGAAACGCCGCCTTCCCTTCTTAATAAATTAAAAGACTGTCCAATCGTTTCAAAGTATGAAACCCAGAAATGCCATATATCCACGAACCTTCGTATCTCTCTCAAGAAAGATACTACGTGGAAGTGGCCGAGTGGCGATTTCAGGCAAACTAGTACGATGATTCGAAAAGTTGTGCGAATAGAGAAATTCTGGAAATCGTGAAACAACGGAATGCACTCTCGTTACGTGATAAATGAAAATCATTAGACCCCTATTGGCGGGGTAAATACTTGATATTCACGAGTTCGTTATCGTCGCTATTATAGAAACTCATTGGTCCTTCATTGATTACAGACTGGCGGTACGTTCGATCGTGAGATTAAATGAACAATGCGTTGCGTTTTTCGAGTAATGAAGTTACGTCAAAAAACATGTCGCTCTAGATGCCTCCCTATTGTTCCTCCTTAAATTTTACTTTATTTTCTCTTAATTTTAGTTAAATTCTTAAGGTGTTATAAAATTATCAATTTACGTGATTGTATCTTTTGCCTCCCAAATTCGAGAATTATTATTATCATATACCTGCATTATTATTATTATTATATACACTGCGCACTTATGTATTCATAGTTTTGCTTTTAGCAGGTCGTTAGAAAATAGTTTTGATACGAAATTGTTTTCAGTATAAAAACTTCTCGTATCGCATCACACTTTGTGCCACTTAATTATTATACGATGCGCCGAGTAATTAACATACACCTACGCGTGTGTATGCACGTATTCATTTGTTTCACTACGTTAAATTAATGCAGATGAGGTTTATACGTTTCACGTAAATAAACTGGACCGAATTCGTTCGTTTACGTAATATAGTACGATCGCAAAACATAAATCGTGCATCTGATCTGTTTCAAATTAATTTCACGTAAGCAATTATGAATTCGCAGGTTCATATAATGCTACGCCAAGTTCACTGAAAAGTAAGCATCTGGAATCTGTTACATTGCCTCCTGTTAGATCATAGTCGTTTGCATATATGCGTATACAACAATGGTAAGGACGATAATATTATTTTAATTGAAATTAATAACTCCAACGAAAAAGTCCATCTACGTGAAAAGTGTTGTGTAATTGTAAAACTTCATTCATTCGTCTGATGTGCAAATTAATTTTGCAGTGCACAATATAGTAATCGTTCCCTGTTGGAGTGTTACACAATGTTCTGCTTGAAATATAACAATTTTATCAATAATGGAATCTGCTCGAGGCCTCCATAACGATGTTGAACTTTCTGTAAACTTTGTCAGCAGATTAATTAACGAATGAAATTTCAAAAGAAGCTTAATATATTGGTAATTGAACTTTACCGCATGGCTGTGAACTGGAAAACTTAGCACGGATTTGTATATAAAAATGGATGAAGGTTGATATCTGCACGGAGCTTAAATAATTTATTATTATTATTATTTTCCTGACTCCCGATTGCGAGTACTTTCAGTGCTTGTGCCATAAAATTGTATATGGACGGACATTACTAAAGTTACTTATCCTTAGCCGTTACGTAATTATCCAATTATTAGCAACGGACGCTATTAAGGGCGAATGAAAGTCTTCTTTCTGCAATTTTTTTCCTTTTCTATAGAAACATTAATTAATGGATTTTGGTTAATGTTAAAGACTTCTTATATCAATGCTGTTTGTACAAATGTTATATCTCTGATAATGCTCCATGGTATTGCACCCATTATATTTACCACTTCCCATATCGAGAATAATTTTTATCCCCCAAATAAATCGATAAAAACAAAATTTTATTGAAATCGGTGATCGACACTTCGAAGATGATCCTCCTTATGTATTCATCTGCACGCTGTTCTTTAAAAGCGTCTTTGGTAGGTTTGTACCGGGACAAATCGCTCTTATTAAATCACTCGATTCCTTGAATAACTTCATTTCGATCTGTAACGAGGTCGAACCAGTCTCTGTTCCTTTACTCTACTTCTTAAAGAAGATGTTTTATCATACCTGCAGTGACACCGCGACTCTGAAACGTGCAGATCACTCTGAGAATTCAATACGAGTCGTGAAACCCTTTGAACTGTTTACGTCTGTTACGTGAAAGAATATTAAACGCGTCCTTCGTGCCGTCCATTGCCTGTATTTTGTATTCTCTTTTAATAATATGTCCCAGACATGTTTTGCACATAAAGATAACAAATATTGCCTGTCTTACGTTAATACTATGAACGTGTTGATTTGATAAATACATTTTTACGCTATCTTAAAACTTCTTAAACCTGGAAGACTTATTAAGCCTAGAATACTTACTTGAGATCCGAATTTAAGTATAATATAATTTTTGTTATTGAGAAAAAAAATATTCAGCTTACTCCTTTATTCGGATAGGTAGGATGATTTTTAGATTGGCGGATGGCTGATGGTGTGGATGGCTGTGCATTAAGGGAAAATTTCGTGTTTGTCTGCAATAATTAACAACTCTGATGATGCAGGTATTCGAATTGGATTCCAGTCAAATTGATGAAGGTACAAATAAAGCGAACATCTCGTTAAGAAATTCGTGCCGTATTCGCACAATATTAATACTCTCGTTGTTTACGTTTATTGTATCCAGTACAAGGTACTTTAAATTTCATTTTGTTTTTATTAAAGTAAAAGTACACTTTGTTCGAAACAATGGAATCAGGCCAGTCGGCAATTTTATTCACGCTTGAAACGTAAAATAAACGTGTGCCTTAAATAGTTATGCGAAAATGATGAGACTGATCTATTATACATGTTGTATCCTGTTAACTCGATTTACCATTTCTTTCACCGTAAGCGAAACCCTGGATCCTTGCTAAGAAAAGTTAAATCTTAACTGGCCACAGAATTTCACAAACTTTTAAAATTGAATATTGAAGAGCTGCAACACTGCAAATTGAAGCATCGAAAAAAAAATGATTACACTAGCAATCCTTAGCCTTCCTCATACATTTATTAGTACGTTCCTTTTTCCACGAATCGAAAATGTGTACAAAGGAAAATGTAAAATTTTATCGGAATAATTATTTCATATCTTCACTTTTACCACAGATTCTCTCGTTAAAAATCACCAACGTTTAAATCGCCGCTCCACCCTTTCAACCTTTGTCTTTACGATGCCCGACTGTTTCAAGCCGGCCAAACGAACCGAAAGAAAGGAAGAAGGCAAAAAATGAGTTAGGAAAGGGAGAAATCATATTTGCGAGCTGTGCATCTAGTATATAACTCTCATTGCGGCAACCCTTTGTGCGATGAAAAATCTAAAAATCATCGTTCTCGCAACGTGCTCTCCGACGACCGAGTCCCTTTAAAAGCGCTTTCGAGGCTTTTCGAACGCGGCCGCGGAAAGAAGTTCGAAACCGATGATCGATTAGAGCCAGCCTTCGTTTAAGATAATAATCGAGTGAATAAGTTCGCGCCCTCGCACCGTCCGATTCGCTCGGTTTTTTCCATTTTTCCCACGGATCACGTGCCACCAATCACGTTTCACGCAGCGCTTTTCAGTTGCCTTTCAGTTTAGTCGTCCGCGCGGCTCGTTTCTTCTCTCGCCTATCTTTTTATCACCGTTTTTCATTCTGCCCCTTTTTCTGTTGCGCTTGATTCGTGATTCGCCCTCTGAAGATTCGATTGATTCGTGTCGCGTATTTGCGTTCCGTTCTACCATATTTCCGGTCTGCGCCCTGTTTCCCTCCTTTTCTTTTGCTCCTTTGCTGGGTGGAATTTTTTTTTACGCGCCCCGAGCGTGGTCGGATACGTAAATGAATAGTTTCTTCTCGCAGGATGCATCCTTGCAAATATTTCTCAAACAGTACTGCGATTTATTTTATAAACTGTCGTTTGCTACTGTGAACTGCCAGATGAACTGTTGTACAGTGCTGTATTTCTTTCGAATTATTGGAAATTGTTAGCTATAGAGGTTTATAGAGTTCGATGCTATAACTAAATGGAGGACTATAAACGGATTTTGCTCTAAACCACATTTTCCAATCGACGGTGATTAGTTTAACAGTTAAACAGTTTAATAATACTGTTTGAACTATAAACTATTAAAATCTCTGCCTCTATTCGCAAGAATACTAAAATATTGTTTCCTTATTACAATTAGTCTATAGACATTTTATTTGTACTTTCTGATGTCTTCTTTGAAACCACAGAGGAAGATTTCATTGATTTCTTCTTTCTTGGAATTTCATCTCGCATCTAATAACTTTGCATTATGATACAGCTTTGAGTGGCTTTTTTTAACAATTATATTCATCTCATTAATGTTGTGCACTTCTCGTCTCTTATCAACAAGGTAAAGCTGTTGCTCGTTAATTTTGTTTCTTTCACAGTGTTTTAATAAGCCATTTCTGTTTCCCTTTTTAATAGCAAAGTATAATTTACCCCGTATATATTTGTATTTATGCCGTGCCTTAAGAATAACATTTTTCTTATTCTTAACGCGATGTCCTTTGCTTACGGGTTGAAAATGAGCCGTTCACCCCATTCTACCCCGTTTCTGACTTCTAGTAATCGATTTGTAAAGCTCAACGTAGAAAAGCCATGCTTAATCACGCTGTACATTCGCGTTTATAATTTATATGACAGCTACTTTGGCCCTTTTCATTGTTTTTTTTTATAGTGTAAATTTCGTAAATTAGATATATACAGAAAGTTGCACTTCTTAATTTTTAACCAAATGCTCTGCAATTATTCTTATTTATAATCTTTATATTTGTGCGATTTCATTTATGTACCTTCACTTTCCCAGAGGAATATGATTTTTAACCGTTGACACGTATCAGGTACTTGGTACGAAAAAACAATTGAAAATATCGAATTGTCGATAGGAAGATTTAGTATTTTATTTATTCAAAATAATTGATTGATGTTATTATTATGTTCTCCAGGTATCGATCGTTCATAATTAAATTACCAAATTATTTGCAGATATTGAGTGTTTTTTTAATTACCGTTTCGAAACGCAAAGCTCTCACTACATTTGTTTATTAATATTCCTGATATGAAGGCGCAATATATTTTGTTATTCCAACAAGCCTCCCTAAAATTTAATTACCAGTAACATGAACAAATAAATTGAACATTTTCACTACGTTTTACAATCTATTCAGTTTCACTATCTTACATTTATACTATCTAAACGAGTGCATTCGTATAAACAATTTTCAGACTGAAAGCAAATTAATTTCGTTAGTATAGTTTAACACCGTCTTATTTCGTTCCTCACCGACAATAAATGTATCGCGACGCAATATCGTGTACATTTCCAGCCACTCTTAAATAACATATAACAGATGACTGATGATTGTACTTGTGTAAAGCACGACAGCAGTAATAAATTTTACTTTCTTTCCATGACAGGCGGCTGTTCGGCATTCGGGCATTCGTGTTTCGGTGGCCACGGCAAGAGGTTCGATCCGCATATACGAGACAACGTGCTCGAAGAGAATGAGGCGGTCACCAGCGAAAGGAATCAAGAAATGGAGGCTCTGCGTGCCAGCGATAAGTTCGCAGTTCCTGAACAGAAATTTGGTGGACAAGGAGAAATATTGCTGCCCGTGTTGCGACGCCAAGACTTCTCGAGAGTCGATCCTTACACGTTGTCCTTCATTGTTCGCCAATGGGTAAAATCGGGTGTAATTGTCCTGACAGGAAACGAAAACGAATGAACAGCAACTTAATATATTACACTGCCGTGGAATTTTAGTTACCATTTTTGGGCCAGATTTTTGGCAATAATTATTTTTCTGTCGAATCAATTACGTAGAAAAGTCGAAATTAAAGAAAGAATGGGAAGTTCATTCGAGTTTGTGTTTCACTTTTGGTAATAAAAGGATACCTCCGTTAATCGAGAGAACTAACGACTCAATTAATTATTGCAGTTGACGTCCCATCGTCGCCTTCGTCAGCCGGACGTGGAGCTGGATAACAAATAAGCGGATAGGCATTTCTATTATACTTTGAATTTGAAGTTAAGCAACAAGAGGATATAAGATTGGCAAACGAAACACCTCGGCTATTATTCTGTTATAATTGAAAGAAATTGCAATTATCTTCCTTCGAATTAAATAGGCCGAATGAATCATATTTAAACGACTGTAAACCGAAAGTATTATATATCCGATTAAGAGTAGCATACTTTTAGTTGACGATTAATTGATCAAACGTAAAGAGGTTGTCGTGTTTTAATATTTCTGCATGGATCCACTTACGGACATTCATTTCGACGAACAAGTACAATTATTAATATTCCATATGAATTGTATGTAAACGTAATGTAGAGCGAATAAAACGTTATTCCTTAAAATATTTGTTCATTTCATTCATCGTTACTTATTTGGTTAATATAATATAAAATTAGTAGTGCCAAATTATTACGAAGTAAAATACTATTCTGTATAAAGACTTATATGTTTAAAGTTACAATTTTATTGATATTTAAACGCAAGAGCGATATTCGATTCGCGAACATCGACTAATCGAAGAGGCCGTTGCGATACGATTGCGCGGCAAAATCAGCGAGAAATTACAAATGAAAGTTGTACTACTAAAAGTTTACAATTGTAGTGTATTATTTATTGTATTCAATGCATTCGATGTATTCAACTATTTTTGCTATTCGCATGGAATTCTATATTTTCTTTCGTCTTTGCAACCTTTTTCGATACTTCTTTTTTTAATATATCAATTGAAACTGATCAGTTGAACAATTTTATATTATAAGGTGTAACTGTTCAAAACATTACAATGAATTATGTGTAGTCATTTTATTTCTTCGGACAATCTAATTTCTTGAGCGTCAGCGTAATAAAGTTTCGGTGGTGTTAGATAATGTAACATTTAATATTGCAATAAATTATTAGCCATTGAAAGTTCATTGCTTTTATTAATACTGATATTGAAATTAAAGCATTCGAATGAAAAATTATATTCTTTCGAGCATTCTTTGATTAATTCACTTCTCGAAAGTTTTAAAGGCAACAACAATTATCATTAATAATATTGCACATGAATATCGAACTCGTATACATATTTTGTGAAAAGCTTAACGATAAATGAGCATGACTAAAGCATGTGTGCGCTAACAATTAAATTCTAGAAGTTCTAGATGACTGATTGATACAAGTTTGTAATAAATGTACACTGTCCCCATTTAACTTGCTGCTCGATTTTAACTTTATTATTCAATTATATTTCTCATCTAATGACAATTCTATAGCGCGACAATTTGTTACGAACAGAAATAAAATGGTTACGAAATGAATCAATCTATTATCCATAATATTTCATTGTTTATCACTTTTTATTATATACTTTCCTAATTGTTATAAACATTATATATTAGAAAAGTAAACGTTGTTAGTCCTAGACGGGATAGCTACGAAACAATCATTTAACGTTCCCCTTACAGTATGGAGTAAAATATTTCTTTCATTATCTATGAATAAAACATTCAATGATAGATCATTGTAAACATTCTGGTGTCTAAATCTTCACACATGTATTATTTACAAAATAAAATCACAGCTCATGCATTGAGACATTAATAAGACATCGTTCGATTATTTGAGAAACATAATCGTTAATAAAATTACTTGAAACAATAGTCTTATTAATTCAATTGTAACCGGTTTACGATAACTTCTAATTTACATTAGTCTCACAGCGATACTCGGCCCTCTTATTCGATGTTACCATTCATGTCACTCTAAAAAGGAAAAAGTAGCACGATTAATCGCAAGCAGAATGCAACGTTCGATAATTAATGGTACATTTAATTCACCAGAAGTTTAAACAATTCAACGTTCTGCGGTTTACTGCCGTGCATGTTGTTCTCGTTACTTGATATAAATAATATTTCTGGAATATCCTTCCTCTCGTCGCTGATACTTCCGGTGACAACTTGTACATCCTTCACGTGTTTGCTTTCATCGTCATCCATGTCCTCGTTATTATTTTGATCTCTGCAAATGTTATATACATTAGATAAATAGAAAGCAGCTCAATTAAAAAACATTGACAAATTATTTTTCTTCCTCCATATGTTTCTACTATATTTCAATCCGAGAAGTGTTTATGAACATTTTTGTAACATTAATAGCATGCAGTATATTTGTAAATGCAATTACACGTCTTCTTTATTTATTCCATAGAATATATTACCGAAGGGGTTCGTCATTAATGAGATGTGCGTTCAATTCACCATCGCCCCATTGGTCAGGAAAATTCGTTTTCACGTTGAAAAGTCTGCCCCATCTTCCTCTGTATTTGTTCGATTCCAATGGTCGACTAATCAGACGGGATAATATCAATTGCTCCTTTGGAACGGATGGTATGCCCTGTTGTATGTCGTTCATTGCCTTCGATTGAACTAAATATGCATTATTATGCCCACCATTGCGTTTCCCATGAGCTGCAATTATGAAATTGTATTTCCAAATTCGTTTGGTTTTCTTTTAAACTGCAGTTATTTCATTCTAACTTGTACAACAGAACTAGAATAAGAGATAAAATATATTTTCCCCGGTTTCTACCTACCTCCCCAACACGAATGTCCATAGCTTAAACAGGAACCTGCAATCGAATATATTTAGTTACTAATAAGGGCGGATACAAATTGCCTGTAATAATTTCATTACTGTAATTGCATGAGAAATTATAACTGATTTGTAAATTCTTTATATTTATGAAATACATAATTATTAATCACAGAGAAGGTGTTACTTTTGCGAATGAAATTCGCTTGGTTGCTTTCTATCATAATCAATATTTCCGTGGAATTGCATTTGAAATTCAAGATTGGCTTTGCATTCAGAGCGTAAAGTACAGATATAGATCATTTTATACGCATAAAAATTGTTACACAAGACCACGAAATAAATTTAACGAACATGATAGAAATGAACTAAGCCTATGCAACGTAAGTTTGCATACTAAATAGATAGACAGCTAAAATAATACGTAAAGGTATCCAAATGCACATCTCTTCACGGGAAGGACGCACCCGGAAGTTTTATCTTCTGAAATTTCGCCTCGAACAAAGATATAAGGTGGGCGATTGAATCTCATTAGGATTTTATACATTAACGTCGAATTAATGCGACTGTGGCTACCTGAATCGTGAACTGGGTTAATTAAAAATTCAACGGCGCGTCTAAGTGGCTTCTCTATGAAAATACAAAAAACCACGAGCATCATACGATGCTATTGAGAATGTGATACACGTAGCAGTACGTATAGTTTTTGTTAACAATTAAGTATTCCAAGAATATTCAATTACACGAAACGAGACACGCAGTTTGGAGAAGTTATACCTTTCTTGATTACAAATAGGGAAAATGCGTCTGTAATTTTACTGTTTATATAAATTCCTTTTAAACATTAGAATTTTCTATTCCAGCGAAAAGAAATAACAGTAATTATTGTAACAAATACATTGTTTCGGTACGAATTGCTATTAATAATACAATTAGTAAAGAAATATTGGACTACTTATAGGTACACTGAAAAGTAATAATTACTTTTTAGAAGATCGCATGGGATCGCGTACAAATTATTTTGTTTAAATATGCAGTTCCCCGAAGAAATTATTTAGACAGAAAAGTAAGAAACTAATCTACTTGGATGATAAAAAGAAACCAGCTGGTCAAAAGAATTAAAATTCTAGAAAAAAAATTGTGCCAATGCAATGGAGATCACACATTGGATACCTCTCATTTCCTCCGAATGTAAAATTGGAAAACTTTTCAACTCCCTTTGAAATTTTTGTATTAGAAAACCATAATTCCATTCGTATCGACTTTTATCACGAGTTTTCAGTATTACCGGGGAATGTTTTCTTATAAACTCATGCATAGCGACGAAATCCGAAACTGCGAAATCGGCTGTGCACAATTGGTAGGGCTTAAGGGATACTCTGACGCATAAACAGGCACAAGTTTTGAATAGAAACAGCGTTGTATTCCAATATGAATGTAGGTACCGTTCGAGCGATGCAAACAGTGTGTGAAACAGAAAATTCGCATCCGTTGTTTGACTGTACGATCAGATTATCTTTCATACAGATTCTTGCATTATTCCACGGTAGAAGGCAAACTTAGAAAGCAGAGAAATCGTGTAAAAATGTTTCCAGACAATTTTATTCAACGATTTCTAAGCATAGAGTTACTTACAATATGGAAAAAAAGACGTCAGGTAAGACGCACACTGCAATTGATCGCATAAAAATATGCAAACGAAAAATACAGGATACAATTTTACACTTCGAAGAAACAAACATACATAGAATTCATAAAATGAAATAAGTTCTACAATTTGTGTTTATAAGAAGTTCCTTCTTAGCCAGGCTTTTAGAACGTGTCGCATGGATTGAAATGTGATTGTCACGTTTTATTATATTTCAATAATAAAAATAATAATCATGGATTATGAATGATTCTATATTCCACTCCATTTAATTTACAAAAAAATCTTTGCCTCACGATTTCATTCATTTTCGAAGAATAACTAAATCAATATCCATTGAACTATATAGCGGAATAATCGAGTGAAATATTCTTTCGGGACTAATGCAACATAAATAGAGATAAAATTGGATATTACACGCAATACGTTCAACTGACAATTCCTATACACGTGTACAAGAAAGACACCTGAGGCAACATCCATTTCCATATCCAGTTGCATCGGCCAGCTGACAAAGGCAACAATTGCTTTTCTGATTTCACTGTTCACGACGGACCATCGTCGTCTTTCTCTTTTATTTTTCGTGTTTCCCTCCTTCCCACTGTCCTTGCACCAGGGATGTGCATCGTGAACGTGAAAGGAGTATTTCTATTCTCACCAGGACGTCTGCTAAACTTGTTCAGCAGTATTAGAATATACAGGGTGATTCATAGGAAAGGTAAATTCTGTATAACAAGAGTTTTACAAAAGAGAGAAATTTCGCTAAGAAATTTGTTGAGTTACGATGTAATTTTAAGACATTGAATTGTTGAGTATTTGAATGTAAAAACTCTCGTGCTGGAATAATTTTAGAGAATTTGCACTATTTAACTAATTCTATAAAAAAACTGTTTAACTAAATTCAGGCTTTAAAGGTAATAAAAAGTTCGTATTAATTAAAAAATCTCTGCTCATCTTTCTATCATCTAATTACACAAATACATAGACGCGTAGATTAGCAAACTCACAGGGCAACGAAACGTTGATTATCAGGTATTAGCTGCAACAGGTTACCACCACGAAACTGCTAGAATGCGTATAAGTTGCTAATCTTATATCCTATAAACAAGGATTCTCCATGTACAATTAAAATTTACCGTCGCCCGATGAAAATTGGTATTGCTAGATCACGGATGATCCTATTAACGAAGTTCCACGAACTTTGTTATTATTGTTCACGTTAGACCATTCTAAGCTGACCGTTTTATTATGGCCGTGTTTTGTATTTAATAACACTGTCTATCAGGAATAATAATTTAGAAATTCGTGACCAAACACCAACGTCTGAATAATTATTTTTATTATCTACGTTTCCTCTCTTTTTAGATTAGACGGTGTGCAATAAAAGTAATATGCATTTGTAATCGCAGTGCAATTGTAACCTTTTAGATTGATTGATATTTTGAAATTATTTAATCATTTACAACTACGTCATGCCTTTCGTGGTTCTTGCCTCTTTCTTTTCATTGATCAAGATTTCACGTCTCTATTTCGCATTACTCGCGCGATCTATAACCAGCTTAATAAGTTTACAGCGGAGAAAAAACGAGGCTGGCATGCTTTTAGTTCCAGTAATTACTTTCCAGCCTGGGAGTAGGATTAATTGCGTGACGTTTTTCTTGTTTGTTTGCATTCCGATATTATAATGTCAGCAGCCGTCAGGAGAGTTTGTTTTTAACGTCCCACACCGCGGTCCGTAAATAAGATTAACGCCGGGTCCTAATCATTTTTTTTCACTGGAATCCTGGTAATTTTTACGCGTACAACGATCGCAATTCATTGAAAACACGTAATAAATTAAGAAGCAGTTAATTCGTTCGAGAGATGCATATTTATTATACTCGAAATAATTTTGTCATTGTTAAAAGAATTAAAGAAAGGGTTTATTATATTTTTGAATACGTTTTTAAATTGACTGAAAGATCAAAGACTGAGAACAGTCTTGCTGTGTATCCATGACAATGCTCGGCAAAAGAGATATATTTGCAATTTGGAAAATAATCGAGATGTAAAATGCTAAAATTTGTTCTCGTTATTAGTGAAAAAGACTTAAATAAAAAAATATTCACAATGCACGAGGTAGACTTGAAATCTCGATTTTGTTTCCTTTGGTTATGAAAATATTTCATAATTTGAATTTCACGCCCTGTTAAAAATTGGAGATACTCTATTTTATAGTAAACTGAATGATTACGCGGTCTAAATAGTTTTTACAAAATTTTCAGGACCTCATTATAATATTATATAAGTTCGAAAATCTTTTTGCAACTGTTGAAACGGAAATGTTCTTAAAATATTAGCCACAGAAAATTAATTGTGTCTAATAACGTAGGTCCGTATAACCTTTCCCATTTCACTAATGGAAACCGTGTAATAGCTCGAACCGTGGCGGATAAACCAAATTTTGCAATTTTTCCTTTATAAACACGACGGAAGGAGTATATCTCTCGGTGATAGAGTAGCTAAATGACAAAGTGGTACTTTTTTAATGCTGTTGAGTGATCAATTGATTTTGGACATAGAATAGTCCTGTACCTGCGAGTGATTGATTGCATCCATCAATGCTGCTAAAGTTAACCATTCAAGTCTAAGAAGCTTTTGACGTGTGTACTGCCTTCCGCGTGGGAGTGTAACCAATTATACGTATACAGAGATAAATATAAGGATAGAAGAATATGTCTCGATTATATTTTTATTGGCAATACTATTCGAACTCATTGCTAGACTTTTCAATGTTGCTGTACTGTGCATATAGAATGCACGACAAAGGTCAGACATCATATACTTAATGTGCAACATGGCACGACTTTTAACGTAATCAGATGTAGCATTAAAAATGTAAGTGACAGTTTATAAACTTAATTTCTCATGATATCGCTAGACAGTATAACCGCATAGCACGTTTCCTTCTAACTCTATGACGTGACATTTTGCACGGCGTTATTAAAATTATTGACACGAATCGTTTTCTAAGTTGCATGAGATCGAAAACTCATCCGCTATCGTATTTTTAAATACAATACTGAACTTATGTGTTGGATACGCAAATGCTAATTGTCATTCGGTCAAATTGAATAGTGCGCATAGAGCGCGCATAAACTGTACAAGTCAAGAAAGTGGTGGTATTACATCGAAATGATGATATCTAATTCAACTTTACGAGGAAGGGGAAATGAACAAAACGAATTGCTCAACTAAAAGTTTGCTTCGGTTTAATGACTTAAACTAACTTATTTTATGAAATTATAAGGAATATATACTTTTTAACGAACAGCTTCCGTTATATTTTCTGAAACATGTCAGATACCATGTTGTTACTTGTTTTACTGTTACGTATGTAGATGTATTATCTTTTAATTGGACTAGATATCCCTTTATTTTTATGCCGGGAAATGAATAATATAACGAGTGTCTCGGCAGTCGTGACACAACCGGGATGAAAACGATTCCATATGTAGATACAAGTCAAAACTGTGGAATACAATTTTCGAATACGACTTAGTTCAGTCTATTCTATTGCTAGTGGGTTGATCGAAAATAATAAATGAATGTTCTTTTAATAATGAACGTATTATAATCACCTTAGAGCTCTAAATAAAATATGTTGAACTAAGGAAAAAATTTGTTCATTTTCCATTTTCATTTTTCCATGTTTAACCCTGTATCATATAAGAGCAATATTGGTGACTGTATCAAATTGTTACATACCTGCAGCACAACCGGCAAAGCAAAAGATGATCATCAAGGTCCAAGTACGTATAACAACCGCCACAGAGTTTTCCGCACCGAGCGCCATGTGTCCCGCAGATATCTGTATTAAAAATAAACGAAAATGTGATTAAACAGTCATTTCTTCGCTTCAGGCGTCCTTATTAATGCACAACGAGCATTTTAATTGTTCGCATGCGAATAAAAGAGAAGGCTTGAAAACGAATAAAACATTGAATTATTCCAAAAAGATTAAATAACTATTGCGCCTATCATATATTCGTAAATGTGAAAATTGGAAAATGAAGAACAAATAGACAGCGTTTTGAGCCTCAAAAAATATTTTTCTAATTTATGCACCTGTTACACAGAGAGATTTTATTAAACGACGTATACACATAACGTAGGTAAACGAATTCATTTAGAAGAGCCCAATTTTTTAGGAACTTTCAATTTGTTTCAAACTTGAAGAATTACATAATTCAAAGCAGGCTGAATGATCAAGAAAAAGTGACGTAGCATTCTCCTTCACGTTAGATGTGTTTTCTGTGATCAAATTTTTCTTGCTTAGCTAATGATCTCGGTGAACAAGTTAATCTTCCAGCCCACGATCTAAGTAAGCAAAAAGCGCGTATCGCGTAACAATACTTTTTGCTTGGTTGAAACTTATTTAAGAGCATAAAGAGCATTGGAATATACGCCACTAAGCTCTCGCACTTTTTATTATTTAATAAAGACACACTATATTGCTAAAAGAAGTTAACATCGAAGGCTCCCTGCTTAATCGTAAGCGAAAATCGGAAGTGAAAAAATCTCTCTCCTCCCCCTTCTTCCAGTCTCTCTATTTACATTCGAAAAAATCCATTCACATACCAAATATCATTCCTCCAATTACCCCCAATTAACACCCGTGTACATTCTAAATTCTATCAAATATCCAACATCACCTCTCTCCACCTGCCACTTCCTCATAAATCCCTCCTTCCTTCATCAACCGTAAAATAAGCAACAACCAAAAATCCTCCATTACTAAACAAAAACCACGAACAATTTTACAATGTTCAACCATCGAGCACTCCTACTGAAAATCCAAATATACAGTCCGATTAACCAAAACCTGAGCCTGTCGACTGATCTATTATATTTTCGTTCGCCAGTTTTGTTCATCACCTTCGATACGAAAACGGAATGAAACGGTTCGCCCAGGGTGTACCGGCCGATCTCGCACAACAGGTTCACCAAAATCGAGCTGGAACACTACGCGTGGATGATCCCGATCGAAGGGCTCGGCGAGTTAACTCGAAGTCAGCAGGTCGTGCGATGGTGGCTTTTATAGACGTGTCTCGCCACACGCTCGAGCATGGTGGTGCCACGGTGGTGGGGTTGACTCACGCGCGCCTTACAGGTGCGCACCTGCGTTGGCGGACAGGGATGATGTGCTCGTTCCTCTGGGATCATCCTATGCCACTGTGTGCCCAGGTCCTTGAGAATTACGGATTTCTGTTTCCCAATTTGCGCGACACCCCCGTTATTTTCCGGGTGAAATAAAATATTTCGATACTACACGTATTTATGACGATTCCATCCAGACCCCGTGGACGCGATGGTCTCGACTGGTTTTTCGTTTGTTTGTTAAAGGGGGACGGTTCGAGGGGTTGATTGGTATTTCTGTTCGCCGGAATGGGGTGGTTTTAGCGAACGTCAGATGGGGGAGGGATTTTTGGTTGGCTTTGTGGGTGGATGATCAGTTGATTGATTTAGGCAGGAATTGACGTGCTTGTTAATTTGAATGTGGAATATGTTTGAGCAGCATGATAATATTAGCAATGGTAGAATTGACAGCGGTAATGGGGATAAGGGCGGGGTGGGAAAACTGTTAATTGTTTTGGGTCAATCGGATGGCTTTCTTGCGATGTTTTATATTTGGTTTTGCCATTGTGTTATATATTATTGTGCCATCGAAATGTCGTTGTTTGGTTTGAAAGCATCATTCGACTGAAATAAGAATTTAATGAAATTCAATGATAACAATAAATGATATATTTTATATCGTTCAGAATATGCACTTTTATGTAATACTCATGGGCATCAAAAATTACATTAACATTGCCAGTAAAATTGAATTAGTCAATAGGAATACGTTTATTGTCTGTTGATTACTTTCTCACTGGATGGAAATTTGATGGATGATGTACTGTTGCCGAAGTGGATCGCGGATGTGGTAAATTCGCGTGCGGGAAGTATCTACAAAGATTGGTAACGCTACATACTTTTAAAGTACATCTATTACCAGGTATATCGAGGTTGTTGGCATGTTTCTTCGAAGAGTGGAAATTTCTAATCGTTGAAGAATATTCACATATTTCCCCCAAATCGTGTACCAACAAATTGTTTACACAGAAGTAGGAAGATCAGAATGCCTGTAAAATGTAATTTGTCTATTTCAAGTACGTCTTTAACTCCTCTAATCGTTATAATATAAAAAAGGCTAGAAAGATTCCAGTAGTTCTTGTGTTCGAGATTGTTTTTTGTTGACAAAATTTTCTATGGATAATAGTATTAATATAGAGAGTAATATGCAGATATGCAATAAATATTATTTAATAAGGGAAGTGTTAATTTTTCGCTGTGTTATTTGTATTGTCAAAATTTGTATTCATTACAGATTCGTAATACTAGTAATAAATAATTCGTTAAAACATTTTCCTTGCGTCAATTCCACAGCGAAGTCCATTCAGACGCGTCCCTGAAATTGAAACGTAGTACGAAATCGTTGAAACTGAAACACGTGAACAGGATGAAATTTAATTACGCGGATAGAGTAGGCCTATCGTCGCTCTTAAACTGCGTGTAATAAAGGAAAATCTCTATGACGCATGTCAGGCCTGATGAAACTATGAAACACGGACCCCCTGACACCGAATTAAATCGTTGCACACATTTGCCGAGGTTCAAACTTACCTCGCCGTTTTGTATACCAGAAACGAGAGTGAAATTTCACACGAGTTCATGTGTTTCGGATATGTGAATGAAATTGAGGAAAGAAAGGGGCCATTGGAATTATTAACAATTAATAAAAGGAACAACTACATATAGACAATGAAACTTAAGAATAAAGTGAAAGAACAGAAAATGCAAAATATGTTGCACACAGTGTTCTATGTTTAGAAAATTATACAGTACCTTACATTCATGTAACTTTTGTGATATAACAATTTTTCGAGGAAAATATAATTTACTAGCTACTTAGGTGCGCGAGTTCGCTGATTCACCATGGATTCACCGTGTATTTTATTTGCGAAATATTTGGACAGATCTGTAAATGAAAACCAGACGAATTTGCAAATTAATTGGCCGACAACAATAGAAGACGAATAGGGTTCAGTGGTTTTTCCAAAAACACGTATATAAAAACATTCCATACGCGAACTGGACTAATTGTAATTATCGATCAACGCCTTCAGTACTACATGCCCGGTGCTTTATTTTGTTTCGTCCCCCGCACTTGCACCCTCACAATTGTAAACCCTGTCTTGTAATTTAACAATTATATTTTCCTTTCATTATAAATGGGATAATTTAAACATGAGGTTCCAACAGTATTTGTTGCCTGAAGTAGAGGAAGGCAAAGGCGTGTGCACCGAAAATGATCTATATCGAATTACATAATAATACACATAATTTATACACATTTAAAAAAGTAAAAAATGCGTTGCCATGAAATTTGTTCGAATAGAAATATTTTTATCTTAATTCAAGTGTATCATTACACACATTTCTTATTGTCTCCTTTCCATTTAATCGTCGAATGTTAAGGAGTATTAATTTTAGACGGCCGAGAAATATTTGCAACTGTTGATAGAAACAAAATAACGGCGACTGTGAATTTTCGTCGGTCGATATCGCGTTTTATTTAAAGAACGTGTGAGTGGTAATGGTTTTGTTTGACTCCGGCCATGTGGTTCTAAGTAGTAACGACGATTCACAGTCAGACCGCATGACATAAAGTCGCGCAGTTGCACACCTGGATCCAGTTATTTTAAGCCAATATCATTATACATGGACCATAAATCTCACGTGTTAATATTTCACACGGTTTTAGTCGTGTGCGTCATCTTCGTATTCACGGTAATTTTGTGGTGTAAAATAATGATCCCGTGGACCGCCCGTGTGAGCGAGATGAATTAGAATTTGTTGTAAAAATTCCGACAGTTTTTTATTGGTGTAATTATAGGGAAGTGCAGTAGAATCAGTAATGCATTTTAATGTAATGTAATGCAACGAAATTATAAAACAGCTTTCCCCACGGTGTAATACCCATTGTTAAGTAAACTCCAAGTGGCATTAAAAAAAATTTTATACATATGAAAATTCGAGGTAAGCAGAATTCTGAGAGAGTCTCGTCACGGAGGAAATGCTGTCAACAACTTTTATCGCAGAGCACGAGCTCATGACAGTCGTAAAACCTAAGTCATCAGAAAGAGGAAGACAGGCAGCCTGGCGTTCGCTCTCAATTACTTCGCGTGCGAACGCAATAAGGACTGGTCCACTTTGTACTCCAAATTAATCTTTTCGGGAAATCACTTTGGCCAGTGGTGAACATTAATCGTTACCGTCGCACTGTAATTGTTATCTAAAGTTGCAGGGCAATAATTTGAAAAACTACCTCGAATAACCATTAATTCAGGATTGACAATTTAGAAGAACTTAAGATTTTATGTATACAATTGTTCTTTGTAAAAAGCTGGACAATTTTTTCATTACTAATAGTCGTGCTTTTTCGAAAAGACCCAAAGGTGAATTCTTTGGCTACCTATACATAAAATATTGATAAATTGTTGAATATTGTTTGTGAATAATTTGCATCGTTGCGAAGTCGTACAGATAGGTTTGATGTGTTTCAGATTTGTCTTTCAACTGTGCATGCTTTACTTTATCAACATCGTTGTAGGAAAATACTGGGCGAACAATGGTATAAAAATAGAAATACGTGAAATAAATACGGCCGAGGAAGTAAATGGGAGCGAGTAGATAAAATTACAGAGTGGTCGAAAGTGAAATTAGGGTTTGTAAAATCAATAATAAATGTCAGAGGAAACGCACATTTAAAACTTGTGAAAATTAGGATTCTCTATTGCATTTGTGATAACCCTAGTAACTGGTTATGTCTCCGCTGTATAAAAAAAAACACGAAATGGAAAATTCTGCATGGTTTTACGAGACACTGTTTTATCACCCCGTGTCATAATTTTTTTACAAGTGCCATCGTTGAACAAAAGGGACCGAGGAATCGATTTATGTGACGAACAGTTCCGCTTTGAAAAATAGTGCCACTAATTTTTCCTGTTTTATGATTTTTATTTCTCCATTTAATTATAATGGGGCTGAAACGCAACGCACCAACTAGACTTACTCTGCATATACAAGCAATATATTAAAATTTATTATTTTAACTCTCCTGTGTGTCTCAAAATAATATAACTTCTAAATAATATAAAACCGAATGGAAATTAATAATTAGGCATTGAAGAAAATGTTCGATATTAAATGTTTCAATAGCAAGAAGATTTTCGTACTTTAAGATACATTTACAGTACTTGAGCTGCCTTACAGTGTACATACAATCGAATCGAGTTATCTTTTCGTGACGTATGCATGTATGAATGTCTCCGAAAAATTCCTCGCTATTCGACCGATGTGAACTGCTTCCTCAGAAACGAGAGCAATATGTAAGTCATTTTAAATGCAGGAAGTACTGTAATTGGCCGCGAGATACCTTGCCCTCTGGCACATTTCACTTCTATTCCTGAGCGAATAGTGATAACGAGTGCGATTCGTTTAGCCCGGAGATTGCGAGCCGATAATTAAAGATTCGACTTTAACGCACAGAATGAATAGACATATAGTAAGTGTTACATGGAACCATTGTACCCACGAATGGATGGTCATACATTTCGTTGGCACTGTTGGTTCAATTATTTTCTACATCGCACACTCCTTTTTCCATATATATTACCCGTATAATATAAAAAAAAAACATACGATAGAAAACAAGGGGATCGATGAACGAAGGTGTGCGAAATTTCGTCGAAAAGTGAACGGTACGAACTGTGGGCGCATTACAAGCCATTGCACAGCAACACTCGATATGCATTTGCAATAAAAAAGGGAGACAAACGAGGCGCGTGAAATGTCGTAACGCGTCAGACCCCCTCGTGGGCGGTGTTTCGCGTCGTTGCCCTTTTATTTTTACAGATTCACCGGATTAAATGGGCTTCTTCGTTCGCGTGAATTCGACTTCATGAGGTGGTACGCTCGCTGCAGGGCGGAGGGGCGACGTTTTGCATAAACGCACAGCTCGAAATCACTCGAAAATCACCGGCCGCGTCGCGTGTATGAATATTCAAGTATGTAATCGTAACACGTGCCCCGTTTAACTCGATGAAATTTCCGGCGCTACCATGGGGGACGTTTTCGTTCATCTTTCTTTCTTCCTCTTACGTTCTGAATGTCTAATGCGATCCCGTTTGTAACGGAATCACAGGCAAGCTGGGTATATAATTGAATTGTGTTCGTGAGAATTTTATTGGCTCGATGTGTTCAAACGGTAGAATCTAATGCAAGATCGATTTTTGTTTTATTGGAAATTCGCGGGGGCGACGAACAGTTGGAAGTTCATTAATTTGCGTACGTTTCAACAAATGCAAATACGATAGGTTACTTTTTACTACAAGTGTAATGTGTTAGAGAGAAAATTATGAAATTATTGCTTAGTTAACACTGTAAACGTACAAGGCCAGTAAAGCCAGTAGAACGGCGAATTGCTCTGTGAACAATGATCGATCATCTGATGATCAATCAAACTGGACTTCATCCTAAACTCTGCATAATACTGAGTTCTCTGTGTTTGATAATAAGTAATTATAGTTATATTTAAAGATTATAAAGAAAATACGTTTTTCTATACCTATTTATGTTTTTTCAGAAATTGTCATATTCCCAAATTTTATACAAGAAACGCAAGAAAATGGAAAAACTGATTAAGCATACCTTAGCTTGTAACATTGAGGTAATTTAGAATAGAAGAAAAACATATTTAAGAAAATCAATTTTAATATTCGTTAAAGCGTTTTATTAAAGTGTGAAACATGAATTTTATTTAAACGCAGCCGCGTCTCTGATTGTAGAATAACTTTTCTTCGAAAGTAAGTTGCATGATTGTGTGTCAACATAAGAAACTAGTATTATTTATGTAAAAAAATTTTGTCTACGATGTTCAATATTTTGCATTCGAAGAAAGTTTGCTTTCTTGTCAAAGCCATGCTTTCACAATTTGCGTATTTGCATTAACCTGCAACGAATGGAAATAATTTGGATGCAAAAGAAGTAAGGGGATACAGGTATTCTGAATACTAAAACATTTCATGCACAACATTGTTATTATAATCGAATGTATATTATTTTGATTTACAACTTTAAGTGAAAATCTTGTTGAACATTAAAATAATTGTTTACTCGAATAAACAGCCTGGAATGATTACATTGATGCACTGTTTTGCATCTATCACACATCGCCAGAATATGATAAAGGACAACAAAGTAGAGTGCAGAGTGAGTCGTGCGTATTCAGATGTTAGGGGCACGTTGAATATGAAATCATCCGAGGTGAGTGAAAAATGTTGTCCAAAGAATTTTCTATGATTCCTTTCGTGTACACATTTCGAATACCAACTTGCTTATGAAAATACGTGACCTGTTAATAATCACACTCTACCGTACATCAGGCTCCTACATTTTTACATAATAAAGATTCTGAACTCAATAATACATAGGTATTTCTATTTTTGTTTTTTCAAATTTTTTGAGTCACATAGATATTTAATTCATTTTCTTTGTAACAACTTTGCATACATATCTGGCGTTGGTGTTTCTTGTCGTTGAAGTTCTGTCGAAACATTAATGAAAAGCTATTTAAATTTGTGTAAGTAATTCATTGAAGTGATGCGACGACTAATTTTCTTCGTCTCGATGAAATGAAACGCGAATCTCGGATTAATTGAACTATTATATGTACCAGATTGCGCGTTATCGCGGAACGATTGAACAAAGTTAAACATTGGAAAGTAAACGAAGAAGGAAAGGAGCTCGCGAGAAGTATGCATAGAGTTTAATTATTACGGAAGTTACGCTGAAAGTTGTGTAACTATAACGCATTCACCACGTAAACGACGTATTTATGCTTGTTTCATTCCTTTTTTTCCCTACTGTATCAATGTACAGAGTACAATATTTCTTCATGGCAAAAAAGTTCCATTAAAAAATTATATATTTTGACGTTACTCGGTGGAAAATATCAGTATATTTGCCGTACTACAGATAAGAGCAGCGCGGTGATTCCACAATATTAGTCGACAGTGTATGTGCGAATATTATTTTTCTCTACCATAAAGGAGCAGACTTTTCCGGACGCTTGAAGACACCCTTCAAGTGCAGTTTATGCATGAAATGTGATCGTATCATTGTTTCTGAGTAATAGTTCACGTATACTATATAAAAATGTTCACATCGTCCCAAATAGTATTCTACGGAATTCATTATTCTATTGTAGAAATACTACAACTACAAAATTCTTCGTAAAATTATTAAATTAGTAAAAAAGCACATGTTTGACTATACAATAGTATCGTAATATGTGACCATTAAAGTACAACAGGTGTCTAAAGGGTTAAGTGATAACATTAAACTGTACGCTGTGTATACTGATTAAATCTTTGCTCTAGTTTACATTGCACCCATTTAAATAAAATCGTCGGGTCTATTCGAAACTTTGATAACTCTGATCGTAAAGCACACGCATTTTCCCATGCAAGTGATTAAAGCTGGTTGATAAAAGCAGCTTGGACTAGGGAATGTGTCACACATGCACCACAATGTGTGGCAAAATTAAATGAAAATGGAGACGAATACTCCTGGCGCGCTGAGTGCTGCACTGTTGCACCACGAAACATCCTACATCGAGAAAAAAGGCCTCTGGTTGTTTAACCAACAAGCAATGCGAAGAACGAACGACAAATTTTAGCTAGAAGGTTCTTAGTGTTCAATTATATGCACCATGATTAAAGTGTGTTTACGTGTTTTTCAAATGGCGGCAATAAGTAGAAAATTTTTGAGAGAATACATTTAAACGGTCTATCAGACGGTTGCCAAAGAATATTTGTTTAGCTTCAAGAATTATACATACGGGTGTATGCAGAATTTCATTAACAGTATTAAGGGGCACTATTAAAATGTCTATATTAAAATTGTTTGATTATAATTTGTGGAACAAATTTTCATGACAAAAGTAGTTTTGTAGTTTGGAAATTTGATCAATGAATGTTCTAATGACTGGTGAGCAACTTTCGGCTCGCAGCGTGCCAACAGTTGAAATCTACTACTTTACGCGGGCCGCAATATTAACCCCTTCGCATCGGAGGACGAGATATCTCGTCGCGTGATTTCGTTCGTGATATGCTTTGGACGAAATATCATACATGGGACGCTGTGTACGAAATATCACGCATGCCTTTGTATTAGTACGCGATATATCTCGTCCTTCGATGCGAAGAGTTTAATTGCAGTTCCGTAATATCACAGACGAGATATAAGGACAGACTAACCACGCAAAATGTATTTTTTCTTTCCCCGAATTCATGGGACCCTGACGACACCATGACAAGCTCGTCTTTGGAGTTCCGGGGGCCCCATTGCCATTTTTGATGAAAACATGATTGAAGTGACGACTATTTGCCAATAATTTATTAATTGCAGTACATGGTAAATGCATCATGATCTTGCGTCTGACCAAGCAGCATTCGTTGACCTATTTCACTGGCGCGCGCTGCAGTAGTTCAACTCAACGCTGATGTCGCCACCGTATTACATAGATATGGTACTCGTAACTGACGATGTGTGATCTTGTCACTGTGTTTCATTCTCTAATGATAAAGATATTACTCAGTTGATACTTTTGTTATCGAGACCTTCCATTTCTTGTGTTATATAAATATTGGATTAATATAACATTTCTATATTGTTCAATTCTTTATCCAGACTTGTAATTGCATTTATTATAGTGATACATTCAGTAATATACTGTCCTGCGGTTTGTCATACACTTGTTGAAGTAAGTTTGAAAATAAAATATTTATATTTCTTCTCATTAAAAGTTAAAAGTTGCACAGACAATGGTCAAATATAACTATTCTCACAGAATCACGAGAGTTCGTCATTTCCGATTGAGAATTCTGCAGAAATCTATCCTTGAATTCAATGAACGAAGAATTTGAATATGATTGATAGTGCAATACTTATAAAATGTTCATAATGCCCTTAAAAATATATAATTTAATAATTTATACGTAAATAATTGGCTTACACTATATGTAATTCCAATTCCTACCGTTCCAATAGACTTGATAATGTCACATGTGACGCGAAAATGGTAACAGGGCATGCGTGGCCATCCCTTACCTCTCTTCTGTGGTTAAGATCGTTTTCTACAACCTGTTGGTAACGTTGTGAGTGACACGGAAACGCTGATAGGGTTCCAAAGCTCCACAAACCAGAGGGTAGAAATATACATTGTATGATAGGTCTATTCTGTAACTCGACTGTGGCAGCAGCAAGCTTTTTTCTATTTATTTAGACGTACTTATATATATTTATTTACTTTGCCTTAAATTTTAAACAGTTTACAAGGTGCGAAATAAATCTCCTGTGAAAAATTGACGACTTAATCGTTGCAGTAGTGTAACTTGTTTATTCCTACCCTTACAGTAATATCCATTTTGCAGAGACACGCGTCAATAAACATGTCCGTCTAGAAGTCTACATAAACAATTCTTCTGGTGTTAGTTATCAGAAACGATTACGAAGATGTTGATTCAATTAAAATAGTGAAATAATACTATACCCCCACTTCTATTCAGGTTCATCTATCGAGCATTATCAACTTGAATAATATTTCTCCTTTTCCAAAGTAGAAGATGAAACTGTTCGAAAGTTTTTAAATTCTAAAATCGTTCCTTTAAGAGCTTACAGTACACTGCATTTATTCATCGCACGTTTCCCTATACTCTTCTCCATTCATTTTCTTTCCCGTACTTATTATTCAACATTATGTTCAATCAATTAATGCACTAACCCACCGGGTAAGAATTCCTCGAATCTAGCGCGACGATTAAGTCCGTGTGAAACGGGAAATCTCATCGTGGCACGTTTTGTCGGTAAATGTGATGCGGTGATCGTTCGAGCGATGATCCAGAACGAGGCGCAGAAAAACATTGCGCGGCGTTCGCGCTTCGAGCCGTGAAATATCGATATAAAAAGGGAATGAAGTCCGTTATATCCGGGGGCGACAATATAAGGGGGTGACGTTACGACGGAAAGTTGTGAGCCAAGCAATTTTGTTCTTAGGAGACCGTATTACAGCGCTGAATAAATCCTGAAGCGGCCACCCGCACCTACCTTGCTCCGCGAGGCTGCTTAGAGATTATTATCAGTTACGATACGTGACAAAGTGCAAAGTATATTCCTTTTTCGCAAACTCTTTATAAAGGCAAACTGTGCTGCATGGAACGCATTGGACACAGTGTGTCGGAGTTCATTCAGCTGGATGGTCTGTACACCTGTCGAGAGTATCTTCGTCTAAATAACTGTGGGATGTATTGTCCGATGATGGAAAATGAACGATTAGTTGAAAGAATATGTGGGGGAAGATGTTGCGAGAATTGGGCGCAGTACCTACTTATTAGGAAAGGGGTGGCCACGTCGATTAATAGGGTGTGCAATAATATGTGATATTTGTATTGCTGTAAAATGTATCTTGTTGTTTCTCGTGTCTGCTTTTTATCCCAAAAACACATCGATACTCTACAAAAAAAAAAGACAAAAAAAAAGCAAACGGTTTGCCCTCTATTACAGCGATAGCGGATAGCGATCGACGAGCAAAAAAAAGGAAAAAAGAAAAAAAAACAGTAAAGGACCGTGATAAAAGACTCGCACGAGAGGAAGGAGGAAAGTTGCTTACCTTATTTGAGGTCTAACAAAAGTGTCGAAACTCAAGTCTCACTTGGCGTTGTCGACAAGCGTGATACGATCAGCTGTTCGCCGGATCGAAAGCTCGTGGACAGGAGCAATTCTTTAGTTTCGAAAAAATCGTCGACGTGTGCGAATGCTGAGTCGACGATGCGACGCTGCGACGAAACGTAAAGGAATCTCGAGACCGCGAAGTAGGCCCGGGAGTCGAACCCATCCCCGATCAAATCCGACGATTTCTCTTGCCTGTCGTTCCGCTGCTGATTTGTCAGATCTATCCTGGCCCACTCGAGATCTGCTGCAATGTCGAACGAAAGTTTATCGTCGAGTGTTTGCCAAAGAATTGCCCGAACATCGTTGAAAGAAGAGAAAAGTGCAGTCGATGGATTTATGGAAATCAGTGATATCGTTACGATCAGACCGTGTATTATTTGTAATTGTTCGATAAGTAGACGAGTATATTTAGACTAACGTAAAATGGGGGCAAGGTTTCGTAATCATTTTTTTCTTTGGTTGAAGAAAGGCAGAGAATTATATTTTCGTAGGGCGAAGAGAATTTTAATTGTTGAATTAATTGCACTATATTTATTGTAATTAATAATGTTCCATGATCAATAGAAAAGGACGAAATTGTAATTGCAGTTAATTCCTATGTGGTGAAGTATAACGTTTCAATGTATAACAATTAATGGTGAACAAGTGACGGTAGATTACTGTGTTCTTTCGTTTAGTATATTCGGGTCAATTGAATCGATTTATGGTTGGATAAAAAAGACGATTATCTAGATGAAACATAAGAGTGCGGGTAATCAATATCTAATGTGCTCGTTATTATCCGGATGGAATTCTTGAGTATCAAGAAACGTAAATGTATTAAACGAAACGAATGTAGATCGAATTACAGCAGGGGAATAATAATCTGACGCTATTTTTTAAAGTGAAAGATTTCATCTCGAGGTAACCATTACAGAAATAGATTGCCGACGTTACTGCGATTCTTATTAATATTCTTTATTAAAGAAAATAACTGAACTCCTAGTAAAAGAAGAACCTAATGATTGATTTCATATTACGAATATTGCAATTGCGGTATCATTTTCTTTATAATTTATAAGAATCTCAGAATTCTATTCAGTAATAATAATATCGAAATTATAATGCCTTCCCCGAAAGCTACCAGCATTGTATTTTATTTAAAAAACAAATCGATCTAAAAAATTCTGAAACCTCTACCAGTTACCATTAAATTAAACGTGCCTTCGAACAAACAACCTCACTCAATCCCTTCATTCTCCACTTCCATGATTCGTCTTCGTTTTAAACAATTCTTTGCGTTCATCCACGCGATATTAAATCGAGAAGCCTCAATTAATAAATCGTGACATTATACACGGAGCGGCGGCGGTCGCAATTTATACGGATCATAAATCAAGTTAACCGACGTGCACCGAAACCCATGAAATCCACGATCGAAGACGATAGGTAAGTTGTGCTTTGATTGACGGAAGCCAGCAAATGAGAGCATCGCTTCACGAAGATGTCATACAGAGGTCTCGAAACCTACACTGGCCGTACGTATCCGTACGCGAATGGTTTCGAACGACGTCGACGAATTTTCCGGCAGAATCGTCAAATCGCCTTTACGAATTTTTGCATACACACGTCTATGTGTACGCTGGCAGTCTTTGGGGGCGGCAAAATTCCTCTGACAAAAGCTCTTTAAACCGGCCACGATAAAGCTAAGTCGTGGCAACGGGTTTAATGATTTTTATGGGGCGACGAACATTTTTACGAGAATATAATGGGACGAATAGGTTGTAAAATCAGTATGGGAGTGTAATCCAAAGGATCTCGAATCACAGAACGCCTCCAACTGCGAAAGGTACTTCAAACTTTGGCCCGGGTATTTTAGAATAATTGCTACGGGGGGCAAATTGAAGCTACCGAACAGCACCAGTAGTTTCATTATTCCTTTAGAGGTAGATTGTATGTCAATTAGTATGGTAGTATGGAGGTGTTTAGACAGTAAGGCTTAAATAAATGAATGAGTAAATACATAAATAAATAAATAGATAGACAGATGGACAGATAGATGAATTAATTAATTAATAAATATATAGATAGGTAGATAAAGAAACGAATAAATAAATAAGTAACTAAATAAATAGATGGACAGATAGATAGATAGATAAATTAATTAATTAAAAAATAAATAAATAAGTGGTAAGACAACAGTACAGTTGTAAATTAGGGCAGTAAACGATTCCAAGGGAAATAATTTTTAACATAACTTGTATAACATTCAACTTCACTTCTGTATGTCCCTTCGCATTTTCAGGGTGAAAAGATGAATTTAGGTATTCCCTTTCTGTTGACTTGTCCTATACAGGAAAGGGAACGACTTGTAGAGGTATTTTTACTTCCTAGCATACGTAGATGATATTTAGATGCATAAGGAAGATAGGAAGGAAATAACGTAAAATGGAGGAGTTGCGATACAGAATGTATTTTTACATCAAATTTTTCCTCCCTCTCTTTAGTAGCTTTTATTGTGGACGACATAATATCGTATCAAAAAATTGTTATGTTTCCAAAACTGTCGTCTAAACGATTTTCACGATAGGAATATTTTCTAGGAAAATGAGAAAAGCGGTGTTATTTCTGCATATATTACCTGGAAGAAAAATGTGACATTGCGCGAGTGCATGTGGATGGATTGCCACGGCAAATATTTTTAACTGGATACATAAAAATTCAAAACTACAATAATTTGTAAAGATTAAAGATTAACATTACGGAAGAAGTATGCATATATATTTCATCTTCTATATACAAAATATAATTTTTTGTACTCTAAATGAGAACGGTGGTTATTCATCATAACATTTAGAAACGCGTTAAACAAATCAATTTAACGAAAAAGGAAAATAATAATACGAGTTTCAATGAATTAAGAGGGCCAACAATATATCGCACAGCTGTATTAATTCCACACTATTCTTTCACTGAAAGAATAATAATTGGGCAAACAATTTTTCTAAACGTAATATCGATCACACACGTGTTAAGACACATCGAATGCCACGTGTCTCTGACGAAACGGGTGATAACAAAACCTTTGGTCATCCATGTGGCATCGTTGATGACACCAATTAATTCGTTTAACAGACGCGTTCTACTGTACGCTCCGCGACGTATCAATCACCGAAATGTGTAACTGATTGATTCTCCATCTGGCTCCATTGTTCTCGATACACGTTTCTCGGTCACGCGAATCGATCTTAACGAACTATCGCGTCGAGATTTTGTCACCTTGTTTCCATTCGTCTGCTCCTTTCTTTTTTTCGACTGCTTGGCAATTTTTTATTTAGAGCCCGGTCAGTCGAGTGTCTGCATTCGATAGAGTGGAGAGGTTCGGGCGACGCTGATCGATGTTCACCCTTTTGTGTTATCATTCTGCACGCTACGGAAATAATTAGAGCACAGACTAATAGCGGTAAATAAATAATGACCAGTTATGGGTATACTGGTGGGAACGTTTTAGTAATCCAGGGAAGAGCATTCTTAGTACGTCGTATCACATGGTTTGATGGTTTTGCAAAGTGGAAGTTTAAATTTTTCAACAAAAAGAGATCCTCATCGTCATCTTTAAATAAAATTACTCAAAACTGTTTTCCCTGCTTAAATAAAAATTAAGACACAAGATTGAATAATAAGTAAATAATACCAAATTTAATATCCTTCGTACACATTTATTGTAACTAAAATTTAATACTAAATAGGTTCATTGGTATTTTCCGCGAGGAGCAGTATGTAGTTCTAAATGGCTGCTGGAATAACTATCACGACGGCTTACTTTGAGCGTGAAACACACGTTCCCACGCACCCGTGAATTCGCGGCATCTTGAAATTTTAAGTCGCCTTATCCCGTTCAAAGGGCTAGACATTATCCGACGTGGAAACTTTTCACCCCGCGAAGACGCTCATATTATACATACATTCTCTGTGAGCGTAATCGAAATTTGGTGGCTGGTACTTGGTAACAGCGCGGAAGGAGCACTCATTAAACAATAGCGTAGAAATTATGCGCGTATTGTAATGTAGGCTGTCCAAAACTGGGCTCCTGGCTAACTGCCCAGTCTATGAGGTCAATGCGAAAGGAAAAAGAGGGAAAGAAATAATAGAGGGAAAATGGGGAACGAAGGAAGTTTAATTATTCGTACACCTGACCACAAATTACTGGTTACAGCCAAGGATTGCACGTGCTGGTTATATATTTAATTAATGTCAGGAATTCAGCCAGGCGGATATATTGATTGCGCTAAGTATTTCATTCAACTTTCAATAACCGGTGTGGTCATATTTGTATCGAATATTTGTAGTAGGTTATACTTACGCCATTTTGTTGTTGATTTGGCCAGTGCGATGTTTGAATTAGATTTCAGACCGATTGGCATATGTAACTAATTAATCTTTCCTTTGTACGAGTATTCGACGGAAGAGAATATTGAATTGTATTTGTATTTTTACTTCACGTCTTTAAGCTTCCTCTTCCGATTTCGTAGAAGACCCTTTGTTATCTTTTATCGAGAGGGGAAATATATATAAAAGGAAATATCCCTTTATATTATTCCGCGATAACAGGGACGTTATCCTTATTCGCTATTCTTTTATTTCGCATCATTTGCGGATTAAATATTGGGTGTTTATATAAATATAAGAACTGCGATAGAAACTAAAAACTCCTCCGTTTACAAAACGATCACCACCCTTTTAACCGCCGCGTAAAGCCGACCCTTACAAAACCACCGCCATTCACGATCTTCGCTCCAAAAGTACCAGGCAAAAACTCTCCAAGCAAAGGTAAGTACCGAAATAAAAAAAAAACCAGCAAAGAGAACAGGCCCCCTCCCTCCCCAAAAAAACCAGCTGCAAAGATCCAACTTCCATACATCATACGACTCTAAATCTTCGTGGCGCTCACGGAGAAAGCGCTCCAAGGCGTGAAACCTTCCGTTTGAAATATGAACGAGGCATCGATACGCGGCGCGATTATAGCACGTGGTGGCACGCGTCGAACGGACCAAGGAACCGAGCGGACGAAGCTTAAGGGGCCGATCTGCGCAAGCACAGGTGCAAGTTCGAGGGTATAAAGAGGAGAAGCCCGAGCTCGCTGCGCGCACTTTGTGCTTCATCTGTCCGTCAATCGCGTCGCGCGCTCGTTCGTCTGTTTTTTTTTTCTCGCGCTGTTCAACCGTCGTCGATTTCGTCGATTGAATATAATAATTCCGTCGCGTATCGGACTGCACCGTTCCGATTTCCCTACGTCGACACCCGGCACACTCCTCTACGTGCGGCTGGACTTCTTCGTTTGATCGCGTTACAGGCCCGACTTCCGCTTCGACGCTTCTGCTCAACCAGGTAGGTGCAAAGTATTCCCTTCTTTTATTTCTCTTTTTATTCTTCTTTTGTAGAAGATCTTTTCGCGAAAACCGTTGAGGAGTCGTTGCGTCGATGCCTCTCGAGGAAATCGTGGCTTTACACGGGTCATTCATGGGTGCCTTGCGTGGATATCATTTTTTATTTTTGTTATTATTGTTTAGAGCGAACTAAGACGCTCGGCGGAGTGATTCTGTGACTCGGTGCGATTCGAAGGGAAAATAGGTTTACGCTGGCTTTCGGGAGAGTGTCGTGGAATTATGTATGTCGAGGAGAGATGCTTAACGTTGGAGATTTCTTTTATTGATATGAAATGTTATTTAAGTGGGCCGTTTTGTTTGTTAAGGGTCGAGGTACGATTTGACGTGGGCGGTGCTTGGAATAGTGCAAAGGTTGGTGAGAGGTGGAATTGTTTTGGAAAAATTTGGAAAAACGGTCAGTGTAGTGTTGCAGTTTTAAGGAGAATTAGTAAGAGAGTTTTCATTGGTTTTGTTCGATTATTTAATCGTTGTAAAGTATCATTAAAGTACAACGGACAAGAATGTTGAAGTAATAACTATCTTGTCTCCGTTATGTTCGAAAGGGTTATGCAAATTTTGATGATGGTGAAGAAATTAGTACGGACAAGTGGTTATTAAATAAGTTTCTTGTGAAGGAGATTTGAGAAGTGTGCTGCGTTAAAGCACATTCCATTCAATTTAAGCTTGCGATTGGTTAATTGCAGCGTACTTTATTAAGTTAAGAAATCGTGTTCGCGGTACGATGATGCTGCCGTTTGAGCGTTGGCATTCCTTGAATGGTCTACGCACGAAGACTGTTGGCCGTTGTGGCTATATTCTTCGGGGAATATTAAGGTCTTTATTTGAAAGTGACCCAAGGAAAGCTTCGATTTCATTTCTTAATTATATAAAATGTTTTAATCCTTGAAATAATTACGAACGTATTATGCTGCTTTTATTTGCAATCCAAGTAACAGAATAATGATCTAAGGATTATTTGGTGAAGATTCTCCGACCCTGGTTTGATATCTGACTTTATTTAGCTGCGATAAACTCTGCGTTTACGGTAAATGAGAAACAAAGCTACGGGCGAAAGAAAATTTCTTAACGGTACTGGCCAAGTAAAGAGGAGGAAAGTGGTGTAATCTTTTATTTACGATTTTTCTCGAAGATATAATACAAAATGAACCTGATTCACTGCGTGGTTCTAAAAAAAAACAAGGAAAGATATGATATAAAAGATTAATGTAAAATTGCAATTAATTTATTATTTTATGGGAAAAAATATTGTTCGATATGTGATTTGCTAGGGAGCCGACCAATGTATCGGCTTATTATTCCCTACCTTCCGTTTTCTATGGAATCTCCCGCGGCAAAATAATTTTCTTCTTCAATTTGCATTTTCATGCTGCACTTCCTATTATAATATATGTTTTTATGATTTATTTGTCCTTAATATTTGTGCTTCTATGGTTACAAATTGTGGGAATAAATGTGTGCAATATTTAGGAACCGCGGAATTTCGTTGTTTAATGAATATTTATGTGTCATTTAAAAGTCTGAAAACCTGAATTTGTAGGTAATTTAGTGGTTAATGATTTACGATATATGCACACACAACCCCTATTTTGTTTTAATGGCTGTATGCTCCAATGTGTTATTAATAACGGACGGATTTATGTACAATTATGTAGGTGTAGGATGCGTTCGACCTACCAAGCTTGTTGGGTTTATTAAACCGTCATTAAAGCGGGAATTTTTTCACAAATGGAAATAATTTAATCAAAATATTGAACAATATGTAGAATTTATAGATGCTTATTTTGTAATATTATTACTCACAGTTTTCACTTTCTTCAGATTTCGATCTCTTATTTTCATAGCAAGGTGATGAATATTTCGGATAAACGGAAAAATTATAAATGTTTTCAAATCATTTTTTAAAGGGATTCAATTTTAATTATTCCAACAGCGACTTTTGTGTACCTCTTCAACCGGTATAATTCAGCGAATATTCATTTTTACCTTTCAACGATTGTTGATTTAACTGCGTACGATAGTACAATACTGGCTGATACACGTAGATAGTAGTGAACAAAGGACAATGAAATGTGTTTCTGCGATCGTAGTTATTGGAGGATGATTGTCAATAAACATCAGAGAGTGATATTCTGTTATGAGGTGTCTATTGTCTCGTTACGTCGCAGTAGTGAACTAGAAAGACACACTTTATTACGAGGTTCAATGAAGCAAAAATATATTGGAAGAGTGCAGCTGACGCCGTTAATTTCCGTGAAACGGTGATCCTTTCGACAATTGTTAAAAAAAGTATTTTTTTTTTAACACTAAATAGCTTTTACCAGATCGTAATTATGATACTGTTATGCAATTTCTTTGCAGGAATAGTTTCGAAGAATAGGAAGAAAGTGTCATGGTTATTGCAATAAATATGACGCTCTTGACATTTCAATTCTTTGATATATTCATATAGATTCCAATTTTATATATCCGTTAACTAACGATTATATGACATTTCGTCAATATATCTAACGTGTGAATAGATAAATGATACGTTTCATAACTTTGCGTAAAGCTGAAATTTTCAATTACATTTTGAAATTGATTAAAAGGAGAAATAATTGCTATATTATAAAATATAATTGGAAATAATACATTATAGTTACCATATGACTGATTGCTTCAGTAATTGAATAAAATTTGCATCTTCAGAAAGTTACAAAAAGTAATTGTTAAGTGACTTAGCAATACACGATTTATTAATTTAATTAGGTGAATATATGACTGTATAAAGCACAATTGTTATAACTTCAGGAATAAATAACTAATCCGGTGCTTCTGAAAACTCTATCGTTATACATCTCCAATAATCAATGAAAACGCAGCAACTCGCAAAAACGAAACAATGAAGTGAAAGGATATTACATTATCACATATATCTTTCACAAAACTCATTAAACCCGCAATCAATAAACGAACGAAGAATCGACTAGCGTAATTTCTCGTACAATCTCGATAAAAACTCCGATCTGCAAAAAACCAACTAACAATCGCCACCAAACGAAATTATTACGAACTGTAACGTAAAATTTCATTCAACGTACGATCACTGATAGCGTTTTTTCGATATATCACAAATTAACTGTTTAAGGGGAGCATCGAAGTGTTCATGCAAACAGAAAAATTCACAACTACACAAAAGAGCAAACACACAAATATACAAATATCATAAATACGCAGATACAGAAGTACCGAAACACACGAAGGTACAAATATAGAAACGTAGAACGTGTATTTCCAATTACACGAATACGGCTTAAAGGGACCGGTTAAAACAGCTACACTCCCAGTCCAAGAAAAACAATTGCACCAGAGACCGAGCCCTCCGCAGAAATTCCAATTATTTCGTTGTCGAATCGCATCTCGATCGATCATTGAACGTCCCGGCCACTTCCTGGTGGAACTGGAGAGTAAGTACCCATGTTCGGTCACCGTGGCGGTAATCTTTTCCTCGATACAACCATTCCGATAAGAGAAAGCCACATCGACGCTGTACCTTATGCAGCTTATCAATTTAATCGTACCTAATTTTATCTTTCGTCCGTAACCCTCCTCCCTCGTCCTTCCGCGCTCTTTCATCCCCGTTCCTTTCTTTCCACCGTTACGATCCACAATATCGCCGCGATATAAATGGTTCGATGGTCGGACGTCACCAGCCGCGTTCCTTTGTTTCCTCTTTCCCATCTTTACATTTTCCAACTTCGAAGACGCATTGAAAAGCAGCCTCGTATCTCGCCGCTGTTTCTATTCCCTGACCTCCCGTTGCGAAATAATAAGTCAACTCCCAGGACGCATTTGCGGCTGGGCGCGAGAATAAAAAGTGAAATTCGGCGTCGGGGGTGGCGGTGGTGTGCGGCCCCCGCGGGCCAACGAAAGAGAATTGCTTTGTTGCGTGCAACGTCCGCGCTGCGGAGGAACTTCGATGGCTGTAAATCAGCGTTAGTCGAGATACAACCGAGCCATTTTTTTTCTACGGATGAAAAATCCGCTGGCGCCAAGAGGTAAAAGTCGCGGGTCCCCCGAGGTAACCCGGGGGATTTTTCTCCGTGGCCCATTGGGAGATTTTGCAATTTTTCGAGGATGCAAGCGGGCAGGAATTGTAGTGGCGGATGAAGGCAGCCTTGGCGTCGAAAGACGGGTTTGAGAAAAAAAGGTGGTATGCATATTACTTCATATTAGAAATAATTGCAAAGCTGTTTACAATTTTTTAACGTTTGTTTAATCATTTCTGTCGTCCAGCCTGATTGGTAATTAGAGTTCAAATACTTTACTCATTTAATGCTACGTAAACAGCACGCGTGGAAATAATTGAAATTGTATAACGTGTCGCTGAAAAAATTAATGGTTCAGCTGAAGAAACGAATAGTATTACATAAATGTATGTTTATAGTCAGATAAATGGGGTAGCGTTAACAATGTTGTTTAAATTGCGGTAAATTTCACGAACATACAGATACGTCTCGTTCGACGTGCGCACTTGAATGCACAGGTCGGGGAAATAATGAACCGGCGAAACGAAGCAATCACTTTGCGCAAATACGTTCGAAAATCGAGGGGGGTCCGTGGAATTTCGTAGTAGTCATCGTTAACGCGAGCTCAATTGCATTACAACAGGTATGTTAAGTACTTTCGAATTAAGCGATACACGACGGGATAAAAATCAACAGCGGCAAAGTTAATTGTTTCTTTTTCTGGAGCTGAAACATTCGAATGTTTCTTTGTCTCAATGTAAAACGAAAAATATATACCGCTGTTGCGTTGTTAAATATCTACTCAGTTTTTTATGGCTAACCCTGAGGCGATTTGTATAATAAATCAGCAGTTCCATATTTTGTGCAACACGGAACGTATCGCTCCTGTTGTACGGGGGACTACTGACAATTGTAAAGACATTTGTAAGAAAGAACGGAATAAGAACTCGATTTCTTCGTCTTCTCAGAAAAGTCGTGCCAGAAGGATAACCGTGTGAACGGAATGCAAAATTATTCCTCAGCGAACAAGTTCTTCCGCTCTGGAGCAATCATTCCGTCCCGTCAATGATCATTGTTAAACACTGACCGAGTAAGACTTTGGGTACATAACTGGATAACTTTTAAATAGCGTAGTTCCTATGCAACCAGCGACTTCTACGATCGACGCGAAGTGCCTTTCAAACGTAGCCCCCTTTTTCCCACGGTATTTCGAATATTCTTTGAATGGAATCGAGAGCTAAGAAGATCGGGACCGCAGCATTTTTATATTATAAAATCTTCAAACAATGTCGTCAAACAATTGCGATAAAATTCCATCGAGATTTTATTGGAATACCTCGTTATATACGTGAGAGATATTATACAGGATCGGTGGTACAAGGGGTAGAAGGTTATTTTTCACGAAAAGGTAAATCGAAAATCTGGAATAAAATTGATTCGTAGCGCGCTTCGTTTTCGAGGTAAATGCGTTCAAAGCACTATGGATAATAATAATTTATAACATATTCTAGAAATTGTTTCTTAATTATATTTGTTGATTGAAAACACCTATCCATCGAGTTTCACGAACACAGCCGTGGAAAATGTCAAGCTGTTGCTTCTTGTACACGTCTGTACCAATTGTTCTGTCGTATCTGGCTCAGCTTAAACGATACACAGTGTGTCGTTCAATTAACTCGAGACGATGGAATCCAAAGGATTTAAAGTGGGAGAAGAGGGACGGCAATATACAGACGCTCATTTCTTCGCGTATCATTCGAGGGTCGGGTTAGAGTCGATATAACGTTGCTCCCTAAAAATTGGCACGACGCAACGGCCAGGCCCTCGTGCTTTCCAACTTTTAAAGCGTTCTGCGTAGAGGAATAAATAGTATCTAATTCCCGTTGTGTCACAGACACAATTACAGAAGGAAAAAAGGCCGCGAATAAAGGGGTAGTTTCACCGGGATTTACGTAATGAACGTCGAGCATCATTTTATTGAATAGATAATGCAATTTAGTTTGAGACTTTGCGCACGACTTTGACTGTCCGTCTAATCTTGTTAACTCTTTCAACTGAATATAATTTGTTTGACATGTAGCGAAGGACAAAAGTGGTCGTCGTGTAAGAATGTAGAAATAAGGCGACATATAAAGCAAAAGACGGGATAGAACGGAAAGTTTATAATGATAAACATATTCAGAAGCAAAAATTAATAATTGTACTTGGTAACTTATAATGAAAGAAATAGTTTTAACATCAAAGTGCTTTTATTGTCTGCATTCTACATTGTAGCCCTTGGACGTATTTGCATAATGGAAGAAGTAGGTTTAGCTGTGCTAAAAATATTTTAGAGAATTATGTATATGGTGAAGTAACTTTTTATGGGAAAAGAAATACAGTGTTTGTTGAATTTAATGACGACGCAATAAAAGTGTAATGAGCTTTCTATTTGATTACCCATATCTACGAAAATGTAAATGGTGGACGAGGATAAAATATTGAATTGAAGAATGGCAGTAAACTGTATTTGTGTGTATAGATAGAGATATAGTGATGGGTTGAATAGAACATTATTTTAACAAAATTAATTGCAAATGCTTTAAGAAACTTTGTTCAACATGTTCAACTACGCGTGCCAAATTTTCTGAGAACGAAATGAACTTCCTATTTACTCAAGTTTTAAAATATGCGTTACGAAAAGGGGAGCCTTTCTGACATTAAAACTTGGTAAATCTTGCTTAAATTTTAAGCTCAAGACACGGGGATACCCTGCTCTAAATTTGGGCATAATACGCAGCATGAAACTTTTTGAATCGCAGGTACTATTTGTACATACATGAATACATTTACATACACCACTCGATTTTTTAACACACCTGACAAATTTCTGATAAATAAATACATAATATAAATAATTGTGCACGCCAAAATTAATTAGTACTCCCTATATTGAGCAATATATCCTTTAAATAACTAATTACTAACGAAACTTCGATAGCTTTAGAAAAATATCAACGGGCTACCATATTCCTAATTACTCTACCATCAATCACTTTCCGCCTAAAAAATTCGAAATTCAATTTATGAATAATTAAACTTAAATTCATCGTCACCGTACAAGAAGAACGTATTCGTACTTGCCAATAATCAATAACGTGGATACGATTAAAGGAAAATTCGAATTAACACTTTGTTATAATTACCACTAACTAGGCTCATTGTCAGTTTTTTTCTTTGTTTCACAAAATCCGAGGCTACTTTTTCTTCTCGATTTCAGTCGGAAATCGGAGTACACCTGCGAAGGGTGTAGTCAGGGGTGGCTAAAGTTTCCTTCAATTTACGGAAACGACGATTAAAGCCCAGCAGAGTGTCGTTTAGCTGGGGCGATCGGTTGAACTACACACTGATTGCATGTACAAATATACAATTATGGGTTCGTTTGCGAGGCGAGGGCCGTAAGATTCGAGTGAACATTTTGTTAATTGACTATTGGACCGGCCAAAATGAGCAAGGTTCGTGGAGAAAGGTGGGGGAAAAGTTTGCTTGGTTCGTGCAAACTCGTATCGAATTATTCGATTTTAAATTAGGTGTCGGGCCCCATTAATATGCTTGGCGGGGTATTATAAATTAAAAAGGATCCTTCGAAGTTTTGTATGATTTTATTTACTATATAAGTGACGGCGAAATACTTTTGGGCTAGGTCTCTGTGCAGTGTTTTGTTCTTACACTTGCACTTTTATATTTTTGTGCAAGATTATATGTACTATTTTTTCCTATTATTAGCTATTACTTTTTGTTTCCAACTTCTTTATGCATCCTCAATACTCTGAACTGATTATTAATATCGCTTCAACTGCGATGAAACGCAAAATAAATTGATCTCTTAATACGGCACTGCTGTTTAAATAAAGCCCTATATATAATTTCCACAGAAAATGCGAAACAAAATTGTGGCCTCGCGTCTGTGGTCGCGCGGGTCGAACAAGTTCGTTATTTTTAGTCGAATTGTTTGAGACCACAGTCTTACCGACATAAAATGACAGGAAAATTATTTACGTGCACGGACAATTTGCACGTTATTTCTAGGAAGTATTCCAGTTCCAAATATGGCATTGTGAAACAATAACGAAGGTACGAGACAATCAGCAATGTGACAAAAGCGATTCGCTTCGACCAGAATGGACGATGAAAAGTCTGTTTCGCCACGTTTGCCGTATATTCAATAACAATTCGCAAAATACTTTAGGCAATAGTATTGATTTATTATCTACATGTTCTTATTCGAAGAATCGCCGCTATAAAATGTAATACCCTTATTGGACATATCGGAACATTATTTTGCGCGATATGTTTTATGCAATAATTTTATGCAACATGCACTAGACATTTTATGGACAACCAATATCGCGCTGGCAAGATAAAGAAAAAAGGAACGAATATCGCAAGCTGTTTAAAAAAAATGAGAAAACTGAACCGGAAATATCTGTTACCCCTCAACTCATAAAAAAAACTTTACTGGCTTGTTACGATATCCTTTATATTACAAAACCTTCGTAATAAATGAATAAAATTCTTTTATATCTGTAAAAACAGCGTACATATTTTTAAACGTAGAGAACGTTATTGTTCCATTCTGCATATCGTGCTTTTACTATTCCATATGCCTTTATTTGCTACTATCATTTACAGCAGTTCTACAATTTTACGCGCCCTACACGCCCTCGAACCATACCGAAAATTCACCATATTACCCACGACGTATTTAACCGTGATGAAAAAAAAATTCGATATCAACCTCAGAAATTTGACCGCCGAGATGACCGTAACGAAAAGCGGCGTCAGAAATTTTCGCTAATAAAAAATAGCGATTTTGCTTTCATACAGGAAGCTTTATTGCAAATAACATTCGCATAATTCCGTCCACTCGGAGCTGCGCTCATCTTGACCATTTCATTACAGCTTATTACAGAAATCCCGTGCTACCGTTAGTCCAGTCGTAATGTGTACCCGAAAATCTCGTACCGATGTCCGGACTACCCTACAAATTACCCTTAAATACACGATATGTGAAATCATGGAAAATTCGTAGAAACCCGCCGGATATATCGGTCTGCATTTGGTTGTTCGGACAACGATAACAGGGTTATTGCCCATTACTGTCCGATATAATAAATCCGATCCTTTGGTACAGCAACCGGAAGTTTCTCCTCTGTCAGTTATCGCGTTCCGTTACCTCTTCGGGATGATTTTTCTTCGGGGGGTTATGGGGGCGGGTCTACTCTCGAGGAAATACGGCGATAAGACGGATGGCTTAGACGCTATCAATATTGGATTACAATGAGGAACCGTCCGACTTGTAATGCAAATAAATCCCTCAGGGGGATAAATCGCATTTCTATATCGACGTTGCAATACCTTCTTTTTTTGGGCCGTTCAGTGGGAATGGTAACGTGCCGCGGATGCTCAGGTTCAGAAAAACTTTTCAAGTTTTCCCGACACCGCTTATATTAAATGGTGTCGGTAAAAATGTGGGGTTTTTTTTTAGAAAAAATTAATTCACTTAATTTAGAAATAAGATGCAAGCAATTTAATTATACCCGTCTGACAGGTATTAATTAACGAGAATAGCTTTTAATCAAGATTCATGAACAACGAAGGATGGAAAGCTGCGTTCAAAAGCGAATTTCGAATATTATCTCGCCACTGCTGGCTAGATCGTAACGCATGAGTAATTTCATAACCGAGCGTCTTCGGGCACCATAGCTTTCTGGAAGAAATCGCGAAGTTTCCTATATCTCGTTGGCGAAAGTTGGCAAAGTTTTGTTCTTTAACAATAAATCTAAAATCTGGAGCAAATGGTAGATTCTTCTGACGGTTTGTTTTGCCCTTTAAGAAATAGCCCGTATTTTTACCTGTATACTTTGATCGTAACCCTTCTTTTTTTTATTCCAGTTAAGTGTTCCGATCTCAACGATTATTTGATACCACTTTTTATTAGTGTATCCGAAAATATCGATACTTCTAAGCGTTGAATGAAAATGCAACAAGAACAGTGGATCAAATAAATAAACTCTGTGCACTGGGAAATTGATAATCAATAATAATAATAATGTAACTTAAGGAACCGTTTTAATTCTTCCCTTCGTAAGTGCCAAATCAAATAATTTCATTCTCGTAATAATATATAATAAAAACTATTATATTATTAAATAGCGGGATTAAATTTGTCAATAATATTCGACAGAAAAATCGTGCCGGACGTCACGAAAATTGCCCTTGCGTTGGAAGGGGAACAATTATCAAAATATGAAACACGTTTCAACAGCATCCATGCTACAAACAGCAAACACTGTAGCTGGCATTCTACGAGAGCGACAAAATCTGCCACACCTGACACCCGGTGGCTTGGTTTCGCGCGTTTCACGTGATATATTGCGAAACCAACGAGAAATCGAACCCTCTGCATCCCCCATAAATTATCCGCGGTTTGCTCTCGAGGTTTTCCAACAGATGCGAGCTACTTGAGAAACCTATGCTGGGCACACTGGAACGTCTGAAACGTCTGACAATATTAATATCGAATGATATTCGAAAAACTGGTTTAACCCCTTAGAAAATTGTATTTTCGCCAGAGGAAATAACAGCTGTTGTCGACAGACGTTTACCGAAGACAAAATAATATATTGCAGATTAACTTTGCACAACACAATGCGATATACATATCCTGCGCTGAGTCTTAATCTTAATCTTTGCCGTACTGTTCCCCATCTACGGACTATCTACGAAGTAAATGGAAATCAGGGAATAGAATATTTTTGACAAAGTTGACAAACCACGAGTGCAAGTCACGGCACAGAATAAAATACAAAGCACTATATGCAGAGTACTGGGGTGACTATAAGTGTTTCAAGTGTTCAAGTCATGTCAAGTCTGTAATCTCGCGGAGCAAGTTAATGCCCATTACGATCAAATCTATTCTCAATTCACTCGTCGTTAAAATCTGTACAGCTCCTTTTCATCAGATATACCCTGGATACGGGGGCTTGCAAACGGGTTGAAAGGGACCCTGGGGCGTTGTTAAGAAGTGGCACGCATCTAAGCACTCGTTGAGACTCGTTGTCCTGCGATTAACGAAACGACCCGAAATCCGAGGTGGCCAATTTTTCTAGTCACAGACGATGCCTTTATTAAGTAGGACAGCCTTCCTCCCGCGAATATTGTTACTGCAGCTGCCTCGTCCGATTGGAAATTGTTTCGAACTCGGTTGCACCGAAGTTAAATGAAGTTAATAGTATTGGGGTTATATACACGGTTATAGCACGGCGCTTCTTCTCGGAAATTTCTGTAGTTTCTCGTAGTTTTTAATACTTCGGTAATGACGGAAACAATTATCGTTGCTCGGCCAGTTTTGTAATGGAGATTTTTACGTCTGCTGGACATTTCGCAACTACTTAGGGAAATCTCGTTTAACAGTGATTTGAAATTGTGCTAACTATTCGGCTGGGGATCGATAGTAATTTGGGAATAATTTCAGACGGTTCGTTTACAGGATTTTTCTATACGATTTATCTGCCAGACGTATATGATATTTTTTTGTTAATTATGATAGACCTAGTGCAGTACTATTTTGTGACCAAAGTAGTATTTATTTTACGACAGAAGTTCGTATAAAGGCAACGAAAATTTAACAGGCATTTTGTTAATTTTTCAACCTTGCAGGAAATTCAATAATGACACGTGCACCCTTCGAAGGGACAATTAATTAAAGAAATTAAGAGTTCGTGAGTAGTTTCTTCATTACAGAATTACGACGTTGCATTTAGTGCATCATAAAATAAAATGTAACTGCAGGCAGTTAAACGTAGGAAAGATTTAAGGTACGACGATAGTTTTCTGCAATATCAAATAACAAGGAATTTGATTTTTATTCTCATCGTAATTACTGTCCCTTTTATATTCTACAATACAAAAGATACAAAATTAGGCTAATTCATTAATTGATCGATCTTGTAATTAAAATAGGTAAATTCCTTCACTCCTAGATAATAAAAATTAAAAGCCTAGCAGGACATTTCAACGAAGTATATCATTTTGTGTTCGAAATGTTCCCTAAAAGTTAAAGTCTATAATAAAAGAACTTGTTGATGTATTTCCTTAAACAGCCATAATAACTGAAAACGGATTCTCTTGACGAGGAATTTGATACAATTTTTAATACTGCTGAATTGCTCACGGTTTATTGATCTTTTTTTCTGAGATTTATCGCACGAGCCTTTTACCTGGCTGATTGCAGTTTGACCTTTAAAATATGTTAACAGTTCGGTCGTTCTTTATTCAGCCCGATAAGATAGAAGAAGCGAGCAACACGTGTTCCATTATACCCCTTTATCTACGTGACGTGTATTAGCCACCATAGTAGGTAAATATCATCAGTCACTTGCGGTGAATGTAATTTAGGGATTGGAGAACAATGATTGATCGCCTGCTTTTGCATGGTGACTATACGTTTCTATTGAGAAAGAAGGAATCGCGTCAAACAAAGATGTGTATGGGTATCAGTTGCATCGTGGTCATCTATCTCCTTTCTTTTACATTCGAAACACCTTTCGTGGTACGGGAAATGGATTTTCCATTTGCGTGTTGCAAACCATTCTTTTGATTCGAAGATAGCATTTTGTGTTTTTCATATGCAATTCGAAGGGAAACGTTTTTAATCGTATTTTAAATTGATTGAACGCGACTTAGGCTACTTTCATGAACGAATTCTTAACGCGATAGAATCGAACAGGGAAAATATTCCCCTGAATAAATAGAAAGAAGGTTTCGTAGTTCAACGTTTACAATGTCGTAACTCGCACCAGCAGGAGTTGAAACTCGTTCGTTTGAAAAGCTACCGTTTAAATGCATTAAAATTAATTACGCCCGCGGGCCGTATAAATTAATTAAGCTAATAAGCTTAACGCGTTGCGAATAAAATCATTCCATGTGCGAAGTTAATGCAACGAAAATAATATACACGCGGTAAAATGGCTTCAGTTACATGAAAAGTCATTTGTGATGATAATTAAAAGAACTACTGGGACACATTCACCCTTAAATCGCAATAAATAAAATAATAGAAAAAACACATGCGACACGTTCTCTTCAAACATTGCATTATTAGAATAAAAATATTATAATATACATATTATTACCCGCGTAAACATCCCCGCTTTATTTATAACAGTAAGGTACACGTAATTCAATAAAGAATGTAAAAGCACACGAACTTCAATTACTCAATGTCATTTTCCCTTTTCTTTTTTGCAACATCGACAGTTTGCATTGTCGCTGAAAACAGAGGAAAAGAGATCTTGAGCAGCATCGACGTTTCACACTTCACGGTTCCACTCATACAGTGTCGTTGAAAAAGTTTACACTGCATTAATGACTTGGTGCATGTCGCAGTTAAAAATAATTAAACGCCAAGGATCGATAATGCATGGCGACGTGCAATAAATGCACGGATGTCGATCAAAATTCTTGGGCCTATTTAAAACGCGGCTGCGACGTCGCCGGTTTAATGTTCCAGCGGTGACCAAATGACGGGCAGGTTTAACTTTTTTTCTAATTAGCAACGTCCAAGCCAGTTAATTCTTCCTCCAGCCCACCCCCCCTGCCATCCGGCTATATCTCGGTTTAAAACAATTACGTTTAACTATGCGGCCAATTATCGGGTCTCGTGTACTACATTACGTGTACGCCGAACGTTTTATAGAATCAACTGAATTCTTTGAGAACTATAAGTCACGGCGTGCATCAACAGCACAATAATGAATGAAAAATATTCAATTAACCTTTGCGATAGCAATGAAGAACTTGAAATTATTTTTTTCACTACGCTTCTCAAAGTGTACGATTTATTCATAATTAAATCATTCCGTCTGAAATAATCGTTTCGTGTCACGCGACCTTCATAAAAATCTTTACGCGCACAGATTAAAGTTTATGTTTCACATTAAACAGGTGTATAAGGATAGATTAAATATAACAGGGTCTCGTTGCTCCGCATTAAACGAAAATGTTTAAGATCAATTACACTATTATGGGGTTTAACGGGGGGCCGTTAAACCCTTGAACAGAAAGCAATGATTGCACTTGGGTCGCATTCGAGCATGAAATGTATAATTACGGCTGCGGTTCCCCTTTTTTTGCGCAAAGTGAAAGTTTGAATAGCATTTTAGAAGTTTAACTCAGATAGTGGTCGTATCAACAGGTTACCACGCTGTTTCTCAGCATCTGGGTTTAGTGCCACTTGTGACTTTACTCCGCTGAATATGTAAAGGGTGAATACTTTGCTCGAGTTAAATTAAAAAATTCGCTATGGTCCTCGATGTGAAACAAACAGACAAATTTAATACATCGGTGAAAAGAAAAATATATTTCTAGTTATTTGATGTATCGAATTTTTATTGAACTAATTTTCGATCAGGTTTCCGGTTCGATTATTAACTTTTGCATTTATTTGCCATTTATTCGATGTATGATATTGAAGGAGGTAAGTGTGTCAGAATATTATTTGTCAAACGAATTTCGGTACAAAATCATTCATCAAAGGGACATCGGACAAAACGATGAAAATGCGACGAAACGTCATCGTGCATTAATCATGCCCACGTCCAACGGACATAAAGGAAGTGTTATAAGTTAAGGGTGGCTGTGAAACTTTTATCGCCAGTGAAAGATCTCTGAAAGTGTATTTATAGTAGCCTCTTTCATCTGTGTACTCCAGCAATACATTGCACACGTATGTTAACCTTTCTTGGATTTTATGGCTTTTCTGTCACTTTGCTATATATTTTTTCTTTTATCCACCGCCTATCAAAGATTGTCCGAAAAAAAAGTAGACCGCAATGTACAGAAGCGAACGGACGTAGGTAAACAGGTATAAACAAATTTTCATCCACTTGCTATCACTGGATCGCGATTCAACAGGCTTTGCTCTGCGTCAATTTGAATATAAAGTCCTCTACTCCAAATATTTGACACGCTTTGATGTTCGAGGTTCTTCAAACAAAAAGAGAGATGGAGGGAGAAAAACGATGAAAAAAGAGCGCAGCTTAAAGTTGCAAATAAAGTTGTATCGGTGTTATTGATTTATATAAGCTATCTGTATTCAGAGTAAGTTTGATCTGACGATTGATGGTTTGAACCAATAAAATAAAATGGTGAATGTGGTTTATCTTAATAAGTGGAAAACGATGAATGCATTTTTGCTTCCCATTTTACAACATTACACTGACTATATTTCTTGTTAGTTAAAATATTAATGATCATATGTAAAACAATAGGAACGAAAAATAAATTGATAGATATACCAACGGTACTCATTTCATTTAGAAAAATGATTCTAAACGGCTCTAAATATCGATGACAAATACGAAATTTCCAAATCGGTGGCTCGATTCCCATTTACATTATTTAATCCTTGGAATGAATATCGTACGAATGTAATGTGAATGAATATTCATTGGAATCTGGTGAACCGATTACAGATATAATTAGAGTGGGGAATTATTATCGTTTACACAAACCTGCATTCGGCCAGCGTATTGGATTTTATGTCCAAAATAATGGCTGGAGTGAGAAGGGAACCGTGAGTTCCTCGAATACTTTAAATTTCTTGGACGATTTTACTCTCGACAAAGTTTCATCGTACAATTGATTCAACTAAATTTTCACCAGAATGGAAACTCGAAGTTGAAGTTCCTGGTATTTTTATGAATTCAATAGACGAAAATAAATTATAATCAATTGTTCTTTCAAGAGAACATAATTGCAAGATCGTGCAATCAAGAGAAATCGTAATCGTAGAAGTAGAAGTTTTTATTCTTTAAGAATAGCGATCAATTTAATCACAGATTTGACAAATTTCAATTTCGTTAATTAACAAGTTTACTTAACCATCTGCATTACCGTATTATTCTTTCGTTGATAAAATCTGTTTAACCATTTTGCACTGAAAGGAGAGAGAAGATGAAAAGTGTAATGAACACTGGACCTTGGAACTAATTTTCTCCGGAATGGTAATTGTTGAAGAATTGTAGAATTAAACTTTACTGTTAATATCTTTATATTAGTGCACTTCAATAATAAATAGAAACTGTTACAATTAATTTCATCTACCATTCATTTCATTCATCTATTCTATATTAAAAAGTTGTTAATACCGCGAATAGAAGTTTCGCCAATAAGTAAATAAAAACTGTAATAATTAAATTCATCTACCACTCATTTCATCGAGCTGTTCCATGCTAAAATGCTATTAAGAATACCACGGAAAGAAATATGCACAACGTACACGACGAAGCCGCAAGTAATTTGTGACGTTCTCCTTTAAAAGTAACCAGAATAACAAGGGAAATGAGATTCACGTCGTGTTTCTGAAAGCATGGTTCAATAACAGGGTTCAGGCACGATTGGTTCTTGCAGCAGAGGTTGCCAGTGCAACATTAACTTCGTTAGATTGCTGCACAATTGTAATCCAATTTATCTAAGCCCTATGTCAGACGATCACGAACGCTGAATTGATAATAAGCTCTTAAGACTGTCTAACATTAGATTAAAAGCAATCGTGGGGATGGCGTAACGTGTTTCAGACATCTTTATTGCGCTATCAGCCTATAACAATGGGGGAAAAAAAATCGTGGATTGCGCAATGAATACGACTATAGCTAGACGGAATTCAATTGAACCGGTTAGTTATTCAATTGGTAATTACTAATTACGTTCGGTAGTTTGTTACATTGAAGTCTACGTCAATGAAACGACAACTCGATGTCCAATCAAACGTGCACAGAACTTTTCTTCTTTAAATTAATTATGCTATTGCTCGTTCTAATTTATTCCCTTCCATAAGACGAGATATGCCCAGTAATTATTCAATATAAAAATAATATTGCAAATATTTATCGCGATATCGATGAAACGGATACGTCTACCATTGATAATTGAAAAACTAACATGAAATAATTTTGAAACTTGGATTGCGCTGAAATATTCTGTGCTCTATACCATGCAATGTATGCACATAAACTGAATGCTTAAACACTTGTTGTTCTATTGTAAGAAAATTCATTCATCCCGCGACTCTTCTCTTTCTATTTATTACTTCGAATGACAGAGATTCCGTTCGTATATCGAAATTTAATACAGAAAATGAATACAATTTAATTTCTAACCGTTCCGAGTGGGTGAAAACGGAAAAGAAAACAAAGTACGCTAATAAACCGTGTTCCCAGCGGGACATTCGTATAACAGGAAATTGAATTTTCTGCACATGCAGCATTGTCATTCAAAGCCGTCGAAAAACGAAAATAGAGAACCTGTGCTTACCGGTGCGCCATTCGAAGCGACACCGGTGTTCATTTTTAAGTGGTTTCAACCATCGTGTCACGAGCCCGACGAACATTTTCTCCGTCGTGCTGAAGAGTGGAAAAAAATATCGCTCAAATAAAAGCGGTCAGTCAAATAGATGAACGTTGCGAACTGCCGAATAGAATTGCGAACGTCGAGGGAAAATAGAAGAGTGAAAAAGAAAAGAGGGAAAAAAACCCCGTTCAATATGATGCGACTCAAATCTGTATTGGCGGTGATAAAATTACTCAGACAAATAGGTGAACCGTGGTTTCTGAAGCAAATTTCAATTGTTCGGTTTGTGCTTAAATAGTTTATGATTTACGGGATTATTTTAGGAATAAAATAGAACTTCTAGCTAGTATAGTTTTTATTAATTTTGAATAATAATCGTTCTCTTTATGAATGTATTCATTTATTTTTTTAACATAATTTTAGACCGATTGTAAAGTGAACAGTTAATTCAATTATTGTTTGATACGAGTTATTTATATTTATTTCGAATACTAAGGAATTAAGTTATCAATTGTTAAATATGTTCAATGTAAGTTCAAACAGCGTAGACCGCGTGGAATGTTAGTATTGGAAATGTAATATGTACTGACATTGGTAACAAAGGGTTGTATGCATTTATACGTAAATGCATTCAGACCTCGTTCATTTCGGAAGACGTGGCTTATTAATTTTAATTTGAATTGATGAGTCTCGTCTTGCGTTCAAATAAGGCACCACAAACAGCCATTTGCCAAACTGGTAATACGTGCATTGGTAAATTATTTACTCACGCACATACATCAAACAAAATTTAGTAAATTTCATCTTCGTCAATTCTAGCGTTCCTTTATCAAAATAGCACATTTGATTAAATAGCTTAATACTCTAACGATATTTAAATAACTCGGCGCTCCAAATACAGCAACAGTTATAACTTTTTAACAGTGTAAAATGATCAATCTAATTCTTTACACCCGAGACAAATTTATCCCATACTAATTCAGAATTCCTAACTAACAATAAGAAAAGTTGTTGCACATACACATAATAGGGACCGCGTTGCAAAGTGCTACACACCGAAGGATGAAAAAGTTAAGAAAACTTCGCCTAACAAGTTCTTAGCTGAATGAAGAATTAAACGAACTATTTTCCAATAAAATTCAAGGAAGCAGTGTTATACTTTCGCTGTATTACAAATTCCGGTTCCAATTCATCCACATTTTATCTTTGCACACATATAATACTTTGCACCTGAAAACTCAATGGACAATCGCTAGACATTTTCTAATAAAATGTTCACCAATAGATACATAAATTCTACGATAAAGGCAAAAATACGAATTCTCGCGTTTCGATTAAATAACTAGATAATCGTTAGATAAATTTCCGAAATTCCTAACGCTGGTTCGTGACAAAACCTTCTGCACGCTAGTTGGGCCGAGCACAAGAACGGCCAAAGGTCTCAGTAATTACAGAAGCGACCCATGGATACGACGACCGAGAGTACCTGTAGAGATTCATCCTTTTTGTCGCGTGAGCGAATTGCACGAGGACGGTAACGCTTTGCATCTGACAAGAAGAGGTCCCGTGGAATAACGCGAGCGTTTTAACGAGTTTTCGGGCGGCGCTGATGCTTGGAATAGTAAAGCTAATAATATTTGCTTCTCTAGATGAACGGTGAGCGATTTATGAGACATTTATCGTAAAAATTTCGGTGGTCTTTATTTTTTCTCCGTGTAAACACCTGTCAGCAACATTCTCGTGATGTACAGGATACAGGTGTTTCCACCATCACCTCGGGCTTCTTACTTTAGTTGTAGGTACTTGCATTTCAGTAGAATCTATTACTTTTTGCTCTGTCGTTTTATAGTATTTGGAATGTGAAAATCATTCTGTCGAAATATTTTGTTGTTTTAAGGAAGAAGTGATCAGATATTGGACAAAAATTTTATAATTCATTAGTAAGGGGATTAACGATGCACCTGTGCTGCTTGCTTCAAAGCAAACGATTCTCATGAGCTCGCTGTGTGCTACGAGACGCAACATGGAAATAAATTTGTCAGCCCCAACTATCAAAGCCATTTTCATCACTTCAGTATCTCTGTCGACGCGTAAAATGAATTACGTATGGAATATATTTTCGAAAACCGTGTTACAAAAAAATACGAACGACCGAGACTTATTTCCGACGTCGACCTTTAAACTTCTTTACACTTCTGTCCATTTTCATATTTATCTTCGTTCCTCTCGCGAAAGGTATTTCACATTAACGAATAGCTGCTCCACGCATTAACAATAAAATCAGTAGGATAAACAGCCGAAGGATGCCACGGGCGTATTAAGAAACTACCTGCCCCCGCGTCTCCTTGTTATTTTTATTCCAGAACGTACGAACGATGCCTCCGAGAACGTCGGTCCGTCATTGTGTCAGAGACACTGCCTGGCTCACTGAATGTACAAAGGACAAGGTAGTTAGTCTTTGAAGGTTGTCGACTAATTTAACGGTTCGAACCTCGCCGCGATATACACCTCGATCGATCATTAGGCGGAGGGACCGCTGATTGTTACGAGTGTCGCTGCTCGTTTGTACAACAATGCACAATGTGGACCAACGTTCTCGGCTGTTCCTGGCCGGGCGAGGTCGGGACGCTGTTTCAATTGCTTAGAAATCCTCACCGGGATTTCAATGCAGAACGGAAGCTTAGAAAGTTGGTCTCGTCGTGCGACCACGTCTGGGAGACGCGTCGCGACCACGCCGATTATTAATTTCAAACGTTGGAACAATGACACTTCCGCCTTGCCAAGGAACTTTCGATGCTTCCGAGCAAAATGATACCTCGTTCCTGTTTTCTAGAAACGATCACTGGTGTGTACTTTTGGGATTGTGTATTTTGTTGCGTTACAAGGGGTGGGGTGGTTTTAGTGGGCTCTTTTCAGAATTGGCGAACAGGGTGGTTTTCGCGAGGCGTTGGTTCTTATTTCTTGGACACGGCTTTTGTCGTGGAACGAACGTGCGTAAAGGGACTATGCGTTTTCATGAACGGTGGTTTTCGGAGAGATGGAAGATACTTGGGCTGATGTAGAGCGTGAGTTATGACTGTACACGGGGGTCGGTAATAATAGTTTACGGCGATTTGGCGAAGAGTATTTTTATTATTGTGGTAAGTGGACGCTTCTCCCTTTGTGCTTCGAAATATTGTGAGTTATTCAAGGAAGACAGGGTAATTGGAATTAGTCGCGCTTCTGCCTTGATTCTAATTGGAAAGTAATATTGTTGTGAAAGGCAAGAATGGTTTAAAAAGGGAACTATAGATACATGATTTTATTCAAATATAAACGCGTATATTCCTTTTTTAATGTCTTCATACGAGCTATGAGAAATTAATCACCCAACACACATTTTTAGCGAACGTTTTTAATAAAATTGTTTGAAAATTCGTCCATGTTCGACAGCGAAGAAATTTTATGAAAAAATCCCCGACTACCTAAAGTTGGAATTGCTTGCGATTAAATTTCTTCGAATGAAACGCGAACAAACACGATTCACGCAGAGTTTCTGAATGTCCCTTCGAACTTTTCAAGCGAAGCATCCCTGAACAGTGGAAAATGTCAATTTTAATAGACATTTTATGGAAATCAGGCGCTGTGCCATAATTCTGTTAAATTTTCAACTCAAAGTTCTTGCGTTTAATTTTTAACCGGGTACTTAGCCGAAGCATTTCTGCTCGTAAATTTCACCGGTATTTCGCGCTTTCCCGCCTTTATTGCCACCGTGACGCCCGTTAATTCGACTGTATCGTGGTCCTGCGAATCGTGATTAACGGCGTTGACTGCTTTATCTCCATAATCGCGATTAGCATAATTATCAGCCTGGCCGAATGTTCGTGGCGTTACGTTTTCGTGCAAATCTGATCGACGAACTACGTCAGTCACGCTCTGGTCTTTTGTTATCACGGGCAATGGTCTGGCTTCGTTGTACAGCAGACTGCTTGGAGTTGTTATTTGCACAGTTTTCGTTAAAAATTAAAAGCGTGGTTGAAGAAACTATAGATGTTAGCTTTTATGTTAAAGGAAAGTATGATAGTGTGGACGTTAATAAAATTATCGATAATAAAAGCTGGTATATGAAAGGAAAAACTGTTTTCTTCTATTTCGTTATCGTTTTAACTTTTATATTTAAAAACAAAAGTTTTCATTTAAACAAAAGACTTATTCAAAATCGAAAATAAAAGATTTTGTGCAATAATTGGACGAAATAGAATAGAAGAAATTTTCGTGCTTGAAACGTCAAAGGAGAACTGTGATCGATTTACTTTATCATTAATTTCAATTTGATTCGTAAAGCAATGGGGTAGGTGATTTATTTCAAGAGTAACGTAATTTGTTTGCGGTTACCGTAAAATTGTAATTAAAATGCTTCGTGCAACTCATACCTTTCAAATTTGTATCTTGGTTCATCCCCTTTATTCATTATAAAATCACCGATGAAAACTAGAGCGCGTAGATTTTCCATTATGCAGAAAAGCGTTTTTATTGAATTAATATTTCAAACGTGGTGCATCAAATCAGGTGGTATATATAAACGACATAAGAATACAACGTAACCAGTGACACCATTTTACATAAAATCGAGAAGCATTCGCATACGTGTTCAACGAATATAATATTAAAAATGATGAACAAATTTGTTTCCTCTCGTGAAGTAGAAATATTCAATTGGCTTGAAAAATTATTATATTTCACTAATTAACAGCACAGTATGGAATATTTTTCATTTCCATACATTTCAAGTATTCTGTATGCAATCAGACAAGGTGCAGATTAAAATGGATACATTTAATTCGCTCACTTTACAATTTCATTCGTCTTCAATATAGAAAATGGGTATTGTAAACTGCAGAATTAATGGAAAAATGAATTAGTACAAAATATATACTAATATTGATCTATGCTAAATTAAACAATACTTAAAAATTTTAATAATATCGAAATATTGCATTCCGCTTTAATAACCACGGTATAGTAAGTATACGCGCAATCGCAAGTAGCAACTATACAATTTTTACTTCATGAAATAACAGAGCTCTTTCGAATTTCATGTGATGTTTCGTATTTCCGTAGTTTCTAAATGGAAAATCAGTTATATAAGAGTATGTTATCTCCTGTCACTTTTGAAAACGGGGGCACAAACAAGCTCCCTTTAAACTACATCAGACGGTACTGAGAAAAAGATGCCGCTGAGTGTTCAATATGCGAAACATTTTCCTCGAACGCAGGCATTCACAGAAAGGTTATACAAATGACTAAAGTAAATGTAAACGGTTTAACAAAAATAGCTTCTTTGAACTAGAGGCTTTGTTTGAATAATGCTTGTGGCTGGATTTGAGAGAGCTGATTTGTGGCCCTAAGTTTATGAAGATCTTCTTGTTCTCACTTTGGGGATGTATTGCCATAAACTCTCGTACTTTCTTTACTGTTCCGTTGTTTCACCAACTCCCCGTCATACTAATCACCATGCTTCGTATTAAATCATATACAAATGCTAAGTTTAGTATGTACCTACTTTCCGTAATTAAACAAATTATATTACTTACAGTAATATAATAGTTGAATCAGTCTGAATGTATTTTATGATTCTTCTATACGATTTTACTGTATTATTCAATCCTTGTGATCGAGTTCAGAGAAACGGGAAATTTCAGTTTGGCTGAGATGAAAAAGGAGTTTGAATTATCACTTACGTAATTATAAAGTACACGACTGATGGAAAAAATTCATTCGAAAGAACCATATACGACAGAAACATTATATTTTATTCTTGTTTCTCATTGGTCGATAGATTCGTTAAAGGAAAATGCGAGCAACAGCGTAATTTTGTAAACGTGCCACTGAATACATTCACGAGAAATTGATAGTAGAGAGGAAACGAGTGGATTATGTGCAGCGTTGGATTTCCCACCCCTAAGAGCATTTCACTCCTTTGAATCTTTACTAGCTGAAATCTGCATGAATGTTCCTGGCTCTCGATTGCTTTGAAATTTAAGGAATATTAAACCACTTACTACATACGACTATTTTTCCTTGCCGTTTATTTTTCCATAATTTATAGTTCAAGTAATTTAAAAAATCTACAATTTCAGACTATTGGTTGGTATTTCTTAAATGATAAGTTTTAGCATTACATTTGAGGCGGTTGTTTACGTACTGTGAACATATTTACGTGTAAAATTCGTAAAATTGTAGACTCGTTAAAAGTATTTCTTACACTACACTCACAGTGTTATTTTGTTATCGTTCGATACAGCGACAAAATATTTTGCTACGAATGACGTGTCGAAAGGGGCTGCAATCGCATAACAGATACCAAACCGAATATGTAGGATAAAATCTTTTCATGTCAAGCTTTCCTTTCGTGAAAATCGATTTTAAGCATGCACATGCATGCACGATATACGCGCACTTGACCAAAATTTACCTGAATAGATACTACGATAGGCGTTTACCATATTTGGCTGCAATACGTACAAGGAGTAACGTATTATAAAGAATCATAGAATAAAAATTAAATCTGCATCCCTCTTTCATGGGAATAAATAAGTAACTATGTATATGCACGTATTTTATTAACTGGGCAATTGTCTGGAAAGAAATTCTCGGGTGAGACATTATCCGATAAGATATTGTCGTCGACGATTTCGAATCTAAATTTATCTGAATTAATTAAACTATCCAGACTTTTGAGTACATTCTTCTTCTCCATTCCTAATGTACCTAGAATATCAATCATACGCAAGTGGGTCACTCCGGCAAATGTGCCTGCCCACTATTATGCAAGGATTTTATAATATAAAGTAACGAGTGAACAACGCGTAACGTGTTAAAAATTGAGGATTGCATAAATCATAATACAGTCATTCTTTGTAGAACAGGTCGCATAATAATTGCGTGAAATACACAATGAATAATAAGGTTGCACGAAGAATGAAACAGGATAGGCGCAGGTGTGCTTCATTAAGCATCGCAGGCCACAAAAGTTCGACTTTTTAACAATTTATCAGTACAGCACTCTCTAAGTGTTAATACCTATATCGAACGTGTAAGGAGGAACGAAAGAAAATTGGAAAATTGAAAATGTCTCGAAGGAAGTGCCTTCTCGACGTTGGACGAGTTTTGTAAGAGCCGGTCGATGTAATTCGAAGCAGTTGTGCAATTAGCTTTAACTTCTAGTTACTTGCTTGGAAGAAGAAGCTTTGTGCTCCACGAGCGTGTAATTGCAGCCAACGAGCCGAATTTTATCAAAAGAATTTCTCCAAAATATTCCAAAATAGTGAACTCAAAAAGATCGATAAACAACGATTCCACAAACAACAATATTCACACTTACAGATCCTGATAGTATTTAAAAGAAGTTCAGAAATACAACTTCGAACATTATTTACATAATTCAAACGAACTTCAGCGCAACAGAAAACTGTCGCAATAATTAATTTCAAGACTGCAAACACGATACATCAAAGTGTGAAGGTATTCTGCATGCCTCCGTCGCTTCGAACGAGTAAATTAAATCGATCCGCGTGCCGACAACTTTTCTCTGTCCGCGTCCGGCGCAGGTTTTCGAAAAGTTAAATTACGAGCCTGAGGATCGAGGGTGTATCAGCAGGGTGGAAAAGACGAAATGCAATCGAGCGAGATAATTAAGTAAGGCGTCTGTGCGTACTTCAGCTCGTTCATTTCTGGACAGTGAATATCTTCCAGCTACGACAAAACAGGCTGAAATGCGTTAATTATTCCGAATGAGTTCATTTTTCCTGATATACCGCTGTATCGGTTTGGAGAATTTATTTGGGGCTAAACATTGATTATTAATATAACGTTAATTATCATATTGAATTCAACATTTGTAGAATAGAAAGAATAATTTTAATAATACTCGCATCAGGCTGATTGCACTGGACGTCAAAAGAAATTGTTTGAGGGGGAAAGGATCATGACACTGTGTACATATATTAAATGGGCACGCGCGAGACATATCTTTTGGAAGTCCTCATTTTTAATGGAACCAAAATAAGGTCGTGCACACAGCAAATGGGGATCGTTGGGCTAACTGATAACAGCTGTAAAAGTTGTAATTTACTACGTCACCGATTGCACGCTTGGATAGTGAAAAATCGATAACAGGTTCTTTATCTTGGTTAAAATTTCATGTGAGGGGAAGTTAACAAAAAATAGGAACGCAATCTTGGCTTTCGTTTGTTAAAAAGGGCACGACGATAAAATGGAAAAATTTAATTGCACATCTAATTCATATTTATATTTTACGAAAGCGAGATACGAATGAGATTATAGTTTATTATAGCGTTAAAAATAATTATATGAATAATATGATTAATTGCTCCGTACTTGCTTAACGATCCAGTGTCATTTTCGTATAATGCTCTAATAATACAGTCGTTCATATGAGTCAGCTGTGATACGATCCTTGCATAAATCTTCTTTATCAGATGGCCTCGTAAAAAAGAAATCTAGGCGTATCAAATTAGGTGTTCTTGGCAGAAAATTAAATGTACCAGCAGGTTTCATCGGGCATCTTGTAAGAAAACAGCACTGCAATATGTACGCTTCTAGTTCATAACACGTAACGAGTTCGTTTTACGCGTTAAGAGAACGTTCTGGTGCACACGGTCGTTCACGTGAACAGACATTATAAATTATGCTCTGCTGTTGTAGTAAATGTTATTTTGATTTTCATCAATTTCGCCGTGACAAATGATTCTTGCCCTCCATACGGCGTACGATCATTCTTTCTTACTGAAATTATATTACATGTGCGTGTCTGTGACCGACTGAAATGAGTTTTAAATGAAGAAAATGTAAATCTGACTCGATCTGCCGTTCGTCATTTTTCAAAACATGTAATTCTCATTTATTACTTCGTCTTTCTAAGAAGGAATGATGGATAATATTAAAAACAAAAAGATGTAGAAAATTATGAAGACCAGCAGAATACAAAATTCGAAAGCATCCATGAATATTTTTGCATACTCATTTAACGAAATTATATCAAATTGCATAACCAGTTTTTCAGCTGCAATGTACGAAACTTTTAAACTTTCATGCATAACGCTTTTTCATTAAACATTAATAATGGTATTCGTTGTTCATCTTATTTTAGCAGAGTGGATGAGAAATATTGGAAATTCAATATATTCCATTGACGGAGTTTAGAGACACGATTTTCTGAATGAATATGTATGTATATCCAAATTTACATCTTATAACCAAATTGCAAGATATTATATATTGGATACATGCCAGGGATGTAGATCAATTTTATCAGTTTCGTTAGTATGTGGGATATGAAACGTGACAATAAGTTTTGTGACACTAGATATTTCGTATCTCCCTCGTTTGGGTGCATATAAACAACTGTATAGAAAGAAATACCATGAACTTTTCTACGCACTTGAGACACCCCTATTGTCAGCGTGACCATATTCTCATAAAAATGCAATAGTTGCTCAAGATTTCTATTGAGAAATTAAATTTGTTCGTTATTTTTGATATTTAATAAATATTAATTTTAGACAAAAGTAGTAAAACATTGGTAACCGCAGCATACAAACTTCTTGATCCACGAATACAATTTTTCATACAAATATTTTAGCAACAAAAACGGCAGATCGGATATACATATAAGTTTAAACTGTCGTGTTCTTATTTTTAGAAACTCTCCTGTGCATGTCGTAAATGTAAATTCAAGGGTGAGAAGAAACATCGTAAATATCAAATCGCGTCGTCTGGGGAGCTCTGGTTTCTACGTGGCTATGAATTTACAGCTCTGCGATGCACTCGTGGCGTTGCTTTTAATAATAAAGAACGATTATTCATTTTGTAATGGAAAAAAAGTCGCGCAAGTTAGATGATAAATTAAAATGAAATATTATACAGATCGTAATCTTTAATGGACGAGCCGAAGAACGGAGAATATGTACATGTCCACCGAAATATACATATATGTAGATATCGTCATATTATTAATATAATTTGGATTGAAACAATTCGTTACATATTTCAAGTACATTCATAAATCGCGTACTTCGATATATTCTACCTGCAGAAAACAACCACACCTCCGATTCATCGCCAATAATCAACAAATCACAGCGCTAAAACTACCCTCATAAAAGATGCCCACTCTTCATCCACCGCGAGAATAAACGGCACTACCATAGATCTTATCGTGCCCCCAGCATCACGTTAACCATTATGGTGTTCTCACGATCGCCGACGAAACAGCTGAAAACGTTATCCCGCGTTTGCACCTAAATCTCGTGCAGCTGTTGCGCGTCGCGACGTCGACGAGAACGGTGTCGGCGACGCAGCTACACAACAGTTATCCGGCGACGTTTCATTTTCGGCATTGACGACGCGAGACACCTTCTTCATGGATGAATCGCCGCGAATCGCAGCGCAGTAATTTAGTAAGCTTCTTAGCCAGAAGCTAAGGGGGCGAGGTGCACGTGCACTTTGTTAAACGTCGCGACGCCGCGATGGCAGTACGGCTGGTGACCGATAAACACGGCACGATTCGAATGAAACTTCCGGCTTCGTTTGTGCAGACCGACGACGATTTAGCTCGTGCTCTCGCCGTTCGTTCCATTTAAGGCCGATCGCTATTCCTGAGACGCCTTAATACCCTCAATGGAAGTTAATGCCGTTCCGCGAAACGAAAAATGCTTCTTGGCAGAAGTTACGCCTCGACGACGACGAACTGTGTGACACCCTGCGCTGGTACTTTGTTGCGCCACTCGGAGGACCAAGTTCAATTTTTCGCGATATTCCGAATTACTGTTTCGACGCGATATAACGCTTTTCATTCTCTCAATTTTTATTTTAACCGGGATTAATGTTAATCAAAATACGAGCAGCCCAATCAACCGCGATATGCAAATTAAAAACTTTTTGACCAGCTATAAATTGCAATTTAAATTATGCATTAATACGTGATCTACATATTTATACGAGAGGAATCTATTACACTTTTCTGTTTCCTTAATCATTCAATTAATACTCCACAACTATCCCGACGATTTAAATAATCCAGTCATTTGCTGACGAATGTATTGATTAATTTTAACGTCAATCACCGTGGAATTAAAATCATTCCCAGATATCTAACGCGTAAGTTACACTTCGCCAGGGATCGTCTTCGTAGAACGAACTTATTGCACTCCCAATTCCCCAGATGATAAACAACCCGAGCAATTGAATCAGCCACCGCACGTGAACCAGCAACTTTTCCCTCACCATTGTTACGAAAATCGAGCCACGATAACTAATCCGTCGGAGATATTTGTTTATGCGAATCGGGAGGCCATTACAGTTCCAATTTAGCCTGACAATAATCACTGTGCAAATAACCGTCCAACGCGTACCGATGGATTTTCCAGGAAAAATTGCATTTCCCCCATGGCGTTATGGAGCGGCAGCTTTCGCGATCGTTCCTGCAGTTCGAGGGGCAAATGAAAAATTACAAACGCAAAAGCCTCTTATTCCCGCTGAAGCTCGCAAAGGAATGAAAGTGCAAATTAAATTGCGTCCCCGGTAAGGAGAGAGAAAAAATACAGGAAAGCCTCGTTGAGTTACGATTCTCTATTCTACTGATTATTCCGATCCTTTCGGAAACCGACGGAAAGCTTATTCCGACGAAGAAGAAACGCTGTGCTGCCCGTTAATAATACATGCCCGCGTTTGCATGGTGTCTTATTCCTTTATGAAACGGTGTCTTATAAACGGGAAAAACGGAGAAGAATACGCCAGAGACGATCCTTATGGCGTAATGGTTTTCCTAGAATAAATCAGCGACGGCTGTTAATAGGAGAAACGAAACACGCCAAATGGTGCGTGCAATCTCATTTTCATATCGGTGCGAGTTAACAAACGTTTTGTGACTTTTCTGCTTGGACAAATGGTAATGTGAATTTATGCTGAATTTTCTCTGCTTCGCCGTCAGAGTATGCTGAACGTGGCGACGAATTGAGAACGGCACGATTCAGGGAGGAAAAATTTGTAGAAATTAAGTAAAATCTATTTTCTACGTCAAATATTTGTTTTCATAGAAATATATTTAATAAAATGATCTGTATTCACTTATATTAGCCAAGATAATAGGCTGCACACCTTTGCAATCAATATCTGTCTTAATTAATAGTAAACTATTAATATGTTTAATAGAAAAAGTGATAGTTTATAAGGAAAAAAAGATATATTAAGTCTGTACATGAAAAATTAAAATAATGGAAGCTGCGCGTTGCGCCGTCATTAGACGTGATATGCACTGACCATATTCAACATTTCGGGCAAATTGGTGACACGAACATCATGCACTTCTCTAGTGAGATGAATTAAATTAGAGGATTGACGTGTGTCGTGCGTTACGAGCGATGCATATTGATCCTTTGTAAGAATAACAGGAAATTGGGAGAATTCGTTAGCCAAATTTTAGTTGGTTGTATATATTTTCATTTTAGGTATGTCTATACGGTTTATATAAATGTATTCAGTTTCTTCCATTCATCCTGTATAATCATGATCTGGCGAGAATAATGAAGGAAATGAAAATGATCGATAATCGTACATTTTTTAAATATACTATTCTAATTAATATAACGAGGTTTCCATTCAGTGGATCGACAAGGTAAAACCTAATTATTGTTTTCTAATATTCATTCTACATTACATCCATAAATGCATTTAACGTAGGGAAAGAGTTTAACTGTTTCTATGCTAAAAATTATTCAACAGTTTAGGTTCAATTCATCAATTAATTAATATTGCATTCTGCTAATCAACTATTTTCTATTATCATTAACAAAACATAATTTGGTTACATCAGATAATGGCTTGGAATTTTTTTGCTTATCTGCGATCCGATTATCGGTAAATACTTAATTGTTAATGACTTCGCTGATTTCGCACAGACCCCATTACTTTAATTACAAAGGGAAAAGAAAATCAATGAGAAAATTTGAGCTGCAAACGTTGGCACGTCACCCTTATGAAATTACTTAATGGATAACGATCCATTAAATCAGTGCAGGGGTTCTTGCATATTTTCCTGTACAATCTCCCGTCCACACTTTTGAAACTTTGAAACCCTGTTCTTTGAATCAGAGCTTCGAAAACTTATTACCTATTCATCGACAAGCCAGAATGGAAATTAATGGAGTGCACGTTGCGTAACACAGAAGCTTTTAAGCATTCATTTTACATGATAACGAGATGATAAAGAAGAAAGCGACAGTGTTGACAAGTACGCACTCAAAGACGACGCGAGAAAGATAAATTATTGTTCTAAAATTATTATGGGTCCATAATTTTTACATTATGAATCTCTCCTTTGAAAATGGATAAATCAATGTGAAATTACATTTATACATAAATGATATTTCTTTTAACTATCTGAGCAAAATGTTTTAATCCAATAGTAAGTCATAATTGTTACTATACTATTATACAATTTAAATGTGTATCCATTTTTACTTTTAACCAGCTTTCATTTTAATTCCTATTACCTCCCGAATTCGAAGCTTTTAGTGATTCTGTATGTGAATAAAATATGAATGTACAGAGTGAAGGACAGGCATGTTCATGGATAATACTTTCATTCTCCTCTGATCTAGTATTACAATTGCATTATTCTACATATATTTCAAGGCAAAAATTCTGAAACGTGCTTGTATTGATGAAAATTGGAATTAACTAAATCGTGTAATAAATATATAATAAAATCGATAATTATAGGAAAGAAAAGGTACATGTATAATTAATATTTTAATAATGAAAACATAAATCAACCTGCAAGAATTTTGAATGGATTTGCAGAATACTTCAAGTTTGCTCCAAAAATGTGCTAACGTAAGTGACAAAAAGATTTCATATTCTTAGTATTATTAAAGGGGTTCGAATAGCGCAGCGATGAAAATTCTCGTCAACCCGTTTGAGTGAGTTCTAAAACTTCATTTCCGCGACGTACAGAAAAATGGCTAAGCTCAAAGAACTTACCAGTTCTCTTCATAAAGGCGATATTTCAAGAGAAATCTCTGGAGATTTCAAAACAATATACGCGTCCCTCAATCCTGGCACTGGAGAAATCATTTGATCTCCTAATGCTTCGCCATTCGCCATAAAGTCATTAAATATTAATGCCGAAGCTATGGAATCAGCTCAATTCTATTTTTTAGTACCTTCTGAAGGAGTAGAGTTCTTTTCTTACCCTTCTCACACCAGGATATTAAAATTTTACTTATGATAGCCTGAAATACAATAATATTAACAATGATGTATTAATTATTTTAATTGCGGTATAACGTCGCACAATGGAACCGCCTGAGTTTTTTATATTAACTTTGATTGACGTAACAAGCCATATGCATTAGGTACGGTTCTCTTCATCCCGTAGTTCGTTCGTCGGCGATTCACAGTCTTCTTTGCCCTGCACGTTTCATTTTATTTGAATCGTGCTTACTTTACTACGTGCATCCGTGTGCCAGACAAGCTGCACTTTACGAACGAATCATTTTGCGGCATCTTTCGATCAAGGGAAATTTGATTCCGTCGATATACAAGTAAATCGTGTTACAACTTGCTGGGAAATTCTATTTACATGTACACACTTCTGTGCTTTATATGTTATTGAAGTTTGTCGACAATTTTCGGAAAAACCAGAACAGAAGTCAAATGCACTGGGGCACACATATGTATATGTGATACCTTGTATTTCGAAACTTTAACTTCTTTGTTGGTATAGGCTCCATTGTGTTCACGTAACTGATTGTTCAGTACAACGAACATGTTTTCGAACATGTTCCATCGTGCGTAAAGTTAGCAATGTTTATAGTACGTGAATTATAAATTATGAAATGAATCTTGTGCTAGTGTTTCACTTTGTGGTAATTTTGTTTCTTTGTTATTTTTCAATGTCTTATATCATGTACTTTTATTTATCGTTGGATCTTTTTTTCTTCGGAAGTATCAAATACGTTTAGCATCATGCAACGTCAATATTCTCACAATATGTACCTACTAGAGCTGTCACCATAAATTCTGGAACTTCTTTTAAGTTGATCTATATTTCCCTTAGGCACGATACAGAAACGTGATATTTCTGCGGGTAAAATGTTGTGGTAGCAAATATGTTACAGGGAATATCGTTGAAATACGAGTGTTATAAGATTTAAGACGATGATGTTTCGTGTCTTTCGCAGATATGTTCAATTTGTACAACACAATCTTATTTCCTTCCTTAACAATATACACTTTTCCGAACTTGCTTGATTAAACAATGGCAATTTATTTGAATTGGCCAAACGTTTCCACTTGAACTGAAAAATAATATCCACTCGATGATTGCACCCGCCGAAACGTATTCAAAGGTAAACAATTGCAGAAAAGTTTGCTGCGGTCAGATTAAGGGTGAGATTTTACCCTTACGGGCCTCATTAAACAATGGAACTTAAATTCTTAAGCGCCATGCGATAAAAGAAAAAATTGCGGTAATAGAAGTGACCTGGCCGTTCTCTCATTGTGCACGGCGCAATGCTTCATTTTTTTCCTGGTCGCGTTTAAGTGCCAGACGGTACACATCGTTTTGCAACAATGGTATGCCATAAAAACAGATATTAACTCTTTGTTTCGTATTATAATTGAAAAGCAGACCACGGATAAAAGAGACGAGTTACGACGAATTATTTCCTCTGATAGTAAGCAACACGTTAAATAGAAAACATTTCTTTACACCATGAAAAATAAAAAATAAACTGTTGAACAAATTATCACAGGTTTATTTCAGAATACACACTCGGTCATGGTTTAGTGTTTACTTCATTCCCATTTATGTGGTCACTGTTCAAACCAACCACTTCAAGCTTGAAATATCCTATCAATTTACACTCTGATCTATTACCAGAAGTTTTACAATTAACGACGATATATTTCGCGAGTGGATGAAATCAACAGCTTAATGATACACGCAGCTGCATTATGTCCGACAAACGTGTCGTGTGATTTCATTCAAAATAACGCTGCGCCCAAGTTTACTTTCTACTGAAGTAATACTGAAATTAATTATTGCGTACCCGTGTTTCGCAATTACGAGTTTGTGCTAACTTCGGCCGTAATTACAGCGGGATTAGTATCGCTATAGCGCAGAGAAATATTTTAATCCTGCAATTTGAATAATGAATCATAAAGTTACTTTGGGACCGAAATTTTATACGAATCCCTATGTACGACTACGACATTTCGCCCCGCAAGTGTTTTGCAATATTATTACACGTGATGTATATAGGTACATATATGAAATCGTTACGATTTCTAATATACCAATTTCCATTATCTATATTCATTGTTATCGTAATCGACAACTATCTTACGTTACATATTTTTCGCCCTGAATTACTCATGCAACAGGATCCTACATTATTTTATCTCTTAATCGCAATGCCAATAAAATTTCGTATAAGTTGTACTAAAAATAACCCATGCCCCTTCAATCATTTACGGCGATGTCTTTATTTAGCGATAAAGGTGTGCAATATACACGTTTAGTGGTTAGTTTGTCAAATCATAAAGACACACCATCGATATTAACTTTAATGAAGGAATTCATAGCTGTACTTTGGGCAAAGTTCCGTTTTGCAACACCGTTTGTGTATCGATAACAGGGATTTATGAAAATCATAAACTATGATCTACCGTTTCGCGATTATTACGATAATGGCTTTCTGAGCCTTCATAAATCGAGATATCATACTTATGCAGTCATATTATGCCCAGTCATATAAAGCGTTGTAAAGCGGATTTTCCGAAATTATTAAAGATAACGATTAAGTGTTTTGTTAAGAATTTCTCTGCGCCTTTCCTGGTTTTAAATGACACTGAACCGCAATTGAACACTCACGGGATATTTTGTGGTATCTAATTCTCCCCAGATCTAATCAGTTTTGTCTGAAATATTCTTCTCTCCTTTGCAGTTAAAGGAACAGTTAAAGTCATAGCAATTTATTATATCCTTTTAGTAGAGTCAGTAAAAAAAGACCATGGTATAATGACGTTTGTAGAAACTCTGCGAGTAAAAAGGACGAACTTTTGGAATAGAATGGTAAAGTTTGTCGGCCCATGTGACTGCCAGGCGGTCGCGTCACAGTTAAACAATGGTTAGCGTAGATTCGAAGGAGAATGTGTCAACGATTATGAACTTCCCGCCGTTTCACCGAACTACGTTTCTGTTGTCATTTCCCCGACGTATGGAACAAGTTTCGATTGAAAAATATCAGCGCAACTGGAAGAAAATTTCTAACCCCATTTTTCCCATTCCCACCATCTTCTTTACTACAATGTTATATCAGTTAAATTGGAAAACGTTTGAACGATTGTCCAAGGAAATTATAACGAATGTATTTCTCTCTTATTGAGCATTATAAAATATTTATTTGCAGCTTATCGCCATCAATTTTTTAATTTATGAAACAAAAGTTCTTGTTTCTACCCCGATCCTCCAAGCGTAAACGCATTGGCGCACGGTAACGCAATTTATCGTTGCCAACAACTTGTAAATAGCCGAATTTTGAAGCACCTTAAATTCAGTATTCAGTGAAACGAAGTTCATCAACGAACTGTTTCTGCAGCTTCAGTAGGTCAATTTTAGCGACCAACTTCATTATCGCAGTATAAATAGTGATTAATTCTCCCATTAACGTGCCCAAAATGTTTGCGATCTTGTCCAAAAAACGGATAGGAAAAATCGAAGCTCGATTTTCTATTTCAATATACACTGATCAACCGGATGCAATTTTATTCATCATTTTGCAATTTATCAACAAAGCAAGTAACCACAATTGCACGATTTGCACAGCCTTATCCTTGATTTTTCCTATTCCGAAGATTCATCTTTCAAATTTTAGATACAATATTTCAGACGCGATTAATGATAGCACGATATGGATAAATCTCAACAAATTTGTGGCCAAAGAATTTAAAAAACACAGGAGAAATTTCATCTGCTTGCACCATTGGATACAAAGTACTCATTAGTATTTGTCGCAACGAGTATAACTCTCCGCTCTGACATTTTATATTTTAAAATACTTCACCAAAGCCAATAGGCCAAAAGCAAATTGAAAGGAACAAACAGAAAAGATAGTGAAAACGAGACACAATATAGTGCACAAGTTGCACAACGTTTCGCGACACTTATTGCCAACGTTTTTTTTTATCGATCAACGAGCGTTCGTATATCTCATGAAATCTGTACAATATTTAGCGAATTGGCAGGTTGAAATATCGGCAGCGACAGATAACGAGGCGGCAAACGTAACAAATGAAACTGAATTGGTGCGTAATGTTGATAGAAACGATGGACTTAGAGCTTACCCCATATCGTTGTATGTATTGCCGCGTTACATTGTGTGCCTGCGTTATCACGCATACAGCCGAACTTTAAGCACAATAATTTGCCGCTTGATTATTTCTATTTTTTTTCACATTTTGTATTTTCTCGCGTCCCGCCTCCACCAATAGTTTGCGCCGAAAGCGTTTATCGGTTCACGATAACTGCTAAGTTCTGCCCTTTTTATTTCAGTAAAACTTTAGTTCGCGTCGTTACCTAGTTTCCGATGGTTATCTCGCCGCGTTATTATTTCGGAATTTTATCGGACAGCGAATTCGCACGTTATTGATTGAAATAGACTTCTCCTTTTCTCCTCTTTTTTTTTAGAAAATAATTGTTATTACTCATGCTTGGGCTTCGTTTTTGTGTTCGGATGGATTAAGTGGTATAAAGTCTTTGCTTGTATAGAAGATTGACGTTGCTCGAATGCACTTATTATCCTCTTTTTTCTTTTATTTTATAGTGCTACGTTTAACTTGATTTTTGTGTATTAATTAAATTTTTGTTTTAAACTTTGAATCCTTGTCGGACAGAGAAAGGAGGCAAAATGAATGAAAGTCCTACTTTTAATATTTTCCAACTATTCGAAACTATCTGTTCAAAATCGAGTCAACTTGAAATGTACTTAGTCCCGTCTCTACTATCCAGCAACACTTGCACGACCAATAATGCGACTAGAAGTTACCAGTAAACTATTCGAAGGACCGGCGAACATTCCTGCTGGTCGCCTAAGTACGACCAAGTTCGAAACTGGCTTGCTTATTATCAAATTGGCGAAGCCAGCATACTGCGACTCGAAAGATTCGATCGGTTCGATGCGGTCGATTGAAAAATTGATTAGGAACTGAGATCAAGCGAAAATACTCTAGCCTATGAATATTTTTCATTCGTATTTCGCCACGTCGACTGGCTGAATGGTGAAATTGAAATGATTACGTTCTAAGATTAACCACTCTACAGATTGACGTCAATATTCACCTTGGCGAGTAACGATACTGTAACCGATTGTAATGTTGGCAGTGGCTTTCTTTGAAAGTGGCTTTCACGTGAGGATCGTTATCAGTGCTGATTGGGTGTTATTATTTCACATTTATTGTAGATCAGTAGATAATTAATTGTGTTACATTGTCCGGTACATTGCATCGCGTTATCGTAGCCCTTTTTTTATCGTTCTCTTTGCCGAACGCGAGCTATATTAGAGATTGATGGTTGTATGTAGAGAGGAGTGGATAGCAGATTTTTCTGGCAGGAACAAGAAAATCATTTTTCATAGTCGAAGCATGTGTTATATAATTTGTTGCTATCTCAATTTGAGGAGCAAGAACGTGAAATTTTTTATTAAAATTTCCTGCATTTACTAATCACCCGTTTTATGACACATTGCAAGAGCAAATTACAACTCAACTACGAACAATACATTGTCCTTCATCGAACGAATAATTAGATATGTTGTAACGAGTGATTCAAACAATTACATAAACGTAAGGAAGTAGCAGAAGCTGCGGAATTACCACGAAATGTGCGTCACCAAACGCTCAAATACATTCGTTATCTTTGGTAAGAAAAAATGTTTAAATCTTCTTATATAAAGGGTTACCTATCATGAATATTTCAGTCGTTTCGTTTTTAAGCCAAAGGAAGCATCCCTGGTCTTGTTCTTCGAAATCTTTCTTCCAAGAAAACGTGAGGCCAAATTCCGTGCAATTAAAGTTACATTAATTCTTGTATACCGTGTTAAACTGTTTCACATTTCACTCGAAATTTATAATCCCTCAGAAATTTTCCTCTGAAAATGTTCTGCATTGACATATTCGTTTATTGTAGTTCCTTCGATACTTAATATTCACTTAACATCTCTGAATCCTTAAAAGAAAATATCCACCAATTATTTCGATCCCTTAATCGCAACTATATATTAATAGTGTTTCAATATTCGTTTCTTGCTAAGACCAAACACAAGCACCTCTCTAATAATCACCAAACATAATCGTGTCCAAGAATTTTCGTTTCGAACCGCGCGACGGTCTAATTTTACGCCCGACGTTCGACGTAACGCATTTTAAATGGAGGCTCATTAGAAAGTGAAAAGATCGTCACAGAAATAATTCGAAAGCTTTTCAATTATTGTTCGGATATCGGAGAAAAGTGATCATTTAACATTGAACACCTGTCGGGGTACCTGAATTAAAGGCCGACTTTGTGTCTTCACGACGCGACCGGCCTTGTAAATATCGAGGCGGTGCACAAAGCAGCATGATAAAAGCAAGCCGTGATTACTTTTTACTGGCGAGATAAAATAAGGGTCGGTCGCTCGAGACAATCGACCCTGATCGCCATATCGATCGGAGAATGGTTATTAAACGTGACACACACAAACGTATGGGCACACTTACCAACCCCCTTTCTTTCTCTCTCACTTTCAGATTGACAAGATGCCACTGTCAGATTTCCGCAAGAAGAAGTTGCTGTACGTTTTCAACACCTTCTTCGGTGAGTACAGAACACAATTTATTGCGTCTTACATCCCTTACGCCACCACAGTTCAGACCCGTGCACAGTATACGAGTACACGGTTGACTTTCGTAAAAAGTTCGACGATTTTTTGTAAAATTTTTTTTTTTGTTACTTTGGAAGGTTCACCGCTGGGTCTGGAAAGTATTTTTATCTTGGAATTTTAGGATTATTTCTGGCCCACTTTTGTGGGTAATTTGCAATGTGGAGAATAAAAAGTGAAGCGTAGGTACGTTGAAGTCTGCGACTTTGTAGGTAGTAAGATTTAATACTGAGATCCTAATATAAATTTCTTTTTATGGGGATCTTAAGTTTCAATTGCGTTAGTGTTATCGTAGGAAGTGACTTTGTCAGAATGTTCCCGGCAATGATCACTTTGAAAATTGCGCAGTCCCCCTTGGTTCTTATATGGCAGAACAATGTTTCCTGCTTGCAGTTTATTGTCACTTATATTCTCATTTATATGTACACATATATTTTGACCCGTATATATAGTACTCTCAAGCTGGCGGACAATAAAAATGATTACTACTGAAATAATACCAACCAAAAATGCCCGACGACGCTTTCAATAAATTCGCGGACGCGTTCCATTCAACGCTCGCCCCGGAAGCTCCCAGACAATATTAAAAAATAATCCCCGATATTTATAACAATCATGCACAAACGTCCGCCCGATTCACGAATCCCCGGGCAATACAATAACGGCCGCACGGGTATAAAAATTTATTTTCACTTCGATTCCTCGATCTCCATTCGGCGCGACCCGCGGATCAATACATTCCACGATTTTTCAGCCCCGGAGCAAATTTCCCTGCACCGTCAATCGAATCGCCCAGTTCGAAAGCAGAAGCCTGCCAAACGAAAAACAGAAAAAAGACAGAACAAAGCAAAACGGAGCAATCCAATGGAACGAATACCGTATGTACGTCGCAATTCTTCAACGTGCGTGAATTCTATTTCCTCCTCAATGCCCAATACGATCGTCAAGCTTTCGGGTAATCAGATATCCCGTTAATTATCTCGCATCCTCCCACGGTCCTTAATTGTCCCAAGAAGAATACCGTGTTCGGTTCGGCCGAGGAAATTTCGCCCCGACATAACCCAGACGACCGATGATAACGGCACAGCAACATTCATCGCGATTCGCCCCATAATTTCTCCCCCTAGGAACATCGCCCGGTCGCCTGGTAACGTTATAACAAAACCGATTGCGTCGTTCATCCCGATCCTAACGCGCTCCTTGCCGCCACTTCTACGAATCGTAGCGAGGTCCTTTAACAATCTTCCTCTTCACGTTGGGCCCCTTTTTTTTTGTCATCTTCTCAAGGCTATCGCGGCGAGCACAACGAGACCAGCTACGCCGTTCCCAGCGAAATGAAATACGGCACGATATAGATGGGAACGGGGCAAAAGGGTGGACGACATCCTCTGCTCGAGGGTACTTTTTTGGGGGCGATGAAAACGGAATCAAGGCTACGGAGGGGCGTTTCGTCGGGTCCCTCTATGGCACCTATGTGTTCGGCGTGGCCGGGCAAAAGTGAGCCAGCCCGGACCTATCTATTTATGGTAGGAACAGGAGCGGATAAACAATGGATGTGGTTCAAGGGGGATGCCTCGGCGCGTTGAAATTATACGTTCGTGTACGCGTGTCTTCGCAGCGCCGGAGGGTGTCTATGTGTGTGGGGGTGGGGGGCAATCATTCATACGAGTTTGTTGGCTGTTCAGCGTGGTTTTTGGGAGAGAGAGAGAAAGAGAGAGAGAGAGAGAGAGAGAGAGAGAGAGAGAGAGAGAGAGAGAGATTTTTCTACTTTCGCCTCCTGTGACGTATAACATAGCGAGCCCACGTGAACAATTTTGAATACGTTTATTACATTTTTGGGGCATTTCGGTTCTTCTTTCGGAAAACCTTTAATACTAGGAGCATTATAAAAGTTATAAATTGGGAAAGTTCGTCCCAATGTTCATGTTGAAACCTGAATCAGTCCATCCAACGTACAGTTGAATTTGATTTAAGAGAACACAGCTCCCCCATTTTCCCATCCCTTCTTCCTACTTTTCTACAATATATCAATTATAAAATCGACTGGAATTCCTCCCCCCGATTTTGTTTAAGTAATTTGCCTTGCCACACTGTTGCAAACGAAACTCGCGGGACGACCTGATGTAACAACATACGTGCACACAACTACGTACACACATGCTATACACGGAGTACTTGTGACGCGGGTAAAAGTATGACGGGCGTGAATAACAGGCTAGCGTAAATATTACGCGTAATTGACTGACGAAACTTGCGGATAGAGTCGGTACGTGTGGACACGTGTGCATCGGGAACTGCGCTAACACCATGTCCGTCGTAATGTGACGAAGCTGTTCGTGTGTAACGTGGAGGTCACAAGGGGGTACACGCTTCGCGGACTTCATTAGCCCCTTACTTTCTTCCCTTCTTTGACGGTCGAGCGACGGCTAAACATATCCTACGGGGATGTTCTTCGCCGTCGATACGAGTATTTCACCGTGACCCAGAGAAGCCATTAACGCCGCGATAAATCGTGACACATCGGGTATAATCCAAGGGTTTGCTGCTATGGATTATTCGTGGCCATTTTTAGGCACCCCGCGCCAATCGTTGCTTGATTTTCTTGAACACCGTCGTGATATTACAGTGTTTCTATACGGCTTGTGACCTGTCGTTGTCGCGCGACTCTTTTTCTCAAATTAATTTGACAGCACGGTGACGATATATTTTGCAGCAAATATCTATTTGCCGCGTTGGATATTTACATATCGCTGACGTATATGTTTAGATCGTAAAAGGAAACCCATCAACCCTGAAATGAGGAATAAAGTAAACATAATATTGTATGCTGCTCCGAAAGTAGCAGAGTTATCAGGAGCATACATCAATTTCGAATATCAATTTGATAAATAACAGTCCCTCGTATTTTGTGGCAGCAATGTATTGAATGGACGAATACGCAACATAACATAAAGCAGAAAATGCAACAACAAAATAATTAATTCTTAATTCTTGCCAGCACGAGCACTCGAATTCACCTGCACGCAAAGACAGCCACGCGATGATCATCCCTCAACGAATATTATTCCACGTAACGTGCTCCACGCAATTTCCATTCTATCCGATCGAAAAATATCGCAGGAACTTCCTACAGGGACACGTGGCACCTAATCAATTTCAGATCAGATAAGACACCCCCGTACCTCGTCGACGAGCGACACCAGAATTCACCTAGCATGTTCCAAATCGTTCGAATGGTGAATTATTTCGTTGTGACATCAAAAATTTCCAGCCGTCCAACGACAGAATCGTTCGACGACAATTGCTGTTCAAACAGACAAACATCAAGGGAACAACGAACAGAAACTAAGACCAAGTGACAAAACTAAATATGATAGAGACAGTGGACAACGAAACGCCAGAAGTGAAGGAAAATAGCCTCCCTAAAATTGGGATTGATAAACAGGAAAGCCACAGATCGCAGAAGGGGTCTGAAGAATAACCAGGCGACACCTGAAAAAAGGGATCAGAAAAGTCGATCCACCAGTCGGGAAATTGGGTCGACTTTGCGAAAACTAATGACGTCCGATTGAAACGACAAGGACGACGACGGCGACGACGTCAACCTTGCAGTGAACGATGAATGCCACCACGTTCGACGAGAGAGAAACCGTCCTTTCCACCGGGCTGTCGTCAGATCTTGCACACACCTCCAGTTGGATACGCGCCAAAACACCCCTCTCGGTTACCCACACTAGATTCGTGGCCATATTTCATTTTATACATGCATACGTGTCGATTCCTTATCACGTGTTTTGCCTACAAGTCGATTTTACTGGCGCGAAAGGTTTCCAGCGAAACGCGGAGGGCTCGCGTTTCGATTATCGACGCGTGTGAAACGATAAGCTGTCCAAGGCTAACGCTACCTGAAACGACGTATTAATGTTAACGTTGGACGGCGTGAACTTAATGCCGCCGATGCTTTTGACACTATCCTCACACAATTTTGGACCGAACTTTATATACGGCGGCGCGTTTTTCACTTGGTCCTGTGCCAGACTCTGTGCAATTCTTTCCTCGCGTACCCCTGCACTTTCGTCGACTCGATTTCTGGGATTTAGTTATCTCGTGGCAGAAGGATCGCAGTATTTTCTGTATTGCAGGAATCGGATGGGCTTTGAACTGTTTCGTATAGATCCTTGCGACGGTTTATTGCAGTACTGAGATCTTGCTTATTAGAAATTAATGGAGTCGAAGCAGAATAATTGCTGAGCGAATGTGCCATGGCCTTCGGTTCCATTATATATTTTTCTAGCATTATTTACGCGTTATTTAATTGTTTAATAATTTTTTAATTAACTGATGCAACGTTGTTTGGGATTAATATAGGCGGTTATTTATAGGACGGTTTTATGCAAGTGTATGTATACTTATGCATTCCTGTCGTGCTTTCAGATTTCAATCAAAGTGGTGCAATTGATAGGAAGGATCTTGATCTTGCTATACAAGTAAGTATTTTGTGCTGCATTCTTTGATGGCTTAATAAATTGAAACCGAAGAAAACAAATTATCCCTTTCTTCTAAGTTAATATTGGTTCCTTCTGTACTAAGCCACGTGCGATATTATGAATGCCATGGTTATATGACATTTTACTGTGTGATTTTAGCGAATCAATGAAAACCGAGGCTGGTCTGCTGATAATCCCAAAGCTCAAAGTATAAGGGACACTCTGCTTAAAATGTGGGACAATTTAAGGCAAGGTGCTGATACAGACCAAGATGGCCAGGTATGAGTTCACACCAATTTATTATTATATATTAATATTAGAGTAGAATTTATACCATGCATTAATTACATCGACCTCTTATTATTTTCTTTTCACCTCTTTCTAATAGAATGCATTTAAATCGAAGCAACAGATTTTTTATCGGACGAGCAAAGTAGTGCTAGTCAATACTTAAACTCCTGAAATTGCATAAAATTAATTCCTTTTATCTCACGAGGATTGATCAAAAATTGAATGACGATAAAAGAGCTACTTCTGCTTTCTCGATAAGATTGAGACATGAAAAAAGACGCCCGAATTATTTTTATCCCGGAATCTTATTTTCTTTTCCCTTCCTTTCCAGGTTAGTCGAGATGAATGGTTCTTACTGTGGGAAGAATACGCGAAAAATCCGTCGAATCCATCCGAATGGCAACAAGCATACATGACTGTGACGTTCCAGTTATTCGATGCATCTGGTAAGTTTGTTATGCTTTCGATTTCACAGAATTATGAATAAAAATTGAAATCCATTTTTCCGACACGCTGAGAGCTTTGCTAAATATTTGTGAACGATTTTTGGAACGAGGTCGGCGGAAAAGGTACAAAATAATATACGACGTTGGATATGAACCTAGTCGAAGTATAATATGTTTCAATCAAAAATTACTATATCTAGCTGTATTTTCTAATACTTCGAATCCCTTTAAAATACTTCGATTAAGGAACTTGATAGAAAAATGCATCAATCATTGAACCGTACTACAACTATTGTTTATAATATAGAAGTAATGAAAAGAAGGTTCATTAAAGCATCAACGATTTAACCGCGACATAATATTTTCGGCACAAAGTTCCTTAAAATAATTCCCATAAAATGAATTTTGTTATAAATCATTATACATCAAATTGGGATACAATAAATGATGTTATGAGATGTATCGTTACTGCTCATTAGGTGACAAATCGATCGACGAGAACGAATTCTGTAACGTGTGCAGATATCACGGTGTCCCAGAGGCCGAGGCCAGGGAAGCTTTCAAAAAATTGGGCGTCGTAAGTGCAAATTATGCAACAGATTCAATGTGTCAAAGGTGTCACGAAACGAAACCCTAATTTCATTGACTCATGTCTCTCTCCCTCTCTCTTTCTACACTGTGTACAGGGTCAGGAAATAACCTGGGACAAATTCAGCGACCTGTGGAAACAATATTTCTCCTCGGACGAGCCGACCGCAGCCGGGAACTTTATTTTCGGAAAAACTTCCTTCTAACTCGCTTTGCGTCGCGAAAAGCCATGCGACACACGTTATATACATTAAATTATTGTACTTTGCGCCGCGTTCCACTGTCCATTCTGGTGATTTCTCGTGGTCAATTTGCTGCCCGAAACCTTTGAACAAACGAGTCAAAGCCAAGCTATATTTTTGTTCGACAACGAAGTAATAAAAGGGCGAGTAATTTGTTTTCTTAGGGGTCGATCGAAGAATTTTAGGAACGATCGTTGCCGTTCGATCGGTTCTTCCTTCCGTTTCAATTTTTACGGCGACAGCATTGCGATCGCCTGTCGCGTGACGCTGATCTCACGATATCGAGACAGACCGAAAATCTGACGAACGAAAGAAATATGTTTGTTCCGTCGCTGCGAACAGACTCGAGGCTCGAACATTCCGTCACAGCGACACACCGGCGGTACCAAAATGTATAATCTCACTGTATGTTTGTATTATTGTAGCATATTTAAATGTAAGAAAACGAAGTTAATTATGTACGTGACCTGCGCAAGCCCCCTTCACGTCCAGCGGCAAGATCGTTGCGCTTACGAAGCCGCGGCGTATCGAACGATCGACCGGCTCGATCCTAGCAAAAAAACAAATTATCTCCCTCCATTGTTGAACAGATGGTATTTTCAGAGTTTAAAGCGAAACTTGTTCGGAATAAATATGCCCGTATATACATATATAATAATAATAGTTTCGGCGTTTTGGTGTAACGTTGAGGAAATGCTCGTCGTGGAACGATGGTTGGATAGAACGATGAGGGGGAACAAAAGTATAAAGTATGAACAGAATGAAAAAGAACAACAAAATCTATGGATATGTCTTGGTGTAATCATTGGCAGGGCGAAAATAGAATGGGATTTTGAAAGTTACAAAACGTTGGCTTAATTATCGTGTAAGAAGTGTCGCCGAGAAGTGTTATTGCATATATTTTAAAGGAGTTTCGATATCGCCCTAAATGTGTCTTTGTATAGACATTATAATATGCTGTTATACTGAGAAGTTAAAAAAAAGGAACACACGTATATCTGCAGAAAATATATGAGTCTATATATTTAAAACGGCAGAGTTTTCATTGGATTGCAATTATAAAGAGGTTTATCAATGTGAATCGATATTCACTTGAGAACGCAGTCGAAGGAATGAACAGTTGGTACGTATTTTCATTTTTAACGAACGTGTATGTATAATCTTCTATTGCCCCGTATAATAATAATTCAATTATAATAGATACCGTGTTGTCGGATAATTCCTATTTTTATTCAGTTCATTTGCTGATATTTCTGTAATAAAATTATCTGCATGTGAAATTTAATAAAACCTGTCTTTCGTCTTGATCGATTATTTCCATTTTCAAGTGAAAGTAAACGCGTTCAATATTATGAAGTAACATATTTTGGGCAATAGATATTCGAGGAATGCGAATGAAATCAAAAGAGAAAAGAAAAAGCCAAAAACTCCATTCGTATTTGTATACAGACTCTAAATGAACATTAAAGTATCTAATATCTTTATAGTTTCAGCTTGAAAGAAATACATACGTGGTTAATGATTGTTTCAGCCTGTTCGTTCAGCACTATCAGATTCTTGTATTTAAAAATTATCTATCTCTATAAAATCAATTTACCTCTTAAGGAAACTAATTAAATACGAAAAAGGAAAATTAGAAGATGTGTACGAATACGATTGAGAGACATTTACGTTTAGTTATATCTTCGATATATTCTTGCGCTTCGAGGTATCGAACAATTAAATTGTTTCGCGATTTAATATAGCATGTCATGTAATTCTGAATGTAAAATAAAAGAGAATTGAAAAAGAATTAACGTGGAAATTGATTACCTTAAACGGGACAGCAAGTATAATAAGTAACGTAATTATATTAAACTACATTACACGTGGTTAAACTATGTTATTATATCTATATTAAGCAATGTTTTTAACACTTTAATTGTTTCAGAATAATGTAAACAAATTCCAGAAAATTATGTATATAAGAAAGATATTGAAAATAATAAGTATACTACTTTTCTCTAAACCATGGTTTGAAAAGTAATACTACTGTCAAACAATGTATAACGATGGAATTAAAAGTTAATATCTGGCCAATATGTCTGATAAGAATGGCTTTCTTTCACGATACACGAATTTGATGCATGATCGCAATAAAATGTTTCAAAACATTTTGCAAATTTTTAACTGATAAATACACAAATATACGACTGACGCCTATAAAATTTATCCCAATGCATGAAACATATTATACTCACAAATAAGTTAAATATTCCGTACTAAAGTCAATAATTCGACTACCAATATTTCAAATACCATTAACAACCTGCTTAATAAACGCAATTCAATTACTTATTAAGTATTTATTCAATTATTTGTTTAAATCATTGTAATGTACCGCCAAGTGCGCAAGCACTCGTCCGCCATTGAACTCGTACTCTTTAAAAATAAAAACACTAACTGCAAACAAACGAAAAGAACAGAAAAATGTATATTCTCTATTTCTTTCACATAAAAATGATCATCCATTGAAAAATCCATCCCAATATACACTCATTACTAATTACCAGCGATTGTCAATGAAACTGTATCTTTTAAGAGTTATTACGTTGAAAGCAAACACGGACAGGAAACCCAAGATTACTTTACCATTAATATAAATCACGGGGAACAAAGCGCCGAGCAACATCGACAACCGACAAATAAAATTAAACATTATCGACAAGCAACTTCGTTGAATAAAACGGAGCGAACGTTCAATTTGTACACGTGGCGCATTTAAATCACAGATAGGAGGCATGATTTTTGCCGCGAAATACACGGCGGTATTATAAAATTCGCCTTGGTGTTTGTTTTCATTCATCAATCACTGCCTGTTAAAGATACGCGCGCAGTTGCACCCGTTGAAGCGGTAAAACGTGACGTGAATAGGTCTACACACACTTTGTTAATCTTGATTTACACCTTTCGAACGAGTACGAACGAATACAGACAGGCACGAACAACTTTCTTCCATTCGTCTATATTCGTCGAGCATTCATTGTCAGTTTTGTCCACCAAAAATTTGGGCCACAACACGGTCTTTATCTGATGTATATATATTTGCAATACGTTTGATATGCCAATGCCATGCAAAATGGTAACAGAAGTATGTACCATAAAATAAATAATTTCAATCGGAGCTAAAAATGAAAATTCTGTTACACCTAACTTAAACTAAACTTAATGATACGCGAGATCTTATTCAACAACACCCTAACTAACTCAAAATCTATCTTAACTTAAGACATCCTGCCTGACTAAAGATTTATCTTAACTAAGCATTTTGGAATAATTTTTCTGGACATCAGCCGCGCTGTATTTTATTCCACTTCCAAATCGTTTTGCTGATTATTTATTGATGTTGTGTTCGATATAGTGATGTGCCTTTAAGATCGAATTTTTTGCATTCAGTTCGTTGCTCACATCTTTTTAACAACGTTTGACTGACATTTACTATAAGCTATCTATATTTAGCTAATTTATAAACAATTTTAATTTTGAATTTAAGAAACAATATATCCCGCTATTGCGTGTGCACAATCGTTTTATAATGTGGGGTTAGCACATGAATAGAAATTGTCGTGCAATATTTCCGTACGTCTTTTTGAATATATTAATATTTTAATAAACATGTTAATAAGCCATGCGTTTTTATGTCATCCGTAATCATTTATAAATTAAATAAATTCTATAACTTACGAAAACATGTCGCTTGACTTCTTTAAGCTCCAACAATGTATAGCAATGATGTCACAGTCATAATGAAGTAACGAAAATCCTTCTTGAAAATACACACACAACTAAACATTCACTTTAATTACAGAACAATAAACGTTTTAACAAACATTATCGCATTAGTTATTCACTCACTAACGTTTGTTAAAAACATATACACTTCTTCTCCATCCAAACCATGTGCACAAAGTAAAAAATATATTATACCGCCAAATTTGCAACACCGTGAAACGATTAATCGATAATTAATATAGTTCGATTCTCAAGTGACAGTTGACAAGCATTTAAACTGGCAGCACCATCTCACTACCGTGATGAAAAGTGTACGACGTCTTATTATCTTATTCGGTGGGAAGATTTGAAAACAAGATATGCAGGAAAATTCGGTGAGTGTTCTTCTGTTATTCGATATAATTCTCACATTTTCGAAGCGATTAACATCATCAACATTTTTACGCAACTAACGGGTTATCTAGCACTATAATATTACATAACACTAACATTCTAACCTCCAAATCTTCCATTTATATTCGAATCGCACGTAACATATATAGATAGGGCTTCGCCTTCGATTCTATTCCGGTTCGTATCTTATCGCAAATTGTCGTCCGATAAACGATCAATTTTACGTACCACCTTCGCGGTTCGGAACTTAGTATCAATTAAACCTCAGGAAGACTCACTATGGTTAACTCAATCACTATATATATTGCATATTACACAGAAGCCTTACAGCCTGACACGATCTTCTATTTACGCAATTTTATCTGTCAATGCACGCTGTAACTTTAGCCGATGTAGGGTGAACGGTACAGATAGATGTAGCGAGGGAATAGTGTATTATTTCATGATTCTAGTGTGTTGATCGTTTGTTAAAGTTACTGCCTCGTAAGGTGATACAAGTCGAGGCACAATGTAAGTATTACGATTATGGATTCTATCAGAAGTTCATTTATCGGCGTCTCGTTAGTCATTCAGAGATGTCACTAAGAATGTTTGTAAGCTTTTTCTACATCTCTGTGTTAAAGTTTTTGTTACGGTGTGTGTAATTTGTAAATGTAGTTTGTAGAATACTATATATTAAGAGAATTATAAAGTAATCTGTTAGAAGTGATATATTGTAGGTAGGAAACATCTACTAACAAGCATTAATATTAATAATTATTAATCTTACGCCAGCGATAGTTTTTTAATAGAAATTTTCATTTTTCAAACATCACACACACTGCATGTAATGGAGGGCGAAAGATATTTTATCATTGCACCAACAATTGTGTCGCCAAATGATTTCTAAGTGCCACGCATTTTATAGAATATTCAGTTTCTAATGAGAAGATGTAGTGTGCTAGCACGTTTAAAAAGTGACCTTTTTACAGGTTGGATTACAGTGATGAGTTAGAATTACAAAAAGAAGCAAACGAAGTGGAACAATTTACCATGACTTCCTTAGGAAAGCTAATATTTGTAGACATTCATTGTAGACACCCGAAGTCTTTATCTTCTGATAAACCGTGCGTAGATGTTGTTGAGTCATTATCGCTCGCTTTCGAGAACCTTTTTTATATGCCATTTGACATTATCGAAAATTATGCTAACACTTTGCGTACGCTGGACGTTAGTCATAATAAGTTTAGTAGGTATGTATGTATCGTGTAAACGATTTACATGTGCTTTATAATTGTGCATACCTAAACTAATACAGAGAGGTTCAAGAATCTTCTACAATCGACATTTCTGCAATACAATGTGTCTTCTTTCTTCCATCGTATTTCTAGAAACTTGCAATATTTGGGTGAATTTGAAAATTTGACATCTCTCAACTTAGACCATAATAACATTGATGACCACACTGTATTCCCACATATGGCGAAACTTCAACTTCTGTGGTTAAATCATAACAATATAGAGGAATTGTATCCGTTTGTTAAGAATCTCTATGAGAGCATGCCCAACCTCAGATATTTGTGCCTTATGGGTAACAAAGCAGCACCGAGTTATTTAAACGGTGGAACTTTTTATGACTATCTTCAGTACAGGTACGAGAAACAAACGAAAGGATTTTTAATTTTTGAATAATAGCACGGAGGGCAGAATAGAGTAATTACCACAATCTGATACATATCTTTGTGAAAAAAGGTTGTACGTTATATCTTGGTTCCCCCATTTGGTACACCTGGACGACAGAATCGTGACACCAGAACAGCGTCAGGAGGCAAGGAGGCTGTTCAAACGACCATTGTTAGAAAATCTAGCTGATCACGCTCAACTTCCGGAATGCATTAAACAGCTGCATAATAAAATTACAAATATATTCGCGAAACCAACACTGCCTTGCAAGTTAAAGCCACGGGGAACAAACTTTGTTATTTAATGCAGTATTAGATTATCGATGTGGTCTGCTCGAAAGTTGTCTACTTTTTTTTTTAAAGTAGAATAATATTTATTAGAGTGTTGCACGTTTTTATTTTACATAGAAGCAACCACATGGGGCAGTAACAAAGAAAAGTGTATGAAATAATTGAAAAAGGTACACTGAACTATATAGGTGATTGTATTCATTCGATTTCGTACTGCTATTTACACATATGCATTTATTCGTTAACATACTATCAAATGGTTATAGATTCTACACATATGAATCCAGCTAAAATATGTTCCATTCCCTCGATTATTTGTATTACCTAATATTATTGAATAATGGTTTAGAAAGTACTCAGTTAATATCGCAATAATTTTTTATAAACATATGTTACATATTTGTTGTACAATGCAATATACTATAATGTATTTGCTCAGAAATATTTCATACTAATAACGGTAACAAAATATGAATAAAGGTTTTTGTTAGAAAAAAAATCTTCAGTGGTTTTTAATTAGCACGTTGCTTTTGATCTCGTCTGCGTTTTGAATTTTCCCATCGCTTTCGTTTTTGAAAATAATTAGAATAGTGCCTTGCAATTTCTACTTCTTTTTTGTTGAATTCGTAATTGTTCTTCATATTCACATTTTGTGACGGTCACTTTTCTTGAAAGATTTGTTTTCGTATGCATTATTTTGCACCTCACAATCATACCAATTCATTGTTTTTATTGATAAAAATACGAAACGCTCGAAGTTTGCGCAAGCTTTAACACTTTAAACGTGTAGATTTGTTTTTGCGTTTATTTGAAGCGTGTGCAATTCTTTCATTACGAAAGAGGGAAATATATATTGTGCAAACTTTATTTTGTGTGCATGACTTGCAATCATTTTGCTGACAGTAATTTTCAATTTTTAGAAATTACATAAAACACTGCCCCTTTTGCACAATTATTTCCGTATAGCGAAGTTTTAATGAATTACAAATTTAACATACCATTAAGAAGAAACGGCTGCCGAATCTCAATAACTCCGTACACGCGATTTTATTTTATTCTATTTTTCGACGTAACGTTACGGGCTTAAATTTTCGCATAACGCTACTCTAATTGAGATAGACGTTCGAAATTATAATTTAAACAATATTATGACTCAACGGCTAAAAATAATAACACTGCCGAATATTTCATTCTTCACAAATAATAATCAAAGTTGAAACGTCGTAAAGTTCTTTTCAGATGGCGACGATCTTTTACCGATTCGCGATATACCGTTCAATGAAATTTCTTATCGGCCGAAGAATTGTTAAGCGAAGATTTACAGTGGCTTAATTTACATTCGACAAATAATGGAATAGATACGAATGCAATAAAAAGTTGATTTACTTCGGTCTCCCTGGAAAATTTCACGCTCTCGTAACTATTATTGGAATCTTGATAAAGATTTTGTTCGAGAATCGTGTGATTGTAAACCTTTGAGTAGCGATCGTTTCGTGATTGTTTCGATACTCGTTCCTTAATAGGAAAAGCTTCTCAAACAGTCGTAAACATACATATGTAAGATAAGACAGTTTATTGAACGTGTTGGGATGAGTCGTAAATTCTATTTTACGCGCGGATGTATACACACATATATATATTGCAAATAATCGGTGGCTTGATAAGGTGCACAGTAATATCACGTGGCAAATTAAAACATTGCAACTGCAATAAATCGCGGATGAATGTTTCTCTCATTTTATCGCGATAACATTACGCGGGGAATATACATACAGAGATCTATCCGAGTCACTTTCTTTTTCTAATGTCTGTTATATTCCACTAATAAATCACGATACGTATACTAAATTCAATTCTTTTCTTGATAAATCGGTTAAACTTGACTGCAAGGAATAATTGAACACCAAGTACGTTCGATTATATTATTACAATAATGACCTAATGTTACGTTTCAATGCAACCAAATATACTTTGCACTCATTTAATTTTAATTGCGACAATATCGTAATAATATTTATTGTAAAAACAATTACCTATAATCTATAATTCGTGTCCTTTCTTTCTTAAATCTCTGAGAACAAAAATATGCTAATTTCTTTTTTTAAATAGTAGAGATATATTTTTGAATCGTACACATTCGGGGAACAATTCAACATTTCTTCAACAATGTGTGTCAAGATTATATTCATATTGCACTTAATCTCGTATCTATCGTCGATACCGGAATTAGTCCGATATCGTGAACTATTTCGATTACGAATAGGAGCCACTGATATTGCGCGAAATGCTAAATCATTGTTTGCCGTCGTCGAAGTAAAATCTGTTAGCAACATTCGTTCACATGAGGATTCCGTGCACGTATGGTTTCTGTCACGTGTCTGTTAAATACCTCGTTCACGTTTGCACTTTGCCAATATACTTTGCCAATATAATTTCGTAATAAATTCATTCATTCGCCGGCCAGTAATTATACAATAAAAATGATTTTCATCGCGATAGAAGTGAGGGAAAGTCGTCGAATTTTTGTAAAAAAAAAAAAATATATGCATATAAATGGAATACACATAGATCGAGTATAGTCGAACTCGATTTTACAAAAACAAAAATATTAAATTTTATTAAAAATATTACGCAGGGCACAGTTTTACAATAATATTACGTTGACTATCAGTTCAATGACTGTCGTGTCACTTCACGCGACGTTTGAATTATATCTGAGGAGTTGATATTTGGTAGTTACGATTATATTCCGTGGGAACGTTTAATCGTTTTCACTTGTAATAGGGATGAACTCCTATTTTATGCTGATTAGAGTACTGGGCGTAATCTTTCCACAGTGAAAGATCTATCGACGGTATGTTCTCGCAGTTCGTGATGGGATTGCTGAAATGAACGAAAACTCTTTAATTGTATGGAACAGTTCTTAAATAATTTGGCTTAATATTTTATAATATATGAACGGAATACTTACACTTGAGATACTCTTTTGAATGCACTACGTTGCATAGTTCTGATATTGTTGCCATTGTCGCAGAACAGTCTAGCTAAACTGGCCTTGCGAATCTCATTTAATTGCGCTGCAAAAATATCCAATTAAACGTAACAATTGAATCATTCATCTGTTCGTTACCACAGACGTGCCTTTTAGAGTGATAACTGTATTTTATTTTGCCTTTTCTGTCTTTTCAGTGAAATTTATGGCGCGAGTGCCCATAAACTGAAGAAGCGTATAAAATTTATTTGTGTGGGAATATTGTGACGTTTTTAATTTGTTGCAGAATGTTGATCATTGATTAGTGAGTTTGTAGTGTAATTGTGCATTTCAATTTTCAGGGTCGTGTTCTGTTAAATTATTTTCAGAAAATGTGACGGATTCAATCGAGCTTCGGGATGAATAAAAATTCCTCAAACTTTCATCAAGGAAGCACTAGGTATGTACCTTTCCAGTTATTTCAATCACTGCGCCTGTATTTCGCATATTTAATTTAATTTCAATATACGTAACAACAGTTAAAAAAAAGAAGTAGCGCGACAATTGCTGAAATAATGAAAATTAAACAATTGTTTCCCTCGTGGATAAATAACTGTTTGGAAACCTGGACATAATAAACCATAACCATAAAAGAAATGTTTGTCGACACACGTATAAAAAGACGTATCGCATTAATACTAAATTGAAATTGAAATCAATGTCCAAAGTGGAGTCACTCAAATCCTTCGAGTTCTTCAGTCAATTAATATTGCAAGCAACGAAATAAATGATAACATACCTAAAGTGAATCCATGGTCACGATCGTTGTTTTCGTACCAGAACCGATCGCCAACTCGTGTTCGATAAAATTGCCTAGTAAGGATGCACAAGAACGTAGGCCCAGAAAGTGTTCCAGGTTCTGGTTGTTCTAGCGAACCTCCAACAGTCACCTCTACGTCATCAGGAGATGCGTACAATTCAGCCAATTTTTGCACGTTCTATGAAACAAATATGAAATAACAGTAGCAACATCTTCGTTAAATTTAAATAATTAATATGTTCAATATATATATATATATACATTTTATTTTTATAATATACACTGTATAGGCTAAAATATGATTAATTGATAAATCCATACAAGAGGAGTAAGTGAATAAGGCAAATTGTTGCGATTAATTTCCACTTTCGTAAAATGTATGCTTACTAAGGGAGAAATATAGTCCCCGAAGTCCGAGAAGACCCTGGCTCTGGGCAAACCGCAGTTTTCGCGATAGTCGTTGTACGAGGCGAGACCATGATCGCGATTCCTTTGAATATCTATCGCACGGAGGTCAGTTCCCAGCCTATTTCCATTTCTGAATAAATAGAGCGTGATCTGGAACGCGAGAAGAATTATTATTGTACTGTTAAGTTTACGTTCTTTGCGAGTGAAATTCGTCGACACGTTCCGTCTACCTCTTTATCAAAGTATTTATCGGCATTCTTCTCTGATTGGAAGGACAGGCCTCGCGTCAGATCGTCAAAGACGTCGTATTGCTCGAGAACTCGTGGCCTGTTGAAATTATCACTGATCCTCAAAGCACCGTTTGAACCCCGTCGATCGTCCACCAATCTAAGTAATTCGCAAAAAAACGTGAGCGAGATTTATGCGGATATTTAGAAATGAACATTCTTCCGATCCTTTTTTCTGAATTCGCGAGTGCGTCATGTTTAAATAATTTTCATCGAAAATTATTATTTTAATTTGATTGGATTGATTTGAGTTTACTTAAATCACAATGTTTACCCAAAATCATTTAATATTGTGCATTCGCAGGAAAGGTTCGATATTATTTCATCTGTTATTAATAGAAATGTCGGACTTACTGTAGATATCCAGCGATTAGAGAATGGAAGAATCTAAAAGCTGCATTCGCATGCTCGTTCAGAACACTTGGATTCACGGTTGGATCGTAATCGTTTACGAAGTCGCTGGTGTCGTACAGAATCCCGTTGCCATACGTGCCTTTGTTGCCTAGAAGTTTATTACTCAGATTAGCATTAATATCGTCTGGCAATTTAATTTGATTTGCATTATATTTGATTTTAGACAGTGCGTTCATATTGTCTCGTATTCGTAAAAGTATTCAATATACCACGGATAATTAGGAAGAATGATTTGTCTACTCACAATCTAATTAATTATAACTTCTAAAGTTTTTCAAATGATACCAAAATAATGAATGCCTTGTTATTAATTTAACGAAAAATTATAATTTCACCTAAAAATATTGGCAACCACTCATAATACGAGATGTGTTGATGTTCTGCGATTAAAATTCGTCGTGTCTCTTGGAAAGTCGTTTCGTCTGTCCAATGAGGATTCATACGGGCTAAAACACCAGCAACGCGATTGTGCTCTCTAAGTAGTATGATCTGTAACAGCGTCAGCTGTGGACTCTGATTAATTCTCTCGTCACCTAGAATAAAATTAGAAATCAGATGATTCTCATTCAGAAAACAAGACTATGAGAAAACTCTTATGCGACTGAAAATAAGGTACAAATATAATTGTAAAGTTTACCAGATTGATAGCAAATTTCCTCAGGACTTCTGATACTGCAGGAATCGGTTTTGTTGAAAGCCGCGGGGGGCCATTCTCTATTGTTTCGAATTTCCACGTTCATGCGACCACCGATACCGGCTCGCAACCTGGCCGCCAGCTGATCGTCAGATCCGTAAACCAGAGAGAGATCCAAGTAATGACTTACGGTAGACAGCTGAAAAGTTCATTTTATGGAATACTTAAATTTCCTGGCTGGATCAAACGAAACGAGAACAAAAGGAAAACTCGGAGGGTAGATTTTTGACAGTTGATTAAAATTGTCGTAGATTACGTATAGAGGATTAGCACTCCGAATTAGCATGAATTCTTGCAACATAAAATTCAGCATTTGTAAATCGAATGTGACAGATTGCTAAAGGTCCGCTTTTGAAACACCACTTTCGATTATCAATTGTATTAACAAATGAATGAATAAAGTCATCGGGTGTAAGGGAATAGCAAACCTGTTCTGCTGGTTTGTACGGCGGAGTGCAGCCATGGTCAATGTCGGTTGTACTACGAACGAAGTTGAGACATTGTACATTGGCTCCAACGTATACAGGATCGTTGGGAGGTATAACAATTGCGTTACAGTGGCCGTGAAGCATCGCATCTTTAATCAATTGCCGATCTTCTGTGCAGCATCGAATTTTGTGTGGTCCTGTCGCGTAAAAAGTGAAGAAAATTGAAAGTGAATGGGGCGAAACAAGTATGCACAGAGTAGGTCTATAATTATTCTGCTCTTTCAGAAGGGTACAGTCAGGGGCAAAAGGAAGTATATAGGCAGCGAAAAGTAATACTAATTATTAACGAATACGATATTGAGGTGAAGGCTGCAAAGCTTTTGCAAAATCAATAATCAAAGTATCAATAATATAATGCATTATTAATATTAAAATTAAGACGTAAAATCGAGGCGACATGGATAGTACAGTTTTCATTTAATGGGTTGAAACTGTTCAATTGTCACTATTTGTTCAATAATTTTGTTACCGATTGTACATATCTATTCTCTTTATTTAGAAGTGTTAAAGTTGTAGTTTTCCACGCGAATGAAGCTATTAAGCTAATAATTTTTAGGCTACAGAATGATTTTGATCTGCCTGTATCGGACTGTACTTTTGGGAGAAATAATAAATGCAAAATTATTCAACCTCGTAGGCATTTCTATAGATAAAAAGATTATTCCTTAATTGATTCCTGCCTGCTTTCTCTCCTGTTCTTCGATTTCGCAAAACACCAAATTAATTGTACATTCCTCTTTCAAAATGGAAAGGAAGTTTCGGCAATAATTTTTATACAAACTTTTACATGCACTTATGAAGATAAAGAACTAGTAAATTGACGCAATAGAGCTATAAATTAGAGCCCCCAACTTGTTTCGCATGCCAGCCAAAATATCGAAAAATAGTGAACCGGTTCTAAGCACGTTCGAATAATTCGTGAACGCGCAAAAAGTGATAGGCAACGTCTACATATCATCTGGATCCGAAACCAATATTTCTGGAGCCAATCAATAAATTTTACAATATTATGCCGACGACTGAAGTGAGCACATAAACATAAATCATCGTGACTATTTTTATGATAGGATCATAGATCAGTGTGAGCCATATAAAGTGTTGCCAAGCTGTGTTCTTCACAATTATTAATGATAAATTGCCAAATTTCTTTGTAAAGAATTGTCTATTCCATATTTCCTTGTATGTATAAATAGCACAAGGTGCTATTGAAGACATTGACATTGAATGTAGCCAAAGTTAGAAGTCAAAGTTCTAATTTAAAACATAACACATAAAAATCTTGTAAGTAAGGAACATCATAGTTTTGTATTTACTTGCTTGACTGGTTCCATCGATCATAGACATGTCATGGGTAATGATTTGTCCCCATTGCATCGTTGCAAGAGTCCATACCGGATCATCGACATCGACGTGTGGAAATAGTGTGAAGCTGACCAACCTAGCGAGTGGTAGGTCTGTTCCAGTTACGGAAATCGTTAACCCACGAATTCCTGCATAAATGGAATAATTTAACAGTGAATTAAAGAACAGTAGAAAGTAAGTAAAAAACAAGTTGCTTATGCTGATGTTAGTTCGGCTTGTTACAGACGTTGACCATATGTATATTTAATTTAATGCAGGTCTACTTAATCCTTAATTAACATTCACCCTTGAAATTTTTCTCATTATTTGCTTTAGATTTTCATACGGTTTACGTTTATCCTTACGGAGTGAAATTATTTATAGAAAATAGGACATCAAATATTTTCGTCTACTTTAATTATCGTCATTTAATCATTATTGTTGCTCCATTACGTTTATATAATTTCCCTTTCTTTCTCCCAACGCATTTTAATATCATGCTACAATGAAAACAATCGAGCGACAAATAATTTATGCTCAATGCGTGTAATTTTCTAAACCACGGCAAAACTAAGGAAAGATTTAACGTTGCTAATTAGTTGTCGTAAGTTTTCTTTTTTTTTTCCACTGCACGCACGAAATCATAGAACGTAGCAACGTAATTGACCACTTTCGCGCGAATAACACGAATCGCACAGAATCTAATTCGTTTCTAGAAAGTCGAACAATTGCAAAACTTGTTTGTCGCGAAATCACCGCGTGAACCAAAGGTTGCATAATCGAACGGTTCGTGGTCCATTCATCATTCTTTGATCGGTATTACCACTTCGTCACGATTTCACATTTCCTTCCTTAGAAATTTCCGTGTTCATTAAACGGGACTGGTGAAAATGTCGTTGCAAAGGTTAACACCATTTACCGTACACGAAATAGAGTTAATTGAAACAAGTATATTTTACTAATAATAAAGTAAATATTAACATATCTACTGAATTCAAAATTGTTCCCAACATTGGACAACATTTTTAAATACTCTTTCCTTTTAAACAAAATCTTACGTAGTACTACATAGCAGAAGAACAAAGGAAAAATCAATCTAATATATCAATTTTTCATTCGCTTCTACTTTGACCTTCGTCTGTAACAAGAAGGGTATTAATCGCGTTGTAATGTTGTTACCCAAAGGTGTAACAGTAAATTTTCCATCACGATTCGTATGCACAATGCACTCTGGGTGTAGTACAATTCCGTTGAAACTCTGATCCGTTTCATTGTAAGGCAAGGTGAAACGTGATCGTTCCAAGAATGTATCTATCGATGATACTTTCGAAAAAAACCCACATTGCACATTGCACAGAATTTACTATTACGATATTGAAAGTAGTACACCAAGCACTGCCACTGTTTTGATGCAAAAATGGCTTACAATATAAGAATTGTATATATACTTTTATCTATCAATGGAAGTTGCTATTAAACTTTATATGGCAAATAAATGCATATTTTTTTAAACTAAAATACCAATTTTTAAGGCTGTCTGTTAATTACATATTCTCTGGTAAATTGGCTAGCAATTTGAAAATGATATCGAAATAGTTCCGTGTGAAGGAAGATATTGATTATTATATTTCTTCTATCTCATTTGTTCAACTTTGTGACAGAACTAATTCCACCTGCTCTCCAATTTTAAAATAATGTTAGCATTCGATGCCAAATTAATTATAAATTTATTATATTGTAAAACGATTGGCATATTTACCGTCCGCATAATTTGATGGCAAAAGTCGTTGGAATCTCGTGTTTGCCATACCCCACGTAGGATTTTGTCGATTATTGCAGGAGCCATCGAACGTTCGATATCTCGAGTTTCGACACGTACGCGGGAAGGCGTCGCCGCACGCGATTTGTTGATGTATACTGGTCGTCGCATTTCCACCAGAACTAAAGGAAAAGTAAAAATATTGAAACAAAATAAAAGGGACGGAGGTAAAGTTATGTTATGATATTAATTTCTACAGACGTGGCTATTAAATATATTTATGCATATTCTTGACTAAGCAAGTGTATTGTGTAAATGAATTAAAAGAACTAATGATAAATAATTATTATACTCTTTTCATCAATTTAATCGAAATGTGTTTTTGTAGAACGATATTATTATTTTCAGCTTTAGTTCGTTCTGAATTTTTGTATTTAGAAAACTGAATTTCATCATACGTACATTTCAGTTTGAAAATTGTATGGATTGCTAGTGTATAGATTGTTAGTGTATGGGTATCCGGTGAAGGCCTCTCGAATCTGTGGTTGTGGATCGTAATGATATCCACTAGTATCCGCAAAAGAGGAAGTATATGAAGTCTCTGATTCTTCTAAATCCGATTCTCTGTCCTTATTGTCTGAAAATGAAACGGAATGATGTTTGGAATCTGAACGAACGAATGTATTTCTTGTCTACGTGCATGCACTTTAACTTGTTTCTCCTTCATTATTATTACAAATTATTTTACACAATTTCATTTCAAGCGGTCGAGGTATTATGTAAATTGGTATTTACATAAAATTGGAAAATTCATAATACATAAATTGACTTGAACTAAGAGAGAAAAGAAATTCTCGTTCTTTTAATTGTTATTATTGGCATGCTTATTAATGATCAATTTATGGCGTAACATAGTTGCCAATAAGTTGCACGGCAAGCGGACTGGTATAACGGGCTTGTTACAACACATTCACTATTTCATGAGGCAGTAGCGACTCATGACACTGGAAGCAAAACATTCATTAGATGAACGCAGATAGTCTCTGACTCACTGCTATTATCTATGCACGTGTAAAAGAAAGTCAATCGTAAAACATCCTACATTTGAACCAAAATGCTATAACACCACTATTCGCCGACGAACGCTCGATTGGAAAATGTAAATGACGAAAAAAAGTGCCGACGCAAACTGCCACGTCTGCTAAACAATGCCGAACCTCGGTTACATTCATAGTCCTTTACGTTCATCGACGCAACATCAAGATCTTTCCCACGATAAAAACCCAGCATTATCAATCGCCACTGCTCCTGGATGATGCCTATCTACGTTAAGCCCAGCGTCGATGTATCATCGATTATTTTGCCGCGTGTATCGCGCGCATACCATCGGATCTATTGGGCTCAACGCGCCACATACGATCACAGAGATCCAATGTCGGCGTAATAGATCGTGAAACACGGTCGATTCTGCACGCCAATACCTTTCACTGTTTCCAGCCCGGTAACGAGTAAAACATTATAGCAACGAGACAGATCTTATCGATGCGACCACGGCAAATTCTGCAAATGAGCTGGACCCAGTCGGTTGCGTGCATTGGCCATTCGAGCGTTCGGCAAACTCTTGGCCGAATTTGAATTTCAATCAGTGCGAGGGTGTATCGCCTTGGAGCGACGCCAAATTGCTGGCGCGTCGCTGTTTAGAGAGTTCGCTATTGTGGAAGTTGCACGGACACCGTGTGGCCCCAGCCCGGCCTTGTAAATAGCAATTTGATTTGTGCAGCATGACTTGGCGTGAGCGTTTAAGGGTCCGAATGTACCGGCGAGTTAACCCTCCTACGGAATTCTTAGTGTACCGTTGATAATTTCACTAAATTTTATTTGTTGGCGAATATGATTTAGTCCAAGAGAAAATATATAGTTCACTCGAACAGTTTCGTTCGATATCCTGATGATGGTTTGTTTGATTTGTCGTGTGGCAGTTCTAAAGTATTGGCGCACAATTAAATACACCTGGCGTTGTGAACTATAAAATTCCTTTTGCAAGGCGCAGGGGTCGGTTAAAAACACTCTGGTGGCACTGTTTCGTGACTCATGAATCATGAAAAATAGAAATATAGGTTTATGATTTCAGACTACACCAACTTTGGTTCTAATAGGATGCAAGGTTTCAAATTCCAGTACACAATGCAGATAAAACTAACAATAAACCTACGGTTACAGTGATATTGAACGAAAGGCTTTAGAGGAAATTTTAGTTGTGCAATTGAACAAGGTATGGACAGTTAATGTGAAACAATTTTCCACGAATGAATGAATTTCATCGAATCTTCCACTGCAAATCACAGTATTATTATGTATTACATACTCATTTTGTTATTGCAATAGTCATATTGGTCCGTAAATTAAATAACACTTACCATCGTTGGTCGATCGTTTCGGTCTTCCACACTTAATTTGCTTGCAATTCGCTACGTTGACTTCTTCTAATACTAGCACGCAAAATAACGCTACTGCAATCCACCATCCTGCTCGTCCCTTTATGTTCTCTTCCTTCATGGTCTGTAACACAGATGGTAATCAAGTTAAGAAATTTTCAGTATAAAATAATAGATTTCACGTAAAATATGGAGTTTTAAATACTTTTATTTTAATAAAACGAAGCCGATTTCGTTATTAATTAAACTAATTTGTTTAACAATTACAGTATGTAAGCACGTGTATTATATTTTGTGCGACTTAGAACATTAGTCATCGGTATCAAGCATATGCCTGTTTGTATTGATTGCTAAGGATGAGATTTGTCTGAGCATAAGTGCGCTATTCTACTGCCAGCGCCACTATAGCGTATCGTCTTAGGTTACGCTTCTGGCGCATTGTAAAATTGTTTCATAACAATTTAGCGTAATCTGATTTATGTGTTCTGCAAGTTATGGTAAAGATATTTTTGTGTAAACTATTTAACGAATGAAACACCATCCCATCGATGTTTTAATTAATTAAGAAAATTAAGAAAACTAAATTAACAGTTATATACAGTTGCACATATTGTGCCAATTGCACATTTTCACCCCAATGTGTCAAATAAATACATGGAACCAACGAATATTTCGCACAGTCTTATCTAGACCACTTTTTACCACTTTACGGTAACCACAAGAATATGTATAGTAAAATAAACTCACCAAGCTTATGTAACAGAATGAAGTAAGTAAGAGGATAAGATCCATATGCTGTGCATGTTTTTCAGAGGAATTTGAAATCGCATGACGTTGATTAGAAGTTTCTTAATCGAAGCAAAAATTCTTGCCATTCAACATCCTTGTTTAAAAAAATACTTAAGGCGTTTGGTATGAGAATGTGAAGGTTATAGGATTTTTAGTCAGATCAGGCTTTCCTTAAAACGATTTAATAGAATCGTAGCGTAGAATGCGTAACCATTATTAGGCATACATCATATTCTTACATTATAATCATGATCAACGAAGTGTTCAATAGTCACGCTACTGTTAAGAAACATACTCACCAAGGAACGGCTTTTTATTTAGCTGCATGTTCCTCGTCAGGTGAAAATTTATTTAAAAGTTTACGCTCCTTGTGCACACGTGCAATTACGATATCATAAACTGCAATCTTACGATAGATTGTATTCTCATGAATTAACAATTTATGCTTTCGACGACATTCTGTATCAATTCTAAAAATCTAGCTAAACCAAAAACCTGCATAGGTGAAAAGAATTTAAGGAAAGAAGATTGAAGAACAAATAAATAAGCACAATTGAAGAAACGAGTAAGGAAGTGTAGAAGGATAAATAATACAGAATCTTTGAATAAACTAAGGACATGAAATATGATGAATTTTCATCAATTCTTCTGAAATCTGTTCAAGAATGTCATTCGATTAAAATATTTCCCAGAGAAAATCAAAATACGGAGAGTAATAGTGAAGAGAAAAAGAAAAAAAATGAGAATGAAAACCCTCCCACAAGATCAATAAAGAACCCAATAATTGAAGTCTGTCATTAACGAAAACAAAAATTGTGCGATACTATATAGTATAGTAAATCGCGCTATCTTCGCCCGTTTTTCCGCAAGGAAGTTCGCCAGGTGCTTTCACTCGCTAATTAAAAGCGCAACAGTTGTTACAGCCACCTTCGATGTAACTAATTGTAAGCGTTTGCGCAACCCGTGAAGGTTACGCGACTTTAACGCCCATTATTGCGAGGTCTTGATAAAAAAAAACACATTGCCATGCGACAACGTACGTGAAGCACGGAAATATCGTCTGAAATCGTTTGTTTTTTAAATAAAACAAACTAAAACAAGATTAAATAGATAAATATTAGAGCAAGAGGAAACAGCACGACATCCCAAGCTATTTCAATTTTCATTCCCTCGTTAGTTTCCTCTATTTTTCATTTCACGGAGTCAATCAATTTGGCGTCCCGGCAGCTCAAACATGATTGACACGACACTCAAAGTGTTAAAGGATCGAATCACACAGCTCGTTTGTGTCAAACCGTGCAACTGAATAATTGCCTGCCATTACACGTCGTAATTACGAACCATTTTACCAAGGAGTTTCGTGCCACGCCGAACGTCTGTTTACCTCCATAGCAGAGCTCAACACCTCTCAGAACGATGAAAATAATTACAGGTCGGTTTATACGAGCAGTGAATAAGAAAATTCGTGGACTTCTTTAATTGATCGTCTCATTATCAGTTGCCCGAGTAACGAGTGTACCGTACAGTTTCTCGAGTAGGGGACCGTTTTTATATTTAACCCTTTCAACTCTGTGCTTTACAATTATGCAATGTACAATATAATTAAATATCTATCTAATTCCCTGTTATCTGATTTGATTTAATAAACTCTTCTTATATATTTAACAGTGTCTTGTAGTACATATTTCTCACATCGTTATCGTATCCGTTTCTAAATGAATAAAACCTGCAAGGTTTCTTAACGAACGTGTTAATCAAGTGTTCACTTATCACTCAAGCGTTGTATTAATACGAATTTATGGAGTGGTCTGCGGAACGTGTTTAGCAAATGTTATACGGGAGATTTCGCAGGTAATGGATGAAGAAGGAAAATGTGTCATTGGGTGAACGGAGCGTGAACGATTGCTAAATGTAACGAATAAATGTACGATTTATCCGTAATGTTGTAGGACCACTTTTCCTGGATCGACGAAATCGTAAGGTGATATCCATTTCGTCACGCTAATATGTGTTTGATAGTGATACACTTGCTGAATTGGTGCATATGAAATTACTGTTTCAACTGACTATAGACTGTTAAGAAAATCAATTTAATTAATTGATATTGGTGAGTCCTACCTGTAACAAAAACGAGTATGGTTGCGTGACCACTGTAATGAGCGGTAAATTGTGGTCCAACGATAAATTGTGAATTTTCTGCGGTCGGAAATGAGAATGGCATTCTTCGAAGGTAAACGTAGTATCGTTGACTACTGTGCGGTTGTCTGCTGTGTAACTAGTGTCCCGTTTCCTTTTTTTCTCCTTTGCCACAATTTTATAATGTACACCGCGAACTGCTATTATTTAATTGCAGGGTATTCTTAACAGATTATCGATAAATTATCGATAACTTGTCCGTACCAATTATATTCTTTAAACGCGACACGTGTTGTGTCGCAAGGTGGAAATGGATTTAGTTAGTTCAGCAAATACATACGTATTTACATACTTCCATTTGTATTCTATGTCTATTTATTAATATTTAATCAAAAAGGATACAAATAAAATGTTTCATAAAGTATCCATGACCATATCCGTCTAGGGTCGATTGTATAAAATTAAAGCTCTCTTCGAAAGCAAAAGCGGTATAACTCTAACACAAACAACACCTTTTCAACGTGCTAATGTTGTCTTAACTAAAAGACTGTGTACCTTTGTCACACCACTACGTCATTTCCTGAACTACAGCTTGAAACCCTTGGCGCTGCGCTACATTGTACCGAAAACTAATATTCTCCCTTTTGTCACGCGTTAAATCGTAACTTTACCTGTCGGTAGAACAGGGTTTCTGCATATTATTAAAATCCTATTTGTACATCACAAAGTTAACAAGTCGAGAGACTTCTTAATTAACGTTTGTAGCTTTTAATTACGTAACAGGTGTAACTCCGTAACTCCGTCTTTCAAACTTTAATTTATTACACGCTCGATTATTATTAACGTATCCTAGATAAGACAATTTTGTATTTCGTGTGAATCGTAAAACATTTACGTAATAGGTCATCATTTCCAGGACGATTTATGTCAGGTAATATTAAGAAAGAAATTTCTCTGTGTTCCTGTTTCTCGGTATTTGCCAAGGTTCACCCGCAAAAAAATCCCAAAATCTCCGTGAATCATCCAACACAGTGTCATCAAAGATCAGTAATCCTTGTATCATCCTATGTTAACCTGTCAGTGTAAGTAATGAATGAAAAAAAGAAAGGAAAAGTTCTTTGCATGGCAGTTCATAATTGATCTCGCAGTTTCGTAAATCGTCATGTTTTGTCACGTTAAATCATGTTATCGAAAAGAAGAAACGCACATATTAAAAAACATAAATATTACTTCACTGGTCGTTCGGTGATTTTAAAATTCATCGGCGAATAAAATTTCCGAATCACCGTGAATGATGGTGCTGTTGGACAGTTCAATGTTTCGGCGGTTCAAAGAAATAATGTCTCATCCTACAACACGGACGAAGTATAAAATCACCAAGTCTAATAAAATCGTGGCAATAATAATTTACAAGTACTGAAATTTTCAAATGAACATGAGCAATCGCGGAATTACGTGCCATCGTTAGAAGACCAATCATTTTTTTTTACAAACATTAGCATATCGACATACACCAATAAGAGAAAATTCGTATTGGAAAAAAAGACAGCGGAAATTTGTTCATGCAGAATTTGCGAAAGTTGTTCTGCAATAAATTCTCCGAATCGGTAGCATACCAATAATATTCGCGAATCATGTGAACAAGAAATTCCTTGACTGGCCAGTAATAAACGTAGTACTAAAATGAACGTGGAACAAGTTTCATAATTCATGCGATCTTTTTTCGCAACTGTCTTACGCAGATTTTGTTCTAGTATTGTCCGAACGACCGGATCAAGGATATGCGTGCCAGTGAATGTTGGATTTCCGTCAGGACGGCGGTTCAGCGAAATTCAAAGAAATGCTAATTCGCAAACATAATGGAAAGAGAAAGTAATGGGCATGTTGGACTACAACTTCGCTGGCAGACAGCCGATTTCCTATCCTTTGCCTAATTGTACCAGCTATCATTTGCTACAATTACAGAGATGGATGAATGGGAGGCTAAACTTGTGTCCTGAATGTGATTTAAGTTCGTTTTAAATAATCGATTTATTGGGCGCGAATTTAATTTTGCAATTAATATTGGTATACTAGAAGCAACTTGGATGCAGTTTGGTTATTTGGAAAATGAAAACGGTGCATCTAGAAATTTTCACGAAGGGAAGAATGTTTCCAGGTATCGAAAGGAAGGTTTTAGTGGTTCAGCTTAAGCATTGTTTAACCTTTAATTGTCAGAATCTTCGCACGGTAGCTGGTTAAATGGCAAGTGCAAATGTGTACCCTAGTATGTCTATACCACAACCGTTCTTTTTTTGTTTTGCATCGTTTCATCACACGTACCTAACGCGTCAGAAAGGTGTAATATCATTCTCACAGTGTATCATGAATAAAGAAGAAGGCGAATAATGAACCTTACAGTAAACCTGAATGAATGATGATTCTTACAAAATGTTTAATTTAAAACCAAAAATAACAACGAACCACGGGTTAAAGCAATCGTTTAACTTTAATATATTCCAGTTTCGTAACTCATTTTGTTTCTGACTTTGACTAGATTAGATGATTTCACGATAGTTCTACATCTATGAATTTCGTGTTTTCTTTAAGCTGCTTATCGATGAAGATTGTAATTATTGATGTTATACATTTTAATAGCTGCCAGGAGAACATAAAGTATGTAATGTAAGATAGAATATATTTTCATTTGATTTATGAATTTTGTAAGGATTGTTATCGTTCCATGAAATTGAACTATTCGTCTTTCCAGCACATTTGGTTTCGCATTAGAAAGTTAGACTACGATCTTACCAGTCATTGCATATCCTTCACAAAAGACTGTCACCTTCCTGAAATTCTATGACCTCGTATTGTGTAACAATGTAATAAGTAGTATACGATGTGTGGAAAGAATAAAAGAGTGGATGTCGCTGAACATTATTAGGGCAATAAGTAAAATTTTGTACGCTGAAAATTGTTTAAAGGTATCACGTCCAATTTAAGACACCAAATTGTATTTAATTTGTGTGTATTAATTAAAAATCATTTCATTTTTAATATATTTTCAATGTGGAGTGATTATAATCTCATTCTTTGACCATAACAAAAAAATAAATAAATTGTAATTAATAACAAAGTGTGTCGAAAAACCGGGGAGATTTTCGAAAGCGGATTTTACATTCTAGAAGTTTGAAAATTAAAATGAAGGATAGTATTGAAAATTATTCACGAAACAGTGTCAGTAATCGTGAAACTGCTCAAAGCAATTTAAGACATTGAAAAAATAGATTGCTTCAGAATATTTTAGTACAATTCTATAACGACACGAGTGAAATGAGGCAATTTAAGTGGCATATGTAAAACGTGTTCGTCGGAAGATTCAATAAGGTTTCAGTTGATAGGGAATATACGTGACGCTTTCATACATTTTCAAGCTCGATTAACTACCATTTTGGAACAGATGAATTTATTTTAAATTTATATTAAATAACATAGATTCCTTGACACTGCTACAACGGATTGCTCACTATGACAATGATAAAAGATATGTACGTACATTTTATTGAGAGAAAATTCAAGATTCGCTCGGTCTGACTGCGAAAAACCTTTTCTACTAGAACACTTGCGACACGATTTACGCCGCAGCGTTGCAAAGATGCAATCGTTGCATTGGCGACACATCGAAAACACAGTGTACACATCATTTTCACATCCTACACAACTTCCACTTTGTAATAAATAAATAGAGCAGAAAGCAGAACTATCTAATTTTTGAATACATTTTCGTCGAACGACTTATGCCAGTTATACCCGATAAAAAGCATCGATAAATCGAGGCAAGTACACTCTGTTAATCCACCAGCGCGGTACAACAATCATACGATTATTCACACAAATCTACGCTCGAGTAATTCGCGCAGAAGCAAAGAAATCAAAAGAAAGTACAATACAAACCTACCAGAAGCCTCAGTTTTGCTAATTTCTTTTGTTTCCTCGGAGATTCCACCAACAACCTGGATTCGCTGGAACTTCGCCGACAGTGGAAATCAAGTTCAACATCAAGTTCAAAAGCAAGTTCTCGGACAATATTCCAAGCACGTGTTAACAGGACGACTGAACGGACGCGATACGAGCCGAACTTTATAAATGGTGGGAGAAAGTGCAGGAGTACGATTGTGGATCGGTTGGTACCCCACGCTGCCGAAAGCTCGCGGTGTGCTCGCCGATTTTTAGTATCGCTCGAATCGCGAGCTGTTCCAATGATTAATGCCCCGTTTTAGAAAGGATCACACGGTCCCGACCGTTCTCTATTTGTTCCTTCTTCACGAGCACCTATTGTTCTGTTTATTTACTTCATTTAATTTTTTTCCTGCTCCTTTTTGCTTCTTACGAGCCTTTGGAACCTTCTGAGAGCACCGCAGATTTTATGGTCGATTTATTTTTTATTCAAATCTAATTTCAATGAGTCGTTTTCATGTTTTCATGTGCGATAATGTGTGCACGTATAGGCGTTGATAATGGACGTTGTTAGTGTGAGTAGTAATGGAGGACATTTTTTTTTGTCTTTTAGTTTTATGGTATAACATGTTCCTGTGTATTTTTCGGTGCATTTACTTTTTAAGTTGGTTATTTCATGCCGTTTTGGCGAGCTGCTTTATGTAAGGGAGATTTCCTCCGTATCTAAGTAGTGTAATGCTGAATTAAGTGTAATTCTCGAACGATGATAATAAACCATTGGAAAGCTGTTTCACCGTGTGAAGTGTAGGTTGAGAAATGGTGTAAAAGCAGCAGCGTTGAGGTATTATGTAAAATGTAAAGTATAGTAGAACGATGCAGGGATTTCTGGAATTTTTACAGTTCATTCATTTATGACACTTAGATTTAGGGATTCTGCAGACAACCCGGATGAATTTTTTGTACTTTATTATGAAAGTCATGCAGATCTATGTTTTAATTTTCGCGTTATATTATAATATATTCGATTTGATCATTATTGCGATGGTAAATAATTCAAATAACTTGATTATCTGCGATTTTAGGATAAAACAATTATAATGTCATCGACACAGTTGTGTTCATTTAGATTGAAGCCTTCGCTTGATGTATAATAAATATGCTGAGACCTACAGAATATATAATACGGAATATGCATATGTAAGAAGTAGGAAACATCTGTTTCCCATTATTTCATACCTTGCGATTTAATTAACAATACATCAATATAATTCCTTTAATTTCGTTTGCCCATAAATTGAAATAATTAATCCGCGAAATGAGTTATCTATGCGACAAGTATGCAAACACAAAATGAAATAATCAAGATGCATAATACATGTGCATTACGGAAAGTAAGAAAAATATATCTTTGAGATCCAGCCAAGGAAAGAAATTTCTGCCAAAACTATCCTACTCTATCTACTTTCTGCGAAATAGTTTAAATTAATAATTGCATGAATATCGGCAGTCTAAATATAAATGATAATTTCTAGGCGTTAACTATCAAATTGTGAAATATTTCACACGCTTTAAAAATTTGCCATTTTCATATGCAAGAATTGAGATTGTCAACACCACAAATCAAAATTGTGTCGCAAGGAATTCACACGAATGATTGATGCAATTTTAAAGAACGAAACGGGCAGAAAACTGACCTAATTATTGACAAAAATGATTTATTTTTAACCAATATCTTGGCACTCTATCGAGTGTTTAATTATTCTAAAAATTATTAAATCACCACCGATATACTCGACGCACAAAACGGTGCAGATGTTATGAATAATCCAAGGTATAATTTATAGAAATAATTACGGTAATGATACATCGTTGTAGAGAACGTTTATACATAAAAATTTGTATCGGACAATTGCTGAATATCTGGGTGTGTACGTAGACGTTCTTCGTGGCGAAAGGGTTAAGCCCTTCCTAATGCGATTTAATGTATTTTTTAGTAAGTTTATTGTGTCTTCGATGTGGCCCTGATCGGCCGGAGCTGTATAATGATTGGAGTCATAAATAAAATTCACATGTAGGTAGTGGCAGCTTATTTTCTTGGAAAAATCCATGTCGCCCATTCCAGGTAACAATTTTTTGTATTCCTGTATTGAGTAAATGTTCGTCATTTTCTCGTCGGTTGCCCGAAGTTAAACATCGTTTTTCAAGTGTGATTAAAACTATAAAAATAAAAAATAGTAAATTTCATAGTGTTTGTTCGCCTCGCGATATTGTGGGATTTTAATCCAGGAAGGTGTGCAATCGCGCCCGGCTGACATACAAATAAATAAATATGTGACGTAATGGAAAGTGTTGTGTGCAGTGTAAAATTGATTTGCAAAATTTCATTCGATAGGTCCAAATAAGTTTCGAAGATAAGACTAGTTTAAATTCAACAGACCCCGATGAGTGTTTTAATGTGATTTATGCTGTACGACGTCGTGTCTGTTATTGCTTAACCATATCGGTACGCAATAGTGCAGCGAAATATAAAAAAAGGAAGAAAAAAAAGTTTGACTTAACAATTACAATGTATTTGCGCACAGTAATAGTGTTTATTTGTAGAGTGCAATTTAATCAATCATATTCGTGTAAAAAGTGATTCTCAGAGAATGAGAAATGAATAGAGAACAAAAATTGTCCACCCATACTACTTTGCCCGAGAATTTGTACAAATGCAAATGTGTGTGTGGACATTTTTTTTGGAGGATCATGACAAGTATTTCTTGGCACCCCTTGGCCAGCAGTGGCCATGGAAACATGAAATTCATTTATGAAAGTTAAAACAGGTGATTGGACATGCCTATACACGGGTTTTTTTTCAAGGCAGAATATAGTATATTCACCGTTTGCGCGAAATTTTGTGTAATTATTAAGAAACATGTTTTACCAACGTTACCGCGCAGCAATAACTAATTTGTTATTACTAACGATAGAGAAATAATGAAATTGATTTTATGTACTGGTGAAATAATCGACAATTGAAACGTCAATAGCGTTTTTCTCGACGGAAGGAATTAATTAACCGTGAAAAAGATTCTTTGCCAATCATCCGGAAAGTGGCATTACTTTTTCTTAAACTATAAAAACTGTTTGATACGTAGGAGACGGAGACTGATTTCTTTAAATAAACAAATTAGTAACTTGACTCTACATCAGACATCGAAATAACAATTTTTTTAAATTTCTTGGTTCACAATTTTCAAATCATCCTAAAAGCCGCCATCGATAAAAACACTATTACTGAATTACTGTAGTTCCCCAAATGCTGCTCAAATTTTGTAAATAAATTGATTCCCACATATTTTTGGTATATAAAGCAAAAGTTGAATTAAAATCTGTACTTTGCTTTAAAAATAATTGCCAAATTTAAGGCAAAAAAATGTCTAAAACCAAAATTGAAAGAATTCGAAAAAGTTATCTCTTCCTTAATAACGACAGTACAATTGTTTATTGAATGTGCATTGCTTTCAAGCAGAATCATAAATCACTGAATTGTCATACACCATGCGATATCGTAATGAAAAGGAACGCAATGCACAGGCAGCTACTGCAATCAATACTGGTTAGCTTTTTATGTTATTTAAGTTAAGCACGTAATGTTTTAAAGCAGTCGAAAGTGATGTCAAATATATTTGGGAAAAGGAAATGAAGATTATCGTTACAAACTACATTCACTAACTAAGAGTAAATTTTTAATTATGCATACAATCCCTGAACAAAGATTTTTATTACAGTTTCCTGTTTCTTTCTTTTATTGTGAGAGAAGAGTACGTCTTGGCACATACGCAATTTATAATAACAACTCTGTAAGTTGAAATGTTTCTCGTGAGTATTAAATTCTTCAGTTTTATTGTAGCAGAATATACAAAAAATGTATTTGTCTAGATATAACTTTACTAAATAAATAGAAATACTTGAAGTTGCCCCAAAGAGAAATAATGTTGAAAAGCTATTTAATAAGGTGCACTTTATTTATTTCATTAAACTGCTTTAAACCAGATTTTGTACCATTTGACTCTGTTTAAGTGCGCTGCACCAGTTTAGACGAATAAACTCGACACGATAGGAGGCGATATTGGAAATAGAAAGTCTTTCACACCCTGCCATGAATTATTATTATTCGATTACCTCAGATTTGAAGTAATAGTAATCGACAAATGATTGGTTCCCTTTACTAACAATAGGATAATACGTCCGTCACTCTCTTTACACGTTTGCTAAAGAGGGAGAGAGATACTGACACGTCCTTCGGTGGTGAACGGAACCTTCGTTAGCGATATAAAATTCCCACCAGTTCCTGCATCCGCTTTGAGATGTGTCATTTCAAGCGATTACTTGAAGATCATACTTCTCATATTATGTTTCGTGAGAAATTTTTACATTTTAAACTTAGTTATTCTCTAATTAAATATACAAAAATTTCGAAGTTCATATTTCAGATAATATGTCGAATACTCTCCTTTTGCTTTGATCTATATTCCGCAATACCAGTAATTTCTAGAAACGAAAAATAACACGCGCACTAATTTTGAATCGACCAGGATATATTTTTCTTATTTTTCTTTTTTTTTGTGAAAGCAAAAGAGGTACGTATATCATTCAGAATTCTATTCACGATGATTTATTCACTCTGTTTACTTTTAGTATTACACTTTGGCTAAAACAAAATTAAAAATACAAACAAATTAAAGATACAATTTAACAGGTATTCATGTGAATATATTAAACAATTCATATTCTATATCACCATAATTAATTTCTTCCATTCATTCATTCACTGAACTAATTGCAATTTAAATGCCTCCAAAAATTCCAAACACCAATAGCAAATGGCACGTGTGTTATCATATTCATTATGAAACGTGACACAGGATAAATTTATTGCTACAAATATAATTAATCATTGTGCTCTTCAAAGCATATTGTTTATGAACGTGCGATGAAGTGTATATATGTATAGAATATTTATGAAACCATACAATTTTAAGCACGAACTGAACACAAGTGTTGACATGTTGCAAATCACAAAGAATGCATCTAACAATATTTTGTGAAAGTCTGAACGTATATTTTACAACGTTATCACTTTTGTAACGATGCGTTCATCCTACAGGTAGTTTAATAAATAATAATAATAATATGGTGCAGCGACAAAGCACAAACATCGAGCATTCCTCCAATTATTTTATTACATATAAAATATAATATCAAGTATGTATAATTACACAGCAGTTCTCTTTTCATGAACGTTATTTATTACATTGCATCGTTTGAAACAGGTTTCAGTGCTTTCACTACAAACAGTCGACGAATCGTCGTTCGACAAAAGACTAACATGCGATGAAACAATAGGGTAACAGTTTCACTATAGCTTTACAACGTACGTGGAATCATTTCGAAAAGGTTCTGGACCATCGCTATTCGCCCGTGAATATTTTCTTTCCACTCGGAACGAGTTCCGCCTACATCGAATAATTATTCCTGCCGGCTGACAAACCTTCTGTCGAAGGTATTTCACCGACGGGAACAATCCTTTGATAAATTCCCTCGTGAACAGTGGTTTACCCCTCGCGAGAAAAACATTTGTATAATAACCACTTTTGTATCTGTTCTTTTTCCAACGTTTGTTCCTTCATTCATTAATTTATCTTTACTTTGTGGACGTTGAGATGAAAGAAATAGCGATACTTGTATTATTTGATCTATAACTGATCGTTACTGTTACTTATATGTTATATTATTCTTTAATTCATTTTATTATTCAACTTACGTTTAGCAATGGAATATTAATATCAATGACTTCTGACGTTATTTGTAAAACGCAGAAACAATTTGATCTCATCTGTCTTCTACGTTCAATAATCATCGTACACGGTGAATGGCATATTATATTGGTTGTAAAGTTTTGCTTGGTCTTTTGAAATATTCCTGCGTCCAGTTAGCATGGCCTCAATTAAGTTAGTATTACTTCATTCTTACGATTCTCAACTTCGGGCGGTATTGAGAATTGTCCAATAACGTCTTCCTGGTGTGACGCAACACTTCATTTTTCATAATGCTGAATAAGTAACAATTCTTTATCTTATCCTTCATCGGATGCAAGTAAATGTACAATATTAATTCAAATGCGCGTGCTGAAAAATCTTGAAGGAAAATGTGCGGATTAAATAAATTGTAATAAATCTATTGCATGAAAAACTTATAACTTTCATCAAAGTAAATTCCCATAAAAAAAAGAGTTGAAAATTTATTTAAATTACATTGAAGATTTCATTAAACAAATTTCAACCTGATCACGTTTCGCGGTTCATCCTGTATAATACACAAATATCAATATTAATACAGCAATAATTATTCACAAAATATCCTTAATGTTCTTCCCCTTTATGAGGAACGTAACAGACCTCCTGTTTTCAACTGACTGATGAAACCATCATTAATTCCAAAATTTTTTAATACGTTTATTAAACAAAACAGCATATATTACATGCCTGAAATGCAAATGAACAAAGTGCCATTGAACTACAAGTATCTAAAATAAGGAACACGTGCAGCGAACGATATCCTTCAGATAATCTCAAAGGCACGAACCGCAAAATGTCATTGATCTGTAGTTCACAAGCATAACGTTTCGCGAAATTCACCTGGGTCAACCTGGCAAGCGTCATCATTAACATAAGTGAAATCTTATCTCCATCCATCCATCCGAACTGTGGCCAGAGGGTACTCGAAATCTATGTCATCCTGGGTAAAAAAAGAAAAAAAAAGAAAGGAATAAGATACCTGTTCATAATATTCAACAGAGGTGAGTCAGATCGCATTGTTTCTCAGAATCATGCGTTCGACGTTGGAATTTCCATGAGCAGTGAATGAAATAGTTAAAAAAGAAAAGATAAAATTGAAACACGGTCGAATAATACGAGAAGGCAACGAATTTTTACGCAAATATTAATATAGAAAGTGGAGAACGAAGTCAAATTTCGACTGACTTGTAATTAATTTGTTTTGTTATTAGGAAGCTGTCATAATATATGATTTACATGACATAATTTATCGTGTATGCATTTTGCATATATTAACACTCTGCCGGCGACGCCCGGGTCCGTTTACCCTCACCACTGTAGACTCGATGCTCACTCATTGTTAGTATAGTTTGTTCGACAAAGAAAAAGATAAATATAGAACAAAATGTAAGGAATGTCACTCTATGCCTGAAATATTGCTTCTGGATTAATTAATAATGTCAGTGACCTTAGGGAACCGACAGCTGCACCATAGTTATTTATATAATTCAACCCCACCTAATTTTCATTGAAAGTAAACCCACTCTAGTATGCCAACCATTAACTCCTGGGGCCAATTGGTACCGGAAGTTCGGTCGAACCTTCAAAATATCGAAATACATAATGATCAGAAGGAACGGATAAGCGAATGACTGCGAGAGAAAGTCTAGAAAAAAAAACAGTATAATGATATAACTGCACGCAAACTTTGACTGGAAGATTATAATGGCAACTGTTTTCGACTGCGTCCGTTTTCGCAGTGATTTTGAAGTCGGTGAGTGGGACCGAGAGAGTTTGTGGCCAATCAGTTTGTGAAAGGTGTAAAACCAAAATTCGATGGTGCCTATTCACTGCAAGGTATGATACATTCACCATCGACTTTTGATGAAACGATTAGTGGACTACATTGTTTTTCAATTTAGAGATGATTAAGGTATTGGAACACCTGTAAGACATTTTCTTTGAATCTTTATATTCTTAACTTATAAGATTACGATTTAACAGTTTAACATTTTATTGAACTTTCCACAGAACAGTTCTGAGATAATTTGTTCTTTGCTTATCGTCCAATGCGATACTTTGAATGGTATTAATTAATATTAATTTTTAATAATATCCGCGCTCGAACTATTCTAGTATTCATGTGAAGTTATGGACAAATTTTGTTCGATGCATTTATAGGTCGTATTAATTTGTTAGTCATTTATTCCTATGCAATTAACAATTAAGCTAATAGTTTGGTATGTAGGAAATGTCGAAAGAAATTACAATTATAAATCAACAATAATTTCGTAAGTATTTGTCGTATCACGTTGAAACTTTCTCAGAAGCACGTTATGATTCAAATGTACTTTCCGCTGGAAAAGTTGCACAAATACAGACAAAGTACCAAAAAGTAGATGATCAAGAAAGATTGCAAGACGACCGAGAGAAAGTAGAGAAAAGGCACAATTATTATGCGAATAATAATACTTATGCAATCCTGTGACTAATAACAGGCAAGATAGTTTGCGTGCTGTGTTTTTTAATTAATCTGAAGCAGTATACAAATCTGTCAAAATCGCGGGCTTTAGTATTAATAATAGGATAATGAATCAATAATGGATCATGTGAAATCGTCTAAAATAAATAAGCTTATTTTCTCGATTTAAAAGTCAAAAGCCTATTGACATTTATGTAATCACTGTCCGAATATTGGTATTATTGCAGAAATTCATTCAAACAGCTGCAGAGACTGAATATTTAATATGTACTATTGTTGAAAATATCTCTTTTGTCAAGTAACTATTATATATCAATAATTATTAAATTTAAGACAAATAAAATTTAATCAATATTCGATTCAAAGAAGAATGCGAGGGAATTATATAGGATATTGATAACATTTTATAACGTCAATCATATTCATAATATCTTCTTTATTTTCTAACGAGCAATACGATTGCGAACATTGTCAATCAATTTTGATCGAAATCCGGATCGTATTTAACGCCATAAGTACGTGTAATTCTAATCATGTTACTCTCTTCTTAAAAACTAATCAGTCATACTTCATATACTCCTATAAACAGTGCTTGAATCGTTACAGTGATACAAAAATAATTGAAACGTCGATGAGAATACTGGCAAAATTCTTTTCGACTGGCAACAAGAATTGAAAGCAAAGTGCCTTCAAATCGCAGCTATTTATCGAGAATATTAAGTGTCGCGTACCACAATTCTTTCGTTTGAGAATCGATAACCAATCAGTTTGGTGTGCCATATTTTAAATAAAGATTTTAATTGTTAATCGCAATTAAAAGCATATAGTTAAACTAAATGTTTATTGCTGCTCCCTATCATTATTAAATTATCATGCTAGTCTTTTCACTCATCTTTTGTTACGAAATTTGATCTCTTATTTACAATTACACTAAATTGATAAAAAGTTAAACTCCTGATTATCTTTCAGAACTTATTGCTCGTTGGAAGTTCCATTTGTGTTCGACTCTCACTTCTATTTGTCTCACTTTTGCTGCCTCGTTTGCTATCTTTCATTCTTTAATACATAAATTCAACTGCACTGATTCGAATCGCTTCATTTAAAGATATCAACTTCTTCCACTTATTCAGATCGAGACATTCTACGTGATTCCTCTTAATTTATTTCGTTTATCCATCGTGGTCCTCTCTTCTTTGTTAAATTAAATTTCATGTATCGTTCGATAAATTTCCCACAAGTTGTCGCCAATTCGTAAAAAAATGCCAGAAATTATGCACAGCATTCATTTTTATTCGCATTAATTCTAATTAAATATAATTCACAAGCAAGGGCATATTCTTTTCAAACAAAGAAACCCTCAAATTTTCCATCCCGATTAGCAATAACAAATATCAACGCAATATTTACATACAATGCAAAAGTCTAGTTAAGCATAAACATACTAGTCAGACAACGTCCGACTATTTCACATAAAGAAGACCCCAATGAACGAAAATTCAATAAATACGAAGACTTTCACTCAAGCAACCACTACAGATATCGCGGAGCATCCAAAACATCATGCGGCTCGAGCTAGAAAATTATATTCTCGATCTACAGTATTTTCCTGCAAGGATGTACAAAACTGAGGAGTCGCAAGAAAAAGAAACGAAAGAAACACAACCCGATTCGCCAGGCAGCATGATCTCGTGGACGCTCGTCTCACAGAAACAAACGTATCTATTATACTCTTAAGGATAGAAATTAAACATATTATCGTAACTACGACCTCAACTTTTTTTCACACATCTCTCCGTAAAGATAGGCGAAGTTTACCACCGGAGCTGGAATACTTCTAAAACAGGTCTTATCCCATGGGTTTCGATAGTCTCTCCAGTTCGACCACATTTCTCCCCGGAGCAACACTAGTTCTTCTATTCGTCCCATGAACCTCGAGTGTCGTAGTCGGCCCCATTCGCCCGCTTATTTTAATCGACTAGTCACGTGTGTTATTGGATGCACCTTGTCCTCGCTATTTTGATTATTAATTTCGATTAACTTTCGCGCAGTGTGCATGCTGTTCAACTGTTTGATTCACCCCCTCTTCGCCTCGTGGCCGTTCGTCTTTCGACCCCGTTGGCACACGATATATAATCTCAGCAAGGATCCTGTTTCTCTGTTTCTATACCTCTTCCTTACATCTTCGCTTTTCTTTTTCTGGTTCAGGATTCGTGTTGGTATTCTAGTTGATCGCTGATGGTTTTGCTGCGATTGCTGTTATTATCGTTGTTCTACGGCCTCTGTGTGTTACGCCCGTCCTGCGACCCGGGCGAACCGATGCGACAATGTGACCAGCCAATTAAGGGAAAAGAGTTCAACGGTAGGCCTTTGCCCTTTCCGCCCAGGCGAACAGGTCCACGCTGGGAATCGCTTCGAAATCTGTGCAAGCCTTCAGCTCGTTTCTGAATGACGACAGAAGGGACGTTTGAATATAATGGTTTCTGTTTGGTCGTTTAGTTTTTCTTAATTTCGGACGAGTTGAATTGCAGACGAGTTGTTAGCAGGTGTTTGCGAGGGAGACGCGACAAGCAAATGAGGAAGCTATTTATTGATTTATCTCAGCTATGTCGTACGAGATATTCCAAAGCAGGGATAAGTTGAATAGCTTGTTGAAAATAAATTATGTAATTTTGTGCAAAGAATTGACCGAGCGCTCAACTTCTGCAATCAATCGCAGTTTATATTTAATTACTTCGGGATTAAGTATCGTCCGAAGCAATACGGCGACTTTATGATAAGATAATCGATTAAGAGCACCGACTTACCCTGCTTGCGGTCTGAGGAATACGTTCGGCTGCATGTGCGTAATACTGTTACCATTGTCGCAGAATATTCTTGCCAATGTAACGTTGCGTAATCCAGCTAGTTGCTCTGTAACACACAATTACGAATATGATATCGACTATGCTTTAATAATTATTCCAGGCTAATTACACGATGAAGCCTTGTTTTATCCAAATCGCTTTGAACTTTACAGTAAAATCGTTAATTATAGAAACTAAAATACATGTTACGATATTACATTATCAAAATGTTTTCAATCATTTTATTATACGATTAATGAAGAACTTCCGTCTCTTTCGTATTATCCAAAGTCCGGTGTTGCTTACCACGCGTGAAAGGATAGGGTTGGTATAAGGAATCGTAGAAGTATCGATCAGTGTGACGTGTTCTTGAAAATTGTTCATATATCAAACAGCGGAAGGTCGGTCCCAACAAGCCGTCGTCCAATGGCCTTTCAGCCATACCGCCAACAATGAGATCAACGTCGTCAGGATGAGCGTAACTTGTCCGCAATTTCTTCACAATCTGTTGACAGAGCACAGAAAGTGTTTAAGCCTTGCACAGTCTAAGATTAAATGATTGCAGAGAAAAGTAAAGTACTGAAAGTATGTTTTCAATTAAACGGTAATACTGTAGAATGTAGAATATTAATTGGGCTTAAAATTATTATTTTGTTAACTATCTTTCAATATCTTTGTTAAATTCATCAACGTATCAGGAATTGTTCGTAAGGGGCAATTTTATTCTATGATGAATAGAACGAACTTTGTACTGGTTAAATATTTACCTCTATAGGAATATGATCCGAAAAATCATCGAAGTTCTTCGCACTTGGTAGGCCACAGTATTTGCGATAATGATTATAACCAGGCAAACCGTGATCACGACCACGCTGGATGTCCAAGCTGATGGTATCCAAGCCTAAACTGTTTTGATTTGCTGCGTATAGTTTACTAGTTACCTGTGAACACGAGTAATTTTTCTTATTACATTTTTATACTTTCCTCGACTCCCTGTAATATATTGTAATACAATTTGTAATAATAATTGTGGTACAATGTTTTTACGAAGTATGAATTTTAAAGTAATTTGCGCGTTGATAAAATTTTTATAACAAATCACGCTTTTTCCTGTAACAAATACACTTTGCTTCTCGACAGCGTAAATTGCTTCAATACATTTCATCTAATGGCCAGTCTTTTATGAATCAACGGTATTGATATCAGCTTATCAAACTCGTTATATATATTTATTCTATTTTATTTATAAAATGTTTTCGTGCAAAGCATAACAGAATTTGAAATACATTTATGTTCTACGATCATGGAACATGTACTTACATCTTTAATCACACTGATGTCCATTTTCTGACTAGTCTGAGTAGCCATGCCACGCAGTAAACCATCGAATACTTCGTCAGACTCGATCACACTCGGCTTAAAGAAATATTCCGCTAGCAAAAGCGTTCCGTTCATCTGACGGTAATTGTCCGTTAAGCTGTAACAGGAACAAATTTAGGACTGATCCGACACGAAGATGAAAAGCAAAATATTTAAATTAGAAGGAACACATTAAATTCATAAAGAGATAGAATAAAAAAAACAAAAATAACTGTGCCATTAGTCTCTCAAATGTTCGTCTTAAATATTTACGATAACAGCACCCGAAAAATTACCTTAGCTTTCCTTGCATCAAGGAAGTCATGAAACGCAGAGCCGCAGTCGCGACCTCATTGCTAACTGCTGGATCATCCTCAGAGTTATAGTTACGATTGTAACTATTTCCAACGGTGAGTCCAGCCATTCGAGTGTATCTCTTGCCCAGCAAGATGGGTAGCCACTCCCTGTACGTAATATGCTGAATCTCAGCAATTACTATACGCCTGGCTTCCTGATACAATGTCTCGTCAGACCAGTTGGGATTCAACTCGGCAAGCTTGTTTGCAATTTCATTGTGCTCACGATGCCAGACAGTGTGCATCACGGCCAATTGTGGATGAACGTTCACACGAGAGTCACCTACATCGAACGGAATATCATTAATGATAGATATATTAAGAAGAGAAATTCTTCAATGAAATTCATTAATATTACCTAATGGTAAATAAAATTTTTCCAAATGAACAGAAATGTTTGCAGAGAATGAGGAAATCGCATTGCAAACTGTACAATGTTAAACTGGTAAATGATTTTACCAGTTTAAATAATAAAAAGGTTTAAATAATTACCGGAATTGTAGCATCCTTCTATGCACTCGGACAAAATCCCAACACCGTCAAGTGGCAAAAATGTGTGACCGTTTTCATTGCGAATTCGCAATCGACCACCCTCGAACTCACGGAGTTCTCGAGACTTCTTCAGGGTAGATCCGTAAATAGCTGAACCGTCCAAGAAATGGCTCGCTTGGTTCATCTATCAAATAAAAATTGCATTTAAGTGTATCGTCTCTTGTCGATAATACTGATCAAATATTCTGTGGTCGAATTATTATTCGTTAATTGATTTAAAAAAAAAACCGTGGGAACTAAATGTAAAGAAATAATAATGAATCGCTGGTATTTTTTAAATAACTGTTATAATAATCGTGCCAAATTGTAGTCAGGAATTTCTAATTCCGTAATCTATAATGAAAAAGAAATAAATGGTTAACCAACCTGCTCCACGGGGCCAAAAGTGCATTCCGATCTAAGGACCGGCAACGATCGCACGTAATTCATGCATCGTACGTAATGTTCACCATAAACGGGATCTCGAGTAGGTATCGTAATTGGAGAACAATCAGGGTGCACGTGTCGCGGAGCCAAGGTGTTTCCGTCTGATCTACAGCACATGATCGGCTTCCCTGTCGACACTGTGAATAACAATGAAATAAAAATAACGCGCATAGCTTGCGAATAAAATATTATCCGCGTTCAAAAACGAATAATCCGTCAAGATTAGTCTGATTAATGAGAAACTCGATAATCTGTTTTCAATGAGATTAGTATTTTTGTTCTCTTTTCCAATGAATGAAACAAAAGCTCACCCATTTTGCGCACTGGTGTATGCGACATGTCGTGCGCAACGAATTGGGCCCACTGCATCACAGTCAACGTTCTACTGACATCCGATTGCTCGTTTGCCGTCGACAGAGCCGCGCTCACACTTCTGGCACCCGGCAGTGGTCTTTTCGTGTGCCCCATGTACCTCGGTTCTTGAATTCCTGGTCGGCAAATCAACAATTAAACTAACGTTCTGCAAACAATTACCACGTCGTCGAATCGGAGTAACACTATGCTATACATGTGTACGTTACAAATCCGATCAGCAGATTCATTTTCAAAGCTGAGTCCATCGAGTCGAACGAATGTCGCAGCTACCATGGTCATTTCTCATTTTCTCTATCTCTCGAGACGCGAATAAACGATTGTGCATAAATGTTACTTTGTACAGAAGGCCTGAGAGAGCTGCGTACCTTGTGACTCGAAAAAATTCATGTATCTATGCACCTGCCAGGTTAAACAAGGATCAATTGCTAATTGCACGATTGCTCATAATTAAGCACAATAATAAATGGCAGATACCAGTCGGTTACTCCGATTTCGACGATTTCTGTCGCGTGTGCACGGTGAAATATGCCCGTGCAGCGCGAGAGCGAGGAACAGTTTGCGATATATCTACGATTCTGAAAAACGTGATCGAGCTGCGAATAATCCCGGACCTAACTGTGCCTAAACCTGCCTCGGCTCGCGACCAACCCCTCAGAGACCAATCAGTACAGACAAAACCATCTTTTTCCCTTCAACGACCTGACGATTAGCTATCTAACCCTTACTGTCCGTAGTCGCACGTTTCTCTATTATTTCTATCTCAAACAATTTTTCCACCGGCTTCATTGTCGTACATTCCGTGGTCTTCGATACAATTGAAACATCCGCTTTTGGATATTTTAGACGCTGATTGATCCCTGGATCGATCGGGCCAACGATGGCTCTCGCGCTGCATAGTAGCAGTACAAAATACTGTTCTACTATCTTCGACATGACGTTCTGATGCGTTATCGACGACACACACGAGCCGAGAACAGTCTTTCCGTATGTACAAGAACTGTTCTCAATCTCTTGTGCAATTGTTTACACGTTTGTTTGTTTCATCAAACGAACACGCCGAGAACGCTCGCAGAAGGAATCAAGTGACTTATCTATGTGGCTGATGAAGGTGCCCAAGTGAGTGAATCAAACTGGGAGATATATTGTCTCTTTTGTCTTTTTCACCGATCTTCGATGATATATTAAAGTCGTATAAAATCGTGCATTCGATAGGTAGCGTTGGTCGAAAGGATTGTTCAAAAAACACTTCGATCTGTCTCGTGTTGAACAGCAACGAGAACGACTCCCAATTCTCATTCGTTTGTCTCGGACACCTTTAACGAGACCCGCATACCGCAATCAACAGAAAATATTTGAAACTAGTGTTACAATAATATATATGATACATTATTAGGTATATCCGAATTAGTTTACATACACATTCTACTGCTGGATAGAATCTCCCGACCGGGGCACCCTATTGTAGGCAGTATTATTCACTGCTACACTCAGGCATATTATGCTCTATGTGCCTTATCGCACAACAACTGTAATGTAAATCACAGAATATAATTTGTTAAGCCAATCGACGAACGGTTCTTTTTTTTTCAGGGATCAGAGAGTGTGTTCGTTTTCGTATATGCGTAAGCGTTAGATAAGAAATACGACTTATTTTGTTTTTTTATTTTATTTTGCGTCTATTTGTCTGCCTGTCTGTCTGTCTGTCTTTCTGTCCAGTCTGCTGTGTATTTTAGGTGTGTATGTATGCATACATATATACGCATCCCATGTCTCGTGCGTTTGTAAACGGATCAGGTGGTTTAGTAGGTCGAGGTTGGATGCTTGTGTGCAACAGCAGGTAGTTGCAACGATTTCGAGTCATGAACAGGAAACAAACGTTTGTTTTCGTTCAATTGTCGATATTTGATGGGTTTTCAATGGTGCTGAAAATACACGATCGACGAAATCATACGGAAAAAAAATATGGAAATGTGATATTTCTGAGTGCAACGAATGATTGAATGGCATTTGGTTATGTTGTTATGCGTGTGTCCTTGATGCATCGAATAATTCGCCCGGCAGTGTAGAATTATGCGGTGAACCTGTTTGGAGAAGCGAGTAAAAGAAGTCGATAATTCTACAGGTTGAATTTTTGTTTTGACGCTGCAGTGAGAGTTCTGTGACAAAGGTCGAATGAAATGTACCTACGGGGTGTTCTAGGGGGGTGAAGAATGAAAATGCAAATTATTTTTCACATTAGAAGTTGTACTTTTAGTTGATTGAAAATTCTTCATTCAATTTATGCCTATTAATAATTAGAAGGACCATAGAAAATATTTTATTTAAACATAAAAGGATATAAATTTCGAAAATTTATTGAGGTATTGTGATGGAATATTCGATCAAAATATTATTATAAAGCTGGTCGTACATATAAATGTTTTTTTTTTTTTTTAAGAATAGAATTTCGTGTTCTTGGGCAATATTTCTCAGATGCAAATTAGAGTTTCAGCAAGATTCATTCGCCTCGTTATTAAATTCTACCTTGAGAAATAAAAATAAAATAAGGAGCATGTAATCAGAATTATTTATACAGGGAGAAGGTATCATTACAATTTATTACACTACCCTAGCCAATTGTTTTTGATTCGAACTCTGATAGAAATTGTAATAGAAAATAAAATTATAGTTACAGTATCACACAAATACCAGATAAATAATATCTGTGTAATATTAAAATTATGTGTAAAGGTGATAACAAAAAAAAGTTCATCCAATGATGATCCGAATTAGTAATGGAAATGCAGAGATTAGTATGTGGAATATCTACGAAGCCATTCAATATTGCAACGAATGTGACAAAAGTAATTTGAAATTTAACGTCACGTTTCAATTCCTGCAAATTTCTCCCCCTTCTTTTCTATCCGCGTATATAAAAAACTGGACGTATATAAATTGCTTTAACGTGAACCTCCACGTTTCTTACCGCCTGCGTAGCACTCTACAGTCTGTAAATATTCACAGAAATACAGCATAATACCTACTTGATCTGCAACCCTGGTCTCAGAACCACCAATTACATATACACTGATGCCAACTGATTGGAAATAATTGATACAGATTGCAACGATTGCGAGAAAAAAATCATATGTCCTTACGGATTAGAAAGAACACATTGGAATGTTTGTGCAAGAAACGAGGCAATAAAACGATGAACAAATAACTGATCGTTTAGTATCTTCCTCTGGTATGATTGCCATTATGGTATTCAACCTCGATGTGATCAAACAAATATTAACAATTCCACATTTTGCTAAATTCTCATAAAAGTGTCCCATGACCTACGAGCAGGTGATATCCACAACGAGAATATCCGTTCCAAAGAATAGACCATCAACGAAAAGCTACAACCAGGACCAGAAGAAACGACCAAGTAATAAAAAAGAAACAAAAATTAAAGGGACAAAGGCGGATGTACGTATATGTATGAGAGGAGACAAAGGAAGCGCCAAACGTTCTCAGAGGCTGCAAATAATTGTTCGATTATTATTCCACACAAATAGCAACGAAACCACGGTACGCGGCTCACAGGCTAGGACAAATCTCGAGCTGTTCTTTCGTTTGCAAACCGTATGTGTCTTTCGTTACTAAAGCCCGGACAGTGAAGGAACATCAACGATCGAGATGCGACGCAGCCCGTCCACGACGGCAAAGTGTCTCTGACTGAAAACCGGTCGCGAGTCGCGGGTCACGCGAAAGGATCGAGAATTGAAAGTGTGCCCGGTGAGAAACGAGCTAACGATTCGAGAATACGATACACGATCGTGCAGGATTAATCGCGAATTTTCACAGAAAAACGAGGCGGCATAACAGCGAAACATGATAGACAAGTCGATTTCTTCTTTCGGATATACTTTCGACCGGCAAACAGTATTCTATCAGCGACAAAATTTGACGGGTATCATGGGACGAGATGGTAGGTTCGAAATGTGAAATCTTTGTTTGTGAAAATTAGTTTGGAAGTTGCAGGTTTCTAGATATAGGAATACAGTATTTGGGCCCAGGGTCCGCCGGGCTGTATGGTGCACCGTTACACCGTATGCAAGTAATAGAAGATAAAAAATGTTTGCGGCAACTTGGACAAAGAATAGACTATCTTCAGTGCAGCGTATTAGTTCATTCTATATGTTGGTTGGTTGAATTTTCATAAATGTTTAATGTCGATTTTCTTTTCGGCGAGGAAGAAAGTTTAGTCTTCAACAATCTATCGATTTCTCATTTCTTTAAATTTATGACAAATGGTGCGCTGCATTCAAGATAATCTATTCTTGCTTAAATTGTCCCAACATTTTTCCTGCAAAGATTCTATTCCAAATCGTCTGCTGCAAAGATGGTCTTTCTTCGCCAAATACTTGCAGCCGAAAAAATGAAGTAAAAGTCCTGCGCGAATATCTATTACAATAGAAGAGACCTGCAACTTCTGAACAATCCCGGTTACTACAAGCTTACATTTTATCATTCAAATCTACTATCTAATCCCACGATGCGCAAGAAATTTCGTCCCGATTGGCCACCATTGTCAGTCGAAAGTACAGCCCTGCATTTTCTTGGTCCCTTTCTGCTAATGATCAGAAACGGTAGGAAAGGTCCTTACCGTCGAAATATTTTGGGAAGAGAATTCTGTTGTACGCGGTCATCGCGCTACCCCAGCTCGGATTCTCCACGTTATTGCAACTGCCGTCCATGCTTCGATACTTGACCCTGGAATCGCAGATCGTTTTCTGCGACGCCGTACAAGCGAAGCTCAACGGTGTGCCCTGGAGTGGAAGGGTTGAAATGAAACGTGCGCAGTCGTCTTTATCCAGGCCGAATCTGTAACATGTAACTGTTGTTACTCGATGCTTTGTTATGTGCATGGGTGGAAGGTGCAATAGACGAATTTATTCTCGTATGGTTTAACTTGGTATTGCAATTTTTCTAATACAAAATAAGTATTTTTGTTTCCAATCCTCGGACATGCCCGAAGAGACAAGGTTAATGTTTGCAATCGGTATGCAGCAGTAGACGCGATTTAAATTGCTGTATTGCGTATTTTATACGTTAGTAAATAGAAGAAATATTTATCGTAGAAGAAAATAACTGGAGATGGCATACTCAACAAATCGGGACAAAATTAAATTTCCAAAAGTCTTTTCTTTCAGTTACACGAATACATAACTTTTCTCACTTTCTTTTGTCCGTTTTAAATCTAAAGATTTAACTATCAACCTCGAAAATCCCATACACACATACTATAAATACCTATGAACTCCGTTTAATTGCACGTAAATCCCAAAAAAATAACGACAAATTGTTGTACGGAACGTTTGTATAGATATTCAGCGAACGATTGTTGAATACCAAAGCGAAGTGATTAATAAGGGACAGTGGTTGTAACCGTTCGTCGTAGCAATGAATGAAAGGGATTTGAGAACCTAATGGGTAGAATGTTACCTGCGGCAGTTCTGATGTAGGAGATAGGACGAAGCTTTCATCGCCACGATGGCGTCGAGGCCTCTCTCGAAAGCATCCTCGGAAGGATATGCATCAAGGAATTGCTTTCCAGCCGGCGTGTGGGCCTTCAATTCGACGCCAGCGTTCGCGATATTCCTTTCGAGGGTGCTCATACGATCGACCAAGCTTTGCGCGAAACTGATCGAGTTGTTCAAGACCTTCTCGTCAATGTGAGGGAAACGCCGATTATGGAAATGACCCGTGTCTACGACGCCCCCGTAAGGGTAGTTCGACATCGGCAGACCTGAAAGGGTACCTTTAAAAACGTCGGTAAAAAGGATTCAATAAATTCACTAGGGGGTTGGTCGCTGCCTCAAATTCATGCGTAAGACTTCAGCGAGTTTTTACTTTTGACGAGCTCTTCGTCGACAGAAAAATATTGCGAAGCAGTGAAAGTAGTCTATTGAGTCTTTTTTCTTCTTTCTTAATTTATTTTAATTTTTTTATATACATATACACACATATATGTACATATAATTATTGGATCAGTTAAAGGGTAATCATTTTTCCTTTCTGCACCCTTCAGGTGGTGGATAATCAAGAAAGATTGGTGTGCATAAAAATTGTAATATGTTACGTGAATATGTGGCACAGTGTAGTGTGTACAGGCGAAAAGAAATAGTAGAAAAAATACTAAATAATGGAAAAGAAGAAGAAATACTTGAAATTGGAGATAATCAGAAAATTACACTACATTGCTAATAAACGAATAATTTATTTATTATTCATTTTATAGGCAGAATTGCATTATTAAAAGTATTACAAATAAATATTGAAATTGTAAATCAATATTTCCGCCGACCACATAAAAAAAATAAACAGACAGATTAAATGACGCTGAATCGAAATCACTGTTTCGAAGCAAACGTTCAACAAATTTTCATTCACAACCTGTTACAAACAGCCTGTTGACAGCAATCCAGAGTAAAACGAAAAAAAAAAATAGAAAAACAATTAAGTAGAAAAATAGCAATGATAGACTCACCTGTATAACTGGCAAGGTAGTTCTGCAGGGCCATTGGCAATTTGTAGGCGCCGATAGAGTGCGAATTCCCTAGGAATCCCATCGTCTGCAGGGACACCCAAAGAATCGCCAAAGTAGCCACAGAGCCCGCCATCAGGCCACCGGCTGCACAAAACCAAATGATCCTCAGTTATTGTCTGCCCACGAAAACCCTCTGAACGATGATTCAACGCATACACACCACTGTTTACAAAACCAACCGGGAACACCAATTTCATTCTTTTTGTCGTGAAAAGCTACGTCGCAAAATATCCTCAAGTGGACAGTTGAATCACTTCGTTATTACGTTGCCTTTTCTCCGCGAGGCTATCAAATCGAACTCGTTATTGTGACTGGATCGTTTTGTTCCCGAGCCTGATTAGACTAGCAAGTTAAACGAGACCAACAAAAGTTTTCTTTTCCTTTTTATTTTGAAGCAAAGATAGGATTGTTAGTGAATTTAATTCTGCTCACAGTGTTAATCAAGTTGACAAGTTGTGTTAATCGCCGCGGCGTTCGTTATTGTTTATTTAGACCTCTCGATTAAAATCGTGAATTTGCTGATATTGTAAGAACTTTGACGTCACTGATAGTAGAGTGTCGTGGGGTTATCTGAACTGTACGTTCAATTTTGTGCACGATCGCATGGACAAAGATTGAAGCTGTTGGAATAATCACAGGGTTACATTTTGTACTGTTTTATAGTACTTGTTACGTTAAGTGATTATTTTAATGAAGTACTGCCTTTAATTGCAGAGAAATAAAATTAAATATTAGTTGCTTGCCTATTTGGAAAACTATTGGAGTTTATTTACTCCAATTTGAAAACTTATTTGGAGTTCACAATATTGGGTAATGTATGTGTCCCAAATTTTCAGTGTAATCAGAAAAAACTCTAGGTCGTAGCATAATAGAGTTTAATGGGGCTTATTACGAGTTTACTCGTTTATCAGGATAACTTCCAAGTCCTACGACCATTAAAAAAGAAAATGCCAATCAGCTGCAGTATCGCAATCTCATGGCATGGGACGTGAGCTTTTCACGTTAACTGCCATTCTTGTCTTATCTAACCATAACTTACTCGCGTAAACGTATACATAAATAGCAGATAACTTTTTCATTTGTAGGAAAAATGGTACGTTTCAACACAGAATTACTTCAGCTCTTATCAATATCACAAGCATCATATTTTTCCCTCTCCCGTGACATTATTATAATATTTGCTAAATAGGAATACCTAATATTCAATCGAGGATTGAATTAGAGAAAATTAGAAACAGAAACAAGTACCACAAAACGGTTCAGATAAGAATATTCAAATAAAGAGTACTCTTGCACAGTGGCAATTAAATCTCGAAATGAAGTTTTCATCTAAACTCGAATCGTCAAAGCAATTTCCAGCACGAAGGCGTAAAACGTGCATCAACGCGGCTCAGACAATCTTATTTGCTTTAGTAATCGCACTGTACATGCATAGAGTGAGGGAATACATCTAGGCGACTTGTTTTCGCGAAACTAATATAATAAAGTGCCATTTTTATTTTCTATTTATACCATCGATAATAAGTTCTACGGGCAGGTCTTAGGATCGAGGTTAGTCGTTTATCAACGTGCTTACTTTGCGTTATCATAAATGTGCACACGTGTTACATGTACAAGTATTTGTGACTGGTAGATTCCGTTCCACGTGATTTTCTACACCTGCATTGCTCGACTATTCTGCATGGTTACAATATCACCAGTTAAAGCAAAATTACCAATATTCCACCAATCATAATATTATCACCTGCTTGTCAAAAATTGATTACCATATTTCCAATGAAATAGGTACTCGATTACTCAACTACTCAGGTACACAATTAAAATACATTGGTTGTCTGGCGTCTCAATTGAGGGAAGCCTCCGCAAGAATGAAAATAAAACTGTAAGAGGTGTTCTCCATTTGATATCCGGACACCCACGCGGTTTCGACTCAGGTGAAAATGTGAAAAGAAACACGTGTGGATCACGTGATATTGTACAGACACAGGCAACGGCTTTTTTTCCATTTTTTTGTCGTCGATTGACCTGACCTTTGCAAATGTTTCGCGATGTATTTTTAGTAGGATGATCTCCACGCCTGTTTGCAGTAGGACAGCGAAGTTGAATATACATAGTTGCGTCATAGTTTTTTGCTTGATGAAAAGTCCATTGATGAGAAGCTACCTGGGATGTTTGTTTAACTTTTATGATGTTTTTGAACACTGTCGTAAGTTATGTTTTATGGTCGAAATTCTTTTGTTCTTGGATGGTACATTTAAAATCCGATGTCTAAAATTCGAATGCAATTGTAGTTTACAAATTTTGGGAATCCATAAGTATGAATCCATTGACTAGAGAAAAATATATTTTGGTCAAAACGAAAAGAGCTACCAGAAAAAATGAATGTCATTTATATTTTAATTCTTCTTTAGTTACGTCATTTCAACAGTTTTAAGGAACATAAATTTATCCTAAAATTAATATCATGTAAAGCAATACTGGTAAAAATATTTGAAATGCTAATTTATTAAGTCCATAAGTAACAGTTGTAGAAATATCAGAAAGAATGAAATACTGTTAATATTCTTCAACGTTTGGTATATATACACATACCTTCCTGGATTTGCAGCATGTAATCTAAATTAGTTTGGTATGAAGGCTGATCTTAATTGACACAAGTGTCTTTCTTATGTACAAATAGCTAATTGAATTCAATACCAAATAAGATGACATATTAGTGATTATATATAACTACAGATATCGGATGTCTGCTTTGCTGTTTAAGTGAGCTGAGTAATTTTTAAAAATTTCAAGGATAAACGAAGATAATACTGTAATATAATGCAACTATTCCTGTCGTGTAAGTCCTCCATCGTATAACTGCTACAAGCAAAGGTAATGGAAACACTCGGCAAATTTCCCATTAAATGTAATGGAAATCGTCTAGAGTTACCTAAAATACTCACAACGAACACTTCACTATTTTACTGCCAATAGTTTGCAATACCTCCCACATGTGTATTAAATGGAATATAAATGAAGCACTGCTAAAAAAAAGAAATATGTGACAAACATGTAAATTTGTATAATTCTTTAAAATTGTTGGAAAGATAATGAAATAACTACTTAACGTAGTATACATTAGTATACCGGTATATTATACAGGAAACAAAACCGACAATACGAATAATTTTTACAAAACATGTTTTCACTTGGAGTTTATGCGCTACGTTGCTACAAACTTATAGATATATGCTTGTAATTGCACTTCTATTTTTAGTATGCCCTTCCGGATGTTGTGTAATTTTGTTCTTCGTGATATTTGTCACTAAAAGAGCAGGTACGAGATTTCATAGCAGATATAAAATGAAACAAAATTATTCTTGATAAATGTTCAGCGTGGGATCATCTCGTTTGACCGTGTATTTTATCATGTTTAAAAATATTTTCTGAATGATTCCACTGCTACGCATTTCTTTCGCAGCCATTGTAAATCTGTTGTTCAATAATAAGAACCAATAAATTTCTCACCATGTGTCTTATTTTTATTCGAAACTCTCTGCTACAGCACACCACCAAGCTAAAAATTTACTTCTATGCTTTTCACATTTTTTTTGGTGCCAGGATTCCAATATTTTTGGCTTTCTTCTATTATTATATAACATTGATAATATTGGTATTTCAGTATGAGAAATTCGTACACTTTATTTTCCACGTTATATCGCAATTTATGTTTAAATCCTGTAACCATGCGAGTTAACTAGAAGACCGATAAACAGCTGACGACTGTAAAAATGTTTGCCCTGACCTAGATAACATTACTAACGTCAGTCCATGTCCATACTAACTCATTCTCGATGATTAAATGTTCCATTAGAAATAAAAAGTATGTTTTTGCACAAATTACTATTAATTTTATATAACATTACAATTACCATAAGACTGTGCATATTAATACTGCTTATTATCTTTATAGATCGTGTCCTTACAAAGAACGTTAATAACTAATTAGACGACTCCATGATTAAGGTTCAGTGACATGACGATGATAATACTTAAATGCATAAGGTGGTCGAGGGCAACAGTGCAAGGATAAGGATATTTGATATTTGATGACAGTCACAAAATATTGCCAAAAAGTACCATACTAAACTTCATTTGATCTAATAGAGAAGTCCCGGAGATATTTATTCAAGGCTCTGTTATTTAAATTTAACGACCTGTGACCAGTGATTTACTCATTTTCATGAGGCATTGTGAAAAAAGGGTAAAATGTCGTTGAAGCTAAATCTCCACGAATTAAAGTTACTACTTTTAACAAGTAGTAATACATAACAAGGATTATGTACGAATGATGTTCATCATGTTTATGATGGCCCAAAAATTTGTTACTCTTGTACATCGAAAATAAATAGTAACCATTTTTTAAATAGAAAGATTAAAAAAAAAAAAAACAAACACAACTTTACCGGACACGTGATCCATAGGCTTCTCCAATCCGTGCATCGTGTATGCCCAACGATTGTTATCAACCGGCGCAACAAGAAACATTCTAAGCACGCAAAAGCGAAACAGCTGCGCCTATGGTGGAAACGATATTTCTGTATTTACCGGCACATTCAATGCGAATCTCACGAATGTTTTCTAGAAAATTCAAGGCTACTGCTCCCGACCGATTTTCAATCAGAAGCACGAAGAAAATGAAACGTATTCGATCGTCGATCCACTGCACAGACTGAATGCATATACTCGTTACAAACTGATCGCGCAAGGTGCAATCACTTCCAGAGAGTCACGCAGGTGAGGTAAGTACTCGCGAACGGAGTGAGCTCGTGAAAATTTGCAGCGGCGGCGAACCGAAGAATGCGTCCAAGATAACGAAGACGACTGAACGCGAGTAACGCGCAACGGACTGCTGAACCCTTTCTCTCTCTTGTCTCTCTCTTTTTTGCGCGTTCCCCTCTCTTTCATTCTCTGTCGGCACTTATACAATCTCGTGCTCACAATCAGTAGCTCCTTCTTTGCCCATCGCAATCAAGTGAACGATCCTCTCGCTCCCTCTCAGGTCTGTTACGCACTTGCAATGTACTGTCTCGATCTTTACCCTTCGCGTGGAAGTAACCATAGGGTTGTCTGGCTTGAATAGCTCACGTACTCCTTTTTTTAGTCGCGTAACGTTATGCACCCCTTCGGACTGGCCAATACTGTCGCGCTCGGCTTTATATTGCATACCGCCACAAGGTTCGCTCTGTCTTGCTCGTTCGAGCGCATGTATGTAAGTTAAGCTGCGTGCACAATGACAAGAAGGTAGCAGAAATGGAGTACACTTCGGAAGTTCAATGAATTTCTTTTGTACGAAACAATGTTACACTGTATATATTGTATTTTGAAATTTTGTTCGGTATCTAATACTATAGAATTGTTTCAATTACGAATGCTGTTAAGTAATACACCTATGGTGTCCTTTTCTTATGCCTCAGAGTACACACTCCGTTTCACTTTTACCATCTCGCGTCCGACGCACTTGTGTTATCTTGCTTTCATTTCTTTGAACATTCTGTGTACTGATACTACATATTTCCCACTTTCAGACACACATCTCGTTATCTCTAACACAGGTGGCCATACTGTCTGTAGGTTACACCTTATCCTATACCCGGTGAAAACATATACCGTAGCTTAAGTAATATATACAATAAAGAAATATGTATGCTATACATTTGCCATACATACATACATACTTTCCATCTTTTTTCCATTGATATTACTGGAATCCCTCGTTTTCTCCCTCCCTAGCACGTAGCAAGGCAATCCCCACCATTTTTACACCTGGGCTCTCTAGAGCCTGCTGCGTGCTATACTTCCCTCCTCGTTCGGCCATCGCCGTTGCACATACCACCCTCTCTTTTCCTCGCATTACACTTGCAGCACAGTTCTCCCATCTTCGTCGCGCTGACGCCAGCGATTCTTTGGATTTTGCGCGTTTGCACGGTGGGGCACCACTATCAGGGAAGGGGTCACCTTATTCGGTCGGGGAAAAAAAAAAGTTCTATCACTCGGTGAGCACGTGCTCGTCCAGGCGCCCCTCTCCTACCTATCCGCTGCATGCCCGTTTACCGGTGTGTGTTTCAGGTTATCGCCGGCTGACTCTTCGTCGCACGATTTTCTGTTTACTAAACGCGGGGGACGTACAATGTGTACGTGCTCCGAATACACATAGGTGTCGAAAATCGTGTTACGAATACTGGCAATAATTTTTGGGGATTATTCTACGAATCGATCGATGTGGGGGATTTACGCAGTAGCGTCTCAATGATCGATTATTCCTTGATTGCGGAAAATCACTGTGCATTCGATCCGACACGTGTAACGTTGTCCAATAAATAATTCGATCGTTCAATCAATACATGGAACGTGACATTCTGCGGTTTATTATCGAATACCACTTTTTGTAGCGATAAAATGTCGATTTTGTATAGCAAGCTTTCGGAGCTTACAAGATCCATTTAAAATCGTTCGTTCTATTATTGCTTATTCACATAATGGACACGAAACAAGTATATAAACAAGTTACATAGGTATAGAATTGTGGCCATGACCAATTTTTAGTTTTGAACACTGTTGAAGATTATTCTTTTTGAAGCATAAGGACCACATGTACATATTGCGTAATCAAAATGGGGTAGGAAATCTCATCTTCCTATTCATTCATTGACATCCAAATCAAGAATGGGGATTGTGTCGCTGGCTCAATGTATCTATGAAATGAGCACAGTTATAAATAAAGAGGTGTCGAGTCAATTGAAGCTGTGAATTGAAGATACGAGTAAGTTGGTCAATTGAATCCCTCATCAAAGTCCTTTTTAAAGTGTAATACAATTAATTGCTCTAACAAAACATAATACTATTTCAGTAACGTAAGAATGAGTCAGGACATCGATATAAACCGTTTTGTGCAATGTAATTCAGCATGCTGTCCTTGAAAGCATTAATATGCATTCTTCGGGCATTCTATTGATGGCTTCGCGAAACAATACCCAAATCCTTGGGCAAACTGCAATTGCATATGCATTAACGTACAGTAAGAATAAAGTTCATTTCGCTGCATTGTCGAAGCTACAAACAACTTTCACGTTTATACCCTTCAATTTACAGATTATTCTGGACGTTCTTCTTTCTTTCATTTATTAACACAACTTGCTTTTACCTAGAGGCAATCTGTTAGTGATGGGTTTAACACGTGTTAAATCAATTCGAACATGTGCAGACACGTGTAAATCATCAGGAATAATGTTCGAGAAAAAATGCCTGAACATCTTACATAATTTTAAAATGTCAACAAACCTTGGATTCAAGTGGCTCGAGATTTGTGATGTTTCAATTAACAGGTGTTATATCAATATTTGAACGAATAACATAGATGATATAATCATAAATAAGTATATACGATAATTATGTCAACAAATGATCAGAACATTTTTTAACAACTTTGATTTTCAAACAGTGTTTATCTGTTACGCACTCGTTCGGAGCAAATTCGCAAACTTTTACTAGTTAATTATTAACAGTAATAAAACATGAGCATAGCATTGCAAATTTGAAGTTATTTGACTCTTAATAGTGCTATAATTGGCCGCTTAATATTATTAATTTAACGTCAGAAGGGTGACGTCAGGACACCCTTATTTGATACGACGCGTCACACTATTGATTAGAAATACAGAGCAAGTGCAGTTACAGTTCGTTACACAATCTATAGCTACTTTATATCGTATTGAAGGCTTTCGTAATTAAGATTCGTATTTATACGTTGAAAATAAATTAAGTAATAAAAACAAAGTAATAAAGGTCATCGATCCAATCGTCACACCAACAATACCACTTTTCATTAACATTTGCATGCCAAATATTAATGAACTCTTTATCGACATTCACAAAAATATATGTAGGTGCTGCTTGAAAATATTCCATTCACCATTGTCGAAACGAAAAAAACGAACGCCATCATTCTGAAATATTATTCAACTTCGAATTTCATATCTCAATAAAGTAAATGTTACATTGGACTATATCGTGGGAGTATAACTGATAGCTTCAGGGAAATAATGAATGAAACAGTTATTTATTACAAATGAATTAGTAGATTTCTGAAGTAGAGTCTATAATGTCCTCGTACTTTAAATAATAGGATAAAATAATATATCAAAAATTATACAAACATAATATTTAAATTTTTATTAGGTTTGAAGTCGATGACATTGAACAATGTGTTATGTCATCAAAATTTATTATGCGTGCAGGACATTTCACGTGAGCCTGCAAAAACGACTGGCAACAGAAGTTCACATGTATAGAAGATTCTCAATTATTCCAAGACTATTCGCGTCAAACGAATACCCCCCTTTATTAACTTATCAAACATTCTTCACAGAATTCCTCCTCGTGGAAATTAACTGACCGATTAATCCTTACTTCTTCGATTAACCAACCTGTGGTATTATTAAATTGTTCTAATCGAAACAATAGTACAAATGTTTCTCAAACACACTGCCTGTACCATCGAACTATGCCGCCATCGTTGTTTAAAAGAAATTAGTTTCCCTATGATTACACAGTACATATATTGAAAAAGAATACCTACAAACATTGCTGTGACCACAAAATAAGGGTTTACATTAAACCCCTATGTTTTTAATATGTTACTACCGACATTATGAATCTATGTAGAGTGCCTACGCCAATGGAAGTTATTGCTTACCTAAATACGTCCTCTTGAAACGATCGATCTGCAAGTTTTCATACAGGAAGGTCAGCACGTAGACGCCCATTTTTTCCGTTTAAAAATTGAACTAGGCCTACCAGAGCCCAATGGGCCTGATTTTTATTGTTAAAAAATCAGTAAACAGCAAGAGAGCTGTTCTCTTCTGCGTAATCGATAATTGTTTATCGTCGCGATTAAAAATCTCGCAATCACTTGTCACACGTTTCTAGTTTCTTAACAATCGATGGACTAACGTGGTATATGAATATTTCCAATGATATTTTCGCGATTGACAAACCGCAATTACCGAAAACTCGAAAAGCAGGTGTACACTGAACACTGGACTATCGACTGCTCGAATTCGACTCTCTCGATGGGGTGTCCCCCTCTGCCCCTTTTCCGGATCGTTTTAACGTCAGGCCGCATGCGCTTGTTCTATGGAAGACCAGTGTCTGCGCCCATGCGCGCCAACAATAAACTGGATGATTCTCCGGATTCTTCATTCTACGGTCTTTCGAATTATGCGCTGACTTACAGTTGCATAAAGCCTTGTACACACTTTTACTACATTCGTATTATCCTGTTGGCCTTAAGCAACGATTCATGTTTCATGTTTCAGTCCTCCGAACGTGCCATTGCGTAATATTGTGCATTTACAGTGTACTATAAATATGAACGTGGCATAGAAGATTGAAGCGAAACGTTGAAGGCAGTTAATGCAGTTTAAATCCATCGCTACTTGCAGGGTACTGGTTCAGTCAATCAAATTGAGGCTCGCAGATTAATGCGAATATTATACTTCCTGAGAGACCTTGTCTCGAGTATTTATTACATTATTAAATACTTTGTGCCCGCGTTTTCCATTTGATTTGCCTTCTGTCCCCAGTCACTTTTCAAAATAAGGCAATTCAGCGCGGTTCGAGACCCGCTAATTCGAAACTACGTTTTCCCGCCACATGCGGGCAACGTGTGAATTTCAATTGTTTTCTATACAATCCAAATTTAATCGCTGAATATCAATTCTTGAAATACTTTGGTTTACTAATAATTTCATTCTTCCCGCAAATGAGAATCACCAAGCATGATTAAGAATACTCTGTTAGGACTTACGCGCGCTTTGAGATACGAAAAGTCGTGCAAATGTAAACGAACACGATCGTTCTACCTGTCTTGCCCCCTCTTTCATTCCATGAAAGTCAGCGAAACCCGAACGGTGGGGAACGCAATAACAAAACCATCTGTGAGTATAATAACGTTTCCACGCTAGGATGGGAGGAAATATGGGATGGAAAGAACGTAATAGTTATCCGTCACGCGTGCATCACGTGCTCGCTTAACCGGCCGGCATCTTGCGTCTACTACGAAGAGACTGGATTTCTTCTTCGTTCTAATAAACTACTAACTCTGCATTTTTTAATCGAGGCGATATATGAAGAGTAGCCATGCTTTTAATTATAAAAACTTGATTTAAGTTTTTACTTATAAATAGTTCTATCATGAAAACTTATTTGTCGTTACATGAACTAGGTTTTTCATTACCTATAATTACGACAAACAATGGGTGTTTAGTGACTCTTGTAAAATGTGCAACGTTAATGACATGTTGTTAAAATAGAAAAGATTATTAGTGTTTGCATGATGTTACGTTTATCTGGTACAATCTATATTTTCAAAGTATTGTAAAATATGACAAATTTTTTAACTAATGGTCGGACAGTTAAAAAATTATCAATATCTTACAATGTCAATTTGTGCGAAAAATCTTCCTACTACGTTGAACTACAATATCACAAGTTCCAATGTTTTTAATTAAGAAGCAAATATAAATTTCCTTCTTTTCTAAACGCATTAGATTTGAATATACGAAATCGAATTCGAATTAGATACGAAAAGAATATTGCTGCTTCTACAGCTACGTCTACCAAAAATAATTGATTCCGTTCAATGAATTAAATTAAGGCAAACTTTCATTTGAAAGTTTCATTGCACAGTCAGAGTGCCATTCATACACTTAACCCGCGATAAAAATATAAAAGCCAACCGCTTTAAACACGGGTGCATAGATATACGAGGAGGTTCTCTAATCAGGGTCGCAAGCATTGCCACACAAGCCTTAATAGAATAGGATAGTTCAAATTAGTATACCGTTACAGTCCTAGTTCCCAGGCAACTTCAATTTTCTTTTGTATAAGAAAAAACGACCCAATATAAATTTGTTCAGTAATCATCGTCCTTTGGGAGATAATTGACGAATAATCTTTATGCTCACATTCTAGAGCCGGCTGACACGGATAAAAAAAAAAAAGCTTATCAAGAATTTAAGAGATTACATTGCGACGTCATGCTGCGTGAATCATTGAGTTATGACAGATGGGTCGTAAAAACTTCCATCTGAAATAACGCGTCTTCACTTTCGTCGGGAATACGTACAAAGCGTAATAGATGAATCGAATGAAAGATATTATTGTTCTATTGTTCTATACGGCACCTGGCAAATTGACAATTACCAGGTGACGTACAGTAGATGAAGTGCACGGTAATACATACGTCGTCAATGTAAAAGTTATATTTGCATTTTCATGTAATGAAGATACCCTTGTTGTGTTTAATGATAATCAAACTCATAATTCCCCAATTTCATTGTTCATTGAAATATTATTGGAGAAATGTTTTATTATGTTCTCTTTTTATTTGAAGCATATGTAATATATTGAAACGCGCGTACTTTAATTAGTTGAATATTTTTTCAAATTTACCCAATTGCATAACGAGGCAACAGCGGGCAAGAAAGTGCAACGAATGCGTCACCTATTATTTACAGCACAAAACTGAACACGATGCTGCTCGTTCGATAACAGCGAATATAATCTTTTCAGCGGGAAAATTCGATTTGGAAATTCACATTCAATTCGTGATGTTCACTTTTCATTCAGTAGAAGCAGAAAACAAAACGGGAAAAAGAAAACGAGGTGCACGATAAATTAAACGTAAATATAAGTGGTATTTCAACGATACCTTGAACAAAACATGAAAAATAACAGAATTTTTAATATGATTGAGAATTCTTTTTCTTCAATCCCTATTCTGACTAATAATTTAAATAATATCAAGTTTCTGATGCAGAACACTATATAATGTCCCTAAAATTACCATTCGACGCTGGGGAAATCACGGATGATAATCTTCATTCATAACTAAATCACAGCATAGTACATACTCTCTTATCAACGTTGACCGTTGCTTCAATATCTATTTAAAAATAACTATCGAATCTAGGTCACATTATGATCACTGCAAAATTCATACTCGCATTCTCATTACCGCGTTCGCATTGTACTTATTTGAAATTTCATTTTCCGACCATACTAAACCACTCCTTCGTTTTCACCACGTTAAAAATTTCATCAAAACTTTTCTCACGATTATGATTTTCGAAGGTAGAATATAAATTAAGAGAAGAATCAAGTATTCAATAAATTCCATTTGCTACGTCTCATTATTCTTTCACGACACGTTCTCCATGTATCACCGTCCCAACCAGCAAAGAATGAAAACAATTCGTTTACCTGCGCTGCAGAGATAGGCGCGCCGCAAACAGTCACGTAGAAAAAATTGTAACCTGTGTTACAGCGTACGATACCACAAATTTTTACACAAAAATTCAGACAATCATTAAAACAGCGATCACCAAAAAAAAAGGAATGAAAATTCAATAACTGACCGCAGGAGCATAAACTCGACCTGTTACCACCGTTAATATCAAATCTCTGTTGTACAAACCGAATATTGGAGCACGTTCTCTTGCATGCATATAATTAAAACGAAAACTGGCATCTAAATATACAAAATTATATATTTAATTTCCAAAACATTTGATGTCTTACAACGATGCACCACAAATAGATAATTCTAGAACAACATAGAAATACCTCCAATAATCGTTTTCTAAGTCAACTCTCAGATTCCAATTTACCGCCGATAAGAGACCTACAAAAGCGCGCGACCACTATATCGCATGCGCGAATCTTTCAATTTCAACCCGGCAATATAGCCATTCACCCTAAATTCCTTTACATCTCTACAAAAAAAAAAAGAAAAAAAAATGAAATCAATGGTACATGTATGTACTAAGGTACTCACGGTTTTCAGAGAAAGGTAAGAACTTCGACTCAGAGGTTTCGAACTCCCGATTGCGTTGGACCGTCCACCGATTTCAGACACCTTGACCAGTTTATATTAGACTGTAGCTCGTATTCGTGCCACATCGAGTGCGCCTCTGGCTGATCCTCGCTTTTCAACTGCAACTATATACGAAGACGAGCTCTATCGGCCAGCAAGTGATTCTAGATAGCGAGGCCCCTGCCTGACACTCTCATTGGTTACCCGATCGTGTGCCCGTCTTTCAGCGCGGGTCGTCGCGGGGTCGTTCCGGGTCGAGCTTCACCCCGGTCGAAAAGTTCATCTGCTTCGAGGAACTCATCGTTCGAGTGGTGGTCAGCCTCATTCATGCCTCTGTGTTCTGTGTGTAGCTGGGTTTAATGCACGGCACGAGCCCTCGTTATTGGTGGCCTGGTGCACTGGTGTTCATGATCGACGCGACGATGGGACAGTGAACTTGAACTTATTAAGGTTGCTGCATAAGTTCTGTCCATTTCTGGTCGTTTGGGAAGTTTTCTCGCCTTTGTTCCTTGTTATTCGTTGGCTGTCGCGGTTGTGTTCCTGTGAACGTGGAACGTTTCGTGTATTGGTGCTTGGAATGTATCATACATTGGGGTGTTTTTATTGTACTAGGGTCAAACCAAGAGTTTTGTGTTGCATTTATTGAGATCGGCGATTTTATTTATTTAGTACGTTACGAAAATATTCAACGAGGGTGATTCAACTTGGATGCCAACGTGTGCTTGTGGGATAAATAAAAATAGTTATATCTGGACGATATTGTATCAAATCAAAATTTGTTATCGATGAAGTTAATATATTTTCAATACATGTACATGGCCTTTTATTTTATGCTGTTCTTTGTTCTGTTCTATTTTATTCGGGTAAAGAAATATACATGGACTATAATTTAAAATGTACGTAAAAGTTACGCAGTACCTCGTTAATCAAAATTGTTATCGATGTAAGGAACTTACTCTACCTTTCATGTTCTGAAAAGTATTGAAATATGTTCCTCGGTTTAAACTATAATCAACTGAACATAAATTAGATGTCCACTACAATTCCGATATTTCCTTTTGCTACTTCACTCATTTGTGCTTTCTGTATGCACAAATAATCCATTCGATTCGCACGACATTATCGTTCAATTTGCAAATCAGTATCAATAATTACACTCCAATTAAGCAGCTCGTAATAAATTCATTTATCCATACTCTACCACGTATGTATATGTAATACGTACACAGTAACATTACTTTCTTTAATCCTACATTTTTGTACCAGTTTCTGAGGAATGTTCGTAGGTTTTCCACAAGTGGAAAATAAATGTTTTTTTCTTTGCGCTTACAAAACTGCGACCGAATTGAAGTAAATAAATAAATAAATAAGAGAAACATTCTTAAATCAACCACCGTTTCGACCATTTATAGGGGACTTTTTAAATACCTTTTTAAATAATGATAAGAATACAAATTTTTTGTCAAGTCCACATTCAAAGTCCAAAGACAGATAACAGTGATGGGATACTTACAATTAGTACGAAGAATCTGTCGACAGTATCAGCTAACCAGTTTATCGCTCGATGATAATTACACGGATCGGTTTAACGATGGTTGTGTCCGGATTTTACGTACAGCCGGGTAAAGGGTTATATACACCTCCAAGTGGGGTCAAGCAGACGTGATTTTAAGAACGGTTTTATTTCGTTACTTAAGACATGCAATGTTCCCTTCTTTTACAAAAAAATATCATTCAGAGGTGTGAGATTTGTGTTTTATGGATTCATGGAACTACACGAGGAAGTATCAAAGGACTTTGCAATCGTGCAATGACAAATTGAAGCTAATAATTATTCTGGCGTGCATAATTCATTGTGTGTGTGTGTGTGTATGTGTTGAAAACACATTACATAGGATATCGATTGAAGACATCTTTGTTACTTTAAATCACAAACGTATACAGAAGCTCGTTTATTTCTGCGTTTTCCTGCATTTGCTTTGTATATAAACAGGTCGGAGAATACTCATTTTGTTTTCGTAAAAATCTGCATAATTAATTTCTAGTCACGCAATGAAAAGATATGTAAATAAACTTTGAACGTGAGCATAGCGTACATTAGTTGCAAGATTTGGGTTTTTAAGCATAATTAATTCAACGAAGTTTATTAACATTATGATAATCGTTGATGAAGTTTTTACTTGGTCGGTTTGGTGATTCTGTAGCATTTAATAATGTATCATATGTTTTGTGATATTGGTACAGCTTCCACAGTAGCGTGATTTATTTACGTACATAGATAAAAAGTATGTTATTCTAAATACACTTTGACATTTAAGGAAATATTTATATTGCGAGATAGATAAAGTATATAGACATGGTAAAAAAATACATACGTACAAAAAATTAGATGAAACTTCTTAGCAATAGCATACTTGCAACTGGCATCAATAAACAACTGAATTCGACGAATTCTAAACTATATGTAGTATATATACATGTATTTGTAACTACGCAATCATATACCTCATAAACTACACATATTTTCTTGTAAGTACCAAGTTCAATTTAATTGATCTACTTGAGAACTTTGAAAATGGAATAGGGAAACTACAAATAACAGCAATAGCTACTATGATAATTATAATAAAGTATAATAATAATTGCATAAACAAGAGCTTTAAATAAAGTCATCAAAATTTTTCGTCAGCAAAGATTGGTTAAAAATTAAAACACTAAACAGAGAAGTCCATTTATCAATTTAATTTAGTTCAAATATTTTTATTTACGAAACTGCTTCACCGTCGTAAAAACGAAAATCTTAATTTTCCGTTTTCTCACATTATCCAAATAATTCGCTTTGGCGAATTCAACTGTATTGCAATATTTTCTAAACAGTTTACTTATTTTGTAACAAAGTACTTTATACGGAAACTTTAACTCTAATTGGCGTCAATGAAAAAATAACAACGCCGCGAAATGCAACGACACGTCACGCTGAAATATTGCGCAATAGAAACAAGCTCGTGCTTCGCATTTGAATTGGAAATTGATGCGTACAAATAACTAGCAATGGTTTATTTACGATACGTACAACGTTGCATTTAACGCAGCAGTTTTTGTCATGGTCATGTCATCGATGTTCTATCTGCTATTATTAGCATTACTATCTGCAATAGAAGAAATGAATTATATTGTTTTTTTTTATCTAGGTGAGATGAGTTATCAGGGTATTGAAATATTATTATTATATAATATATTATCCTATGCAACTTCAATTTCTTTCAATAAAAGTGCTCATTGATTACTTACTGTAAGTACTTTGTGCATTATTTGGATATGCCTTTCTTATATTTAGTGGAACGTGTTTTGTTCGACGATATCTGTCACGCGGAAAAGCGCGTCACTTGTTTGTAGAGAACACGTGATAACGATGATTTTCCAGGGTGGCTTGTTCATCCGTTGATATATCGCTACTGTTGCGCCTCTCGCCGTCGAATCGTTAAGAAAATATTCTAAGTCTATTAATGGAAACTGTCTATAGTGTAATTATCTTCGATACATTTGCGTTCTATATTCCTGTATTTGCTATGTGGTACGTGTACCCGGTGCCTCAACAAACGTAGCGTGCAACATGCCCGCCAAAAAAGTTGGACCACTATGAATCTTAAACTGCACAGAAATTTCATTACTTATTAATCATTTTAAGTTCTAAATATAAGAACATAGCCAAGATAGAACATATTAACAAAAAAAGTGAATTACTATGGGTCTCTGTAATATTAATTCCGAATCAACGTATAATTGTTAGAAAGTTATTCAATAACTTAAAGTGATGTTTTGTTCTGTGATCAATTGAACGGCCTATTATTCATTATAATTATGAAGTTTATTCATTTATCACGTTCCGAGTTAAAAGTCCTCGAATGATTCATAAGAAGATAAATGCAATGCCATCTCTATGCGTATCGAAGTGCACGCATTAAATAATATAGGGTGCATCCAATATCGGAACAATAATATAGTTCATCCAGTAAAACTTTCTTCTGACAGATAATCGGTATTAAAAATAATCGAAGTGTTAACAGTTGGAATTAGATTATTAAGCGATAAATTTAAAAGTTCCCTCGTTGATTTTGGTACACGATCGCAAGTTAAAGTTGAACTGTTCGACCTAGTTGGCGAGTTGCCTGTGAAACAAATCTTTATCATGCCAGCACATTGCACTGGCATGCAATCGATGCTGTATTCAAAGGAATAATGATGGTTTAAGGCACGAACTAGAAAAAAAATCGCAATGGTTACGTGAGACAAGTAAGTCGAGATGAATCTTGAATAGGACTAAAATGTGATATAAACTAAAGCTTGTGAGCCCTTATTTTAAAAAGAAATCGGAATTTTTCAACGGTACGTATGAAATTTTACAAACTTTCGCTAGTTCTAACTGAAAAATTAATATTAACTTATTCTACAAATATTGATTTATTCTATTCATTCTATTTATAAATTAACGAGCGTCAGCTCAGCGTCACAAAAAACAATACAATGGTAAAAATAAAGGAAATAATGATACTTGTACTCAAGGACGAAGAAGAACGATATGTAATAAATAATTGTCGCGTAGTAAATAAGTGAATAAGTAAATAAGTAAAATGTTGTCCTCAATTCTATAAGTGAAGAGTATTAAACACTGTTCGTTCTTAATCATGTTGTTCTCAATGGGGTTCCGTTAATTCGACCATTATCAATTACACAAATCGATTCGACGAACGGCGCGGCGCTTTGCACGTGTCGGACAAGGATAATCAGACTTATCGTTGACTGGTCAATAAATGCCTATGCAAATAGGAACAAATTGAACGACGTATCGTCGACAAAAATAGAGCGCCGATTTTGTAAAGAATTTAATGTTTTATGGGAAAGATAGTGAAAGGCGGTAAACTTTTATTACAAGATATATTAAATATTTATTGCTTCTGCTATCAATCGTCATTAAAATTAATCTAGTTGAATTTATGTTCATGTTTAAAGCATATGGAGTTGTAAATTTGCTCAAAATTCGAGTGCAGTTATTTTCGTTTGTAGTTTTTAATATTAAAAAATATATTTCTTTCTTAGATTACACTAAAAAATGGACCGCCAATTTGCAATATAAATACTCATTGCAGATGAATTACACTTTTATTATATGATTTCTACAGAGTGTTCCAATAATGACTGTACTGTGGAATATAATGTAACAATTGTATTGGTAATTGTTTTCAAATTAACGTATATGAAAGACTTTAAAATTCAATACTCCTGCCGTAAGAATACCTGAACGTCTAGCTTGTATTGCGGGTTGCTTCATCAGGCGCTCGAAGCGCAATTGAAAACACACAATTAGAGTCGCGTTGAAAATGAAACAAACGAGTGCAAATTTTAGCTATAGTTTTATAATCAAAGAAAGTGATTGTTAATTACTGATAATTTATTTTCTTGGACCATCTCTTGTAAACGTAAGAAATAATGATACTTCCAATCATACCCTCTATAATACATACAATATGTGCCTTACAAATATTTATATCAAAAACTTGATCCTTCCATGATATTGCATTTCGATAACTAAGGATAAGAAGCTTTAAATATAAAGAATTGAGGGGGAAACTAGGATAGCAGATGAATTTGATAAATAAAAGAACAATTTTGTACGACAGATTTAAATTTGTACCGCCTTGAAAATTTGCATTCTTTACAAATGCTGTTATAACTGGTATAAATTTTTCAGTTGTTCATTTCTTGTTAGACGTTTTTGCTATATGTTTTTTTTGTTAATAGTGGAAATTCCCATTAAGTATCCAGCTTGCTGCAAGCAACGGGAATTGTTACATCAGTATGACAGGATTTTATCAATGTATCATTATCTTGTAATTAAAACAAAATATTAGTTTATTATCGAGATAATAATTACGATTTTCTACATTCATTATTACAGAAATTGAATCTATATAGGAAAGTAAATATCGGAAACTCATTGACTAATACTTTATAACAAATGGTTTCTTTATTAAAAGCTTTCTGCATGTTTGTTATAACTAGAATAGATTCCTCGAAAAAAACATTAAGGATTGAAAATTTCAATTCAAGCAACTAATTAACAAGATTAATCAAATAGAATAAATAATTTGGATCTTTCGATTATATGCCTAATCCTGGGCCAACAAAACTCATTAAATACAACTGGTGTTTCAAGTATGTTCTTTTCTTCATGTTTTCACAAGGTATGAATGAACCGGTCTGACATTATCGTCATTCACGGTCTTTCATCATCACGTGGTCTTTAAAAAACCAATTTTTATTCATAAATATCTTTGTACGTTTATACAGATTATATTTTTTGCGTCACTTAGCACAAGTTCGTACGGCTTGTTATCATGCTAATTGATTCGAGATTTAAATCAGACCGAGGTGATCTGTTTCCGGTCAGTCATTTATTATCAAGGCAACTCTATTTTCAATAGCATATCATGCTATATGGAAAGCGGAATTCAATATAGTTGAAAACTTTCTAAGTATATTTACATAAACTGTAAAATGAATGCACGAAAAAGGCGTATAAGAACACATTGCAATGATGGTATTGTATGGTGCATATTAATAACGTAGCTATTATGTCATTTATTATAACGTGCAACAATTTTGTTAAGATTTAGCTTCCTGGAACTAATTTGTTGAAACAAAACAATTCTAACTTCTGATAAGTTGTGATTACGTGCATATGTTGTTTCACAATAATTGTGCAATTTTTAACCATCTCCAAGCTATCTTTAGGGAATGATACATCATTAAGCCTAATGTTCTCTGCGAAAGATAATTTTAATTACGAGGGGCATCATTGGAGTATCGCGATTGGATGTTGCTTCGTTGTAAATATATAAGCAATCGTTAACTTTAATGTACAGAAAGAATCATGGAAAATTATTGAGCGTTTTAATAAATAATATATGATACCTTATTTAAGAATGTTTAATTTATAAACAATTGAGCTTCAATTGCATGCTTTGGTGCTTAAGATTCAAAATGCTTCAAAAAATTGTGCCTGCCAATCGGATTTATTAACAGGACCATTAAAGACGAAATAAAAATTACCGTTTAAACAATCCACTAATAATTTATATTCAAAATTGTGTTACAACTTTGGTATCACATTGGACGAAGTAATGGTTACAATGTAACCGACACGTACACCGCAGGACAGCTCTATCCACTGAAGCTAGTAGTATATGTCAGTGTGCTGCGCCGATAGGACTTATTAACCCGTTCTACCTTGATTTAGTTTCTCGGTTGGGGGGATTTTAAATAATTATTGAAATTTCGCTGAAATTAATGGGAGCTTTCAAATTATAAATATTTTACCAGGTGCATCTGACTTAAACTTAAATAATATATTATAAGAAACAAATTGTGACTTTAAAGTTACAGGGGCCTACAGATGGTTATGACGGCTTCAAAATTAAAAATTGTTATTGTCAATTTCTATTTAAATCTGAAACCTTCAGACAAAATAGTTACATTAAATCTAAAACCAAGATGATCGTATATATGTATAATGGTTAATGTAATTCGAACAAATTAATTGCTACACCTAAGCATCTTAATTTAATTATCATAATTATTCAGCAGTGTCCCTCCGACAATTATGTCAATCGACTGCTCCAGTGCGGGTGGAGGTGACATTTTTTTACCTAGAACTCGCGCGATTTGCTACGACAACCTGTTTCGCCCCCACCAGGACTATAATTTACATACACGTAGCAAGTAGCTTTTACGTTCCCGCGATTTTAAAACGAATTGTAGTTTCGCGGCAGGCATAAACGGTGCGTGCAGCTGAAACTACGTTCCGTTCCTCGTTCTATCATAAAGCGCGTTGCATTTGACAGCGCGCCATCGCGTTTCCTCCTTTTTTTCATTTAATTTACAAGTATATCTCAGTTTCCTTCTTTCTTTCATTTTTTTTTGTTATATTTTGTACTATTGCCAGATCACTAGAAGCAAACGAATTGTTAATTTCCACGATACCGTTGTGTGTGTTTGAGAATTATTCGCTCTGACAAGCAATTGACAGAAGCAAGAAGCGAGAACAAGAGGGTATTTAATGAATTCGGCGGTGAAGTACAGAGGCAAGTTTGTGAAGTGGTGGTGGGATTTTGTTGGGACGCGATTGATTTATTTTTCATTCGATTTTGTGACTTCGAGGGGTGTAATTGACTATGGATACTGATAGAGGAAACGGTTTGCAGAAGATTTGCGAGTTGGGTGGTTTGTATGTTTGCGTTTTGAAACGAATGCCACTCCTTTACGTTTTATGTTTTTAGTTTTTGAGAGGAGAGACTTAGCTTTCAGAGGAGAATTATTTTGTAGCTCAATGTCAGTCTTAAATAACGACTGTTTCATATCTGGAAGGATTTCATTCTTAACTTTGATTTACTTATTGGATTGCACATTTATGGTACATTTAGAGTAGATTGTGCATTGATGTTTTAACTTTAATTTTGGATACATTCCTGGGGGACAATTACATTTTACAAAACAATAACGTATGTCAGTAGATCTGTGTATTATTTTTGCAAGCGAAAATTTGCTCTGTAACACTGTACTGTAACTGTTTTTCTCGCCTGTTATCACACTCGTCATGAACTGAACTGAAGAACTAGAAAATCACGCACAGTATGAGTCACATAAATGTTCATCTTTCTTGTGCCGACAAATTTCGTTGCATAAAATACTGCGCCTTGAGAATTTATTTTGCTATTTTCGAGTCTTTCACGAGTACAACTAAAATACAATTCCACTGTGACTATCTTGTACAAAAACGTTTATTGCTTGTAATGCAACCGCAAACAGATACGTATAGTCAATGAGGTTCAATAATTAATGGTTATTGGAGCGTTCGTAAAATCGTTTTTATTGAAAATGACGTTTCGGTTTGGCACGTGTTGATCATGAATTCCATAATATTTGCACGGGTACTAGAAACAGACTGAATATTGTGGTGTAATTGTATATTTATACGCAAACAAAAATTGTTTACGTTATTTTAAAACAGTGGTCCGAAAATTACGATATAATACCCACGTCAAAATAGATTCTTCACATGATTTCTGCATAAACTCAACTACACAGTTCTAATAATTGATTTATTACAGTCGAACATATTATTCAGTATTATTCAGTAACACAGGTGTAGCTCGTTGTTGTAAGGGAGGGGCTTAATGTTGTAAAGCTGTATGAGGGGGTAAATTATATTTTCGTCTATGCGATCAAAATCTTTTGCACCCATATGCCAACTGGTCAATTATTATTAAATGGTTTAAATGATTTAAATTCACAATTATTGTTATCTTATTAGAACCTTATCATTCTCATAGAGACATTGAAACAATAATACTGGCACCATTTATCCTCTGATTCTAATATTCATTGCGAACTTCTATTTAATTCTATTTTCTCGCCAGCATTTGCCTGTTTGCAATTTCTCTTCTCTCTTTTTGCAATGTTTTGCAATTTCAGCCAGTGTAATATTTTATAATGCATTCGATAAAAACGCACAAAAGAATGTCCACTTATTGACAATTACCTAAACGCCTCCCTGATAATCAATATTGCATCTTTTTGATAAATTCTCAAGTGCGCATATTTTTGTTTCGATAAATTGTTCCGATTTCCACACGTTAATAATTGGCGATGCTGTTCCCAGTATTAATAGTCAATTAATTATCCCATGCAACTGCGTCACGTAACTATCTGATCTTTCAACATAACATAAATGGTCTTTTACACGTGAATGAAATGATTTCGAAAATTCTCAAGAATTGTTCTAAGAGCCAAGAGAGTAGATATTGAATCTCACATTTCTCCCGTTGCACATAAATTTATGCTCTATTTATTATAGTATATGTATATTGATCGTAACTCGCGATAGTTACGTGAGACTATTCCGGAAGTGTGCAAATCTAAGCAGGTAGGATTATGACGCCCAAGGAACATACATCGATTAATCCATAATCGTTAACATATGATAAACGCACCTGTATCAGAAGGATAATGGATATATTAATATTTATTTCTGTCATTGATTGTGCATGTCCCTATTCCCCTTCGAACGTATCACGGAATTTTCCCACGTTACAGATTGCATGCAGTCGATTTGTTCTCTGTTCGATACACTATACTGTACGTGTAACAGATTGCGTGTTGAATTCTTTATTAAACCTTAAAACTTATTATTATGTAAAGAAAATCACATAATTAGCTTTTTAACAGTCTAATAAAAGAGTCAGATGGAAATTTTTTGATTGATTGATACGTGCACTGTTATCGCTAAGCATTAACTTCCTGTACACACTTGATTAATTACATTTTTCATGACATTTTTCCTTGGAACATTAATTATCAATTTTTGTTGAACACGTTGTTAATAAAGGCTAATTTAGTCGTTTAATTTTTAAGAACATGCATATGATATACACGGATCTGATTAAAAATCAAGCCCCGTGCTCGAACATGTCTTGAGATATGTATGTATAACTATGTCCTGGACGATTATATGAATATGCATTACCTCGTGAGTACCATAACTTTTGATTAACATCCGTTATCCTTACGTGCCTTGATGAAAAATGTTTCGTGTAAGACAATATTTTAAGTAAGTAATGTTTCAACGAAAAATACTTTTAACTATTCCAATAAATATTTATCAATAAATTCAAAAGATTTGCCCACAACTTTATTCATTTAAAACTTTATTACTACGTGTGCAAGAATATTTTATCTAAATTTTTTTAAATTATTTAATTCCGTAGAATTCGGTTCCAAAGGAAATTCACATATACGTGCATTGTATCTACGTAGTCGTAGTTAGAAAATGTCAAATACCTTGTGTTTATTACATTTTTTCTATCCATACAGACTGGGAATAATAATCTATCGACGTAAACAGGTATTCGGTCAGAAATCCTGTTGTACGAGCCCGCGTTTCAGTTGTCCTGTGATCGTGATCGTGTCGCTACTGTGATTACTTGTATTTAAACTAATTAGTGTATTGCAAATTACTACTGCTTTAAAATTGAAATATTTTAAGCAATTAAATTACTATCTCCTGCATTAATCCAAAAAGTATACTTCTGCTTAATTAGACAAATTTTTATTGTTATTCAAATAAGCAACCGTATATTACGGCACGTTGCATTTATAATATATATCTCTCACAGATTATTAAGTTCATTATAAATATATACATAATAATAATAAAATATTGCTAAACTGATTAATCAGAGTATATAATCACGTGGCAAGTGAAATATATTTAGTGAGAATCTATTATTCGCCGATACAAAAAACTGTGCAATCTTTTCAATCGTTCGTAGTTGCTAAAAAATATAATTTTAAAATAGATGTTATTATTGTTCCGTGACAAAATATATACATTATATTGTTGAATGATTTCTAACTATAAAATAAATTAATGAATTTGAATTCATTAAATTTCTTTTCATTCCTTTTGTTCAATGCTATTTATTTCTGTATATAAACTTTGTAACAATAATCTGTCACAAAGCTATTATATTTTCGTTCTGTGTCAGTTTAACGTGTACGAACACAGGTATGAATTATCGACACACAAATAGAATATTCAGTGAAGAGCATTGCAACAATATTAATGGCGCTACACGAACGTACAATATTTGCCATGTTTAAATGCTGTAAAACGTGAATTATTCAATGCAATTAGTTTTAAGTAATAATGATAAATATTTTTGTATATCCAGCGAGTGTATGATGGTATTTAAACGAATCTTCGACTTGTTGTTAATGTTCAACTACAATCGTATGCAAAGTACGTCATTTTATTTCCTTTGGAAAAATTATATTACTACTACGAAATAGAGAATGTAATACAATTTATCAAATTCTTTACCCATAAAATACTAAAATAATTAATCGTTAATTTACAACTTATTAACAATCTATCATTTTTCATCAATTCAAACGGTAATCGAGCTGAAAATTCTTATTGCATGTATGGTTGGATTAAAGGTGAAGACGAAACGTCTGAGGAGTCAGGTCCTGCAGATTTCGAAAAGGCAATCGTAAATTCCGGCAAGTAGTATATTACAAGTTATTCTCCCGTCAATCGATAGCCAGGCGAAAAATGTCACTCTACAATTTAGAACATAACTTTGCACGTCAGGTTATGGAAAGTTCAATTACTTGTTGCTGCTCGCCGTACTGCCTGCCAGTTTCTCCAGCATCTTCTCGTCATCAGCGATTTCGTATGTACTACCGTCAGCGGAGTGCGACCTGGGGCTCACAATGTTCGACAAGGGTCTACTTAATTCGATGACGTTCGCAGGTGGTATACTTGTTTCTCGGCGTGGTCGCACGGCCAATTAAAATTGTTACAGATTCATCATTGCGAATAAAATGAAATGAAGATGTTGCGAAGCATGCTTAAAATTCGCATCCCTGAATAAAAATTCCGCTGCTTTTAGGTATGATCAGCACCTCTTTCTTCTGGGGTTTCATGACCGACACCTTTGGTCGCAAGAAGATAATGTTTTACGGTTACATGTTCACCGGGATCTTGAGCCTGGCGACGTGTTTCTCGCACACCTCGTGGCTCTTAATTTTATTCAAGTTTCTCGACGGCGTCGTGTAAGTTGCTGTAACGATCCGTGGCAGAAATGATTTACAAATTAGTGAATTGATTGTGAAAAATCTTCATACAAATTCTATACAATTTGATGTTCGAAGGCACCGGGGGAATAGTTATTTGTTTGCGAAAGTCAGATTATCAGTAATGCAAATATTATTTCAAGTTATGACAAACAATTTATGAAATTGATTTCATTGAGTTTCACGAGGATTACGAATTAATTTAACAAAATGCAAATAAAGATTAGTTATAAATGTACGCTGTTGGCTGCATTTTGATAACAATGAAAATTAAGACTCAACACTGGACGAAGGAAAAATTCTTTTCATAATTTCCAGCATATCAGGACCATACGCCGCCCTGATGTCTTATTTAGCGGAGGTACATAACGAGAAGCATCGAGCTCGAACCTACATGTGGCTGGGAGTGTTTTTCTCGCTTGGAAATATTTCTCTACCGTGTAAGAATCTATACCATTCCATACCATTTTTCTTCTGCAATTGAAGTGGCTCGACCGCGTGTGCAGTTCCTTCTCCCTTATTATCACATTGCATCGTCCGTGATTGCTGAAGTGTAAAAGATGAATTAAAAAACGTCATTTCAGGCATCGCATGGTTGATCATACCACAGAAATGGAACATTCATTTAGTCAGTGGGACCGTAGAGATTAACTCGTGGCGAGTTTTCTTGGCAATATGCTCGTTGCCAGAGTTTCTTGCTTGCATGGCGATGTTCGCGTTCCCAGAGAGTCCACGTTTTCTCCTGTTGAAAGGCAGAAGAGAGGAGGCTCTGGAGGTTTTCAAAAAAATATACTCTATGAACACTGGCAAGGATCCAGACACATATCCGGTATGAAAATACGAAATCGCGTCGAAACGATTTAGACCGGTGTATGATAATCATCGTATATCGATTGATTCCTGTAGTAACGTGCTAATGGTAAACATTATTCACAGATAAAGCATCTCGAAGATGAATACTCCGTGGATACGTCGGCCAACAATATGAGAGACAAAATGCGATCCTGTTGGCGGCAGATCAGACCTCTGTTTCTTCCACCAAATATATTTAAACTCGTCATAATAGGTCTGATCCAACTGGGCGCCACGATTGGGTTAGCTCGAATGAATCTTCCATTATATTACCATTTTTTCTTACGTTTCATATTTTCTGTTGAACTTTTCATTTGGCCAAACGAGATGTTTAGAATAAATAAGAGTTTCCAATTGGCAGATCGAATTCAATAAGACTGTGGATGCCACAATTGTTCACAATGATGGAACATTTCAAGAACGACTACTCGAAGATCGAGTATTTGCACTCACAGCCACGCTTCTGCTATATGTTAGGACAACGCCAAAATCATAGTTCTTCAACTAGTTTCGTAAACGGAACATTAAATGATGATCATACGTGCATACCGGTATAACAATGTTTATAATTATAATTATTCCTTTTTCTGTTTTCACGGGTTTCCTTCAATAGAAAAATTCTAATCTATATTACGTTACGTCTATTACGGTAATCGTAATTAACCACGATCGTGTGCAATTTATTTCAGGCGGAATTAAATTCCAAGGTTTTTATCAATTCTATCGTGATAGCAACTACAGGTGTAATAGGGTACACTTTGGCAGGTACACTGGTTACTGTTGTGGGAAAGAAGAAACTTATAGGTGAGGTTGTTCAATTAAAAATGTGTTTTTCGTTCAGTATCTCTCATTCTTCGTAGTCTTCGATAAAAAAAAATTATTTCTCTCTTGTATTTGTAAAACAAATGACAATTGCGTAACCAGTGATAATTACAAAATTTTCTAGCAACCTGCTTCATAGTAGCAGCTACTTGTTGTGCGTCACTTTACTGGGCAGAAAGCACCAACAGCATTCTTGGTTTGTCTTCAGTTTTCGTTGCTATGTCGAGCATAGGCGGTGCCTGTGTTGTCAACATTATCGTCGACAATTTCCCTACGTGTTTGAGGTACGGAAAATATTCTACGAATTTAAATCCATTCTTCGAAGTTGAAACGCGTTGAATAATTATATTTTGTTTCAGAACTATGGCGGTCAGTTTGACTATGATGGTAGGCAGAATTGGAGCAGTGCTAGGCAATCTACTATTCCCAGTTTTATTCGAATTGTCTTGTCTGGGCCCCTTCATTATGATTGGTACAGCTTCATTAGGTAAAATCTTCATAGAATCTTAATAGAGGAAAATTTCACTAATTTTACACTTTAAAATTACTTTCTAATAATTAAAATTAAATATACATTGCAAAGTTTACATCATGAAACAAATATATCATATTTTATTCGTATGATTTCCAATGTTTAAATGTTGATATCTCCTTTTATTCTCATACCTTATATTCATTTTTTAATATTTGTTTTTCAGTGTCCGCGTTGTTAGTAGGCCTTCTTCCACGGAAACAATTCGCGAATAATAAAAAGGTGGAAATTGCCTGACTACAACGCTTATGGATGAAATGTAAACAGCTAATATAATAGCTGAAAGGTTCATTTGTAAATACATATCGTGTCTCTGGTCCTCTATCGATTTCCGTGCATGATTTTCCATCATGTAAATATGTAAATACAATATTGTTACATCCATATAGTATAAGATCTCTTCGTCGTTTTATACGTATGCGTAAGATTCAACTGTATTTGCAGACCAAATGTGTATTGTGAATGAGATTTTTAATAAATCTCAGGACTGCACTGCATCAAGAATAGTTCTAGGAAAATCTACAGTCGCTTTTAATAATATTATGTTAGGTGGTCTATTAATTGATTACTATCGCCATATCCCTACAGCAATTTATTAAGTGAAACAACAGTGTTGTCTAATAAATTAATTTTATTATTGTTTTAAAGTAAACGTATTTAATAAAATAACAAGAAAATTCTATGATAAAGCAGAAATTATGTGCAGAAATATATACATTGTTCTACTACTTCTTTGAATGTTACAAATATTTTTTACTTTAATATTTCAATTCGATTACTCGCACTTCCCGCCAAGGTACATCAATGACCCAAGAGCATAAATTAAAGCCAGAGGCATAGGCTACCACCTTCAATAGGTGGGATCATTATTCCACGTGCGGTTCAATTGTTATAAACAATTAAACAATTAAAATTGATATTACAGCCAACTGCATATAGTTACTGCTACGGGGTGTTTTCATCGTGTAGGATATTCGTTTCCCTTTCTTTTGAGACGTCGTTGAATAAAATCGGCCCAGTAGAAGCCGAGAAAATTAAATTTGTTTAAAGAAATTATAAACAAATGCGATTACTGCCACTTCCTGACGAGATACATCAATGACCAGTGGACATAAATTAAAGCTACGAGTGTCAGATATCATCTCCAACAGGTGCCAACATTATACCATGAGCGGTTAAATTGTTATAAACAATTAAACAATTGAAATTGTTATTACAGCCAACTCCATGTAGTTACGGCTACGGGGTATTTTTCATCGTGTAGCGTATTCGTTTCCCATTCTTTTGAGACGTCGTTGATTAAAATCCGCCCAGTAGAAGCCGACATAATAATTTTTAAATATTTTGTCGGTAACGATATGTCGGTAATCATGTATGTGGCGCCATCTCGCGTTTGCGGCTTTTTTCGCAGTTTGCCGCGGCTCCAAAACCAAATTCCTGGATTACATCGTTAATTTAAACAATTGCGTTTTTCTCGGCTTCTAGTGCGTATTTCTTAACCGGACTTGTCCTAAAGAAAAGCTACGAATCATAGCTATCTCCTATTCAAGTTGCAACAATATAGCACTTCTGGTTCGAATGTTATTAACAATTGAAGAATCGGCAAAAATGAACTCCGGGTCACTGCAATTATCTCGGCTTCTGGAGCGGTTAGATTAATGACCAAGTGCTCAAAATGAAGGTAAAGGATGCTGCTACACGACAAAAAACGATTCACAAACGCTGCATGCGCTGTTCATGTTTTATAAACAAATAAATAATTCGTTTGAGTATTGCACCGAGACTATACACGAGAGCCGATCTAATGGTGAATCAGATTGTTCCTTGAATCAAGAGCTTCAGTTTGAGACGTCGCTGATTAAAATCGGCCCAGTAGAAGCCGAGATAATTAAATTTGTTTAAAGAAATTATAAACAAATGCGATTACTGCCACTTCCTGGCGAGATACATCACTGACCAGAGGACACAAATTAAAGCTACGAGTGCCAGCTATCATCTCCAACAGGTGTCAAGATTATTCCACGTGAGGTTCAATTGTTATAAACAAATAAACAATTAAAATGGTTATTACAGCCAACTGCATATAGTTACGGCTACGGGGTATTTTTCATCGTGTAGCATATTCGTTTCCCGTTCGTTTGAGACGTCGTGGAATAAAATCGGCCCAGTAGAAGCCGAGATAATAATTTTTAAATATTTTGTCGGTAATCATGTATGTGGCGCCATCTCGCGTTTGCGGCCTTTTTCGCAGTTTGCCGCGGCTCCAAAACCAAATTCCTGGATTACATCGTTAATTTAAACAATTGCGTTTTTCTCGGCTTCTAGTGCGTATTTCTTAACCGGACTTGTCCTAAAGAAAAGCTACGAACCATAGCTATCTCCTCCAAGAGTTTGAACACAATCGCATGTGTGGTTTAATAGTTATTAACAAATGAAAAATCGGCAAAAATGCACTCCGGGTCACTGCAATTATCTCGGCTCCTGGAGGCGCTACATTAATGATCCAGTGCTCAAAAGAAAGGCAAATGAATACGCTACACGATGAAAAATACCCCATAGCCGTAACTATATGTAGTTGGCTGTAATAACAATTTTAATTGTTTATTTGTTTATAACAATTGAACCGCACGTGGCATAACGTTCACACCTGTTGGAGATGGTAGCTCATACTCGTAGCTTTAATTTATGTCGTGTGGTCATTGATGTATCTCGTCAGGAAGTGGCAGTAATCGCATTTGTTTATAATTTCTTTAAACATTTTCAATTATCTCGGCTTATACTGGGCCGATTTTAATCAACAACGTCTCAAAAGAAAGGGAAACAAGTACGCTATACGATCAAAAATACCCCGTTGCTGTACCTATATGCAGTTGGCTGTAATAACAATTGTAATTGTTTAATTATTTATAACAATTGAAGTGCACTTGGAATAATGTTGAAACCTGTTGAAGATGATAGCTGACACTCGTAGCTTTAATTTATGTCCTCTGGTCATTGATGCATCTCGTCATTAAGTGGCAGTAATCGCATTTGTTTATAATTTCTTTAAACAAATTCAATTATCTCGGCTTCTACTACGCCGATTTTAATCAACGACGTCTCAAACTGAAGCTCTTGATTCAAGGAACAATCTGATTCACGATTAGATCGGCTCTCGCGTATAGTCTCGGTGCAATACTCAAACGAATTATTCATTTGTTTGTAAAAAATAAACAGGGAATGCAGCATATGTAAATCGTTTAGTGTCGTGTAGCAGCATCCTTTACCTTCATTGTGAGCACTCGATCATTAATCAAGCGCCTCCAGAAGCCGAGATAATTGCAGTGACCCGGAGTGTATTTTTAACGCTTTTTCAATTGTAAATAACTCTTAAACCACACATGCGATTGTGTTCCAACTCTTGGAGGAGATAGCTATGGTTCGTAGCTTTTATTTCAGACAAGTCCGGGTAAGAAATACGAAGCAGAAGCCGAGAAAAACGCAATTGTTTAAATTAACGATGTAATCCAGGAATTTGGTTTTGGAGCCGCGGCAAACTGCGAAAAAGGCCGCAAACGCGAGATGGCGCCACATACACGATTACCGACATATCGTTACCGACAAAATATTTAAAAATTATTATCTCGGCTTCTACTGGGCCGATATTAATCAACGACGTCTCAAAAGAAAGGCAAACGAATACGCTAAACGATAAAAAATATCCTGCAGCCGTAACTATATGTAGTTGGCTGTAATAACAATTTTAATTGTTTATTTGTTTATAACAATTGAAGCGCACGTGGAAGTATGTTGACACCTGTTGGAGATGATAGCTGACACTCGTAGCTTTAATTTATGTCTTGTGGTCATTGATGTATCTCGCCAGGAAGTGGCAGTAATCGCATTTGTTTATAATTTCTTTAAACAAAATCAATTATCTCGGCTTCTACTCGGCCGATTTTAATCAACGACGTCTCAAAAGAAAGGGAAACAAATACGCTACACGATAAAAAATATCCTGCAGTCGTAACTACATGTAGTTGGCTGTAATAACAATTTTAATTGTTTATTTGTTTATAACAATTGAAGCGCACGTGGAAGTATGTTGACACCTGTTGGAGATGATAGCTGACACTCGTAGCTTTAATTTATGTCTTGTGGTCATTGATGTATCTCGCCAGGAAGTGGCAGTAATCGCATTTGTTTATAATTCCTTTAAACAAAATCAATTATCTCGGCTTCTACTCGGCCGATTTTAATCAACGACGTCTCAAAAGAAAGGGAAACAAATATCCTACACGATGAAAACACCCCGTAGCAGTAACTATATGCAGTTGGCTGTAATAACAATTTTAAATGTTTAATTGTTTATAACAGTTGAAGCGCTAATGGTATAATGTTGGCACCTGTTGGAGATGATAGCTCACACTCGTAGCTTTAATTTATGTCCACTGGTCATTGATGTATCTCGCCAGGAAGTGGCAGTAATCGCATTTGTTTATAATTTCTTTAAACAATTTCAATTATCTCGGCTTCTACTGGGCCGATTTTAATCAACGACGTCTCAAAAGAAAGGCAAACGATTACGCTAAACGATAAAAAATATCCTGCAGTCGTAACTATATGTAGTTGGCTGTAATAACAATTTTAATTGTTTATTTGTTTATAACAATTGAAGCGCACGTGGAAGTATGTTGACACCTGTTGGAGTTGATAGCTGGCACTCGTAGCTTTAATTTTTGTGTGTTGACCGTTGTCGCAGCTCGCCTAAAAGTCCAAGTAATCGCTATGCTCTATAATTTCTTTAAACAAATTCAATTATCTCGATTTCTATTGGGCCCAGTTTAATCAACAACGTCTTAAATTAAATGTCTCGATTCGAGGAACGATCAGTTTCTATTTCAGAACATCCCTCCACCCCTCAACCCATTCCTTTTCAAATGAACCTCTCTTTCTCTTATGCTTCTCGTTTGGCCCACCCTTCTTTCTTTTTCCTCTGAATATCCCTTAACAATCTTTCTCTCTTCTGTTACATACTTACTAATACATTTTTTGTGTGTGCAGGTTTCGCAGGCAAAAAATAAGGGGAATTGACCGGCACTTCTCATGGTGCATAAGAGCAAGAAAGAAGATGGAACAACTTATGCTACGTACTTGAGTTATCCTTTAGTCGTAGTAAATTAATAAAGCTTCTACAAACAGACTATGTAAATTATTAGCTTAAGTTTTATATTATTTGTGTCTATTGTACTTTTCATATTACATAAATGTTATTTTTAAATTGATAAAGGTTTAGTTGTAAGATATATTGTAAATAGATATGAAAGAATAGTTCTTAAGGTTTAGCTCGTAAACTTTAATTGCAACATTTTTGTAACTTGTATCTTCATTGAATAGTTTAAATAAATTTTCAATGAAAAGAATTCTACTGCTCTTTTTATTTTCATACCTTACCAATCCTTGAAAAAACCTAATTCCAATTCCTTATACAAGAAGTACCGTAGACGAACTTTAAATACAAAGTCCTGAAGCGAGAAACTTGTCAAAATGGTCCTATACGTTCTTAAATATGGCACCAGGCAATTCATCGAAATAACATCATTTTTAAAGTCTGCATTTCTTGCAAAATTTGTTGGCACCTGTCCAGAAAATGAAGCGCTCAGGCATTCTTGAATCCAAGAACTACCGAGGTTCGGATACCTCCTCGCATATCATATTCTCCTGATACAAATCCACGATTTTCGGCGAGATATTTCTGCCAGAAACTCAGAAATTTTGCGCTCGGAAATTCCTGGAATGTGACGTCATTTCTGAGAACGAATACCTCCTTGCATATCATATTCTCCTGATACAAATCCACGATTTTCGGCGAGATATTTCTGCCAGAAACTCAGAAATTTTGCGCTCGGAAATTCCTGGAATGTGACGTCATTTCTGAGAACGAATACCTCCTTGCATATCATATTCTCCTGATACAAATCCACGATTTTCGGCGAGATATTTCTGCCAGAAACTCGGAAATTTCAGTGCTCGGAAATCTGGACTTTGTATTAGGAGAATATGATATGCGAGGAGGTATTCGACATCGGCAGTTCTCGGAAATGACGTCACGTTCCAGGAATTTCCGAGCGCAAAATTTCTGGGTTTCTGACAAAAATATCTGCTGAAAATCATGGATTTGTATCAGGAGAATATGATATGCAAGGAGGTATTCGTTCTGAGAAATGACGTCACATTCCAGGAATTTCCGAGCACTGAAATTTCTGAGTTTCTGGCAGAAATATCTCGCCGAAAATCGTGGATTTGTATCAGGAGAATATGATTAGCGAGGAGGTATTCGTTCTCAGAAATGACGTCAAATTCCAGGAATTTCCGAGCGCAAAATTTATGGGTTTCTGACAAAAATATCTGCTGAAAATCGTGGATTTGTATCAGGAGAATACGATATGCGAGGAGGTATTCGATTGCAGCATTTCTTGGAAATGACGTCTCGTTCCAGGAATTTTCGAGCACTTACATTTCAAGATCTCCCGTCAAGACGTTGCATTAATCCATGGATAATTAGCGCCGTATTTAGTAATGTTCAGGTCTATTTTTACAAGTTTTCCGTTTGGGAACTTTGCAATTAAAGTTCCTGCACAGTAGTACTTGTTTAAGGATTTGGAATTAGGTTTTTTCAAGGATTGTTGTGGTGTGAAAATCAAAAGAGCAGTAGAATTCTTTTCATTGAATATTTATTTAAATTAATTAATGAAGATACAAGTTACAAAGTGTTGTAATTCAATTTTACAAGCTAATACTTATGAACTATTCTTTTATATCTATTTACAATACATCTTGCAACTAAATCTTAGTATCAATTCTAAACTAACACTTATATACTACAAAGAATACTATAAATATAAATAATTTAATACTTATAAACTATTCTTTGAAGTGAATTTACAATATATCTTACAGATAAAACTTACACTAAAATCTACATACTTTATATGCAAAAGCTTAAGCTTTAAAATAATAATTTTAAAATAGAGCAATTGTGTAACTTGCTCATACGTAAAGCATTTATTATATCTGTCACTTTATATTTAGCACATTCAGTAGAACTTGTAATAGTAATATAAGTAATATTAAAGTTTATATAAGATCTACCGAATGAACTGAATATAAAATCAAATACAAGCTAAATACAGAATTGTTCTAAATTAATCTTATGCGCTAATAGCTACAAACTAGTTTTATAAACCAATTTACTATAACTAAAGTATGTGGCAAGAGAAGTATATGGAATTCTTTCTTCTTTCTTGCTTTTATGCATGATGAGAAGAGCCGGTCAATGCTCCTTACTCATTGCATGCGGAACCTGCACACACAAACAATATATTAGTAAGCATGTAACGGAAGAGAAAAAGATTGTTAAGGGATATACAGAGGAAAAAGAAAGAAGGGAGTGTAGTGTCCTGGAGTGCATTTTTGCCGATTTTTCATTTGTTTATAACTTTTAAACCACAAATGCCATATTGTTCCACCCCTGTAAGGAGATATCTATGGTTCGTAGCTTTTATTTAAGACAAGTCCCGTTAAGAAATACGCAGTAGAAGCCGAGAAAAACGCAATTGTTTAAATTAACGATGTAATCCAGGAATTCGGTTTTGGAGCCGCGGCAAACTGCGAAAAAGGCCGCAAACGCGAGATGGCGCCACATACACGATTACCGACATATCGTTACCGACAAAATGTTTAAAAATTATTATTTCGGCTTCTACTGGGCCGATTTTAATCAACGACGTCTCAAAAGAAAGGGAAACGAATATGCTACACGATGAAAAATACCCCGTAACAGTACCTATATGCAGTTGGCTGTAATAACAATTTTAATTGTTTATTTGTTTATAACAATTGAACCTCACGTGGAAGAACGTTCACACCTGTTGGAGATGATAGCTGGCACTCGTAGCTTTAATTTATGTCCTCTGGTCATTGATGCATCTCGCCAGGAAGTGGTAGTAATCGCAATTTGTTTATAATTTCTTTAAACAAATCCAATTATCTCGGCTTCTACTATGCCGATTTTAATCAACAACGTCTCAAAAGAAAGGGAAACAAGTACGCTATGCGATCAAAAATACCCCGTTGCTGGAACTATATGCAGTTGGCTGTAATAACAATTTTAAATGTTTATTTGTTTATAACAATTGAACCTCACGTGGAAGAACGTTCACACCTGTTGGAGATGATAGCTGGCACTCGTAGCTTTAATTTATGTCCTCTGGTCATTGATGCATCTCGCCAGGAAGTGGTAGTAATCGCAATTTGTTTATAATTTCTTTAAACAAATCCAATTATCTCGGCTTCTACTATGCCGATTTTAATCAACAACGTCTCAAAAGAAAGGGAAACAAGTACGCTATGCGATCAAAAATACCCCGTTGCTGGAACTATATGCAGTTGGCTGTAATAACAATTTTAAATGTTTAATTGTTTATAACAATTGAAGCGCTCGTGGAATAATGTTCCCACCTGTTGGAGATGATAGCTGACACTCGTAGCTTTAATTTATGTCATCTCGTCATTGATGTATCTCCGCAGGAAGTGGCAGTAATCGCATTTGTTTATAATTTCTTTAAACAAATTCAATTATCTCGGCTTCTACTGGGCCGATTTTAATCAACGACGTCTCAAAGTGAAGCTCTTGATTCAAGGAACAATCTGATTCACGATTAGATCGGCTCTCGTGTATAGTCTCGGTGCAATACTCAAACGAATTATTTATTTGTTTATAAAAAATAAACAGGGCATGCAGCATATGTAAATCGTTTAGTGTCGTGTAGCAGCATCCTTTACCTTCATTGTGAGCACTCGATCATTAATCTAGCGCCTTCAGAAGCCGAGATAATTACAGTGACCCGGAGTGCATTTTTACCGATTTTTCATTTGTTAATAACTTTTCAACCACACATGCGATTGTGTTCCAACTCTTGGAGGAGATAGCTATGGTTCGTAGCTTTTATTTAAGACAAGTCCGGGTAAGAAATGCGAAGCAGAAGCCAAGAAAAACGGAATTGTTTAATTTAACGATGTAATCCAGGAATTCGGTTTTGGAGCCGCGGCAAACTGCGAAAAAGGCCGCAAACGCGAGATGGCGCCACATACACGATTACCGACATATCGTTACCGACAAAATATTTAAAAATTATTATTTCGGCTTCTACTGGGCCGATTGTAATCAACGACGTCTCAAAAGAAAGGCAAACGAATACGCTAAACGATAAAAAATACCCCGTAGCAGTAACTATATGCAGTTGGCTGTAATAACAATTTTAATTGTTTATTTCTTTATAACAATTGAACCGCACGTGGAAAAACGTTCACACCTGTTGGACATGATAGCTCACACTCGTAGCTTTAATTTATGTCCACTGGTCATTGATGTATCTCGCCAGGAAGTGGCAGTAATCGCATTTGTTTATAATTTCTTTAAACAATTTCAATTATCTCGGCTTCTACTGGGCCGATTTTAATCAACGACGTCTCAAAAGAAAGGGGAACGAATATGGTACACGATAAAAAATACCCCGTAGCAGTAACTATATGCAGTTGGCTGTAATAACAATTTTAATTGTTTATTTCTTTATAACAATTGAACCGCACGTGGAATAACGTTCGCACCTGTTGGAGATTGTAGCTTTGACCTGATCATTGATGTAACTGGCCGGGAAACCGAAATAATTACATTTGTTTATAATATCCTTAAAACTTGGCATGCCATATGTTGCCTGCGTTGCTCCGCAGTCGACGGGCTAATATAATACTTTCATTGCGCTAGTTCTTTCATGATAGAAAATATCATAAACGATGATTCGAATATCATTTTTTTATTAACGTTTTGTCAGTTACAATTTTGATTACATACATATAATGTGGATTCTTCTTTAAACACATGTTGCTATGATACAAATGACGAGGATAAAAATTTGGAGTGCGTAAAAATGTAATTAGATGACAATTCTTTTTTTTCGTTTGTTTCTTTCATTCTTGCTTTTTTCCCTTATTACTTCATTGGTCATGGCGATGGGCCAACTTTGAATGTATATTAATATAATATACCGAGCTGACCCATGTCCACTGAGGGTAAAGTGTAATTATTCCTTGATCGCAATTTCTTTTAAATCGTCCCTAATTCGCTAATATTTTGTTTCTGTTTTTTTTTCAATTAATCCCTTTATACACTATATCGGTGCGCATCCGTCGCTCAAGACTGGTCCAGCATTAGCGATTGACCGATGCGCTGATCAAGAATCTCTAATATCTTCCACACCCGACCGCACAGGCACGGATTAGTGCCAAATTCAGAGGACAGGATATTTACAGATGAACAAACGGCTTGCCCAGGCATGTGTTCAGTCGCTTGTGGACGTCACACTTTATGTACACGTTCGGTGCACTTCTCTTTTCGCCTCTCCTCTAATATTGTTCTACCTTTTTCGTATTGTTCACTCCTCGAGCCTTGAGCAACAAATATCTGCACAGTCCACCGTGGATGTGCTCTTCGACGCAATTGAAATTGCCAAAAAAAAAAATATACATATATATAACCGAGAATACAAGCATGAAATATCTTTCCATTCTATAAGGCCTACAATAAAAATCTGAGCCATAACGATGCAAAACTCGAGGAGCTGAAAAACGATTCTCGACTTGCCACCGATAGGGCGGAGCGAAGACGATTTCCGCGCGACGCGTCCGTCCTGGAACTCGAAAAATTACCGAACAAGACGAACGCATCGTGCCCAACCCGAGGAGAAACAGAGGGACAGAGAAGGTCGACTCGACTTCCAAAGAGCTTTTGGACGAAGGAGAGAGGGTGGTTCGGGTCCTCTGAACTTGGGACAACGATAAGCCACCGGCTTGTTCGTCAGCAACGAACGGCACGTTTCTCTTCCTCCGTTCCCGCAGTGTACCACAGGACTGACCATTTATCAACAATCGTTCGGAACATCTTCAGCCACAGACCGAGAATCGATTTCGGGGGACCTAGCACACTAATCGGCCAGGATCGGGCTCTCCGTCGTTGATTGCTTCTGTCCCTCGGCTCGAAATTCGTATCACTCGTGAAAGGAAGAAAGGGTCTCTTTACGCCTGCAATTCGGCTACTCAGTCCAAAGGCCGCAAATAACGCTTTCGTGTACGATACTTCTGCCTATCCCTGAGCCAAAACCTACTTGGGACCTTTCTGACTCAGGACCGAAGTCTCGATTTTTCCCTTTTACTTTCCGCGTAGCTGCACAGTTGCTGTGGACGGAAAAGAACGTTCCCTTTTTTCTATCGAGAAAACTTGTCAAGTTCATCGCGAGACGAACCATCGGAAACTATGGATGATTTTGACGCGTACGATAAGTATAATAATAGTAATGGTAATAATAGTGGCGATAAGAATAATAATGACTGCTGGTACCATGAATTTGTCAGACATAATAATGTCTCCGTGATAAACGAAACAAGGCAATAGATTTAAGTAATCATTTGAGTGCTTTATTCGTAGGGACTCTATGTTGATAAAAAGAAAAAAAACATCCTCTCGAAAAAGGGTGAATTACAGTAAGGCAACATAATTCAAAGTGCAAACAGAGACTTTGAAAGATCGCGCGATAAAAATGTTTCTTAGATAATAAAAAGGGACAGAAGATAATGACCGTGTCCGAGTGGCGAAACAATTAACATTCTTCGTATTCTATGTGTCAGTGTGCATAGATGTGAGTGGCCAGCGAGGAATCAACCAGGAACATCGATTCCTTGCGGATTAGTGCGAGGCCCCCTTCGAAGAACCGCTTTACCATTAAGTTCGATACTTTCACCGAGACCGTCAAATATTAATCGTCGTTAATCGCCCCGCCGTGTCCTCTCCCTATTTTTACGCAACGTTAAAAACTAATTTGTAAGATTTTTGTTCTTTTCCGTTTGCCGATCACCAGAACTAGAACGGTCACGAAACGACGAAGATCGGCAATGGAGCCCGATTCGCCGCGCACGAGAAATGTTATCATACAAAAGGAAGAGCGTGGCAAAAGAGAAATGAACAAAATGCAATTCCCTACGATCTTCGTCGCGTCCTGGCCATTTCGTACGTTCTAAAAAAATGCATCACCAAAATTCAAACGCGATAAATAAGTAAAACGCCCTGCCACGGGGCAGCGACGATATCGATCGTTGGGCGTAGCGCGAAACGGTTTCGTCGAGTAATAAACACTACAGGGACGTAAAATCCGAATTCGTTTACTAGCAGAAAATTTACAAAGTCGCAGAATGTACAGTGTTCGCGGTACGAAAGCGAGAGAAACTCGACAGAAGAAAAGGGGTTTTCGTTGAAAGTTGGCCGATGCACTTCCCGTTGGTCAAAGCTTTCCGGTCCTTCCGGTCTCCCCGGCGTTCTCGATTTCTTTCGCTCGCCCCGACAACGTGACAGCGTGGCTGCGATCCGATCGGTCTGCGTGAATTTTTCTCAGAGCTTCGCAAACCTCGGGCTGTTCACTTTACTCGCCGGCCCCGTCTGTGCCCTCGCTAACAGTTTAAAATTTTCTCTTCCTTCTTACTAAATCGTCTCTCGTCTCGTTCCCCGCTACTTTTCCTCCCTTCTTTGCATTCTACCGTCTGCCGTTTTTTAAATTCAACTCGCATTATTAGGGTACAATAATTAATTAATTATTTAATTAATTAATTATAATAGTGTCATTATAATTCGTAATAATATACAACATTTGTCAATAGATCATTTAACCTAAACCCACCGCATGCTCGTGTCGAAGCAATCGCTTTTTAATCCTGCTTACTTACTCACTCAACCACCCCGACCCCCCTTCCCTCGCCCCCATGCCCCGCACGCAAGCTCCATCCCAACCCTTTCACCCATACCCGCGCAATTGCACTCTTTCTTTCACTCGCGCTGTACGCAGCCCATGCACTCGCGCAATTTCTTACCATTCTTCACCGTGAATGAACAGTCGCGTCGCATCAGGCATACCGCTCTCTCTCTCTCTCTCTCTCTGCATATTCATTTTTTTCTTTTTTCTTTTTTTTCTTATAGAAACATCCCTTCGTCCGTCGCTCGTTTTTCACCCACTCGCACTCTCACACCGTGGGACTGTACTGGCTTCGCGCATAGCTTATCTATCTAATTCAATGATTTGTAGTCGTAAGTGTCTGTGATCTCTGAATGTGTGTACATGTATGGTATGCGCGTGCCCAGCTCTTTTTCTCGTTCATTCCGCACGCTTCTCCTGACGCACGATTCTTCGCCCCCCCGCACCTGCTGCCCCGCTGTTCCCCGTGTTTACCAACCGCGCATCTTCTCTCCAGGTCCATCGCCCCGCCGAACGGCCGAAAGAGCAAAGTCACGAGCGTGATGCAACGAGGTGATCGACCTTCGGGTGAAAGTGGCCGAGACAACGACCCCTCGGCCCACGGTTCACCCCGTTCACCCCTCGATCGAAACGAACGGAAAAGGGTTAGAAGAAAAAAAAAAAAAGAAAAAAAAAGAGAACAACCGTACGGGCACAGCGCGTCTGTCGTTCTCAGGTGTACGCGTGACCGTGTGATGTGTTGTGCATGACACGTGTATACGATGACTTTGTACATATTTCGGAAAAGATACCTATCCCTCTCGTGCCGCCGGTTCCTCCGCCAGCGACGCGTTGTACCTCACAATGTAACCGACCCGAAAGCGCAGAGTTCATGGACGTGATGAAACGCCGACGTTCGTGCTCTCCCCCCTAAATCCAGAATGTGCCACGCGTTATTATTTCACGACCATCGTTGCTGGTTGCTTCCGCGTGAAACGTTCGTCGACGAGCGTATCTGCGATCCCGCTAGGCTAACAAAGTCCTACGGTACGCTCTGGACAGTGAAACACCGGCAAACGTGTCAACGATGTTTGCCGTGGCACGAGTTCCCCCGTATCCGCTTGCCAGGATAGTTTCAGACGGTCGTTGAACTTGGTTTCCAGTCGAAATATCGCGCTACCGCGCCTCTCGTTACTCGACGCGCGGAATCTCTTCCGAGAACCGATTCGTTCGACTTCCAGAGACAGTTCGATGAAAGTCGAACGACGGATCCGTTGGCGTCGTTCGTCGATCGCTCGTCGTTCGACGCTCGGGCGTCCTTCGCACTCAAAGGTACCGGGACGAGGAACGATCGACGATCGCGCGTGTACCAAGAGAAATCGCCGATTTTTCTTGCTTCCCGATAACGGACGCAGAAAGATGTTTCGAGCGGTTTCGAAACGAGAGATTTCAATCGAATCGGAATCGAAGCAAAGCTCGTACCAACGATCAAAATGAGAGAAACCTAATAAATACACGTGCGCGTGTGATGCGATACGACTCAGGATGCAAACGACACCGGGAGCCACGTTTCGTTTCATACAATTAAGCGTAACGCGCTGTGGAGCGACACTTCGAATCTGTTCTACGTTTTAGGTGCTCCGATTTTCGTCCGCGAATTCCCATCGGGAGGAATGCGAGAAATGAAAGAAAAAGAAAGAATCGAACCGAAATAGAGCGGGAAAAGTAGCGCGAACGTTCGCGTTCTGCTCGCCGAAGCAGAGAATGCGATATTGTAACGTGGATGTTACGTGGATGATTCGAAGAACGCGGTTCGATAACGATTATTCGAGAAAGATGGTAGAGACCCGTTGACGAGGAATCGATGGTACACGCCTCCGAGATCGACGATATAATGCCCCATTATAATTGGCCCGAGCTTAACACCGAAGGAAGAGAACACAACGAATCACGAAGATTAATATAAAAATAGGAACAAACGTATAAGCATACAATGAGGAACATATATCATGTACAAACGTAACGCGCAAGGAACTTTATGCTAGATTGATTCATAGTGTGTACTGCAATCGTGTCGTGTATGATGCTTCGCTTCTTCTTTTTTTATCCACCTTTCATATTACTCATTTTCCATTCCCCATTTTTCAACTGTATACGCGTGTCACGCCGGATCTTCTTTCTATACCGTTCCCCGAAACGATTGGAACGCGACGAAATAAGCACGTGCGCACCGCGAAAATGCCTACCACCGACGACTCGTGAACCGTGCTGCACTCCATAAAGGTCGCGCAACGATTTTGGACGTGGGTACGCGCTGTGCTGTGTGTAGCGTGGTTCGCGGTAAGTAATCGATGAACACCGTGAGACGACAAACAGTGACAAACTATGCTCCGGAGAGGAGCACGCCGAGGCTGATTCTTTAGAGCGGCCCCCTCGATCGAAATTGCTCTGGCGTATCGTTTTGCGCGTGGAAGTCGAAAACCTGCCAGCCGTGCGCGGTCTCGTCTACTCGTTTCCTTCGCGTTCTGCATATTTCGAGTAGCAGCAATGAAAGAGAGTGAAGTGTACCGAGAGAGAAAAGAGAAGAGAACAAAAACTTGACACGGGGCAATCAGAGCCTGCGCGTTGGCGTTCGATCGGGCTCCGCGCTTAAAAATCTCGGAGTCTAAGGAGACGATCTCCGGTCCCTTGCACACCCACATCCTCTCGTCCTCCGATTCGATATATCACACCACGCTCTCTGCTATCTCGCATACGCTTGCACAATACGTACTTACGATATACCTCTTACAATATTTTATATTCATTTATTCTATTAATTATATCAATACTGTTGACGGATAGAGATTCATTCACAGCTCGCACCAGAGCGAACGACCGTCTCTGCCGTGCGCGGCGTACCGTATATTCGTTTAACTTCCTCTTCGTTTCGTTCCCATCGTCATCCTTCCTTCGTTTCTTTTTTCTTCGTCGCTTCGCCCACAGTCGACCCAACCCTTCTATATTTCTTTCTTTTATATACTTTGTTCCTTTTTGACATAATGTTTTATCACACTCTAAAACGAACGGCCCCCGGCCACGGGCCGCCACCGTATCCCGCCGCGGTGTCCCGAGCGCTCTCAATCGCCAGTGGGACACGATCTGCTTGATATCTCGGCGATATCTCGGGCACACCGCACGCGCACCTCCCCGTCTCTGTTCGAGGGCCGATCATCGAAACGAGGATGCAGCCGTAGGTGTGTCGATTCGTGTAAACGTGCGCGCGTGTACATTCTGCGTGCAAACCTCGAACGGAAAAAAGCGCGTCCATCCTCAACCTGGAGCAGCGCAGCTCAGCGATCGGTGTCACAGCACGTGGGAATAATCGTCGCACCGAGTGGCGCGGGGGTTCGAAACGAACGCGCGTACCTGCGGACACCCGGACGCGCACTTTTCTTCTCCGCTGCAACGAGTCCCCGGCGTCTCGCGGTCGTCTGGCCCATTCCAAAGCCGCGGATCGTGGTATCCTCCCGCTATGACGACGACGACGACGACGAAGACAGTGTCTACGTCGCTCACTTGTGACCACGCTGCGAGAGAAAGTACTCGATCTGCTGCATACAAATCAGCTGCTGCATGAGGCTTTGCAGCGGGTCTTGGCCCTGAGATTGAGCTTGCTGCGGTTGCTGAAGCGGCTGCGCCAAGCCTCCACCAGTAGACTGAGCAGCCGGTGGCAGCATCGTGCCTGGGCCCGACTGCTCGGCCAACAATTGCCGTTGAAGCTGCTGCGCCTGGTAGTGCGCCACCGCGACCAGCTCCGAGGATTCCATCCCCATGGAAGCTGCGGCGGCAGCGGCCGCCGCAGCGTGCCCCAGCTGCACCTGCTGCTCCGAGTGATGGCCGGCGAGGCCAGCCTGATGACAAGCCAGCGGGTGTACGCCGACGTGCGACAGCCTGCCGGCTGGACAGCCAGACGAGGCCAGGTAGGCGCCGGGGTGGTTAGGGTTCTCGCCCCGCTAGGGAGCCATATTCTTGGGCCTGCGCCCCCGTCGCCCTCTGGTGGGAGGGCGCGGGGACTCCTGGCCTCACTGGCTCACCGCGGGGCTCTTCTTGTCCTGTTGCTGCTGACTGGCATCCTGCGTTCCCTGTACACCTGCCGCTGCCCCACCCTGTCCACCTTGGACTCCCTGAAACGCGCAAAACTTTAACTTTGGAAGTCAGTCAGTTTTCGATCATTGCTCTTCGTTTGCGGTATATTTATTCAAACGATGATAATTACCTGGCTACCGGGTCCACCTTGTGGCGGGCCTGGGCCACGGTCCGGGGGCCAAGAGTTGCCCGGGGTCGGTTCCGAATGGAATTGATGGGGATGCGGTGGTGGTCCGCCCGGTGTGTCGTGACTGTGGGGGTCCAGGCTGTTCGCCGCGTCGTACTGCGTGTTCTCCAACCTCGTGATTAGTCGTTCGTCCTCCTCGCCGAAGTCGCCTCCCATCAGCGACGGTTCGCCGACAACCATCACGTCCTGGATCGACGGGAAACAAGAAATCAGTATAGCGCGACTCGACTTCTCTTTGCCTTACCGGTCGCGAACTGTAATCGCAAACGTTCAACAATAACGAGCATCGACGTTCGCGATGCGCGCGGACAGCCTTCGATAGAGGACGCTTCGGCCGCAGTCCGTTCAGGTAAGAAAATCGACGATCCCCGCGAAACACTCACCTGTGACGCCAAATTGAAGTTAGGCCCGGGTGACCGCTTTTTGCTCGGCGCCGGTGGCGCGTTGTTTCCAGGCCCTGACGTGCTACCCTTCCGCTTTCTTCGTTTGCTGGCCGGCCTCTGGGACTCTGCAAGAACAGATCCACGATAATGGCGGGCCCGAACGATCGGCCAGGACGCTAGCCATGTAGCAGCGCGCTAAGAAACTTCAGACCGCTACCCAGCATTGGACCTTTCTTCGTATCAAAGGTCTCTGACACACACAAGCATGCATGCATCGGTGGACAGACAGATAGAAGATCGACAGGTCGTGTCTCTATTGTCTTTCTCTATCAAAAGCTACTTAGAAAGTTTGCACTCACGTAGAATGTATCTTTACAGAGAAACACGCATCGCATCGAAGTAATCCGATGTGCCCTTACGGCTTACGCGGCACTCGGTTCCATGATTTCGTCGGCCTTGAACACGTGGGCGCCGGATAATCGGGGGGAAACGACGCTGGTGAATAAAACAAGAAAACGCGGAGCGCGCGTAAGCGTGGCAAAAGAAAAAAGGGGTACGCATGATATAATAATAGAGGGAAGCGTTATCGTTTGTCAAAGCCCCGTGGCTATATCTACCTCGAGCGATCGCGACAATCGAATCAGCGATCGAGCCATCCCGCGGAAGCACCAGAGCTCGTTTCGTGCCCGATCGCGATTCCGTTTCAGGAATGTTCCAAGGTTGAGCTACTTGGCAAACCCGCGACAATTATTTCTGCAACATTGTACGCAAAACCGTGACGCCGATAAAGACTGCACGGCCTCCGGGAAATTGACCGTTAAAGTTCCGTGAACGAACCGGGGGTGGGTGGAAACGCTCGCGTTCGCGTTCTCGGATGCACGAGTCAGAGCGACGAAACGAACGGAGGGAGGAAGTTCAGGTCGCAGAAATCGACTGGAACCGAGATTCTAAGCGCGACAACGAATCGACGACGAATTTTTGTCGTTCAGCGATTAAAAAACGATTCCTGCGGTAGACTGGTCGGCCGTTTGGCTCCACTGGCTGGTGCTTCTCATGTAAAGCAACTGTTCGTCTACCTCTCTTACCCGGCGGGGCAACCATCCTCTGCCATTTCTGGAACAAGGTCGTCTTCAAGCAGTCCCGCGGTGACAACGCGTACGCCTTGTGCCTCGACATCAGCTCCTGCATCGGTTCCAGTATCACGCATAACTGAAAGAGAGCAAACGGGGAACGCATGTTATTGCAACCCTTCGACGCGAACCTGACCTGCGTCAACTTCTGCCGGGAAACCTCTACATCGAGCTAGAAAAAGCGACACCCTGGTTCGTCGAACGGGTCTCCCCAAATGATTCGTAGTTTTCTCGGCGGAACATCGGCGCGCGATGATGTTCGTTGGAAAACGCGGGCGAATATAGCAGGCGATACAGAAACGAAATAAATGCGACTGTTGTTTAATCCGACGCGACTTCGACAGGGAACTTATGCGCCCTATTAATATGAAAATTATCGTGTACGGCGTGTACCGGTTGAAAATAAACTCCCTAAAATATATACGCGCGGTGCGCGCAACGCGCCGAACGCCGCGCCGATTAATTAAATTTGGATTATGTTTGTCGCGAAAAAACTGAAATCCATTTCACATTATTATCGTAAGCACGTAATATCCAGGCAGCCTTTATATTATAATGATGACAATTAAAATAATCGATAGCGCGGGATTGCACAGCAGTGGCGGATCGCGGGAGCGACCGACAGAGACCGGTCCGAAATTTTGCAAAACCTTAACTCGATTGTAATTAATGCTCGCGTCGGTATGGCCGACGACATTGATTTTGCTTCTCTTTTTTTTTTTTTTGTAATTCGCCAGAGGTATCCCGAGTGGATTTCTCGCAGACGGATAGCTGTTTGCCGGAAGACGAGGCGAGCATATTTTCACGACAGCTTTCGATTAACGACACAACAATCGTTTCAGCGAGCAAAGAGCAACGGATACGCGCGAGTGAAAGCGCTTCCGAGAGTGCAAAGAAGGTGGTTCGTAACCCGGATACTCGTTGATACTTTCGCGAGCCGATCTCTTTGCTACTCCTGGCCCATTTAGTCCTCCCACATTGGATATCCACGCGATCCAATATCTCGTGCCAAATATACTATTCATTGCTGTGCTCAAGTGTTTTTCCGTTCTTCTAGCAAGATGGTCAGCGTTTCCAGCAGAAATCCAGAGGGTTGACGTATACGTACCCTAAGGTAGTTCAGGGTGGAATTGGTGATGCCCTGCCTCGTGATGTTCTTGCTAAGCTGCTCGAGCATCGTTGGATCCTGTTGCATACCGACCACGGTCCTAGGCACGAGCTCCTTGTGCGACCTCACCGACATGTGCCACGACTTTATCCTCATAAGGTCGTCAAACGTGAATTCCAATATTAATCTACCCTCCGTGCATACCTGCAGAACAAACACGGGTTCAAGCTGCTGAATAAACAGGACGAACGGCCTCTCGACCAATCGTAGGTGAGACATTTCATTGTGCGTCTCGCGGGAGGGCAGGATGTATCGGGACAAAATTTGCTAAACGAATTCGACCATAGAAACCACGATGACGAAGAAGCTATCGAGGTACGACAAGGATGGAACGAGGAAAGGAAAGAATTGTCCGGCGTGAAATAAGCTACGCGTTCGATTCTACTCGTGGTGATTCGTTTACATTTTGAATCGACGGCGCAACAATGATAGGTGTTTCGTTCACATGAACGATAATTCCCCTTACCTTCGTGAACATCGGCTTTCCGTGATGCGTGACCATAACGCAGTTATCACAGTCGAGGGTTATGCTGGTATTGTGAAATGACTCCTTCGGGTGCTTCAAATTGTAGTAAAGTTCCGTCACTCCGCCCTCGAATATTGAACGGAAGTACCTAGGTATTAACGTCCTGCCTATCGCTGCGAGCACAAGAGAAACGTATCGTTAGAGCTATCCGGTGTTTCATTGAACAAGGATGCGCGGAGAAAAATCAAGGAGCCGGGCGGGCCCGCGGAGAGGAAAATATCCGTGTCGTGAATAGATACGTATAATGGTCGGCGCGGACCGACTCCGCAGGATTGGAAAATTCTTGGTCGAGGGAAAGAAACGCGATCGTCCGCGTTGGCGTTGCGTCTTATTGCGACGGTAATGCGCGTGAAATTGTCGTTCGCGCTCGACGAGGACGCGACGCGTAATCACGTTGTTACCCGTGCATTCAGGAACGAACACCGGCGAGTGGAGAACATTAAAAATCCACCGGCTGCAGAATCGCGTCGCGGTGGCGCGTAATTATTTAGAGAAGTGCGCGACGCGTGCATCGGACCACCGCTGCCGAGTGCAACGCGGCCAGAAGAGAAATAACCGGCAAGACACTTTCCGTCCGAGCTTCCTTTGGTAAATGCGCTTTCCACGCTCCTGCGCGGCTTTCTTATCGTGGTATGTCGAATTTGAACACTTACTGTATCTCTTGGGGCCGTCCTCCAAGCAAAACGTCAGGGTTAAGGTTGCGTCGTCCTCGAAGAATTCAGTCGCGAATGCGTCCCACCAGAGGTTGTCGCTCTCCTGTAACAAAAATCACGGGCACACTTGTGATTTCGTGCACTTGCGGGCAAATTGCGAGCGACCAGCGTCGTCGATAAGGACTCGAAGCTCGCGCGTTCGATAACATCGTTGTCGCCGCGGGCCGAGCAGTGTCTGTAAACGCGACCGCGCTGTATTCTCGACCCGCGGCGAGCCACTCGTAACTTCCGCCGCGGGTGGGTTTATCATTTTTCGTCGCGATAAAGCTTCGCCAATCGAAACGCTTCGACCAGTGTGCCGTCGCGCGTCTTGGCCTTCTCGACGCGGACGCGACCGACGTAAATAACGCGCAATCTGTAATTACATTGCGGCCGATTACCCAACAGCGACGTGGAACGAAACGACGACGCACGATCGTCCGGAATAACGATGAACGTCGCGAAAGGTCCGCGAGCTTCCGCCTCGGTCACACCCACCGTGTCCTTCCAAAGGTGCTCGCGTTACTCTACATATATATTGGCGTTCGTCGCGGCATGAATATTTATGGCGGCGATACGAAACGCTAGACATTTTTCTCGCCGCCCCGTGAAAAACCGGTGATCCATGGAACCATGACCGCCTCTCGATTATTACGCCCACGAATGTAAATACGCGTGAACACGTCGCTACGCGTACGCCTGCTTGGAGAAAACAAGTTTATGTAGCCTGGTTGCCTCCGTAAATTGGCTTCGCCGATCGCACAATTGGTCTCGACGCGCCGAAGTTAGGTTTGCTCGTACAGAGAAACTCTGTCCAAATAATTGAAAGGCAAGGAAAGGGAATATCAGCGGTGGCACTGGGCACTTCAGGGGTTAAGAGAAGACGGCGGAGCGGTGCCACGCGCGGCGCAAATAATAATAATAATAATAATAATAAGAGCGGAGGGAAGATGCAGCGTGGATGAGGCTGGATGCATAATTGAATGAAAGCGCAGCGTAGAAGCGCGTCCGCAGCCAAGGGGTAGTTCCTGCGAGTGAGAGGGGGTGAAATGCTATAATTTCAGGCCAGACAGTCATGCGTTATTCAGCGACGAGTATAGGCTGACTCTGTCTTCGCCTTGTCCTTTCCGCGGACCTCTCTGCTCCGCTATGTCCTCCTCCTTTTCATTCTGATCATTGAGCTTTCGCGTCTTCCAATCGTACACTCGGCCGTCCCACGAAACGCGACCAGAACTTATCCAGATTTCGGAACGTTCCGTGCTACGACGAGCCTCGCATAGTTTCGGCATCGACGCACCCACCGATTCAGTCGTGCTTAAACTGAACGATTTTTCTCGTTACCATCGTGGACTATACTCTCGAAAAAGAAGAAGAAGAAGAAGAAGAAGAAAAGGTGGAGAGTGTTGGACACTTCGCAAAACTGACAAAGACTGGATAGTCTCCGAGTCAGTGAACCGACGACAAAGTAGAGAATATGCAAACGCATCGCATATGGAGCAGATTGGCCGCGTAACTCGCGTCAAATCGGAGCGGGGCAATCGGTTTTCGGGGAGGTCCGCACGGTCAGCGAAGATTTATTTCGGACGAAAGCCTCGCCGTGCCAAATCAAGCAAACTGTTGCCACTCTCGCGCGAATTGATATTTCTGGCAGGCGTACGGCTCCGTGGCGATGTAAAACCGTGTGGAGAAATGCCGGGCCGATCGACGGAGGACGAGAGATCGAGCCGATCGGAACGGGAATAAGAGAGCCGCTGAGAACGGAAGACGAATGCCAAACGTTAAGTAATATCTCGTGCACGCCCGTGAGAAATTCGTACGAGATCGTCGTCGTCGACGTCGACGCCGTGGAAAGGTGTTTGGCGTTTCGCGAATAAAGCGTCCGCAATATCGGGGAAACGTTGCAACGGCGCGCTCAACGACTTCTGTTACTATTATTCCTATGATTGTTGCTACGCTAATGCTAATTATCCGCTATGCGATTATTCAGAACGGCGAGTGCTCTATCATTACTATCGCTAGGAATTCCTGCCCTGCTGATGGTAATTTCGTGCCGGCAGTGTTTTAATGTTGCGCGGGTGCGCCGCAAAAATTTCAACCTTAAGTGGCCCTTGCATAATTTGCGCTGCGAGTGGCGACGCTTTTTAGAAAAAGATTGCATCTTGTTAATAACATGCAGCTGCATGCAGTCCTTGGATGTCTGTTATATTTAGTCGGTCTTGTAGCTGTTTCGACGTAAAGCGAAGAAGAAAAAGGAAAAGATTTGAGCGAGACTGTGCAACCTAAGTTCGGAAACTTTTAATCAAAGTGGCGAATCTAGAAAAAGTGGAAAGAAATGAAAATCGAGGAAAGAGAAGGAATGGAAAAAATATAAACAATCTACGAGAGCTTCTACCCGGAAGTTTCGAATTCCCGAATCTCTCGCCTGCACTTTAACGGAGCCACCAAGGAATTCCGCGAAAACCTGACCGATCACCGGCGAAACTTCGACTGGAGAGTCCAAAGTTGGGTCTAGGTTAAGGGTAAATTCCTTTCGCTGAAAATGATGCATCGACGCGTCGTCGGTTGACAGCGTGCAATTTTACTCGCCAGCCACCTTTCTACGCGGACGGAATCGATAGTCGGGCGTTTAAAAATCGACCTTGCCTGCCGTCTAATTCTGTCATCCCCACGCCTGTAGCGTTTCCGAGCCAACTAATTGATGTGCACGCGACAAGATCGGCGATCCTTCAGCGATTCCAACGCCCCCGCGAACGGATTCAATCCTGAATAATTGAAGGGAAGAAAAACTTCGTCTCGTACTATCGACGGCATAATTTCGGAAACGCAGGACGCTCCTTTAATCCACTCGCGACGGAATTTTCAATTAATTCAAAGCAACCAGAGCGAAGACGGGTGATGAAAAAAAAGGAGGACTCTCTGTCAAGCAACTAGAGAGGGAGAGAGAGAGAGAGATCGATTCTAAAAACGCGTCGAATGGAGCGCGTGCTCGCATGCACGGGGCAAAAAATCGCAGTCGATTGCAGGAGAAAAGTGCGACAACGCGCAAGAAATTCAATCTCGATTCTCTGTTGACGGAGAAAAAAGGAGGAAAATCAGTCGCGGCGCCGGAGTCGCACAAATCATCGCTGATTTTCACGGTGTGACCGGACAAAACGGCGAAATACGCGCTCTTTCGGCCGGCGTATTAGCCGGAGTTAAATTCAATTTGTCCAGGCCGAAATAGTCCTGCACAGAGTGAGAGAAAAGAGCGAAAATCCCGGATGTAAATGCATCGTAATAACCGGCAGAGAAACGAACCAGGATAACCGCCGCATGGCCGAAAATTTAATTGGAAGCCTGTTTTAAAGATGAAGCTGCAATTATTTTCAATTCTATATTTATATTTGAAAGGCAGCGCGCTCGAAAAGTCGCGCACGGTTGCGGTCGAATCGCTAGATTCTATCTAAAGACTGATCGATAGACGAGCACGGTCGATCTAACCGAAATACCTGATTGTTAAGAACCAGAGAACGGCTTCAATTTCGGATCCCCGCAGACCGTACGGAAAAACTAAAAAGTACCAGCAAGAATAAAAGCACACGCGTTCAATATTTATACCGAACCCTTCCACAAACGAGCCCAGGTTTCAAAAGGATCAGTTATTTCCAAAGGCTAAGGCAGCGAAAGAGAGACGGCTGGAAGGAGAGGATAAAAATAAAAAGAACACCCTCACAGAAGGACGATCGTCGCCGTTGTCTCTTCTCCACTCTCCCTAATTCCAGTTCGATTCCGGCAGAGACCAGGAAATAACCCAGCATAATTCCCGCGCTAGCGTGTACAAAGACCTTAGACATTAGAACTGTCATTCGCGACGAATAAACATTTCCACTGACATCGGTCCCGAAGCAAATCTCCCGCGACCTGTAGCCGTTCACTCTTTTTCCCCCCTCGTTGTTTTAATTTCTTCCTCGTCATCGAGCGCCTCCGTGCGGCAGCCGCATCGATTTTCAAAAATATCGCGTTCGAAAACGAAGGAAAATCGCGGGGCCGGTGCTCAGGGCGCAGGCGAGACGAGACAAGAGTATAAAAAAAAAAATTTTTTTAAAAAGGAGCAGAAGAAAGACGGAGAAATAGCCCACACCTTGTATTATCCGAATCGTTCCCGGTCCTCGTCCCAGAAACGATTCACCGCCAATAATTTCCCCCTCTTCCCATCTCTTGTTCCCTCTGCCCCAACTGTGCGTCTCTCTTTCTCTCTCCATTCCTCTCTCAGGCTGCATTTTTTTTCCCTTCCATTTTTCGCCTGGCAGGGCGTCGCTCTTTGTGCAGCCTGTACTGCGTCGGGGTTGCCGTCGGCTTTTCACCCGGACTGTACCACCCTACTGTTGTTAGGGGGGTGTGGGGAGACTAGGGGTGGTATATGATCGTGTATATACGCCGATGAGAAAGTATTGTCGACGCGCTCTACCTCTCGATTTTCTTACGAAATTCATTTCGACAAGGAAAACGAAGGTGGAGCCCGCCGATACCTATATCGAAAAATCGGGAAAATTCACGGGAACATGGCCACCATTTTTGAGAAATTTCGTAACAACCCCTGACCCCGGGATAGACGCGGAGAGATTTCTCTCTGAGCAGTCGGCCTGGGACAAAACTCTTCCGGCCGATCGGAGTATATACGGCCAGGGGCGGCGGCGAGAGGGACGAGACTGGAAGGGAGAACCAGGGGATGGGGGGTACAATATGGGTTATCGAGGGGGCCCCACCCCCGGGGGAGAGCAGGGGCCCTCATTTTATTACCCAGGCTCTCATAGAGGTTCTCAACCTCCCCTGCAGACTCGCTGCCTTTTCCTTTCCCGTCCCTCTTTCGCTCTTGTCTTTTCTGCTGCCTTCGGTCAGATCGATGAGAATATTTCGGCGAGGTAATATTTTTCGAAATGAACGGGACAAGGGACACCGAGCGGATGCGTCGATGAATAATTCCGTGGGCTTCTCTGCGTTATTTTCGCCGCGGCGACTCGCTCGAAACGCGTGCAACGACTGGTCCCGCCCGGCGATTGAAAATTTCGTCTTCTCGGAAATAATATCGGAAATGTATCGTGCGCAATTTTTCTCTAATATTCGGGGACAATTTTTGTTTTTTTTTCTATTACTTTTACAAACGAAATTATTGCGAACTACGAATTATAGCACCAATATGCCTCGAGGCATTTTCCAAACGAATATTTTCCTTCGCAATGCCCCGTTTGGAAATAACCGTGGAAACTCCGGTCTAATTACCTAATGGAGCCCATCACCATCTGGAATTTCTCATCGATAAAAACTGAATCAATCATTCCGCATAAATGTCCCGGCCTCTGGCTTTCAAATAATAATGCTTGCAAAACATCTGCGCCAACTTTTGAATAATGTTGCGAAGTAATTTTCAACGCAAGCTCGGGGGAGGAAAAATGTGCAAACCGTTCACGGGCCCGATCCTAAGCTAGACGTCTTCTTATTCGGTTCTTCTTCCCTCTGGTTCTTCCTCTTTCCACGTTGCTCGCCTTTTCTACCCATCCGCCCCCGCCCCTGCACGCGGCATACTGAGAAAAGTTTTACGTAAACATCGGGACCGCCCCTTACTTACGTGTACCTGACGATCTCGAGAGAAGGAAAAACAGCGTCGTTCGAAGGACATGTTCAGGAAGAACAACCGAGATAATGTTTGCTCCCCATTCCCGCAATTCTTTTTGCACACGGGGACACGCAATTGAATCCGTGATTAGACGAACGAGGCAGTACCTTTACTTCGACCAAGACAAAGCTGCGCGGGGGGTTGCTCCTCTTTTTTCTGTGCACATCGATCGCTGGATCGAGCAAAACGTTGATTATTCCCTTACCACCCCCTGTTCACTCGTCCGGATAAACAACGATTTCGAAAACCTGTGGAATTCCGCGGAGTGATTTTTATTTTCCTTCCTATTTTCTTTCCTATATTTTCCCCCCCAAGGTACCTAACAATCGCGCGGGTATTTAAAACGCGAATGCCAAATTGCGGACGAGAATAAATACAGCACGGTTCGCGAGCTGGTTGGAAACACTCGGGTGGAAATTTCATCGAAAACAGAGGGGCATTAATATTTCGCCCCGTTCAATGTATCGTAATTTTCGAAGCTCGAGCCTCCCGTTGGACGAGGCTTTCTCAAGCGTCTCCCGTTCAACGAGAATGACGCGAACAGTCGGAAAAGCACGATCGCCGGACACGTCTCACGAAACGAGTCATCGGGCACGGAATGTCTCATCAGCGCTTTATTATCGGGAATTCGCGCGATTTCGACTGTTTCGACTGTTTCGATGCGACTTCGAGGGAGGGTTGGATAGGGTGCGCGCGAGCCACCAGCAAGGCAAAGGTAGAAAAATTGCAGCCCTGTGCGGTATAGATTTTCGCGATGAATACTGGCGTCTGTGATGTTCAGTCGCCATACGAAAGCACCCGCGGCCGAGCTTGTTTTCAAATTACAAGCCATCGGGCCACGACTTCGGAGTTATTAAAAATTTCGCCCCGCTTTTCTCGATGCTGCATCGCGTCGCGTTTTTGCGCTCCCGCTGCAGAAGGAAAAAAAGAAGAGGGGGGAAAAAAATATGCGGTGAACGGTAAGAAATATCACGTGAAAAAAATCAAAACGTCGTAAATATTCTCGTATCCGGGCATGTAACGTTCTTGCATTCTGCGCGAGGGGAAGCCGTTGAAAATGCATATCGTTAGCGTGGATGTTCATTTTTGTAATTACGAACTTTCGTCAGAAATTTTTAACGCGGCTTCGACGCCGCGGAACAAAAAGAAGACGGGGCAATTATTCTCCCGCGATACAGACCGACGATGGAAAGCATAGCAACCGGTAATTGTTATCGAGGTGAGGGCGAAATAATTTTTCCTCTTAGGTGGACGGATCTTGAAGGATCACGCCACTCTGGAGAAATACGACCACACCTTGGCAGGGGCAAAAATATGGGGATGCGGAACGGCTCCCGCGTATGGAACCGACGCCAAGGTAAATGAGATGTCGTCTGTCACGATGAGGAAAAAAAGCCGCCGATAAAAATGGATGCACCGGATCGAATTATAGGTCAGGTAATCGCGAAAGGTGGACAGAGATTCGAGGGAGTCTACGATCATCTGTCACTCGTGCATTAAATGTCGAATACATTTTTCGCGCGTTCTGCGTTTGCTATCTGAAGATCCCCGATTGAAGTGGCACTAAAAAAAAAAAAAAATAGCAGGACGATCCACAAACGCTTAATTATATTCGTCGACAGGAACGAGGATATAAATTTCGCTCCACGTACAATAAAGCAATTCATCGACACGCAATGACTTGGGTATGGATTTTCAAAAACTATAGCGACAGCGCGAAATGGAGGCGATTCTATTTAATTACAGTTTCAATTTGCTACAAGTGCGAATCTCGAATGTGACGTTTATTGAATTTAGTTTTATTTCCCTGGATCGCCCGCTACAACGATAATAATAAAAGAATAAAGTTCCACGACGGACGCGCGATTTTCTACGAAAAATTTCCATACAACGATCGCTCTTACCGGTGTTTAAACTCCTGAGCAGGAAGCATTATCGATACAAAAAAATACAGAGCCTTGGGATCGGTATTTCTTGATAAAAATGATACGGGGCGACCCGTTTCTGGTAACTAAGGCTAGAGTTGTGCGTGAAACTTGTATCCACGCGAATTTCACTGGCCAAAGAATATAACGCGTCGAGAAGGTAAGTATCCACAGCAGAAAACACGTGGAACTTCCGATCGATTCGTGCGATCCGCAATCTCCACTGCCAATCCCATTGCAGCCTGCATTTTTGCACGACGAATCGCGAATAAAAAAAAGCTGTCAAATTAAAATTACAATTAATACGAAGGGGATGATGTTTCTGTCAAAGTTTCCAGGGCGCAACCGAACCAGCCAAAGAAGCGAAATTAAAAGAAAACCGACAAAATAACCGAGTCAGCGTAGGCCGCCTGATTTTAACGCTCCCCGCGTCACTAACCCCTTCTCGCTCGTTTCGTCCCTCCAGGCTGGGCCAGCCTCGCTCTTTCTTGCGCCGTGCAAACCAACCCCCTTGGCACCCCCCGACGCGAACATAACCCGAACGTAGGCTGAACCACGGCAGTCTTCGCAGTAGCGTACACGTACAGATGCTCGAACGTCTCCGGTAACCGCAAGCTAAAGATCCGTCGTCGAATGCTGACAGTCTCTGTAGATCGTTAACAATCACCCACCCACTTGACAAGTCTTCCCACGACTCGTTGTAAAATCGAATATTTATTTCATTTCGCCACTCGACTGATAGCTCTGAGATATCGGTGCTCGAATTACGAAACCCCGAAAGGGTTCTCGGATGAAAGAGGAATGGCCGCGAGCCGATGAAAAACCGTGCACCAGACTTCACGTTCGCACGGGCCTGACGGAAGTCGGGGAAGAAACAGCGGTGAACCGTGCACACGCACGCTGACAACGCTCGAGATCCGATGATAGGGCGAGAAAAGATGATTTATCGCCCAGAGACATGCCACGTCGTTTACCCGAGTTGGCGAACGAGTGGCCAAGAGTTAACAACGAGGTACGGGAACTCGGGGCGAACGAACGAGCCAGCAAAGGGTGAATAAAAAGGAAGATTAAGGGCACGGATGCGGCTATGGTACGCGGGACGAAGACGAGCAACACGATACGCGAGGCTGATAAACGATAGATAAACGTTTGAACGGCCCTAAATGCCCATCCCGCTAATAATGATTGAATTCCGAAGTGACTAATGACTTCGCCCCGCCGGATCATTATACACCGATGCTTTTCATAGAACACGGATGATATTTTATTCAGGGCCGTCTGGTCAAGGCCGCCGCTAGATTAGAGAAATCGGGCGCCTCATGAATTTGATAGAAGAACTCGGGGGAGACGCGCATCGAAAATTAAACATCAACGCGACCTAGAAACGCGACTACAGCTTGACGATGATGCAAAGCTCGCGCGGGACAGCAGAGGCGAGAACAAAAAAAAGGAAAGGTTCGCGAGGGAATTGAAAACGGAGTCAAAGTGGACCCGAAGGGACGAGTGTTAATGGGATAGACGAGCATGCGCGAGATAATGCAGGGACAAAGGAACACCAAGGCGGAACGATCCGCCACGTTTCGACGGATTTTCAGCGGCGAAATTTGAACGACCGCCTTCTGTTCCACGGCTGGCAGAGCTACTCGACCCTCGCACCGATGCGTTCGAACGCGTGCTCCAGCGGCAAACGCGTTCGTTGCATTCGTAAATGCAGGTCAATGCATCGCTGCCACGCGACCTAAACGACGCCGCCACATTTACTGAATTTAACCGTTTCGAATAACTGAAAGGCAATGAACCTGGTTGAACAACTGACGTGCAATAACATTCCTTATCTTTTGTTCGCTTTTTTTCCCCGTAAAAAAACACCAAGTTGCGGTATGCGAAATTATTCGTCGCTGATGTGGCCGAATTTGAAAATGATCAAAGGATCTTTGGACTGTGACACGACGGGTTACACGAATTTGAACGAGGTCCAGACGATTTTAGATTCAGCATTATGCTGCAATTTACGTTCAGCACCGATCGATCGCAAAGCGAAATACTTTATTAAAAAAAAAAAAGTAGGGGAAAAAGAGAACCTCTGGTAAGGGGTTAATTGCAGTCTACTTTTTATGCTAATCGCTGGCCCGTGACAAACGTAAACCGTCGATCGACGATCGATAATATCGAGAGATCTTGAAAGTGAGGACCGGTTGTCCATCTGGTTCCCCGGAGATTAATGAACGCTAAGTTCCGGTATCGGAGGCTCATTAAGACACATTAAACCCTGCCTCTTTTATTCCCTCTTTTTTTCCACGCCGAGTTGTCTTAATGGCACATTGATCACTGTTAACCAAAAGTAAAATTGCCTGCCAGGCGACACCCATCGAAAGTTGGCGAAAAAGAGACAAACATTTAAGTGTCCCGCAAGAGGTGACAAATGCGACAAGATCGATTCCACGAATCTTCCGCGTGCTTTTATTTCGCCGTTTCTTCCCTCTTTTTTCTCTTCTTCTTCATCTTCATTTAAGAATTGAATGTCGGGAGGAAGATACAGGCAATTGATATTCAGGAGGATGCAATAAATCGACGAGTTTAATCGATCTCTATGGGCTCTCTGCCGTATCACGAGAGCGACGACGCGAACTCGTCTTCGATACGTTCCGCACGCGATCGCACGCGAAAGTAGCACGAAATTGAGCCCCTCATCGCGAAGAATCTATTAATCCGACTCGTCTGAAATCGACGGAAAACTCGATAGTCCGGGAAGGAGACGACATGTGCGCCAACGATAATCCGTTCCCGTGGATTGTATCTTATCGGCATTATCAGAAATCTCGGAAAAAGAGAGTGGAGTTTATCTGGCCGCGGTATATGGGCCAGATAATTTTATAATGGACGGAATCGAGTGCCGTTCGATGCGCGTCTTCCGTTTCGGCGAATTCGACGAACTCGACGTTGCGGCCCTTCGTCGCCAGGATTAATCTAATCTGAACCAGAGCACACCTGTCCGACCTGCGCACAGATAGTAATTGACGAAAGAGAGCGGGAAAAAATTGAAGAAAAAAAAGCAAACGAGCGCACAGATCGATCTCGATAGATCTATCGTTGTGTCGGTTCCTAAGGAAGGAAAGCAAGCACGAGGTAACGAGGTTGGAACGCGTATCCCCGTCGGTTCGTAATTCAATCTGAACAGAAACAAGATTGCACAAACGAAAAGCAATTAATCATCGGCATAGTTTTCCCGTCCGCTAATACCCAGTCATCTCTCTAATCGTCTATCCTATCTGCTAATGAACTTCCTTCACCTATCCGCAGACCTCGCTGCGCTCGCGAGTTTGCGAACGAGCACGCGACTCGGCCCGGTTAACCGTGAAAAATGTCCGGCTCGGGGATCGTTATCACTGCGACGTACGCGTACACGTATCTTACCCTAGAACTAGAATATCGGTGATAAAATCGTAGGAATAAATCTGGTATGTACTCACCTCGGTACGCTGCTGTAACCTCTTGTTCAGCTCGTAGAGCCTGTAGTCCGGCTGGCCAAAGTAGGGAGTATGCCTCCTGGGGACAGGCAACGATCTGTCAGATCAGACCGATCGGTCATGTTAGGTGTGCTGTGTACAGTGTGTTCTCTGGTGTTGGTCGCGTGTCGCATGCATGCAGACCGAGGGGTTCGGCGTGCACCGTCGGACTTTCGTAAGCCGCCCGGAGCGGCGCAATGAAACGGCAAGACACGGCGAACGTGGCACAGATTCGCGGCAAACGAAACTTACGACTTTCACCGGGGAAACAACGATCGCGATGCACTTTATTTCCCGATCGTGCAGGCCGAGCGAGCCGATTCACCACGGGAAATCATTCTCCGACGTTTCGTTCGAAACGAAGCTCCGATCGGCGGCAGAGCTTGATATACTTTTTCGAGCGGATGATGAAGAGAAGATACAGTCATGCGACAGGCGATCATTTATTTAGAAAATATTGAAGGGGATATTTGTGTTTTCGACGTCATTTGTTTGCCCCTTCTTGGGGATGTTTTCTTTTTAAATCGGAGCACTGCTTTAACTGCATTATATCTTTTTTTTTTTTTCAAGTCAAAATACATAAAATTGTAACAGGTGAGCGTCATTGAAGCTTATCTTGCAGAAACATGTCACGATGGCTGACACGATTCTGGCCTTTGTAGCGGACCGAAAGGAAAAAACGAGGTATCATTTCCTTCAGCATGAAAGTGGCTATAGCCCGTACTAGAATCGATAAAAAATCTCGTTGATCGAACAAGTGGCGACACTTTAAAGTTCAAGTTGGATTCTCAAGACTTCTTTTTTGGCTCTTGGCATAATGAAAAGTTAGAAAATACATATTTCCGAAGATATGTACTTCAAGGAAATGCAAAACGAATCGATCTTCACAAAACACAAATGCCCCCTTGACAGTCGGATATTGGTGCATGCGTCCCAAACCGTACCCCTTTCGAATAGGTCCCATTAATCTGGTAACAGGGTTAAACTAAGCTACACATTCTTCGAGGTGCTCTGGGAACTTTGCAGATCCCGTTCATAGTTAAGTCGTGTTTCGTCGCGCAATTTGCATGAAACCACAAGGGGCGTCGAGATACGTCTATGACAAAGTTGCATCCGATACCACCTTCGATCGAGTCTTACAGAAATCGCGAGCGGGTTGCCGGACCCGAGAAGATGCAATATATACCAAACGCACAGTACGCGGGGTAATAAAAACAAATGCATGTATCATTGGCGAACTCTATTTTCGCGGAGGAACGAATCGATCTTTGCAAGGAAGACCGTCTAATCGTTTCACCGTTGTGCAAACGGTGCATCCGTGGATACGTGTGCAGGCATAAACGGAAATATGTGCGCGCTGGCATTAATAATAACAAAGTGTACGGCGTATCGGTCGCAAAGTTATAATTGAATGTAGGACTCGATTGTACAAAGGAGAGACCGTTGCACTGCGGCAGCGATAACAGCGTGTTTCGAGGGTCACGAATCGACTTGCTGTACCGATACCGATCACCCTCGCGCTCGTGCGAACGGTTTCTGTGTTGCGTCTTGCTGCTCGTGACCGTCTAAACTTCGTCGGAACATCGCGTCTGCGAAGTGTGTATCTATCGAACGGTTGCTCTACTTGCTCCGCTTGCAAGGGGGTGTATTCTTACCCCGGTAGGCCAGCTGCCTTCGACGACAGTGATGCGCGGGCATGAAAGTTTTACCGCGACTTGTATAACCATTACCGGAAGCCTCGAGCGGATAATGAAAAATTGGGCGCCGGATTTTGCTGCACCGTATGTACAAAACGAAGTTCAAAGACAACGTTGAACACGAAATAGAAAGCATCCGCGACACGGCGGGCGAACTCTTTGCGAAGGGTTTGGCGCCGCATTGCGCACACGTCACACCGGCCAATTGATTGGCGGCATCAAAATATTAGAGTTCGACTGCCGACTGACGGCGGAACGCTGACAAGTGAGTCCACCGTTCTCCGGGATTGTTATTGATTTTAATATCGCCGCTCCATTAACGCTGCCCGTGGCCCCGCGTTCACGAAACTTGCACGTGCCAGCAGCGGCGATACACGCCGACGCGCATGTACGCGATCAAATAATTCGGTGACTCGATTCACCAACTTCGCCACGCAAACTCCATCGGGAAGTTCGTTGGAGCACGGCAACTTGGCTCCTTGACGCGCGTTCCCGCCGACCGTGCATCGGACAGTGGATACGCTAATGTTTCCCTCGGTTGGAGTAGAAAAGGGTCAAGGGTCGACGTGTCCTCCGCGGTGTCGAAGAGAACGAAAGGATTCGGGTGGAAATACGTAGCGAGTGATGAACATCAAAAATCGGGGAACAGAGCGGAGTATACACCGGGACGCTGAATGTCGCCGGGAAGATCGATCGTGCCAGAAAGAACTTGGCCTTTCCAGTCTCCGGAGAATCGCTGCCGTGGGACCTGACGAAACGACGCCACCGCTGCGCCCATGTGCGTGTATACACAGCGGGGCGAATTTACCAGGAAGGGGTCGGGGCTCAAGGGTTGCAAGGGTAACCTACTGTCGAGCACTGTTCACCAGGGAGGCCGACCGAACAAATTTCTCGTCCTACTCGTGGTCTGATTCATCTGGATTGCCAACGACCTCGGGAATACACCGCGTGTATTCGTTTTCTGATTTCAAGCTACTCGAGTAACAGCGAACAAGTGTCGCACAGTGGCTATTTTAACCCGCAGGATACACCGTAGATTGTGTATTTAAAAAATGATAGGTCACTTGTTTTCTTTCTAGATAAGCAGGCCGGGGGCTAGTAATAAAGGTATCGATAGCTCGTCGATGCGCTTTGGTCGAATTCGCGGTTCCAAAAGCAGATCTCCATCGATCCGTGATCCATACGAACCGTAGAAGAAAGTAAAAGGAATTCCGTGGGCACAGGTAAGTTTCTTCGAAACGCTCCCGCGGAGCACAGATGCGCCGCGTGAAGCAGCATATAATAAAACGGTATCGAAACGCGCTAATTTAGCCGACAGCGTAATTTCACGCGAGGCACGTATACGCGGTGTGTAGCAGCGTGCAATAATCGGAAACCGGCTCGCGTGGAGCGCACCAGTTCTCTCTCATTCAAGACGTGCCCGCCGCGATCGAACTAATTAATTCGTCGCACGGCACACAGGTGCGGCGGCGGCGGCGGCGGTTCGCTACGTTCTCTCTCTCTCTCTCTCTACCCCGGAATTTTTTTCCGCCTCCTCCCCGACGTCGACCAAGGATCGTGACGGATCGTTCCCCCGATACGGAACTAATCCGCTGAATGAAAAACTTTTACTCGCGCGCACGCGTGTCACAGTTTCCAAGCCGGCCAGGTCGTGATGCACCTCGTCGGGGAAGCCTTCCCCGGCGGGACGAGGTTTTCTGCGCGAGTGCGACTACACGTCCTCGTGAATTCCAGCTCGTTCGAAAGATCGAGAGTAGCCGACGCGACGGACGGATTGTTAATAAGCGCCGAGAGAAACCGGCGAAACGTTTCTATTATAAACGGTCCAAGGTTCCTTGGGACAGGGGAAAAAGACACCTGTGCCTGAGATTCGATAGGCAAATCCACGGCGATAATGCTCGCGGATCTCGCGTTCACACGCGTTCGAAAGAACGGAACCTAAATTCTCTCGGGCCACCGCGAAACACTCAGACATCAATCCCCGCAACGAACGACTACACGGTTCCCTGCTCGCCAACCCCCATTCAATCTCCACCCTAGGACTGGTGAAAAATCAGGCCCGGAAACGTGCACGGGCGCGAAAGACCGTCCCGGATGTCCGCGGCATCGTCGTCGCGGGATTTTCGAGGGAGTTACAGCGGGATGCGGTTGTTATCGGGTCGTGAGAGTTAATAGGTTTAGTTGGCGCGGTTAATGGGCGTCCCGGCACGCCGGTAGGAATCAGCTGACCGGCCAGCTGGCCGCAGAGCGTCGCGACGCCCAGGAACCGCTGGTTGAGAGCCGTCGGATGCAGGGGTCTCAGATTGGGTTAGCAAAGGGCGCAGTTCAGACTGGAGGGTGGCCGCCGAGGGTGAGTCTACCATGGAGGGAGCAAGAGGGTGTTATTAGGGGTTGCTCATGGGGCGGCACTGCGATCAATGCTGGGGAGTCATGCTAGCCCCCCTTTCGAACTCTATATATAGAAGAATCGTGCACGCACACGCACGTACACGCACGCCGGCTCTGACTACCGATGGCCATTCGAATCCCCGGTCTCGTGAGTTTCCGACCGATTTACCCGCAGACAGGTTCCTCTCGCTTCGAATATTATTCAGAATGAATCGCCGTGACGAACGAGCATGAGCAACGCGGCCAAGCACGTGCGCGCGCTCCTCGGTATCGAGGTGTTTATAATAATAGGTAACAGGCGAGAATTAGAATCGTTTGCCGGCGATTCCTATGCGAAGGGAAATTGCTCGTTTTTCATTGGAACATACTCGTCGTCGGATCAAAGCGATCCGAACCACTTTTTAGCCGTTCGCCGCGAGCGAAAACGTCGGTGTGAACATACGCGTGTACGTGTACGCCCAGGGGATGAGCGCCGCTTTTATAAAAGAGACTACGGGGGAGGGATGAACGGGAAGCATCGAGCACGTGTTGACTTCGCCGCCTAAATTGAGATTTCTCGTCCGAGCCGTCCATATTCCCGTCCGGTGTCTGGGTCGAATTTTTACTCGGCCGTGTATGGAATATTAATCGCGGTCATAGTCGCGCGAACTTTCTTGAATAATTGTCGCGGTCAGCTGAAACATTGTACCGGGGCGAGAGCTTTGTACTTTCTGCTGCCGAAGAGTCGTAAACTTACTCCAATCGTTTTTTAGGATACACCCACCGATACTCCTTTCGCTGCGTCGAAACAACGGGCACGTCCGCCGACTTATCGCAGGTATACTTTGTTGCGTAACACCCGTGGCCGATAAGGACGTAGACGCAAGTATTTATCGAATTCCTATGTACTACCTGGTCAGTAAAACCGAAATTCATTGAACCGCCCGAACGAAACGAAAGGTGCGGCTACGATACTTCGGTCGATAATTGACTTTCCAGATCCTCGTCCCGATCGAATGCTTATCTCGGCCGTTTTCGGCCACGACTCGCGACGCGCAAAGGCAATCCGCAGTTATCGTTCAAAGATTGTCCCGACACGTTCGGACAGCCTTGAGACCCGCGACGGCTACGCAACGCGACAAGACGATAAGCGTCCGTGGCGAAGAGCGCACTCCAAACGCAAGAGCCTTCGAAGGCAGGCAATTGTCCAGAGGCTCGAGCGCGATGGCGATCGCGAAAGCATCGACGGATCTCCCTGCGACGGGGCAAGACTCGACGATCGGGTGGCGCCTAATCCGAAACAAAGCTGCAAGGAGCAGAGGAGGTCGGTTGGTCGGTTCGGTGGCGCATCGAGAAACTCGCCCCGGAACGGAGAAAGAGTCGAGTCAGCGAATGGTAGCCGTCCCTTATACTTTCGTAGCTGACGCAGCAGGAGTCGCGCCGTCGCGACGACGATTTATGGTTGGCCACGATCGCGGCTCCTTATCGTCGATATCGTCCTCTAGCTGGCCGGGCCTCTGTCAGTTCACCCGATCCTTTCGATGCGTTACCGTGTCCGTCGACGAAAGACCGGCCGCCTGGCCGGGGCAATTGAATAATATCAACGTCGAGCCGTGATTGAGATTCCGTCGCGGACGTAAGAGCGAGAAGATCGTTGCGCGTCGTCCGAAGTTCAGCCGTGGGAACAGAAAGCGATCCGGTTTGTTAAGCGAACCGGAGAAAACCGCCGTTGGCCGCGCGATGTGTGTCAGCCATAAAAGAGCAATAATCAGCGTGCCACGCCGGTTCGCGTCGAACTCGGCCACTGGCCATTGCTGGAAAAGTGAACGGTCGCCTCTCTGTGACGAAATGTCGATCGCTGTTCGGAAAACAGAGCCATCGTCCTTACGTTCAGGAGCTGCTCCGTTGTGCATCAATTGGAAGTTCGTTGGCGGTGTCGCGGTGAAGGGCCGCGGCTCGATCGTTTCGAAACGGCCTAAAGCACTACGGAGAAAGTCGAATTACAGGCGCGATCCCTGACGAACTTTGCTGTGCTTGCCTGAAAAACCGCGACGGAACGCGAGCGGGCACAGGAACGGCCAGTCCCTGTCGATTTATCTGTTCGCAGAAAACGCGGATCGTTTCGCGCGTACGAACTAGCATGTGGCGTTTCACCCGTTCTCTATGACGAAATCGCCAGTCCAGGCGAAACGCGGCGCGGCGCGGCGTCGAGAATAGAAAGAAAAGATTCCCATTTCGCCATCGACACGGAACGAACGAACATTCGCGATCCGTTTTGCATCAGGAACGTGCACGGCCGCGTGCCCCGCTGCTTTCACCGTGATACTCCACGCTTGGAAATCGACGTCGCATATGCATGTACACCCGGCGAAATAAAGGGCGCCTGTTCGTCGACATTTGTTTTTCGCCGTGGGATTTATTATTAGGCGTTTCGTCACTGTGACGCAAGGACGACGCACGAGGGACGAGCCGAGAGGCGCTGCGTCGTCGAATCTCTATCTATTTATCACTGAACGCTCCGCCGTCGTCCCGCCACATCTATGATCGCCGGAGCACGTAGCGCTCTTTACGCGAGTGCAAGACTTTTATCGGCGCGGGCAAGAAGGTTGTTACGACAGAAAAGATCCGAGATTTCGTTGGGCATCCTTGCGGTTCGGCTGCCGAACACGCGGGCTTGAGGAAAGGTTATCCAGCGATACGAACAATTGCGTCTTTATTTAGACGATACGAAGGAGAAAAAGCGTAGAACTGACCGAACTTCGCAGTTTAGTCACTGGTTTGTTCCGCCTGGCCTCTGACCCGAACGATTGCAGATATCAATTAGCGATGCATGCGTCCCGGTAATGAGAGTCCAAAAGGCACGCCAGAAAACTGATAATTGACACCACAGGCGATAGCGAGAAGTTCGACCAGACGAAAGTTTGGGACGAGGCGTTCGACAGTGTCTTCATTCCAGCGGGGAAAACTCGATTTTCTTGGACGATCGGCGATCCAGCTCGACGCAAGGATCGCCCGTCCTAAGAATGGAGCGTTACAAAACGATGACACATCTGTTCCGGCCAAATTGCCGTGGGATTACTGGACCCGAAGATGTTACACGAACCAGAGGAACCGGTTCCGTTCCGCACCGAAAACGAGAAAAAGAAATGTCGCGGGTCCAGCGTCGATCATTTACCTTCTTTCGTGTCATCCACTCGCCGTCTTGCGACTCTTTGCCGTTTCCCCTGCGCTTTCGTTCGCCTGTCGCCCCGCTCGCCTTCGACAACGCTGCTTCCTCCATCTCCGACACGGTATTCTTGTCGACACACGACTAATATTTCGCGCCCTCTTTTCTTCTTTCACACGGGAGGAAGAGACGAAGAAAAAAGTTGCCGAGGTTGTCGGCGAAGCTTAATACAAGTTCGAAAAGTAGACGGCTATCTGTTAAGCGAGGAATATGAGTGATCTTGTCACTCGAAACACCTTTCGTAACTGGAATAACGCCAGACATTAATAGTTACACCGGTTGGAACAAATTTGCGCGAAACGTCGTTTGTTCTGCTCCGAAAAAAGAAATCCTTGAACGCTCCATCTCGAACCCATCGACCACATTTCAATGACAACGAAATCGTAGCCCGCCTCTGACATAATATACTAGAACGCACTGTAATGGTTTTGCAACGGGCGAAGGAACGCTGGACCCGTTCGGAGTAGGGCAAAGATTCGCCAGAACTCGAACGAGCAACCATTATCGTGGCAGCGTGGTTGAGACTATTTTACACGGAAATGACGACACGATAAATCCATAGTACTATGGACCATCGTTGTTCACAGGGCTGGAACGTTTATGCCGGTTTACGAGCCATGTCTGAAAGTCCGGGCTCCCGTCTCCACCGATGGGCTTATTCGACGACCCCCCGTGGCCAAAGGAGATTCGACCGATCGATCCGCGGAAATTATACCCGACGTTAACTGTTATTTCGGAAATAATTCGTTGCCCCGAGGATGCATCGAAACGTTAACAATCAATGGTAGATGGAAAACGTTCCACAGGGTTACTCCGGAAGAAAACTTTCGTGCACTTTAATGCGCGACCCCGAGATTGTTTATGCGACATCGTCGTCGCGAACGCAACACCTAATCCAAGAAAGCTGAAAGCTTGATTATACGCGGAAGTCTCTGTCATCCGATGATTTTTCCACGAAACGGAGACACCGCGCGAAAACGCGGCTAGCCCGCGCCGTTAAGAGCGTCGCTCATAAAACCCGTGGGAGGTCTCTAATTTATTGCGCATTAACGTCACTTGTCCGTGACCACGCACAAGACATCCCGTGGGGGGGATTCGACATGCATTGTTGCACCGTGTCACCGCGCAACTTTCCATTTCGCCTCCAAAAGGCACCTGGCCCCCGGGGAATCGACGAAAGGGAACACGAACTCTCGCGATGAAAAATCCGCGATCCGTTTCGTGGATCGGGGCTTTCGCGAAAACGAGTCAACGAAACTTTTCAACGAAGGGAACAGTCGACACCGGAAGTGTCGGCGAGTTTTCGCGCGGGCCGATACCGGAGCGAATTGCGCGCGTATGATCGAACGAGCGTGCAACACGCGACGAGGAATTCTCGGCTTTCTCGCTCGTTCGTCCTTAATTGGGTTCATGCCATCGCGTTAATAAATGCGGCCGGGCAAGTGCATTCTGCGCATTGCGAAGTCCAGCCACGCGTACCCCAGGCCCTTATAAAGGCTCAATCAGCCTGATCCCGATTGAGTCATTAATTGCCTTAAAGAGGGCAAGGCCTTGTCTACGCGGCTGAAATGCAAAGCTGAACCGCCGTCGCTCCTCGCGACTTGCTCTCTGCGCGGATTTCATTCGAGAAGCTGGACGAATTTCGTCCGCTGTCTACGTTTGGACGCTCGAGGAGCCAACAAGTGTTTTAAGTTAGGAGATACCCTTATGTATCTTTGGACTGTACCTTTTTCTCCTGGTTTCAAGGAACGTTAATTTTAATTCCCCAAAATATCGAGGCTCGATAAGTGCCACGCTTCAAAATGGCTTCGAAATTCTCGCAGGAACGTCAACGTCTACTCGAGAAGCAGGTCTATTCCCCCGGGACGAATAATAGTAAGGAGACAAGGAATGTCGTTTGCTAAAAAGAACGCGGATGCAACGCCGAAGACGCCCCCTAATGCATTATAAGGTAGGATGCATTTCCTCCCGCTTTCGCCATTCCATTTTTACGCGAAGCGCCAAAGATATTCCAGCTACCCCATCCCTGTCTCCCCGTTCCACTTAATGCAACCGCTTGCCGTTTAATAACCGTGTCGTAAAACGGTCGAAATAAATCATCCAGGAGCAGCCGTAACGTGTCCCTTTTCACTTAATTCCACCGACGTGTCCCGTCTCGACATCGTTATCGTAACACCCGATCGAGATAATCGAACGCCGAAACTATTAGCTCGGAGGTGAGCTTTCAAGGGACACACGCGGGCCCCCTTCCGCTTATCAGAGATCGCTGTCGATTGCCCGAAACTTTCGTATCCTTAAGCGGTGATAAACGGCGCACGAGTGGTGCTTCGCGGTTTCTAATCCGCGAGCGACCGAGAAGCCAAGCGAATCCGCAGAAGCAAACAGAGAAGCCAAAGCCATCGCGTCTGGTTTGATCGAAGAACACGGGCGACCGGCGTGTCGTGTCCTGGGTGGAAAACAATGCAACCGAGAAAGCATCGCGAAACGAATCGGCTTGTTTTCTCGTCGTCCGCGTAACACGTACACGTACACGCCTGCGTGTCGTATCGTTACCCGAGGGATCAGCGCTCGTCGGCGTTCGGAACGGAGCACGACGATTCGACGACGAAGGATGTCGTTACGCGAGCAGGCCGGCAACGCAAACACCGACTGGCGCAGGCTTCGTTTTATACATTATGACGAAGGAAACACTACCTTCCGCCAGCATCTCCTATTGTCAGGACAGCGCGAGCCCCAGGCCTTTCCGTAACTTCGTTCGTACCTGCCACCCTACCCCTTGCGCACATCCGACGCCGCAAATATTTCCTCGCTGCGCGCCCAGTTTCCCTCTTTCTCCCAACTTCTTGCCGTTCCCCGTTGTCTTTTCTCGCCCACGACCACGCTACCGATCCAAACTTTCGGTGCACCTGCAATCGTCGCGGCCTCGCGATCCCTCCACCGACGCCACTGGAAATCTCGTACGTCTCGTACGTTCGAGCGCTCGCTAATGGCGGGTTCGTCGAGGAGGCAATTGGGAACAGAAGCATCATCCCCCCGGCTCGTGTTATTATATTGTCGTGCGAGATGCAAAGTTACGAAACAGGCGGGATAATATTTTAGAATCGCCAACAGCGAACGCGACCAAACTTTCGAGCGTTCTATAGCCGGCGTTTTCTTCCTGTTGCGTTTACCCCATCTCGCCAGCCTGTTTCTCCCCTTCATCCCCCTTTTGGCACCGCGTGCCCGTTTTTACGGGCTGCCTCGGGAAGTTTGCCCCCTCGTCGCGTTCAATAAAAGCCGTGAATCGTTTTTTGGGGGGAGGCGCCGCTACGTTGCCGTTCGATCTCGGCCAACGTTTACGATACTCTCCTCTGCGACGCGATGGAAAAAACACACCGTATACATGTATACGTATTTCATTTTGTAGTTGCACGCTATTAAAAACGTATATTGTCCCGTCGGAAAGTTTGGACTTGGAACTCGAAAGCGCCCGCTTATACTTGAAAAAGCCGCGTGACTAATACGCTCGGGGAGTACAAAAATACCTCGGGAGTATTTTTACATTAATTTTAGACTTTAACGGGCCTAATGTCGTAACAGATTCCTGACACTCTGAAATACCTTTCGGAAGACACAGAGCGGCGTGCGTGCAAGCTCTAAATAAACCCCGAACGCTATAAAACACAACGTCCAAGTCGACATACAACCAAAGAGTGAACATTCATTCGCCTCGTGCCAAGTCTCCCCTTGCCAGAAAAGAAACAATAGCAACGTTCAGGCCTCGCTGTTCAATTTTCCCGATCCCGAGCGAACGGGTGGCAGTCCTACATAATGGTAGACGCGAACCGTGACACCGAATTACCGTTCTTTCGTGCATCGATGCTGTTGCGAAAGGGGACCAAGAAAATTGATTCCTCCAGATCGTCGGTGCAAGAGGACGCAAACAAATCGGGGCAAATATGAATCCTCCGGTGGAAAGGTTCCCATTAGGAACGGAAGGTTGGCGGAACGTGGAGGAACTGCAAATTTCGACATCGCAGCGGCTTCGAAGAGAGCCGGCTACGCGTTCAAGGCACAATGCGTGAATTTTTGGATCGCACGCGCGCCTCGACGTTGCGTAATCACGGGAACACCGCCACTGGCGTTTGCACGCACGTGCGACGACGAAATTAGCCAAGACCTCGTTGTCCCCTGACGAAGACTCGTCCGTTGTCCCTCTGACCGAGGTTTCCTGAATGATCTCCCGGCCCGACTGGTCTTGTCAGTGACTGTCCTGCCTCCAGCCGCGACCCACGCGAATTCTTTTCCAGCTGCACCGTTCGAGGCGATTTTTAGAACGACTCCAGAATCGCTGCGCCCCGCGATGAACTTTTGGAACGGGCGTGGCGTCGAATTAATCGAATTCTGTGATACAAATAGATTCCGTTTGGCGATTATTCCACCGGGCGCGGAATATCGTTAAAAAGATGCCAAGGTGTCGACGTGCACCTGCTACACGTGTTCAGCGAAGGCACGTGCCTCCGGACGCGTCGTCCCGACTGTTCTCGTTCGCGTCTCATATTCCACAGCGGTGTACAACCGACCCTCCAGCTCCGGTTCGTTCGTCTTATCGTTACCGGCTCACGCTTCGACTCATTGCGAAACGCGTCTCAATTGTACCCCAGCTGTGCGTGGGATCGCGAGTCGCTCTGTCGTGCTCAGCTCTGTCGTCCCGCGATCGATCGCGGCGACGGTAAACGTGTCTGCGCAAAGTGCACCGATCTTTCGAATATAAACCTGAACGAATATATCGTTCCGATCGAATCGATTCCACGCGGTGTATCGCGGAGAAAGAAGAAATCCGGACGCGCCTCGCGCAAAAGGAAGAAAACGAAACAGAAAAAGAAAAACGTGGGATCACCAGAGAGGCCTGCTTTACATTACACGCGGTTAAGCGCGCCGTGGCGAGGCATGACAAGCGTGAAGAAGCGCGATCCGTTAAGGTGAGACGAGGTGTCGTCTCGCTCAAGGGGCCGAGACGGACTCGTCGTCGCTGGCCACGGTATCACGTGGCACGTGACGTGCTGCACCACTCTCACGTGCATCTCCGTTCCCTTTAATTCACCCCTGCCCCGGTACTCCTCGCGGATCTGCGGCGACGATTAATTCCGCCGACCCGAACGGAGAGATAGATGTTCCCCGATTTCGAACGGGGTACGAAGTTGCAAGATTCTGTAGTCGCGATCGAGAGGATTCGAATCCCGCCGACGAGGGACAGTTTTCGCGGCGACGGGGTAGCGTTCCCGTGGGATTGGTCGCGGGGCCAGAAATTCGCCCCGACTAATTCGGACGCGGCAAAGGGCAGTGGCCTTCGATTAATTTATTTCCGCCGCGCGGAGGCGGTTCGAGGGGGGGAAAGTTATGATTTAGCGGGGAATAATCGCTCGGCTGGTCGAGCGGATCTAAAAATAATCCGTAACGCGGTTTGATCTACTCGGGCTGGCGAGATCGCGATGCCAAGATAGGCTCGTCCTATGCTTCGCGGCTACGCTCGCCGGTCAGCGCTGACTGTGATGAATCCGCGAGAAATTCTGCGGCCGTCGACTGCCAGCATATCCCCGCGCGACCTCGTACTTTCACGTTCCCGTGGAAAGGAACACTCGTTACGCCGATCGCTGGAATCGCTGAAATCGCGTTCGAGAACGTTCCCTCACTTTTGTGCTTTGTGCTTTCCAACTTTCACGGAGAAGTTACAATTTGGAACGGCGCGGCGTCTGCGAAAAGGGAGAGGGAGAGAGGTGGGGTTTCCGTTTCTGCGGAGATTTATCGGAAATTCTGTTCTATGAAGCGTGCCTTGTTAGCAGAGAATGGTACATTCAGTGAATCCATTAATCTTTGTATACACAAGGAAAGTACACTTGCTACCTCGTGACACTAGTCCTCTTGGTATTTAGTTTACAACCTGCTTAACCCTCGAATTTACCTAGCCGAAGTACTCGAATCGCTTTAAGAAGCTACCCCTCCTGTTTACCATCCACCTTCAACGCGTCGAAACTGTGCGCGCGCGGTCTGCACGCGTGTCGGAACGTTGACGCGCGTGGAAAATGACGTTCGCGGGACGTCGGTCGATCGTTTGCATAATGAACGCGGCTAGAAATCGCGCGCCGTGTCGCAGATACGTGGGCAATTACGCACCTGTGCAGTGCACGCGGCACACAGTTACACTTCACGAAGGATCCTTGAGTGGAAACCGGCGTCGCAGTCTCCGATCGAGAATCGTGATTTCCTATTAGAAGTGTCAGCGGCCCCTGGCCTAGCATATTTCACACACTTGGCCGTATATCAAACTCACTTTGCCGGCCAGCATCTGACAACCCATTGAAACGATTGAATTCTTTCGTGGCGAACCTTGCGGGAGGTCTTATTAAGTTATCCACTGGAATGTCCACGCTGCGATGAATTATGGACGCGAACAATTGCACAGTCGATTAAACAGACGCGAAGGAGAGTTACGTGGAAGCAACAACGAGACCAACGAAATTGTGTATAGAAAAAACAGTTTTGCCTCTGCAAACTGGGCAGCGCAGGACCAAGCCTGCTGCACGTGGAAAATCGAACGAAGTCGCGCACGACCTCCGAAAATAGCCCCACCGCCAGGAAGTCGATTTTGGAGTCACGAAGCACAGCCTCGTAAATCAGATTCCAATCGATTCGACACCTATGCATATCTCGTTCACCTATCGATGGGCCTCCTTCGCGTCAGCGAAACGAAAAGGATCGCGATCAAAAGAACGTGCGATCAAGTACGCGCGTACTTCTAAGCAGCACGGTACACGTCATGGGTTCACAGGTTGCGAGATGTCGCGTAACATCGCAAACGCGCCGATCTGCCCGTCGGGTCGTCGCGTATTCAGTCTGATCCATGCTGTCGAATTTATGCGTCGGACGAGCTCCGCAATCCTCGCGTCTCTCCGTGCAAGGCGCAGACCTCGTGAACATACGAGACGCATAAATTGAGCGGCCCTCTAATTTCCCTCATGAATATTCCTTCGTTATATCAATTAAAATCGTCGCGACGCTTGAATATTTATCGCGATTACATAAATTTATCAGAAACTGCATAATCAAGCTTGGAAACGGCGATCGGCCGCGGCCAACTGTATCCCCGTCTGTTCCGGCTTGCGATTCCGCGTTACGAAAAATTCGTTCGTCCAAAGTATAATATTTCGTCTGTTCCCGGGAAAAACCTGCTCCTAGAAAATGTCCAATCTTTCGCGCTTTATCGCGTAACGCGCGGTTTCGTTTTATTTTTACGCCGTCTCTCGAACGTGACTTCGCTGTTCGCGAATTAGATACCAGCTCGAGTTTCTGAAGCCCGTCAAATAAAGCGACACATTTTGAAAGACGAACAGAGCACTGTGGCCCGCCTAAAGAGGGGCCAACATACTCGTCGGATACATTGATCGCAGACGCATAGAAAAATACCGTTCACGCTTTACGTGGGAACGTCGTAAATCACGGGGGAAAAGGTTTGTTGCGAGGCCTCGATACAAATCGTTCGAGTCTTCAGGGGCGCGCCATTACTCGCGCGCCTCCCGGTACGTATATCAAAATAGGCGACCGTAGAAAAGAATTGAAAAATAGCTGGCAATCTCTCCAACTACGAGAGCGAGACAGAGAGAGAGTCATGTTGTCCACGCGTCCGCGCGAGAAGCGTAACTCGTTAGATGCCTCCCCCACCAATAAGCAACACCTAACTCAACCCGCGACTAATTACGCAACTCCTCACCTGCACTACCTGTCACGGCCGATTCTCCTACTTGCGACGGGAATGGGAGAGCCGCGTCGATGGAGAGCTATTACAACGGGCGCCTTATCTACGCCGAAAGATCACCGTGATATTTAATAATAGAACCTCCGACTGACAACGATAGCCTGCAATCGCTTCAGTCCGTTCTACTTCAGGCAAAATTGCTAAACAGCCACGCGTCTAATTCGGGATGCTGATCGTTCTACCGAGATGTGTCGTTCAACGTAATACAGCCTCTGGTAAGCTTCGAAGAAGAGTTACAGACCGCGCCTCGTCGTTCGAAAGGGAAACGGAGCACGCCGTGCATTTCTAATGGAGTCGCGCCCCAACGAACAGGGCTCCGATTTTTCTTTCTTTCCCTTTCCTTTCTGTTACCAAAAACATGACTAACAGTTCGGGACACTGGATCGTACTCCAATACGAAAATCCCGCGAACCAGCTTCGCGAGGAGCATGACCGAAGTGCGTTCTACGGAAAACCGTCGCTCGTCGTCCCCGACGTCATTATCGCGCAGTTGTTGTCGCCACAGTCTTTGTCATCGTTATCATTGCGCAACGAAGGCCACAGAGGACGAGCACGCGCATAATCGCGCCGTCAGGCATTGGAGAACGTCCAGTCCGCGGTGGAACCGTTCTACCTCTGTCTCCCTCTCGTTGCGACTACCTGTCGAGAAGCGCGCGAGATTTTCAATTGATTCGCGACCGCGAGAGGCGACCGCGGAAAAAAGTAAAAGAGAAAAAGGAACGGGGCGAACCGTGGACGACGGCTGGCAGTTGACATTGACGAGGCGACGCTGTTTGACGCGGAACCAACTTTGACAGCGGGTTTGACGACACAACCGGTGTCTTAACAGCGGACACGTGCTAGTTTGGCGAACCGTTTACACATCGCTCGTCGCGTTCAACGCTTCACCAGCAACGCCGCTGATCGATAAATCCGTCGGTTCACCAGCGAAGCATTGTCCGTGTACTTCTCTGTAATTGAGCTGCACTCCGCGGCGACCTTTAATGCCATCGACTTGCAGAAAATTATTCCCAAGCGCAATCCTATCGATAGGTAAACTTGGCATTACGAAGCAGGAGCGACGTGACATTGAGTTATCAGGAAATTAAGCGCCTCGTTACATCACAGGTCTCGATTGATAAGAGCGCGAGGAAGCTGTTTCACCGGAGAAACGATGAACATTCCACGTCGGGCCTAGTTCCACCAGTTAATGTGCGCATGGAAGAAAGGGAACGGAGAACAACGATCCCCATAAGATTCCGCTTCACTTTCGATACCTCGTTCACCGATACCGCCTACGAAATTGGTCGGAGATAAGGTGCGTCGCGATAATGGCAACGAAACTATTCCACTCCCGTGGATTCGGTTGCAGAGAAGATCGCATATAGATTCAGCGCCACTCCTCTGCAACTCTGCTGAACATTTAGCGTCTTTTGTCGGCGGGATACCGATTTGTATCTTGAATTTACGAGCTCCGAGAGCCGAGCCAAGATGCCACGGACTGTTTGGTCGCCGATGGTATAAATTCGAGCGGCGAGAAAGGTCGAAGGGATCCCGTTCGTTGTGAAAATCAGACGAAGCCGCCATTCTAAATCATTTTCTGCTCCAAAAGTACAAAATTCCCAAATTGTTTCCCTCGAAAATAGTTGCGCTTGAGAAGAGCGCGTTTACGTTTAAATCCCAATGGAGCCAACGTGGAAGTCCGAAATAATCCAAGGGTCGTACGACGGAGAAACGTTGGATCGCGTGGCGGATTCGCGGCGACTCTGGAAGCTGTAGAGGGAGTCGGAGTTGGTAGAGGTTTAAATCGGGAATGGCGGGCCAGGAGGCCGTCATGCGGGAGGCGCGATGGTATTTTTATCGGGCTAAATATAGGTAAACCTCCTATACGGAACGCCATAGCCGCGTGGAGGAACCGCAGAGGGTCGGGCCCGTAACTACTCGTTAACCGCGTACCCCAGGGTGTCCAGCGACCGCAAAAGAGCTTCCGCGAAAAAAGAAGGGAAAAGGAAAAAATGAAAACACAACCGACCGCTCGGGGGCTCGATTAATTTTTAATCGAGGGACACGCGCGCGCTGTCGTGAATCTCGGTCGCGATCTTTCGCGCCGTCGCGTCGCCGCTTGGCCATTCACCGGATTTCCCGCAACGCCCTCCGGCCTACGTTCTTCTTTCGACGGCGATACTGATCCGTGATTTAGCTGCCGATTCGATTGAAGCATGGCGAGCGAGAGAACAGGAAACCGAATGGGAATATTCGCGGCAACGATCGGATGGTCCCACGAGAAGCGTAAACGTTAAGAACCCCGTAAGGAGTAGTCATTCGCAACGGATTGCCCACCCCTCGACATTGGTGATTATCGTTCTTGTCGTTCGCGCTTCCACCCCGCGGACACGATTTTTGGAACCGCGACAGAGGAGACCGTAAACGGGCCGCACTGTGCAATGGTGCCGCCATAGGGTGGTGACCCGCGACCGCAGAAGAGCCTCCACAAAGGGTGGACGTGTAATTCGAGCGTCGATTCGAGCGTCACGTAGCCACGTGGCGCCACGCAGCCATTGAAACTGCAATTTTTCTTTTTTCCCTTCTTGTTTCGCTTTTCCTTTTATTCCCTTTCCCGGCCGCGCATAGCGCCCGCGTGTGTGTTTTTTCATCTCATCCGCCAGCACCAGGGTTCTATTTTTGCACCTGATTCGCGACGATATCGACACGATTGTCCGCGATCAAAATTGATCGACAGCGCGTCCACTTTCATCGATGATTGATGGCTAAGAGCACCGCGATTTTTCCTCTCCCGCCGGGTCGATTCGCCGGTGCAAGGTGGCCGATTTCGCTTGCTTAAACGGACGCGAGTTAAATACACATTGCCGTCGGGTAGAGAACCGCCGAGTTGAGCAATCATCTAATTGGCGCTAACGAAACACGTTGCGTAGGCGTGTTTATCGCGGAGAACGTCAAGAAAGTAGCACTTTCTCTTGTCACTGGCTGGGTGGCCAGGTGGTTCGCGACTACCGACAGCGATATCGTGACAAGGCAGGCCAAGTTAATCGTCCGTCAAAAGGTTGTGTCGTTCCGCGTTCCCTCTGCACGCATGTGCGTTCGCGCTACGCAATCGGGAACAACGGCGATCTAACTTTCGAAGGAGCAGCCGAGAGTCTCGCGAAGCTCGTACGAACGTAAGACGGTGGAATCTGAAGCGCTTCGTCCGCGCCATGAAATCTCGATACCCGAGGGATGCTTTCGCGGTTTAATCCGCGGGACCCGCGCTAGTCTCAGCTGTGCAACTGCGGGCAACTTTAGCGGAACCTCTCTCTTTCTCTGCCCGGTCGTGGGGAGCGTCTCGAGTTAAGGGCATAGACAGAGCAACGGAAAACTTTCACCGAGGCGAGCCACGCGACAGACCAGAGTCGCGCGGTTCGGTATTCTCGACCTGGGAGGATCGATCGCGCCTTTCCCCATTGGAAATCCTTTTCTATAAAAGAATGCAGCACGCCCGGACCGATCCGATCCCGGGAGCGTGTACGGCAAATGATTCCCAGATACGATGACCACGCCGGGCGGATTTCGCGGAAGCCACTTGTATATACATGCGTGACGGAGACGCGATAGTCCAGCCCCGAAAGTATCTCAGCTCTCGATCAATGCCATCGATGGGTGCCAGACGAGGCACTCTACAGAAATAAATATATGTATCCGCTTTCTGCTCGAATTTTTCAATCCGTGCGGCGATGCTCCGAATTTATTATCTCGCTTTTTAACCACCAGGGATATACTTCTGACCGAAATAGGGCACTTATCGGATGCCCATCGCGGCGTTCGAATAAATATCGCGAGGCCCAGTGGTCACGTTTCCGGTTGCCGGACGGCCAGCCTGCTCGAGCTCTAACGATAGAAAACGGAGCACCGTACTCGTCGACGCGTGTCATCTATGTATTCTGAAATCGTCGGTGAAACGACACCAGAAGGAGTCCGATTGGCACCGAGCAATCGATTAAAATTGAGGACTCAATCTCTGCGCGCTGTCAGGTAAACAGCCACTTGTTTTTCGCTATGAAACCGCGCAGAAAATCGAGGCCTGCCAGCGAAGCCAAATACGGAACTGGGTTAGCTAGCCGAACGCCTGCTTGTTCTCGGTTCGCCGTGTGTCCCGAAGCTTGGACAAACTTCCACTCGCCGATTATTCCCGCCGCTCGTTCCGTACGTCGAATATTAGATACAGTAAAAATCTGTCGCGTGGGCGTAGATAGGGCGACGACGGGCGCGGCGATCCGTTCCACTTTTCTTCGGTCGAGAGTCGAGAATCCTCGCGGTTGGCCGCGATTCCAGGTGAAATCGGTGCGATCGGAAAACGGATCTAGGTTACTGCGGACTGGTTTTGTTTCGCTCGGACGGATCATCTTTTAATCGATGTTATCGCGACGCGACGACACGTGCGCGTCCATTATTCTAGATTTGCATACGGGCAACGATTCACGGGTCCGGCCGCAACGCGCATCACAGCACGAGCCAGGATTCCTTCTCTCCTTCTGCTCGGAGCGGCGGCGTAAAAACGCGGCCTTGCCTGGCACGCGGTACATGCGAACTCGCTCATCCGAGCCGGCTGATTCATTCCGAGGCGCTAGAACAGCCTGGTCGCGAACGGGGACAACAAAAGGTGCGGAGAGAAGGGCGCGAGAAAAACGCAAGGTGGAGGCAAGAGGTGCGCACAACCACCGGGCCGTGGAAAAGTAAAAAAGCCGCCACGAAGAGATTACCTTTGAGAAAAGAACGATACGGGGCAGAATGGCACTGGGGGCCAGAGAGAAACGGAAGCAAAGAGGGAAGAAGATAGACGAGGGGCGAAGGGAGAACGGAATGACCAACGCGTATCGGTGTTCAGAAGTTCTCCTCGGAGGTCCGAGCACGTCCCACGTGGCGCTTCCACGGAATCGAGGAAGAGCAGGAAGATGCATTGCTGCTCCGTAGCTGTTCCTAACGTGCCACGGGACGACGAACTCGTCCCTGCTGACAATGGAAACAGCGGAGCTGCCACCGTCTCGTCCTTCGTCGACGAGTCGCGTCTGCGCCGTTATAACTGCGGCCTGCGGTCGGAAACACGTGGGAACCTGCAGGAGAGGAGCCTCTTTCCTTTTCACTGTACCGGCGTGCTCGTGGGCTTCCCAGTGTGAGACCGCTGAACGGAGCTAGCGATAGCTTCCTCGAATCGAGACTGGGATCAATTCCTGCCCGCCCCGACGAGACATCTTTTTTTCAAATGTACATTTCTCGCTTCGTTCCGCCTATTGCAAAGTGAACAGCACTCGAACGTTATGTTTTCTTCGCGTAGAGCGTCACGACAATTGTCTGCACTTGCACGCATTTCTCATATCGATTCGCGTATTCTGACAAGGTTCGACAGACCTATATTCGTTACGAGCCCTCGTAGGGCTCGCATGAAACACGAAACTGCTAGCTCTTAAAATTGATTCTATGGCAGATATTTTTTAATACGCGTTCAACAAATAATAAAAAAAGAGAATCTAGAGTTTATGCAAGGTGCGCTCGTGTTGACTGTGCAAGAAACGTTTCGAAGCCATCGCTAGGAACGATCCAGCCGTGAGATGACGTTTCGTGCGCAACGTCCCGTGGGAATCCGTACTCGACCGCACCAAGTGCGACACAAAGGCGATCCTCCCGCCTTCGCAAGGCTACCCTATGAATCCCTTTTCCGTGTTTTTCCGACGCCAGGCCACGCTGGCTCCTTATTCTACGAGGGATCGGAGAAATCCTGGCCCCGCTGCTCGACATATGGCGTCGACAGAAGTGTTGCTCGATTTAGAAAGCCACTCGATTCTAGACGTCTTTCCGTTTCGAGTGCCTGACGCGGAAGGGCAATGCTATTTATTATATACAATCTTATCGGCACGCATCGCCGAAGAGAAACACGGGCGAGAGAGACACATCGACGTCGATTGTATTTCAAGACCGTAAGAGCAGTAACGTATTTGCCTTGCGAAATCCCGCAGATCTTTGCATTTAGCGAAAGTTTTCGTTGTTGCAACACTTCGGTCACGTATGTCAGCAGGCATTATGAAAGCAATTTTAGAAGGCGAATCGTAGCCTTCGCTAACCAGACGGGCCTATTATTACGGCCGAGAGAGGAAGGATCGTTGCGAAATGAAGACGCGGGAGTCCACGAGTTGCTCCATCGTGATCTCGAGCACGTTAGCGGGATTAGCCCCCGGTAGGTGATCGCAGCGAGGAGCAACGAAACGGTCCACGTCGCGTGGACCACTCGAAACTGGTTCCCAAAATGGATCCGAGGTGTTCCACACGCGAGGTCGTACAGTCGGGGACAAAAACGTCCCGCGGAAGCACACGACGAGTACACGTATTGGAGGAACCTCCACCTGGATTTCGTGCCACGTGGCTCTCGGTTACGGTACCGTGTCCACGTTGCTCGCGATCATTCCGCGGATAAAAGAAGCCGAATAAATCCGGATTAAACCGCGAACACCGCGCACATCCGACGAGGATACGGTGGGTCGTCCATTCGGGGGCTCGGCACGTGGAATAACATTAACCGAGTCATCAAGTGTCTGGATCCTTTTTTCGACGAGGCTGAGAGTGTCGATAACTACACGCGACGAAGGAAAGATGCGCCTTATCTATCGAAGGGAAATTCGAGTTTCGAGAAACACTCTAGCACGACGCGATCAGTATTGCACGTTTGTACAATCAGCGGACCGAGCGATCTTGATATTGACCTTTCGACGCCGTAGATCTTGCGTCAGTTAAAATTGAAATTTCCCATGGAGGCGGAAACCGATGCACGTCTAGATAGGTCTGCGTGGATCGAGGTGAACGAAAAGGAACGTTGCACTTTGTTCTGGATGGAAAATATCGATCGATCTTCGCGGGCGAGAGCGGCAAGAGTTTTCGAGATGACTTTTCGAAGTTCCCTCGCGGCTCGAAGGGCTCGTTCGAGAACTGCTTGACAACGATCCACGCGACGTACCTTTCAAGGTGAGCGGGATTCGTCTTTCGAAAAAAAAACCTCGGGGAATAAAGTGGAGGTACTCTTTCTTCGTCTCACCTTCCCACTCTCCCTCGTACATATTCCAAGAGCATTCTCTCAGCGGCCGCGTACGTATCCACTCCGAACGCGGGAAACTCTGCGCGAAATCTCCAAAAAATTCGAAACGTAATTCCAACAAAAATCTCGCCCTCCGGGAAACAAAAATAAGAAAGAACAGCCGAAATCCCGCGTGCAATCATGTTTCAATGATTCAACCGACGTCTCGGATCCATGTAAACGCAAAGGGAATAGCGCGGATCCCTGATCGATTACCGAAATCGACGCGGAACTCGGGCGCATCGACCATAACCTTCCTCATCGCCCAGTCTCGGGGAAGAAACGTTCCCTGTGCTACCTGGCCGGCTGGCAGTTCGAACGCTCCGAATGAATAGAGGGAACGTCGTTGCCCGACCATCGTCGAAGAGTCTCTTCTGACCCGCGCCGAAGTCCAAGACCGATCGAGCAACGTTTCCCGTGTCTCGCGAGGTGCCAAGGCAATGCCTCCTGGATTCGACTCTCGTCTGGTCGCAGCTTCGTCGCTCCGTGCTTCGATCGGCTTCTCTCAGCCGCGTTCGTTGGAAAGTTGGACGTGGGGCACAGAGTCCAGGAGGAAGGAAGGAGTCAGCTAGAGGTAAGATGCCTGTCGGTTGGTGAGGTCAGAGACGCGTGCGCGGTAAGGGAGGCAGAAACGTTGAAGGCGGTGGAGGTGGGCAAAGAGAAGCAAGAGGAGGAGAAGGAGGAGGAGGAGGAGGAGGAGGAGGAGGAGGAGGAGGAGGAGGAGGAGAGGGCACCGAAGAGGGAGAGAGAGGGACCAGAATGAAGAGGGGGCGAGAGGTTTCGAGGAGGCGGCCTTGAGAACGCGGAGAGAGCAGTACGCGCGAAGAAGAAGAAGAAAAAGAAGAGGATGAGGAAGAAGAAGAAGAGGCAGAGGACAACGAAGGAGAAGAAAAAGAGAGAGAGACGGACAGCGCCATAAAGAGGAAGAGAGGAGAGACCAGCCGAGCCAAGTCCAACGCCAACGAACTGCTTCACTGGCAAATCACTCGCGGTTCTCATCCCAGCGTTCGATTCTTCGTCCGTGAATTAATGAACCGAGGACACGTTGGAAGGCTCTTGGAACACTCTGCTTCGATCGAGACCTTCGCCACCGAGAGCTGTGAGAAAACGGTGTCCAATGGAACCAATCGAACGACGATGTCCCGGCCGACAGGATGAATCTCGATGGTCGGAGGTCCGACGCGCGTGCAGCACGGCGTCGGTGATGTCGCTGCATTATGCAACTAGGATGATGTAAGAATCGCGACGCAGAACCGAGGACCCGGAGGCGGGTGGACGTTTGCGCGACTGTGTTTCTTTAATCCCACCAGGACGCGACAGGAAGCGACGAACCCGAGGAACACCAACGAGCGTTTCTCTGATTCCTCCAAACGCGACGCACGATAGGCGAGAATTTCATCGAGGCGAGACTAAATTTATAGTGGGCGATCGTGCTTGAAACCCGACCTTGCTGCGGTTATCGAATCGACGCGAGAGTGGTCGAGATCTCCGGAATAATCTCGCAACAGTTTCACCCGCGAAGACGCGATCGCGCCAGGCGCACCTCCGAAAGAACGATTTCGAGCGTGCCCCTTCTTTGCCCCGTAATCGTCTCTGATTACGATTGACAACTTAAATGGAAACACGCGTCGACATCCGTCGTGTAATCGTTGCACGACTGAGATCTCCAGGACACCGTATTGCGCAACGAATAGGGAATACGCGACTCTTGACGAGCCAGTATTTACGGCGCAACTTGGAATGGTTTTATCGGAAGCGGCGACGATAGAAAACAACCGGGTACCCCTTGAATCGTAGAAACACATCCGGACGAGAACGAGCCGGAAGATCGACCAGGAGCAACAGACTCGAGTAAGTTACGCCGAATTAAGAAATTCCAACGGAGGAACGACGCGAAAGGTGTGCGGACAGGTGGCGTTGAGAGCCGCTGACCCGATACTGTGCACGGCGCAGGTAGGTCGGTTGAACCCACGGCTCTCTACGGAATATACAGACACTTGGGGAGATTCGCGAGGTCACGTGCTACATTTGGACAGGCAGCGCTAATTTCATTATTTATAGCCATAAGCTTTCGATTTGCCGATCGGCCATTATTTCCGTGGAACGGCATCGGTAGCCCTCGGCGTTGATAAAAGTCAACCGCGCCCGAGAATCGTTCTCAACCTCCCTCCAGAACCGTGTCGGAGCGCATCGGCTGAAATAGACCGAACGCGATAAAAATAAAATAGCCGAATTCGCGTGGAGGCATCGGCCGGCATTAAAATAATCGTAAATACTCGATTTCGAGGTGGACGCGATCCTTCGGACCGCTGGGAAGAAAAGAAAATTTTCCACGCTCTCGTGGTCACAGGCCTAGCCCCTCTCTTCTACAATAGCGTTTCGAGGAAGCGTCGCCTCCGACGTCGATGAAAAGGCTACGGCTCTAGGAATGCAGTTTACTTTCGACACGCTGTTCTCAACTAGTCAGGGCGCGAGATGATATTTCCCTGGGACGTAGACGAAATTTCTTATCGACGTTTTCATTCAAGAGCAGCAGGTGCTCCGAAGTTGGAACGTCGACGTCACGTTCCCGTACTTTTATACGAGCACTGTCCAGAGAAGATGGCCCGACGATCGATCGTTCGGAATTCTCATCGAACAACGACAGCACCCGTAATCGGGCAGCGAAGATCGTTATCGTCGAAACCAGCTGTTAACACCTCGTGCACGCCGCCGCGCCGCCGGTGACCGCAACTTTTGGTCCGGATACAGCACGGGGAATCCACTTTCAATTAACAACGATGCTCGCCGATCGGCAATCCGGCCAACGACGCCCGACGCCCGACGCGAAGGAACGATCGCACGAGAGGGCAGAGGGAATCGGGCAAATTATCTTCGAATCTCCGTTCGCTTCGCGACGAGGCGCGATAACGCTAAACCGTTTGTCGAGCTATGAAACTGTTATCGCGCAGATCCGAGCGGGCGATAAACGATTTCAGCCTGTCATCGAGCTTACCTCCTTACCTCGACGCACGCTTTCAGATCGCCCCCGATTTTTCCGCGGCGCTTCTTGTCCCGGACAGGGACGTTGTTCTTTCGTCGGCCGCGTTTCGCAGCGAGCACAACGATCGAGATCCGTATACGATACTCTACTGACCGATCGACCAGTCCCCAGATGCCTTTGAATCCGATTATGTCAGCGTTGCGCAATACTCCAAAATATTTTTAGAAACGAGAGAGACGGCTACTAATTGGTTACCGAACGAACCGGCACGGGAGGGAAACGCACGAACGAGCTAGAAAATTGTGATTTGAACGGCCGAAACAAAATTTATTGGCCTTTGCCAAATTGCACCTGTCCACCGGTGGGACACCAGTATCGAGGTGTCCGTAGGTAAAGCGTGACTCAGGGTGGCCTTTCTCGCGCTCATTGTCACCTCGTCGGTTTCTCGCGTTCGTGCTCACTCTCTCCCTCCCCCTTATCTCTGCCTGATTGTTCCGTACTCGCTATTCTCTTCTCTGGTATCGGTAAGCGGCGTCCGAATGCTGAAACGGAGGGCTCGAAACACGTATACCTGAACCGGGATTAGGTTTATCTGCTTCCCGGAGCGGGATCCGACGCTTTGAAAGTAATTGGAAGGGACGGAAGATGCTACCGCGTGAATAATCGAGGGCGGCGGGGTTAATCGAGTGCGTGGAAAAGTTTGATGCATTTGATAGGTATGTAGTCCGCGACCGTGGAGAGGCGAGCGCGCCGCGAGAATTAGATTGGATCTGAGCTTTCGCGGTCTGATAAACTTTGCGCCACTTCGGGAGGGACAGCTGATCTAATAAGATATGTACATGGTAACGAAATTCAGTGGTCGCGTGCGCCATTTCGTTTCAAATTGAAATTAATCGGGCGCGCGCGAGAAGTCGATCAATTGGTTAGAACAGAATGATCTTTTTCTTATTTGCCCTCGCGGATTGATTAGGAAGATACGAGAAGGCAAGATTCGCCAAACCGTGCGGATTTCCAAGAGTGTTTCACGTGCATGCACGTGCATTCCGCTTTCCAGGCTCGCCTTGAACCTGCCCGGCTGCACGAACAGTTTCGCGTGAAACTGGAACCGACTGACGATACGGCTTGATACGCTACCTGCACACGGCTTTATGCACTCAACCCGGTACGTATCTCCTCGCGTGCGTCGTCGATGAAACGAGCCTTTCCTCTCCTCGCGCTCTTCCCCCTGGTCAACCGCCGGTACGTACCGGCGATTTACTTGAACCGCGTGAACCGTCGATCGACTCGCGCCGCATTTATCGCCAACGATTCTGGAGCGCATTGTGAGGTACAAGGCGATGGAAAATACGGGACAAACGTTTGCGCGAAGAACGCTCGCGAGTGCGTTAAACATTGACCGCTTTCTATCCCAATGGGAGCAAGTATTTGTTAGTTGCGATTTCCTATTACATTCGTTGCATTCAATTTTGCCGAATCGCGCCGAGCACGGCGGGCAGAAATTTTCAACGCAACGAGCCAAGGTGCCGATTCGGTTTGCCGCGGAGCGATCAAGGTTCTTCTTATCCTCCCGAGAAACCGCGATAAGATAAGCACACCGAACGACGTTCGACTTCCGATCGCGCTTGAAACTCCGTTCGCCAACTCCGTCCTATTATTCCTTCTCCTATCGTTGCATTCTCTTGCCAGTCGCTGGGACAAAAATTAAGCCCTACCGATATCTAGCATCCTCGAATCTCTCGTATCTCGTCTACTTGAAAAAGCTGCAAACTTCCCGCCCGAGTGTATTAACTGCGCCGGCAGAAAGTCAGAGAATGATCGATCTAGGATCGTCCAAGGTGCAAGGCAGAACGCGGGCGAAAATGGTCGCGGTTCTTGCGCGAAGTGGCTCGACGATTCGTGCGAATGTAGCAGCGTGGAACGCTTATGTTAATGAGCCCTCGCGATTACCAGACGGGACCAGCGAGCAGGGAGATGACGTCGAGCCGATAGAGACGTCCAGACCGGATACAAGGAAGGTCGAAGGAGAAGAACCGGATAATCGTCACCGTAGCAGACTACGCACCGGGTTTGGCTATCGGTTCCACCGGCCAGAATGTTCAGCCGTGCGTTCTCCAGACGAAGAAGGATGTCGCGTCTCGCGCGTACACACCTGCACAAGAAGAGCCTCCCACCTGCGGGCCACCTGAACTTGCCAACAGCAACCGCGTCCCGGGTGCAATTTCTGGACACCTGACGCGACTGCACTCGTTCGTCTACGATAACGATGGACGATCGATCGGGGTGCATTCGATGTCTCGCGGCAATTACAATTACCGGGGCTCTTCCCGAGACATATTTCTTACGACACACCGCTGTGCTCCGAAAAGAACATCAGCTTCGCGAGCATATTTACTCGTAGCAACATTTCGAGACACGTTCGACCGCGCAACGGTCACCAGGAAGATCCTCGTCGAGCTATGATAACGGATTCTCCGAATATACTGTTACTACGCCCGTGAAAGCATACCAGCGAAGAGACTGCCAAACGATTGCCACGGAACGAACTATCCAGCCGGAAAAGAATTATCCAACCGCAATGATTTCTTCATTTTTACAGCAGACTGAGATATGTACGCACGGAGGTTTTAGGCGCCCTCCGAACCCGCGGATCATACCTGCGAGACAGCGAACAAACGTCACAGCTAGCACGGAATTTCTTTGGCCACGCGATACACCCCCTTCAGGATGCTCGCGTGACCGTATTCCAAAAGGGAACACCGATATTCTGCGGCAACCACTTGGTCGATCGCGCGAGCGATGTTTGCGTGACGAAAAATTGTTACGGTCGATGTAACGACGGATTATTTATTTATGTATCATAAGCCTGGCCCCCCCTAATCGCGACCAGATTGATCCACCACCGGTGCGACAACTAATGTACCGCGATGTAAGAGACCTGTCGCGGCCCTGCCCGATGAAAATTCATCATCGGTGACTAGGCCGGACTCGGTCGGAGGGAGAAAGGGCACGAAAGCCAATCAGTCGGACAGCCCCGATACAAATGTATCCCGAGAATCCTATATATCCCGAACTTTGCACCGATACATGAAGGAGAAAGAAAAAAAGCTTCCATGATTTACCTGAAGTAGTGCGATCCAAATGGCGAACAGTAAAAGGGATCGTTGTGCATGTGCGGCTGTCCTGGTACTCCAGGTCCCTGAGGATGCGCGTGTGGGCCCATCGGGCCGGTAGGTCCCGGACCGCACATCCCAGGCGCACCTTGGGGTTGCATGCCAGCCGGGCCCATCATGCCAGCGGCTGGAGCCATAGGATGCGGTCCGGGATGGTGCGGCGAGCCAACCATGTGGGCGCCAGGATGGTGAGGATGAGGCGAGGGTCCACCGCCACCCATGTGCGGGTGAGGTGCATGGGGCGAGCCGCTCATCATGCCGTGGGGTGGCATAGGATGAGGACTCGGAGAAGCTCCGTTCAAATGGGGCCCACCGGTGACACCGCCGTGCGGCGTCGGCGGACCCCCATGGGTCGGCGTAGTGGCCGGCTGAGGCGGAGGTAAACTAGGGGGCCCCGTGGGACCTGAGGCTGCTAGCGGCGGCAGCGGACCATTCGCCATGTTGTTCAGCTGCGTAAGCGAGGCCGCCGCCGACGCCATCGCCTGCAAGGGGTTCGTGGTGCCGCTTGTCGTACCGATGCGCAGACCGGTGCTGTTATTGCCAACTATGTTGCCGGTGTTCCCGTTGCTGTTGCCGTTGCCGTTACTGGCGGCGCCAGAGGTGCTGTTGGCGTTGCTCACACCGCCGCCGTGCGATTGCAAGGAGGGCGGCAGCGGTGGCGAGCCGGCGGGGGGCGCTGCCGGGCCCCCGAGGCACCGGCCCGACGGACCGGGGGCGGTTACGCTGCTGGGCGCTACCGGCACGCCGGCGTGCAGTGGTATTCCACCTGGGGGGCGCTGTGCCACCCTCACCGGCATCACTCCCCCCTCCACGACGCGCCTCACCCCTTCTTCGAACTTTCGCCGGTTCGACGACTAAGGTACGAGCGCGGGAATCTCTCGATGCTCGATTACCGGCCACCCTTTCCACCGACGAGCTTCTCGTCGAAACTCGAATCGGCTCCCACTCGATTTTCAATATCGATCGTATCGCTGTACCGTCTTCGCCGTGCTCCAGGTCGTTCCAACGGTGATACGCGAACGAGTATTTAAACAGACGGTCAACCAGGATTACTCTCGTCGTATCCCTCCTCCGCTTTCTCGACGCAGACCAGTCTGGCCGACAAGGGTCGCGCGCATTCAATCTCCGGGTCCTACTTACGGGCGGCCCATCGATCACGGTGAGTAATCACTGCACGAGGGGTTCACCGTGGCCAAGGGATCACTGCACTTCACGGTATACTTTCCCGACGTAAACTCGAGCAAGCACGTGCCCTCGATGCACGCGTATCGGACGGAAGGGACGGCACCTCGTGTGTCCCAGATAATCCCTTCGCGCGGGACAGCGAATCGAGCGTCTATGCCGTTTTATCATCGAGCTACGGCGTACGGAGAGCACAGGCCGGGCTTCGATTTCCGAAGTGTAAAAAGGGAACACGCGACACCTGTTCGCGTCTGTCGCGCACCGTTCAAAGCTTACGAAACCTTCGCGACTACCAAAAGCAAACTCCGACACGATGTATCCGATCCCGATCGCGGCGGCAAACACCAAGTACCACTGCTCTGTACGAAGCGAAGAATCACCGGCACACTCTACACTCCATCTATCATAGAATCACACACTATCCTATTTGCGCCACTCGCTCGCGAAAACGCGGTCGTACGGTCAACGTTTCGCACGGCTAGCTATGCGCGGGACGAGTGCTAGAGCAAGTTAGTGGCGGCAGCCAGTGAGGCATCCGCGGGGGCACGTGGCCGTCGCGTCGTCGGCGTCGCGGTGCGCACCTACGTCGCTGACCAGCACTCCTCGTCTCCCGCCCATCTTACCACCCTTCTTCTCCTCCTTCTGTTAACGCTCGCCACCAACTTTCGCGGGAACTTTGGCATCCCGATACGCGATCTCAGTCGCCACCAGGCGACCCAAGCACAAGATTCGCACGGCCACGCTGCTTTTCACCTAGCTGGCCGAGTTTCGGCATAATCCACGACGCTTCCACCTCGCTCCGTCCTTCCAAGGGGGACTACTATTCGTTCCCGAAGCACTCCTCTCGGCTCCAAAAAAAAATAACCTTGCCCTCGGACACCTCTATCCTACCCCCGATCTCCCTTCGAGGACGCTGAACGTTGCGGAGGGAAAATCGCGGCTCGATCGACCACCAAAACTGCCCCGAGACGATCACTGAACACTCGAGTCACTTGCGCGCCCGATCTTCCAGCGGCACAGAGGAACATCGGCAGATAGACAGCGAGAAGCACCACGCACGGAGAGAGAGAAATAGGACAGGAACAGTGGGAGAGACAGCGGTAGGGAGAGACAGAAAAATAGAGAACACGGACGCGGGACAACGCGCGCTGCGTGTCAGGAAGCAACGAGCGGCACTGTCCGCGAACAGCTGTACACTCGACGAGAGCAATCGCGTTACTGCGGAGCGGCAGGCGTGGCGGCGCTGCCGTCGACCTCGAGCTCTCGAGGACAGAGTCGCTGGAGGGGTACAGCCACGCGAGGACACCTAGAGGGGGGAAACTGAAGCGAAGCCACGGCGAAAGGAGCGTCGGAAGGGAGCAGGCTCACGCACGGTTGAAAGGTGGGGAGCCACGTGAGCGCCCGATGCCCGATGTCCACGCAACCGACGCGACGTGGGACTTTGCCTCACCTTGCCGGCCGTGCTACCCCTGCTGCCACGCCAACCCTTTGCTTTTCCACGTTTCCTTCTCCTTTCTTTCGCCTCTTCGCTTTCGCGTCCCCCGAGAACGTACCGACCGCGCAACTGGATAATTCGTGGGCGTCATTGAAATTTCTTTTTTTCCTTCTTTCTTTTTTAACTGCGATCAAGTGCGAGGAGGCGCAAAGATAGAAATGTAAATGGGGACTTCGTTCAGAAGTTTGCCGGAACTTTCCAACGAAGGAAGCGGCAGTGACCGATTCTCTTTGGCGAACGATTGGCTTGTCTGGAAGCCGCATCTCCGTCGAAGTTCACCGAAAGGCAATTTCACTTTCCATCGCGCGATCCGGATCGCCGGTGGTCCCGAGAAACCGGCGCGGGATTGATTCCGCTGGGATCACCGTGGACCCAGAAGCCCGATTTATCGCGTCCGGGGTCAAGCTGTACGCGCTTACACGGCGCAACGAAGAGGAATGGTTTTTCTACCTTGACGGCCGACGCGTGCGAAAGCGATCGTAGCTCGTGCACCGTTGCGCGAACGTTGATCCTTTTCTTTTATTGCCACGCGTGTTTTTATACGGCCAAACAATTTCGCATTCGAGTCATCGATCCTCCCTCTACCTGCTGTTGCAGAGGAACCCTCTGGCTGCATATTCGTGGCCTCGAATGGGGCGGGCAGGGGAGGATTCTGTGGCTTTCCGGCTACCTTTTTTCGTAAATCTAGTTCCGAAAAGAGCCGGCGAACTTAATAACCGGATTAGCGCGGAGGTAATTTAGGATTAAAAAGTAATCGACTCGGTATCGTGTCGTCCGGTAAGGAAATTGTACTCTGCGCTCGCGCGAGTCGCCGTGCGGCCAAGGGCAGATTAACCCAACGAGGAAAAATGCGAAACGGGGGGGGAAAATTCAGGGATTCGCCACGAGGAGTGCGAGACGCTCGAGGGAGCAAGCGGCTCCGTGATCGGTAAGGTGCTCGTCTGTTATCCGTCAAATATATTCGAGCTCGATGTTTGCACCTGATACAATAGGAGGGCTGGCTGCCCTACTTTTTCACGATTGCGCCGATTAATCGATACACCGAAGTTCTTTCGATCGAGCCGCAGCGGCTACTTGAAATTGCGAGCGACGCGTAGAGCAGGTCCGAAACGGTACAAAGCTAATAACGAGGCCCTAACCGCGGCTTAAAGACTAGAACAGAGACTCAGGTAACTCGGTACACGCAGGTAGAGTTTGAGACAAGAGGTATCATTGTCCGAGTGGCAGGAGAGGCCGCAAGGCAGCCGTTTACAAAGCGCTGGAAATTCCAGGTACCCTCCGACGTTTAACGGAAAATAACAAAGTTTTACCTGACCCCCTGAACTGCCGTTTACAATACAGCTGGACACGGCTTGCGTTCTCGCCGCGACGTAATACACTTTTCCATTGGGGGGGAAAAACGAACGACTCCGTTCCTTGTCCTCTTACTTTGCCCGCTGGCCGTCACTTGGCCAATTTGACCTAGATCGCGAACGGAGGCGACAAATTTTCCGTTCGAAGGGCGAGAGGGCGACGCTCTCGCTTCTTTCGCCGCGAGGGGAAATTTTTGGCAGGCGCCTATTAATTTCTGGAACACGGGGCAGGGAGCAAGGAACATTTCGAGGAACAACGTTTCCATGCCTTGCATAGGTGAAATGCAATATTCAGGGGCCAAAGAGGTTGCACAGTCACGCCGGTGTTCGACCGACATTCTTCACGGACTTCCAATGAAATTTTCTATACGTGGGTGGTGCGTTTCTGATCTACGCGGCCTTCTGGCAGCGGGCCGAAGCACAAGTGGGGGGATGCAGAGAGTCCGGTCTTCGGATAGACTACCGAGAATTCCCCGGGACCATTAATCTGCTCTCTGCGACACCCAGGGCCCCGTTTCCCTCCCCTTTTCCGACAAGCAGCCCGCCGTCCGACCAGGTAAGCATCGTCGAGGATGCAACAGAGGCGAGCCATTGTCCGAAACGTTGTGGAAATAAGCCAGGCTGTCGCAACGATCGGATACCGCTATCGCGACCGGAAGAGGTCGCGAGCCGTCAGAGCGGAGGGGTTAATTTGTCTCAGGGGGAAGCGCCGATCGTCGCGAGGCGGATAGGTAAACGACTTAACGACGACGTCGATCCGTTTGGGAACGATTCCTGAGCCGTGACTAGTTTACGTGCTCGCAAAACAGAGAGAACGATGGAGATTGTTCCAGGTATAAGTTGGATTAACTTTATGGCTCGGTGCGAACGCTTCCAAGCTTTCCGGAGCGACCGATGTTGCTCGAGAAGACTAGAAACGTATTCACCTGTGCCGTATCGCGAGTTACCCTCCGGCGCAAGACGAAGTACGAGATTCGTCGGGATATCGCGAATCTAGTCACCTGGTAGCCTAGAAAAATGTTTGGTTCGTGTGCCTCGCGAGACGACCCACGCGATGAACGTGAGTTTCCATTGGACAGGTACGCGCTGGCGGTTCATCGAAAGTTCGTCAGGAAGGCAGGAGGGTCGACGAGACGGCAGGCAGGCAGGCAGGTAGGCAGGCAAGCAGGCAGGCAGGCAGGCAGGCAGGCAGGCAGGCAGAGCAGGCAGGCAAACAGGCGAGCAGACCGACGGGCGTCGCGCAAGAAGGAACAATTAGAGGCCAAATAAAGACGAAGAAGCGAGTCACAGCCGAGCGGGTTCGCAACGAGCGTGTGTGTGATTTCGGTCACGCCGCGCGCCTGTACGTTGACCCCCGGAGAAAGAGAGGAGAGGAGAGAACGGAAAAAACGAAGAAACACGGGGGCAGGCAGCTGAAAAAGGGAGGGAAAAAGTGGTACTCTAAGGGGAGGGGAAACGAAGAGACGAAGAAGGTGCGAGGGAGAGAGGGATAGCGAACGAGCAGAGAGAGCATTCGCTCACCGTTCCTTCTTTCTTCCTCTGCTCGGTGAGGGTTCCACGACTCACCTCACGGTTCGAACTTGCTCGTTGCCGCCACACCGGGAGAAAGAGAAAGAAAGGTAGGGAGAGGCCTGAACGATCGAGGGGGACTTGGGTATGATGACCGCGTGCAACCAACAAAGACGTCGCCGCGAAGACGCGGCAAGAAGAGAGAGGCAGACGGAGAAACGTTCAGGAGGCTGAGAACTCACTTCGAGCAATCGACGTGCGCGCAGGTTCACCGCGAGTTAATCGTACCCACCGTTCGATGATGTTCACCGCGGCCAAATAAATATCTACCGCCCTCCACCCTTTCCTATCGTTCGCCTCGACGGTGCCTCTATAGCGGATCAGCAAAACTGCGATACGGGGGATGGATTTTCGTAGGGTCGCCGAAAGGTTTGGGGAGACTCTCGCGACACCGACGACAGGTGTAAGAGCGGGATCGAGAACGGACTGCTGAAAAAAATCGCCGCCGTAACGATAATCGTGGACCAGGCTGTTGAACGTATCGAAAACAGCGCCGGGGGAGAGCAGAGTGGCTTCTTTAAAGTGGAGTATCCTGTCGCGGCTGATAAGTAATCTTGTACCGGAACACTGGAGGCGTGGATACGAGCCCTTTAAGAGCGGTTCATGTGTATTCGACATGCGTATTACGCGTGCTCCCCGGGATTTGTCACGCGTCGACTAACGCCGCTCTCAGAATACGACGGCGATATTCCGGCTGGGCCGAAAACCTGTCCCGGGACGAGTTTATGCGAGACGCATAGAGTTCGGCGACAGGTCGTTTGCCAAACGGATCGGCCGGGATCTGACGGCATAATCGTCGTAACTGCGCTAATCATTAAAGAGTTTCGCGTCGGCTTTGCCGCGATCTTGCCGGCGAACTTCCCCCGTTTCAATTCCCCTGGAAAATTTGTCTTTTACCCGGGCCCCCGGAGAGATCCGAGGCGGTCCAAAAACCCAATTAATCTGGCAAAGGAGAGGGAACAACTGGGTGAGCAACCAGAAGCCACTCACCTGTAGATCCGTAAACGCCTCGGTGGCCCAGAGTCATCGAGCAAACAAGCATCGCGCCCTTGTACGAAGGTTTCTGAAGTACTCTAAGCTAGATATACTTAGCGGTTACCCAATCAGCCTCGATTTAACCCTCAGCTATCTACTAACTCCTTCGTGACATTGGCGCACGGGCTACGGGCCACGACGAATTTAACCCAAACTTTGGGCTCCAATCGCGCGGTTTCCCGTCGGACGGAAGAATGATTGCCGTGCGGACGGGACGCGGAAATAAAGAGTACGATGCGGCGATATTGTTCAGCGACTATCGCGGAGAAAACGCTTCGTCGCGGAAAATTAAGGTGGAATCTTTCGGGGCCGTCTAATTACGCGGTAGAACAGCGTTAATTTGCGGTTAATTTCTTAACGAGATAAGTCACTCGCAAGCCAAAGGGTGGCGGCGGTCGCGCTACAGCCCCTAATGGCTCCGCGTGGCTACGTCCGGCCAAATAAAAAACGACCAAAGCGAACGAGGGATAAAGAAGGAACGGGGAAGGAAGAGGCCAGGTGGGATGGATGAAAAAAGAAACAGCGGGAGCGGTGTGTTAATTAATTGGCGCGTAATTAAAAGCCGCAGCGATACACCGTAGTCGGCCTGTCCCCCAAGTCGATACACTTCAAAGAATCCGTGACGATGAAGGACGTCGATTTGGCAGGCGCCACCCTGCGACAAGTAGACCTTTCTCGCGGCACAGAACGCGAAACCGAGCGCGTGAAAAATCAGAGCAATTAGAAGGGAGGCCGCGAGGCGGGGGACGATCAAGTGGACGCATCAAAGGGTACCACGGATGATCGAAAGATTTGGCTCCGTCGAGAGACACTCGACGCTTCGTCGAGTGCTCCTCTTTGACGGACAGCCCCGTTCCTCACCGTTTGCCGCCGCCCAGCGAATAGACGGTTCGTGGTAATTTTCGCTGACGGGGAAGATCGGGCATCGGTGACATCTTTTTGGATACTTGTTAAAAAAGAAAGAAAAACAAGCCCATATACAACTCGATGGACTTGCTGTCGTTCACGCGTCGCAGGGCAAAGATGGAAACATAAAATGCTACACCTTTCGTAACGATCGAGCACCGAGCTACTCTGCTACCCCTCGGCATTTCATAATCTGGAGTGCGTTTGAGAATTCGATGAACCAAATTAATCAAGACCCATGCACCGGTGGAAATACCGCATTTCGTTCGTGCATTAGCAACAATTTAATTCAACAAAATCAATCAAATCGAAGCGAACGAGTTCGAAGCCCCGTCCTCGCGCACTTGCTCTCTCGATTGGATCCTTCTTTTAACCCGTTGATTTCAGTTCTCGATTATCCGCGTCCCGCGCAAAGGAGGATATACCGTCGACGACGCGGGGAGGACGGGCGCAACTTCTGATCAAGCGTATCCCGGTTCGCTCGTTGTTTCTTCTACATCGACGCGTGTGTCAAAATAATCGATGCAGCCCGCGGCTACGGCGGTGAGAAAATCGCGCAACAAAGCGCGAATCCGCGTCGAACGTAAAAATCCAAATAATTAAATGTCGCGATGATGTTACACCGTCGTTCCAGCGGTCCTCGAGACGATACTCCGCGGCGCTCTCTCTCCTCGGAGATCATTAAAAGGACGGACTACTTGACGAAGACCACTCAACGGGGCACAGGTGAGGAATTTTTTATCATAAATATAGCAGAAATCCGCTCGGGCGTTCTCGCTCGAGGCCGCGAAGGAATTAATAGAGTGCAAACGACTTGGTTGGATTCATCGGAGCGGCAATTACGCGAATCGTAAAAAGCGTGGGGGAACGTATTGAGGATTCGCTTTTTTTTTTCGAATCGTACGGCGAAAGAAGAAGAATGAACGAAACGGTGACATGGCAAATTCGAATGACGAATGCGCGCAGAAGATTGCATAGATGTCGATCTTTCGTTAAGTTATCGCCTCCGTGCATGAAAGCTGTAACTTTCCTTAACTCGAACCGTTCTAACGCTCCTTTGCGCCGGCCCTTCTGCGATACCGAAAATGAAAATAAATTTCACCGATGGTATCTGAAATTATTCCCCGACACGAGGGCGGCCGGCGCTTACATTGTTACTCAACCTTTCTGCGCGATTTCGCCAATATTATGAAACCCCTTTCCTATTCGCCAAACGTGTGACGGCCGGTCCGAAACGTTTTACGCGTGCAGATGACAGTACTCCTTTTGTCGCTCTATCGGCGAACTGGTAGCGAGACGCGGCTGAACGAAATATATTCAGAAAATATAAGCCGTTTATAAATAAAGAAGAGGCGTCGTCGGATAGGCGTCGCGTTCGTTTCTAGAAAACTTCTAGCCGCTCTCGAAGTCGGCCGCGAATAATCTCGGAAGCAAAAGTGGAGCGAAAAGCAGAGGAGAAAGTTTCCGTCGAAGAACCTTCGATCTCGCGTGTATCTCGTCGTTTTCTCCACCCCCGATCATTTCGAGAGAATCGCGAAAGTAATAGACACCGGTTACTCTGCGAATCGTTCTTACTTTGCCTGGATCAAAGTGTGAACTATAAATGTGCACGCTTCCTGCCAGCAAAAGAGCACCGAGTTCTGTGCCGCACGATCGTGAATAATCTGAATATTAACCACGAGGCGAAACGCAACATTTTATTTATAATTTCGAACGGCGGTACACGGTTCGGGGAAAGCCGCGCCCGTTTATTTATATTAACAAATTAATTGGGGATATTTATTCAGAGTTATTTGACCACCTGCCCGTACGTATGTCTTTATCCTTTTATGGTGCAGCCGTGAAAATCATGCGACAAACGAGGGAAAGCAATCAACTGGTAAATCACGCGGGACTTCTGTGCGCAAGTCGATGATACATGGAATCGTTTCGCGATATTGTTAGCGCGTTCCGAAAGCACGATTCGTTTCGAGGGCCTCGATTGAAAAGCGTCGGGGGGGGGGGGGGATTTTGGGACGCTCGCGGGAGGATTTTCCGATGCTCGTTAACGATCAAGATTCGAAGCTGAGATTATTTTTTTTTCGAAGGCAGAGATTTCCCTACCCTTGCTTCCGACCAAATGTCACCACCGACGTTTCACGGGATTTCCATGGAATCGGTAGGCGTTTCAACGGAGAACATTAATTACTAAACATTAATTACTAAACGTTCGCCACAAAACTACCCCCGCGAAGCATTCTCTTTTTCGCGTGGCACAACGAGTAAGCATACTTTACACGCGATACATCCCCGAATCGTCTAGCTCGCCAGAGATTGTCTCACTTCGAATCCAGCATTGAGAACCACTGGGTACGCTCGGTTGAGTCTAGCGAGGGGGTGAGGAAGGAAGGAAGGTGTGGGCAGGGGGAGGTGGGTAGACCAAGCGAGCAAGAGAAAGGTAAAATGGGGAGAAGCGAGGGAGAGAGACAGGGAGGAATAGAGAGAAGGGTGCCGTGGAGGGTTGGATGGAGCAAGAGGGGGACAGAGGTTGGTGCCAGGGTAGGTTTTGATCAATATCTCGCCCCCACCCCCACACCATCACCCTTCGTGACGGTACACCATACCCCCACCAGAACCCCATCACCCGACCACCATGAATAACCAAGACCATATAGCGGCCTGCAGATTAAATACATCGTGGTACCATACGATCAAACCACCCTCAACCAAACCCACCCCCTCCACGTGCCTACCGCCTTCACCGCGCCGCTACGACGACCGCCGCCACCCTCCTCAACGCCACCCACACCCACGACCACCCTCCTCCGCCCTTCACCGCGGCCCCGCGACCCTCCTCTTTAACAGCTACCACCGCTTTCAACGTCGTCGACCATCGTGTTCCCGTAAGAACGACTGATTTGCCGCACCACCGAACCGAAAGGGGTGGTGGCCGTGGAGCGACGCGAAGGGCCAGGGTGTGGTGGGTGGTACGTACATACACACGTGTCCTCGCTACGGAAACCCCTTTTCCTCCGCATTCCGATCTCGCGAATTTTCCCACGGGACTTTGCCCCGCGCAAACGTACGCGGCGCAAGGACAACGTCCCCTTGGGGACCGTTTTGCGACACCGCCGTACGCGGAGGCTCTCCGGTTGACGGAGGAAAAACAGAAATTGGCGTCGACTCGACGGAGCACGCCGATAGTCTTTGGCCACCAGAGTGTGCACACATGTCAGATCGTACGGACGGCAAAGGTTTCAACCAGCGGCTTCCACTGTTTTCCCGATATCACCACGGGCTTGTACTAAATTACGCGATACATCGTATACGCGAAAACGTTTCGCCGGAGTTTCAGGATCCATGCTGAATTCGGTATTGGGCTTCCCCCCTCGGATCTATAGCGATGGGGTACAGCGCGGAGTGAAATATCAGAGATAACGGGGAACGAAATTGGCTGATCGAAATGCTGATACGCGTGCGGCGCAAGTGACGTATGCACGTATTTATGTATGTAAAACACAGTTTAATCGTGTAGGTCTGGGATTCGGTGCGGTGGTTGAAACAAGACACCGGCTAAGAATAATGGTACGTATTCGAGAATAATCGGGGCTGCGCGTTCTCAGGTACCGAGAACGGTGGTTTGCTATTAGGCGCTAATTTAGTTGTAAGCTGTAGGGTTGTCAGGAATGAAAGGGGTCCTACGGGACTATGTTCATTCCTGATGGAGGAGCGGTGCTCCTTCAGTTTCTTTAAGGAACGTACTAACAGGGGATGAAACGGACGGGACACCGAGGAGAATTTCTTGAAATTTCATCCACCGCGTCTCCATTGACGACAACCTCCCATTTGAAAGTTACTTCACTCGTAAAAAAAAAAAAAAGATTAAATACAGTAACGTGCGAACGTCGTTCGTTCAGAGGAGCCCTCGCTGATCCTCTTTCCCAACAAGGTGTTCGAAAACCTGTGGCTCTTTAATGACATAACGCGTAGCACGGTGGCCGTGGGCGTACGCGTACCAATGCTCGCGTATAAATCAAGTATAAACAATGCGTGCTAAGCGCCGAGTATTAGCATTTGAACGAGCGGCACGAGCTGCAGCAACATTAATTACCAGACGACGATACGTTTTTCGCTGTAACGCTTTACGCTACCCGAGCCACGTGGTCCCTTCTTCCTGCGTGACGTCGGCGCCGCCACTTGTGATACGCGGCCTCTTCGTTATCCGTGGGGTCGTGCGTTAAATGATAACGCCGTTTATTATCATCTTCATAACTAATGCTCTGCAGTTAACGGGTCTAATCTGTGCGCCGAATAACGCGCCATTGGAGGACATTTTGCTACGGCCGCGTCATCTGTCACGTGTGCCTTTTCGCCGCTACATCCTTATCAGTGATCGCACACGGGAGCAGGTAAATAACGGCTCGTGAAATGACACGTGCAAATAAATGACCATGAAACTATTATTCGCTTCTCCTCCCTGCCTTTTTCCCGTAATTTTGTTCCCCTTTCATTCGACACCTACAGATTCTAATCCGAACGTACGGCTACTGCCTCGCGTTTTGCACGCGGAACTCTGATGGGACCGAAAGTCGCCGCTAATTTCTGATGGAAACCCACGGTGTCGAAACTTAACCAATTACGTGCTAATCGGATCAGGAGACTTTATCGCGCGCAAAACCATTCCTCGCGGGAGGCGAGGGTAATCAACGATATCGTTGAGCGGGACGATCGAGCATGGACAGTTCTGGGGACCTCGATATAACGTTAGACGGAACACGAGTTTCACGCGAACGATACATGTCCCGACTATTTGCCCGGAGGAAAAATTCTGGCGGTTCCCTGATTCACCGGATGGAAAGAAGCGAAAAAAAATTGAAGGAGGTTGCAACGCGCTGAGTTCTCCTGGTGAGTTAGCATTCAGGCACATCGGTTTCAAGAGTCGACCAAGCTGGACTTCTAAACGTCCCCCGCAGTTCGGCTTAACCGCTCTGTTATTGAAATACTTGCCGCGTACTTAATCGAGCAAGTATTCGCGATACGAGAAGGATAGCCGGGCGAATAATTATATATATATATAGTTAATCAGGGCTATCGAAAAATCGATCTAACCGAGGCTCGTCGATTGCGGAACTCAAGAACCCACGAAACTTCAAACGCGGCCGTTTGTTGTTAGTTGCGGATTAGCAAACAGGTTTCCACCCCGGTGGACCGTGCTTCCCTCCGATCTCTGTTTATCCGAAGTGCCGGCACGCAGGAAAGGAATTACTCGATTCAATCGAACTTGCTACGCTTCGATCGATTAGTCCAAGACACGCCGTGGACCACTCGTCCTTCGACCTCGAGTCGAACCTTCATCGAGCTTCTCGACGCTGCACCATCGCGTCCTCGCGACGCCACTACGAAAGTATCACCATTGCAGCGAACCAGCAAGGGTGGACGATTCATCCCCTATCGGAGAACACTCAGGGACGCGTGGGAACGATGGACGCGGAAGCCAGAATGAAACCCCGTTCGCTCCAAAACGCTACGCGAACGCGTGCGACTAATTCGTGAAGATTGGAAAATATCGTGGATGCTCGCGAAAAACTGTGGACCGACATTTGTTCGCGCGGGACGTACGGATGAAAGGGGTCACGATTCTCGGTTGCCCGAAAATAGGGTTGGAGAGTGTTCTCCGGGTAGCATTCGGTACCAATGGAAGCAGGTCGCGGTGACCGACGAGCAGAAGTGATCCATCGCTTTAAGCTTGAGCCCAGGTTCGTTGGTTCGCGGCTACGCCGTTGCTACTCAGGATTCCAGTTCTTCCCTTCTCTCTCCGCAACCCCCGTTCGTTCCAGCTCGGAACCCCGCACCCTCCGGCAACCCAGCCCAACGCGCCAGGAACCTGTTCCGCCCTTCCTCTCTCTTGTCGTTGTCTTGCTCTATCCTCCTCTTCCACCCTTCTTTCCACCTCTACAACCGCACTGTCCCTTTCTCCTTCTCATCCTTTCCATTCTCGTTCGCGCGGTCTGCTCTGTCTCGTTCACCCGCGATCTAGCGTCAGGCTGCTGCACGTCTCTACGAGTGTAGATATGTACTGCTGTGCGTGTGGGACGAAGAGGGAGGGCGAGATAGAGCAGGAGGGTGGCCGGGCGAGAAGAAGACAGGCGACGTTCCATGGAAGCGTGGGTGTAAGAGAGACAGGGTGACGCTGTCGAAAGAGGAACGAAGAGAGAGGAGACTAGAGAAGAACGCCGGAGAAAGAAACTCGGTGCACGCGCGCTGCCATTGTTTGCAGCGTGTGTCTTCTCTAGCATTCCCTCTCCCACCCTCTTTTTCTCCGCACCTCTGCCTGTCTTCGTTCTTTCTGCTCTTTCTGCTTTTTCTGCGTTCCCGGTTTCTCGATCTTTTTTTCGCCCGCTCTGCTCCTGTTCCCTCCCGTGGCTGACTCGCGGCCCCGCTCCGCAGCTCATCTTCTTTTTCCCTTTCTTCCCTTTCTTCCCTTCTTCGCTGGTGCTACAATTTTTGCGTATCCGAACGACGAGAGCGGCGGCGAGAGGGTAGCGCGAGTAAAAACGGAGAAGGTGGAACGAGCGTACGAAGGCGGTGGAAAAGTCGACGAAGGATGCAAGGTTACTGGAAGAAGGACGTAACTGGGCCGATGATCCTGCCACGGAGAGGGAGAGAGTCTCCTCGACCTTTCTTTTCAGATGCTGCGCTTTTTGTACCGAACGAACGTGTCTCTTCTCTCGTACCTCCCTGCACCCGTGTTTCGTCCTCACTCACTCGCTCTCTCTCTCTTTCTCTATATACATCTCTCTGCCTTTCTCTGTTTTTGGCTCTTCCTAACGCCACGGGAGCTCGGGGAGGAGAAGACGTTACCAGGACGATGATCTCCGAGAGAATGCCGTTCCCGTGCAACCAGCGACGCTTTCGGCGGCAGATTCGAAATATCGATCTCGGCTCTCCGGTGAATTTTATATCCAACGAAAGGGACGTCGGGCTGTTCCTCGCTGTCGAGCGCAACGTAGAATCCAAGTTGCGAGGCGTCCGTGCAACACCGAACACGCAACTCGCGACAGAACTAATGCCCGTTGCTTCCTCGTTCGAGCAAGAGGAGGAAACTCGGATCTTTCTAGCGTACGACTTCTAAACCAGTTTCCACGCGTTCCGCTCCCCGCGCGCGGTAGAAACGCTTCTTCTTTTCTAAGACAAGACCTTTTTGCGCCGTTCGGCAGAACGGAGAAGAAACGAAAAGCGAAGAGGACGGGAAGGTGGTCGTGGTGGCGGAGCAAGAGTAGAAGCATAGACGATCCCCGAGACACTCGGACACTCGTTCTTTTTTTTTGTCGCCTTTCAAACAGGTTTTACATTCGCCCAATATTGTCGTAGTAAAGTGTTCTTGTTTACCGTGTCGATAAGCTTGTCGCGTATCTTTTAAGCGGGTGCGCTTGTTGGGCGCCAATGGGCGCGGAGAAACGCGAAGAGTTAGAGGGAGAGAGGGAGAGAGGGAGAGAGAGAGAGGGCAAACTCTCGCAGCGTGTTTGAGAGGAGGTGTGCAAGGGGCCAGAGTCGAACGTGCTGGAGAACAGCGGGGTGAGTCTTGCTTTACGAACGAGGAACGAGGAGGAAGGAGAGAAAGAAACGGGGAGGCAAAAGAGGAAGTTAAAGGGCTCGCGAAAAGAAGGGAAAGAAGAAAAGTGTCGGGCCTACATTTTGGTTGCTGCACAGTTCTCTTCTTCGTTTTTTCCTTCCGCCTCCTCTCCAGCCCCTTCTCACCCTGATCCCTTTCGAACTATTTGCTCTCATTCGTTGCGCCCTTTTTTACTCGTCTCGATACCGGTCAGCATTTCTCGCCTACCGATCCGCGGCGTTCCTCAGCGTCACCACCCTCCGCCGCATTTTTCATTTCGACCGAAGAAGGTTGCGTCACTATCCGTTCACGGATCGAGTCGACGCTTGTTAGTGCAGCGCAACACGGTTAATGTGGAAACTCGTGCTCACGAATCGGTGGAAGTCGAACCCGGAGTCCACTCGGTCCGAGTGTCTTGCGAATACAAATAGCGGATCGATAGATCGATGTAACGCGTGCGTAAACATACGCAGAGCCATGGGTTTGGCCGCAGCGGCGAACAGAGATCGCTTTCTGCGCCGAATTTCCCGTAAAGCTCGACCGCAGGTATTGGAGGAATTGGAAACTCGTCGATAGCGTTCCAGTCGGGAATGCTACTTTCGTCAAAAGTGGAAGAATACAAACGGCGAGGGGAAATTATGAAGGACTGTAAGGGGGGGTAGGTTCGTCCCAAATGAGTTACTAATAACCCGCCGCGTGGGTATTTTCGGTGCTAATCGAAACAGATACCGATGATAGAAACTTTGGACGAGCACGTACGTAGCTGCTACGCTAGCGTACATTTCTGTTCCTGAATCACAATTGTGTTTTTCGATGCACATTTCCATTCTATTTCTATTTGAATATATATTTCCCCGACGTCTGAAATTATATGAAATGTCGATCAGAAGCAAGCCCTTCGACTTAGAATTCGATATTTCTCGGGCACTATATTAGATGCTAACGCGATTAGTGTTCCCGATTTCTCGATATCCGATTTCCGACTTCAGGTTGTATTTCTCAAGAATTATGGAGTATTATTGAAAAGTTGCAAAAGAATATTGCAACATTTATATTTTTGGAATAACTAATTGCACTGACATTTGTTGTAAATAGTAGCATACGAGGGCAGTGGCATGAACAGAAAATTCGTAACTGAAAATATATGTGTAAATGAAACATAATAATTTTCTTAAACTTAAGTTCCTCGAGGAAGAACTCACGCGACGAAACACTAATTGCGATACACTACTTGGCAGTTCAACGCGTTGATGAATTTTATTACAAAAGCGGAGCGGATTCAGTGCGCTTCATCGAAGGTGTTATCAAAGTAACCTTGGCGAGGGGCAAGTAGAAAAAAGCATACGCGTGGGCGGAGGGAAGAGGGTACTCACGAATGTACACTTATTTATCGACGATAAGATACCCTCGGTCTGTTCTAGCACACGGTCATTCTCACGGATGTCTAAGTAAAAAATTATACACACAGATCGACCAAGCGGTTAATTCAGCTGGACGAATCACCAACGAAACTCTATTTCCTTCTTCTCAATAATCTGCTTAAATAAAAAATCTGCTTCCGTTGAAGATAAAGCATTTAACCATTGTAAAGTGGGGAAAAGAATGCAGCTGGAAAGAAGAAAGGAAACAACGCCAGCGTGTACAAGAGGAAAGAACGAATTAGAGTGTGGTGGAGTTTTTCTTGAAACAGGGATCTAAAAGTTTATAAACTCCGGAACGAAGGAGACACGCGAAATGAAGCAACTCTGCGGTTCCCCGATCAGGACTTTCTCGAGAGAAAAAGATGAAGACAGGCTAAAAACAGGCTCAATAAGGGAGGGAAGATTTTTGCGAAGAAACGCTGTTACCGAGAAGATCGAAGCAACGACGGAACGATGTCAGCGGGGCAAGCACGTGAATTAAGCGACGCTGGAAATTAACTCCCCTAAGCCACCCTCTAGATTTACCCCAGGTGCTCGTCAGTGTCCGACGACCCTGAAACCGTGAGCGTCGTAAACCCGCTCGCTCGTTCGTTTTAGTGTCGTAAGAGGACTGGCCCCTGGAATCCCGCGCGGCATTCGAACGGCAAGAATCGTGATTAAACATTAACAGCCTGCCTTCTTAGGATTCTTCGGTCGGACGACCTCTGTGTCTCTGATTCTCTACGTACCGTCATTACGATCTGATAGGCCGTCTACAGGCAAACTCGTCCACTTTACAAACACCGTACATTCTTCGCTCTCCTCCGTTTCAATAATTACAGATGGGTTGCTCCGAAACGCGCACCTTGAAACGCTCCACTTTCGATACGACGTCGATGCTCCAATCGAGACGTTTCCCTCGATCGTAAGAGGAATCCACGGGACGAAATCGTTGGCGAAGGAAAGCGTTTGGAAATGTATCCAGGTTGCAACTCTTTCGTTGTGCAAAATTAGCCGAAAGAGGCCGCGCGGCAATTATTCGCCGTTTCGGAGCAGATGGAGGCAGAATTTCTAGAGCACTTTCCACGAAAATCTTTCCCTCGCGCGATGGAACTATATCGAAGGCAAATGCAGTCTTATCGTACGTCGCTACCTGTTGCCAACAATAATAATCGCGATAACAACAGCAACAATACGACATATCCGCTCGTCTAAGAAATGCTAGCCAAAGTAGATAAAGGATCGTTGCCGATCCGTCGGGATCACTAATGGCCTCATCTTTAAACAAACATCCGAGTCGGAAAGCGTGGGACTCGGCGTAAGGTGCTGGGGGGGTTGGTTTTGGTCGGTGGTGTGTCAGGAGGCACGTGCAGAAGCGGAGGCCAGGCAGGACGAGGGAAACGGGCGCGGTGGACGGGGCGAAAAGGAAGAAGGAAGAGGCAAAGCAGCTCTCGTGAAAATTACCGGGCCGACTATACGGTCCTGAAGAGCGCGTCATCCCCTTTAACCGGGGGATTGAATTTTTCCCCGACGTGGAGCTCCTGGCATTGGGTGCGCACGACTCCGCCGGCCTGAACCAACCCCAACTCGCCCACTCATCCCCCTGTCCCCGACAGAGAAAGAGAAAAGGGGGTGGCAGAGGGAGAACGAGAGGGAGGCTCATCCCCTTTACGCGGACAATAATTCTCCAGTGGTCGCTGAGGGTTGCCCGTGGCAACTCTTCAGCACGGTGGAGACGAGCTGACGAGACGAGCGCGATGAAATTGTCTCCTGCACTCACCCTATCCACCACCACCCCCGTTCCTCCCGTCTTTCTCTCTCGCTGCTGCTGCTGCTGCTGCTGCTGGTTGTACGTGGTTGTAGGAGGCAAAAAATGCAAGAGCAAGGAGGGTGACGCGGGGGCGGGCGGGTGAAAAAAAATAGAGAGACGGTGAAAGAGGTGGAGCAAGAGGGGAAGTACTGGAGCGCAAAGTAACGTCGGATGGGGTGAGTTCGTTGGGAATTTCGCGTATCTTCGACGCTGGGGGTGGCCGCGTTTAATCCTCCGGGCTCTATGCGAGAAGAAAGAGTCCTGCGGGGGTTACGATTAAGAATCGGCCAATGTGTTTTTTCTTTTTTCTTTTTTTCTTCAGTGCCTTCTTCAAAGGCGGTACACCGGGAGATACGACGATGCGAGACGTGGGGCTGGTTGCGCGTAGGGGAAGGGTGACTCCGCGGGGCATGCTCCTTGCACCCGGAATCGAGAATTTATTAGAACCATGGACAGCAATAGCTGCGGGCGATATGGATAACAATGGACAAACTAATTATATAACTGAATAGGGGTGCAACGTAGGTTAGTCGATCTTGTCGTAACACATATTTTAAATCGTCGCCTCCCCCGAGTCAATAGACATCTGGCCCGAAAGTGGAGCACGAACCTCAAGTAAGGAGAAAAGAATAGAACGGGAAAGTGAATGAAGCTTGGCCGGCGGACATCGTGGAAACGAGCGACAACGTGGAAGACGAGCAACGAAGAGGAGAAAAAACGTAGGAGAAGAGGGCGGATAAAAGGGGAGATCTTGAAAAAGCAGCCGACGTGTTCGCTTTGACGGGTCCCCGTGTCGTCTCGACGACCAAGCGGATTAGCGGCGGATCGTGTGCGTCCGGTCGCAACGAAGCGCCACGGTAGCCAGAAAGAGGCCGAGAAGCGAAAACGGGAGCCGAGGAGGACGAGATTCGTGTGTCCGGCGCGTATAATTCGATCGACTCCCGCCTAATCCAATGGAATATTTTGACACTGTGGCTCACGGTTGAGCACGCCAGGTGAAGACAGATGAAAGGGAGCCACGCCGCTGCGGTGATATACCATCGGCGCGTCTCCATTCTCCCATCCAGTTTGCTCTCACCCGATCGCGTCGCGAGTGGCTGATTACGTAGGCACTTAATTAGCGACGAGGGAATCGAATTAATTCACGGGAAAGTCGTTCCTATAGCGTGCATACGAGTGTACGCGATTGTACGGGCAATTAAGGATCGAACTTTTTTTTATCAAGTTTCGTTCGAGGTTCGAGTTCCTCGATCTATTCGCCAACGATTACCTAGAGTTACTGTTACGACGCTCTACTGTATCCAGTTCGCGGGCGGGACTCGAAGGGAAGATCACGAGATCTGGAGCACGTGTCGATACACCGCGTATCGTTTGTTCCAGCGCGACGAGCGAGTTTTGTTTTTCAACAAATTCAGAACACTCCTAGTGGTTTGACAAATGGGACACGACAATTGTTCGCTCCGCTTGCACCAAAGGCCGATCAGGGCCGAAGATTTACAGCCATCGTGCATGTCCAGCTTCCTCTGAAATGCCTCACCCTGTAGACGATCTTACATGCGCGCTATATGCGCCAGGGGTGTCTACATATTTCTGCACACATGCAACCCGCTGCACGTACATCGTCCAACGGTGCACGTGGCTATGTATTGCACGTGTGCACGCGTCTATGTACGCGGAGGGAGGGATAAAGGGAACGCGAGAGAACGAGAGAGAACGAGAGAGAACGAGAAGACGTGGGAGAAGGAGAGGGATAAAAGGAGATAGCAGGACGGAAACACTTGGACAAAACGAGAGAGAGCCAGGGTCGAATGATCAGCCATAAACTGAGTCAGCGGGGATAGTATTGTCCTCTGCCACCCCTGGAGCTGTTCTCCCTCCCGACCCCGAGGACTGAACCACCCTGTGATTCCACCTCGTCCGCAGACGCGACTCGGAGTACAGGCGGGAGGGGATCGGACGAAAAGGAAGAGATGACGCCGTGAAACTATCGCGTTCAATCGTTAACAAAACCGAAACAGTTAAACCCGGGGGTTTCTTCGAGAGTGGCTTGAACTCGGGGGCGAACAAACGCATTGCTGGAGCGCCTCGTGAACGCGTCTGCCTTTTATCCAGCACAAGTTTCTGTCGACCAAAAAAAAATGGGAGAAAAGAGCGGGGAGACCGTGCAAGCCACGATTAGCGCTAATCTATTTAATTTCACCGCGTCCACGACAGGTGTCTGTCGTGCGAGCTACCAGTATGCGATATTAAGATTTCGCGTTTAAACTGCGCGTGCACAATTCATGGTCGCGCACAAATATCGCGGGACCTCGGACTACAAGGTTGTCCGAACGTGGACAGAAAACCGTAACAGGTCCCATCTAAATAAATTCAACGATAGTAAGATATACGCGCATCGATGTATCTTCTCCGTCGCGTTTGAATTCGAGCGTGAGTAAAGGCGACAAATTAATTTCCAGACGGGGTGTACGAATGATGAAAAGATCGTGGCGGAACATTCGGTAGCGCAGAGGCCGGGAAGATATTACGAAGACCTGTTACAAACTACCGAAGACAGCTCTGACACTTTCAAAGTACATACACCCTGAATGTTTCACGTCGGGGTAACGTGTGGACGCGGCTTAAATCGATCAGCGTGAGTCAGGAGCGACCTAAGAAACACGCCTGGTGCATAGCCCGAGGGACGGTGAGCAGTGGCATGCAACAGGCCACTAGCTTCGTAGAAAGAGAAGCTCGCGTAGAAAGACTGTTCGGATCAAAGCACTTATACGACGGTATTTATGCTCGCTCCTTAAACAGTCCTTTCGTCCAGGATAAAAACGCTTCATTCATCGGGCGAGCATCGCGGAAACCAATTATCGTGCCTCGTTTCTTAATTAAAACTGGTCGCGCTACAAAGTGTAACGATAAGTGGGAAACCTTTCAGCTCTGCCGTCCGCGTTCTAGAGCTGTCCTTTTTTTTTCCAATTACTATTATTATTTTCAGCCGACGCGCACAAACTTTCGATCGCATTCGACAAAAGGCGGCAAGTTCAGCACCGTAGTGGACCGAACGCCTCGCGCATTCAATGTTCCTTGATTACGCCCCTTAATGAAAGGTTCGACGGATTTAATTTTCTTGCCACCGAACAACAGGGAGGCGAAAGAGCCGCGCAAGTTTATTGTAATTGCCGGGAATAATTTTCTCGGTGCCTTGCAGAGGCGAACTTAACCCAATAACGTCAGATACATTCTGTCCCCGGCGGAAGAGACACGGAAGAGGAGCGACGTCACGGAGCGTGTCCTTTTCACCCATATTACGCGTAATTGCGACGGCTAACGAAATTAGTGGTTCGCGCGGTTACGATAATGTGGACGTCACGACCCCCCGATAAAGGGGCGATCGTTCCTACGTGTACGACGCGTCGCTTTCTTCGAAAAGCTACCGAAGGAGCAAATGAACGAAAGCAATAATGCTTCCTCGTTGACGATCCGGAGGATCGCCGAGGCGAAACACGGGCGAGTCGCATTTGATTTTTTCGGAGCCAACTCCTACGAACGAAATATATATGCATTCGCCTGCGAAGCGATGCACGACTACGTGAATTTATTATCAGAGAGAAACCTCGTCGAACTTGAACGCCAGGAGAACAGAAATCAACCGGCCAAGCAAATAAAGCTAGGGTCGGGTTGGAAAGACAATCCCCAAAGATCCCGAACGGAGGTACGCGCAATAATTTATCGAATCCGTCATAACCGCGCAATAATTTACAGTAAAATTATGCAAACCGCGTGGGCGTGGCGTTCGATCGTCGAACAGAGGGGAGAAAAGAAAGAGGGACGACGAACGGAGAGGACCGTGTGTTCGGCTCGGTTCGTCGACGTGTCTGGGGCAAGCTGGAGCACAACCGGCTTCGCGAACTCGGTGTATTTATGCGGTTTTGTAACTCGTCGGACTACACACCCACTTCTTAGTCAATAGATTTTCCGTTGAATGGCTCGCTATCGGCGGGCACACAAATTCGAGCGTCCCCGGAGCAAAAGACGCGAAGGAGAAAGAGGATTGGCCCGGGGGTGGAAGATGAAACGGAGGCGCGTGCATTATTTTCGAACGGAAGCGCCCTCGTCGAAATTGTTCGCGGCTGAATGGGAGATATTTTCCTTTTTCTTCGAGTCGAAACACCGTTCGTATCTGTTGTCACCGAGGTTCGGAATATTTTTGGGAAATACAAATGCCATTTATTCCATCTCCCTGTCTCGTTCTCTTGTCCTCTCTTCGCATCTCGCGAACTCCGCTCCTTCATTCTTTCATCCTCCGTCCCTCGTCAATTATTTGCCCACCTTTCGCACCTTCTGCCGCGACACATTCATACCCATGTACGTGCGTATTCTACTCTTGCCCGGTTCTTTCCCTTTTCCGATTCTCTCCTCGACTCCTCATTCCTCGTCTCCTTTTCCTTTTCGATCCCTGTGCTACTCTCACCCCCCAGTCGATTATCCTCTCATCGAGGATCCAACGCTGTTTCGATTCATTCGCAGAGTGGCGTGCCCGACAGGACAGGCGATAACTAAGTCACCCAGATATTTTATGCGGCGATATTGACCAGGACGAATGCTCGGGCGCTGTCAAAGCACCGCGATCCAGGGGGCGAAATATTTTTTCGGGCACGTCGCCAATTGCTGACGTGATCATCTACCGTGTCAGCAGTGCACGTCAGCGGCTGTGCTACGCGAACGGCAAAGCGGAGCGGGAAATTTTCCTCGGTAACGAGGAGGAACGCGATGCCTCATCTTTCCGCAAATTCGACCGGACTGAACGTGCACTTATATGCATACGCAATTACAATTTCCAAATTGGCGAGCATCTACTTGACTAACGTTTCGAGGCCTACGCGAAACGAACGGACGATCGAGTGTGCGATACACGCGTACAGACCTTTTCATCCGGGTGACATTTCCAACGAGGCAGGAGAAATTGGAAAGGACGAACGCGGTTCACCGAGGAATCATCGATAATTTCACGCGCACACCTGGAAACGTCTGCCGGAGGGCCGTGCCACGAGGCGCTAATGACATTAGCAAAATTGTCAGCGAGATAGAGGCTGTTACGGGGCCCGTTTCATTGCCGGCGCAAATATTTCTTCGCCCTGGTGCCGCGTAAAATTGAAAATCTTCATAATGCGGGGCCACCGTGGCGCATACTAAGTCACGTATTAGCATACGTCGCTTAAATCTTGATTCGCGTTTACGGCGGTCTCGTGCGAGGAAAGAGCCGCCTTCGAACTGGCATTAGCATGGAAAACGGAGGAAACAAAACGCGGGGGAGTACCGTCGATCCGATCGAAATATTCAAAGCTTTAGAATAATCGTTATTTCTTTGGAAACTGTGGAACGCGAAATTGGAGCAAGCGTTCCGAGTCGTGTCGCCAGGTATTCGGCAACGTTGGCGATAAGCCTTGTCGCGTAAATCGTGTACCGCGAGCACCACCGATAAACATATCGTTTGAGTAAGTGCAGCAATTTGCAAGCGGCACTTGCCTGCGTGTACGCGCACGTGACGCGAGAAGGCGGAGCAGCGAAGCGTTAACTGGTTCATTAACGATCGGCCAATTTTTTTTTCCCAATTAATCGAAGTCTACAAATATTTCCACCAGCGATCCGGTGAAACTTGTCGGGCCAAACGGAACGAATAAAATAACGAAACGCATTGAGAACCACTGGCGGTCGCGCTGCACGACAAGTGCATCGCTCGGCGCGTGTGAGTGCCGCGTTTACTACACATACACACATTCCTGACGATGCTCCGCGTACGTGCGTGTGAACGTGCACCGTGTCAATGTGAACGTAGAGTCACGGACACTCCTGCTGCTTGTCCTTCCATCTTATACAGGGTGTTTCAGAAATGAGTGGTCCAATTTGAGGGCGCTACGCGATTGTTCGCCGCGAGAATGAATGGCGAGAAAAAGGCTGGCGGTGTTCCGAAAGTGTGTCAAGTTCGCGTGGATCGCTGGCGAAGTCCTTCCTAACGCTGGTTATGTGCACCCCGATTGAAACGATGGAGTAATGGGGATAACGAGTGGAACCAGAGGAAACTGTAAGATCGACGAGACCGCTGCCGCTGCACAGTTTTCCGCAATTTCACTGAACATCGTGAACAACGTTTCTCGCGGGCAGAAAAAATATCGGGCGTCTGCTTTAGAAACAGCCTGCACACCTAGATGACCGTGTAACAAAGGTGTCTTACAGGCAGCATATAAGCGTACAACTTGGAAAGTCGAACGGGAGGGGCAAGTACAAACGGGGTGGCCCGAAAAGAAAGAAAAACGAGAGAGAGGGAGAGAAGAACGAAAGCTAAGATTGGTCGTTGGCTCTCCTCTTTTTCCCTCGCGTCGTAATCTCCTGACGTCCGCGATGCAACGCCTACACGTCGACAGAGAGTTACCTTCGGGAGAGAGAATATAATTGCGCGATCGATAAATTCTTCGAACGTGCATCAACAACTCCATTTTGCACAAATAACGTATATTTCCGCTAATGAAATGCTTCGCCGCTGCTGGCCTCCCTTGTTCCCCTGTAAAACGTTAATGTATGCCGCCGTAAAACGCTCTCCCCGCGTTGCGAAAGGTCGAGCAGGGGATGCACGATGGATCGGGGGGAAAAAAAGAAAAAAAAAAAAGATAGATGCAACGGCGGCGTACTTGGGGCAAATACATGTTTTTCGAAACGCAAAGTGTACGCGTGTGGACTGGCTCTCTTTATCTCTCTCCCTCTCTCTCTCTCTCTCTCCGGGTGTGCAATTAAATTTGATCCAAAAACGTAAGACCATCTTGACGACATGTACCAGTGGGTGTACGTTTTGCGGGTCTCGAAGAGCCCGAAGTGCCAGAAATTCGTTCGGATCCGAAAAAGCAGATTTCGATGAACTCGATGACGACGAGCAACTATCGTGCGCGGCACGAATGGATTGATAGTGTATACAAAATATTCCAGGTTCCACTGTTAGGTGACTCACCCTGTATATATACCAGGAATAACGTATGTATACATAGGCCATAGATACGTGGACCAACACGCGGCCGTACATAATGTGATATAACGCACGTACCGGAGCGCACGTATGCACGTGCGTACGTATAGGTGAGTGAAGAGAAAGGGCAGGGGGGACAGGGGAGAAAGAGGTGGGAAACGAAGAAGGTGGAGGCCGTCCAGGGGTGGGATACGAAGAGGAACGGAGGAGGTGGTGCACAGCGAAAAGCCACGGCGAAACTATTGTCCGACCGTGTATTAACGAGCAGCGATGTTATTGACGTGAAATCAGTCCGAGACTGAGGTCGGAGGAAATCGGGCAAAAATCGGGCAAAAATCATGCTGGATCCTCGGTTGCGATGGATGAAGAAAAATGTGTACACCTCGACGAGTGTGAATCCATATCTAGTTGCAGATCACGGGCAAGGTATCGTTGCACTAATTGTAAGGATCGAAATCGCCGCGGACTATTCACCGTCGCAATCCTTTTCTTTCCTGCACCGCGTTTCATTCCTACAAAACCGTCCTGACATTTCGACGCTCTATGCACGTTGGAACTGAACTTGATTTGTCCTTACATACATGCAGCCAAACGTGTGGTTTCCTTGAATGGAACTATTGTGTCTCGATACATATCCTGTGTATCCCCTAACTTAATAATGGCAAGGCACGAAAATTGGACATTTCTCGCTGGCCCTATAGATGTGCCAGTTTCGAACTAATTGCCGAGGTTCTGGTGGCTGATCGTGGCTCGCCAGAGTCTTCCCGATTAGTCGAGAAAAGAGGGCGCCAGCACAGAAGGGAAAGACGAAGCCAGGACGCCAGCAAGGCCAGCGAAAATATCGATAAGCGTACCGCAAATATTTTGATCCTTTTATTCAACGAACGCCGCGTGGTGGACGCGCGATCCACGGTCGCGTTTGACCCTTTGGAGAGGGTGAAACGACGAACGACGGAAAAACTATAGAGACGGACAATAATTGTCCCAGGGTGGGACAGATCGAGGTATACACCTATGCACGTGATCGAACTCACTGCTGCCTCGCTGGATGCATCAGGGCTCCGTGTTTCCGGAGAAATTTTCGTCGCGGATAATTGCAGGCCTATGCAGTTTTACGCTTTTCAACATTCTCGGCTGGCACAGCGTGGTCTAACGATACAACGACGAATTCGTCCATCGCGGTTCCCCGCTTCGGCGCCTTAAAAAATTGCCGCTGCCTTTCGTAACCCCCTTCCAAATTCGTATAGAGTATCTCTCTCCGACATTAGAATGTGTTCTCCGGCGTGTTCTCGAAAATCGGCAGAATTTCTTCGAGCTATCGAGGCCCGCGGCGTTGACCGTGACTTTCCATTCTCACCGACGGTTTTCCCGCCAAGCGCGTCGAGAGGAAACGCAGAAATCGGTCGTTGCGGGGGGGGGGGGGAAAGTACGAGGATCGAGCAGCGGTCAGGGTTCATCCGAGAATCGTGGATTATCGCGACAGGGACAGAGCAATGAACATTACGAAGATAGAAGCACGCGACGTAACGGAGTTACGTCTCTCTCGAAGGTCGGAATTCGTTAAAGCGCGTGGAAACAAACAAGCGTGAGCAGACACCGCAGGAGGATGCCAACGAGGGGCGGCGTGAGGGGAAGAGAAGGCGAAGGAGGAAGAGGAGGGAGGAGTGACGGCAGCAATAGCAGCAGTAGCAGAGGGAAAAGAGGAAGGCTCGGAGAAGCAACGGCGTAACAAAGGACAATAGTTGTCCTGTCGAGAGCGACGTGAACTTTTGCGCCACAGGACAATGCTATTGCCGCCAGGAGCGATGGACAAAACTTTGCCGGATTTTGCAGCAGGAATCGAGCTCGTCCTCCGTGTGCTCTGCCTCCTCTCCTTCCCACCATCTATCTCTCTCTCTCTTCTTGCCCACGTCCCGATACCCGCCCTCCCCCAACCCCTTGTTCACCTGGCCAAGGTGGGCAAGGCCCAACCCGCTTCCGAGAACGCATCTACATCTCGAGAAACCGGCCGAATTTTTATACTTCTAGACGGCACGGGCCCGAAAACAAAACGACCTCTTTTCTGCCAATTACGGGAAGCACGGGAGGGAAGAAGCATCGAAGCGATGGGCAGCGCTAACCGGACGACAGAATGCGAGTAAAACGAGCCACGTTTTCCCGCGCAACACTCGCCGCTGTTCGCGGATGAAAAACGACGACGAAGAGGAAGAAAAATGTTCCGGATCCGACACGTGTTCAGGTATTTCAAAGGATTCTCGCCACGAGATCGCGGTTCCTTCTCCTTCCACCGTTTCCATTGGCGACGCATAAAGACCTCACCGGATAGAGAATCTCGAGATCGAAGGGCCTAATGATCGAGTGTCCGCGAGGATTCTGGACAAGATATCGGCGGCGCTATTGTCAGGATCGTCCGTACATATTGCGGGGAGGTCTGGCTCGTTATCTTCGCCGCTCAAAGAACACGCCGAATAAGAGAAGCCCGTGCACGAATAGGCAGCTCGGAGATATGCCGATTAAATTCTCCCCCGGTGTACGGAGAGTTCGATCATCGTCCCCCGGATCAGGGCATCCTGAATTTCCCGAGCACCATTTTAAATCGGAGCTGCTCGAGTTTCCGTGGACAAGCTTGATCCCCACAGTTCTACGTATCGGAGCACACGCGTCGAACCGTCCGGTCCCGAGGACTCGGTTCGACGGTGTTCAAATTTTCCATCGATCGGTTAACGCGCGTATGTGTCGATCTAAAAACGGGCACAGCACGCGCAAGGACAAGGGATTATTCCGTGCCTCTATATTGCCGTGAGAGCCGGCGGGCTTCCAAGGACACCGAACATCTCGTCTTTTGTCGAACGGGCGAGGAAGAAGGAGAAGAAAAAAACCGAGAAAAAAGGCGACGAGCCGAGAGGAAGAAAAAGAGAGAAATATATTGGAAGGAAACGAGATGTAAATGTATTCGCTTCACGGTTAAGTCAACGGGCGAAAGTGTGCAGAAGGTCAGTCTCCATCGGCGACAGGTGATTACATATACGCACGAAACGACGGAATTCAAGGTGGAGGTGAATTACCTGGCTGAGGTTTCAGGTTAGGTCGCCACCTTCTCGACTGACCGTGACTCGAGGTCCTCGGCTGTACGCCACCTTCGTTCGGTATCCTTGATCGATTATGCGCGTGTTCCGCCGAGACGCGTGCGCCGCCTCCCGCGAATTTCACGTGTCGAGGGAGCGTTGATTGCTCGATAGATCCCCATGGTTAATCAAATTTCTTGTTTATTTTTGTTCATTTTTCTACTCCAACGCAACGACCATCAATAAAATCTGGTCGAACGAGATCCCCTCGAAGGGTTGGGCGCGTGCCCCTCCCGTTAATCGTTCTACTCCAAAATTTGATATACCGCGTTCCGTAAAGTCGTCGCAAACGATGTTCGAAGGAATGTCGATGGCGTCCTCGCGTTGAATACGAAAAACAATCGGACGGTCTACTGTGCTTGTCTCGAGCCTTTGCATTCCAATTAGCAATTCTAGTACGATGCAAATAAGGAGCAGCCTGTTTGACACAGAGAGAGAGAAAAAAAAGATGCGCTGCTGTCTAAGACTACGATTAATTACCCGTGCATCGTTAATCACGAGGAGGCCCGCGCAACGCGGTTCGAGATCCCGAACGATTGCTCGAACCGCGTTTGTTTGTGCGTGGCCAATCTCCGTGCAACAGGGGCCACGTGCTCGCGATGCTAACTTAATTACGGCCAATTGAGTCTCAATTAACCGAGTGGCACACGGAGTGGACGTGCGGTGTGCGTGAAACGGTGGACGTCTATTGTGCCGCGCGGAAGTCTGTCAAAAATTAATGACGCAGAAACACGCGTTCCTATCTCTGGCCCGCGATGGCGAGAGAGAGAGAGAGAGAAAGAAAGAAGAAGAATCGACGAGCCTTTTTCTCCCGGCGTCCTCGCCGCGTACCAGAATTAATTAACAAATATTGCGATCCGGTTCAATTTATTATTAAATAAAATCTCGCGCCCAACTCCGGGTACAAACGTTTCCCCGACAAGCCGAGGACGCGTTTCAAAACGGAGGCTCGCAATATTTCCGTCAGAGGTACGTATGTATGCACACGCGAAATTAATCGCGACTCAGGAAAAGTTGAATATGTTTTATCTGACCGTGCAGCAGCCGGGGAAAATGAAATTCGATTCGAAAACGATTCACCGAGACACGTAGCGATGCTTTCCGAAGCTTTCCGAAGGAAAATTCGCGACGGACCCCCGTCGTATCCGGCGCATCGGGGAACGATGTTGTCCAGCAGCGATCGCGTTCTCGCGAGCCGCTCACCCTATTCTTTTTGCAGCGAGCCAGCGAGATCACTGACACCAGCGGGATGAGAGGTCGGCGCAATAATTAATCATTCGTCTCCGAAGCATGGGGCAAAAAAGCGACAGCCGTGACGCGTTGGACGTTGCACGAATACCAAGAGTGGCGGCATCGGGAACGAAAACATTGACACGCGCTAAGAAGAAACAGTTCCTAAGAATAGCTTTGGCCGGTGTCGCGGATGCGTTTGCACGCGGGTGTCGTCGCGAAGCGGAGAAAAAAACGACGAACGGTGGCGGGCACGCGTGAATGAAAAAAACAATAACGCGACGGTGCAGGCCGCGGCGACGATATCCTTCCCTTTTTTTTTGCCCATCGTGCTCGATGAATCGGGGCCAAGACTCGGGAGCGTGCACTTTTTTTTCCCCATGCGATACACGTTTTTTTTTTCCTCGTCGCGACTCGCAGACGGGAAAGGAAGGGAGGGGCGACGGGCGCCGCTGTTTCTTTCGGCTGGTCCGTTTTTTTTATCCCGCTCGAAGCTGAATGATCGTAAAAACGTCACGCTTCTTCTCGGAATGAAATTCGACACCGTTTCGGAGGGTCGTAACAGATCGAGGAAACTATGCTTTACGCGCGGAATCCCGTTCTAGTCGAATCGTCAATGAAAGATCGCGACATTCGTCAAAACATCGAAGCTGTCGCCGAAAGGGGGACGTATGTATTATGAATGGAATGGGAATTAAGTCCGAACGATTCGACGTCGAAGCTTTCGTGAATGGAGGATACTCCGTGGCGATCTAATAGCGGCGCAGCAACTATGTATTACGAGACGCGGTGAACGGGTTAACTGTACAGAGGCGCGGGTAACCCTTTATCCGTACCGAATAGTTGCCGGCGACGAAGAGGACTCTCGCGGAAATCAACTAATCGTAACCGCGATACCATCCCTCCCGTTCTTATCGGTGATCTCCTTTCATCCGTTACCCAACCTCCAGCATCCCGATTCCATTTCTTCCGCGTGGTGGTTAACGAAGCGGGGCCGAAAGAAACCGGAAAGAATTCAGGTGGCTCGAGGCACGGTGAAGGAAAGGGGCGCGCGTGCACGTGGGCGAAACGGAGAGAAACGAAGGTGGAAAGAGCTTTAAGAGCCAATGGGGCGACAAAAGTCAGCTAAAAGCGCCACGGACTCTGCCGGCAGACGCATGAATAATAATCCGCGATTAATAGAGCGCTAAGCTGCCGGTGACTCGCGACATGAATGGCGGTAGTACTATTAAACGGCCTCTATATCATACCTACGGCGACGTTCCGTAGTTTGGCGCTATTACATCACCGTTGGTCGACTTTGTCCACCACGTCGTGCTGTATCGAACGGAACACCAGCCGAGAAAAGTCTGCTTTCCTCTTTGCTCTTTGCTTTTCTTTTCTTTTCTACGCGGCCCGCGTTGATTTTGAAAAGGCAGTTCGGGTAGTCGTGGTCCACGCGAGTTTGATGCCTCGATTAACGAAAGTATGTCTTTTTGACACGATGACTCGAGATCTAGCTGTCCGATTGACTTGTAATTTGGCGACACCCTCAGGGAATCCTAATGTTTTCTAACTTTTCGTTATGCCAAAAGGAAAAAAGAGAGTGCTGAAAATCCACCTTGAAAGCCGATCGACCGCTATCACGCGCGTCGAGCAATTTGGAAACGCTGCGAACGAACCTGAATGTTGTTACCACAGTAATCGCAATCGCAAACAGACGGAGCGCGCATAATGTTATAATTGAGTCTAAATGCTGCGGCAAATTGTTCCGTTTTATTGGACGATTTGCTACACGCGACAAATGTTTGCCAAAATAGCGCGCGATAATTTGCGACTCGTGACACCTGCGCGCGTCAACTTCCTACTTGTTTGAAGAAGGTAAACCGTATTTCTGAATTTGTTTATCGTTTCACACCGGAGCACGCGTGTCTCGTACTGTTCGCGATTTTCCACGCGCGAAACAACTTGACCCCCCCTCCGGATGCCATGCAATCTTTGTAACACGCGAAGCGAGAGCCTTGCCTTTATTATCCCTTTCCGTCGATTTTTCCGTACACAACAAAAACCTATTCAATCTTCGACAGGATTTGCCGCAAAATCACCTCGCATTACGGCAATCATCGTCGAGAATAGGAGAACGTCGAGAACTAACAGCTTTTAGCACGCTACCCTGAGCCACGGCTGAAGAGCGGGGCAAAAAGTGCATTCAATTGCGATGTTATTCAGCAAGAAAAACACCGCGAACATTAACCTCCTCGGTTAATCGCGTCATCAGTCATCCCGCGTCATCGTTTAGACGCCAACTAATTGGCAGTCCAGCTTTTCCTCCCATCGGTTCACCGTATTCGACATTCTTATCCGCGAATTGTTTGCCGTTATCGGTGACAAGCAGATTTCGCACGAGGATGCGCCACCGTTCTTAAACATCCGAAGCATCCCACGGGGCCTCGTTAATCTCAATTTCTTAATGAGCCACGCGGCGTCCCGGTAGTCTGCGGGAGGTGGTCACGCTATCGAGCGATTAGACATTCGTGAAAAACCGCGAGCCCGGGTGATCCGTCCGATCGTGATTGACGTCGCAGAGTCGTGGCAAATGGAAAACGTGTGCGACGTGGTACCCGTGGACTTTGTTACACGATGGATCGACGGTGCGGTTACTTTTCGAGCCGCAAACGCGGGAACCGCGGTGCGTTGGCGGCGAAAAAGGGGAAGAGGGAAGGCGGTGATACAGGAGTCTACGCGGAGGAGCAGGAGCAGCGTAATTTCGGTTCTAACCGTGACCACGGTCATCGGCTGGCGGTTCGCCTACGTAATACGTAGTAGTACGTATAAGTGGTAGGTAGGTATGCGCAAACAGCAAACAAGAAGTAGCTACCGGCTGCTTCCACAGGTGGTCGGGTCACGAACTGACCCCACTCCAACCCCTTGCTTCCCCCTCTTGCTCGAACATCGACTTCCTTTCCTTGCCCTTCCGAGCCGTCTCTATCTTTTGCTTACTCCCCGTCGCCTTGCCCGCGAGTCTCCGGAGTCCTGCTTGACCCGTGGCGCGTCAGGTTAGGTGTGTAGGTCGCCAGTAGGTCGGCCGAGTCGTGGCAGGAAGGAGGGAAGCTGAGTTCGCGAGTGGCCACGTCGATCCGTAACGCAGGCATGCCGTAAACCCCGACGTTTTGGTCGCTTCCTGGCGCCGGTCACGGTTTCCCCCGTGTCTCGGATGGAACGGGAAACCCATCGACGCGAACTTTCCCCCGAGCGTAGGTCAATTTTTTTTAGAACAGTCGGCCGTGATTGGAACCGATGCGACAATGCGCGAGTGGCGAAGATTACGGGATATCTTGGTTGTCGAAGTTTTGGAACGGGTCGAGGAGAAACGAAAGAGTGGGTGATCTTTTTGGTCGAGAAGTTCCACGAGATCGGAGAGATCTTTCGCGCAGACCCCGCGTCCGAAATGACTCGGGGGCCGGGAAATTTCGCAATTCCGTCGCCGTTAATGATTTGCGTCCGACTATTTGGTCATCCGCCAGAGGATATTTACCTCGGCTGGCCCCGTATCGCGCAACGTCACCGTACCATTTGCACGCCTCGTCTGGGGTGAATTTACGATCTCCGCGTAGCCGTAAGTCTCCCTGAGTGGCTCTGTTGCGTAACTGCGAAGTAAGGTCTGGTAAACTTTAACAGGAAGTCAAGGTCGTGGTAGGTGGAGGTTTACGAGCTGCAAGTTTCGCCCCTAATCTTCCGCGGGAAAAAGGCCATTGATTTTCCACGGTGGAAACGGGGAAGGGGATCGACGGTAACGGGACGGTGATGTAATACCGTTTCTCGTTGGCGGGATTATGCATTAGCCGGTTAAAATTGGAATATCGCGATTCGAAGTGGACTTTAACAACAAATGTAATTGGAGGCTTCGCGGTGCGCATATTGAAACGAAAGCACGCCGCCCTCCGTTCTAGCAGGCACTTCGTCGTATTGAGAAGCTTATAATTAGATAACTGGATTAACGAGAGTGTAGCCTATGCCAGGGGAGGGCTTAAAGACCGAGGGAAATTACAAAGGGAACATTTGCCCGGCAAATATGTATGCCGAACGTTACTGTGTCGTAGAAAATAAGTAGAGTACACGGACCTTTAATACCTGTTAATGATTTCCCCCTAATGCTTTCCTCGCGACCTAATACGGATCCCATGCTTGCCAATCTATTCCATTAGCGGACAGCGTTTCTATTAATACCAAGACCAAAACCCAAAGTGCGCCCCGAAATTCGTATTGCGCTTACGCGGAAGAATTTCCGCCCTCCATTGCGGTCTTACGCCGCCCCGTGTTCACCCTTTGACGGCTCGATGATAAATTCGCTAACGGACTCGCGAATTTTCGCGTCCGAATCGGAAGCTTCTGCTTGGTTGTTTTCGCTACGCAGACGAGGCGCATTGAAATTATTGCGTTCACGGATCGCTAATCCATGCCCCGATTGTCCGACCCACTATCGAGCGTTCAGTCGAAACACAAATGGTCCAGGGAAACGTTTCGAATCGTCACGAAGTCTGAACCAAGGGAGGGAACCAGGTTGCATCGCACGGTTGTTCGGTTGCTTTCAGTCGTAGGATGCTGAAGGCACTGCGGTTGCCATGGCAACCCACCACCACCGCAGCCCGATGTAATTATTTGAAAAACGCCCGCCGCAGCCCCGTCCTCCACCTACCACCCCCGGGGGTTGCTGGTACAGGGCGATACAAAAGTGGCCGCAGTCTTTTGCATCGGAGATATAATCAAAGACGCTGTTACTTATTGTGCATCGCTACGAAATCGATTCCCATTATTACCATCGTTGTTGTAGATTAGTTTAAGATAGACCGCTGGACACATCAGCTGACACGTGCTGAGAAACTCGAAGATGCAGAATTTTCTTTTTCTTTTTCCCGTTTGATCTCGTGCCGAGTGAAATGGAGTGGCTCATCCGCCTCAACGATTACTCGAGCATTCGAAATTAGGAAGCGAGCGTAAAATGCACGAAAGAGCGAGCTTTACGTATTAATATTCATGTACCCTGAAAGGTGCGGAGTTCTTTTTTTTTTTTTGCAGTCCCTGGGGTATCATGGTTGGATATTTCCACGGGGGAAAAATTCCCCGCCAAATGTCACTTTTCAGCAACAGTCTAGTAGATTTTATACCGAATCCAAGTCCTTAATCGGACGCGTTAGTTTGTATCCAATTTCTGTTATCAATGGACGATTCGAAGAGAAAAATTTCTCGACGTTTCGAGCCGATTAAAATTGCGGAGCAAAAAGTTGGCCGGAGTCGGACTCGAAACGGTCAACTCTTTAGCTGTTTCGAATCTTTATTTGTTCGTGTCTCGATTCCCCCGTGTGCTCTCCCTTTTCCTTCGACGAAATCGTGAAACTTTTACGCCTTCCTGGCCGCTCGCGCGGTGGCCCTGCTTTTAGGAATGCAAAGTGCTAGTATTTTTCAAGATATTCGCCGCCGAGTTCCCGGAATATTTGACATTAGATTTCTTCGGATCGGCGAGGGAACGGCGGCCGATCGTGCAGCAATTTGCTCCGCAATAACCGAGTGACGCGGAACGATTAAAATGCCGGCAATTAAAGTACGGCCAAGAGAAATGGGCGCCGTGGAGAACCAGATTTTAAGTGGATGTCGCGGTTCTTAGTCGCGGCATCGCCGTCCGATAAAACTGATAGGTGCAAGATAATAATGTACGCGGCTAGAGTATCGTTGGAATATGTCTCGCAGCGAGTTAATGAATTCGTAACGCGTGCCCCGAGACTGTCACGCATTAATAATGTATAGAACGTCTTTCTGAAGCAGTTATCGATATGGATCAATTAAAGTGCACGAGCAAGAGGATCTTCGACCTACTTACGGTCGCGAATGAGAGGAATCATTTAAGTGACTCTGCCGTTAATCGAATTAAGTGGCCACGCGTAACAGAGCAACGACGTTTCAAGAGAAACGGAGACGAGATTTTGCACGTATTCTCGTACGAAAAAGGAAGTTCATCGAAGAACTGGTAACACGGACCGAAAAAAAAGAACGTAGAAATAATGAGCTCTGTTTTCTATTGTACCCATTTGGTTTTTAGCGATGAAAAGCGAACGGATTCGGTGATAAATTCTATGAAACGGAAGCCCGAGGGGCGCGAAACGGCTCTCGATCGAGGATGTTGCAACCCTTTCGCTACGCGTAACTCGACTGCGGAGTCGAAAGTCGTGAACGTGCAAAAAACGCGGTGGATATATCGCGGGAAGCGTGGAGCGAAAATTAAAAGGAGTGTAATTAGAGTTACGAGTTTTTTAGACCGTCCGTGAAAAATCCAGGTTTCCACGAGGGTGCACGCGACTGGATAACAATTGTAATTAAAATTCTAAGTAAGAAAGTGTAGCGCGAAACGAACGGGGAGGGTGAAAGTCACACGTATGCGTGTGGGTAATCCGAAGCATTATTTTACGGCCGTTTGATTGCTGGGACAAAAGAATGAATATATAACAAGGCAAACTTATCAATTTAATTGCTTCATTGATTCTCGTGCCAGAGACTGGGGCGCAACGTCATTATTTTTAATGCAGCCGTCTAGTGGTCATAAATAACGAAGGGGGCTGTTTGTATTTAAAATTGCAGTCGGGATTATTCGGTCGTTCGGGAGTAATGCGTAAAAATTGATGCTGTTTCTGACGCGGACGCGGAGAATCGAGTCACAGACCGAATTTATCCGCCTTTGGGGAGATCGCGTTAATAAATGCGGCATTATTTGTAGTTTAATAATACGTGTACGATCGTTTTGTAACGCAACGCGATATCAGTTAGGTGTATTCTGTAAAACAAAACTTCTGGACACAACGGATCGCCAAATATTTGTCAAAAGTCTCACCGAGGGACCGTGCTCCGCGTTCGATTAATTTGCTGAAAAACTCCCAAGCCAGAGAGGGCCCATTGGGCATTGCTAACCGTGTCCCGAGAAACGTGTCGAAGGTCCACGGTGGAAGGAGGGTCCGTGGACGAGAAGGTGGTCCGAACAGAAGACGAAGGAAGGAGGAGAGAAAGAGGGAGAGAGTGAGAGAGGTCCGTGGCGATGCTCACTTGTTGCTCGCTCGACTAATTGCCAAGTAATTGGCCCCGTAGCCCCGCTCGTATAAAGTTTGCTTCATTGTCTTTAATAACGCCGTGACCTGCGCTAATGGCTCACGTCGCATTCGTTGGTCGGGAATGGGGGGGCCGCTTTCGATAAGATGGATGGAGTAGCTTGCGGCGCGGTGAAAGAGCCGGAAATTGCCCAAGAAATGGAAAACGCCGGGAAACGCGTAAAGCTGGACGAAATAATCATTTCTGAGGCATTTGATCCCTGCTGGGGAAGGGCCAGATCCGTTTCCCTTCTTTCTTGCCGCGATTACGATCATTGTTTCGTCAAACTTTAAAAGCGAGTTTGATTCGTTTCGCGCTTCATACAGTTTTCCCTGTTCGACGCTCGAACGATTAAATTGCAACGCAACCGACTGCCGAATCGAACGTACCGTCGTGATATACATTTTCCTTTTCGCAGCTCGAACCGGCGATCGGGAACGATTTAAGCAAACAGCCTGCAAGTATTATCGTAATTCTTAACTCAAGCCCAAACGGCTCCGTCCAGACACCCTCGTGTGGAAAGTTGACGCGTTCGCCATGACCATTTACCCCACCTGTGCCAAAGTTCCCCGTCGGTCATCCCGACGCGCACCCTCTCCCATGCAATTAGCACAAATGCGACCACAGCCGAGGTGGCTCAACGGATCCGAAAATTTCCTCGGCGAAAACACCAACACGTACGACGATCGTCGAGTTCGTCAGCTTCTCGACGGCCTGACGAATCTCCGATCTTTTTCACCGTTCATTCCAGTCGATACCAATTCACGGAACGTCATACCTATCGTTTATCTTTTCAGCGTCAATGTTTTGCTTCTAATACGTCCGTCGTGTCGATCGATGTTTCGCGAGCGAAATTATTAGCGCATGAAGCGAATTAGTTATTTACCAAACATCGCCCCTCAAATATTATGCTGTTCGACAAATATAATATTTAACATTTGTTCAGCGCAAACAACCGCGTTTCGTGTAACGCGAACGGCCGAAACGCAGCCTCATTAACATTCCTCCGGGCCCAACGTTTCGTGCATTCGTATTTTTTTCTACGGCCCGGTGTTCGACACGTTTATACCAGTCGGAAGCGACAGCCTGGCCGCAGGAACGAGGACAATCCGTCTATGACCAGATGTGCGATTGTGCCAAGAATTGAGAGTGACTCATTCCCTGGTGGCACGTAAGGGGCATGATCATTCGTGGACCGATGCAGATGCACCAAGGGAGAACGTGCCTGCATTCTAGCTAATTGTTTCCAGATAATTTCTCCCGTATCTTAGCTGAAGCTTCACGGGTTCAATTGGAAAAGATCTACGCGTCGTATCGATGACAAATTCTAACGGCTCTAATCGTATCTTATTTCACAATCTGGACAGTTACAGCTTAGGCCTGATAATTAAGCGCGACTCGATGATTTTATTGAACGAAATACCTCGGGATCGCGGGCCTCGTAACGACGGCGATAAATTTGATCGGCGAACAGAATGGAAAAAGCGTCGTTCAGGAGCGTCGTGGGCGTTCGGGAAAATAAATGTCCACGTTTAAATATTCGTACAGCAACGCCGCTTTAGAATTACAGCTTAATACAACGGGACGCGAATCTCAATATACTATTCACGCATGGCCGGTCAGTCGATTTGCACGATACCCTCCCGTGGAGGGGCTACTTGCTGACTACCCTGGATTCGGGGCGGCGAAATTGATTATCGTGCTAGGGCTCGTTCGATGGAAATCATAAACAGCGCCGTGAACGCAACGATAAAAATCGAGCGACTTGGATTCTCATGGTACAATCGGAAACGCGGTGGTTGTTTCGATCCCTCGATACGAAACGCACACCTGGAGGGATTCCTCCGAGGCGCGCAAAAAAATACGCAGCTCGTGCAGGTCCGAAGAAGATATTGCTCGCGAGCAATGTTCGAAAATCGAGGGAGTTGGCTGCATCGCGAGATCGTAAAAATAAAATTAAATCGCAGGGTAAACGCATTCTAACGAAACGACTAGCAACACCGGGTAGATGGCTCCGTAGGTCGCTGACCATGCCCAACATTTAACACCGCTATACCGTTATACGTGGTCTGCAGGGAGCCAATCGTTTCTTATCCGGATTAAAACTCGTTAAGGCACCCTGTACACCCCCGGGGATAAAGCAGTTTATGACACTCAATGTGTTCCGGGGCCTTCGCTCAGGTAACACCGCCGCCGTGAGAAGAGCGGGTTCCTTCAGTAGTCCTCGTGTTATGCAAAATTGTTATTTTGAAGAAAAAAAGAAGCTACGTATTCGACCGAAAGGAGAAGCCGTCTTCGAGCGGCCGACTAAAGGCGAACATTCGGATCCAGCATTCCGAATCGTAAAAGACGAAAACGTTCGGCCCCCAGAAATAGGTATTCACGCGTTTACGTGTTACGTGGGCATTGCAGAACATCGGAGAACAGATCTAGGCAGGACGGGGGAGGAAAGACGACGAGGAGACAGAGAATCTCAGCGACGCGCCGGCTAGACGGCATCGTAAACTTCGTCGAGGAACTTTTGAATTTTAGTAAGAGCCGCTCTTTCTCTATCTCCGCTTCTTTCCGCCGCCCACGACTCGCTCATCTTGGCGTTATAAATTAGGGGTTCCCATTCCCGAAGTTGCCACCGCCAGGAGTTTTCTCGCTGAACTCGCGTCGATTAGGGGATCCTTGCTACGCTGCCTTTACCCGAAGAACGAACGGCGACACGCGACTACGCGCTGGGCCGGACAGAGGTCGCCAGGAGTAGCGAAAAAAAAAGGACGAGGTCCTGGAGGCTCTTCCTAGACCAGCAGCAGAGGCGAAAAGAATGCGAGTCGATAATGCGGCCGGGTTAGGTCCGCGAGACTTGGCGAAAGTTGTTGGCTGTTGTTGTTGACCAGGTAAACGAATTAACTTGCGCCAGAGCATGTACTCCGGCTATAAAGTCGATGCTCGTTCGAGTTCCTAAATGCCCCCCCATGAACAGCGTTCTGATGAGCGTGTTATAAAAATATAGCGTCGAGCTAGAAGCGGAGCGAAGATAGAACGATCGTAAAAGTGATTGCGGATTCATTTGACTCGTCTGAACTTTTGACAAGGACGCTGCCCTGAAGGGTCAACTCGACGCGACAGCCTAACTTAATAGACAATCGCGCGCGGAGGACTGCGATCAGCGTTTGATCTGATTTTAATCGCTCGACATCGGCCAATTGTAAGAATAATCAAGGCACGCCCTCGTTTGTTCTAATTAGGATCACCAAAATCCTGGTTAAACCCTACGGCAATGCGACACCAACGCGACTCCATCAGCTGGAGAACAATTATTTGGACAAAGGGGTGGCTGGATGCAGCCGAGGACCAGTTTTTGCATCGTTCCCCCGAACACGCGCTTAGCATAGAAACATCCTTCCGGATCATAGCTATTCAGATTTTCTGTTCCCGGCACCTAGTTTCCTCTAGGATTCGCCGAGGGGTGCCAGGGTTTGCGGAGGGTGGCCCCCGAGGGGGGCAAGGGTGAAGCAGCTAGATGAGAGGGGGGGTAGTTAAGGGGCGAGACCAAAAGGAAAGGATCGGGCAGCAAAAAGAAGCAGACGGCTGCAAGGAGAGAAGGAGCTGGGAAAAGAGAGAAAGAAAAAGGGACGTGGAGGAAAAGAGAGAGGGGATAATTCCACGGCTAAATATCGGTAAAAATCAATACTATCTCTTTCTTCGGTGCACCGCCATCGCAGCTAATAATGCACGCAAAGAATATGAACGCTTGACGAGAGTAACGTATCGCTTCCTGTTGTCGAACGTTTGTCGAACGTTTGTCGAACGTGAAACTTCTTAGGACGCTGGTCGAGCGAGACCTCTTTCTATGGTATCGTCTTAGAAGTCGTTATCCTTGGAACCATTTGCTACCGAAATTTGGTAATTTCTACGTACGAACAACTGCCAATGAATGCGACTCGCTGCTCCATAATTATCTTCCCCTTTGCCCGTGGGCACAGTGACGCAACAGCCACGTGAACGAATTGATTAACAAATAATTAATATTAATATTTTCCAGGCTGCGATATCTTCGATGCACGTTTCTGCGGTAATAAATATAGCGAAACTACTACGCAAGTTACGATCCCGCTCGTTCAAAGGCTAATCGCAACGATATTTTATTCATACCTGCGCAGTCGCTATTATATAATCCGTCTCGTTTCATTACAATGGCAAACTTTTCATTGAACCTTCTCGGATCGTGTCGCTAAGTACGCGCAAAACGCATGCTTTAAATCGAACGCGGCTAATTGGCGTTGCGTTACAAAGTTCCTGCCTCGAAGATGGATGCTCGGCGTCTTGGCGATTAACCGATTACGTACGCAAACGAGAAATATTGTACGGTGCACCGATCAATTACGTGGCCCGTGCCAAGAATGCGGTATAAACAAACCCTCCTTGCGGCCAGCCAACCGCTATAAAGCGATACGAATTTCTCCTGCTCGTTTTCTAAAATGTTCCGGGAGTAACAACGTGGAACCGCGGCTCGACCACGACCTGAGACAAACGGTAACGAAACGTACGCCGGTGATCCCAACGTTCCAAGATCCCTTTACACGCGAAAGCGTAAACGGCGGTGGCGGACGCACGAGCGAGCTGCTGGGCCCAGACCGACGGATCGCCACCCCATCCTCGATTTTCTACCTACACCCGTGCTCCCCTGCCCCTAACCCCGCACAGCCCCAACCCTCTTGCTCTCCCAACCCAAACCAGAGAAGCAAGGAATAGTAGGAGGGGGCAGAAAGTTCGAGTGGTTCTCAACGAATTCTTTTGTCGCCGCGGAAAAGAGGAAGGTGACGAATTTCGGTGTAAAATGACCAGTTTTTATCGAAAATTTCAAGCACAAAGTGGTAAAAGTGTGAGAATTAAAAGGAAAATAAGGGTGCCTGGCGCGACGAAAAATTGTTGGGACGCAGGATCACGATTTTTCTAATATATATTATTTGTAACAGTTTACGCGCCCTTGGTTTTAGTCTCGTCTTATTCTATGAATCGAGGAGAAACCAAGGAAAATGGTATACAATTTGCAGACAGCTGTACGTTGGTCGAGTTACATGAAAAGTTAAAATACAGGAAACATGAGAACCTTCGTACCACCCCAATGCCCCCCACACTCCCTCCACTCGTTGGTTCACCCGCTCTCCGTAACACAGGGTGGCTAGGAGGGTTTAGGGAGAAAAGGGAAGGTGGGTCGCGTACTACCACCTACAAAAGTATGGCGTCACCTCTTGTGGTACAATCCCTGCCAAGAGTGTGACACTGTTATTTTGATTCATCGAGCCTGCCTTGTGCAATACACGCAGCCAGTCGTGGCACGGTGGAATAAAAAAAAAAAGGAGAAAGAAGGATGAACGGACTGCAGAAGTTCGCTTCATTCACGCTAATTTATCTTACTGTAATTTCTTAGCAGTGGAACGTCCTTCCCGGGGGACGGGTGGAACGAAAGGGGAAGAAGTGCGAACTAAGTTGCGACAGGTAGACAATTATTCCACGTCGAGAAAATTATAGGGCCAGCGGGGGTTAATTAAACCTTGACAGAAATTAAAATTCATATTAGGACAACCGTGTCCGCCACGATCTTATCATTGCCGTTTTATAAATCCTCGTTAAAGCGAGGTTGTTTGCGCGGCTCACCTGTGTTCTAAGCGAAACCCGAACGAAACCGAGTCCCACATGATTATAGACGCTAATCGATTTTAAACGATACCAATTATCAACCGGTTACCCTAACTTTGTAAGCGGAGCCCTGTCTCTTGGCAATTATGCTCAAAGAAGAAACAAAGTAAATCGTACAAGGAGGCATCGCGATCGGCGTTCCTGTCCGTCAAGCATATTTAACCCTGCCGGAATTGAAACTACCGTGCTAATCTTGGAACCAAAAAGAGGGCGAGCATTGTTGCATCAAATTGTAATAAACAAGGAGGCTTGCAAATTCGTCCATTAGCAGGTTTCCCTACAAATTCACACCATCGGTCCAATCGTTTACACAGATTTAAGGCAATTGTAAACTTAAACGCCCGTCAACGTGCGCGCGAGGAATTCACGCTCGCCCACGCACGTAGGTACGAAACGAAAGATACGCCGATGTATCGAGAGTTAAAGCGTGCCTAAACCTTCTCCCCAGTGCGTACGCTATCTCACGATCTTGCCGTGGAACGTATTACGCGACTTTGCAAGGTATTTCCTTTTTGTTCTACTTAAATTCGTGGCTCGAGTTTCGCAGTTGTCCATGCTGAGAAATTCAAATAATGCGTGCAAGTGCCCTCGCCTGATTTAGCGACCGAACCAGTTACGCCTCTGGAGACGTCTGTTACAAAACTGTTCGAAAAACTGGTTTACGTAGTTTTACGCGAGCCAGTCAATCCTGTATAAATTATGGCACTCGTGTACGACGCGTGCTCCGGCTCGCGATACGCGGCTCTCGAAGCAGCAAGATTTCGAGGGCATCGATAACGCGATATTTTTCGAGCGTATCAATAATCTAGATCGGAGATAGCGAATCACTGACACGGCTGCCAAGTTTAGCACCGAGTCGGTCGGTACTGGCGCCGTTCATTACAGGTCTCGTCTGCAGAAGCGATCCAGCTTGCTCTGTTTGTAAAATGGTTACTTAATAACAATATGTTTTCCCGGCCTCTGGCGCCGATCACAAAAAAAGTTTGGCAACCGGTACGGAAAAGACTTATTTCCGATCCCAATGTAATAGAATCGGATTCTGAGGGGAACAGTGCTTTAAAGTGTGGTAACGAGATTTTACTTTGTTTACGTTGCGGGGAAAATTCAACGGTAAACTGATTATTACCCGCGTGATGCTATCGTCGACGACAGTCGCTGCTTCTGTTCGTATTTAATTATTTTGCCGCTGATACATTGCATTCGACCACCCCTATGTATTATTGAAACATCTACAGCTCGTACCGTATCGAGAACGAGCAGTTCAAATACAGGAAAAGCATCGACAACGATGCAACCGATCGAGACCGTTTCCAAAGGGCAAGAAAGCAGCCCCGCTGAAGCGGGATTATCACCAAGAATGCGGACTAACCGGGTGACGAGTGATAAATAGCGGTGGCTACCTGTGGGCCACGTTATCTAGGAATGTTAGCAGGCCGGGAACGTATATATAACACGTTGCAGTCTTATGTTTTACACGCTAATGGTGGCGACTTTTCAAAGCCGCGACTCTAAACTCTAACGACGATGTCGGGTTCAAAAATTGTACCAGAATAGTCAACCTGTTTGTACTTTAAATTCGAGGGGACCTTTAATACCTACATACACGCGGTGTCATCGCTACGATTAACGTTCCCCCTTACAAGAACAGCAGTTAAGATTTATGAAACGGTCGATTATACAGCATGCAGATCAATAACACTACGGCTTGCTAAATTCAACGATCGTGTTGCTCATCAAGTGAAACGTTACTTTTACTTGCAAACCGATTAATGATCGGCAAGAACCTCAGCTGATAAGCAACACGTCGAGTATACCAAGATCTAAACACTCACCCTTGGTCCATCCTCTCGACGGGTCCGCCAGGTCCCATCATCGCTGGATGTCCAGGTCCGATAGGCCCTGTCATCGGGTGACCAGGTCCAAACGGGCTTCCAGGTGGCATGCCGTATTGAGGGCCACCAAACGGTTGCCCGTGCGAGGGAAAATGAGGGTTCCCTGCTCCGGGAGGTACAAACGGTGGTCCCGATGAACCGGGTCGACCGACGAACTGAGGTGGTCCACCGGATGGCGAGCCAAACGGACTTGGACCGGGCCCATTGTAAGGCGGGCCGGAGTTATTCGGCGGCGGAGGGAAACCCGACGAATTCGGCGGTGGTCCAGGACCGGGTGTCGAGGAACCACTAGGCGCCGGCGAGGCAGTATATTGCGGAGTCGCAGAGCCAGGTGCTGGTCCTTGATAAGGTGGTGCACCCGCTGGACTACCAGCGCCACCAGGAAACGGACTTGGGCCTTGGAAGGCAGCATTACTTGGTGGACCACCTGCACTATTGTAAGGACCGGACCCAGGACCTCCACCCTGGCCAACGGAGTTGGGTGTAAAGGGCGATGCCTCCGAGCCGGGCGGCGGGCCCTTCCAAGAGGCTGGCGTTCCTGGATCCTCCAGTGTGGTGGTGGCTGCCAAGGGCGTGTTCAGGCGGCTACAGCCTGAAAATTTGTGGGAATCGTGTCATTTCATTTGTTGCTTCAGATAAATTCAATATAAAGTGGTAGAGCCAGCTCGAACATAATGCGTGTACATGGAAGTGTATATTCTTTGTAGCATCAAACGTGCCGGATAAGAAAGGGATCAGATTAAAAGGAGTTGGTATATATATTTGCAATGGTATACTCTATTTCCTGTTTAATATATTCCTCGCAAGCTTGTAGGCCTTAATATGTTCAGAATCTTTATTGTAGCTTAGTTATTCTACGATACGCAAGGACTCCAACGATATCTTTAATATTGGAGATTGCCAATGTACGATAGCTGCACTTAAGCTTGCTATTCCTTCCATATTCTAGTTCTATTTAATACAGGAATGGCTTAGAATCGGTATTATACAAGGCACGGTCATAAAAACAGTACGTCAACACAATGTAAACAATGCTGATAGAATGTTACAAGTATCGCAGACTTTTCGCAAGAGAAAAATACACGATACGATATGCTCAAGGAGCTCAGTGCAAAGCGAGAAATAAAGGAAAATCACCATTGTTTGTCCCATTGGCCTTCATTGTCCTATGGTCACCCAGCTCATTCCATTGCACTGTACATCCACTGTGCAGGAGTCAGCACTTGGCGAAAAAAAATCAATCCGCGGTGATACACTTTATCCACAATCGAACGAGATCACGAAAACACCGCGGTTCAATTTCTACGCGTGCACCGATCAAGCTTTTACTCGCAGTCACTTTAAGGTTATGTGCCGGCAACCTAACCTATAGCGTGGTTAGAACGCGATTCGCGAGCCCTACTACCGCGAGGACAGTTTAACCGATCGAAGCACGATACGCGAAACTTTTCAAGAGTCTGAATTCGTAGTCTGGCCGCGCAGAGTCTCATGGAAGAACGTGAAAGCTGGCGATAACAATGAGCACCTGTACGGTCGCGTTGCCGGCATTTTCACGCTGAATTCCGAACTGTTTCAAGACGTTCCGCCGGCTTTCCAGTCGAAATCCAGCCGCGCACCCGCTGTTACGCGCGTGCACAGTTCCGACATCACGCTAATCTTCATTCATTTTACCGTCACATTGCAAAAAGTTCACGATCGTCCAAACACAAATGACCCGTGCGCAAGAGAGACAGACTGAGAGAAGGGGCAAGCGCGAATAAACACCACCAGAGTCAACAGACGACCCTCGCCAGGGATGTAGCGCGTAGGTGGCGCCACAGCACTAGCATTCGTATTTACCGAACTGCTGGCGAACGCGTTCATTCACATCGAATAAAATGTATTAAATTGGGCAAAGTCGTAACAAAGGTGCGTTCTTTCATTTACCATGCGTACACTCCATCGATTTCAACGACCATCACGGCGTAGCGGCATCGTAAACGCTCCGAAGCTGCGACGACGTCGATCCGTAACGCTTCGAAACGTCAAATTTTCAGCTGACAGTACTCTGCTTCCGCGGAACAAAAAATGCAGGGGGCCAACGAGAAACGCGCCACGGTATGGAAAAGTAAGTAATCCCCGGCACTTTCACTCGCGATTTGTCACTAACACGTGCACCGTTCGCGACGCGACTCGCGAAAATACACGCACGCACGTGCGCCAGGGGTGTAGCTAGTCAACACACGCACCTAGTAGTAAACCGGACTAGCTGCTCCCACACGGACCACGTGTTCGGTACTCTCTGTCCCACCTAGTTGCCCGCGCCCGGATGTCAACTGGATTTCTTCCTCGGTCGTAGCCAGTAATTGTTATTCCGTACGTGAAAACCGAACAACGCTGCCATTTTTAGCAAACTGGCCGCATGAGCCGACGCGGAGGCAACTGCTGCCTGATACCCCGCCCAAACACTCGGAATGCACACCCCATGAAGGCACGGGTAGTTTTGTAGTGCGACGCGTCGCAATAGACTGACGCACCACTGGAAAAATTGCTCGGCCGACTGACACGCGTGTTCTGTGTAGTCACCTCGCTTTCTCTCGAACCCGGTTAAACCACCGCCGATGTAATTCCGTTCGTATTGATTCTAAGCCGCGCGCTTGCTGCACAGTAATTATATACGTGCCTGATATTCGTTGCGCGTGTACACGAAATTTGTTGGCGATTTTTATCTAGACGCCTACCGTCCCTGCCGCAGGTACTGCAAACGCGATCGCACTTTGCTACCCGTTTCTCGGACTCTCGCGATCGTGTTTCACTTCGCCTTTGCCGCTGGACCGCGCGATTAATTCGAATCCCAGAGGGTTATCACTCGGTCTGACTGCAATTTCCGATCGATTAATCAAGAGGAAACTTTCCCAACGCGGTGTCGCCTGTTGCATGCGAGCAACGCTGTTTATACGCGACGTGCAGTAACGTAATAGCGTTGATTTGTAAATAGCACGAGAAACCGGCCCGTTTGTAAAGAACGATACACCGTCAGACAGGCCAGGCGAGAAAACAATCGCGCGCAGCAGAAGCAGGACAGTTCGACACGCGTCAGTACCACACTCCCGCTCTGTTATTTCTCGCACCTCCACCCTTCGATACTCGATCGAGCCCTCCGCCCCTGCGGCAAACTGAAAACTGTCGCGGCGAAGAAACAGCACAGTGTTTTCTGCGATACCTTCGAAACGGACGCACCGCTTCGCGAAAGTTACTTACAGCTCTCTGCATGCGGCAAGCAGGCAGAAAGCGTGTCGCACAATGAACACACGTCACTAATTGTAAACGGGGATATCCAAGAGCGATCGAGCACGAAAAGCAATTACGGAAAACACCCGCGTCACCCGTTGCTCATTCATGGACGACTCACGACGCGGTGGCGTGGCTCGCTTAAGCTCCACCAGCAGAAAAATAAAACGAACCAAACCGCTGCGACTACGATTTGCACGAAGAGTAAGCAAAGAAAAGGAGACTGGAACGAACGATTCGGCCACGAGCGCGGCGATCGTTCCGCGAGAACTAAACTGCGATCCGTGTGCCGTGGAGACGCTGGTAAAACATGCAAGACGATACTACGAGGCAGCTGTCCCACGTGGAGCGTCGCCCACGGATGCGTACGGCCCTGCGCCGAGAGCTGAACCCCCGACCGCAACGGGACTGCGCCTCGCCACAGTTACTCTTTTCTGTCACCGCCGCCACCACCGCCACCGCCGCCGTCGCCGCCACCGTGCTCGTCACTTTTCCACGGCGAAAAAATGTTTCGTGGTTCGTGCCTAGACCGACGATCGCACGATCTCGACGGCCTCGGCAGTGCACGAAAATCCGACCGACCGAGCGACCATCGTTGATCAAAGAGAATTTCTCGCCAGGGGATGTTTTTCGCGCGGGCAATGGCGCAACGGCCGCCACATTTTTTCTCGCTCCTCGTCGTTTCAAAGTCCCTCCCGTCGCGGGGAACTCAACACTAGCCAGTTGACAGTGTCACCCTAAAAATCAATAAGGGGTTCACCCTCGACCCTGCCCACCCTCTTCCTCTTCCTGCACCTTCCACTACCTCCTCCGCCTCCTCCTCCGCCTTTTACTTCCTGCGTTTATCCCAGGAACGTATAGCGGGGGTCGATGCGTCGGCGAGGTTACGGTGGTCAGACGATCAAGTCATTCTATTAGGCGGCGATGCGACGCCAGGAGGACTGTTAACCTTCAGACGCCACGCTCAGGCGGGTTGCACTCCGAATGGCTTTCCCTTTTTCGTTTAATTTATGTACTTTATATATTCAATAAATTTTACAATTCATTCTCTCGCAATGTACGCATATTTTCCTTTGTTTTTTTTAATAATACTGCCGGCGCATTCGTTTTCTTTCCAACGATCGTTGGGTAACGTTGCTTAAACATTTTCCAACGCATTTCCTGTTTTTATCTTTGAAGGTACAATTTAGGAAAGTTTTCCTTAAACTTGTTCTGTTTAATATAAATTCGTCCCTATTATGAAGCTGCAGAAGGGCAGCTTCGCGTTTCGCAGGGAGGATATTGAGAACTGCTGGGTGCATCCAGACAGAACTTAACTGCATTTACGTCTCCAAGCAACGCGCGTTTATTTCTCCATCCTTTTCGCGCATACAGGCGAGTTTGGCGTCGCGGTAGCTAACGCGTTATGCTTCCTTGTTCCCCGGCGAGTCGTTCGAATAGAAAGGCGGCATCAACGGGTAAACTATGCCGACCTACCTCACCGCCACGGTGCGGCAGCGAACAACCAGAAAACGGAGAAGATTAGTTCACGAGGCCTGAAAGTTATGCCGGACTGGAACACTTTCTAAAATTTTGCCCGACTAAATGTTTGTTCGAACAGTTTCTTGCACACTATTATTGGTGATCGATACGAATTCGTTGGAGAAGCAAAGTATTTCGAGTTTTCAGACTTACAATTAGCAAAATGAACCAGACGCGCGTTAAAACACTGTGCACACGTTTAAGGAAATATAGCAATTAACAGTTAGCCGGAATACACGGTACGTAACTATGATATACTCTTCGGTAGTTCGTGCTGCCTTTCTCCAGCAATGCACTCGGACATCTGCTGCAATAAAATCATCAAGCGAAACGAGGCAATAGCCTAGCCTGGCTACCTGAACCTCGCGTTCAATGCTTCGAACAGCTATGTACACATTTTTTCGACGATTGTAATAAATTTGTATCCGTCTGGTCAAGCATACCTGGGGGAAGTATGCCGCTCAGTTCCATCTTCGCTGTCCTTCATCATCGTGCACTGATCCCGCCTGTTCTTTGTCACTCGGTAAATGCATTCGTCGGAATGGAAAGGAAAACAAAAAATAGAAATAAAAATCACCGCATATGAACCGTAGCAGCAAACCTTTTACCCGAAAGCAAAACGAAGTCACGAAACGGCTTTTCGGCCGATGAACGTTCGAAGGTCGCGGCACTCGGGCGAGAAAGCGCGGACATAAGAGCACGCTTCACTCGCTGTCACGCGAACACAACGCTGGCACTCTGTATGTCAGTAAGCACGGCATCTCGATGCCTATGGCGATGGCACGATTCGATAACCCACGATTCGGGGTCAGTATGGCTGCCTTTTATATCGCGGAGACGGTGAAAAGTCGCCTTCAGTGACAGCTGATGCGCCGACGAACGAGGGACGCCGCGACTCCGGAAAACAGCTTTTCTTCGCCTCGCTAACGAGGCGAGCTTTTCACGCGAAAGCTCAATGAGCGATACACCTGTAATTAGAGCCTCGAATGCCCGTGAACGGGGCTACATATATCCGGTGAAATGTCATCTTTCTTCTCTCTTTACTTGTTGAGGTGAATATGCGACGTCTTCGACGTTGAACGCTGACTGCGTCGCCGGCCAAACTAACGTAAAAACGCTCTGCAGTTTCCAGGTTCGTTACTTGTGCGCGACTCCCAATGAGCGTGTACGGCAGGATGGTTGAAAGTTTTCAATGCAAATTACGAATGATACAGTAGTGAAGTTCGCAGGTGAAACGAGGACAAGCTTCTCTCAATGCTCTCGTGAATTTTGAAATAATTTTTCCCCAACTTTTTCAATAACCGTTGGAACAAATTTTGACCAAAAGTCTTTCGATCTTTTGTACGTGACGCGGTTGCGATACAAAAATTCGTAATTGGTGGTACGATATTTTTGTTCTCCTGTTTTTGTCCATCCCTCCCGTTCTCTCAGTTTTAATCAACGAAAGAGAAATCTCAAGCCGCGAAAACTCATCCGATGTTTGCGCTTCGATGTTTCCCGTCCCGTGATAAATTTTTCCCGCAAACGATACGGAAATATCTGCCGCGAACGCGTGGCAAGCCACGAGGTGAATGACAGTTGCGGACAGTTCGTACACAAGCACGTTCCACTGACCCTGGCTAAAACGATCTGGTCGGGCTGAAACACACCGACCCTTGCCTGCACGTGCTCTCTGTGAACTTTCTGCACTTTTGGCCGACGTTATACACGACCAGAGCTGTCCGAAGAAAGCCACACGCTGTTCACGGAGATATTAGGATAAGTTTCATTCATACAAACTTTGGAACAAATCTCGACCTTCGGTAACCGCATCTGGGCGAAGTCTACGAGAAACGCTCAGGCTCGAGCAAACTAAATCAAACTCCCATTGCAATCGAAAGTCGTTCTCTGGCAAATAAGCGTATAATTATAGAGTTTATTTAAACGTTACGAGTTACATATTTAATTGCCATAGTAGTGGCTTTTTGTAAAGTTTACTAAGCTACACTCGTATCACACTATTGGATAACAATTTATATAGAAAATACAGATTCGAATAGGCTAACATAAATACACCATCGTACGGCCATTATCAATGAGCATTTCGACATGAAAGAAAAGTCGTGAACGTATGGAAGCATCGAGGGAGAGTTGGAACAGTATCGAAACTTCTCGTGGATTGTTCGCAGCTGTTCCTAAGTGGACTCGGAAGCATCGAAGTCCATGGCACACAGAAACAAGTTGGATCTGCGGAAAGGAACGGAGGGAAGGCCAGAAGAGCAAGTTCGCGGTTGGCTGGAGCGGGGCGGCACGAGAAGGTAGATGGGTACGAGGTACGGAGGGAGAAACCGCGGATGGTGGAAGAGGGAGAATAGGTCGATACGGTAAACTATTGTCTGGTGGGTGAAGTGTTGACGAGAACTGGGTGGAAGACCGAGGCTTCGCGTTGGTTACGTGCATTCTCTGGTTCGCACGAAACGCGGATATGACATCCCCGTCGCCGCAACGATGTTCAAGCGCATCCGAGAAACCCCGCGCCGCAGTCTACGCCCGCGTAACCTTTATGGCTCAATCGATACTGGTGCACGGCGTCGAATCGGTCGTCGCGTTTTTACCGACCAAGAATGCACAGGGTTAATTATGCAGCTACCTTCGCTTCATACTTTTTTCTTCCCTTGAATGGGATTTCTTTCGTTGATTTTTTTGCTTTTTAATTTCGTTTTATTGGGCATCTGATGGGATCCGTATTATCGCAGCAGTTTTTGTTTGAAAATTTAGTACAGTGAATAGAGTAGAGATAAAGTGGAAGTAAAGTTATAGACTTTGCTCGATTTAAACAATTTCGTTACTAATAATTCCCTTTCTTCAACGATATTAGGAGAACTATGTTAGTATTTAAGCGGTCTTTCTAACCGATTGGAATATTTCTGAGATATTTTAATTTAAACGTCGCCCCTCGATACCATTAAACCTATGGCAACTTTTTTTATAGTTTTTCGTCCAGTATGATATGATTTTTCAAATATTAAAATTCAAGGGAATTGGTATCGTAATCATTAAAATAATACGCTTCTTTCCATATGGATTTCTCTGTGCGAGAGTCATCAGATCACCCGTTCTTAATTTATGGGGGGTGCATTATTCCAGTAACGCCCTCTGCGATAGAATCGTTTGGCGGGAGTGCGCAAAAATGACAAGTGGAAGAACAGTCGGGGTATGCACCACGGAATTTCCGTGAAAGAAGAACACGAATTTTCGAGAATTTCGTCCCTGAATGTAGATTCGTACTCATACACTACGTATACATAGGTGGTTTGGCATGCAGCGGTAAGCTACAGTTCTACCTCCAAGTATGTTTGCCGATGGTCATCGGGGAATGAAGAGGTGAACACGATTCCGCCCTACCAGCTGTTCTGCTCGTTACGTGTACGATTCATACGTGTTTGTAGTGCTACAAAGTTTATGCAATGTAGATTTTCATATATTGTCATTATATCGGCCCAACAAAAGCCGAGATAATTGAATTTGTTTAAAGAAATTAAAAACAAATGCGATTACTGCCACTTCCTGGCGAGATGCATCAATGACCAGAGGACATAAATTAAAGCTCCGAGTGTCAGCTATCATCTTCAACAGGTGCCAACATTATACCATTAGCGGTTCAATTGTTATCAACAATTAAACAATTAAAATTATTATTACAGCCAACTGCATATAGTCACTGCTACGGGCTATTTTTTATCGGGTAGCGTATTCGTTTCCCCTTCTTTTGAGACGTCGTTGATTAAAATCGGCCCAGTAGAAACCGAGATAATAATTTTTAAATTATTTGTCGGTAACCATATGTCGAAAATCGTGTATGTGGCGCCATCTCGCGTTTGCGGCCTTTTTCGGAGTTTGCCGCGGCTCCAAAACCGAAATCCTGGATTACATCGTTAATTTAAACAATTGCATTTTTCGCGGCTTCTACCACGTATTTCTTAACAGGATTTGTCTTAAATAATAGCTACGGACAGATACTATCTCCTCACAGAGTTTGAACAATATGGCATCTGTGGTTTAAAAGTTATAAACAAATGAAAAATCGGCAAAAATTCACTCCAGGACACTGCAATTATCTCGGCTTCTGGAGGCGCTATATTAATGATCGAGTGCTCAAAATAAAGGTGACGGATGCTGCTACACGACAATAAACGATTTACATATGTTGCATGCGCTGTTTATTTGTTACTATCATATAAATAATTCGTTTGAGTATTGCTCCGAAACTATACCCGAAGGCCGATCCAATCGTGAAACACATTGTTCCTTGAAGCAAGAGCTTCAGTTTGAGCAGTCGTTGATTAAAATCGGCCCGGTAGAAGCCGAGATAATTGAATTTGTTTAAAGAAATTATAAACAAATTCGATTGCTGCCTCTTCCTGGCTATATACATCAATGACCAGAGGACATAAATTAAAGCTACGAGTGTCAGCTATCATCTCCAATAGATGTGAACATTATTCCTCGAGCGCTTCAATTGTTATAAACAATTAAACATTTAAAAGTGTTATTAAAGCCAACTGCATATAGTCACTGCTACGGGGTATTTTTTATCGGGTAGCGTATTCGTTTCCCCTTCTTTTGAGACGTCGTTGATTAAAATCGGCCCAGTAGAAACCGAGATAATAATTTTTAAATTATTTGTCGGTAATCATATGTCGAAAATCGTGTATGTGGCGCCATCTCGCGTTTGCGGCCTTTTTCGGAGTTTGCCGCGGCTCCAAAACCGAAATCCTGGATTACATCGTTAATTTAAACAATTGCATTTTTCGCGGCTTCTACCACGTATTTCTTAACAGGATTTGTCTTAAATAATAGCTACGGACAGTAACTATCTCCTCACAGAGTTTGAACAACATGGCATCTGTGGTTGAAAAGTTATAAACAAATGAAAAATCGGCAAAAATTCACTCCAGGACACTGCAATTATCTCGGCTTCTGGAGGCGCTATATTAATGATCGAGTGCTCAAAATGAAGGTGACGGATGCTGCTACACGACAATAAACGATTTACATATGTTGCATGCGCTGTTTATTTGTTATTATCATATAAATAATTCGTTTGAGTATTGCACCGAGACTATACACGAGAGCCGATCTAATGGTGAATCAGATTGTTCCTTGAAGCAAGAGCTTCAGTTGGAGCAGTCGTTGATTAAAATCGGCCCGGTAGAAGCCGAGATAATTGAATTTGTTTAAAGAAATTATAAACAAATTGCGATTACTGCCACTTCCTGGCGAGATGCATCAATGACCAGAGGACATAAATTAAAGCTACGAGTGTCAGCTATCATCTCCAACAGGTGTGAACATTATTCCACGAGCGCTTCAATTGTTATAAACAATTAAACATTTAAAAGTGTTATTACAGCCAACTGCATATAGTTACTGCAACGGGGTATTTTTGATCGTATAGCGTACTTGTTTCCCAGTCTGTTGAGACGTCATTGATTAAAATCGGCCCAGTAGAAGCCGAGATAATAATTTTTAAATAGTTTGTCGGTAACGATATGTCGGTAATCATATATGTGGCGCCATCTCGTGTTTGCGGCCTTTTTCGCAGTTTGCCGCGGCTCCAAAACCGAATTCCTGGATTACATCGTTAATTTATGCAATCGCGTTTTTCCCGGCTTCTGCTTCGTATTTCTTACCCGGACTTGTCTAAAATAAAACCTTCGAACCATAGCTATCTCCTCCAAGAATTTGAACTCAATCGCATTTGTGGTTTAAAAGTTATTAACAAATGAAAAATCGGCAAAAATGCACTCCGGGTCCCTGCAATTATCTCGACTTTTGGAGGCGCTAGATTAATGATCGAGGTCTCAAAATGAAGATAAAGGATGCTGCTACACGACAATAAACGATTTACATATGCTGCATGCGCTGTTAATTTTGTATAAACAAATAAATAATTCTTTTCAGTATTGCACCGAAACTATACACGAGGGCCGATCTAATCGTGAAACAGATTGTTCCTTGAATCAAGAGCTTCAGTTTGAGAGGTCGTTTATTAAAAGCGGCCCAATAGAAGCCGAGATAATTGAATTTGTAAGTTTAGAAATTATAAACAAATGCGATTACTGCCACTTCCTGAAGAGATACATCAATGACCGGAGGACACAAATTAAAGCTACGCTATAGCTATCTTCTCCAATAGGTGTGAACATGCTTCCACGTGCGGTTCATCTGTTACAAACAAATAGACAATTGATATTGTTATTACAGCCAACTGCATATAATTACTCCTACGGCGTATTTTTCATCGTGTAGCGTATTCGTTTGCCTTTCTTTTGAGCACTCGATCATTAACGTAGCGCCTCTAGGAGCCGAGATAATTGCAGTGACCCGGAGTGCATTTTTGCCGATTTTTCATTTGTTAATAACTTTTAAACCACAGATGCGATTGTGTTCAAACTCTTGGAGGTGATAGCTATGGTTCCGTAGCTTTTATTTAAGGCCTGTCCGGTTACGAAATACGCAGTAGAAGCCGAGAGAAACGCAATTGTTTAAATTAACGATGTAATCCAGGAATTTGGTTTTGGAGCCGCGGCAAACTGCGAAAAAGCCGCAAACGCGAGATGGCGCCACATACACGATGACCGACATATCGTTACCGACAAAATGTTTAAAAATTATTATTTCGGCTTCTACTGGGCCGATTTTAATCAACGACGTCTCAAAAGAAAGGGAAACGAATATGCTACACGATAAAAAATACCCCGTAGCAGTAACTATATGCAGTTGGCTGTAATAACAAATTTAATTGTTTATTTGTTTATAACAATTGGACCGCACGTGGAATAATCTTGACACCTGTTGGAGATGTTAGCTGATCCTCCTAGCTTTAATTTTTGTCTGTTGACCGTTGTCGTAGCTCTCCTAAAAGTCCAACTAATCGCTTTGTTCTATAATTTCTTTAAACAAATTTAATTATCTCGCATTCTATTGGGCCGAGTTTAATCAACGACTTCCTAAATTAAAAGTCTCGATTCGAGGAACAGTCTGTTTCTATTTTAGAACATCCCTCCACCCCTCAACCCTTTCCTTTTCAAATGAACCTCTCTTTCTCTTATGCTTCTCGTTTGGCCCACCCTTTTTTCTTTTTCCTCTATATATCCCTTAACAATCTTTCTCTCTGCTGTTTCGTACTTACTAATATACTTTTTGTGTGTGCAGGTTTCGCAGGCAAAAAGTAAGGGAAATTGAGCGGCACTTCTCATTGTGCATAAGAGCAAGAAAGAAGATGGAACAACTTATGCCACGTACTTTAGTTATCCTTTAGTCGTAGTAAATTAATAAAGCTTCTACAAAAAGACTATGTAAATTTTTAGCTCAAGTTTTATCTTATTTGTGTCTATCGTACTTTTCATATTACATAAATGTTATTTTTAAATTGATAAAGGTTTAATTGTAAGATATATTGTAAATAGATATAAAAGAATAGTTCATAAGGTTTAGCTCGTAAACCTTAATTGCAACATTTTTGTAACTTTAAAAACTTAAAATTTTTGTAAGTTTAAATAAATTTTCAATGAAAAGAATTCTACTGCTCTTTTTATTTTCATACCTTACCAATCCTTGAAAAAACCTAATTCCAATTCCTTATACAAGAAGTACCGTAGACGAACTTTAAATACAAAGTCCTGAAGCGAGAAACTTGTCAAAATGGTCCTATACGTTCTTAAATATGGCACCAGGCAATTCATCGAAATAACATCATTTTTAAAGTCTTCATTTCTTGCAAAATTTGTTGGCACCTGTCCAGAAAATGAAGCGCGCAGGCATTCTTGAATCCAAGAACTACCGAGGTTCGGATACCTCCTCGCATATCATATTCTCCTGATACAAAACCACGATTTTCGGCGAAATATTTCTGCCAGAAACTCAGAAATTTTGCGCTCGGAAATTCCTGGAATGTGACGTCATTTCTGAGAACGAATACCTCCTCGCATATCATATTCTCCTGATACAAATCCACGATTTTCAGCAGAAATTTCTGCCAGAAACTCAGAAATTTTGCGCTCATAAATTCTTGGAATGTGACGTCATTTCTGAGAACGAATACCTCCTTGCATATCATATTCTCCTGATACAAATCCATGATTTTCAGCAGATATTTTTGTCAGAAACCCAGAAATTTTGCGCTCGGAAATTCCTGGAACGTGACGTCATTTCCGAGAACTGTAGATGTCGAATACCTCCTCGCATATCATATTCTCCTAATACAAAGTCCAGATTTCCGAGCACTGAAATTTCGGAGTTTCTGGCAGAAATATCTCGGCGAAAATCTTGGATTTGTATCAGGAGAATATGATATTCAAGGAGGTATTCGTTCTCAGAAATGACGTCACATTCCAAGAATCTCCGAGCGCAAAATTTCTGAGTTTCTGGAAGAAATATCTCGCCGAAAATCGTGGTTTTGTATCAGGAGAATATGATATGCGAGGAGGTATTCGATTCCAGCATTTCTTGGAAATGACATCTCGTTCCAGGAATTTTCGAGCACATACATTTCAACATCTCCCGTCAAGACGTTGCATTAATCCATGGATAGTTACCGCCGAATTTAGTAATGTTCAGGGCTATTTTTACAAGTTTTCTGTTTGGGAACTTTGCAATTAAAGTTCCTGCACAGTACTACTTGTTTAAGGAATTGGAATTAGGTCTTTTCAAGGATTGTTGTGGTGTGAAAATCAAAAGAACAGTAGAATTCTTTTCATTCAATATTTATTTAACTTAATTAATGAAGATACAAGTTACAAAGTGTTGTAATTCAATTATACAAGCTAATACTTGTGAACTATTCTTTTATATCTATTTACAATACATCTTGCAACTAAATCTTAGTATCAATTCTAAACTAACACTTATATACTACAAAGAATACTATAAATATAAATAATTTAATACTTATAAACTATTCTTTGAAGTGAATTTACAATATATCTTACAGATAAAACTTACACTAAAATCTACATACTTTATATGCAAAAGCTTAAGCTTTAAAATAATAATTTTAAAATAGAGCAATTGTGTAACTTGCTCATATGTAAAGCATTTATTATATCTGTCACTTTATATTTAGCACATTCAGTAGAACTTGTAATAGTAATATAAGTAATATTAAAGTTTATATAAGATCTACCGAATGAACTGAATATAAAATCAAATACAAGCTAAATACACAATTGTTCTAAATTAATCTTATGCGCTAATAGCTACAAACTAGTTTTATAAACCAATTTACTATAACTAAAGTATGTGGCAAGAGAAGTATATGGAATTCTTTCTTCTGTCTTGCTTTTATGCATGATGAGAAGAGCCGGTCAATGCTCCTTACTCATTGCATGCGGAACCTGCACACACAAACAATATATTAGTAAGTATGTAACGGAACAGAAAAAGATTGTTAAGGGATATACAGAGGAAAAAGAAAGAAGGGAGTGTAGTGTCCTGGAGTGCATTTTTGCCGATTTTTCATTTGTTTATAACTTTTAAACCACAGATGCCATATTGTTCAAACTCTGTGAGGAGATAGCTATGGTTCATAGCTTTTATTTAAGACCAGTCCAGTTAAGAAATACGCAGTAGAAGCCGAGAAAAATGGAATTGTTTAAACTAACGATGTGATCCAGGAATTCGGTTTTGGAGCCGCGGCAAACTGCGAAAAAGGCCGCAAACGCGAGATGGCGCCACATACATGATTACCGACATATCGTTACCGACAAAATATTAAAAAATTATTATTTCGGCTTCTACTGGGCCGATTTTAATCAACGACGTCTCAAAAGAAAGGGAAACGAATATGCTACACGATAAAAAATACCCCGTAGCAGTAACTATATGCAGTTGGCTGTAATAACAATTTTAATTGTTTATTTCTTTATAACAATTGAAGCGCTCGTGGAATAATGTTCACACCTGTTGGAGATGATAGCTGACACTCGTAGCTTTAATTTATGTCCTCTGGTCATTGATGCATCTCGCCAGGAAGTGGCAGTAATCGCAATTTGTTTATAATTTCTTTAAACAAATTCAATTATCTCTGCTTCTACTGGGCCGATTTTAATCAACGACGTCTCAAAAGAAAGGGAAACAAGTACGCTATACGATCAAAAATACCCCGTTGCTGGAACTACATGCAGTTGGCTGTAATAACACTTTTAAATGTTTAATTGTTTATAACAATTGAAGCGCTCGTGGAATAATGTTCACACCTGTTGGAGATGATAGCTGACACTCGTAGCTTTAATTTATGTCCTCTGGTCATTGATGCATCTCGCCAGGAAGTGGCAGTAATCGCAATTTGTTTATAATTTCTTTAAACAAATTCAATTATCTCGGCTTCTACTGGGCCGATTTTAATCAACGACGTCTCAAAATAAAGGGAAACAAGTACGCTATACGATCAAAAATACCCCGTTGCTGGAACTATATGCAGTTGGCTGTAATAACAATTTTAAATGTTTAATTGTTTATAACAGTTGAAGCGCTCTTGGAATAATATTCACACCTGTTGGAGATGATAGCTGACACTCGTAGCTTTAATTTATGTCCCCTGGTCATTGATGCATCTCGCCAGGAAGTGGCAGTAATCGCAATTTGTTTATAATTTCTTTAAACAAATTCAATTATCTCGGCTTCTACTGTGCCGATTTTAATCAACGACGTCTCAAATGAAAGGGAGACGAATACGCTACACGATAAAAATACCCCGTTGCTGGAACTACATGCAGTTGCCTGTAATAATAATTTTAATTGTTTAATTGTTGATAACAATTGAACCGCTAATGGTATAATGTTGGCACCTGTTGGAGATGATAGCTGACACTCGGAGCTTTAATTTATGTCCTCTGGGCATTGATGCATCTCGCCAGGAAGTGGCAGTAATCGCAATTTGTTTATAATTTCTTTAAACAAATTCAATTATCTCGGCTTCTACTGTGCCGATTTTAATCAACGACCTCTCAAACTGAAGCTCTTGGTTCAACGGACAATCTGATTCACAATCTGATCGGCCCTTGTTTATAGTTTCGGTTCAATACTGAAACGAATTATTTACTGGTTTATAACAAATAAACAGCGCATGCAGCATATATAAATCGTTTATTGTCGCGTAGCAGCATCCTTTACCTTCATTTTGAGCACTCGATCATTACTCTAGCGCCTCCAGAAGCCGAGATAATTGAAGTGGCCCGGAGTGCATTTTTGCCGATTTTTCAATTGTTAATAACTTTCGAACCACACATGCCATATTGTTGCAACTTTTGTTGGATATAGCTATTGTACGTAGCTTTTATTTAAGACGAGTCCGGTTAAGAAATACGCAGTAGAAGCCGAGAAAAACGCAATTGTTTAAATTAACGATGTAATCCCGGAATTCGGTTTTGGAGCCGCGGCGAACTGCGAAAAAGGCCGCAAACGCGAGATGGCGCCACATGTAGATTACCGACATATCGTTACCGACAAAACATTTAAAAATTATTATCTCGGCTTCTACTGGGCCGATCTTAATCAACGACATCTCAAAAGAAAGGGAAACTAAAAAGGTAGACGATAAAAAATATACCGTGGCTGTACCTATATGCAGTTCGCCGTAATAACAATTGTAATTGTTTAATTGTTTATAACAATTGAACCGCACGTGGAATAATGTTCACACCTGTTGGAGAAGATAGCTGACACTCGTAGCTCTACTTTATGTCATCTGGTCATTGATGCATCTCGTCAGGCAGTAGCAATAATCCCATTTGTTTATAATTTCTTTAAAAAAATTCAATTATCTCGGCTTCTACTGGGCCGATTTTAGTTGCACGACCTCTCAAACTGAAGCTCTCGATTCAAGGAACAATTTGTTCGATTGTAGGACGTCCCTCATGTATAGTTATAGTAATTAAAAAATACGACTTGCAAGCTGAGATAAACGCATGTGTTTAAATTAACGATGTTATCCAAGAAGTTGATTTTGAAGAACGAACGATAATTAAAATTCAAATTGAACAAGAATTTTGATTAATGATTTCATCCCTTACGGGAATTAAATGTTTAATCGCTACTATTACATTTTATCTTCAGCGATATTATAAGTGTATCTTTTTGCGAAGAAATAGATAATTGCACGTTTCTTTAAACCAATACTATGTACTTCGAAAGAAGATATTTTGAATTGTCAACCACGAAAATATCATTGGAAACAATGAGGTTGGCAATTTATCAGGGTAAAAATAATTGGTAGGAAATGCAGAGTACAAACAATTTTGTGAGACAAAACGTCCCTGTGTCTACTATTACCGAACTGGTTAAACAGGTTATCAGTTTATAGCCACCGTAAAGAGATTTTAAATTTTGCGGCACATACTCATACATTCCGCACCATCGTCCTTTTTCTCGTTTTTCAAGTCGTTTCATCGAGTTCATAGCACCACACACAGGGCGCATTCCGGGTACAGAAACCAAAGATATTCTTATTGCTTTCGCTTATAAATAATCTGTTTTCCCTTTTTTGTGTATGCACTTTGGACCGCCACAACGTATATAACTTGCGTATAATATTTTTTAATTATACTTACCCGTATAGTTAGCCGCATTCTCTTCTATAATATACTTGTTTATTGCGTTGAGTATTGAAATTTTCTTTTCGAATCAAAAGCAAGTATGTTTGAGTAATATTAAACGTAAAGTAATGACAAAAATAAATCAGAAGTTTCAAATTGTAATTGTGAAATTTCTAAAGGGAATTATGTTCACTTGCTTAAGTTCTACCAATAACGAAATCATTCGTAGTAGATATTTTATTTCCAATTTAGGAACTGAAATGCCCATATAATAAAAAATATTTGTATCGTAATAATAATTATTATTAAATTGGGAAACGAGGGTTACGCTAAAAAGTCACTGCTAAGTATACAAAATGAAGAAATAACTCGCAAAAGAAAAACAAAAAAAAACGAACATAGACTTTCTTTTCTTTGAATATTAATCGTTCTCTAATTTTCTCTCTGTGTTCTCATTCATATTATCATATCTCATCTCGGGCTTTGATATCTCCTTCATTCCTTTTCTTACATATTCGCTCATACGTTCGCACGCACATCTTTTTTCATTTTCCCTGACTTTCACGCGCTCATACACACATACTATAATTCGAGATTAAAACAACCACGGTAACAAAACAAAAGAAAAAACTACATAAAATCTTCCGTATGGAATTTGCACTTCCTTTCTTCGTTTAAATTTTCTTCTACCTTCTTATAGTCTTTCTAATTGATAAAGGGCTTGTTAAAAGCACATACAAACGACCGTCGTTATCGTTCGATTTTCAAAGTCACTATCTAAGCAGTTTTATGGCACGTATTCTCGTACAAGCCCTTCCTCTTTTATTTTTCTTTGTTTCATTGTTACGAGAAAAAGAAAATTCCATCTCTTTATCTTCGTCAGGCGAAACCCGCCGAATTATATCGAAACGCGCAACATTAACGGACATGCTGTTAACGGACATGTTCGACATGCATGCATACGTTGAAATCAGAAGTCGCTTTTACCTTCGAATACGATTTATCAGACTTGGACGTGAAGAAGATCTATCTTAAGATCGTAATCTTTTCACATTCTCAACGGTTTCTGCCGATTCCCGACGTCTCATTACCTTTCCATTTTATACAAACCAACGAAAACTTTGATTTTAGAAATGATTTGCAACTTAGAGTCACTGGACAAGTGAAGCACTTCGAAACATGTATGTGTAATAAAAAAAAGGTTTGCTTATCGTAAGAACAAAAATTGAAGCCCGTTTTCTAGCGTTACGATGATTGGATCGACTATAAGGGAAAAAAAATGTTTTTTTTACGTCGGGGGTAGCTCGAAGACCATTGGAAAAACCGCGATCGTAACTTGCAACAACGCTCACCATTTCATCCTTTCCATTTTTTTTTTTTCGCAAAAGAACATTCCAAACATGAACAACTTATTGTTGAAAGACATCGATATAGAAATCTGATTTTCCTAGAATGGTCTGGCGAAGACCTTACAATCTTGTACGTCTTAGGTTACGAATGTTTTAACATTATCTGATATTTATTTTTGTTATTTTCTTTTCCTTTATCAGAGTATCCTAAAACGAACAAATTCTATCAATATGTCTACGTTTAACATGAATATACCAACGGTATTTTTCTTTTCTTCAGAATGTGTCGGTGGCCCGCGATGTTCGATCGCATCCCGCAGCGATCGCGCGTATTCAGAGCTCAGTCAATTATGTGACGGTGCTCGTTAATCGAAACGAAAGATACATTCGCATGCTCTCATTCTTTTTATTTGTTATTCACGAGCATTTGTCGATCGAAATGAAAACAAAATTTTTACCAACTTTTTTCTTCGCTATTTTCGTTTTTTTTTTTTAATGTACAAGAAACTTTTGAAGTATTCTGCAAAATATTGCGTTGCACCCTAATAAGAATATACATATCTGTATATGCGTATGTATAAATATTCACGCACACACATATACATATGTATGTATGTAGCGATACGCCTATCGTTGGCCACACAAATAAGACAGCCTGTACACTTACTAAATCTTTATGCTCTTACGCAATGTTTGAAAGATATAATGCAGGGAATTTATCTAGCTTAACGAATACGTGATTATATACATTATGTACACATCTCGTTGCTATAACATCGCTTGCGTGCACTTATTTGTTAGAGCTGACTACAGATCAGTGTGTATGGTGATTGTGTACGTGTCAATACAATGAAAATTGTCTAAACTTACACAGTAGAATAGGGTTCTCGCGATCGTTACTACGTAAGATTTATCGTTATACAATAAACAATTATACATTTTGACGATCCGTCGGTTAAAGTTCTCGCATTTATACATATACATATACGTCGATATATACATATATGTATATTTATTCATTTATTTATTTATTTATTTATTTAATTATTTAGTTATTTATTTAGTTATCACATCGCACGTTTGAAATGAAGGAATTCCGATCAACATGATGGTGAAACGAATTCATTTCGAAGAATCTTTGTCTTATAAAAAAGAAAGAAAAAAAAAAAAACAACGAAATATCAAAACGAATATTGAACCTCTTGATTGATTATTCCTTGAGTTCGACACCGCCGTAGCACGCGTAAAGTTCGTAAAGAATGAACGTAGAAAAAGTCGTATTTTTCGTATGGAAAGAGTCATTTAACTGCATTCACTCGTCTAGTGTATGATTACAGCATTTTTTGTCCCTCCTCTTTTCTTTTTTTTATATTTTTCGATCGTTATCACAGTGCTTTAGTACGTTCTTTTCTCATCTAGTATCGAATATTCTTCACGATTATATATAAAAATGAAAACAATACCGAAACATCTTTTTCGTTTTCGTTTCATCGATTTCAATTTACCAATGAAGTTATTTCGTATTATTGATACATATAAAAAAGTATTACCTAATTTATTGCATGGAATATGCATGTACACTCTCGTTTCACTGTGTCAACTATTTTTCGCTCACCCTCGAATTTCCGCAGTCTCCTTCCTTCTCTCGTAGATTCGAACGAAACTGTACCCTTTCTAGACGATTCGCGTCACGATCGAATATTTCCAAGCATCCAAAAGACAGCATTCAAACGATCATCGAGAATAATCCTTAAATGATAATGCAAATACACGCCCCACCTTTTGTCTCGCGATTACCATCTTCGCAGAATGTCTTTAGCATTATTATTTTTGTATTACCATTACTATTAATATTAATATTATTATTATATTATTAATAGTGGTATTAGTGCTAGTGTTTAGTATTATATTATAATTATTACTATTATTATTATTAATATTATTATTATTGAGACGCACGAGGAAATCCTGTCGAGTGATTCAATGAAAATAGAATTCGAAGCGAGGAAGTCCCGACGGATCTTGTCTTTAGAAATGATACCGACGCGATCACTACGCATCGGTCGACCCTACGTGAGATCCCATTTGTCTACTTAGACGTCGGGGCAGCCGGCTGATGCTGCCCCGCCATCGCCAGTCTTGGTTGCGAGGAAGCAAGTAATTCTTTGTAATACGCGCTGAATTCCGGCGGCAGAAACGACGTGGCAGCCGTGGGCGGAATCGGCGGTGGGAATAAACCGTTATAGAACGCGGAGTAATACATGGGGTCCAAAATCGGTAGGAACTTGCCGGGCGTGTTTGGCAGTTGCGGAAGGAAGGCTGCATTGTTTTGCGGCACCGTGGGCACAAAACCTGAGGGTATACTGGGAACACTGTGCCGTCTTCCAGCGTCCGTTTGCCTCGGTTCCGGTTGATGGTGTGGCTGAGCGATCAGCGATTTGTCGCCCTCGCTGATTCGACGTTGCTGTTGCTGTTGCTGTTGCTGCTGATGCTGGTGTTGATGCTGGTGTTGATGTTGATGTTGCAGGTGGTGTTGGTGTTGGTGCGGTTGGTAATGCTGATGCGGGTTTTGATGCTGATGCGATTGATGTTGGTATTGTTGTTGTTCCTTACCGCTCGTCTCCATGTTTTTTCTCCTATCGATAGTGTTCTGATGCTGCATCGTCGCCATTCTCGGATAGCTTCCGCTATTCAGGTGATTTAGATTAGGTACGTTCGGTATAACAGGATGACTCGGCTTCCTAGGTGTGTAGGGTGAAACTGGCTCACTCCTCGTCGTATACTTGCCGTTCAACTGTTGCCTTCTTTGCACAGGTGTCGCGCTACTATTTCTAGGTGGGCTCGGCACCCTAACGTGCGCCGGTGTACTCACATGATTGTTCTTCTGCTTAGGGTTCACGATCGTAATCTCTAAGTTATTCGAAGCTATGGTCCGACTGTCGATCACGTTCTGGTAACCAAGATAGGTACTCCGTTTCGAACAATCTGTTGGTTTCTCTTTAATCGCGGACGAGTTCCTCATCTCCAAGTTTAATGGATTAGGCCTCGGCACTACAGGTACTTTCACTATTTCTAGGCTCGGCCTCGGAAATACCGGCTTGTCGTTCGACTTCTGCGTCAAATCGAGGATCCCGCCGTACGCGGGCTCATTGCTATTGTGTACCGGATGCGGCTGCAAACGGTGCAGCGAAGGACGATACTTTGGAGGGACATGAATATCTTTCGGATCTCCGTAAACCGTCTTTTCGTTGTGTGCGAATATGGACCTCGACTGTGTCACTTTGGGCGGAAATATCCTACCGTTAGGGACAGTTGGCGGTACGAAGGGGTAATTCGTTTGGTGCATCGCCGACGACATCGGTGGCGGAACGTTCGCGTTCGCGTACAATTGGAGCAACGCCGCGTTATTAGAACTGCCGAGATTTATTACCCGGCTGTTCACCATATTGTTATTGGTCATCGTGATATTGTTATTATTATTATTATGATGAGCGGGTGGTTGTTTCGTCGGCGTTGGCAACCGTGCCTGATGATTCGGATGCTGGTGTTCCTGCGGCGACGATAACATGTGCCCGATGTCGGGCGTCACGGTGACGGAGATCAGCTTCGGAATGGAGTTGGGCGTGACTGGAAGTGGGTACGATATTGGCGGATTTTCCTCGGATTTCATGGTCGCTGGCGCAGGTGGGTTATTACTTTGGATCACGCTGGGTCGCGTGTCCAAGTCTACGGCAGTGACTTCGAGACCACCCTCCCGAAGTATCTCGAGCTTGCGCTTCTTGAAGCTGGGAATGATTATTTTGTCCCTGCTAGTGTCGCTCTCCGTTTCAAGGTCGATCACTTCTGGCGACCTCGGCGGCACTATCGCCTTCTCCGCGAAAATCGCCTTCTCGCCGAACAACGGTATGTTCTCCTTGCCCTGTGCCAGCAGGGTGGTTTGCTTCGGATCCAATTTCATTTCCTTCATGTCTTTCTCCGGCGGCGGCGTCAACGTTACAACCGTGGACGCATTCGTTGCCACTGTGGTCACCGGTAAACACGGCGGCGAACACGACGGTGGCACTTGTTGCGATATCAGAGGACTATTCAGCTGCCTCTCTAAGACGCTTTGATTTCCAGTGGCGTTCGTGGGCGTGGTGGATGGCGTACTGCTCGGCGTTGAGACTGACGTATTAGAAGAGGGCGGTGGACTTGGCAGTTGGCTGACCTGCTGGCTGGGCGACGGTGTACTGTTAGCAATTATAGTGTTTAATGACTTCAAACGTTCTGGCTTCACTCGCACGCTACGCAGGGACGATGTCTTGCCAGCCTCCGTTTTCGGTTTTTCCCCCGTGAGGAACGACGGCTGAAAAAAGGATTGCAAATGAACATTCAACTCGTTCGTATTGCACAACGACCGCGTATTATATTTAACGACCGCGATGGTACATACCGCTGTCGACATAATTGGTTGAGGAGGTGGAGATCCGGCGGGGAGACCCGTTTCTACAGGTGGCGGGGTTTCCGATGGATACCGATCGGTCGATTCTTCCTTGATATCCTCGGACTCTTCCGACACGCTGCTACTCTTCGTTCGTCTTCCGTGCGTCAGTCTAACTTTTGCTTCCCCTCCCCTTTGATACCTCTCGTAGGGTAACAGTAACCTGTTGACGCGTAAAGTCCAATTTCATTCATAATTATCGACACCCAAACGGCGCGGCACATTTCTAGTCTTCGCCAAGTATTTACGTAGACCTCACCTTTCGTAATGCCGGCGAGTGATAGTCGCAGCGCTGGTAGATCCTGTGTTACCACCTATGTCGTCGTAGATGTTCTTCCACAGTCGGCCCGCGCTGACAGAATCGTAACCACCCAGCATTTGCACTTTCGTATAAAACAGGAAGAGATCGACTGTAAAAAGACAAAACGGATATTTCCCTTACTATTGTTGCCTCGCAGTGCCGATCGATTAATTGTCATAAAGAACACGTGATTTGTCAAAAGGAAACACTGCTGTAGATCAGCTTGGAACAGTACCAATCACTGTTTCAATTCAATCGAATCAATCAACATCTTCCTATACGTGAACAGACGAATCTTAAGGGAGTGTCTAACAAATTTTCGCCAATTGTTTAAAAGAAATGTCACACAGATACTGACTCTGCCTGTAGCCCAGCAGTGGCATCTTTCCGACAGGCGTACCCCGCGAGTTCATGAATGTCTGCACATCCGCGAGGAACTTCTTTTCCTCCGCGCTGGCCTTCCTTTCGCTTCGTCGCACCGCCGACGAAGGTGGCCTGCCGACGCACGGCACCACCACGTTCGTACTTGGCGGTGCGCTCTTCGACGTTGAAGCAACGGAAGCTTCGCTCTCGTTGCTCGAGTCCCCCGGCGATGCGCTGCGCTTTTTGCGTTTTCTCCTCGGCCGTCCTTTCAACTTTGGTGCTAAAAAACAAAAGTACAACTTTCTGTCATTCGTGACGCTTTATTGTTCGAATACTATTTATCGTATCTATACGTATATGTATATTTTCCGAGGCCTAATTGCGTATTTCGTGGTCGCAGAAACGCGATGAACAAAAATATCGATAATAATTTTCTCCTTATCGACGATCATAGAACACTCGAAACTGCTACGGGACGCATGCTATTCGTGCGAAGCAATTTTTCGCACAAAGGACTGTTTGTTTTGACGCGTTAGAAGAAGGGACGAGTGGATGCAGGTCGTGTTAAAATAACGCGATAAGTCTAGTTGGTATTAATGTTTGATACCATTCTAGAGATTTCTGTATTTTGCTTCTTACTAGAAAGCTTCGAAACGCGGGAAAATCCCGGATTTTTTTTACAATTTTTCAGACTTGTAGAGATCATCGATAATAACAAAAAACCAAAAATTATCGGGTTATCAAAGTCCTCCCGCTAGTTGTGCATAATGAAAGAAAATTGCGCACAAAGAAAAAGTATAAAACAACCTGTTTAATTGTATTGACATTTTAATAATTACAAGACGATAAAGATTAATCCCGAGACGCGTCGACACCTCCCGAATCGTAATTTATATTCATGACTGTGTTGCACACTATCAGGCCTGGTAATTAACTATCAATGCCATGTGGTTAAATTTAGCGCGTCCGACAGGCCAAAGCTTTCGCGGACAAAGTAGTTTACGTTAACAGATTTCAACACTAATATCAGACGCATTTTATACCGATCGTTCCACAGATCAAGTATATTCATCAACAACAACGTGGTCATTCCTTATGCACCAGCATCGACCACGTGCACCGGCCATGTTTCAACACAATGGAACCGCCGCAAATTAATCGACATCGCAACGATCTTTATCCGTATGCAATACGGAAATTTTCACTAACAGCACTCACCCACCAATTTGAAGTACGTAATCTGATTGTCTTTAATTCGCATCACAATGACCATTCCGTTTTATTATGTAACAACGAAGAAAACTGAAACAATGGATCAACCGAAACGCACTATTCACGAGACGCAGTTATCGCACTTGTTAAAACTTCTAGATATTCCGGCAGAAACGTTTTAATTCAACAATAATTTTATAAACGGACATTAATTTTAATTAAGACGCGCCGCCTGGTGTTACGATCGTTACCGTCTACAGTTACAAAGTGTCCCGCCGACAAAGTAACCGATTTATCGCGAATGCCCGCTCGGTGAGTATCGCAACGTTCTTCTCGCTACCAGGTCTCGACAGATTCTGCTGTTTTTTTAAATCAAACACATAGACCCTATTCGCAGTGTGTTGTGGCCACGGACGAATCTCTGTCGGTAAAACGTAGCAAACCTAACACCAGCTAAAATTTTGTACCGAATAAATGCAAGATATTTTATTTGCAACATATTAATCAATTATTTCGCGTTGCACCCTGATTTTATATGTCCAAGAATTAATCCCCTCCACTCGTACCTTCGCCGAAGCGAACAAAAAAACAGAAACAAAATCGTTCTTCAAATGACAAATCGTTTTACCTAGATGATTGCACAGAAGCTCGTGCGTTTCAAGGTCCGGGTAGTCGAAGGTGTCCCTGCAGAAGAGTACCCTGGTACCCGGGGTGGCGGTGAATCCGCCCAGGGCGGCTGCGATGGACGAGCAAAGCCAAGAGGGTTCGGCTCTTTCGAGCCTACGCAGAAGTGCTCGATATCGGCAGTACCTGGGGTACGAGAGCACCACCACCTTCGTTTGGGAACCATAGTCTGTTTTTCTCGCGTTGTGATTGCTTTCGTACTCTTTTTGTTGCTTATCGACATCGGAGAAATCGATGCCGGGGTCGGTGAGGATCTGCGGCTGAGGTATCTCATACCTCAGCGGGCTGCTCTCCGGGGATGACGTTGGGGTCGGTGGGTAAGATACCTCCCGACCCCACGACCACTCCAGCGTGGGTGATAACCACGTGACGAGATCATGAACGCGTACAACAACCTTCTCTGATATCGTCAGCACCTCATCCTGCAATCAAACAAATATTTTTCTTTTTAATTTTAATTCAGCTACCATTCATTCTATTCTGAAAAAAATGGGAAACGATGATTCGTGAAATGAGTAAATTGTATGGCAGCATGTATTGTGAGGAGCGTTTATTATTATATACACTGATAAGAATAATCTGAATAAAATGTGAAAGGAACTTCACTGATTATGATTTACTTTAGGTATTGTCGGGGTGCATTATCACGAAGGCGCCGCCCCTCTTTTGCCACTGAACCTTCTTTTCAAACTTGCTTTTATATGCACTATAAATATGTATTTCTCAGCAACTTTGGCACATTACTGTATCTTTGAAACTGGGACAAAAAGTTTGCTACGCGGCCCAAAGTGCAGCGTCAGTATGCACAGTAGATTTCTTTATGATAAAACTTTAACCTATGTCGAAACAGTATTCGTGTATTAAAGAATTGCTCGACGAATCCGACAGTATTCTTTTCTTCTATGAAATAACATACAGCCGTCAATTGATTTGATTAAATTCCACTGAATTTAGAAGATACCCGCAAGCCCCCTTGCACCTGGACGAGGTAGGGACCTCCTTTACCAATTCTACCTGTCCCAGACATAATTTTACCGACCTTCCATCGACAGGTGGAGACACGGTGAAGTCCCTGCTCTACTCGAACTCCCAGTAGTCTGACCCGTCCTCTACATAGGTCTACTTGTCGCGGGTACGGCTCAAACACCTATGTGCTCGTTATGTATACACATAATCCAGCGAACGTAACTCGTGGTTTATGTTGTACCTCGAGTGCATCGTTATCTACTCTGCTTCGACGATAATTTAATTGTCCGTCGATGCCAGCGGCGTCGTCATTTTCGCAAAGTTCAACTAAACTTTTGGCCCCGCTGATTTGTCGAATTTAATTCCACTGCCGGATTCCTCTTTTCTCGTAAATTTGAAGATCAGTTAGAAATATCGGACGATTTGAAATTTTCATCTACAAGCAACAAATGCAGACGCGCTGTAATAGAAGTCCGGAAAATCGACGATTGTGTAATGCTCGCAATGGCTCATAAACCAGAACTTGAGCGTGTAATTTATTGCACGTACTTTGAACGAGATAATCCGTGCACAGATCAATCGGAAAAAATAAACGCGCGTTGCAACTAAATATTCGTATCATCGTTCTTCCGGTCTTGGAACGTCAACAGAGACGACTGCAATCGGATAAAAAAGAAAAAAAACAGTTCGCGGCATTAAAACCGTGGCCGTTTGATCGATACGAAACGAATAATTTCAACTATGCAGGAGCGAGATAACCGCATTTATTCATACAAGACGAAGCTCGTCGGTGTATTTAATGAATATCGCTGGCTCGCCTACGACGCGGCGGTCCTTCGCAATTAGCTTATATAACTGCAAGATTCGTTAACGGCAAATCGAATCAGCCGGAAAGAATTGAGATTCAACGAGGAGCAATTGTGAGATACACTTGAGCCGGTGGCCCCGCGAGTAAATCGGTTTACGCGCGGCGATAAGAGCCTTGAGCCAAGTAAAATTGCTGGATTTTAACCCTTTGCACTCCAGCTGCCAGCTGAGCTTGCTGCAAGAAGTTAGACGCTTCAGTGAGACCACTAAATTTGACAATGTGGTCTTAGCCAACGAAGAAAGTGTATATTCTCTTCTGTAACCAGCGTTACTTTAGTCGCGCAAATAAGTTTTTAATCGACGACAGAGCCCAAATATTATTTATTTAATCGTGCCGCTATTTAATCTTGAAACCTCCTTTCAGCTTTCGCTGTTGCTTGCTCTCGTCCCTCCCTGCTCACAATCTCTCCGCAAACTATCATTCGGTGATCGTACAATTTCGATGAATAACAGCGCACGCAATGCATCAATGAAAGAGCAGCGCGGTATCGTGGATGATGTTATCGGGCTTAAAAGATTTGCAAATGCCAAATGAAATAATTGGTTGGCTCGGTAAATGATAGCAAAAGCTTGGTAACGAGACAGTATCATTCCAATCGCTATTCGTGCACTTGGCCACGGATTTCTCTCCCTCCCTCTCTTTCTCTCTCTCTTTCCCCCTCGGTCACGTACATCGCTGCTCGTTTCCTCTCATTGCCAGTCTCCAGAAGATCTTGCTCCTTTCTCCTTCGCTGCTCCGCTCCATTTCCCTGTCTTCGTTCAGCTTCCGTTTCCGTCGCACGACTTGGTACCACCTCTCTTTCGTGTTCTCCATCCCTCTGTCACGACTCGGAAAACAAACCCTCCGTCTTAATCGTTGGAACACGCTGGGAACGACGGTGCAGACTGGTAAAGCAAGAGGTATCGCGGTGCACAAAGAAAAATCTTCGTCCATGTGTCCTTCCTTTTCTTCCTCCGTCTTTGTCCTGTGCCTCCTCTCCATGTATTCATTGTCGTGATTTCCTAAGAGGATTCCGCCACGTTTTATTGACTTTTGGGGGTTGCCGATAGAACCCTCCCTCCTCTACACCCCTGTTGCTCTTCGCCCGTCCTCCCCTTATTGATTTCGTTAGCGAGAGAGATATCGTTTTAATTAAATCTTTCCTACTTTTTGCGCCGTATCCCCCGCGACCGGGTCTCGTCCATTTGTTATCAGACACAGAATCGCAGCTGATTATTCGTGTATTACATTCGGCGCCGTATTGTTTCAGGAGACCGAGTAAACTGCGGCAACTTTGTAATCACGTTAAAGCCGGTAGTGAAACTGATGGTGGGAGTTGAACTCGCAACTCGATTCTATTTAAATATTTAAATGTAGTTTTAAACTTTTCCCCTCCGCCCCGGCCCGAAGTTTCACCGAAGTGGTAATCGCTTACTTTTCAATCGTCTAGGCGGAGCACTTCAGGCAAAATGCAATTAGGGGATTGTAAATTTTGGATGGCAAGGAACATCGATCAAGGATTTCCAGTTGGCGGGACAGGGTCGTGCGACCGGGTTGGGAAGGGCCTCGTCGCACCGTTCGAGGTTCTATCTTGTGTCGATTATCGAGAATCGCAACCAACGATTAACAGATCAACGGAGCCGTGAACGTCACCGCTGTTCCAGGCGATGTCTTCGAAAACAAATTCACCGTCGAAACAATGATTCGACCGATGAAAATAAAAAAGGCCAGAAATAAACGCGCCACAACATCGAAGCAGCTAATAAAACAATAGCAATGGGACAGGGAAACACCTCGAAAATTTGGCCAACTTCCGTCCCCTGTGCATTCAAAAGATGAGGCAACCTCTCTCCCTCTATCTCCATCGCTGTACCCCTATCGCACTCTCTATGCACCCGTGCATTCCCCTTGACTGCACATACCCGAGATGTGTATCTAGAAGAGGGAGAGCCAACGAGAGGCAGAGAGGGCACAGCTAGAGCTAACGGTAAGCTAGGGCGAGACAAGGCGATGGGGGGATTAAAGGGGTCGTCGGTGAGAAAGAGACAGAGCCGAAAGGGGTTAGAGGGAGTGCAAAGGCAGGCCAGTGCACATGTGTAAGGGCAACAATGTGCCAGAAGGTAGTGCAATGTTGGCACAGACACAAGCGCAGATCTAACCCCAAACTCATGACATGGACAGTATGCACGGAATCATGTGGAAATGTATTCCGACGTTGCTATGGGGATTCGGCTGCCACCCTAAACACACCGATAACCCATCAATTCTCCGACATCGAACGACCCGAACAAAGTATAACAGCCGATAATGTTCTACTGTAAATAGGACATTATTCGTATGGATTTTTCCTCGCGATCCCGTCGGATCGCGTGAATAATAGACAGACAGTGTGGTGTTCGTTCGGGCAACGTGTTTATCGTCGCGGTAATTGTTACACCAGCGCGCCATACGTGATTGTGATTTTATCGTCCCCGCGCCAATTTATTTGCCGCGCCGGCACGTTTACCCCTTTACCGCGGGATGCAAGAAACAGTGGATCGGTTCGTTGAAAAAAATCTGGAGGCTACCGTCGGGGGGAAAAAAATTATACGTTTGCGCGGTTAACATTTGTCGCGGGAACAGAATTGGCCACGGTTTGCGATTTCGTGTCTCCGAGCAGCCATTAAAGAGTGGCGCGGATAGATTAAGTCGAGTTCTGGCCGGGGCGAGCAACCAATACCGAGGGATGGGGCGAAAGAGGTTCACTAGTTAACTGCTAAACCAGCAAAAGATAGGGTAAGACGGCGAAGGGAATGTTTTATGGCAGAGGTCCAAATGATGTTTGTGGCTCGACAGAGAATACTAAGAGTTGTTAATGAACTTCTGCCGAGTGTATCAGGGAAAGTAATTTGGAGTTTGCGTAATTCCTTTCTCTCTCAAGCCTGTTCATCCCCCGTTGCTCGCTCCATAGCTTGCTAATAACTATTATGGATTCTATTGTTTTCCTTTTCCCTTATATTCCAGATACAGCGGGGAGAGGACGTATATTTATATATTTATTTATGTTTCCAATTCGCTTCACCCGGGATACACGACGACTCGCCTTGCACGAGTCCATCACCCGATCGCCGCAACCGTGTTCGACATAAATTTCCCATCGCCGTTCATAAATTATTCGCGAGTCTGAATTCAATTTAAACTTTACAGCAAAAGTCATCCCGATCCGGCACGCTTGTCCGGCCCGTTCTGATTAATTCGCCGGCGAAAAATAATAAATAACACACGAAATTGTTTCACCTCCCGTATTAATTTTCCCCGCCGCGGCCGATCAATAATGTATGTCGTTCGATTTGTTTGTTTCGAGAGCAACGAAACTCGCGCATCGTTTTAATAACGATATCGTGACACCGAAGGCCCTTAATGCTTTCCCGTGTAACGCGACTTGGAGCCCGCGCCCCCGTTGCCGTCCATTTACCAACGAAATTTATTACATTAAACGTAATAAACGACTTGTATACTCCAGGCATGCCGGCGATATTATTATAGTAGCTGTGAAACTTTTTATCTATCTGGGTAATCTCATTGTGTTTCCCGCCACTTCCTTTATCTCTCGTCTTTCACTGAACTTCTTAAGTAGTCTTTTGTAACTTAAATTAAAATAGACGGCGGGAAATATATTTCGCGGGCGACGCCACCACCCCCCAAGTGCAGATGATACAGAACAGAGTTACAATTGTGCGCCGTTGTTCAATTGCTGTCATCAAATCGAGCTTATTAGCCTATGACAGAATACGTATAGTGTCTCGAATAAATCGGTCGCTGGTCGAAGAGGCACGCTGAAGCGGAGTCCACGTGAAATGACAATCCCGAAAGCAGCGTTAAAGATGGAAAGCCGGAAGTGAGCGAGAAGAAGAGGAAAAAAAAAGGTCCGAGTACTAGCGTATAAATAGGCAATGCTGCAGTTGACATATTTGCCAAGCGTATATAATACATTCATGGTCGGCTATGGTTGGAGGGAGGACGACCCGACGGCGAGGAGGACAATAGCAGAGTGGAATATGTGGCGTGTTTCGTTTAGCGACGTACAATCTTTGCTAGTAAACCACGCCGGGAGGGACATTACTTTGGAAGTCACGTCGTTATCCAACCACGAATCTCGCCGTGAAAAGTTCAGATTTCGAGCGTGCTCCCAAAAATCAAATACTTCCCCCCCCCCCCCCCCGGCTCGAATTGTTTCTACGTTTTTCCCTCTCATTTCGGAGCCGTTTCGGAGCCGCTTCGGGACCAACAAAGGAGACGTCGTTCGAATTTTATGGCTGCGGGAGATGTACATCGATGGAAGATGGGTGAACGCGAAATCCGGGCTCGAAATGAGAAGAAGGAAAAGGTTTCGCGAGTGCAGTAAATGAAAGGCAAAAAACAAGAAGGCAGAAAATCGGAGCAAAACTGAATAAAATGTAGCGACAGAGGTACAGAGGCAGGGAGGGAAAATACGCGACAGTTGCCGGACAGGAAAATACGAACGGGATTAATTTTAACGCCCGTGACAGGTTTAAATCAATAAGTATGAGAGTCACTGCGAAGCATAAATCATTGTTAGATTAAACCCTGGAGCACGCGGTAGTAGATGGGGCCAATGGCGCGCTTTCAGGAAATATAGGGTGACCCTAAAGTTTCGATCTATAATATATATTTCACCGGGTCATGGACAGATACGACCAGAACAATGTTAACCTAAATTCTGCCCGCAGACGAAATATCGCACGGTTAATCCAGAAGAAAAAAAATCCCTCTAAAATATCCCAAAAAATTAATTAGAAAGATATCGGCGCAGGAGGAAACGAACAACCACATAATCCTCGACATCGAAGCACTGATTTTTCTCAGCGGATAAAACGTATTCACAACGAGGGATTGTACAGAAATTCTTTTCGGGACACAATAAGTTCGACCACCCTCGCCCCTTCACCCTCGCTGGAAGTGCACAATGGTCCCCGGAATCGTCGAATAAACGACGATGGAGACTTTTGTGCGGCCATCCAGAAGAGCGTGCGTTTCTGCGAGCCAAAAATTAGTAGTAAACAGCCCCAATTAACGGGGCCTGCAATTAGCGTGCGTAACGCGAAGGCTTCTCCGCGGTGAAAGTAATTATCCGCCCCCTCCGCCCTCGACAGGTAATACGTTTTTGCTTGATTCAGTCGTTCTGAATGAAAACAGTGCCACTTTGAAACTGCTATGCGAGGATTGAAGCTAAAAGGAATTTGATTATGCTTGGTAGTTTACACACGGTGTTTCTGGATCGATCGAGCCACCCGCTGCCTCACCTTCTCTTTCCATCCCCTGGCTTTCTCTCCTCTCTTCCTCCTGTTGCTTTTCGCTCTTTATCTGCCTAGAGTACTCTCGCTCTATTCGTGTTTCTACGTCTTCGTGCTAGTTCCGTCGGGGGTCATGTGTGAGAGATGAGTATGACTTTTTTAAAAGGGAATAAAGCGATTCACGCTCTCGGTTTGATTATGTTTGTTCGACGTGCAAGTGGATCTCCTTTTCTCCACAATTTTTCATACGATACATGAAATGTTCCTCTTATCGGGTCAGGTTATTAATTCGATATCCTTGGTATCCCTGTCTTCGTGTGTTCTACGGGCGTAATTTTGGCAAGAAATCTCGTTTATTTCTGTTTTGCGCAGGAAGGATGGGCGACAGCGTAACTAATGCGACACACATCATTACCGGCTGTACGAAGCTTGTCAATGGAAAGCAATTACGGGTTCTTTTTAATCATTTTAAGCCGTTCGTCCCGCCGTCGCGGCATAATGTTCCCCGGTTTTTCGCTGCTCGAAATTATACAGCCAATGTGACAGAATTCGCGTGCGACTTTATAATAACTTCTTCGCTATAGAGAGATGCAGTATTTTTCATCTGCACTATTATATTTCAGTTTCAACGAACTGCCGGATACGAATTTCATAAATAATCCATGAGCGCGAAGCGATCGAAGGAAATAATAAATAAATAAAACGGACAGAAATTCGAGGCACTTCTTCAGTCACAGTTTTCCTTCGTTCAAGATTTCCGCAAACTCTTCGGATTACAGGTCACAGGTTGCGTTTCAATATTTTAGTTTTTATACCGGCCTCCGAAATCTTTCAGCAGTTTTGCGAAACTTAAACATCGTGCTTGAGAACTTATAATTCCATGCAAAGAAAAAGTTTCGGCCAACTTCTCTGCCGCCACGTTTTATGTTTCATTTCTATTCATTATTCCAATGCTCATTCAACGCGCCGATGCAAATTCTATCTTTCACCCTGTCCACTGTTTCCACCGCTAAACAGTCCAGCTGGATATGTATAGGATCCCCGTTAATGAAATAGTCGCGAGCGTATTTCGTTGAGTCCCGCGGAAGCTGGCCGTCGATTTAAGTACCGCTTAATCATAAATAAAACAGAACGATAAAACCACCCAGCAACATCTCGTCGATTTATTTTAACTTGCCCGCGTATCAAGATCAGCTGGGCCGATCCTTGAACTATTAAACTATTAAAACCGCGTAACTGCAACAATTTTACCTATCGCCCTGTTCATTCAACGGGCTTGCACGCGATCAGATATTACAAAGATATTGCAGAATTGCTAGCCATTATGATTCTCGGTGCACGAATCAGATTTACTCGGATACAGCATCACAATTTATCGCCGGGGCAATAGAGAATTGTCGAGTCTTCGTTTAACGCGATAGGTTGCGTATAAATTGTGAACAAAGGCGAAGGAAAATTTGTACCCCAACAGGGTGAATATGTGTTCGCCGTTTGGTTCTATTTCTATACGAAGAAGAGGACAGACAGAGGCAGATACAGAGGGAAAAAGGTATGATGGAAGGGTGGGCGCAGGGGTTTATCGATCAAATGCATTTCCATGGAATTCAACGCTTTTTGTATTTCAAACTTGAATCTCTCGAAACGAGCCACGCGCAACGATAAATTTATTGGATAAACAAAATACGCCACTCCGTTGCGTAAATAAATCGCCCGGCCCGGGGAGTTCATTTTCACGGAATACCTGTGCCGACCGGTTAAAAGCGAAATCCCCTTTTAGGGATTTTCTGCTGTCGACGTGAATATGTTTGCGGGCAATGCTACTTCGCGATTGATAATCCAGCCAGGTCGTTCCGCCCTTGTATTATTACTGTTACCATTATTATTTCCTCGTACGCCGGGCCTTTATGCCACAGAGTAGAGAAGTAATTAATGTTTTCGATTAACGAGAAACATATGGGCGCCATTGTTAATCTTGCGCTTTAAATTACACCAGCGAGACAGTAGCAGTACGAGGAGCAGTAATTTTCACTTAACTTCTTCATAATCTAATTTTACTTAATTGCTTAATAACGCCGGGTTGAACGTATGCACGGGCATCGAGAATTTCTAATTAAAGTGTCGGCGAATAATTTTATTATTTTGGGCAGCGTCGAAACTCGAGCAGTTTCTCTGCAATTCAATGAAACGGCGGGGGTGAAGCGGGTCTGAAACGAGCGTGCCCAGAGACTTACCGAAAAGTTTTCCCCACTCTGCTCTCCACACGGTAAACCACCCCTTTGCGTCCCCGACCCGTCCACACTCGTGCGACCGCTAGTACATTATATAATACACGCCCATAAAAGCATACATTCTCGGCACGAGCGTAATAATAATAAAGTGACGTTCACAATTTGCAGAACGGCCGAGAGGGGGGAAAAAAAGGAGGGATTAATGTTGCTCGTCGCGTCGTGGAAACGCGGCGAAAACTCGGACGAACTTTCGGATGTATTATTTGCAACGCGTGTACACCGAGGGTAACAAAGTTCACCTGTTCCTTGACAATGCTTTTTGATAACGAACCACCGGGAAAAACCACGAAACAGCGATAGCAATGTGAAACGTATCGAGTGGTGCTAAGAGAAATGACGTTAACAAGGTTGGCGAAAATGGAGCATGCAATATCGTCGTGCTGAAGCAGGTACGTTCAATATTTATTTATTGAAACCAGACTGCTTGTTACAATAGTATACCGCAAAAAGTGGAATTCGTTTGTTACAAGTCCATCGTAAAGGGGGCTCGCAATATATTCGTTTGAACGAATAAAATGTTGCAATCGTGCCACAATTAATAATGTATTATATTAATTAACGCGCGTGTATTCATTTAAGCATAGTATTTCGCAAAAGGTAATATTGAACCGTAATTGATATGCCAAAGTGCGCTTTGTAAAAGCGTATTATGAAAGCGTGCTGAATATGAAAAATAAATTGTGCGAGGAAATTGAACATTGAAACGCTACGTCGTAACGCGAATACCCGTGTAACATTGTAAATGCAAATAATCCCGGGGGAAGATTGAAGGAAAAAAAATTATTCCGTGCTCGATCTCGCATTCTACCGCGCATGAAAAAATAAAACAAAAGATGGGGGAAAAATTACATCTGCCACGGAGTTTATTTTCTGTTATTTTCGCAACACTGTTCCAAGTTAAGTACTTGAATAGATGCATATACATCGTAAGCCCGTCCAAAGAAGCAGATAGGGATTATGATAGTCATCATTATTGTATGGACATTATAAAAATGTGTTAAAAATATACACTAAATGCGAAATAATGGTTACCCATTGTGAATTCATTTATCATTGTCTTTTGAAAATATAAATCAAAGAGAAAAATTAAACTTCTGTTTTTATTTGAATTAAGACAATTAGAAACCATACGAAAACCTTTACACCGAGCTTTAAAATACCGCGGTTTCATCTACAGTGGAAACTTCTCAATTAAAATTAAATTAAAATTTCCTTTTAACCTGTAAGTAGGCGAGCTACTATTGTTATTAATAACAATCGATTCGTCGAGGGGGCACATTTCTCGAGCTGTCTGAAACCGGTCTTCCAACTGAACGATCGATCGAGACATTCACTGTTCCCTCGCATTTTAACAAGTATCCGCGCACGTTCGTTCCTCGAGGCACGTTAATGACCGCTCTCCGCATCATTCGATCATTGCTCAATTGCTGTGGAACATTATCATCGCGATTCCCAAGAGCGGAACGATAAATGCAGGGTCCTTGTACACAATATGCACCGGCTAAAAGGAGAGAATTGCGCGCCTGGCGTTTCTAGCGATGGCCTCAAAACTCTCTGAATCACTTATAGAGACCGCGGCAGCCAAAGCCACGAATCACCTTAAACACACCCCCTAAAATAATAGTAATATCGACCTTACCGCGGTGCAACCGGCCAGAACGTATTTACCAAAACGAAAAGTATAACAAATAACGCAACCGTGAGCTGCAAAGCGTGATTGCAAAATCGTATTCACTGGAGTCGAATAAAATAACACTCGAACCATTTCTAACAAATATTTTAAAGTCCATTTCAATCAAGCTATGAAACATTATTTTTGACTGTTTATTATGAAAACAACCGCTGAACATCACAGGAGCCTGAGCAACCGTACGTACAGCCCTGTACGATATCGAAAGTGTCGTACGATGAAACTATGAAACAATAGAGTTAGCAAAAATTGTATCGTGATCCGGCGAAATCGTTTAAAACTGATGCAACGCGTGCACTCGAAAAGGCGCCACCGATAAAAAGAGAAACGATCATTGACCGAGGATGGCCGTAAAGACCGACTCAACATTATTCCAATATCGTGCGCCAGCAAAGCGACACGAACAAACGAGCAAAAGAAAGAAATTCCTGGCGCATCGGGCGAAGAAGAAGAAGAAGAAGAAGAAGAAGGAGGAGGATGGGACGAAAGAAAGAAGTATTCCCAACGAAAACTGCAACGCGATAAACCTTCTAACGCGTACACGTTAAAACCGGTATTACATACACGCCGGTGCACGCGCATAATAATACACGTATATACACGGGAGAAAAGTCCACGTAGTTTCGTCGAGCGTGGAATTCATCTTGCTCTACGATCCCCTACATTGTCTGAGGCCATCGAGAACTGGTTTCATCGGGACCCGGACTGTAGCTGTTTTATTTTTCTACCGGAAAACCGTGTGGGCATTTTAATAGACGATGCACCGATGGCAGCCAGCCCTAATGCGTTGCTTAAAGCTAACCAAAATCGACGAAATACGATTGACGAATAAACGAACGCTCTATTAGCCACCGTGCAACCGTATCAAAACTGATAATCATCCGCTTTATTATGGCGCTGCTGCATTATTTGTCGCGTTATTGCTTATCGATGAACCTGTTAAATATGTTATTTCATAAACAAAAAACGTAGCGCTGAATAATACGCGGATGCTTGTCAATTAGTGTGCGTGCGCGTGTGTGTGTGTGTTTGTGTGTGTGCCCGCGTGATATTTGTTTTACGGTAAATTGGTTAAGCAACGGGGACGCAGCAGTATTTCATCCTACGAATTTTACCCTCCTCTTTAAAGTATCGATGCGAGCCCCCTCCATGCCCCTCATTCTCTTTTATTCCATAATATTCAGTCCTCCGTCGTGAATAGTTTTCCAATAACTTTCTGTCTCGTACAAGCAAGCTACGGGTTTGAAATTTTATAGGACAGGCCGATACATATAAGAAAGAAACGCGCAGAGAATGATGGAACTCCGTCAGGCAGCGAGATAAATGATGACAGTGATAAAATGTTTATTCCCGTTGAAGTACGTGCCACGAAAATCGTTTCGTCGTAAGCTGTTGAAATGAATTTGAATTTATACGTGTAATTTTACCTCGACTATTATATCGGCAAACACCGCCGTAAATTTCACCGACCGGCCAAAAGGTATTGGCAAATAAATTTTAATTGATTCGCATTCGAACACATTTCGTTTCCGATCCGCCGTACATAACTTTGTCGAGCACACTCTACCACCGTTATTCATCGATAACATTAAACGTAAACTTTCGGTTCGCGTGAATCAATCTGAACTTGACTAATTAACGCCGATTTAAGATGCGAAAATCGTGGCAGCGGGGCACCGAAGTTACGTACGAACTTATCGGCCCCTACACGCAAGTCGTAACACAGTAATTCAGGAGGGCAAATGAATGATGATCCCGATCATTCGTTCTGCTCTTCTTGACCGTGCACCTCGTTCACCGTGTTCAATCTGTTGCAAGTCGGGAAAACAATGTAATCATCCTGTCGTTTCGCTGCAAGTCTCGCCCATCTCTGGTGTAATTAAAAAGGCCAACAATAAAAGTCCCTCTCACCGCCAGAGTGTTGAATTCGTACGAGTGCGCTTCAATTAGTATAATTTCGACGGGGCGCACGGTGGACGTGTAAAGTAAAAGAAGCAGTCAATTTGCAGGTGTGCGGCGTTTAAGCGAATGGAGTAAATCAAACAAATTTAAAATCATTTTGTGCGTCTCAGATCGATTAGTTGGAGTGTGTTAAATCGAAAACGATACAAACAAAAAATAAAAAGTTAAACCAACTTATTTTCGGTCCACTTATTTTTTTCCCCCGAAAATTAAAGCTCGGGCCAATTGACCTGGAACAATGAAGTCGATGAACATTTTGATTTGATTGTCACGCGAGTTTACGGTGCACACATATTAAAGAGGAAAGTTCCATGGTAAAGCGAACTTTGCAGTTGTGACAGGACCTTTACGTTCCTCAAGTTGAAAGCTATTCCATAAGTCGCAAACATAATAGACCACATACATAACAGAGTCATGCAACTTTACCGTAGAAGCTATTCCTGCGGTATGACTTGCTTGCAGAGGTTCTCAATCGATGCGATATCGGGGTGTTACGAAAACATAATTTGCATTATTCTGCTGTTACTATTGCGGTAATGCGTTTGTTTAAAAATCGGGACCAGATTTGGATGAATCGTGCGGGATGTCTGTAGAATAAACCAACCGCGAAACAGGAAAGGGAAGCGATCCTTCTGAAGCTTCTGACGACACGAGTACATACCTGCAATTTATTGGCTTCCGATTCGAATCGATTTAGTAACAAAAACCGTACGCGATCACTTAAAGGGAGAAAAAAAATGTATCGATGAATCAGTTTGCTTCACTTCGATAGAAAGAAATCGGCGTCCTTTAATACATAATATACCAATTAAATGGATCATGAATGGCCGACATTTTATTATGTAAAACACGACCGATTGTTAGCTCTACCCTATTGTCACTCGAGGGGCTACATGCGCTTTGGTGAAAGGATTCGCTGGTAAGGCAGATATCTAGCCCCTCTCGTCATTTTTCAAACGCTCGCAGGTTATTCTTTCTCGACGTTGATTGATGACAAAGATGCAGCCGCATAAAAGATTCCACGAGCTTCTAGTAATGAAAAGAAATGTTTAAAGACCCTTCGACGCGCCGTAAATTGTTAGCGTTTGATTGCCAGGAGCACGATCTTCGAAGGTGATAAAAACAATGAAGAAAAAAAGAAAAAAGAAAAAGGAACACGTGAGGTATGAAGGTAACACAATAGTAAAAAGAAAAAGAAGTCGGTTTAAAGGTCGTGTCATAATTTGACCCGGCAACTACTTAGGAATTTTATCCGGCAAATATTGCACAAACTGTACGGAGTATTCGCATTCTCACAGGAAACAATGAAATGAAATTATTTCCGCCCGGCGTTCTGCCCGTTAAAGTTCGAGTGGAATAAATTTCAACTCTTTTATACTCGCGTAAAACGAAAAATCCTCTCTTATATTACTTTCTCCTCGAGGGTGCACCAGTACGTATTCAAAAGCGAGCGTACGCAACGGAAACGTACGAAATCACGCTTCCAGAATATTTTCTGCGGTGCTTAAGGATTCATGTCATAATTGCAGGGTCTTGTTAATGCATAATGGCTATTCGATGACACTAATGGCACGCGGATAATTGCATAGAGATACTCAAGTACAATAAATTTCCTTCGTCTATACGTCGCGCAACAGCTCGAGCAATTGATTAACGACCGGAGTAGTTGGACGATGTATTTCCTTACGAATATTATGCTCGTAACACTTTACGAGGATGAATATATCATCGATTTCGATAAAACGTGCAGGAAAATCTGGGCGAAATTTGTCCGGACGAAACGTGTCGATTTTTAGACGAAGGTATCGATTCTAGAATGGGCGATATTTATTAGAGCCGCCCGGTGGATCTCTTTAGATGAGATAGAATTTTACTTAACCGGTGCTGGTCGATGTATTCGCGTATCCTCGACTATGTATTTATGTATATGTTGCGCGACGCAACGACTTAATAAAGCAAGCCAACTTTAGCCGCGACAGAAGGAATATTTAGAAAATGAGCAACAGAAGGCAACAAATAACAGATCCATTATTTTCCACGGGCCCAGCTACGCTCGACGATACTGCGGTAAGTTTCTTGAACATTGTTTCATCGTCATAGAATGTGCGGGAACTTCAATAATACACAAACTAACCGAAGAACGTAGTACGTTAACTCTCCATGGAAATCACGAACAAAATGTACGTGTATGTAGGTACGGGGAGCAAGTGCGAGCAGAGTAAAAGCACATACACGCGGGCACACATCCATTACGAAGTGGTACGTGATTTCAGAAATCGTGTCGGGCTTGCCTCGTTTTCATAAAACTTGTTTGATTTGCTGGTTAACACAGCGAAACGAGCTTTATCACCTGACGTGTTCTTTACTTAATTATATTCACGTATAACGTATCGCCTTGAACTAACATCGTGGTAAAATTAATTCAAGGAAATGGATTCGAATTACATGTTGCATCCCGCGACGGGGGTTGCGTATCGTTCGATTTAATTCAACCCCCCCCCCCCCTGGATTATTTCTCTTCGCACTGTCACTTTATCAATCGTAGAGCGGAAAACACTTCGCCGGGTTCAACCGCGAAACAAACGAGATTCATGAATAAACAAATCACGCAAAATCTCCAAACCGCCGAACAATGAACGTACACGAGTGTTCGTGCCGCACAATACCAGCATAGAATCATCCCTTATTTGTCTTCGAAGCGGAATGCAATGAAATGTTCATGTTCAATTCCGACGAACGTTTAATTTGCATTTAAGCAAACACAGCCACGAACCGGCGAGTATATCAATCGCGAAACTTTCCACCGTAAATAATAGTTCGTTAAATAATCGATCAGCCTAGACATCTGTTGCCATCCTTAGTCCCTACAAATATATACCATCGTGATTGTGAACCGGCAACCTGATTTTCTTTGTCTTGGCGTTGGCCACCCTTGCCAGTATGTATGTATGTATGTACTATGTACATCGTGCGGTCGTGAAAATACACCGTTGCTGCGTTATTACCAGGTTATTCGATGAAATGCTCTATTCTGGTGTCTTACCACCTCTAGGAACGCTGGAAATTGCCAACGAAAGCTTTCACGCGAGTAAACAATAATGAAAGAAAAGGGATAGAAGGCGAGGTGTCGTTTGTTCGTGTCAATGCGACGCTCCAAAAAATGAACGATTCTATTTGGCATGAAAGGCAGGAACGACGCCTGTGAATTTCGGAGCAGTTACGTTTTGCCGTGACAAGCGTGTTTATGGACACGCAAAACACACGTCACCGCTGAAACCGTCGGAAAAAGAAACACGAACAGGAGAGTACCATATTCTGGTTATTTCTTTTTTTCGTTCCTTTTCTTTTTTTTTTTTTTTAATAAACAGCACCGCGCGCATCGTCCTATTTTTCATCGGTGTCGGACTGATGTAAAGCGAAGATGGCTCGTTCGCCGTCCGCTATGGTAAATATACATCCGAAATTTGCATGCTAATATTTAAAGCATTATATTAACGCGTTCGATACGGAGCTGTACACGGTGTGTGCGTTTGTTACGCGCGCGCGTGCGTGCACAGCGTCCCGACTAAATAAATAAATCAATTAAACGACGAGACGGAAAAATGTAATTTGTACGGTGCAGCGGACATTTATCTTTCGAGGAAGGAACACGGGCACGTGTATAAAATCTCGCTTCCCAGTTTCAATATTTCTTCGGGCCGAGTAACTTCGTTAGAAAATTGAATGGATAAATGAAGCGGATTTCACCAGCGGCGCACAGCCTCCATCGAAACGTTATTAATTTTCGCAAATGATACAAGTAACGTTATTACAATATTAGCTCTCGAATAGGATTATTATCTTCACGGGTATTATTATTAATATTGTAATATATTTATTCGTAACAACAATTGCTATAATAATAATTATTATTATTATTAATGATATGATTCCGGCGTTCCTGCTCAATATATTCCAAACGTTTCTTGTTTGCTGACAGTAGTGGTCATGCATTCGTTACGCGTCCATTATAATCAGATAATCAGATGAATTTTAGTCGGGCGAGAAACGCGGCGACCACGTTGCAAATATCCACTTCACTACATTTACAGGGGAGCATATTTGTAGCGAATCGATAAACGTTGTTCACCAGATAATACAATCCTATTTTCGAATGTACGATGGAAATTCAAAAAAAAAAAGAACCGAGTGCCAACTGCGATACCCACTTACAATCAGCTATCCAGTCAAAATTAATTAAGAACGTTCGCGTATCAATTCGAGCTAATTCCCATTTCCGAGTTACCTCTCTTTCTGTTTTTTTTTTGTGCCCATGGAATCTATGTCAGTGTTGCGTCCGAGCGTAAGTACTAATTAGTGATTACATAAGGTCGCTGCTTCGACGCCGAAGTCCGGTTACTTACATGCTTTCTCTGATCGATAGTCGTTAACATGAACGAGATGCTACGTGGAGAATAGTGTTGCCGGTATAAAGATTACGACCGTCATAAACCGCGGGCACAGATCTCCGTATAAACGTCGATGACGAGATCGAAACAAAAATCGCACGCTTGCCGCGATTGAATTTTAATTTCTAATCGTCCTTGCAAACGTTTTCCTTCGTGCCCTGTTTTTGTATTTTTTTTCTTCGTTCAGTGCTGCAGAAAGCCGGCAGACATTGCACGCGTATTAAAACAGCGTGGCGCAGAAAGAACGCAAATATTGAAGACAAAAATCGCACCGCCATTGGTAATTTCTCTTCTGTTTAATTACGCAACGGAATAAAATGCATATAAACATTGCCGGGAAATGTTATTTCATTTCATCCGTTTTAATTAAAATACTGACGGGAATGAAGGGAGCTCATTGGTGAAGGAAAATAACGTCATACGACAATCTACCTGCAACGTTTCGCTTCCCCCCCTGTAGTATGTTATTAAAAGCGGCCACAGGTCTGTAAAGTCGCAATAAATTAGGGAAAATGTCAAAACGGTATCGCGCTAGTTCATTCTACTCGCAGTATTGCATTATTATGTGAAACGAAGTACCGAAATAGTTTTAATATTACGTAAAGCAACGAGAACTCAGGCGAAACTGCATCGATCCAGCCCCGCGCAGAGGGAAACTTTTGCTCATTGACTGTACACTCTCTCCACCGTGCCTGTTAACTTGTCGCGCCGTCTGTACTTTGAAATAGAAATGATTAAAATTTTAATAACTGATACGTCGCTTTTTATTACAGCCGTAGGAAAATTGCAGTTATCCGAATGGTACAATCCAGAAACAAAACGTATAGTCTTTTTTGTTATTGTTGTTCGCTTTACTGGCGTAATTATCATCGTTGTTATTGGTCTCGCTGCTTTTACGATAGAGCGATACTTTGAACCGTAATAAAAAGAAGTAAAAAAATATTTGTAGCTTGTTTTGCTATCGCCGTTGTTCGATAAAATAATCGTTTACGAGTAATGTAATATTATTAAAACAGCTATTTATGTAGTCATTCGATAAAATAATCGTTTATATGTAATAAAGTATTGCTTAAAGCAGCTAGAGTGCGTGCTGCAATTTCTCTTCTGTTTTTTAGAAGACTCCAGCCAGTACCGTTTTTTTCCTATATCACAGTTATCGCGAAGTGTGAAATGTTCCTAGGGGTGTTTTAAAAATTGTGTAAAGTTTTTGCCGGAAAATTGTGGCCGTAAACACAAAACGTTCTGCATTTCAGAAATCTCGCCGACAAATGTAAAGGAAATGAATAAACAGTAATATCCTCCGATAGGAAAATATATATTCACGCGATTAAAAATAAACGAAGCATTTTTAGCGATGAAAAACAAGATCAAGCAAAAGCGATCATTGAGTAAATATAGACGTGATTGGGGCTTGGCATAAATTTTATCGCATCGTATAATTATTTATGGTCACAAGGACGGTGAATATATTTTAACACGATGTTTCTTTCCCTTTTGTTTTACTATTATTTACCGTGTCCTTTCCTTTTCTAAAATGACAATTCGAAAAGGGATGTTATGTTAAAGTTGAAATGCAAAACGTTCATCGTTAATCGCTATTATTAAGACGATGACCCATCAAAGTTTATTCGCGATACCACTTTTCGGTGCAAGCCTTGCAATACCATTTAAATCGCAGTCCATTATTCTTTTGTACGGCAACTAAATTGAATTAATTTCCCCGGTGTCCTCGAACGAGAAAGTTCCTCGATAAAAGTGCCCGATAAATATGGATGCGTCGGCCGTATGATAAATTCAAATTCTGCCCGCCGTTAAATCATTTTTCAGGCAGCCTCCCTTATTTGGACTCAATTAGCTTAAACAATTATTATCGTTTCATTCGTGGGACAGCGAAAAATACGAATTTCCATTCACGCTCTGGAAGTCAGATTTATTAAAAGTCATTATTAGTTGCACCCGTCTGCCCCTACTGCACGTTCCCTACCATCGTTGAACTCTCACTCTGCTCAACCCCGCAGCTAACTCACCCCTCATAATTTTCATACGCCGCACGATAAATACGTTGCACACACAATAACTTCTGTCCATTTGCGCGAGGTTTGCTACGTTTCGAATTGCTTTTTCGAAATTTTATTGGACGCGCACGCAAAGTTTATAATTTGAAAGTGAAAAAAGAAAAATACACGGATGGAAAAAAGATCGCTTGAATTTCAACTTGTCGGAAAGCAAATTTTCAGAGGTACAAACAAACGTAAGCCCTTTCCGATTTGGCGTCATAGTGTTTCAATATTAACGCGAGCCCAAAGTTTCGAAAAGCGTCACGAAAAGAATTCTCCATTTTCCGGCTTTCATGTACATATATTTGAACATCGTTCGTTGGCGGTGAAAATGATTTAAAAGTTGTTGAAATTAAATGGAAATAACTGTGATCTTTTGTCGGAAACATTTTGCGCGGGTGTGTCGTGGAAATTTGTGCCCATCCTGCGTAATTATAAAATATTATCTGTTCCATAAATGTAATTACATAAATGCACCGCCTCCCTCCACGGATCAATAACTTACCTTCCATTCTCCGCTTTATAATTATCTTTAAATCCAATATTTCCTGCGACTTCATTGAAATTTCATTTAAATAATCGCAAAACTTATTCAAAGCTTATTCAAATTCAACGGAATGAAATAGGGTCTTTAATTCGGCGCACACAAGGAAAGTTCACCGGAAGTCACTGCCATTTGTTATAGAACCTCGTTATGGTAGCAAGTAATTTAATAGCTTTTCCCGGGAAAATGTTCTTTTTCGTTTTTGTAAATTTGTGAAATAATTTGCGGAAGTATTCCGATATAACGAACCACGAGAACCCGTTAATTAAATCGTCAAAGCTCGGAAAACGATCTATTCACGTTTTATTTCCAGAACAAATAATTGGAGCACGTCGCAGAAAAATATAGTCGACTCGATCTTAGAATGAAAAATTGATATCCACTGCTACGTTAATTATTTCAGACATAATAATCTCACCTGTCCGTCGAAATTCATTTCGCTTCTCCATACAATTAATGAAAATATAAACCAAGGGTTTATAAATCAATAATACTTTGTAATTTCCTATAATTGACAGCTGTAATATTGTTTCCCTTTTGCGACTCTAATTATCTCGTGATCTCTCGATTAAAAATTCATTAATTTACGTAAAGCCAAACGGCTTGAAATTTGTCTAACAAAAATTAATCATCTTTTAATTGATGAACACTCGCGTCGTGTTCGTACCTCTGCCAACAATTGTGTGCACTATTTTTTGTTTCGAACTACGCGCAAAATGTTCTGCCTTAAAAAAAGAGAAAATTAATTGTCTTAAATAATTGTACAAAATAAATTACACCGCGGAAAATTTCCAGGAATATACGACTCTAATTATTACAAGGGTGAAATTATTTCACCGAAATTTCGGCTCAGCCGCCACGTAGCCACAAAATACTACGAGTGACACACGAAGGGTTACGTACCGTCACGAAGCGACCCGAATAAGGTTCTCCGGGACGTTAAAACTAGCCACGACCTCGTTCGAACTTTTACAGGCCACTGTACATGGACCATTCTCATACTTGCCCAATGTTAGACTATAAATATTACAATCCCCCAGTATACTGAAAGAAGTTTTGCTCTTTCGATAGTGAATCAAGGGAGGGATGTTAAACGATTAGGGGTGAAGGGGAGCGAGCATTTTTTCATCATCGTAAAAATTCGTGCTACATGTTTTCGTTCAATTTATCAAACGTTCCATAGCTGGAAATTCCATCAAAAATGAAAAAAATGTCATCAGCAACGAACCAAGTGGGTTGTACGGTGTATTATATTGATTTACTGGTATGACTGCCACCGCTACCATAATATATATTTCTATTAAATATTGCCAACAGATCCGCATCATTTCTTGACAACTTCGTGCGTGCAACTTGGTAATAATGCAGCAGGTGTTTCACGAAAGTGTTCTATAATCTTGCAGCACGATGTTGGCACGAAAATGCTTATTCTAATTGCATAGAAATTATTATCGAAAGTTTTGCTCAGAAATATTATCCATTATATTTTCTACACGTATCTCTGGGCATAATAGATACACTTAGAAGATAGGTTTTCTAGAACGCAATAGATGTTGCATCGTATGTAATGAGAAGGGTTAATTAAGAAAGTGACTCGTAAATGGTCGGTTTCCAACAGAGAGAACAAACAGCGAACCGTGGTTCTCTTGGCTTGAACGGAGGAATAAAAGAAACATAGGCAAGATTTACCGATGAGCCTTGGCTCTTTAATTCTATAGGTACACCTCCATCCTTTCCTTCTTCTTCTTCCTTATTTTTTTTTATTTGTACATATATTTTTCTCCTCTTTGTACGTAAAATCAACTCCAATACCGAGTCAATGCTGTTTAACAACGAAGAACTTCAGAAAGTTGGCACGAACTTTAAATTACTTTAAGAATGTAATCTTACGTGCATTCAGCTGGCTCCATTCAAATAAAGTGAATCGGAACTTTTGAAAAATTGAACGTTCTTCCGCGGAGCACCGGCTCAGATTCCGTTTAATATTCCCTTGTGCGTCTCCCCGTTTATTTTTTCGTTAAAGAGAGAGAGAGAGAATGAGGGAAAAATTAACTCAGCCGGAAAATATTTTATAAATATTTATCCGCCAAAAGTGATATCACGTGTCGACGAGATCCGCGTATACAAGCGTACAAATTCCATCTATTGTGAAATATGAAAAAAAAAGAAATAAATAAATAAACCATTTCTGAAATGTTAATACTCCGTTTTGTAATTGACGTTTGACCTTTCCATTTCGCTCTGTGCGTTATATGCATTTTGCGCGCCACCAATTTCGATATTACTAAAAATTATTCCCAGAAACACGGACGCAAAGTTCAGCGCGCAAAAGCACTTTTAATTAAAAACATTCAACCGACCCGGGGGCACACTTCACATTCTTCTATATCCCCGTCAAACCGTACCATTACAAAATACTTATTAACGTTGTTCATTAGCGTGGAAAACTGGAACAAATATATTTCGTCGGATTTACAATTAGCAATAATGCGAGATGTGCAAAGGGGTTAATTAATTAAGTGCATATCGATTGGCCGGAAGATAGCCTGCATCGTGTAACATGAGCTTCCACTCCACATGAAATCAGTGGGGAAAGAGGAGCAGCCAGGTGAGGGGGCCAGTCAACCTGCTCGTAACAGTGGTTCTCATCTCCTTTCAATACAATTCACCGTCATAATATTATCGTTCCTCTTTTATAATTGTTATCATTGACATCGCACGAAATTTTCTTCGTTGAAAAAAAAAATTGTAGTATTAAGCAAGGAAGAGTTTATACGTATCTTATCACGGATTAATTGAATTCAAATGAAATTATATGGAATTCCTTAGTTGAAACGACCGGTCTCGTTTCAATATTTGATCACCTCCCGTGCTCGAACCCTTTAGAGATCACGATAAGATAACAAGTGTAGAGGAATACGACTCCATCCTTTTCCATCGTTCTCATGAGTACCCGTCGTAAATTCCAAATAATAATGCATTGTACGAGTCGGCGTGTTTTGTTCCTGAATAAGCACACTCCTGCGCGTTTGCATAATTCGATACACGTCGGGCTTTACATTGTATTTTAATTATCTTCATTACGTTACAACCTGTGTAAAGTATTTCTACGGTGAAATTGCTATGCAGATATGCGTTAAAAAAGTCGCTGGTGTGTCGAAAAATAAGTACACACATGGAATCCTCGGTTACACCAACGAACATGTTTCAATCTATTTCTTCTGCTCCGTTTTTTTTCCCCCATTTCTTATTTACTTAACTTTTCTTTCATTTTTTTTTTTGGTTCTCCCTTTTTTGTGCATTAGCGAATTCATTTTAATTTATTTGCCGCGCATTTACCGTGGACGCGTTTTGACCGGGTCCAATCTACAAACAGAGCCGAATTCGACGAGATTTAATTTCATGCTTTAATTCCACTGGCGTTTGACTAGAAGCTGAATTCCAATTTCTCGAAAGTTACGCGCGCACTGCCTGGTTGTTACTCTATATTTATTGCACGACGTCCTATGCATTCGAGTTCCATGCAATGTATTCCCTGTTTATGAAATTCAATGCGCGGCGCGAATCGATTTGCCCAAACAGTATCCCGATATTTCATGCATGTACGTCGGATTTAATTGAAACAAATAAAGAAAAGAAAAAATTGCCGCTGCAGGGCGATACAAAAATATAATTAGCAGCGAGACAAAAATATCGACAACATTTGATTAACAACGATGACTGACAAATCAACTCGCTATCCGATTTTTATCCACGATATTCCCGTATGCCACATCTATCGTTACAACTGCTACACGGACGGATTCCTTTTCGAACAGACGTGCAAATTGTCAGGACGTGTTTTCTCGACAAATAGCAGGGCGAGCAACGTTAATGAATGTAAATTTTCAATATAACCCGAATGTGGTAATCGAGCGGTGAAAGTGAGCCCTAGAGCGAACTCGATGATCGACTGTGATTTTAACATCTCGAACAAACTCCCAACGAAAATACGATGAATTGTAAATTAATTCGCATCGACGTGAAACAGAACGGCAACGTCACTATTAAGAACACGCTCGCGAATTAGAGTTTGCCGGCGGTGATATTCGCGAACATGTATAGCTACTTTTATTTTTACAATGTGGCAATCGGGTACAATAATGACTTCAATTAAATTAGCCTTGAATTACGCAACACCGCCGACCGCTTTATCAGCGGAGTGATTAAGTCGAAGTGCCTTGCAATTAATAGAGAAGAGTTTAGTCAAATAATAATCTTTGTAATCGTAAAATTTTAATACAAATCTCAAAAGTATTCAATATCCACTTCAATTTATCGAGCAAGCTGGATTTAAATGGAGATTGAACATCAATAGCCTATCAACAGGAATATCAATATATCAAAAGAAATACATTTACACGGGAAACTTTATTCTATTCTATGAATGCGTGTTTGGCCAAATAATAAAACAAAACGAATAAAAAAAAAAAAAAAAACATATAAAACACCATAAACACGCGCGAGGCTAGCTTTGCTCACTTTCTATTCAAAATGATTCATGTTGCATACAGAAATGGAAGTAACGGTGCCGCGTAAATGAAAATCCACCACTCCCGGTTATTGCTACGTTTCAGCAACTCGTTGCTGAATACTTCTGGCGATCATGGAGTTATTTCCCTTTGTATATGTTATTTTGATAGAATTCACGTTGCTGCTTTTGAGTATTCATTCATCTTTATTCTTGTTACTCCATTCGAATGATTTATTTTTCAAATCAATTCATAGTAAATTAGTATTAATCGAACGGTCATAATTTCAAACGCCGACGCTAGCGAAACGTTCAGATAAATATTAACCGTGCACGTACACTTTTATGAATTTTAATATACATATTTTTGTCTAAATATAATGCTTTTCACAGCGAAAGTATAAAAAACTACAGATGCAATTCACTGTCTGCTTTATCGATGGCCGCTGTGCCCGTCTGGTATCGAGCGAACTCGCGTACAACGTGTAGATACTCCACGAGCTTATCCGAATATGAACGTCAAGTGTACGTTATCATAGATTATGCGGCATATCGATATCTGCTTCTCCGCGACTCATTTCGCATTAAATCGATGTTAACGTGTTCATCTATGACGGCAATGACGACAATACCAATGATCGCATTCCACTCGGCAATGATGAATCGTATCTTATGACGCGTATTAGCTTTGCCATTCGCGAATATGGAATAATAACGACGATCTGTCCGCTGCCGCAAATTCGACCAGCACTTCCCACTTATGTATGTACTTTCACGATTGCAATTAACAGAGAACGCTTTACACAGGATTCCGCGGCCGTCGTAAAATTAACATTATGACGTTATTTACCGCTATTCACGTATTACCTTATCCGATTTTAATTCTTCACCATTAACGTCTCGCCCTTTGTGAAATATGTTGCAATGAAATTTATTGAGTTTCCGAAGAATGCAATAAAATGTCATTTTTACGAGTGTAACGTATAGTAAAATGTTACGCTGCACGCGTAACAAGCGGTCGGCCGAGGGAAAACAATATCCATTTAACGCGTGACGCGTGGAAAATATTTCACTGTTACTAAAAAGTTTCACGATGTTCCTTGTAAGAAATCTCAATAAGGAAGAACATCTACGAAAGTCTCGCAGTCACTTTGGTAAAAGATTTCACGTCCGGGGCATCCTCTGGAAGTTTGGAAAATTTCCCCATTGGAAAATGTCAGAAAACTTTCATCGTCTCTTCAGTTCGCCCCCCACGAGGATCAAATAATATTGCCCACTTATTTTACATTCAAACGATAATCGACAGTGTAATTAATTATTCTATACGGGCCGAGAAAGAATTTCAAACGGGTTAATTAGCTCGATAGTCACGTATCAGAGCATACTCCGTTATCGGATATCGATAATGAAAATTTAAAGGGCCTTCGAACGCGTTCGTTTTCCACTTCTCGCCGATCTGCGATCATCTGAGAACGCTCACGGACGAACCCCTTATTGTTCAATTTTTCGTGCAACAGGAATTTCCTCGTCGCAACAATATTATCATACATATGTCCATTTTGTCGAAATCTGGCATCTCTAACTCTGCCTCGATTAGATAGACGGAGTAGAATTGATATAAACGATAACAGCGAGACGATTGTTCAAAGATCATTTATCGTATTTAAACTAGCGGAATCGTGTTATCCGTTTGAATTACGCAGCCGAGTTTATCAGTGAAAATAACTATTTACATGTCTCATTGTATGTTCCATCGAATATCCCATTACCCTCTCCAAACTGGTTCCCGCTCAGCTTGCTCCATTTTGTACCGTTGGCATATTGTACGCGCATCTTGCGTTTAATTGCAATTTCGTTCATCTGCCCGCGGCCCATTGTTCCCCGCGCATAATAGACTACATTCGATTCCCCTATGCTCTCCGTTTCTCTGCAACGATCGTAGCACAGTCATTTATTTATTCGTCCTCGCCACTTAACCTTACGGACATACATCCATGATTCGCCAGTAACAGATCATTTCCTCGTCCGTGAGCCGAATCGGCGTTGTATTGTGCGTGTTCAATGGCAAACCGATGACTGCGAAACATCGGCCCACAAACAGCACCGACAGAGATCGCGAATGATCGGCGTTTATGGCACGGAAAGTCACGGAGCCTGTGATAAAAACCGGGGGAACATTCGAACGCGATTCGATCTTTCTTGAACAAATCTGTCGATCACTGGAATCGCTAATTTCGACGGAGTTCAATACCAATTTATGAAAGCTACGCTCGAACTGGAGTTCCTTTCTCCTTTATTCCGTGCCATTTTCCCTTCAATGACCGTCGCACCCGTTACAGTTGCAAAAATAGAGAAATCACGATCCCGCGCAAATGTTATTAGCATTTGTACACCGATAGGGGGTGGGCGCAGTCAGAAATTCGATCGTAAAAATTAACGACCGAGCTCGACGGTGATTATTTCCCGAAACTATTACGACAGCCGTTAACGCTGATTTTATTGCCTAATTATTATTTCGTACTCGTTAACGAGTCAGCTTATCAAATTCACCGTGTAAACTGTCGAACTTTCTTGTGCACGCCCGTGCCGAAACGTATCGGCGGGGCGTATGAAACAATTACGAACGGGATAATAAATGAATGGAGAAAACAAGCAGTGCATCGGCCAATTCCGTCCTCGGTGAAGCAGAGATTTTTCGCTCGACCTTATTGTTAGTCAGGCTCACAGTGTCACAGTATATTCGGCGATCGTGAATGCAGGTTGCAGCCGAACAGTATCCAACAGGCTAAGGGGGTCTCCTTGTAGGCTAAGGGAATTCTGTTATATCCGAGCAATAACTTTCAAATTTAATGGCCACTCGAGAACTATTTCTATAGTATCGAAAATTCTGCCCCGAAAGCGAACTTGCAAAGGCATTTCGATCGATCCACAATATTCGGCAAACAAGCGAGCGAGAGACCCTTCAAAAACGGGATTGAACAAAATACCGAAAAACCGTATATAAATAAAAACCATATCAAATAGAGGATAGCGTATAAAACGAAAGCCGGCCGATGAATGAGGCTGTAGATTGAAGTAAATTCACTTTATTACTTCATGAGTAAGCAAGAGACAAGGGAAGCGAGTAGTTTATTGAGAATTACTGTGATAAATAAGGCGGGGGCAAGCAGTGGAAGAGGTTACGCCGAAGAGTGGGGAATGGCAACGCGAGGAGAACAATCTCCACTCCATGGATACACCGAGTAATGTGCACTGCACGCAGCCACATCCACGCACCCCCACACACGGCAGCACATCCCTCTCCAACCCCGTTTTCCCCTTGCACATACGCTTACGCGTGCCCCGTGCAAACGGTGGTACACTCATACGCACGTTCAACCCTTTCCCTTCCCCTTTCGTACACACACCCGGACGCATTCGAGTGCAGGAGTGCGCGTGCGGAGAATTCAGTTTGGTGTGCGCCCACATACGCGTAGACGGTGTTTCACGAACGGTGTATATACACTTGGACAACCCCAAATAGACTATGGTATACGCAGGCGATAAAATGACTTTTCCGATCGTAACGAAAGAAATAATCGACGAGTTGTTCGCAATCGAGAAGCAGCGATAACAATTTCGATCGTGCAAACTTCGAGGGGAATGAGTCTTCGCTGATCAGACACGAAGGGGTTGAAACATACTGTACAGATCGACGAACAGTGAGCGAGAGAGGGAGACGAAACTTCACAGGGTGGTGTGCGTGTATGTGTATACATGAAAATACACAGAGGCATACGGTCAAAGCTTGCATCACTGTCACACAAATATGACAGCGGGATCGAACGAAATTCAATACTGGTTTGAAATTTGTAATCAGATTGACGGCGAATTTCCGATGAATCGTGACAACATCATCTACATATACGAAGAGGACGAAGATATTCGGGTGACAGATGCAAATGTAATCCCCCCTCGTGCATACCGCATACCTATATTATTTCATTTCGCATCGTGTATGCGTGCGTGTGTCGCTTGTTTTTCTGAACTGTGTAATACCGTGGACATTTATTGCGCCGTAATTTCGTTACAATGCACTCTTCAACATTTCCATACCCCCCCCCCCCCCCCCCTATATCGGAAACCGATAAGACTCGAAATTACGGCTGGCAATAACCTACGTAATACAGTATCGCTAAAGCTATATAATACAATTGTATTGCTGTATAGCGATTGTAACTTTGTGAAGAAAAAAAGATCGACGCGGCACAGGTGATTAATTCGATTAGTGCCCCTTTATTAGAAACACGGGCGCCACGCACAGAAATGTATTTGTCCAAACGAAAGTTGGACAATGCTTTGAATTAAATGCAACGTTCACCGGCGGTACTCGGAAATTAAATTAGCATTTCCACGGTGTCTAATTTCCAAAGGCGTACAGACGTTTTCTGAGACGTATTTTATACAGCGTTTGTTCACCGGGATTTGAAAGTTGTAGATTTACTATTATACATAGAATTTCATTTAGGCGTCAGAGATCTGACGCTCCCAACTATTTCGCACATTTTGGTCTCTCAGACCTTCTGCCACTGCCACTTGGGACAGCTCTCGTGTCCGACCATTTATAAAACGGGCCAGTTTTTATTTCGTTACGAAAAAATCTCGTTGGGTGGAATCCTCATCCCCGGGTGATGCTCGCCTCACTATCTATCGTTTCGAAAGGCATACACGCGAGTAAGTGAATAGAATGATGCACATTGTATATCGTAGCGATAAAGTGTCTCCGTTTCATATACCGCAATATGTATTTTCTCCGCTCCGCGCCGCGTCGAGAGTATTTTTCTTCTCGGAACAATTTCTTCCCTCGACCTACAGTTATATCAGTCCAAGAGAGTGTAATTAATTGTTTTATCAGTTATATAATCTTCCTAATGAATCAGTTTGATATTCCCTTTATTCCGCCGTTTTGAAAAAAAGGATTACATATGTACTCAACCGCCACATATTTATCAGAAGAAGTGTAAAATAACGATATGGTAGGAGGAAGCGTCAATGCTAAATAGTTGCAACGCGACTGGCATGCGATTATACCGAAGGCAGAAATATATATTCGCACAATGTTAATAATTATACGCGACGTCGAGCGGAAATATAAATTATCGAGCTACGGTAATGATACTGTTCAAAGCGTTCATTAGCCGCTTGTACAACGCGGGTACAGTAATATAATAATTAACAATGAGGAAAATAAGATTGAAGAACGCACTTGTTCTGTGTGTAATAGCAGTAATAAACACGTTGTGCAAGATTTATCTAACTCGGAAGATTTGTTTGTCTACGAATACGTTGAACATCCGAAAAGTGTTTCAAAGCGGAAGCCAGCAGAAAGGAAAGAGAATTAGATAAAAAGACGCGATCGATATAGCGACGCCATCTGCTTCCATGCTCGCATAGAAATTCTTGTTTCTCCTCGGGCGTGTTTATTCTGTGAATTTCGCGATCAACCCGTGATGCGCTCTAAAATACATACCTAAATACCGTTTCACGTTTATTTCGGCAGATGAAATAAATTTCAATGATGGAAATTCGAATAACATATCAACGAACATGCTCCAAAATATTTTTCAATAACTACCCTCAAAGTTTCTTTCGTATCGGGATAAAAATATATACTAGAAGAAGCAATGATTTATTCGATGAATCCTGGCGTTTCTAATATTGAAAAAAAAAAACAGTTACAACCGAAGGGCAGTTATTTAAGAATCGTGATACATTTCTGGGAGCTCATTTAGCGACTGTCAAAAACGTGACTCATTCAAAAAGTCGAGTGAAACGGGTCTTCTCGTCTCGCATTAATTATCGTCCGAGAAATCTGTGGCCAGGTATTCGTAGAGAAGGACCGAGTATTTCTGTTTCAGGTGAAGAGGACAGGGCGGAGAGGTGGGACGATGGGTGAAAGAAATGCATTCGAGGCATGTAATCCGTTTATATTCCCCGTGACTGGCCGTTCTCTCATCAGTGCCTGTTACACGAAAACGTACATACATACGTATGTATATTAACTTTTCGTTCAAATTGTTCCGCACCCAGCGTGTTGCTCTTTTGTACACCATTAGGTCCGTTTTATTGCGAACACACGGATAAATAATACAGCGACTTTTCTTTAGAGAATTGTCGTTTATCAATCCGACCATGGCTACTGGAGAAATATTTGATATCGTCACCGTATCAAATCGCAAGATATTACGTCGTCACGTGGCTGCATCAGAAATGCATACAGGCATTACGTACGAGATTCAGGCGAAACGAGAGAAAGAAAATATTGAAACGGTATATAAGAAGCATCGAGCGAGGAAATATTACAATGTTTCTTTCGCCACGTCGATTGAAACTCTTTAGAAAAATCATGACACGTACGATGAAGAATAGGTTTTATTTCCCCCCGGCTTATCGAAAGAGCCGGGATGGAATCTGGAACTTCAACCATCCGCCCCCGTCGAAAGTAAATAAAAGTTGTACCTCGGAGCGTGGTATTCAGAAGTTCCGACAGACTACAGAATAATACAAAATCGCGATGAACGCGTTGCAGACTAATATTTTACGAAAGTTGGCCACTCCCGAGTTCAATTAGCGAATAGTTCGATGTTTCTTCTATGGATCTCGTGCAACTTTTAACTCGCGATGATCTCGCATCCATTTTGCTTAATTTATATCGTTCGCGTTGATCTCGGCGAGATCGTAATAAAATATGATGCAAGTAAAGCTGTTCGAGCAATGCGATCGATCTCTTTCAATTCGCGTCGCGCGAGAGCAACAGGATTTGAAAATTCGGAAGGAAATACTGTCGAATTTATCTGGCAGTTTTTTCGGGGGAGTTTTTTATTTTATACAATTTCCGCGGTTCAGCACGGCAAAGTAAATTCTTCCGCCTCGTGTAACAAAAACTCCACGGCACGATTTCATATTCCAACGAAGGAAAGTATTTTGCATAATTTATTTTACTGCAACTTCTTTCCACCTTGCGTTATCTCCTCTCTCCCCCTTCGTGACTGTTGTACCCATCATTCGATTTGTACCAGGCCTTCTACTTTTGGAATTCGTCCTTTTCTTTATTTCTTTGTTTTTTCTTTTTGTCAGTGTCACGATTTCAAATCGTCACCATTAAACATGTCTTTGAATCGATCATTCCGCTGTTCCATTCACTATAGATCCTTGAATCTCCTCGAGGTCGGTCACTCTAAGGTGAACGTTCAATCCATAATAAGCGAATAATTTTCAGCCGAATCATTGGGAATTCTATCTAACCCGTTAATCAGCGGCGGGGGGAAAGAATTTTGTAAATTAATATTCCGAAAATCTTTAGAACAAACTCCCCGGAGTAGCTATCCCAGCGGCGAGAAGTAATTATGCAATATGTACAGGCGCGCGCAGTGTCAACGACATTTATGTCGCAAGGTATCAGATTTGTCTCCAACAATTAGCAAACAATTTCAAAACGTTTACTGCGGAGTCGAATGGACAGCTAATTAATTCAAGATTAGCGAAGAATTATTGGGCACAGTAGGTGATTGTAAATAATCAGAAGTAAATCGATCGTAATTCCTATCGTGAAGTGCAACGAATAGATCTGTCAAACTTTTTCAAGCCATCGTAAATTGTGAAATAATCGTAGAAATAGTATTACCAGACCATAGTTGCACGAGCGTCGGAATGCTTCAGTCTACCAAGCAAAATCTCAACATTTGCATTGAAAATTGTCGATGCGCGAGAAACAAAAAAACGGAATATGCGCGGAGATGCGTTGAAAAATTTTATTCCAACAATACGGGCTTCGCATAGTCTGAATTCCACGATGCGCAACAAATAAAAGGCAAACGAAAAATGAATTCCGAGCTTTTCAATTCTAAGAACTCAATGGTTAACGCAGATAAGGCAACGTTTTTCCTGTGTCGATGAAAAATTCGCATAATATTCGCAGAATTTCAACGCAATTTTTCGCTAACGGACGAAACTTTCTCTTATTAATCTCCGTTGCCGGCAATTCAATAACCCGGCGTCGAATGGTGTCGATGGCAAGGCTTAGGGTGGGAAGAGTAGCTTTTTTCTTTGCCCTAGACGAGACACGCGGCACGAAGCAGCTGAGCGACGACGTAATTTATCCATTCGTAGCCCTTCGAACGGGCGTTCGCAAGAAAAACAGCAAACTTTTCCGACGGTGGCACGTGTACGCGCTTGTTGTAAACTTCGCACCGCATAAAAGCATGCAAATTGCAGGTCGCGTGTACGTGCCCCGCGCAACGCTCCCAGGGAACACTTTATTTTCGCGTTTAACCAACTTCATTCTTGTCTGATCAGCTGCACACTGTTCACGATGACCCGCGACCGAAACAAATCGCTTCGTACGAGCGCGCCGCGAAACATTTCGATCGATTTCAACGGCGCCCTTTTTTTTGCGAGAGAGAAGTTCAAGAAGTCTAAGAACTATTGGTCTCTTTGGCGAATTGTTTTCCTCGCATGTACGCGCTGTTTCCCGTTTACTGTTTGTTTAAATGTCTTACCTAACTCACTGGTGCCCAATTAATTACTCTAGCAAGTGAACAGAAATGCATCGTACCTGAAACACAGAGAAACGAAGAAACATTAATTGATATATAACGTGATCAATTGACATCATTTAAGCAGATGTTTAACAAACACATTTAAGCTCAGAAGGGATCGAGAACTGATTGCGAAAGAAGCTACGATTGGGAAAGGTGAAACGATACTCGAGAAAGGGGGGATGCTGGTAAAATGGTGTATCCGCGCTATTTTTAGTGCACCAACTTGTACTCTCGTTTGAGGTCACGTTTGATATTCTAATTGACTCTCGTTTTACATATTAAGGGATATTCGGCCCACGGAAAAGAGACTTTAATTACGTTGCCAGCTCGCAGTGCGCATTGAAGCACTTAGCGAACTCGAAACAACTTTTTCTTCGTCCCCTTTCCCATCTTCTCCCCCTTTTCTTCAATTTATTAATCAATTTAGGGCGCCTTGCTGCTTCCATTGCTGGCAATATTTTAATCCCGACAATTCTCCATTCGTCGAACTCGTTCGATCACGACGTACTATTACGTTAAATTCATCCCCCCTTTTTATTGCATTAAAGGCACGAAACGCACGGCACAATTGCAGAAGATAATTACAAAAGTTCGAAACTGAAATGAGCTAAAGCTATTCGGTCGTGTAAATTCTTTATTAAATTTATTTCATTCACGCACGATTCATGATGGTGTACGGTTCTCGAGTTGCTCGATTCTTATTTACAACCGATGCACAGACAACATCGTTCGAAGTCCACAAATGTCTTGGAAATATTAGAAAGAAGGAAAAGATAGAAAGAGTGATTACTCGCGCCAAACATCGTGTCGCGAAAATCGGGATGACCGAACATTCATTTCGGTATTGCTCATTCCACCTCTTCGTCAGCTGTGTCAAGACGCGAAATCCTCAAAATAGACGGCACCACTTGAGGGGGGAAACACGAAACAGAGTAACGAAAGAACGAGAGGTGGAGAGTGAAAACGGAAATTCGACTAACAAGTAAGAGCGATAGACTTTTCCGCTCCAATTCGTCATCGGAAAATTTTATTCCACGTCCGTATTATACGTTTCTGGCGAGCGCCGTAAGAGCTTCGGCTACACGGAATACCTAAAATATTTTGAGAATCCAAAAACGTAGAATTACATTTTTCCGTTTCTTGCAGGATTCCATCAAGGTTGCCGACTGGGCGAAACGATTTCATTTGGCAAAGAGAAGGGAATAAATTAGCGAGAGATATAGGAGAAGGGATGATTCAATCGGGGTTCAAAGGCTGGCTTTCGAAATAAACGCTCGACGGATGGAGCGTGCCACGTATTGTATTATTTAGTTCGATTGCTTCGACGAAAATAGTTTACTGCGTTCTTCCGAACCGCGTTTTTCTCGATGGCTCTTGACGTCCAGCGTCACGACCAACATTTTGCAATAAATTCCATCCGCTAATAATGACAGAGACATTCTAGACAGAATAACCCATTAGCGATAGCTCTATTCTGTAATACAGAGTATGTTCTCTGTGCTCGATAATGCAGCTGTTTGATGCATTAATTCAGTGCAATTATAAGGGTTACCCTGTCCTGCTGAGGGCAGACTCGCCAGCTGCCCGGTGCAGTTATTTTCACATAATTGCATTTTCAAGTTTAATCACGCCGCTACCACTTGCGTATGCGGTTGCAGAATTTTCGGTTCTCGGTTCCGATTATACGTATGCGCACCGAAAGTATCGTTTCACGTCACTATTGGTGGCACGTACCTGGGCACAATTTTTGCCAATGCTAATTTCATCCGTTTGTACTATACACTTAGACTGCACTCTAATTAATTTTCCACGCGTCTGATCAATTGCCATAATATCGTCGCCCTTTTTCCTTTTCTTTAAAACGAAATTAATCGTTGTCTCGATATCTTCGAAAGTTGTTGGCTGCAATGTTTAGAAATCGGCCGTGAGCTCGTCTTTGGCGTGGCAGAACTCGGCTAACGTTTTAAGTGACATGCAACACTCGAGCGATCGATTTTGTGGCGAGTTTCCAAGAAAGTTAATCAAACTTTCATCTCTTAGTACCCGCAGATGCAAATAAACGGCATGTGCCGCGAGTGGTGCCTCTGGATGTGAAAACGTTCCGCAACCGAACGACAGAATGTCGGGAACAGTATTGATATAATTACATCTAGGAGAATGCGTTTTCTGTCTCGCCGTTTTAAAGGCACAACTGTTTAGCGATCGATAATAATGTATATACGCCCTTAGCGATAAACACGCGGCTTGGGAGAGCAATGTATCCTTGCTTTGGAATACAATAAAAGAACGGGGGGTAGAAATAGGAAACAGGTGAAAAGAAACGGAGGGCGAAGATGCGCAAACTATCAAGGGAAACAGACGAACTAACGGGGAAACAAACGAGACGTGTATGCACGCGAAGAAAATTGAATCTCGGAATGTACTCCATAAATAAATGAAAGGCTTTCAAGTGGCGATAGGGATGTCTAGTAGATGGCAATGAACGAAATAGCGAGGGTGGTGAAAAAGAGGAAGGGATCAAGGAATACGGGGGGAAATAACACGTCCGTTACGCATTGCGAATGTGTTTGCATGTTTGTTCGCGAGCGGGTAAGCATATTTATGTCTACACAGGGTGTTTAAATTTAAATGGAGACATTGGAATACATCACGAGAGATTAAAGTTATCGAGAAAATGTCCCTACAATAGTTGTTTGGTACGAAGGGGGTCATTGGTCGATATAAATATTTGTAGGGTGGGTGTCAAAGTCGAGTTAATTTTTTTTAATGGGACTCTGTATTTTTGTATTCACATTATGGTAGTTATATGGTAAGATGAATACAATTACCTACGACACGATGCCATTCCACGCAACGGAATCTCAAAAATAGATATGAATTAAAGATACCCATTTAAAACAATTTACTAAACTGATTTAGACCGCCTAATGCCCTCCTTCATTTCAAACAACTATTGTAAGAACATTTTTTTTTACAACTTTAATCTCTCGTAAGATATTTCACCGCGGCTAGTTAAATGGAACACCCTGTATATATATATGTATACATCTCTTCCCTGTATGAATGAGCAGCGTGAATGTGCGAAGGCTCGTACGTACACGCGAATGGCATGAATAACCAGTGTATAAAGTCCCATTTACATGTCAAAGAAAAGCCACTTTTCTGTTCCTCGCACGGTAAAAAGGAAACAATGGATTTGGCACGTGCCACCAACAACAACCCCAACAGGTCAATCCGCAAAAAAACACTATCTATTTTTTTATTTCACTGATATCTGTTAAATAAACGCATATATATTCAATGTATAACATTCCACCCAACCATTTATTATCCCCAATTAACGCCGAATGACTGTTTCGTACTTGTTAACAATGTTTTTGGAGGGATGTTTAACTTAGGCAATCGTGTACTCGTTGAAATAAATGTGATTTACGTTTTGGAGCAGGGAGCAGTTTATCTGAATATTAAAGAGCATTTTTTGCCCCTTTGCAAGTCTTTGAAGAGCACCATTAACGTTTCACAAATTGCAATATTAAATTATACATCCGTTGAAGATTGTAAATATTAAACTTCCTGAATTTTCAACGAAGCTTTTTTGTCCTCGTCTCTCGCTCTTTCTCTTTCAATGTAATCTCGCATTGAATACTTGAACGAAATGTTATAAAGATGTTCCTCTTCCCTTTGGCGAAAGTTACGAACAAGTGTTTATCTTTCTAAGAAACTTCTGCAAGACATAAACCATTTCCATCTCGTCGCAAAAATAAACGTAAAACAAATTTGTTTACGGAATATGCGAAACAGTTGATTGTCTTACATTTATGTAACACAGCTTGTTAAGTACTTGTATAAAACAATCTTGAACGAGTTCCATGCAGTTGAAGGTTTTTGCCGTTTCCTAAATAAATTATTCATGCCCCATTCCGCTTTACCTTCGTCCATTAAATACCGCAGATACTAAATTAAACGGAGGGCCACCAGAAAACGACTTAATTGTGTCGAAACACAAACCGTAGAAACAAAACGAAGCAAAACGAGACTGCAAAAGCGTTTCGTTCAATATTAAAACGACATTTAGTCTAAAAACCTGCAGTTAGTTTACCTTTCGCTTCTTTCCTTTTACTTACTTTCGAAGTCTTTAAATATTGATCGGTCCCGTATTATAAATGCAAACAAAAAGAAAACAAAAAAAGATAAGAGATAAAGAGAAGAAAAGAAAAAACGTTTTCTTCTATTAACCTGATTCCTTTCAAAAACAACTACGCTCGCGTTTTACGAGCGCCTCAAACAATCCAACCGTCCCGGTTTCTCTATTTCAATCGCCAACTTCTTTTTTATTGCATCGCGTAAAATAATATACAAGCACGTTTCAGTAATTCACGTCGTACTAGTTACTTAGATTACGTTAACCCCTTACGGGAAAATAAAATCGTACCCTTTATTACGAAAGTAAATTAAACTCCACCTCCGTGGATACTTTTTATACTTTTCCCGAGTTCTCAACTCCTCTAAAGATCCACGGTAACACTGATCGCGATATAAATTTTAATCGAATACTCTGCTGCCCCGCCGCGGCCTGCCCCATCGCCGAAAACTTTTCCCACGAACTGTACGTTTACAACCCGACTCGTCCCGCAGTGCCACGTTTCGCAATTTCAAATAATAATACGAGCAAACTTTTTATACCTAATAACAAGAAAGAAAGTGCACGTATGAAACGGCAGAGGACTACAAACCCATTTACTTCCTGTTAACGCGCATTTACATGCACATTGGCGCGAAGAAAACGAGAAACTACGTGTCAATCAAGTTCTCGAACCGGTTGACCGATTTAACGACGGCAACTCTGACGAATGTGACTCAATGTCTCGTGCAAGCTGTGTTAAAACGACAGGAAAGGCAACGTAAACATATTTCTCAGGGTACCCAGGTATCTCCAGGTATTCATCCCCCCCCCTTATCACGTGTGTATACGTCGACAAAGCTTCGTTTGCCCAGTTTATTAATTCGATTAAGCTCACAATCAGTTGACCAAAAGTTTCATCGAGCATCCCCTTCCAATTCGTCCTCCCTCTCGCACACGCGCGCGCAAGCTTTGACTCACCCCTTTTTGCCTCGACTCTGTTCTCTCCCACCCTTGCCCATTAACCCCTTCCGTGCATGCCCCTCTTACTTTATTTGCCCCTTAATCTTTCATTCCGCGTGACGTCTAAGCTGAAATCTCGTAAATACGGGCAAACTTACGGGCGAGTTCAAAAGGGCTTTCATACTTGAATACCGCTCCGTTTGTGAGAAAAACAAAATTTTCCAGGCGTCCCTTTGCACTTTGCATTTATTGGGGCACCGAGTAGCATGTTTCAGAGACGAACACTGTATACGCTTTTGTAAACCATTAATCTTTATATTTTTCTCGCCGAGAAGGGCGCGGGGGTATTTGCTTTATTTAGCAGATTTAAACAAAACGAGGGCTGAAAGAACCCTTTCGTTGCGGTTGATTGAAGTGAAATTGAAACGTTGATATAGGCACCGCGATGAGTATATTAATGTTCCCCGAATTACACGCATTTCACCAAATGAGTTATGAAACGCGAGCCCGCCGACGGCGAGAGCAAACTTTTCAATTAAATTTAAGGAACAGTTATATTCAAATATTTTACATTGATTTCAGTGGCATTACAGGCAAATACAATTCCATTAATTACAGTAATAAATGTTCCCCGACGTAGTTGTTCCTAGTGCCCGCGTACCACGAGCAAATGTCAGTTAATTACAATTTGCATAATACACTCGAAACTGTTCAATTCTAATTCAGCCGCGCCACGGAATCGGTTGCATTATCCGCATATTAATTATTGTGCCGCAATTTTATTGCGCGTACATTAAAATCGATACCGCCGCTTTGTCGAACACGAAATTACGGTGCACGCCAAACGTTTCCAGGGAAATAATATGATATCGAGCTTCTCGATCTGGCGAATTCACGCGAAAGGACATAAATGTGACGATGATGGGGAAACCGGTCAAGATGAGAGAAAAAATTCTCGCGAGAGATAGGGAAGACGTCGACGCCATTAATCGATCTATAATCACCCGGCGGAAAATCAAATTTATCACCAAAGCGACACCGTCGTGGAAAAACGGGAAGAGGGGGAGAAAGGTGAGGAAAGGGAGGGAAAGTTCTTTCCCTTGGTCGCACAATAGCAAATCTGATTGCAAGAGGATTAACAGAAACGTCCCTCGTTACGAGGCTGCACACTCCGATTTAATTTCAGTCAAGCTGTATAAAGTAACGTCGAACAGGGCGCAGAGGGTACTGCGGTTTCGGCGAACACGTCTGTTATTCGCCATTCTGTATAAGATACCGAAATGCACCGGCTCGCCAGTTGAATCGAGGGAGACAGCAGAATGGCCGAATGAACAAACGTATTTTAACCACCACTCAACGCTCCGATCGATCGATGGAAATGCTGTTTCTCTTTTCCTCCGTGCCCGCCCGATTTCAATTGCCCGTTATTAATGCCCTTCGTTTCAGCTATTCGACAAAATTATGCGAATTACATGGTATTCGCTGATGAAACTGCCAGCCCGCCCCTATGATTTACGGGATTTCATACGATTTCCACGGAATTACGAGAACGTCCTTAAAATATGCGAGACAAACAGTCCATTGTCCCCGTTCTTATTTTCCCTTGCACCCATGTCTTCCTACATTTCTCTTCTCTTTTTTCGTCCGTTTTCGGTTCATTTCCTGTCGCTTGTTTCGCGATTTCGAACAAAACATTCCCGCGGATTGATTGATCTTTCAATATCGTCAACCGATATTGGAGAACGAGAAGCGTCGGTGCAATTTCAATTCGGCCCATTCAAACATTTCACGCGAACGCACCGCAACGTGTATACGTAAGGGATCGAACGATGTTCTCGAAAATATCTGCCAATCTCTTTTCACGTTCACGAAGAAGGCCATTCAATTGTTCGTGTCGTGCATTTAATAGAGTGACCGTGGACATTTTGTTGCAATTACTTCTTCCCCTGAAATCCCGTTCGAGGCCCGCATTTGTACGACCCTGTGAAATACACTGAATTCACACGTTCATCGCATAAACGCGTGCGGCCCGATTCATCAAGGACGAGGCAGGGGTGGCGAGAACACGCATGTGCGTACCAAAAGGGGGAAAAGGGTACGTTCCCATTCAATGGAAGTAACCTGTGTTCCTTTATGTTCCAATCCCTGCGACAAACAACGGAGGGTATGATCGTGTGCGTGTCCGTCGATCCGCCTTCCACAATTTAGACAAATATCGAACGAATAGAAGATTTGGTAACGATTCAAGATCAACTCGCTAAGAATTTATAAATAAAATTCTACGCAATAGTAGGTATTTTAAACGACTAACGCGAAGTTATGTTGTACTACGGTAACGAGAAAGTGCAATGGGGCATGTGCTACGGGGGATATAAAATCTCGCAGTGCGATAACCGTCATAGTAATTTTCTACTATTTTTTACTTCCTTTGTTTTTTCATCGATATGAACGCTGAGATATTGAATTGTGCTTTCGTCACGATTACCTCGCGAACATAAATTCTCAATTAATAACGCGTGAATATTTTGTTCACGCAGGAATTAATTATCAACGAATTATCGATTTCTTAGAATATTCGTTACCGCAGAGATTATTCCCGAATACAGTAGAATAATATACATTTTAATGCCCGCTGTCGTAATTTTAATTAACACGAATGCCGCTTTTATTCGCGCTGGAACGAAGACAAACGGCTAGCCACGAAATTATTTATCCGATGACGTGTATTTAATTACGGGATTAAGAGATTTTCCCACGGAGGTTGAATCATTAAAAATTCAAATAACACAATCTTAATTAAAAGATGCTTCTCTCCGATCCTCTTTATCATGGAAACTATTTCTTCCTTTTTTCCCACCAGCTAACCATTCGTTTCGGCATTCCCTGAGCCGTGCATATTTTTCTAAATTATTTCTTGTCACTCGAAAGGGGACGCCGAACTCTACGTTAAAGTCAAAATAAATCTGACTAATTAAACGGCGGTTTATTCACCAACGATAGTAATTTACATGAATTACATTTCGGGCAAACATTTATTTCGCGTGTACTATTACCAACGATGCGTTCGTCGCGTCGTTCAACTTGAGTCCGTGTGATCCAAAATCTTTGCGTATCGTTAATATCGTCGTTCATAATTCCGCGTCGGCGATCCTCTAATATAAACAATTCCATTTCAGCAATATTAATGATAATTTTCTGGCTGGCACTACATTTTCGTACAAATTAATACCAACGCCTGTACACACAGTTAATGCTAATGAATATTCCCTCTGGGATGAAAAGTTGATTTCGTTAGAGCAGAAATTTTAGCTCCATCAATCCACGACGGTTCTCGAACAAGTTATTCGGCGAATCCATCGCCAACTTGTACACGGCATTGAATAAACTCCGGAGAACGATATTTCAATTCGAACGTCATTCTCGACTCACCTCGAGCAAGTAATAAGAAAGCAGGAAACAGCTTTGCCTTTCGGCACGAAAAAGAAAAAGTAAAGAAAAAAAAAAAGGGAAAAAAGAAGAAGAAGGAAGAAGAGAAAAAAAGGTGCGGCAGTCTAGTCTCGCATTTTTCGCGGCATGACAGTAAGTAGAGAAAATATCGCGACACACGGCAGACACAATTCCGATTCTTCGACATCCTTAAGCACATCCTGGGGGAACCTTTCAATTTCCGATATCTACAGGTACGATAGAAGAATCCGGATCACGATGCATTATGATCTACCGTTGATTTCCCCCCTCGTCGAAAACGAGAACGAACATCATGACTCCGTTACTCGATCGAATAGTCATTCGTCGGACGAGCGAATGTGGGGAAAATAAAGGAGACGGGCGGAATTTCCAACAAAAATTTCAACAATTTCGTGCCTCGGTTGTAGGACATTTTATGGCAAAACCAGCGGAAAGCGGGGAAGGGGGGTGAAACGCGTGGGTGGAGAATGCGGACAAATCGTTGCATAATGGTCAAAAGAAATCGCGAAGGGATATAGGTTTGTGGATGAAAAGAGAAGTACACGAGCTTTCGAGAACTTGGATGTCGCGAGTGGTTACTATAGCAACGCGGAAGCCGGTGAAATATTGTCCGGGGGCTGCGACGAAGAGATGAGAGAAGCAAGGGTGGAACAGAAGAAAAGGGAAGGAAGAGGCAAAGCACAGGAACAGAATGAAAATAGCAGAACGAGGAAGAGAAGCGACAACTCGGGGAGAGACACAGGGGCAAGGTGAAACAGGAGGGTAAAAGGGGGGAGAATATAAATATATAAAATTATATTCTCGGGAAAAAAACGAAGGGGTAAAAAAAAAAAAAAATAAGTAGGAGAGCAAAGAGTTTCATAGAAGAAGTAAAAATACCGCGAGGGATGATTGGTTCAAACCAGACGTTTTGAAAAAATAAAATACATTGCGTCAATTGTATTTTACAGATCGTATACAACTACGGAAACATTTACTTCAGCGTCCGCTGATGAAAATTTAATATCTACTCAAGCCTGAAGTAGTACCCAATGCTGCCTGATAATATTTCGTGAATTCATTACTTGGCTGGACTGCGCACGTTCCACGGGGCCGGCGGACAATAGTTGCACCGTTTCGTTAAACTAAGGTATTTAAGTGGAAACCCTGGGTCACAGGGAAAATAGTGAAATTACTCGCGAGGCAACGTTACACGAGGAATCCTGAAAACGGAAATTAAGCGTTACAAGGGCATTAGACTTGCCAAGTCGTTTTATGTCGCGCCGTTTTGTATGTTTATCACAAGCCGGGAACGGGGAGCGACAAGTAAATCTTCAACTTAATGAAAACCGCTGGTTATTTCGTTTTACAAAAATAAATCGATTTCGAGATAATTACAGGGTGTAAAATCCAACGTTGCTATTCCCCGTACCGAACGATGGTAGGTAGCACCGTAAAAAGAAATTACGTTCCGTACAGCGAGTTTCATTTTATCGTAGTAATTTAGTTTATTCAAACATACTGCTATGGAATAAATACTTCATTTTAATTAACCCGAGTGAACAGCAAACGGTAAGTGGGTTTAAGAATATGGAATATTGAATTAGAAATTAACTCGATTAACGAATAATTGCTTAACTGTAATTTACCATAATCTACTGCGATCTATTAATGCGACACTAAATAAAGGTTGCGATTCGCTGTATCGATGTCAAAGATAAAATTTCAACGCTTCATTTGAAAACGTTTCCCTCCGTACGTTCGTTATATAGACGAGATAAATCAATATCCATTATATGTGCACGTAAGCTCCAAAAAATAGTGAAACAAGGGTACGCAAAAAAGCCGTGAGTCGAGGGTATTTATATTTCCTAAAGGCACGATCAAATTTTTTTTACCAATGACTAATTAAAAGCAGAGCAATGTTACATGTTTTTTGTTCTTTTCTCTTATGTTTAATATCCGTTTCGGTACCTCATAAACTTTGGCGACCATTTTGTTATACGGTGCAAGTATGTATTATATACATATATATATCTAGAAATTGATGGAACAAACATTTCCCGTTCGAACAAACAGCAGAACATTCTAGTCACGTACGGCGACAAATCTTTCCCTTCCTATTCGAAACGATCTTGATTTTAAGAGGCACATGTCGCGTGAAATGTGTATTTTCAGTTTCTCCTCTAGAACGGGAGGTATACGGTGGCCAGGGCGCAGTACACCCCCGCCACTTGCCAACCGGTGAAAGATTAAACACGACGTGATATTAAAGTAGAATAACGTTTCACCATTTTTCCATTTTTAATTCTGATATACAATGGAGCGCCGGGGCAAAAGCGATTGAAAATATTATAGGGCGATTTTCCCATTAAGTAGGAACGTCGGGGAAACGGGAAAGAAATATTATGATAGCAGTTAATTAAATATCTTTTCCCACTTTCGGCTCGAATGTTCCAGCCGACGAACGATCAATGTTTAAATAACATTACGTGCACCAGTACGCAATGGCAATAATGATACGATTAATAACGAATTAATTATTAGGTCGCCTACCATTCAATGCACGCGCACAATATAAATAGAGTTGCAACGTTAATCGATAGCAAGACCACGGAGCACAGATAATTACCATACGAAAACGATCACGTTCATATCCCTGTTACTCCAAAAAATTATTTTACATAATCGCTAATGTCGATTCTCTACCTGTGTACATAATATGATATTGTATACACATATACATAGAAATCAAAATATAAACAATTCGGTCTCGCAGGTCAGTCGAATTTTGTCAAACCTGTACACGCCAGCGTGCATCTAACGCTTAACATCAATTAACCCCATAACAAATGCGAACAGAACTGAAAAGCAGGTTTTACGACTAGTGGCTTTCCGTGTGAATGCATCCTAACACGTGGGCACAGCGAGTGGGGAGAGACAAAACAAGTGAACGAGCTCTAGACGTGGCAACGACCGGATACGCTCGCTCGACCGTTCTCCATCTCCTTTACCCTTCCTTTGCCTATCTCGCTTTCACCTCTACAACCATGTATCGTTCAGCCTTTCTTTCACCTTCTGCTTCGTTCGTCCTACTCCGAACTACCCCTCGGTAACGTGGCGTCTCACTCGCACGCTTATAGTCTTAAATATGCAGGAACGGGAGGGGTGGCACAGCGAGCACGAAAAAGCCGAGACAGTTATTATTTAAGGCCAGTTGTCATTGACGGAGACAATAAATTGACAGAAATAACGAGTCGACGGGGAGGGGGAATTTGCAGTGTCCGAACAGGTCGGTCAAGTGGTTTCGGACGGAACACGTGTGAGAGAGTTGATAAAACGGCGAACTCAATGGACACAACGAGATCTCACGTTGTAAGCCGCGCACTTTACTCGTGTTACTCCACGGACGGAACAGATATTCAATTCACGATTTTTAATCTCCTTTATTGCGACTCGACTTTATTCCCTGCTTTTACATCTTTTTCGGAGTGCGTCGCGCTTTGCGGATACACTTTCACGCGATATTACTTATTTCTAGAAAGCTCGTTCCACGTTTTACGAACTTTTTTTTTATAGGCACGCGTTGAAATAATACAAGAGAGTAACGCTGCCCCGAATCCAGTATAATAACCGGAGGTCTGACTTTACTGCAAATTACTAATCATGCAAATAAATTATTCGCCCGACCGATATACATACATATATATATGCATTATTTCAAATAACAAATGTATGGAATAATATATCGCGTTCCGTGGATCATAATGGAATTATTATTCGAACGAAAAGTTTATTCGATACTAGCCGACCCGTCCCGTTTCTATGCGGAAAAAGGAAAGAGAAGAAATGTCGAGTACATTATTTAAAAGCACGACCTCTTTTTCTCAATTATAAATCACATCGCAACGAGAACCGCGCGAAATTTTTCCTCTCCGAAGTGGAGTTAGATTGTTTCGCCAGTCATTGATTTTATGCAAACTTATTTCCTTGGCCTATTTCGCAAAGAGGAACGGCTAAAGAACGCGTTGAAGTGGTAAACCTTTTTGATATGTACAACTGAAAAGGGAAAGCGAGAGATTCTTAAATCGAAACTTTCTAATTCAGAAATATACATTTATATATCGAAATTCGGACACAGAATTGATTTCGAATTAGGCTTGTTCGAGAAAACAACGCGAGCAAATGTTTTCCTTTTAATTTCAATGTTATTTTAGTTAAGAATGAAATGATTTGGAAGGTGTTAATAGCAATGGTTAATAGCATAATTATTTCTCCTTTTCGATCAGATTCTCACTTTTCATGCCGGATGAGCGCTCTTTAAATTCATCGCTCGTTCATTCCTATTTTATTCGATGGAACGAATACAGAACTCGGCAGCTGGCCGGACTCCAATTCACTCTTATCTATCAGTCGCAGAATAATATTGGAAGGCATCATGGGCGCGGAATTAATTTCGTTGAGAATAAATGCCAAATATGTACGACCCACAACAATGGTCCATTAAATGGTATTTAAAAAAAAAAAGAAACGAAAAAATTCTCTATCGATTTTCAAACGATTTTTTCGTCCCTGATATATCATTGCAATTAAACACAATTTACCGCGGCAACTTTTGAACGTAGCCCAACCCTTTCATGCAAGGTATGCAAAGGTTAGGCAATGATTTGGATAATTGATAGCATGATTGATTCGTATCTACGTTACGCTTTAATGCAATACGTTTGCAGTTTAATGGAAGCCCGATCTGTTTAGAACTAGTCCAACCAGAATGTATTTGATTGAATAAACAATCGGGTCTGCGCACCGCGTAATCAACTCCAATTAGCGAGGCAACAATATCACTTTTTGAAATGGGCAATGGATTCCGATGTTGAATGTTAACATCCAAGACCGCGTTCCAAGCGTCTGCAAATTTGTAATAAAGCTGCATAATTGAGAACAGAGAGTTGCATAATGAAGTTGCACGCGCATTTCAGAATTAAAAGCGGAGTACGTATTGCGTTGAATACGCAAATTTTCCATTACCTTCGGTTTCACGGAAAATGGTATGCAAGTACGTACACGTATTGCATGATACTTTTAAATCGGTTACTTCCCTTCATTAGGCGCGTATACATGTTTTTTTATTCCACCTCGTGCAAATATTCGTCGGGGGGCAAGAATAATTTTCCGCGATTTTGTTGTTCGCCAACACCGACGATATTTCTAGCATTCTTAATTAACGTTTTAATTAAACGGATGGCGATCCAATCGGTAGCGATACTTTCGGTGCAGTTCAATCGAATCGAGTAATTAACTCTTCCATCGTTTTTCACCGATTATTAAAAAGATTAAATGCCACGTTCTTCCGCTGCGAATAATAATGGAAGCCCTGTGAAACACTAGGAAGAAAACGGATGAAAGGAAAGGGAAAAGGGACAGATACGTATCCGTGAATTGGAAGGGAAACAAATCCTCAAAAAATTTCATTCCCCCCAAATGTAGTGCGCGAGATGAAATTTTCAAATGCGATTGCCAGCGACTCGCCGTGGAGGGCGTTTTGCGTAAATTGGCGACGTTCGAGTTTCAGGTACAAATATTTAAATGAAACACGTGTTCAAATTCACGCTGCACATACAAAACAGATGCCCCGCGTCGTCGTCGCCCTCTCTCACGTTCCATCCGCCAGCAAACCAATGGTGGGAAATACTCGAATGCATTATGCAGTATATAGTTATACTCTGATGGACACTCATTCTCTCTTTCTCTCTCTCTCTCTCACATTGTTGCGAGTCTTCAAGCAATTTAGCCGTGCAAAGGCTGAATCAGTTCGTATATTATTCGAATTGAAAAATATTGCAATACCGTTGCCTCTGTAAATAAAGGAGTTCTCGTTTGGATATTTGCATTGGCGTAGGACGAAGGAATTGAGCTCTCAATGAAGCATTCTATAAAATTTTATTTTCCACAGAGACGGAAATAAAAGGTAATTCCTGAGTATTTATTTTACGACGATATTAATGGCCGATGAAGTCGACATTAAACGGATGCAATTCTTTTCTTGTATGAACCGTTTCAATGTGTGCACGGTGCATTTTGTAAAACATGTGCGTATATATGTATATATATTCCGTGAGTTAAAAGCATATTTCAATCTAGAACGGTTATTTATAATTACCAGGGCTGGTATATTAAAGTTAGCACAAGGATTACAAGTATTAACTGTGTAATTTCTATCTTCGAGTGAGTAATAATAACATTTCAGCCGGAGATTTATTTTACGACCCGCTCTGTAGAGACCGTAATGCAGATATTGATCTGCCCGGCGCTTAATGTCACTCACAATGTTATTCCGACTAAAACATATAGCCAGCGGAATATCAATATTTAACGTGCACACCTCGAATTATTTTTAATTCGACCAAAATATCGAACGAAATTTCGGTAATAATAACCAGCGTACAGAAAAAAAAGGGGAAAGAAAAATACTCGCGAAATTGTAAGCCATCGCTGAATTAGGTGGAATCGTAAAATCATTTTCTCTTTGAATAAAAAATAGATGGAAATGAATTTAGGCATTTAAAGAAGTTGGTCGCACGAATTTTATACTGTAACTGGGCGAGTAGCTCTTCGGGTTAGCCTTTAAAAGAAACCATGAATGGAAGTATGCATGAATGTATGTATATTAAACTAAAGCCAGGTATCGTTGACTTTTAATTAGAAGCTTAAGGCCGTGCGTTCTAATCGTGTTGTTTCCACGTAAATTTATGAGATATATACCTATGTTTACATAGACTCTGTACAAGTCTATACGTATTCAGTAGTTCTAAATTGAAGAACATTCGTTACTTCTTTCTTTGGAATGGCGAAAATTAGCAGAGATAGATTAATTGTAAAATATATTAAATATAGAATACGACTAGAGTTCCATTTATTACTTGCAGTTCATTTAATTCATTGTCCTGATATTGTTTTGTTATAATATTTTTAAAAAGTAACAAAACAGAGACAAATTTAATGCACAATGTTTCTATATGGTGTTGAAATTGATTTTACAAATTATTATTATCATTGTTATTCCTGTTTGCAACGAATGGGTTCCAAGAATCGTACTTACAGTCGGTACTGAAGTGAACTAGATGTACCAGATATGGATAAAGTGCTGTGTACAAAGGGTTAAACATAAACATAAACGAAGTAATCAATGTGCTCATATTCTTTTTATACGCGTCAGCTTTTTAAAAATTAAATATCATACATCGAGGGAAAAACGAGTAAGCAATTTTATTCCTGGAGTTTGCGCGCACTGTAAGAAATTGATGCTGTCTGTTTCACTTGATTAAAAATACAAAGCTTTCTGCGATGTAGAAAGATGAAGAAGAAAAGCGCCCGGAAAAGGTACAAATAATCACAATCGATTGTTCAACGTCAATACGTTTCAATTCATCGTCGAATTAAATATTACCTTTCAATCATACATCGGTTCGTATTATATTAATGAAATTTTCAATGCAGCAACGACTATGCCGGAATGTAAAGGAACGATCAACCGTACAGATTTTATCGGTGAATCGAAAGTTTCCAGGACACTGGCCGATTAGTTAGCAGGTAATTTAATTGCACGAATACAGCGGTGAATAACTTGAGCCTCGATAGTTGTGCTCGAAACGGATTTCTAGAACCATTCCACTTTATAAATGTCTACACGATTTTCCATTCGTTCTACGTGGGTCTACTTAATCCTCCGAATACACAATAAAACGATCACGAGAGCGCCCCATGTACCAATACAAATTATCACGACGATAAATCAACAATCGTCAATCAAACTCGTATGCATCGTGGTGCCCCTTAATTCATTGACTGGTGTATCTTCGATTCGATATATAAGTAACACAAATCACTCGTGTTCAAGCAATTAAAATCCCCGTCGTATGTAAGAATAACGCAAGAACGTTTCGCCTCCCAAAGAGCAAGAATTTATTATCACAGCTAATTATATTAACGATACAGCCAATAAAACGGAGCCCACTTAGGGGAGCGGATTCCAAAGAACGAAGGTGGGCTCGCGATCGACAGAATCAATTATTGAATAGACAATAAAGCAACGATCCTCTGTAATAGTTCATCCTCCCTATAAAATCCATATCTCTGTAATTCAAGGCAGAGCATCAGCAGGAATCCCAAAGTAATTTTCTCCGGCGAATTCCCCCCGCCGCGAACCCCTCCTTAAAGGAGATACCATCGATAGCGAAAGATTCCAATATTCCTGCGCACGCAACGCCGTTTACAGGGATTTTTGTGCAAATCGTTCATGGAGTGTGTACCATCGTCGTACGTGTTCTTGTTGATGCACGCCTATTGCACACGAGCCCGCGTACTTTTCCTACCAAAGCGGGGGCCACGCCAGTACATACGTCGAAGTCAGAAAGGGGACGGTAAGCCGAATAAGAGAGCGACGTAAAGAGTGGATGAATTAAAGATTCCAAGGGAAACGGATAGACGGAAGACGGAGCGGAGAGAATGAATGAGAACAACAAAGGGGTTAAAATCGAAGGAAGACGGTGGTCCGGGGTGGGTATACTGCACAGGGCGAATGGAAGAGGGTGGAGGGAGGCAAATGAAGAACAGCTAGGGCGGGTAAATACAGAAGGGAAAGGGGCACAGGAAAGTAAACAGGTAGAGGAGGATAAAGGAGCAGATAGAGTGAATGACGTCGGGTATAGCGAAGGTGGTAAGAAGAGATCAAAAGAGTAAAAAGAACAAAGAGGCACGAAACTGGACACAAAGAGAGGAAGAAGGAGGAGAGAATTGTGCGGGGGAAAGAAAAGGATGGTGACACGGAGAGTAACGCTCGTCGGGAGGAGGCGTGCGCGGGTGCGTGTATTTAAGGCACTAAGCCTGTTTAACTGTGTGAACGATAATTGGCACATGAATCATTCATTCGGTTGTAGCGTGTCACTCGGCGTACGTTCCACTCGGGCAACTTTTCGAGTGCAGAGTGCACGCGTGCGTCGTTATTATGCATACAAACGCAAAATAATTATGTATTGTAAACGCGAGTTAAGCCGCACGATATTTGCATTTTCTCCGCTAATAGCGAACCCGTGGAACTTCATTAAGTTGTCGAAAAGTCAGGCGAAAATTTTCATCGGCCGGCCATTCTAACTAAATACCCTCCCCCTTCCCCTCGCCCATCCGCCTTTTCGCTTCTAAAATAAATTACACGCAAGAGCTTCTTAAACGGCAGTAGTGAACAAAATTTTTCTTTAATGGTCAATCTTTTATCGCACGAAAAGAAATGTATATATTATTATTATTATATAAATTAACCGGAGATCAATTTAGATTCCATCGACGATTAGAAATAATGTTGCCCGTATTATGGTAATTTCATCGAAGAGGAACATCATTTTTGATTCGTTTAAGATAAGAATACTAGGAGAAAAAAAAATGTCACGGAACGATGCTGCGTTAATACATACATATATCTGATTGAATAACATCCGCGATCGAATTCAGACCACGTAGATCAGAGGAAGGGATACGCGTACGGTGAGTAACAATGAGATATAGATTTCAATGGTGCCTTAACGATCTGCATCGTTGTGCGCAAACCTGTTTATCGAGTTCACTGTAGGCATTGGGAATATCGACGATGCTATCGCCGTTTCTGCGAACATCGAGCGACCAGATTTCTAGCTGTCATTAAAGATCCCCCTGTCCTTTATACTCTCTCCCCATTAAACCTGCACTTTGTATGCTGATTCGAATTCGCACAAGTCAATTCGTCAGGCATCTGCAAGTAGATTTTATATACCCCAAACGTGAAACCATTAGTACCGTCTCCTCTCTTCTTAGTACATCCTCGACGAGGGTGAATTGCGAGTGTAATTACAATCGTTCGATGCTAGTCTCGAAAATACGAGAAGATCCATGGGAACCGAAGAGGCAGAATCGTTTCGTAATAATAATTATGCGTCCGTCGCTTGGAAAGCGATACATAACACCAAAGTGCGTTCAAAGGGTCGCCGGGTGAAGGGGTGAAGGGGATTGCTGCAAGAGGCGAAAGAGTAAGTAGGAACGCGATTTAGGCACCGCGTAAATGGGGGGTGGTAATGGTTCCAATAAACGTGCCCCGTCCCGGACCGCGTGCGGGATCGTGCAAATATTGGATGCAAAGGACGGATTATTATTTGATTCATCGATCGCCCAAACAAATTTGTATTGCAGTGGTGGTCGAACGAGTACAGGTGTACCTCTGTGACACGTACCTACGTATGCATACGTCAAACACAGCTCTACGAAGGAGATCGTTTTAACGGGCCTACCGATCTTCGAGTCTCTGCCAAACGGGCAATCAATGAACGACAATTGATTGGACCAAACAGTTCACTCCGGTTTCTATCGAGCAATTTAGCGTGCGAGCCCTGATACAAAAGATGCCGATTTTTCTCTTTCGATCGAGACAAAATTATTATTCGCCCGCTGCCGCGTGCGTACCAGAAAACATCTGAAACAGTTACAGATGTTCGACGCGTTGCTTTTAATTTACGGCGGTCATAAATGCGCGGGTGAGGAGTTTAAGCATGCAAGTATTTCGCGACACGCCCGTAACACTGCTCGCTATCACTATTGAGACGGAGAGAAAAAAAAAAAATCCGGAAGCTCCTCGAGTTGGAGATTTTCGACGTTATAAAAACGTCCCGAGGAATTTATGCGGCATTAACGATGCTTTCACGAGCATGTTCTCTCCCGCGGCTTGGTCGCTCGAAGCACCGACACGTTGATACTACCGTATTACTAACACTACAACCACGAATTACCAACACTGGCTAGGCGAATTACCCGCACTGACCGGCCATTATTCCGATAACCAATCAATAGGGTGCACGTACAGAAGCCTCGGGCTTCTAACGAATCGTTAAAACTAATTTCGCTGATGTGCCGCCAGTAGATAGCTATTTATATGCGCGCTTTACAGCAGGCCGGATAGAGCTGGTTTATGCGGAATCAAGAATAGCTTATATGTAGTTTGTTATGTATTCCACGAGTGCATGAATTGGGTGTTGGGGGATTAATGTACCAGTTACTATATTCGATGTCCTTAATACCATTAGCAGCTTAAGCGCTTTTCGTGCTTCGCGTCTTTCATGCTGTCGCTTTTTCACGGTTAATACCGTCAACATCTTTTCGACATTTTCCACGCGAGAGACTCAACGGAATTGCAAATAAAATTAGCTCGATCTCACCCGATCGTAGATCATCGAGGCTGCTGCAGAAATGAACGACCCTTACCTGAAACACACAAAGTGAATGTTTTAGTGGGACAGATACGTTTCCGGCAAAGAACAAATGGATATTTCGTTCAATACAGGTGAAACCGTCGTAGCTTTCTCCGTTATCAATGAAACTCTCAGCGCGGCCGCTAATTAATACCCGTCCGTTTTCACCGAAATTGCCATAACAATTCCACGCCGTTTAATTCCTGATTCTCGCGAGAAAAATAAAACGATTAAATGAAAAATGTAACCGCACCGCTCTCTCCGTGAGTTTCTATTTTTTTTTTTTTTTTTTTTTTTATCCAATTGACACTACCGGGCGGGGATTAATTTCAGTTCACCGCGACAATGCATGCGGATATTCATGCTCCCTTGTATTTACACCGTTCCACATTGACCACCCGTTCGGTCAATTGTTCAGCCGTCAGGGCCCCCTCCGCCAGGCCAGGTAACGCCGTTCGGAACTCTCGCCAACGGCTCGGGAAACTTTCGTCCGGAAGCTATCGCAATATTTGCCCGCCCGCAACACGGTTCGAGCCCCTTCAATTTGTCACGACTTGTCAAATTTTTTCGTTTACATCGCCGCCAGGGATCCGATTTGAGGGACCGCGAATACAGCGTGCGCCGGGACGCGCCGTTTCAAGGGGAATGTGTCATTAAAATCACAGTGGATCCGACCACTGTCTACGCCTGCTGGAAAGTGATATCGAGCAGAGCGGATTGATTGATAGACTCTACACAGCGCGACCGGGATCTTTGAATTAGCGTCGAATAATAATTGTAATGACCCGCTAGATTACGCGACAGCAATTTCGAGGCGTGCGCGAGCTCGTTTCGCTCGACGAACGGTTCGTTATCCTGATCTTTCTGTCGCTCGGGCCCCTTAACCCTTTCATCCTTCTCACGTTCCAGTTTTCGGAATATCAATGGGAATATGCTCGAAAATGTGAAGACGCAGATATCACGTGCCGGGCATTCGTGTTCTGCACAATTCAGTACCGATGTAATTGCGCGATTATTCTTTGGCACCATTGACGTACTCAATCCCTTTTTTCATTTACGATCCATTACGTTCCTCCAGCAGTTTTTTTCCCCTTTTTTTTTTGCGGACTGCCCACGACACGCAAAGATTAGCGTGCGGATACAAAAGGGCCAGACGAATGCGTACGTAGTATACATGTATGTACGTATTGTTGGACCGCGGGGAAAATAAGAGGAGCAAAAACGAGAGAAAAAAAGACGGAGGAAGGGGGGAAAAAGCAACGACTGCGCGAGTGAAAGGGAAACGCGAAGAGAGAAGAGGACACCGCCTGGTGCCGGCAATGAAATATATCCGTAACGAAAAAAAGATGGAAAACAAAATGGGAAGAAGCGAAATACACGAGAATGTATGGGAACGTGCGCGACTAAAAAATCTGGCCAATAAATAGAGGGGGTGATGCGTACCCCGAAGAGATTAACGAGGATCAAATAGTCAGAGGAATTAACCCACTAAACTAACGATGAAAGAGAGTGATCGTAGTGTGCCCGTCCGCTCTCGAACGAATTTTTTCTACCATTGGCTTGCACGAATACAAATATGTCTCTCCCGAAGGCCTGTCAATTTGTTGTATTAGACAAAATTTCTCATTCCCCTCGCGAACCTATAAGATACAAATTAGTCTGCTACGGATAATGAAACCGTTTATGCACACGGTAACGAGATATTCATTAACGTCGCAGAAAAAGTCAGCGTTGCATCGCCGCCAGTGCAATTTCACGCCGGTGTGCATATCTCGCGTGCATATAAATGACAGTGGAACATTAATTCTAATTATTTCCACGCATTTCGATCAGCCGCGATTTCCAAACGCGGCACGCGGAAAAGAACCGATCGATTGACAATGTTTGATAGTCGTTAATGAGCCCCGTCCATGAATAACGTTACACTTTGTTTTCCCCCTTCTCGTTGTTAACGCGTTAGATGCACGCTACACGATTAAGTGCAATTCAGTGTAATTTTCGAGCAATGTAACAGTTTTGTACATGCGTGTCCCTTGCGATGTCGATTTCCCGCTCCCAAGGAAGTGTTCCCCCGATTCTCCCCGGGTATAAATAGATTTTCTGACAGATCATTAAATTTCATTCATTTGACCGCTTACTCGTTTTGCGCCAAGGCGCGGGATAATGTAAGTGTATCGAATTCGCGCGATTTTTCGAGGACGGATAATTAAATGATTTTTTCGTTCGTAACGACAACCAGACAACGTGCTGTTACGTAAACTCGAATACGCTGGATATCATTTCGAACGTTTGTATTTCCATGGTGGACGTCTCGCAAGGGAACACGCAATACCCGTTATTATTTGCCGTGAATGTTCTTTCTTCAATTACGTGAACGCCAGCGAACCTAGAATAGCAGGAATAGTTCGGTTCGGATGCTCGGTTATTTCGAATAGCTAGATTATAGTTATCGAGCAACTTTATTGGCCGGACGCACGGATACGTGGCCACTATTAATCTGCAATGTTGTACGTGTGTGCGAGTGTAATTGCAAATACGCTGGATGCGTTTTAAAACGTGCATTTAAAAGGGCGCATTTCAACCGTGAACATTCAGACTAATTTTCGCGACGCGCCCGTTTGTTAAAAATTACCCGCGAGAAAATGGAACGAGACGCGGAAATAAAGTTTGTTAGCATTAAACAAGCAAGACTACTTTGTCTTCACTTTTATTTGCAACTGCGTTGCTTAGTCGCCTTTGAAAGTGAAAAGCAAAACAGTAATTTATTCACTCGTTTCATGTAACGTTCATTCAATATTCATTAGCTTCGTCTCGATCGCAAAAAAACGCAAATGAATGCTACCAATTGCGAGATAGAGCGATTGATTTAACTATATTACACTTTTTCCCCGCTGGTAATCATTTCTCATATGTCGGATCTCTCGGGCCTTATCGTTCGAGTTCTTGCCCCACGCAATTCGCAGGGTCGCGAACGATAAAGCAAACGCGATCCGAGCGTTTGCAAGCTTTTCGCGTGGATAACAATTGGCGAAAAGAGAAACGTAGAATATCCAGGCGTGGCTTTGACGTGAAAAACGAACAAAAATGTTGACAAAAATTCGAATTTTCTCGTTCCACTTCGAAAGTGTCCAATCGTCGATACTTGAAGCAGTCCGCAAGTTTTTCCCCGTGCATTTGCTTCCCGGCCGAAAACCCGCGAGAAACATTTCCAACCTCTGCTCGCGCGTCGCCTTCAATGGAAACAAAAAAGTGCACATCTTTTTCGTTTAACGTTTAACGTAATAAAACGCGACAGACCGCCATTGCGGATCAACGGAACGTGGAATTTCACTGTCCCGGTTAATTGCTTCTACCTTTTCTTTTTTTTCATTTTTTTTTTTTTCAATCGGTCCGCCACCAGCAAAAGGATTTATTTCCCCCTTACCGCCGTCCATCGGGGAACAATGAAATTCGTCGAGTTTACCGGCCGGTGCTCTTATCGCGACGCGCGAATTTTATCTGCGAAACACAGTCCCGCGCCATTAAATTGATCGTGAATCGTGACATCGAGATTCGATTTGCTTTCACCACACGATGGATTCAGCGTTTCGTTCTGATAATTAAACGTTATCCTATGCCTCGGTAATTCTCTACCTTTGCCATTATTTACGCTATAACGTCACACGTACATGCGCACGAACGCACATATTTTTCTTTTGCATCACTGTTCCTCGCGCGTATCTTAAAATGAATCGGGACGTTGCTTTCCATTCTGTTCTATCGCGTAAACGGTGGTCCGGGTAAAATATATTTCTATGATTTCCGAGGCAAATGTAACTCGCCGTTAGGCAAAATACGTCCAGACCTGTTTCATTGTTACCGGTTCTGGCTTTCAGCGGGGTCGGCTTCGAAGAATGCAGAAATTCTCGCCGGGACGTGTCGCAATTGTAGTTTACCTCATCGGACTCCGGTTGACACACTAATGCGGTGTCAACCAAAGATTTCCTTCCCTTTCAAGCTACGCTGCTCCGTGATTCGAGAAAACAAGCGAAACGTTCGATTTCCATTGTGTCGTTTCAATTTTAGACGGCACCCCCGCGGCATGTCGCGAAGTGGAGCTCTTTCGATTTGAGAGATACATGTGTGCACATATGTGCATCGAATAAATTCGTGGAACGATATAATCGATCTTTCGCTCGCGTTTCGACGCCTCGAAAGTCGCAAAGGAATTTATGAAGACAATTTATACAGACAATGTCGTTATAAGGTAAGAAATCTCGAAGCGTTTGCAACGTCTGGTAGAGCAGAAGCAGCTTTGGAGTATCTAATTGAAATCTATTAACAAGCTGAAATAGTAGAACTACATCGGTAGTCATTAAATGCATCGTTCGCGTGTTATAACCTTGACACGATACTTTCTCTTCGTTTCTTCGATGAATAAGAGTAGCGTTTAATTAGCGATAAATTAGTCGTGCAGCAAGTGAACTGTCATCAATTATAAAGCATTCCCTTGATTTGAATTCCTCCGGTTCAATACGACGCTGCGCACAACTTGCGTCATGCTCGAACGAGAAAGGAATCATCCGAGGCAAAGGAAAGAACAATGATAAACCACAGATGACAAAGGCTTCGATATTGGAGTGTCCATTACTCCCGCATCTCTTCCTTAGAATTTTTTCCCCTTTCTCCATTTTCTCCCTTGTGTGCTTCTTATCCCCGCATCTTTTCCCCCTTTGCTCGTGCCTCGGATACGTACCCTCGCCAGTTTCTTTCATTGCACCTTACAGCTCTTTTCATGAGATTTCCTTGCTTCCGTTTCAGTTTCATTTTCTTCTTGCCCGTTAAATGCCAGATTTCAAACATTTTTGTCGACCATTCATCCGCTGTTATGCCCCATTGTACTCCGGCTTTAAGCGCATAAGTTCACCAATTCGAAACGATCTCGAACTGTAATTCTCTGGTGTAATTGTTATTCATTCAGAACTACAGAAACAGATGCATATCTTGCCTACGCTTCCCTTTACGCCTGTACACGTGTACAAATGAACGCCCATTAGGCGCAACGCCGACATATTGTTCGTCCAACCATAATCGCGTAAATGGAGACAGGATAAGTTATTGTCCATTCGCTGATTTTTTTTTCTCCGCGCACCTTCGACGTGGTTCGCACGTTTCCAGGTGCGCTATGCCAGCCACCGATCGACCGCGTGTTATTTTAATCGTAGCAATAAATACTTGATTATCTAATCAACGCTATTGTGAGCACTGCGAGGACGTATTTGTGTTTGCAAAGCCATGGCTGTTTCGTGCGTTACGATAAATGGACGATTGTTTCCCCTATTTTCATGCGAAAAATTCATTCAGTGACGTGCGCATACGAGCCACGTCCAGGAATTTGGAAAATACGCCAGAAAACCATTTCGGTAGGCACCGCCCATTTGTTGTTTCCAATTGAGCAAATGAAGGAATCGAAATGGAATCGGTAAAGAATTCGTTATAATTCTCCTTGGAATAACGGTAACTTATACCGAGGATTATCAACAAATACGCGATTTTCCAGAGATTGTGCAGGGAGTTGTGGTGATTTGATTGGAACTTGTAAAGGGGGGAAATCCAGTGGGATATGCACTGAATCACCCGAAGTAACTTTGCGATAAATGAGAATTGATTAATGGAAAAAAACAAGTCAGACTTGTAGTGACTTGTAGTGACTTGTAGTGACTTGCATCGATCTAACAGAGACTTGCAGCAGTTAAAGTTTATCATTGGCAATCCTGGCAGGATGTTACAGATATAAAATACTCGTGCAATAATTTTTTGTTTGCTACGTTATGGATTGCACTTTTTGTACTTTTATGAATGGTAAACATATAATTTTATGCACGTCCAAGAAATACAGAATTATAAAATCGTACAGCACGTTGCACATAAAATAAGGCACGCTAAGATAGACACGTTAATTCTTTCTATAATTATTCATAACCGCTTCAATTCTAAAAATGCAATTCAATCGGCTATAAATTATGACCCATACAACTATCCCTCCTCGTCCGTGACAGTCAATTTCCTGTTTTATTGCCGTATCGATCGGTAATTAAATTGCAGCCAACAACGGCCAACGCTTTTATACGACAGAAACTTTGGTGCGCTGCTTTCATAAAATTCGTGCCTTTTTATTACCATACATTCGTTAATCCCTTCTTTAATAACGCTACTTATGAAACGAACGGTTCATTCTAATTTCTGTCCAATGTGCAAATAAAACTTTGTTACGTTCAATAAAGATAGCACGATCAATTCACTATCACCTGCGCTCAGTGGAAAGCATATTACAACGTTTCCACGTTTGTCGCATAAAAATGAGAAATTTTAATGCTCACCGATTTCTATTTTTTCATTAAAAGAGCAGATGCTTTCTATACGAATTAAACGACTGAAAGACTTGCAAAATAAAATGGGCCGAGCTGGCAGTCTTAACAAAGGATAATCAAAGATGAATAAAGGGAAGGGATGTATGCAATTTCCTTTTAACAATGTTTCGAGACATGTGAGAAGGAGAAAAAAAGAGGAGCTTATATCCTCTTTTACATGCCACTTCAACGTGTAACAAGAAAACTATTCCTCGACCCATACAAGCAAAGTAATTTGAATATAAAAGGGTTAAGTGTCCCATTGAACGTGCAGCGAATAACAAGTCTACTCACCACGACCCGAATATCTTTGCGAAACAAGATTACTCTTTGAAATGTCAAAACGGTAAAATATTCCTGGTAAAATATTGTACGACAAGCGTGGCAAATTGTTAAACAGTAGAAATAATATATATTCATGAAACGTGGAATTGTCTATTAACAGCAGGGAATCTCAAATTTGGAAACCTACGTTCACATGCGCGAGCGATTACTATTAGCAGAGCTAATATAATTTTGATTCTCGTCAAAGGATTCTCGTGAAATTTCTGCACAACGAAAAGAACCAATTCAATTTTCCCGTTCGACGTCCAGAGCTCAATGACGATTTAATAAATGCTTTATGCAGCGATACGAGTGACCAGCTACCAGGAGAAAGTTATGAAGCGTAATCGAATCAGAAATTTATGACTCATCGCTTCGTTCAATTGCGATATTCCGTGGAACGTTGAGGAATAAAGACAAACAAATTGCCGTTGTTGTCTCGCGAATGTTGCAGACGAATCAACGCTAGAAAATTTCTTCCCCCGTAACGAAGTCTCTCTAGTGTTCACGCCACTTTTAACATAATATTACGCTTAATTAGTAGACTGCCGGCCGCATAAACTTACATCCTCCATTTCGACTTTAATATTTCGCGAATAAAAGATTTCATGGAAGTCCGCGAACAATGAATAAAGAGGGCTCCACGTTCTTTACCGCGATTTCCCTCTTTGTTTCTTGCCAGCAAAATTGGACTTGAATCACAAAAGTGTTTTATTAAAGTAGATTTATTATTATTCCTGAACACAGCCTTATTTCCCGAGTGAATTTTATCTGTATCACGGGTTCACTGAAAATCTTAACCCGGCGAAGAGTGAGGTTTCCCGACTTATCAAGTTTAAGCAAAGTCGCCTGACCCAGTTTGGGAGCAGTATTGTCTTGTAAGGGAGAGAAGGAGACTTTTGAAATTCATACTTTAAACAGAAGCTTGCAAAAATATAGTTACATCTTGTTGATTGCTTATCACAAATTGATACCGCAACGTTTTTTAATTACACGGCAAAAACAATTTTTCCTGCTACTTTTTCTAATCAAAGAAGCCTCTCGAAAGTATTTATCAGGGTGCAATTAGTTTAAGTGCATCTCACATAACCAGAAGCTGAAATTGATAGAAGAAAATGTTAATAAATCAACATTTTTAATACGAGAAATAAATTGAAGAAAGTCATTATCATTAGACGGTATTTTCATCGTCGAGGGGATTCAGAATCTTTTATGAAGGTTATTCATTCTTTATCCCCAATTCTTGTTTGGTTACATTAAACGGAGGGAGAAAATATATTTTATTGCGGAGGCGGGCACCGCGATAAAAACGCTCCAGGGATATCGATCTGCAGGTTGGCTGCTCAAGGTGAGCCATTACAAAGTCTGGATTTAATTTTCAGAATATCAATTCACTGAAAAGTTTTAATATTAAATTGTCTCGGCTATTTCTTTCGTTCTTTCCTCGCAACACGGTGCTGGTACGGGGAAGTCGATCGATCGAACCAAGGGTCTAATTAATTTTCTTTTCTCCTTTACAACCCCCCCCCCCCCCCCCTCTCTCTCTCTCACTCGGTTGTATTTTTAGCGCAACGAGACAACAATTTGCAAGACGATCGTGCAAACATCACAAAGAAAAAGACGAGCAAATATTTGCATTTTTGTTGTCACTTCGTGTAACATTTTAGTTCGCGGTTGAAAAGGGGCCCGATCAATTTTACGATTTATCAGGGGACAGCCCGTTAAGGAAACGCGGGTAAACGAAACACAAGGAAAGAGAGGCCTGGATCTTTCCCGGAGTCAGATGAATTCAAATTGTATTTTTACGAGGTCATTGAAACTTTCAGTGCATTCAGATGCAACTTCTGATCTCTCGGTTTATTTTTATACCCGTCTCTCCTCAACCACGTTCCATCGGTCCATCTATTTTTAAAAGAATTCCTTTTCATAAAACGTTTGATTTCTCGTTTGTTGGATTTCGTAAACGATTCGCCGATATACAATGAAATTACGGTGTTCGATGAGGCAAAGTTTACTTGGAAACTCGCTGGAGACTTAACAGACATTTATTCTTTCATCGATCGGTTCTGTTTAAAAGAGAGGAAGAGTGGCTGGGATAAAGGGAACGCGCAGCGATTTAATAAAGCGTGTAAATGGGCAAGGGAGTGAAGGTGCAGGAACACGTAAACTCTTGTTTGTAAAAATGTAATCTCACGAAACAATCGGATTAACCACTGTTCTTATTCGCGGCGAAATAAATTTTTCGCGACCGGCTTGTGCCAAGAGTATTTCATGTATTTTTAAGCGACACGTTATTCATGGATATTTACGAGAATTTATTTGCACGCTCCCCTGCCGTACAAGTTTATCAAACATTAAACCTCCCACCACTCATGTGCATTTTCAGTACACTTTATTTGCCGTAAATATTACAATAGCAAGAATACATCGCGAAAAATGATGCAAGTATTTTTAAATAAAGGATAAAACGTTTTCGTATATTCCCACCGGTATTTTCATTGCGGCAAACTTATGCGCGCACGACATTTACATATGCATACATACATATTTCGTTACGATGCCGCAACGTTCCATTATACTAGACTCAGATAATAATATAATCATCTAACTGTCTGGTAACGTAGAGGTCTGACCTGTTTTTCTTTCCAAATCCAATTCCTTTAGGAGAAATTAATATTTTGTATTTTTAAAGGAAACGTCATAAATGCTATAAATATTTAATACGCATGAATGGTAACGACAAGGCCGCGGAATTTCAAATGTGGTTTATCAGATAAAACTCGTAAAATTCGTCGTGTGTACGTAAATATATTTTCCCCTATTTTTTTCCTTTTTTTTTTGAGAAACGGGATTAAGCGAATTATCGACCTGACCCGACTGTCCTTTAACCTCGTTGCAAGGTACAACGGGTCATTCATACATATATTCGAGGTTCGTAATAAAAATTGCCCATCGATTCGACATTTGGCTCGACGGCATTGCTCACAGCAGTGTGCAATCAATGTGACGATCAACCGAGTGCCTCTAAACGAGACACAATGATAAGCCATCTCTATTTTCACAAATTGAGATTTCCCGCTTCTGGTTACAACATTCGAGAGAAAAGAGAAATCGAATGTTTTCGAACACGTTGGAAAACACGAAGGCAGGAATTCAGAGGATTAGAAAAAAGAGATATATGTAATAAGAAACGCGAGAATTTTAATATGATATTATAGTTAGATGGTATATTAAAAGTATTTTGCATAATAAATTCTTTATTGTACATTAAACGGATGAAAGTTCGCGAGATTACAGAACTTTCTTAATTAAAAGTCGACGACTACTACGGTTTAGTTGGGAACCGCTGCTCGAAGTAGGAGCGCTGTAATAATATGGAATAATAAAGTATTATCGTACATCCTGAGCTCGTAAAATCTATTTACACGTTAAATACGTATTCGTGTTTTAAAATAAAGGAAAACTTTACGTATCAACTGAATTATTTCAGATTATTACGGAACAGCAGTGAAATATTGGGAGGCTGTTTGAAATGATACAATATGCCGCTGAAATATTTTCGTTGCGCCTCAGACCACTCGTATAATTATATGAAAGCACAATACGTGCCTTGTGTTTGTGGATGGAAAAGCGGAAGAAAAATCGTAATTGAAATTTATTAAAAAAACGATCAGTTAAAAAGACAGAAAAAAGGAGAATTAATTTGATCAACGAAACGAAAATTCTCGTCCATTTAAAAGTCAGAGAGGTGCAGCCTGAAAAATGTCGTACCCTTGTTGTTCAATTAAATCGGCCCCCGTATTCGAAAACATTACACCGGTTCTACGTGTTATATACCTACTCGTCCCGACTGCGTATGTACACGCCGAACAAAAATTTTTCTACGCGCCACCTCGACAAAAAAACGCACGTTCACAAAATCGATTCAGATTTGCATTCTCTGTATATAGGCTCCAGGAGACTTGATTGCATGAAAGTAAAATACGGAATAATGCAACTAAAATTACGCCCCATTAGCACAATTAGTAGACATGGAATAACAACGCTCCAATACGGTAATAAAATGATGGGCATGGTGAGGATAACCGGAGGGAGCTGGAATGGTTGAAGAAGGACAGGCAGAGAGAGAGAGTCTCAGAGAGAGTGAGAGGAAAATAGAGAAAAGTGGGGACGAACGAAGGAGGAGAGAGAGAATAGAGGATTACTAACGTCAATAATAATAGTAGCCACGTAACGAGGCCAAAAAGGAAAGACAAGATCGTAGGACAAACTAATCGAGCGACTTTTATACGGTACTGTACCCGAGTGGTAGCTATCATACACACGATTCCATCATATACAATTCGCGTTTGAGCCTCGACCACGACCAACGGCGCATTATAAATAACTTTCAGTATCGTGATGTGTATCCACTTGAATCTGCACACAACGCAATCCATATACATATACACATATACACCAATGAATTACAAATCCCCTATGAAATGGGAAGAAAAAAATTATCATATACAAGGAATGCATTCGAACAACTTCCAGGATCGTTGAGCTTTACTTTAAACGATAATAAAAGAATACGAGAAGGAATAAAAAAAATGTTCTCAATTATTATTAATACAACAAAATATATACTGGTGCATACATTGTGGAAAAAAAGTCAAGGACCCGTTCTGTCGTGAAAATATTCGATCGTCTACAATTAAATCGCATTTAAATGACCATTAATTATCTTCGACTTTAATCTGAAATTTATTATCGGGCACGAAATGTAAACATCGATAAGGACACAGCAAACGATTCGTGTATCTCTCGTTCTCCCACTGAAACGTCACGTTGCAATCCATTTAATAAATTTCTGCGGCTTTATTTTATGCGCGGATGTGCGGTACACGTCACCGACAAGTGTGCATGCATCTATGTATGTATTTATGTATACACATAACGCGCAGCTGTACACGAAAGAAATTATGCGACTGCATTACAGCGAATCGAATTGCTCGCGTAATTTCAAATGATAATAATGTTCTCGAGAAATTCCGATCCCACGGCATTTCTCCCTCTGTGTCTTCCTCCCTTCCCTCCAACCCCTGCAACGCTGTCCTATCATCCTCTTTTCGTTCCTCCTATACTACTCTTGTCTACCGGTGTTTACGTGTGGGCACACGCAGAGGAAATAACACGTACACATAAGCTATATAGCGATGGTAAATCGGCAAGCAAGTGACGGCATAAGTTGAATGGAATTCTGGTAATTAAATGGGTCTCTGAATGAACGACGATAGGCTATTCGATGACCCCAGATAACCCCGTGGAGATAATGAAATTCTTCGATCCACGGAGGCTCTGTTTGTTCCTGTTTTCTTGGTGATAATATTAATGTGTTCGTGGATTTTTTTACGCGGCTCAAACCCGATGTGTTGAATTGAATACGCTCACCGGTCGTTCTTGCTTGTTAATCTTTTCCGCTTTAAGGAACAGAGAGCATGTATGCACCAGCGTGTATGTGTGTGTACAAGTGCACGAGTGCGTACTCGTACACGAAGAAGCATCGCCCGGTAGTACAGTACAGTCGAAAAGTTGACGAAGCTCCTTTCGTGGCGAACGTTCGAAGGTATTCCAAGTAATATATGCGTGATCGTATCATGTTTTATGTATGTTATCCGTGCACTTCGCAGCCCGAAATATCGTTACACGTATTCGTACAAGGAGAAGTGAAGCAAAATAAAAAGAATGAAAATCTAGAGGATATAAAGTATAAAACAAGGGGATGTATGAGACACGAATGTTTATATTTTATTATTTTAATCATTGCCCTTTTTGTTACCGTCTCAATTATCTACCGCAGTATGCATAATATTTTATTACGCGTGATCGTCATGTATGTTACAGTGATTAATTATAACTGTATGCGTCATATACTACGAAACAATGCGAGATTATACGAAATCTCCGCCCTGAATTCAACCAAACGTTCGCCGTATGTTGATTTAGTAGAGTTTCAGTTTAAATGACTTTGGATAATTGAAATGCAAATGAATGTCTTGCAACGTTCACGTAGTACAATTACTTTGTCGAGAAAACTTGGAAATTAAAAAGTTTGAATGTTCAATGATGTAAAAGTTTGAATTATTAAAAATGTAAAGATTTGAATATCTAAATATTCAAATATAGAAAAGTTAAATATTCAGATATTTAAAGATTTCAATATTGAGAAATTTCAATACTAAAAACTTCGAATATTCCAAAATTGTTAACCTTAATATTTCGAGGATTCATAAATTACAAAAGTAGAGGGCCGACTAATCGTGACAAATTGAAATATGTACATACATAACAAGTGGATAAACTTGACGGACAATTTCCAGCCATCGGGATGTGCAAATACAGCAAGATAGAAAATTAACAGAGAAATTCTTTCAGATTGATGCCAAACAATAACCATTTACTTTGGCGTCTTTTTTTTCCTATCTTTAGTACGGCTGATGTTTTTCTTCGCAACGCTTTCAGCTACGTAGCAGCTGAGTCAGCCAAAGAATGATTGCACCAGCTGTACAACAGACACGAACGCGCATCGCTAATTAATTATTTTCCTGCAGATAATAAAGGGCTACTGGCATGCTTCTTTATAAATTAACCGTTTCCCCTAGATTATAATGCCTTATATTTCGAAATAAAGTTTAATAACCTTTCATTAAATTTTGATTAATGTACAACTACCGACCAGAAATAATTCTTAGAAAAATATTTCTTTCTTCCTTCGCGTAATTCTTACAAGAGATTTCCATTTCGTTTATATTGTTTTACTAAATTACATTTAAAAGTTATAAAACTTAAATCAACTTTCCCGACATGAACGTTCGCTTATCCGTTCCTTCATCTGAAGACGGATATACCTATGTATCTGAGAAAGATATAAAATACGATACAGCGCATCGGTGCGCACGAACGCGTCACTGTTCATTTCGTCATTGTCGCGTGTAATTACGCGTGTGCTAGTTCGCAACCGAGTGAGTAAGAAAGGCTGTGACACCTGTATATGTCGCAGAATAGTAATGCATATAAAAAGACTCAAGGCGTTTTTAAACGAAGACACGTATATACCAGAGATTACAGGGAAGCGTGCTGGCTCAATGATAATGGGAGATTGATTTAATGTCCGGAAAACAGGCGACCATAATTAAACTAACTGTTTATGTCTTGTCCGGATTTAATAGTGTATTCCATATTTCCACCACTCATATTTGTATTATGAATAATTCTGTCGCTGTCGTCCACGTCGACGATAGCGATAATATTTGAGCAACATAGAGTTCTTGAAATTGCAAAGGTGTTACAAAATATATTAACCGCATTAAAAGTCCGCTATAGAAATTATTTATTATCGTTGGAGTACTATATGCAAGCGCCATTCCTTATTCCCACGCAGAATATATTTTAGAACTTGAATCTTATTCTCTTCTTTTTCTTACCGCTACACCTCTCCGCGGAATATTGAGTTTTTTTTTTTACAGCCAAGCACGGTTATGACTCAGTGATGGGAATAAAAAGACTCCAGTAATATAAGATATACAATGGAATATTCCGCATACATCGGAATAAAGTCTGTCGAAGGTATAAAACTATTTAAGGACACCGAAATTCCGTCCATTTTTGTTTCTTACGTGTTCCTGTAATTTAAACACTCCGTTGTTTCAAATTTTTTCTTTTTTCTTTCCTTTTTTGCAGAGCTACGTACATCCGTTTTATCCACTTTTAATGACGAAATAAATCCACGAGGAGAGAGAGAGAGAGAAAGACATGGAACTAAAAGCGGGCCGCAATAAATATCACCGTGCATAAGACAAAATTACTGCCGCGTTAAACGATATATGTATATTGTTATTTTACTGCGACGGAGAACAAAAACAAAATGGAAACAAACATTTACAAACGTCAGTTACATCTGCAAACAACGGGCAAACGCTTCACAGCTGTCAGTTATAAGCCGATGTATTCAGGTCCAAACGCCTCTGCTTCTCCCCATTTACGGTACATATTTTTATACAAATTATAAAAAATGATTAATCGGAGCCGGCGAGAATGGCAAACAAAATTCAACGGGTATTATTTAAATTATTTTATTAAATATAGACTGAAACATTTTCCTTGACATTTCTCGCGTCTCTTCACAATAATCAATTCATTTTCTTTTCTTTCCTTTTTTCGTTCTTCAATATATTATCTCGGAAACACTCGTTTTATTCGACTTCAATGAATTTAATTAAAACGAGGATAGGACAAAAATAAAAAGGCGTTATATTTGTGCAATAATATTAAGTAAAAGGAAAAGAGAAAAAAAAACATTGATCGTTCGTCAATGACCCTTAGTAGCATAATTTCAGGCTAACGATAATTGTAAACGTTTATTGTGCTTTAATCATGTTTTACCTTACATCCTATTACCGCTTATGACTCGTAGGTTCATAAATATTTACAGCAAGCATGAAGTTTAAATTTATAACGTTCGAGTAAACACGAGCGCACATTGCAAGAAGCAACGAGCGCGCGCTCGCGCGCACGACCACCCATGTGACAAGAACGTTGGTCCCAACGTTTTTCTTGGTTGTCCGTACTAATCTACAAGTCTCGACATAATACCGTTTCGATAGTCGTTATTCCACAGCTAATTAATATTCTAGCAACTCCAAAAGCCCGATGGCTCTATTTTACATCCGTTAGAGAGTACAGATAGATAAGGCGACAACCAAACTAACAATAAGACACTCGAAGGATGTCTAACTATTGTAAGAACCTTATGTAAGTTCGTGTTTGTACGATGAACGCACTGTGCGTGTAATTATATTTAATATTTTAATAATAATATTTAATATTCTCACTTCTATGAAATTTAATTGTATTTATTCATTCAGTTGTATTGCACTTAATTAATTGATATATTTCTCGTGGGATTATTTTAATTCCAATTATCTTTCGTTTTTATGTTGACTAAGAGAATCGTTAATTTTTATTTTATAAAGATATGAGTACATGTATCTTCATGATAATATTATTGAAACAGTTGTTTCCTTCCAACTACATATTTCGATACGTGTGAATTGTTGAAAGGAGCCCTTCTCTTTGAAATCGCATGAAATAATAACGTTATCAAAATACAAGCCGTTATTAAATTATAGTGAGAAATAACCGCTTTGGGCCTGAATGGCGAGGGTCACCTTTTTTCCTATTATTGTGAAACCCTCTCTGAACATACCGTACAAGTATTGTCTATAGAAGGAAGCGTAGAACCAAGCGTACAGAGACAATAATTTCGCTGCACGGCAAACTGCCAAGGACGGTACATAGGCGGCTGCATCGGTGGTTACAATTCTCTGCACCTTTCTCAATTTTTCGCTACTTCGTACGAAAAAATCAGCTGAATCGCAAGTAAAAAGCCCGACAAGTGAAAAGCAACTTTGCCTCGTTTCAAATTCAATTCCTCTCCTCATCCTCTCCTGAAATCGTTTCATTTTCCCCATTTGAAATTGTTGAAAAGTATAGGAAAATTTACGAAATACAATTTTTCTTCGCGACACGCCCGAAAGCAAATGAAGTTAAGGCGCGGGCGAAACGACTAGAAAGAAAAACGGAATCCTAATTTGGCAGTAGTATATTTAATAATTTAATTTGCATTCGCTAAATTAATTTCGCATGCAAAGTGAAAACAAAATTACAGAATAATCATTTTTGTGATAATACAGTGTTCTAAAATAATATTTACTAGCAGCTGCTTATGAAGAACTACAATTCCACTCCAAGAATAATTATCGTCCGAGAAAGGAGACCGTTTCTCGGATTTCATTTCGCTCCCAGCTTTTGTACATAAATAAATTTGAAACAACCAGCAAGATGAATAAATTGCAAACATGTGACTGTGCAGAACACTTTATGCAATAAAAGTGATAATGCTGAACGAGAAAAGAAGGAAGGCATTTCGCGTAGGACGGTTGCCAGAAGTGATTTGTCAACTCGTAAATCATAAATCGCACAGTTATGAGTATACGATTTACATGCAGCTATCGCTGTGAAACACGACGGTACACTACGCCAATGGTTTTAAACAGACTGCAGGCTCGCCTGTATCACCATTGGCGTATAACGTCCCACTAATCGCCGCTCTGTTTGTCAACGTAATACGTTATCTGGCAGATCGTATGATTTTCACAAGAAAATCAGTTAACAACTTAATTAAAAAAGCAAATGTATCGCAATTATTTTATTATCCCGCATTTTTCTTCGACTACTATACGAAGCATTGGCCCAGCTAAAATTATATTTCACCAAATGGATGCCTGCCGGATCGATATTGAAATTGAATAGAAAGACATTCATTTTCGTTAAATGCAAACGTTGCAATACGATTGGGAACGGCACCAATATTTTGAAAAGCTCCACACGTATCTCTCACAAACGAATATAAAATGAGATATTTGCTGAAATTAAATTGCTTCGTAGTTTTAATGAATGCAGCAAATTTTTCAAACGAAGGTAAATCGAATAATCATTGAAATAAGCATTAAAGTTGTTTCGTCGAAAGTTCATGAATCTTCCGTTGGGATCTCTTTCGTGCAGGAAAATCGTTATGCTGACGACTATGCAGAACTCATAAAGAGAAATGCACGGTACGTATGTGTTGTGTATATTACGTGGATACTAAAGCCTTGTACACTAGATGTTGCCTGTTTTCATTCAACGCGCCGGCGATAAAGTTATTCAAGCAGGTTTTATAAAAATGTATACTTAAACATTTCATTAAACGAATATTCATACGCTAGCGAAGAAGCGGTGTATTTCATTAAAATAACTTTTAGCAAATGAACAGGGCCAAACAAACGAATTAATTAAAGTTTTGTTTTCTTAAACAGCAACGCGAACGTGCTTGTTACTATTCGCTTTATGAATTATTTTCAACGGGGCAGCTTCCATTATTCGTAAAATTCTTGTCCACCGTGGAATTCAATCCCCTTTAAAAAGAAAGGAAGATCATCAAGCTTCTCCGGAGACCCTGAAGAGAAATTTATTTGAAAGGAGATTTTATTCGTCTCTCTTCGTTTATTCCCTTTCTTGCTTCTTTCGCTATATTTTTTGTTCCCTTTTTCCCCCTTTGTCTTGATATGTTCTGTAATAATGGTGATTTTTATTCACCTTAATGCACCCTGATAAACGTCTATCGACGTATTTTTATTCGTCCTGGCAATTTTCCCCGTCCCTCTGCGCCTATACCTCTTCGCCAGTTACTATTCAATTTCTTTCGCTAGAAAAACTCACAAAAATTAGTTTACGTCTCGTGTTCCTTTTCATTGCAACTTCTTTTCCGATTGTTCGTCGTCGTGAATTCGTTCGAACACCGTGAAACAACTTATTTTCAATTACACGCTGATGTAGTTCAGTTATAGAGTGCAAAGAAAGTATCTAATGAAATATTTAACCATTCCCAATAATTCATCAACTGCCGGATAAATCAATCAAGTTCACGGTGATTGGCAACTTCTTCGTGAAGCCATTATGGTTCCGAAAAGATCGACAAACTTCATCTCCGTTTTTTCAGTCAAGGATAGAAAAAAAAAAAATGGGGAGAAAAAAAAAGGAGGAATCCCGTTCGAAAAAGGGCAGTGCAGCTTGGCAAAGGGTTAACGTATCGCGAGTTCATCGTGCAGGAAACGCTGTTTGAAGTCCACCGTGGAGCAAGAGTAATTAGGGTGAGGCAGTTCGTACGAATAATAATCGGCCGTGGACAAACAACGTTTCGCAGGTCCGAATGGAGCGTTAACGAGCTTGAAACCCTGTGCGATTAGCTATGATTTTCGAAATGACGTCCACGCCAGAGGGAAGATCTGTATCTGTGGAGCATGGCGCCACGGTTGGCCCTTCGACCACAAATTTTAAAGAACGTCTTTCAGTCCACCTAAGAGATTTATTTCAGTTCTTTTCCATCGCTTTTGCTGCGCCAACTATGTCCCAGTTTTTCAAACACCGGCCCCATCGCCGCGACAAAACCAGTTTTCCCTTCTACTAATTACCTGATATTTTATACATTTCGGCCCGTAAAACCTTTACGTTTCGCCACTAAAATTTCCTTATCCCAACCGTTACAAGACCAACGCTCCGAGGCTAAGTCCCCGAATAATGCTGTCTTTATTTTCCCCTCGCCCTAGAGGGTTCAAAATCAACTCGAATTTCCGTCTTTCTCGTTGTCCTCGAACCACCGTGTCAAAGAATTTTGTGTCTCAGAAGATCGTTGCAATTTAACCCCTTACATTTTGGCTGCGTTTTCAAACACGCTAACTATATACATACTCGGCTTGCCCATAACACAACCCCCCTTTACATTCCCCGTCTCTTTGTGGAGCGTGAATACGCTCACGAATTTGTTGCACCGTTAAATCAATACTTAGCGATATTTCAAGGCGGTTTGATAATTAACACTATCGCAGAATGCCCGAGGATATGTATTTGAAGCTCGTCCATCGACGTTTTACCGTACACAAATTGACGTTACTTGCCGAAGCAATTAATACGTCGCGAAATTAATTAAAGAACGAAAACTAATGAAAAATATTGATGAACGATAAGACAGTTGGTTAGGATGCCAACGGGTTAGAAAAAGAAAGGCGCAAAGTGTGTTACGACTAATCGTACTAAAAATACAATTCTGGCGTCACGATCATCGAGTGTTGCAGTGTTGCCTGGGTTTTTTGTTTCCTCGACCAAAAAATGATCCGCTCGTTGAGCGTTGCATAATAACGATGAGTTTCCTAATATCTCGTTGAACAGTTTCCCTTTTCCCAGCTCTATGTCAGATTACTTTATTAAACAATATATGTAAATTATTTCAATTAACTCGTAATTGCGAATGCAACTTCCGCGACCGAGGTCTTCCACCGCAATGATAATATATACATACATACGTACATATGTACAAACAGCGTCCTGCACTTATCGCGCAGACTTAAAGTGTCATATTAAATCGTGCCAGGTCAGAATTAGTGTGCCCTCAAAAGTTGGAACTGCATGTTCTGCACTTTGCCGTTGTTGTTGCAAACTACCGACACAAGGCTGGCGATCAAATGCACGTCTCGCGGAGCACAATTTACAACGGTGATTAATTGCCCCGCAAATCCTACCCGCAATGTGAGATTACTGTTATTTCGTGTCTTATACATCATGAAGTTGAATTATACGGACGAGTTTGCGTTTGTCATTTGGAGAATTCGTACTTGAAGGTTTCTGATTGGAAAGAGCCCACGGTTAAACAACACCAGCAACAAAAAAATAACGAGAGAAAACGAGGGAAAATTGTGGCGGCACATTCGAAGGAAAAGGAACATGGTTTAAGAGCTTTCGCCATTGGACGGGTTGGATCCAGCTTGTTTTCAAAAGACACACTACGCTACGGGTAACCCCTCTGAATACCAATTAACGTGAATTACGTGGGTACATGGAATTCGAGACCGTACTTTGTCTCCGTCTCTCCGTCACCCGTTCTCCCTGTCTCTTTCTTTTTCTCCCCATAGGCCCACCCTCTGTCTTTGTCATTCTCTCTTGATACTCTCTTGCACGACTCCTAATTAATTTGTGGTGGTCCAGACGTGGCGAGGACGCACTACACACCCCTTGTTCTCTCCCTTTTTTTCTTTCTCAATGCAAGTCCTACTCCCGCGTAAGCGATTTATTGTTTCGCAAATCGATATGCAATTTTTTTCATTAATTTGTATACATATATGTATATATTGCTTGTTTTAGTGTCGCAACATGTCTGATTTTTATTTGCTTCGACGATCAAGCACTATTTATTCGACAATGAACACCTGCGCATTCCTTTAATCTTATATCGTTGGGAATGTCTTTCCTACAATTACTTGGAAGGTTAACAGATATCTCTGCGCTCTGCATTTTTCTCTTTTTCTTTCCTCTCTGTCAGTACGATACGTTGCAACGACAGCACTACAGATGGCAGCGTTGATAAAATCGGGTACACACATGTGTAAAATAGTTGCAATTTAATTGGTGTTGTATTACGGTTGGCAATGATAAATTCGAGGGGCTTTAAATGATGAAACTTTGCTGGTGTGAAGCTACCGTTTCCAGAAGCGACTTATACATTTTCCTCTTTCACTGAATTCTTTTAATTACAATCCGTGCAATTTTCCTGTACACCGATAAATGAATTATCAGTGATTTTTCCCGTTGATGTTGCCGAAGCAAATGGTAGAGATTTCAAGCTCTTTGAGAAATCGGGATAAAACTGTGGAAGTGTTCTTTCGAGGTAATTCCAGTATCTTTTAAGAGCGCAAACTTATTCCCTCGTAAATTTCATCTCTACAAGTTCGTTGAAATTTTTAATACGAAGAGGAGCTAGGCCGTTCCTTCCCTCATCGATTTCATGCAAAGTTATTCTGTTTGCCTGCCTTCCACTCGAAAGAGGAACTCAAAGCACAAATTACAACATTCATACAATTAAACTTTAGTTACACTGTACAGTATTAAAACGCAATTTCAACCTTCTCCCGTTCCAACGTAAATCAATCTTCTCTCGTGAAATTCAGAATTTATGTTTTTCATCGAGACAGAGGAACGAAACAAGAAAAGTAAGAAAGCATTGAAACAAATTGAACATATTTGTTGAAAAATGAATCGCTTCAAAGTTTCGCGTCCACAAGTATATTTTTTGAAATTCCACGGTAGTCTATATGGAAGCGCTGAGAAAAAAGAAATCGAAAAACGTGTACAAAAAGGAATATTCATCAAGTAAAATTCGTTTCCGCGCGCGCATTTTTTCCTTCCTTTTCAGTATTCGACACCACGAATGCCCTATGCCCGATCGGCGATCGTGTATCGTACAGAATTCTCAGCAAAGTGCGAAATAAACTTGGAAAATTGTACGATTTATGATTCATCGGCAGGAAATCGCGACGAGAGAGGATTAATCACAATTAACCGCGGCCACGCTGCCATAATTGTTTCTAATTCATTCGATTCCCTTACACGTCTATAGAATGATAACGCGCCCCGAATCAGCGTCACGGTTCAACTTATCACACTTCATTTCATATTTTCTCTCGATCACCAATAATTAAATTTATAATAAAAATTGTTTCCAATATCTCGCTCAAACATAATCACGTTTATTCGACTGAGACACTCCTTAAACACACTTCACGTGCGCTTAAAGCATCACTTCGAACACCCTCGCCCCAGTCAACAAAAAAAAAATTCTACCGTCCGTTACAATCGTATGGTAGAATAAAATCCGGTTTCTGTTTATTCTCGGTGCAAGATGTATGTATGTATGTATACATATAGATACTGACGTAATCGTGAACGCAGATCAAATCGTCTTATTAATACACCCCTGGACGGTACAGTAACTCGGCTCCAAAAGATCATCCCTGAAGTCATTATCGTCCCTTGAAAAAAGCAAAAAAGGATACGCATATACGACGGGCAATGGGAATTCACCCCTGTGAAAAAAGTTGGTTTCATGGTCGGGAGTCGGGGTCTCTAGTATTGACAATGAATAGTTTTCTTCCGTGGCAAAAGGCCGGCTGCGCAACGAGGGGAGAGAACGAGAGAGAATGAGAGAGAATGAGAGAGAGGAACGGAGAGATAAACGTGCACAGTCTAGAACAAGAGGGAGAAGGAGAGAGAACATGTGGCTCGAACGAATAGCTGTGAGCAAGACAGAGGTGATACTGGAAGGAGAAAACAGAAATATAGGGAGATAAAGACACGCGGAGGGACAGAACAGCAGATGGAGGGGAGGGTAACGAAGAGGAAGATACAAACGGTTAAGAGAGTCAGAGAGAATGACAACGTGATGGAGCAAGACGGCAAGGAGAAACGGAAACATGTTAGGGAGAGGGAGAGAGGAATTCAGGGGAAGGAAGAGAGACTGTGAAACCAGAGAGGGTGGGGAAAGATTTGATAGAAGGGATGGGTTACCATGGTAACGCGTCGTACTCCCAACCAGCTCAGATAGGATGTATGTATATGGGTATATATGTGTTTACATACCTATATTAGATACATACATTACAGTATTATACGACACATGTACAAGATACTCGTACGAGAGAAGAGCCGTAATTTGTTAGTCGATTTCCTCCTTTTTCTCTCCCCTACCCTTTCTTTATACTCGCAGCATTGCGATGCATCTTGAAAGTTGAATTTGTACAACTTTGAAAATTAATACCACCCAATGGGTCGCATGCTTTCACTGTGCGTGGGAGTTCCTTCCAGGGGTTATTTTAACGATTGATTCGATGTCTGTTAGAAATACAGCAGATGTTTTCCCATGTAGTATATTCAATCTTATTTTCCTACTCCTTGGCTTTATCGTTTTTCTTTTTTTCCCCCCTTCCGTTTGTGTGTATCGTGAAATAAAAATTACACGAACGCTTCAAAGTGAAAACTTTCTGGACGAACAAGCTTTAGTTTCCAGGAAAATTAAATCCGTCGAATACAACGTGGAAAGAATTCAAAAAGTTACAAATAATTTTCCCCCTGAAATATGAAATGCGCATCCCGCAATGATTAATCGCGAACCAACGCTTGCCAAATTCTCCATTCCATTTTTTCGTTTGGCGTTCGTTTAATAAAATTGTGATGAGAGAGGAATTCATTCATGACCCCCACGTTTTCAAAGCAATTGTTTCACAAATATCTTATATTTACATGCGTATATGTATACGTATACATATAGACGTCGAGCCAAAAGATGATTGCTCGTCTGTACCGCGTGTGCGTAAATAAATGTACAGACAGAAATAAAGAGAAATAATTCATTGCGTTTGAAACGGGCGCATAAATTTAGATCAATCCGATTTACTCCCTACTTACACTGTCAAAGGCGAAAATCAGGAACAAGGTATGCAAAGATGAACGATTCATGGGTCAATGAGGCCTTAGAGATACTTTAGAAATACTGTGTTCCCCTCTCTCCAACCGAGTTGGAGTCCGGGAGGGCACATTGGCGTAGCGTACAGCCAACAGAAATAGAATTCCAATAAAGCAGGTTTTCAAGTGATCACGTGGAAAGCTCCCCGCTGTACTGCCAAACACATATTCGCATGGACATCAACAATAATCGTGTTACGTAATACAAGCTGATTATGAAACCGTCCTATATTTCCTGTGAATTATCCGTCTTGCTACAAATGAGAAAACGCGCATTGTCGTTTGACTATTCGACTATTACTTGCACTGCTAATTAAACGGGAGAGGAAAAATGAAAATATAGAAACGTGAGCAATGCCGAAGTAAATACATCGAGTCCAGAAGAATCATAATAATTTAAACACGCGTGAATACTAATCGCCGGAAATTCGAAGGAGTTGCAGGTACATACATATACGTGTACGCGACTCTGCGAGCAACACCATGCCTTTTCACTTTTATTGCGAAAGCACCGTTTATATTCATAACGAAAACGCGACGAGCTGTCGCGCGCAAAACAGTAGCCCAGATTTCACGAGAAACTTCACGGTAATATAGAAAGTGTCTCAGAGCGCACTTCTTTTTTTTTCTCCCTTCACAAACGGGCTTCAAATAAGAAACGAGACTATTTATCACACAGATAACCCCACCGGCATCGTTTCCTCTTCCACGCAATAAACGATCAGCTACGGTGAATCTTCCGAATCGGTCATATCGATAATTACTTGACCATTCTACAGTGATTACAAAACGTATAACGCATACCGAATTTAACTCGATACTTGACCGCAAATATTTGTCCACCCTCCAACCCTTCACGCTGTTTCCCTGCCGGGCTAATACATCGTAAAGGTTTCAATAATATTCGAATCCGTTGAATGCACGCTGTGCGCCATGTACATACATATGTATGTATGTATGTAATACTGTATATCGATCCTACGAATTCGACGAGGAAGAAAACAAGCAATAGAACCGTAGAATGCTTTATTGAAAACTCTTCAGGTTAGGACTAATGTATAGAAGAGCTAGTGGATTTATTATGGAATATATAATTTCGGTGAAGCATCGTCCTTCTTTTCCTTTTTTCTATTCATTTACATTTTCCTCCGACTCGAGTCACAGAGGTTCACCGTAATAAGATTATCGTTGCTGATAATTTCATTACGCGACACGCGCAATCTGTATCGCGTCTATTATTACGCGACAGGTTAATTTTATTAGATCCCTCCCCCCAACCCCCTCGACAGGGCACCCCTTTTTTCCTCCTTTTCTCTTTCATTCGTTAACGATCTATTTTTCTTGGCATGCGGAGCTTCCCCCGGAGCGTGAACTGGTTTCGAACGAGTGCCATGCCTTTTACGTTTTCTGGTTTTTGTGCTCCTCACGAAGGGAGACAAGGGCCGACGACTTTTAATGGACGACAGGGCGAGCCCCATAGGCGTAAACCGCGATTGTACTCCCATTCAGGGTCTAATATTCCATCTGCTTGGACGGGCAGAAGAGGAATAAGAAAAAGTCTCGCGTTACATTCGATCGAACGTCGATTACGTTTTTCTGCTCTCCTCTTTCCACTCTTCTTTTTCTTAAATCTTATTCGGCCCAACGCGACATTATTTTTAAGCAACTCTTTTACCTTTTTCTTTCCTGTTCTACAAATCAATACGCAATTGTTCAACCCGTCACGGTTCTCTAACGCCCGGCAAAACTGTCGTCATTTAGTTGTACGCTATTCGGTGGCTGATATTTCTTCCAAGAAGAAAAAAAAGGCACACACCTGTCTCTTCTTTTCTTTTCATTTCATTCAAACGCGTTCGTGAATCGTTCCATTCTGACCGTTGCGTTGTTCGATCAGCCCCCGTCCATTCGTTACATCTATAATACGAATTGTAACACCAGGATTCCACCTTTTCTGTTGGAGTATCGTTTCGTTTCATGTAAACGTAAACGATAAAAATATGTGCCCGAGGAGGCGAGCGTTTCTTTCTTACTTTCAGTCTGTTATCGATCTTTCTGACTCGACCTCCCCCCTCCCTCTTTCTCGTGTAATTGAATAATGCAACATGTCATTATTACACGAACTCCGTAACCGTATTTCCTGTATTGCATCGGATTTCAAAATAGTGTTGTGCCGTATAAACTGCAATATTATTAGTCGCAGCAAGGGTGGACGGGGGTGAGGCGGTGTTCAAGAGGCGTTCTGTTACTGACATTTAGCGGTTTATTAATCGATACATTCTCTCGGCCGCGTTTTAACGTTTGACATGAATGTTATTCGTGTTATTTCGTTTGTCATCCGTGTTATTCTGTTCCTCTTTGAATCAGTAAAAGGGGCGATGGACGATGACGAATTTCCATGATTTTTAAATGAAACTCCATCAATTTTTGAAGAGTCCGCGAAGCGTAATTCACGACGACGTTTGAATTATGAAACGGGAAATATGTACTACTTTTCACGTTTAAAACATCGTTAATGATAAAAGGGAGAGCGATAATAAAAAAATTTAATTACAGAATGATCCTTCGAAATTATAATTCAGTAAACCCGTTAAATCATCGATCCGCACCTGAAATTTCGCTGCTATCCGTTGAAGCTTCTCCCGTTAGAGAGAAATACGATATAAATGAATGATAGATATTTTCGTTCGTTCGAACGATTATCGAAAGTACCTACGGTCTGGAACACGTTTGGTACGGACTGGTTCGAATGATTCGACAGGAAAATGGGGCCAAGCCAAGCCAAGCCAAGCCAAGCCAAGCCAAGCCAAGCCAGGCCAGGCCACGCCACGCCGGAACAGAACGAACGAAACAAATTAATATCTATTCACCTGTTTTATTTTACGAGAATGCCAGGTTCGTTGGAAACTCTTGTCTCGAATTGCGACAGTCCAGCGAATTTATTTACTATCGATCGTAAATCCAATAATTTCTTTTCACATCGTACAATCCCTGATAATATTCCCTCGTTGGAAAGGTGAACATTTTTCTATACAATCCTCCACAGTGAACGATCCACAAACGCGTCCTACATGGATATACATATACGTGATCTCGCGAAGGGAAAGAAGTGCATCGTTGCGAGGCCGTATTACAACTGCGTCTAGCAACGTGTACAACTACACGTTTTTCATAGCCGAATGGTTAAAGTCCATAAGCATGTAAGGTAACAGATAATACGTATGCGTATAAAGTAAACCGCCTTGATGCCGATGAAAAGTGGGGCGACGTACGTGTTGCTGCAAAACATTGGAATTTGTTATCGTACCGCCCACGCTTTCGGCTCTGCTAATGATTTCGTCATAATGAAGTATGTATTACTCGTAAAAATAGCGGCCGAAAATAAACGGCACTTCTATGCGCGGAAGCATGAAATGAGATTTAAAAAGAACTTTACCCGCGAGCAAATTAAGCCCTTCAACATGTTGCACTGGCTTAATCCGGGCTTTGAAATGCGAACCGCTAAATACATACAAATAGAGGCAGCAAACATTTTGATCATTACCACTTTGAAACTTCGAAAAAAGCACTGAAAACTGTTTCTCATTTAATTTTCCATGGCTATTCTTGTTTATTTCGTGACGCGATTAGTTGGCCTCCCTTTTACCCCCGGCGTCGATACTTCAACGATATTGAAGTAGCGATTTTTATGTTCTGTTTTTTGGTGAAATATTAAATGTCATTTTCCATGATATCCTTAACGATCGTAATATTTTTAATCGAGAGGAAATTCATGAATATGCAATCGATTTGTAACTGCATTTTAATATGTCCATCGACGGTAATACTTATATAATACAAAAATAATATTTTCCACTGAAATCTTCTCTCTGGGAGACGAAATAGCAATGTAAATAAAACTGAGTTGACCGTCAGCTAAAAAAATCTATTTCAAATCGAATCAACCGATATCCATTCGCGTCTGAAATAAATATAAACCTCGACTGAAATAAGCTGGGGGAAACAGTGTATCAAAAAATTAGAAATCTGTTGAAAAATAAATGCAACGAGACGTGGGTTTTCGCGTAGGAACCTATTCCCGTGTACTTAGATCGCTTTTAATAATGTCCAACAGAATTATAGAACAATAACTGAACTGAAACGACAGACATAAACATTGAGAGAAAAAAAGCAGCTCGCTTACTCTTCTGACGAGAATTGAATACGTTTCCCGCGACGAGTGTCACTGAAACAATTTCTAAAGGCTCGACAAGTTGAAGGTGCTCAAACGAGACGAAAGCTCGCCAAAGCGTTGAAGATGGGAGTCCCTTTTTTCCAGGTCTCGTTAAAACTACGAACGGGCAGGTCTCCTGCGCGAAAACCGACGATTTAATTTAAGAATACTCCATTCAACAGATTTCGCCTGCTGTTCGCGGAAATATATTAATACTTTCGTATGAGAGACAGAAAGAGAAAAGGGTGGTGAGAGAGAAAAACAACGCTTGACTGTTGAAATTAGTCGATAGAGAACCTCTGTTCGAGGCTAGCAATGAATTGAAAATGCATCTTGAATTTAAAGTTTTACGTTGACGGCACACATCTTTCTGTTCGTTTTCCCTCAATTCGAGAGACGTACGAAAATTATTTCAATAACTCCAAATACGTTGTATATTCCCAATGGATTAAAGACAAAAATAAAAATAAAAATAAAAAAATTCTCGATTGGTCTGTACATCGGCAACATATAATAATAACGAATAATATCCGAAAAGACTCGACGGTCTTGGTACAATTAAATTGCTCGAAAGCTTAAACCAGAGAGAAGTAGAAATATAGAGATAGAGAGAGCGTCGAGTATCTAACGTTATCAAGAACGAAACGACAAGAACGGTCCACGCGGAAGAACAGAGTGAGAGAAATTGAGAAAGATGAGGATCAATGGCGTAGAATGGACAAGGACGGGGCGTTTTACAATGTGGAACCGAGCGGGAAAACGAGCAAGAGGAAAATAGCCAAATAGAAGTTGAACAACGAAGAGGGAGTTAAATAGTGAAATAAAGGACAAAGAGAGAAAAGGGTAACAGAATGGGACGGAAAAAGACAAGTGGTGGAAGGGGGAGAGAGAGAGAGAGAGAGAGAAACGTAGGAGTATCGTGGGGAGATTGAAAAGGAGATATATAAGGGGGATGAGGAGGGGTATAAGAGGGATGAAGACCAAGAGAGAGAGAGAGAGAGAGAGAGAGAGAGAGAGAGAGAGAGAGAGAGAGAGGGTTAGAGGAAGGAGAATCCCTTCCATTCTCGTTTAGGGAGAGTCCATACACAGTTGTGGAGTTGGTCAAAGGTTATATACTATACAGAGAACGTGTGCAACTGTGTTTAGAATTATCCAATCCCACCCAGGTTATACAGGCTAAATACGTAATGTACCCGTGGTGTAGAAAATTGCTTTACGCGTGAAAGTTTTTCTCTCGTTTGACTGTTTATTAGCCAGCTCGTAAAGCTGATTAATATTAAGGTAAAATTATTTAATTCTTATTCACGAAGTAGAGTGTTGAATAAGAGTTGATTATTTCCTTGGGTTAAATATATTTTGGGAACTTTTCCCTTCTAATTTATTGGATTTCCATTTTCCCTCCTGCTCCTATCTTTCCTATTCTCTTTTCCCTCTTTTACTTTTATTTATCGAACGGATTTGAAAGTTTACACGCAGCCCCGAAGTAACATAGCGCCGCATCGATCGTCGTGCCACAGGGCGGACTATAAATTGGAATTTTAAACAAGCAGCGGGTGCTAATGATATAAGTATAATAATTATTGGCGCACGGTGCTGGGCGTCGATTTTGTTTGCAGGATCGTACAACAGAACCGCTCTCTTTACACCGATTCTATCGTGTCAAACACTTTTGCTGTTCGTCAAATATTCAATTACCGTCCAACGGCGATGTAAAAGCGAATGAACGTGGACGAGGTCATAAAGGAAGAGAGGGGACCTTGAAGAAAGATGGCTGCAACTGCTTGGCATTGGATAACGAGCTGAATAGACGACTTGACATAATATAAAATCGTTTTAGTGAAGGGAAATATTTCAAGAAGAATTGTCTTTCAAGAATTCCCTCTCAGGGAGATCGACTTTTTACCTCTTTCTCGTTCCATCTATTCAAGCAAGCTCTGTTCGAATACCATTATTTTACTATCGTTCTCTTTCCACGCCTATGCGTAATTAATTCCAGTATTTAAAAAAAAATGTTTCAAAATAAAGGGCAGCAAGAGAAATAAATAATATTGTACACAATAGCGTGACAATAGCCAGCGAAGGAAACGGGATTCGAACCGGATGGATAGGCAGGAAATAAAAAGAAACCCAACGAAAGTAACTCTTCTTCTTTTTTTCACTCGACTGGCATTGTAGCGTTCATGAGGGCACTCTGTATTCGCCTAAGTAAACCAAGAACGAAAGCGTCGCCGCCACTGTCCAACCCACAAATCCCACACGAACGTATCTGCCATGTGGCCGTTTAGGTGAGCAGGTAAACACGCATACATCGATACTGGCCGTGTGAACGCGCCTTAAGCATCTGTCGTGGCTATCGGCCGGACACATACCGTTGCTCACGAAAATACATGAGCCCAAACACAAACGGATTTCAACCTGTCGAGTACCTACGACCGGCGTAGTCCCATCCACTACCTGCAGCAATTTAAAGGTTAATGTCGTTCGGGCGGCCAACACCTTCCTCATCATTATCGTCAGCGTCATCGATATTATGCGTTCCCTGGGCTCCGTTTCTGCCTGTGCACCATCTCGCAGACCACCGATTTGTCTCCTTCGTTTTGCCACGAGTGACCACGATCAAAACTTTCACCTTCGTCCATCGTTCGCGTTTGATGACTCTTATTACTGGCACGTTACACGCGGACTAATTTCGTTTTGCGGCGATCGACACGCACGGAGCACACAACGGTTGCTCTCTTATCGATGGGATTGATTTTTCAAAGAGTCGAGCAGTAGCGGCGTGTATCGATGCGAAACGAAGAAGGATAATAATTTGAACGCCGAGCACGCTACGAACATGAAAAAAGGGTGGACTTTTCAGACGATTATTTAAATGAAATTAGATGAATCATTTCTCCGTCGATAGGGTACAGGAGTAAATGAAAGAAAAAAAAAACAGAAGCCTCGAATGGAATTCATAAATCGTTCCCGTTCGTTTCAACGAACCCTCGAGTCGTTCTCTTTGATTACCCATCAAAATCCATTTTCTGCTATCGAGCAGGTACCTCGGGAACCCGGCTTGAGAGCAATAAAACGGTATGTAAGACGGTAGAATTGACGGTCATCACGAACGACTACTTATTCGCCAATTTCTCTCTTATCCCTTGTTCCAAGGAGGATCGAGGCGGCGGGAAAAACAGACGAACCCAATAAAATACACCGAATAGCCGAAAATGATTAAATTTTGAAACTTCGTCGAACGACAGGCGATAAATTTCTACGATCTACATCGATTAAATCTATGCGACGAGCAGTTGTTATAATTGTACCTTTTTCAATTGATTTTTCTCCATCGATCATCCTGGTTGTGTTAAAATTTAAAAAAAAATTGTCTATACATATATTAATCAATTAATACGCAAGCATGGAGTGAGGTCATTAAATTATCAACTCCTGTCATAATCTATCTCACCTCTGGCCAGTTAAACTTGGCTAATAATTCGCCAGATTGGCCCCGGCAGTAGGCATGCGCAACAAAAACCAATAACACTGGCTCTCTCCACTTACCCATACAGAGTAGCTCTACACCCTGCTATAGCTTCCATTCGGCACCCCCGTGGTCCACCCCCGTCGTTCTCGATTCCTCCCTAACCCCGAGATCCCCGGCAACCATGCGAACCATGCTGTAGCAACAACGTATACCCACACCGTACCACCAGAGATGGGAATAAACCTGACTCGAATGGATTCCATACTTGGCCAAAGTGTGTTCGAAATGTTTACGTATCCCCAGAAACCATTCATCCGACACGTATTTTCGTCGATGTAAAAACATTAACTGAATAAAAGAATACAGGGGATGAATGAATTATTAATTAAGATTGAATATCGTTGAATTGTATTAAATATATATACATTTATATAAAAATATATGCATAATATGTATGTAAATGGATTCAGTTTCTGTTATTTCTGAAATCGTGATTGAAATATGGGGGAAATAATTTATTCCAGCGTGATTGCGCTCTTCTGCTAGAAACACAGGGTTACAATAATCAATCCAAATTACGGTCATTCCACTTGTGTCGGTATTCGATCCGGTGAATCAAGCGTTCAGCCCGACAGCAATTCGCAAACAGTTCTCGACTCGATTCCATCTCTACGTGACAGTGTTCTAATATATCCATGGTGAGCACATGCCGAACTGAATTCGGATAAATCTACTGGAACGTGTAATGCCTGGTAGATGCCGATAGGAGATCGAACAGAATTCACGTTTTATTTAGACAATCTGATGAATTTACTTGACACGAAGCGCCCAGCGATTTCGCCATTGCACGCGTTACATCTAATTAATTAACTGAATCTCTGATGCAGTTAACCTGTCCCGATGCCTATCGTAACAACGTTGTCACCCTGTGCCCAGGAATTTTGGATCATTTCGCGATGGAATTATCGTCGAAATTCATGATCGATATTTGGATTTGATTGACGACGCCGATACCGTTTCATCGTTTCCACATTAAAGTGGAACGAGCCAGAAATCAAGTGAATTACACGAGTTGATGGATTTAAATTGATACCGTGCTTGAACGAGAATGGGAATGGTTTGAAAGAAAAAAAATGACGAGCCATCGATCAACTAGAATATCGAATGGAAAAAACAACGTTAGTTCTTGGTATAATGCCTGGCGAATTTAATATAATCACTCGACTGTGAATTAATCAATCCATGGAATATATGATTGGAACGTAACTGTGTTCTCTGGTAAATCGAGTTGGAAGTCTTGCGAAAAATCAACCCATTGATTGAGTACAACAACATACCGGTATGTCTATTCGCGAGTTACCGGATTCGGTAATGCTGCACGTTACATGCGCAAAATTATAATTATTTTTTTGTCAACGCGCGCAAGGAAAAACGCACAAGTCGCGGCATCGTTGATAGTTGAACGAAATTGAGATTGATCGATACACACGGTTTGGCGTGTTTACAGTTACACCTAAAACGCGATACAACTGTTTAATCAATTTTGCACGGTCCATAGACTAATAATTTAATTGAATATTTTGCTAATTATTTCACCTTGCGATTCAATATTATACAACTCGACGAGACACGTGTCGAATGGTAATTAAATTCGATGCGAATTACGTACGATGAATTGAATCGTATGGCAAAAAAGTGGCGCAAATACTGGCGTCTGTATGCAGAAATCCAACGAAACAACAAAAAAAAGGAGGCAAAATAGAGAGAAATATCAGTTTGTATCAGAAGAAATGAATCAACGCAAACAAATCGATTTCGCCAGTCTGTGCGAGTTTTGTGAGCCATATCTGTACGAAGCATTGCCACTGTACAAATGTGTTATATAAGTTGCGCTTCTGAATAACAGCGTTTACAAACACTGCATTGATTTTTGTGCGTGTACATGCAATCTCGAAGTTTGAACGCAGAGTTGCATTAGGTAAGCCGACGTGTTCTACGTTTCATCGATATCAATTTCCCGTTCCTCTTCGTGAAATAATTTATAGGCGGTGCCGCAGCGTGTATGAAAATTAATCAATTTATATTATATGCGGAGAATAATTGTATCCGTAGGGAGAAGTTTCGCATTAACCGAACCGTTCGTATCGAATAATTTACAAATAAATTACGGCTAATATCCTGTCAAATAAAATGAAACTGATATTGTTTGTTTCCTACGGGTTATGTTGTACATTTCATGCTACGTAAAGAAGCATCCATTTTCACGAAATACTCTGTAAATAATATTTTGAAAAATCGCCGGGTAGAAATTTTACGGTACGGATACTCGCCATTTGAAATCTCCTTTCTCTGATATAATTTTCTTTTGCCCACGCAGCAAACGTTAATTGCATACATTTTCCGTTGCACGTTTATCACGAAAATAATATTTTTATTTAAAACGGGACGAAATTGCTAGAGATACGAAGCACATGCAAACTTTTCCTCTCCGTCAGCTACACGTTGAATAAAATTCTGTTTCCATTCCCTTTCTCTCTTTGATTAAAAAGAATGAAGGAAAAAACACGTGCATTTTTTAAAATTGATCACACGACAAATAGGTGTAAGCAAAGCTTTTTACCTTTCGTATCTCCGCACAATTTAATTCAGTTCAGTAACACGAAATTTTTCTCAAAGAACTCGATTTAATATCCACCACTCTCGAGGAGTACTTCAGTCGAAATTCGATGACAGTTCCAAAGCTTGGGAACACTCGAAGTATACCAGGAACAATTTTTCACGTCACTCCGTGTTAGTCGTCGAACGTTGGACGTGATTTATTCCCAAAATCTTTCCGAAAATTGTTGCTGCGGCCTTCCTTTCTCAAGTCAATACCCATACAAATCACAATAATCAACCTTTTTACGATTCCAACAATCCTATCTTTCGACGACATTCATATCCTTTCAAAGACTCATCGATATTTATTTCTCTCGAAACAGCGTCAGAGAAAAAAGAAAAAAAAAATTCAAACGCTGTAGCAATGGCCTGCGATAAAAAAACACAGTTTCACCGATTCAGGTGTTCGATCTAATGGAAGAAAACGACCGAGGCGGGTTAATCGCGGTGCATGTGCAGGGCTTAAGGGTACGTTCACCCGATCGTGGATTCCCCATCATCCTCAACACACAGCATCCACGTCCACGCGAATTCCATGAGTTTTATTTAGAACATTGAATTATTCGAATGTAAAGTCTACGTGCGTGCGTGTACAGCGATACGTTCATAGGGAGGGAAAGAGAAAGGACGATTAAAGAGTGGACGAGGTAACTCGTTCGCAATTTTCTAATAAATTATGCAGGCCAAGTGGACCCCCCGCGTGTATCAAATGAAGTGTGCACAGCGTTTTGCTCGTGCAAGTTCACGGATTCAATTCGAATAGCGAAGCCAACGGCAGTGTCGTGATAAATTATAAATGCGGAATGAAACGAATGTAATAATCGTACGTGGGAAGTTTGCTTGAACGATTGTGAGAAAAGTTGGAAATTCTAGGCAAACGGTAATGGATTGAAAGTTTCGATAATTAGGCGATGATAGGAGAAAACAGCATGATGCACGCGGGTAATAGTTTCTCAGCAATTTTCTGATTAATGGGTGATAAATATGTAATAGTAGTAAAAGAGCCAGCCAATCATTCCCTCTAGGAAATTCTTGGAAATTCACCGAACGATTCGATAATTGTGATTGAAACGATGATCGATTGATGCTACGGAAACGCGACTTCATGTTGCTCGTCGAATGTTTATTACCCGTTTCATTGTATTAAGGACAATTTTTTAATCGAGTGTTAGAGCGACTACACGTTAAAAACATTTTGTATCCGAGAACAAAGGTGAAACGTTGCCGAAATTATGAAATCGAGTTGCTCGTAAGGCGTTTCGAGCGGTGCGGAAATTGGACTTCAAGGTTTTCTCTGCGAGCATGCATGCAAGGAAAAAAAGAAAGGGTGAAGAGAAGGAAAAAAAAAGGTTTAAAAAGGCTGAAAGAGAAAAAAAAGACAGTGAACCACGAAGAAACGAGCGCAAATAAATTTCATCGTTCCCGGAACAAATTTTTTTTCCTCCCGGGTAGGAAATAAACGAGCGTAAAGTATTTTCTGACAGAGTGCAATGAAAAATATTCGCAGCGTGTATGTTCGATCGCGATGGAGGGCATGCAAAACAATACTTTGTTCGCGCTTGTTATTCTCCTTGCATTGTATATTTATGCTGCTCAGCAATACCACCACGATTTGTTCCTCTTTTTTTTTATGTCTTCGCCATTATTTCATTTGTTTTTTTTTGTTAGTTTTTCTTTTCCCCTTTTTTTTAATTGTTCCCTTTCTCGCTTTGTTCAACCAGCCACGATTGTCGGGGATTCGATTCATAAATGTTGTACATCAATCGGTGCAGTTCAATACGACAACAATGCAATCGAAAATAACACGCCTGACATTTTATGAATAGAACGTATGCCGAATAGAAGCGGAATACATACATATTTGTTTTCGATTTTACGTGGGATAGACATTTCATTTACCATGAATTAAATTATTAACGGAGTTATATGTCGCCCGAAAATTCGTTTCCACATCATCGTTCCTACCTGTCTATTAATTTGCGGGCGAAAGGTTTTATATTTCAATCGAAGTCCAGTACAACGAAAGCTTTCAAACACGAACGCAACATTTATTCATTTCATTGAAATGCATTTCCGAAGTATCTTCGTTCATTGGCGAATTTCATTCCAGAAATGATATTTACATTTGCTCGTTCGACGTATCACGGTTCGATATTAAAATGAAATGAAATTAAAGGAATCGGGCAAAGTGAAATGTATGAAAGGAAAGTTTAACTACGGAAATGAACTTACTGTTATATATATATTTATATTTCTCTTAAAAACCCCTAGAAATTTTGGGCGAGAAACTTTACAATCGCATAGAGGAAGGAAAATAAAATAGAGGCAAGGTTTGAAATGAAGGCAGAAAAGTTCACATCTCCTCGTATTACCGACCGAACAAAAAAATTAGGATATATACAATTTATCTTAAAAAAAGAAATGAAAAAAAGAGGGGACCGTTTTAAAATTTTGTTAGCGCAACATACGCGCAACGTTCCACGTCTGCCGCTAAAAATTCTTAGTAAAAAGCTTACGAAAGTACAATGAAATCACGAACATACGTTCAAAGAAACGGAAAAGAGTTTCGATTTTACAAGAACGTTTGTAAGCGAACGAGTCAAGAAATTATTCGTAATTGTCGGCCCTTTGTAAGCAGAGGCAAGGGAATAACATGAAATCAGAGCTGGATGGATGGTAAGAAATCAGCAAAGAGAGGCACAGGATACAGGCTGGTTGAAAGGGTGTGAAAAAGAACTGTAATTGCACGTTCTCACCGGTCGATCCTTTTGTCTCCCTTCGCCAAATCTCTTCAGTCACACATCGTTTCCTACATAGACTTTTCGTCGCTGCCCCTTCTCGCCCTTTTGATTCGCCGCCAGAATCCACGCGAGAAGTTTAACTTTTAAAGCATCGCGGGAAACGAAGTGGTGTTGGATTAAAAAGGAAGTATTTTTTTTTCTCTTCTCCGTAGAAGGAATAAAAAACGAAAAATAAAAATGGTAAATATTTGTCGTAATCAGTCATGCTCCAGGCAGGTACTCGATAGAAAGATATAAAATTATGCACGTGACTTATCAGGATATGTACTCTGTAATTGACGTGCCTGATCAGCATGTCCGAATCAGAAAGTTCACTTTGATTCACTTTGATTGCCGAGGAATATAATAATAAAGGCGAAGTAATTTTTATTCGACAGCTGGAAGATATTTCGCTTTTCATTTATTCTAAAGCTTAGAATTGGAAAAGGCAATGGGATACGCGTTCGCTTGGCAATTCTCGCGAATTGTCTTCTGAATACATAGTTTCGAAACTTAGCCAACGCTAATGCCACTTTTATTACGTTTCTGTACAACTTTTTGTCCTTTGGCTGCGCTTGCAATACGCAGAGCAATTCAATTTTTTGTTTACTTTTTTTTATCACGGTTATACAACAAGGTTAATTAATTCGACGTTTAAATCCCGTTTTTTTTTTTAATTAATTACATTGAAGCAATTACAGAACAAAAGTCCGAAGTTGAAAATAATGTGAAAGTTCAATTGAAAGTTTCATATTTTCTCGCAACTATGAAATGTAATAAAATAATTTATGTAATTAATTGAATTCACGTTATCATAAGACGTGAATCAACAACGACGAGAACGGATTAGTGTTCATCTGCACGTGGCGTGTACGTGTGCTGCGTTTCATAAAACTAACATTTAAACGGGAGAATGCATTATTCATTACGTCATTTCTGCAGACAGTATTAGAACGTAACCTTGTCGAACTCGCGGAGACTTATTTCAACAAAGTCTCTGAATAAGCGGGTTTCATTATTTTTATAAAATGCCTTTTATTCATTCGTTTGTAATATTTTTGTTCACCCCAAATGTTTCAAGATAACGAACAAAAAACTTCAACCCAGAGTTCGTTGCATTTTTTTTGCTTTTTTATGAAGAACAGTAATTTCCCATTTTTTTGTATTACTTCCTTCCTCTAAACAATGTTTTGCCAGAAACAGAACATGTTATTTGTTCTCGTCACAGAGATTCCTCTTTTTCCCTTCCGCAAAAAGAAAGGGAAAAAATAAAAAAGGAAAATACGACCGCCTTTTTCCAGCTGCGCATTCTCAATTTCGATTCGGGAAATAATTTCATTACCGTTATACGTAATTCGCAACAAAGTACTGTGCCTGCAATACTAAAGTAACCAAACCGGTTAGCAAGATAACTGCCAGCAATAAATGGAAATATTAATTAAAATATTAATTGAAACTGTAATGAAAGAACGTCATTTTTGTTGAACCGTACTATCCGTAACGTGTCCAGTTCCAAAAGTCGTTTAAAATAATATTTCCAAGGTTGCCTCGAATTTGTTGTTTTTCCTCGATGTCGTGTGCAATAATACGTGATTGCGAGCACGGTGATTCGATTTAACAATGGCTCTCGCGTGAGCAGACGTTTATCGATTTAAAATAATAACAAACGCGACGTGCTTTTCCATTTACCAAAGTAGCTATTATATTCATGCGACGCTGAATGTTTTCAGGTATATGTAAACGTTATTCTACAATGGGAGAATGTAATGAAAATTTGAATACGCAATTCGAAATCCAAAGCACAAACTCTCCGCGGAATAGAGAAATGAAAAATTGATTCGTTAGAAACGGGAACGCTGATAGAGAAACTGGAAGCTTCGTTAAGTGAGATTAGAATAGCGAATGTCTTATTAAAAAGGCAATTCACTGTGAAAGTAGCTTATTTAAATAATGTATTGTGCTCGTTTATGAAACGACGACGTACACAGAACATTTTTCCTTCTATTCTCTTTTACCGCGAAATTCTCGTTGCAAATTTGATATGGGGCGATTATTTATTCCGCGAAAAGAAGTCTCGTCAGGCGGCTACACAACTTTCCAAGCGCGGTGCATATTTAATTACCTGAACAATTCGAGTAACTAAATGCAGCTTTGAATGGCCGAGACTCTCCCAATTAGTAAATTCAAATGGAACTTTCCTGTTAGTGCAGAAGCGAATAACATAAGTTGCCTCTTTTCCCTGAGTGATTCGTTTTAATGGGCCAACTGTCGCGGCGTTCTCTGCGAGCACTATTTCTATCGTAAATCGATAGAAGTATTTTTGAAGAATTTTGAACCCTTTCTCCCGATTGAATCCCGCAAATAACTCCCGCGATGAACCGGGAGAACTTGTCTAAAACATCGGGGAGAAACGCTGTACGACGAATAGGGTAGATGGACGGTACAAAATCGAATTGCGTGAAACATTTCAGACTAACCGGCCTGTATATAGTGAAAATGACGAGCACAGGGGTGTGCTTAATTGACAGTGTCTCGATAGTAGAGCAGCCTCACCCCAAAGTCCACCCTTCCATCCAGCGAGGTATTGTCTGTGCCCTTTAAACCCCTCTGGTGTATTTTTACGTCATCCTCGCTGTACTTTACGCTCTTACCTCTATTAACCACTTCTTTTCTTTAAACTTAGTCCTTTTTTTTGCATATCTCTGTTTAACTTCCGTCGCGGAATTGCGCAAACATTACAAGACACCCTCGAGATACGAAGGAGAAATGTCTTTTTTTTTCAACTTCTATCGGACGAATTCATTAATGAAAGCTGCTCAGGGGATATTCGTATCTCTCGATACGATAGCATTTCGCAGCGCTGCATATGCGTAATAAATTTATCTACAGAATAATGCTATTATACTCGTTAACTAAATCAACTACAGGCATTTAAATAATATTATTAGTAAGTCGGAACAAATTGAACTTTGCAAAGCGGCTAAATACCTTTATCCCACCCACGGTTATTTCGGCCAAATGAAATTTCATTTAAACGCCCTAGATATCTCGTTCAATTAGCGAAATACGTCATCAAATCTCCGGACGCTTTTACAATCAGCGAATTTCATTGGTCATAATTTATCGTGAAAAGGACGCAAAACTAATTCTTAGAACCTACTAATTACACAGATAATGGTGAAAGTCATTAACCGAGTTTACCAATTCGCTACCGAGTGCTTCAAATTAACGTCACTGCAATTCTGCTACGTTCATTATATTTAGTACCCACATCGTATAACGAGCAAAAGAAAACGGGGAACGAATTATAAAAATGAAATTGCAAAGAGTTTCAGGGAAATTCCAAGGAACGAGGAGCAAGAAATGAAAATAATCACAATGCAAATACTGTTTCGTAGAAAAACTCGCATGTATGAAAGAAGCATAGAAATAACATAGAGATATGCAACTCCTGTGTGTTTCCTCATTCTGCTTCTTTGATAAATAAACCGATTGCGTGTGTGAATATAATACTATTGGAATAACGAAACAAATTCCGCGCTACAGTTTAAGCGATAATCTTTTTCTCTTCGCCTCCTTCGCGAAAAACTGTGTACTTTGTTTCTAATACCGCCTATTCAACTCCACAGTAGGTATTTTCACGTTTGACTTTTTCGAAGGCAGGAAGCAAATTACTCCAACATGATTTCATCGCTAATCTAAAATGAATTCTTCTTGATATTATCGCGTACCTCTTCAAACGATAAAAACGATTTCATCGCTATTATTTCATTACAATAACCAATGAGAATTGTTTGATTACAAGGCTATAAGCGTGTACACACATTTGCAGATCGATGCAAATAATACGTATGAATGTAAATGATATCAGTCATTCCCGTACGAGGAGCTATAGATTTCAATTAAATTATCGAGTGCATCCTATTGCGTTTCCAAGATAAAAAAAAAAATCGTTGACACCGATACCTATCTCATTTTCGCGAATCTCTATTAACAATGGGAGAGGAGGAATAAATCTATATTTTGTTTCACGAGCGTTCCACGAATTTATGACCCTGCAATTCGTTTTTCGTTTTAATTGTTTTTTCAAGCATACTCCAATTGATTTTCTGTCCCCGCTGGCTTTCTACCCCTACCATTATCTTTACATCAACCAATTAATACGTGTACGAACGTGTATTCGTAATTGTTAATTTTTGGTTTCTCTCTCTCTCTCTCCCTCTCTCTCCGCGTTACATACGCCGGATTACATTAAAATTTATCGATCAATCAAACTGCACCTTCTGAATATTTCATCGTTTTGTCCGCGGCCATACATACATACAATGCAGTTTCCACATGAATATGTGTATGTATAGGAAAGATTACACGAAACAGTGCCCTGAATGTATATGTACTTCTTTTACCTTTATTCAAATATTCAAAACGTACGGCAGATACGGTATCTCGTAATTAATATAGCCAGATGGGAAGTTACGGGGCAACGAGGAGTACTCGAGGAATCGAAAGCGAACTCACAAAAGGAAACGGTCGTTAAAGAAGGAGTCATTAGCATGTCGTTAGCATAATACAAGGTGAATTTGATTCCGAGTACACGAATATGCCCCGAACAGTATCGTGGCCGCGATAATCGCGTTATTATAAGACAGGTTAATTCAACTTAAACTGTACCTTCAGTTTTCGTTACGCCGAGGAACAGTTAGAAAATTCGATACGATTCATTGAAATTCTTAACGATAGATTAATATTACATACGTGCATGTGTATACTAGCAATGGTAAATAAATTTCGATCAACAAGAATAACTTAGAATCGTCGAATTTAACCAATAACGACTAACCGTCGTATCTAGAAATTGTGCGTTCGGTGGGATTTTTGTCGACGAAACGTTTGGGCGGCGTGTAAAAAAGCAGAATGTAAACCGGTTTAAGAAGTCGAAAGAGCATTTCCTCGTTGTGGAACGATGCGTTCGAGTGTTCGTTCAACGATTACCGACTAAATTACAATTATTAGCCTCGAAACTTTTCGACCGTGGTAAGCTTTAAGTAAGATGCTCCTATCGTGTTATTCATTGAATTGAATTAATTAAATAATCGTTACGTATATTCCTTTTTTATTATCATCTATAATAATGATTTTTCTTGCGATCATTGAAACGGTGCGCAAGAAATTCATAAAATAATACAAAGAATGGCGAGTTATAAATTTACTTTTAATTGAACATTACTGCGCGTAGTAAATATTGGAAGATCGTTTAATTAAATAAAGATAGCAGAAGGACAAGTTCCCTCGGTAATAACAGGATTTCAATGTAAACATCGTAGAACGTGTCTGGTATTACGTAAACTAGGCAAGGTATCGAGAAAAATATTTCGATTTCATAAGAATCAGGTTTAGAGCGATGCGAAATTTTTGCTCGCCGTTGCAAGTACATTCAGCGTGGATCTGTTGAATTGTTTCGAGTAACGCGACCGAGGAATGAATTAGATCAAGGTTGCATCGCATCGTTAAAATTAACCAATAGAATTCGGGAAAAATTCTGCCGTCACGGTGTTCGTAATCGTTCTGTGAATTTTTAAATCGCTCCGTTTAGAAGATAATCGTTGCCTCGCGATACGATTTCTATCGCACGATGATTACATACTATGTTTTCGTCGAGAAGACGATTGAATTTTATTGTTTGATAGCTGAAAGACTGTTGAATCATAAGGATCGTTCTTTCGAGCAAACGATTTCAAAACGCATTCGACTGTAGATTGTGTCTGTTTGTTTTTTACCTCTATTTACCATCAACTTATCGCCAAGATTTTAATGCCGTATTATTTCATTCTGATTATATGTTACAATTAATACTGTGCTACATATTTTAAACTTAGGAGGAAAAAGGTTGCTCATTATCTTATCTGAGACAATTAACGGGAATAAAAGATTACAGTCGTGTAACTCGCTCGGCTCTATCGTGAAACGAGATTAATTTTTCTGCGTATTTTCGCAAACAAGATTTTCTATTATACCATTCGAACGAACTATACGTGTGCCCGATCTGTGTATATTACAGCGGCGAAACAAAACCGCGAATGTGTATCTGTTACTTTCACAATAAAAGCACAGAGTGAAGCAAATCCGTCTGATTTATCGGCTTAAATAATATTACTTTCTATTTTCCATAGCACAACTATTTACGCTCAAGCCGTTCCCATAAAACACCACTGCTTCCCCTATATTATTTTCACAATAAGAGCAATGAAGCAACCGATCTGATTCATTGCTCCAAACGTAACTTTCTATCTCGTACCACAAACAACGCGCTGCTCCAATCGAATAGGTGTACAAATATCGTGTAGTACGTAATACATGTACTTACACAGTTTGTACTACAGTGCGCGCGAGTTGACTTTAATTTCTACACGATGCGTCGGAACACGAGGAAATAAAACGGAAGATAAAAACGTAAAATCACTCACCTCTCCGTGTGTGTCCCTTCGCCCATCCGGGGTGTTCTCCGGCAAGAAGTACAGCCGTAAAGATGCCAGAGGTTGATTCGGCCCCCGGCTGTCCATCCACAGCAACTGAAGTTCCCCGATGCTGACAAGGTCCGCATCGCTCCACAGTTTCGTCAAGAAGAAGCTACCGAGTCGGAGTACACGACCATTTCCTATTCTCACCGCCTTATAAAATGTGTACGGGCCGTGGCTGAAGCAAGCACCGCCCAATAACTGAAATCGAAACAACAATTTCGTTTATATTCACATAATATCGAGGGAAACAGTGCTTGGTTTCTTCTTCCCTTTTACTTGGAGAATGAATCGCGCCCCGTGCTCTATTCCTATAACAGGAGTTTTCCACTTGGATCATACTTATTTGATCGATACAGGTACACACATGGTCTGTGGGGCTGTTCATTTTCTGCGAGCCATAGGGAACAATGGGAAATAAGGGAATACGCATATTTTGTTGTCAGCGGAACACAACGAAGAAGTTTTAAGGCCGGCAGGTATGGTTATTTTGCAAGCCGTCAGAGTTCGGTTTTATGGATATTCGTCAAGTGAAACGAGTCTTTAGATGACTCACATCGCAGGCCAGCGGGGCCTCATTTGTAACAATGTGCTTCTTTTAAAAAGCGGTTACTAGTACCACCTTTGTTCCCCGGCGAACGTGGACAGAGATCACCGTTTCCTTCAATTAGAGTTCAACGTGTACACCGATTCACGCGACATATTGTTTCATTCATTCGATTGATTTGTTCGATCGCCCAATAAACTCGCAACATTTGGATCGCTCAATTGTGAAATTTTACTTAACCGCGTTGATGTTCATTAATAATAAACCTTGAGCTCATTCGCGAGGCCGAATAGAAAACGACACACACAGAATGTTCGAGCTCAGATAACGTAGAAACTAATGAAGGTGAAGTAATAAATTTTCCAAGGTGGATTCAAAATGGCTTTTCGCCATGCGATCTTTGATATGTATTGTACACAGGACCATTCGAAATTACCGCGTGTACTTTCGATTCGACTTTTAAAATGTAAGCTCGTTTCGAGATAACGTTCTTTAAAATGATTACGTCTAAGCTCCTATATTAAATTTTACATCAGTTTTAGAGGAGTGTGTATCGTCGATACGACGAGCACTTCAGTTTATTTATATCCGAGTGACGTTTAAAAATGACTTTCCTAAATAGAAAAAAAAAAAGAGTTATCTCTATATAATGGTTACCCACATAAGATGAGATTACTTTATCGAACGAATCGTAAATGTATACTAACATTCAAAAGTGTTCGAACAATCCATGGATGTCGTGCAAATTTTACCACCGCAATCTAGAATTATTCAAATTATCGTTTATCTTCCGAATAAGTATCCAAGTTATACTAAAAGGGGGGAGAACGTTTATTATTTTATGGAAATTAACGAAGAGCAACGTGACGGAGTAAAAAATCATAAGAAAAGAGACAAAAAGAAAAACAACGAAGCGTGCACGGTGCATGTACAGTCCTTCGCATAAATCTCGTTGAACTTCCTGTGCGAACAGCAAATCGAGCAACTACTCGGATTCACGTCTTTTATGCCTTCTCCGTTCCTCCTTCGGTTTGTCCATTTTTCTCTCTTGCTCTTTCTTCACGCATACACGTCTACTCTCTCCCCCGCTCTCTTCTTTCCATCACCCCTTTTCTTTTTGCCAAGATTCAACCGTCAACGTGCGTGATTAACGAAGCACGCGAGGGCAGCAATGCGGCTCTGGGCAATTCCGAATGCAGAAGTGCATCGCGCACAGCACGCGCATCAATCACGCGCAATTGCGACCGAAACCGAATTTTTCGCGCTACTGTACTGTTCCTTAAATTAACAGAGGCCAGCAGATAATTACGTGTCGTTAGATAATTTCAATGTTATCTTATTGAACAGCGGTAATAGAATTGTACATGTATAGATATATCCGAGTACGATGCTTGTTAAAGGAATCCATTAATACTTTCAAAGAACGTGACTGGGACAGAGGAAAATGAGTTGTTGAAAAAAAAAACGGAGAAAGAATGATTTAAATGGCATTGCGAACGAAATTATGTTCTTAGTGTACAGTATTCAGAATGGCAAGTATGTACTACAAATCTAACAAGGAAACTTTTCATAGTGTTTCGTACCCCTGTATATGTATATATATGTATGTAGGTATTATTATATGCGTATGTATAACGAGCGTATCTAATTTTATTCAATGCATTACCGAGGGCAATTTAATTTTCTCGAAACTTATTTCAGAAATGTACTTCAGACCGGAAACTTTTTAAGCAAGTTTCACTTGCTATTTGCCTCGTCATACGTGAACGGAATGCTTAATTTTCAGGATAATTTAATTAAACGATACTCCGTAATTGAAGCACCGGATTACGAGGAAGGAAACGTACTTAGCCGAACGAAATATAAAATTTAGAAAAACTACGACCCACATTAATACATTTTCCCCGTGCCCTTTCCATTCAATTCCGAAAGGGCCACTTCGTTAAAGGCTTTCAGTTTTGAGATCGCGAAGCGAACCAAAAAGAGATTCAATTTCCCATCGCAAAATAAATCTATCTGTTTGATGAAAGGTACGAATAAAGATCAACTATAAAAATGATTTCTGTAATAATTCTAAGTTCATACATATATATGTAGATTGAATAAGTTGCAATAAATTGGCCGTGTATGAATATTTTCTGGTATTTAAAATGCAGAGATGTTATCCAACGTAAGGAATGAAGAAACGAAACTGTTCACCTTCTGCACGAAGTCTAAAATCGCGGCGTATCGAATTGCAAATGCGATGTCCCGAGCTTTCACGGCAATGAAAAAGATTGCCATCGTAATTCAGAATATCCAATAGCGACCTGGAGAAAAAGAAGAACCCTTTTGCACCGTCGTCCCTCCTTTGCTTAACTCGGAGTCCATAGACGTGTCTACTTTGCAGCCAGAAGCATGTCCATTCATTTCCTTTCCCTTTTATTTACTTGCACGGTCGATTTGAAATCAAACGGATTTCGGGGTGTCTACGCGACACGAGTGGTTCTGTTCCTATTTTCAGCGCGATGAAAATAAAAGAAACCTCGTGTCTAATTAGCCCCTAAACATAGTCACGAATAAATGGTCCTGTTATTGAATTCGAATTTAGAACAAACGAATATTACTGGCCATTATAAATAAAAAACCCACAATTACTTCGTTAAGTCTAATACCTCAATTTCCTGACTGCGATTGCATCCAGTTTAATTGGCCACTAAGTAAGTCAATCTAATAATGTTCTATTCACGAGTTATGCTGCCATTCGTTGAAAATAAACGGGGGTTATTTCTTTCTCCGATACGCATACGGTAATGATAATAATCCTAACAACAATATTAGCAATTCTGCGTATTATTTCCATTCGAATAATTACATTACTAATGGCACAATCACCCGTCAGTCACCGTCGACGCGTTCTACTTAAAACCGACATGTTTGATCGTACAATTAATATGCAAATCGAAAACCACTCGGCATAATAATAACAATGCTAATGGCAGCAACAAAAAATGAAGCTGAAAGGGAAAACGAATTGGAGCGCGGAGGAAGAAAAGAAAAAAGAAAGGGAAAAGAAGCGCACTGCAGCCAATCAATTATACGGAATAAATATGATCTGGCTCGATCCGAGATGCATGTACTTGCTGTCAATCGAGGAGCCGGTTACATAACTGAATCAATAAACGCGGAACGGTAGCCGTTGGATGAGCGCCACTGCCATAACTATTTCCAATGTTTTAAGGGTATAGTCGCAGACAAGAGTTTCTCGCTGGTCAAAACACGGCGTGGCTCGGCCACCAATAGTATTTATAGCGTTAATCTCGTTTCTCTGCCACAGCTGCATCGCCTGCGAAACCCCAACGCCATTGATATCACAATTGCATCTACCGGTCCTTCTTTTTCCTCCCTCTTTTCCTTTTTTTTTCTCTTCTCCACCACCACCACCAGCGCTTCTTCCTCCTCCTCCGCCTCTTCTTCTGCCACCACATTCTCCTACCTACTGTCCCGTCCTGCCTGCCACCTTTTCTACCCCTTCCGTTGTATGTACATACCCGTGTAGTCACTTGGCTGTTGTGCATGGATTTTCGTGGCGCGTTTCTGCCTTCATTATTTACCCGCACACACTCCAATTACCATCGCGCGTACCGACCCTGCCAAATATTTCTCCGCGGCATCGAGAACGACATCGCATGTATTATTCAGCGTGCGTTGTCGATGCCTCGTTCAAGCACATTTTATTCGTGTACACACGCGGGACGTTACGATCGGTTTATTATTTATGCTCGTTGTCAGTCACGCCCAGTGACGCTCAACGCGGTAATGTTTTCTGATTTTTTTTTGCAAAAAAAAAAAGAAACTAATTAATTAAATTGATTAAAAAATGAAAAGAGCAGAATTACTTGTTTTTCTTCTTCGCACGAAATTGAACACGATGTTTTCTAAGCGCATTGTACATTAGCCTCTCGTAAATGTATAGAATTAACGCGTTCCAGTTCTCTCTCTGTCCTGCGAGCAAAGTAGCTATAACTATACGTTCGCTGTTTAACCTTCTGAAATGCAAATCTAAATTTCTTTTATTCATTCTGAATAACATAGTAATATATTCCTGGTACGAGAAGGTGGAAAAAAAAAAATATAATAATTTGTCGCAGCCGTTCCTTGTTACTCGATTAATTTATTTTGAGTGGCTTGTACAGGGAATATTAATTAGCTCCAATATAAACTGACGTTCGCGTTAATATATTATTAATCGATGCATCGCGATATCGGTGACTGCAAACCTGTCCCCGGCTTGTTTAAACAGCCATTGTCTATGATTAAATTCGATAACAGGGGAAATCCATTTTCCTTTGGCAAGTCTGGTCTGTATTAACGTTATCGCGGATAATTCTGAACGAGGCCTTAATTGATTAAAAATCGATTCGTCGTCTTGCTGCTGGTTTTCGGCCGAAAATAGGTCAAGCAAATGACTTTATGAACTTAATGAGCAGAAGAACGATCCCACCACCCCTCTATGCAAAAAACTTCCACAACCTTTTCGATATAACAACCAGAGACAACCAGTGATACAGAGCGATCCCTCATGCTTTTTTCTCTTTTTGCGTGAGAAACGTTTCTTCGACGAAGCGAGAAGAAGACTCCTAAAAGTCGTGCAAGTGTAGCACAAAGGGAGAAGAAAAAGGCAAGAAAAAGAGGAACAACGAGGAGAGCAAAATGATTATTCCGCGTATAAATACCAATTACAAATGGTATATCGTCTCATTTCTGTAATTGCTCTTCAGGGGGAACTGGTTTCCAAGTGTAGTATCACGCTAATCGCATAAAGAAGGGACTGCATCTGTGAATAGCCGCTAATTCGGACCGTGTAGTACAGAAAAGTGTTAATCCCTTAACTGTGAATAATTGCTTTCTGGCGAAAGCCGCTATACGCTGTAATTTTCTCTTTAAACATTATTAACATCGTATCATCTGCCGTATCATCATTTTGTATTCAGATTGACGTTAAAGAATAATATAAGAAGGGTGTTATTTCGGAGAGAAAACCTGGATGATTCTTTTCGTTTTCTTTTTGCTCCCCCTGTTTTAGAATAGACTAATTTCAATGATTTCCATTCAAAGCGAGACAGATTAAGTAATTATCTTTCATAAACAACACGCCACCGTTCCGATTTCCTTTCCATCTTTGCAATTATTCTTTCAACCGAGTACCGTAACATTTAGCTCGTTGTGCCGCTTCAGGTTTTATGTATGTAATAGTTGTTGCCTGCTTTTCCTCTGGCAACCGGAGGCAATATTGGATGAGACGGAAACGAAAAATGAAGAAAAAAGGACCGCGGAAAGGGGTTGTGTAGCATTTTAAGGCCACACGGAGGAATATGATCTCATATTATTTTATTTTATCAAAATTAATCAGGCCATCACGCTTAACAATTATCAATTGGCGACAGTCGTTTTAATATTTTACGAGAACGGAATGAGGCAAGAACAATCTTCGCAAATAATGATATGCTAATTAACGAAATCCTCGTCGTACAATTGCTGCAATTCGAGTAACAAATAATTGACATCTTAATATCTGCGTTGTAAAAGTTGCTCGATTATTTTTCTTACGTGCAAGTAATTCTCAGAAAGTTAAACGGCGCGTTCACATTAAAATGGAACCGGGAGATACGATCGAACCCGGTGTCGAGTGTGGAGCGTAAAGGGTTTAAGATACGCTCGAGCAGATTTGTTCTACTAATGTTCTATTTCGTTCGTTATCATCCAGATGTTCGTGGCAAACTATAGAAACGGAAATGTCGATCTGTCTGGTCGCCAGATAGGTATTTGGGGTGTATTCGCGTATCGTCCATAATAATCTCGTGATTAATCGTCAGAAATACTCCAAAAAAAAAAAAAAAACGAAACAAAGAAAGTTTCATAGTCACGAGACAACAGTATTGTACTGGCACGAATCTTTAACTCCTGTTGGTCATGGATAAAAATATAGACAAAGATATATTGTTTATTTTGCTTACCGATAAATTATAGCGCGAGTGAAATACGATTTTGTTTCTCTCTGATTGAATTTATACATGCACGTACATTTCGAGATAAAAAATATTATTTTCGATACGAAAATGTGTACGCGATTTAAATAGAAGTAATATCGATCTTTCCTTTCTTTCTTGTTTTCCAATATTGGATATATACAGCTGTTAATTTCGTGCTCGTTCTCCCCGCGTAACGTAGAGCTTTTAATTAATTAGTTGATTAATTATAATCATAATTATAATTATAATGATCGGAGAAATTACGGGAAGTAATGTATACGGGCAAGTAGTGTTTCTATTAAAGAAGGAATGGCGATTTTGTATGCAGGAAGTTTTATCTACATTCATAAATATTAATCGTGGCAACATATTAATATGAATGGCGCATAGAAAACGGAATATTTTCAGCAATGTCTAAAGAACAGCACAGTCATAAAATGGCACTCCCGTTTAATCGCGAGCACAATGAGACGCATTATATAATTGCTCGCCAATAAAACGACGAATTAGCTTGTCTACCATCGTGTAATCGCATAAAGGAATATAAAAAGAGTGGTCGGTAAATAACTTCCACGCTTGTTCAACTTCGTTTCGTAAGTAAAGCGCAATGTTAACATTTTCGCTTAGAAACTGTAAGAAGAAGAAAGAAAAAAAGAGGGGAAAAAAATGACAATTTTTTTTGAAGACAACCGCCTTAATTGCAACAATCGATCTGTTACATAATTAATGAACTTGCTTGTTCTTTATCGGCTGTACGAGTCGACGATTAAAAACAAGAGAGGAAAAAGAAGAAGGGAGACGACAAGCAGCAGCGGATTTTCCCTCGATGCTTCTCAGCCTTCGAAAGTATTCTTCTGTCAATTAAAATTCATTCTGACAATTAAAATTAGCTGTCCAGCAAATTAAAAACGAAATAGAAGTCGAAGGAATAAAAACAAGATGCGACGAATAGAATGTTACGTAAATAAAATTTTGGATAGATTCCGAAAATCACGCCAGGTAAGGAAAGGAAAAAAAAAGGAACGACCCTGAACCTTTTCGGAGCATCAATATTATTCCTAGAATAAGTCGTGTTTCAAAGAACCCTAGGAAAGTCGTTTCAAAGTAACAACAATCGAACAATTTCGGAAACGGTCCGACCCGAGTCGCCTGTGCTAGTCCTCGGAAAAGAAAAACGAGTCATGCACACCCGAGGGATCGAAAAAAAAGATGGGATATGGGGCAATGCCCCCCATCCCCCTTTGCCCCGTGTCTCATTGTATACCCTCGCCGCGTGTAATCGCATATATACCAAGCTGTCCAAGCCCTCCCGCGCTCCTGTCCCTCGTGCGATCTCTCTTTTCCAGTTTCCCTCTTTCTTGTTACTGTACGTCTGCCTGCCTGCCTATCTGTCTCTCTTTTCCAATGATACTACTCACCAAGAGAGGCCAACGTTTTCTCTCACTCGCCTCTATCCAGTCCTCTGTCTATCTGTCTTTCTCTAGAATGAGTTTTACTAAGCGGTTTAAGCCGCCGTCACAACCAGTGACTCACCTCAAGACATTAAGGGGCAAATCACAAACGAATACACCAAGAACGAGAATGAATAAACGAGCAGGGAACTTTCTATTCGACGCTCGAATATATACAATATGTATATATATATATTTATATGTATTTCTTGTTCCTTTCAAAACTTATTTACCGCGTTTATTTTTCGGCCGGAGGAAGTGAAAGAGAGGGAAACCGAATTGACGTTACGAAACTAATATCAAGCGAATTATGATGCGAATAGAAAGGTAGGTAGTTTGACGGTAATACGTGTGTCGTGAAATATTTGACACGTTAATCATTGTTTTTAACGATGTATAGATGTTTTTGGGATTTCTTATCTGTTACTGTGATAATAATAATTGGAATTTGAAATGGAATTTGGAGATTCAGCGTTAGGAAATTAATTACGGTTTCATATTTTATGATTATTCTGATGTTTCATTATTATGCGCCGCGAATGGGGAATGCGAATTCTCAGGGTATTATGTAGTCTGTTAGAGGAAGTTCTTGATAGGTTTATTACACAGGCAGACATGGTTTTCCCGAGCAAATATTTCGCTACCCGACTGATTTATTCTGTTCCGCCAATCGATACCAGCCTTAAAGTGCAACCAGAATGAGATTTCGCTGATTGTCAATTGTTGCAAGTCAAACACTCGACAAAAACTGCTTAACCTTTTCCAACACTTCATCGAGTCATTCTAATGAATTTATGGAGTATGTATGTGGAAACATTGTATATTGTATATTGTTTAAACCTTAGGTGGACAAAGATGCATTTTTCTCATCATTTGTTTCATGCAAGTTTAACATTGGAAATCCTCAAATGTAACGGACAAAATATTCATGGGGGGCTTTTACATCCACCAGAGCCGTCGTACAGTCCATTTCAAAATTTATTCGCGCCGACCCCCGTGTACATTATACACCCATCGATACACAACGCACACGCACGTGCCCCTATTTTCACTTTAATTTAGATCCCCACTGCACGTGAAGCGTCGTTTGTGAAACACACATTTTGGGGTACAGTCGAACACATGTCGAAGATTCAATAGCGACCGAAGACAACATCTTTTCCTTCGTACAATAATTTTCGTACATATGAATTTTAATATGCAAAAATTTACTGGGAACAGTTTAGATTTGATGAATTTCAAAATAAAATGCACACCAATTTGTCTGAAATATAATTCTTTTCTATAAGTAAATTAGTACGTAATAGTAATAATAATAACAACAATATCGTACCAGTACTGTTAATATTATCATTTATTTACAATAATACCAATAATATCAAATGAATTTCGAACGTAATTTTCACAAACAAATTCCATTAAAGTACCAGATCTATTGCACTATATTTGATTTAATTCTACGTGTCTCAATGCCATCGCTACACGAGCTCACGTACGCCACAGTAAAGTAACGTCTATGTACAAGAGTGAATCAACACTGGGGAACAGACACGTACGCACACGATCCTGTATCCTTGTGGTAGTACACTCGATATACGATATACGGGGAATTTGACTCAGGTACGTTGCACGCACACGACTACCACTGTAATACGAATCAACAAATAGGCGCACTTGACTCGTCAGCGCATCACCTCACGGAACATTTGCGGAGGCATTTAACCCTTTGCGATCCTAAGTACTTTTCCTATTTCGTATTGAACAATTTCTATCGATCGTTTAAAATATGTAGTTCAACTTAAACACACATTTGACGTCATGGCAAGCTTGATATTGCTCATAGGAATTTTGAAACAACCCTGCGATAAAAATACAACGCCTTGATCATTCATCTCTCTGATAATTTCTAGCAAACTTTTATTGATATGCGATACTCCTCTGAAGCGTCGAATTATTATAACTGGGGAGAATTTAATTGCGTTTCGCTCATAAATAAAATGAAGCAAATATACCTGTGCATGTAGTACCTACTAAATGGAGCTCCATCGCTTCTGGCGTGCACAATAATTATACCAGCGACAAATGTTTGTTTTTAAATAGAATACCGCACGACGGACTCACGACTGTAATTACAATAGTTTTCAAGATTCACGATCAAATTACCTTTGTTAATTGCGTGCATTATTCGCCACGGTTTTTGTCCTGTCATTCAGATTTACATTTTCGTTTATAATCTTTTTTTCTTTTTTCGATATATTTGACTGCAGCACTCCAATATATTAAAAACCAGCATACACATACGTGTATACAATACGCAGAAATTCTCTCGCGGGGACAAAAATTATTACGAATTTCAAGCGATTGCTTTTAACGCTACAATTAATAACACAGGCTTTGCAATATTATATTAAACACCAGGCGCTATAAAAACTATTAATTCGTACAAATTCGAGAAAATAAATTGACGCTGAAAATGGTTGGCGAGTAAAAAGATTTTCCAGTTAAAAATATCATTTCAACTTCCATTCCCCTCATAATCCACCGCACCGAGATAAAAGTGACACCCCCAACATTCCCTTCTTTTTCTCTCTGACATTTTTTTTATTCGCATTCTCGTGTATCACCCTCCCCATGTTCTGCATCCTCCCTCCCTCTCCTTCGTTTGTTCCATTTTTATTCAGCCCCCGTCCTCGCGATTCCCAACTCTCTCTGTACCCCCGTCTCGTCATTATCATCATTCGAAAGAGGTACTCGTTACGAGACAACGGAAGTTTATAGGTAATAAAGGATATTCGGGAGCGACTGGCCCGTGATTCTTTCCCCCCCGAGCTGTCGACAAATCTTGAGCTAGGGGCCCTACACGGCAGATCAGAAGTCACCTTGGAAGATGGCTTCGAAAATGGAACCGGTTTTCAGTCAGCTCATATAATTGGGTCCCGCTCTGACTGGGCCCTCTTTCAGAATAATCAACGTTTATTTCACCATTTAACGCGAACAGGGTGTCGGACCATTCGTCGACCTTTTGTGACTATTCGTTGGGATATTGCCATACAATTTCCGGCTCGTATAATTATTTGCAATCTTTGTTCTTTTGCAACGATTTCCTTTAACCCTCCGCGTTTCATGTAAATTCTGTTTCAATGCAAACCAATTATAAGTACAAACATAATGTATTTAAATAGAAAATCCAGCGTTCTGCATGAAATTGTAGAAGCAATAAAAGTAACGGAAGTATTCAGTTTCGGAATAGAGAATTCTTTTACCATAGAGAAAATTCTGCAAGCTTCCAGAATGAATGGTAATCAAGATATACGACGAATGCGCCGGAGACTCCATTCAGAAGGAGAGAGAAAGAGAGAGGGAGAGAGGGATTGAGCACGAGCTCGAGCGATGATACAACGTTACCATCAAATATCCAGTAAAAGGATACCTTTATTTCCATACACTACACTTTCACGTTTCTTATTTTATACGGCCATACCGATAAGTAAATATTGAAATAATAGCAGATACACGAACGTGCTGTAAATATTTTTCGAAACGTGCCTGTTTCGACGAAAAAATATTACGTGTGCGAAAATCATTTTCTCCCGTTTTCGTTTCGTAGATAAAAAAAAATTTCGCGATGCGTACATACTCTGGTAAACGTTGCCCGCTCCGAAATATATTTAATCCTTTTATCCCTCGCGCGACGAGTTATTTCATTTTGTTTCGTCTATCATTTTATCTTGGTCACCGTTCAGGATATTAAATGAACAGATTTTTTGGAATTGAAGGGAAACACTTTGGGAGAATGGGAACGAGTAGCAGCATTTTAACGAGGACGTTCTTAGAAATTTAAATCGATCGTTAAATCCATTCAAAAGAGAAACGAACTGGCAGTAAGTATAATTGCGTAAAAACGGAAATGAAATCCTTGCGATTCACGATACGTGACACAGTCCTCTAATAAAGACTTATTTTAATGAATAACATCGTTTGAAACTATGTACGATGAGTATTTTAATGTATGCTCGCTTTGAAAAGAATTTAATACAAATTGAAGAAGAGTGAACGCAAATTCTGGGATGCGTTCTGTCTAGTCTGTTACGGAAAAATAACAATATTTTTTATCGTGTTCATATTTATTAAAAGAACGTCCCTAACTGTTTTTATTATATAAGTTTGGAGTCATCGCTTAGTAATTTCAAGAATGAAAAAACGATATGGAAATGCATCTGCATTCCTAATTAATTTTTTTACAGAGTTATGACAAACATCGTTTTATGACATTTTGTAGAAAATATAATAATAACAATAACAACAAACGACCTACGAGTTCGCGTATCGCAAATGGCTATCTTTATCAACATTTATCATTGTCTCGTAATCAGATTCTTAACTGATTACGTTCCAAACTAATTTCACTGCAACGATCCCCTTTCACTCTATTTTTTTTTTCGTCTGATGAATTACTCTGGCGAACCAAAACTCGCTAGTCAAATTATGTATATCTATCGAGTCAGCAAGCGTTTCTGTTTTTCCTTCTCCACTCGGAGTCTATGAAACGTGAAATTACCAGCCGGCTTGCAACGCCTTTTTAATAAGTCTTTTTGATTTCTCGTGCTCGGAAACTGTCTGCCGTACATTCTACTAATGTTATAAACTGTTTTAATTACAGACTTGTTACGCGTCGTGTTTCTGTTTTCATTTAGGAAGCCCGATGTTGCACGCTTTTGGTGTCCAAATTTCATCGTTGATGAAACCCTTTCTCTCCTCTCTTCGCGAGACAAGAGAAAGAAAACGAGAATATTAAAATTACTCGCGTTTATTACAAATAGAAACATTTAACTTGTTTACACCCGTTGCTCGCTATCGCGTTTGCAAATAAAACGAAATAGTCGTTAAATTCAGTGTTTCGAGTTTATTCGTGAATAAAAAAAAAAGAGAAAAGAATGTTAAATTAATTTTCCCTTCCTTTCACTCGATTACCGACAATAGTCACGATAAAATCGTTGCAATCAAAGGGCAATCGAAAAATAATGAACGTATTGAAGCACCGAAAGGATTGGTCAACAAAAGCGCGAACAATTCAGTGAATTTCGAAAACGTGTAAACGCTGTAAAGACAGGCGGAAACGATACTCGCTAAAAGTTGAGCCGATATACAAACGACCACAAAATGGCTAATGTATAAATCATAGGCTATCCCGTTGCAACAGCGAAATATAAAATTTACAAAAATCTGTACGAAACTGCGTCCATTAATTTAATCAAAATCTATACACAAACAATTTATCAGAGTTGGATAAAGAAAGACAAAAAATGGATAACAGGTTATATTATGTTCGCAATGAAGAAAGTATCGAATGGAGAAAAAAAAAAACAATATATGTTACAACATTTATCTTGTCGAAGAAAATTTGTTTTATTTTTGAAAGCAATCGTTGATAACATCCCGACACCACTAACTGATAAACGATTATCACGCGGAGAAGATCGTACCGACTAGATTAGAGCAATGTAAAGTTGTTTTGCAATTAATCATGATGGATATTATTGCAGGGCACCTAAAATGAATTATTCAAAAGGGCGAGCGAATCACAATACACTCGAATCACGAGGTCGATTCGACGAAGTCGCAGAAGAATGCGAGAACGAGTTCCATTTTTTTCTTCCACTGAAAGAAACTTTCCAGGTAGTTAATTTTAAATGGGTTTCAAGTCGTGAACGGTGGGGGAATCGCGAAGCAGGTTAAATAGTCTCTTAATGATGTAATTGTATGAGTAGCAATGCGCCATAGAAACACTAATGTCACAACGTAACGCAACTGCAGATATTAATATTTATTAACTTAATACTCACACTTTACTATTTTTTATATTATAAAAATAATCATTGCTCGGTTATACAATAACGTTAAAAAAAAACAAGAAAAGACAGTGCAATGCAAGTAATAAAATGCAGATAAAATGTGGAATGTGACCAAAGCCTTTCGAAATTTTGCAATAAAATATCAAGTATTCAGAATTTCTGTTTCCAATATTTTAGTTGAAATATTTCAATAGAACATTTCGAATTCAAATATTTCAATACAAAAATGTGAAATATTAGTATGTAATTTCGAAACTCCCAAGTGGCGAACAGCTAATTCATTCATATTTGTGGCATCACGAAAATTGTTTCTACGCCTACGCACAGTTTCCCGTAAATAACGTAATGCATGTTGCTCTTTCTCAATAGCGCGCAATCGAAGGTTCACAATGAGTGGGGACGAACAGGGCAATCGCGCTTGCGCACTAACACATAAACGTGCTGTGCATTCGCATTTATAGATCCGATATCATATTATTATTAAATCTTGGCGCAAGAAATATATTGCTGAACGGTCGAAAGAATCGAGGTTATTTCGTAACGTCCGATTTTAATTTATTCACTCGGCTTATCAGCAATATTTTTCCTTTTCCCTTCCTCTTCGCCCGTTCGCTCTTCTATTTTCTTTGCTAAATAACAACTATAGAAAGTCCAAGCTCGTTCGTCTCCTTGAATTATTTTATTATACGACGCAACAAATACACGTCAGTGATATTTTTCTTCGTCTTATCGATTCGTACATACAGTTGCCGCGGTAAAAATACTAAATTCAATTTGCACATCGAACGATTCGAGGTACACCGTTTCAATTATATAATTCTATGAATCGTAGAATATTTCTAACTTGTAATTCCCTCTGCACTTAAAGACGTTTTCCTTCAAATACCGTGCCCTATTTTTCTTATCGATTTTGTATAAAGAGCTAAAGTTAAACTAGGAAGTTAATCTAAAGGCTCTGCGAGCAAGCAGGGAACTCGAGTCATTAAACTCGTTTAATTGTAGCTTTGTAGATTTAATTCTCCGAACTCTTGTGTCTCTGTCTTTTTTCTTCCGATCTACCAACGAAATCACTGTGGTAATAAATAACGAAATAGAATTTCCACGAGGTCGCGTGAAAAGAAAACAGCGAGCAATAAAATTAAATCCTCGTAAGGAACGAATATTGTACTGCGAGTTGTTCTGATTTTTAACATTGCAATCGTAATTTCTATAATGAACTCGTAACGGGCTAGGTAGGTCAGTTTTCAACGGTAAATTGAAATTCTGATTATCCATTCATCTCTCTTCCTTTAATACTATTTAGTTCTACTTAAATCACGAATGAAAGAAGTATACACACAACTGGTGAACGCTCCAAAGAATTTAGGTTATTCCGTGACGCGCAACTTTAATACATTTGCTCCGCTCATTTATAGATATTTTTGGCATTACACATTTCTACGAAGATGTTTTGTCGTTTTTCAGGATCACGTATAATTAAATATCGGATTGTGTCCCCCCCCCCCCCCCCCCTTTATTACACTGAAGGGAGAAACACTACGACATGAACAAGGCGAGAAAAACTCGTTTGCCTTGTTGCACAACACAAAAACTAAAAAAAAAATTCCCTCATAATCTGTTTAACATTCTGTGAAAAATGTTATAAGCATAAATTTACTTTGTAAAGCATTGAATAATCAATACCATTCTATGTACTTTTTAAATGAAATATTACGAACAGAATGCAATATTGTATAAAATTATCGGGTCGTTTCGACTTTATGAAAACGCGGTTCGTTACGCTGATATTCGCAATGCAATATAATCATCGTTTACCTCGTGAATTATACAATAATATTATTCGATATAATTAATTCTCAGGAAATTCGATATTTCCATTTTGGTTAAACTTTGCGAATAAATGAAATAGAAAATAATCGACTACTTAATACATTTTTATAACAACTTTGAGTAGAAAGCACGCCCCACCCAACGAATGATGTATCCACATCTTTTTTCTCAAGGAAATTTCTACAGACACGCCCAACTCTACGTTCTCTTCGCGGGGACGATAGTTATTTATTAAATACCTCGAAACGATCGAGTCACGGTTTTACCGATCACAGTGTGTTATTCATACCGTGGTATGACTTTGCGTTCGAATTACACGACAATTGTCTCGCGGGAGATTGTGTGAATCGCACGAATTCAGCTTCCTGCAGGCAACGTTCGCCTATTATTGCACAATCGACGATGATTTCATTCGACCGTTTTAGTCCCTTCATCCGTTGTCGAGCTTAATTTATATAATCATTCGTTATTTTTCATCCTTTTTCTTTTTTTCCTTCTCAGCGCACAGATTAATCTCGTCCCTCGCACCCCCCCCCCTACGTCTGCATCTCTCGCCACCCACGTATCGGATTCAATTCGCCTCTCTTTCAAAACTCTCGCCACCATTATTTTCACCGCTCTTTCTAAACATCGCTACACAGCCGAGGTGATTTTAAATTGCACGAGTCGGATGTAATGGGAGCACTGGTACCAATGAATTTTTCATTTAACCCTTCGCGCTCCTCTCTGTCTCCTTCGTATTGAACGATATAAATTAATTTGAGAAAGATTGTTGCGCGGAGATAAATCTACAACACCGTGGAATATTTCTGTTACGGTTTTATCGTTCCTTTTCATCTCGTGAACTCGTTTCTAAAGTTTGCATGGCAACGAGTGTTTCGTGCTTAAAATGGTACTTGTACTACTAGTACGATGTTGTTGGTAACGGAACTTCGATCCGAAAATATTCGCAGGAAAAAGTGGAATTTTATAAATAATATATACGAAGTAACCCCGACGCGTATCCATCGACGGATTAAAGGGGTAAATTTTCTTTATTTAGCAGCCTTGAGGAATTTTTTTTTTCCTTTATTTTTTTGCCACTCCGAGGAACGTTATGCGTAATCGCAGACACGTATTATTCAATCATAAATAAGGTAATACCGGATTTTCGGAATATCGCATTTTTTTTACGCTCGAATCATTAAAGCAGTATTACCGGTTTTCAAAGGGTACGTGTTATTAGACGAACAATATAATCTTCATTATTACCATCAACGATACCTACGATCTTTTTATAGCGAACGTATTCATTCAATTTTCATTCGAGTTTTTTCATCCACCACGAGCGCACACAATGTATACTTCTACCCTCCTTTTTATTCTTTTTGCTCCAACGATTCGCCGAACCGTAATGGCATAGTAATTTTCCCACGCACGGTCCGCTCAAAATTGCATTTATACTTCGTTAACCGGCTGAAATCGCGCTCGCAGCTAACGAAACAATTATACCCACTTCTATGTGCAGTTAAATAAAAACAGTCGTCCGTTTATTAATCGACCGTGTAAAATTTGTATCCCCCTCAAGGGTCACGAATGAATGAAACTTTCAATCGTGAAAAAAATCAACCCGCGAGACATGTAATCCAAACGGTAGTCGCTATTGGTCGTTCTAATTTCGTAGCCTTTAAAATATTTCCCTTCGTTTCAGCTTGTTTCAGAAATACGAGCAAATCCATGTTCGTGAAACACGTTTGAGAAACTACCTTATAAGTGAAAGTAACTGAACTCCCTCTGCGAGTGTTCGATAAATCGATCGAACCATGGATTTTAGATTCTTTTTTTTTTTAATCTGATTATCCTTAAGGTCCAATATGCAGTATACACACGCTCCTTCTATTAATCGGCCTTTGAATCCAAATCTTTTTTACACGTACGAATTTGATCGATAATTCACGTAGTATTAAATTATATGAATAAATTTTATGCTTCTGAACGGACAGCGAAACCCGAACTCAATTATATAATACTTTAAGCATAGCATCATCGGAATAATAATAAAAACAGAGGAATGCAAAAATTTTACGTCTAACTATATCAAATATATATTACAATCGGATTATGAATATTCAAAGAAACCTCGGATAGTTCAAATACATGTGAACGCTAAAGCATTGACAAAGATTTCCCAACAGCTCCGAAAGCATCAAAAGCAAGCTGCCTCGGGTACAAGAAAACAGTAGATGAAAAAGGGAAAAATGCGAGAGGGTGAGGAACGGAAAGAGAGTGTCGAGGCAGTAGTGGGTGAAACAGAGAGACGTACAGAGAAGCAAAAAGGGGCCTGTGTGTGCACGCGTACGTGTGTACACACTTGGGACGGCCTGTTAAATAAGCTGACACTCAAAAAGTGGGCGGCTGACAGTTCGAAGGGAGTCGCGCGAAATCACAAATCCCCCCGGGCGCTTTTGTAATAACTTTAGAGCGCGGTTTCAAGAAATTAATCGCGACGTTGCTCCCCAGATCGAAGAATTCTACTCTTTAGTATACAGGGAAATACTAAGGCAGAACGAATTTTCAACATTTTCCGACATTCGTGTTTCGCCATGCATTTATTCCCTTTTCTTTTCATTTTTCCTCCCTTTATTTTTTTTTTCCTTTTTATTTATTTCGTATTTCCCAGCAATTTTTGCTATCCCGTAGCCGGAATTTTAGATGCTTCCCGTGGTATTTCCAGCATCCATGGCAGCTTTGCGCTAATACCTCATCTACGGTCGTACTATCGTTGTTTATGTATTCGTGTACTCGTCATAAAATCATCTTCAATTTGATAGTTCAGTAATTTATGCGGATTAAGTTTCTCGCAGCTGCCATAAATATTTGCACGGGAAAGAAGTTAAATTATGGCCTATTGTCGACATCGATTCCGCGCAACCTACCGTTTTCCTTTCAATTCCATCCTGCGGGAAGTTGAGGAAAATGGCAAAAAATTGTTTTTCAATTAACCCGAACGTGAATTATAGCTCGCGAGGAATAATCTCGTTGCAAATACCGCCACGCAAATGCAATTTCTACATGTAGGTAAATAACCGTTCCCGTGTGTTCTACATTTACACAAGCGCGAACGCAAATCTATATATGCAAACGAACATAATTTCTCTCGTGTAATATCAGTCGCGAAATGTAGAGCTAGGAGAGAAAATAATTTTGACAAGGTGCCAACAAAATGAAAAGCCAAAAAGGAAAATATATGAAAACGAAAACGGAGCGTCTTATAAATAATATAATCGACAACTCGGTAGACAGTCTTGACAGCAAACTATAAAGCCAACAAATAGCCGGTATCTTTTATAAAGCATTATTAATTCCTTCGATAACGCGATATCTTTTATTCATGGAGGCAAAAGTGTCGATAAAGCACAGAGTCACAGCGTGCTCTACATCTAATTTTCTTCAGACTCGAAGAAACAACGTGAGCAACACACTTTTACGACTTCCGCCCCTTTTTTCACGCCCTAAATTTGGGCGGCAAATAATTCTCTGTCCGACAGACTCGCTCGCTATAGCAACGTTGTTGTTCGAATGCAAGACAGAAATTAATTGAACCATCAAACAAATAATACAAAAAGAAAAAAGAAGAGGAATGAGTTAATTTAAAACATTTGTTTGCATAAAATGTATTAAATAATGCATAGAATACAGAAAACCAATATTTCTGCTCTGCATTTAATGTATCGACACGTTCCCTCGTTTCGAGCTCGCTCTAAATTGGCTAAGAAATAAAGTTACCTTCATTTTGTCGGAAACCCTTCAGTAATACTCTTCTACCTAGAATTAATTAAACTCGTTATTTCTATTATGCTCGGGCATATGAAAATTTATTTAATGCGTTCCCAACTTGAATACCATGTCGGCGAGCAAAGCTCAAAAGTCCAAGCGCGACCATTAATAACAGAGCCCACTCCGATAATCTTACTCTCCTTCGATTTACCAGCTCTCATCAAACAGATGTATTGAGAAATGAGTAAAGTTATGATTAGGTAAATGCAGTTGTAAACGCACCCCCCTATACATTCGTCGATGCATTATAATATGTATTTCTTGTTGCAGTACGAGCTGCATAATCGATGGAATGTCAGGTGGTAGGGATATTGCTGGTTTTCTGTTTCCCCTTCTTCCTTTCTTTTTTCTCATTTCGACCAGTCAATATAAATTTCGATATTTCACCGGTTGGAAAAAGGCAATTACTTTTAATACGTGTCAGCGTGAACGTGCACGAAGGTAATCACATCTGTCTTAAGCATACGGCGAAGATAAGTTATCGCTGGTAACTCGATTCACTCGTACATATACACACAAACAAATTCCATCTTTTAACGATGATTACAACTAGAAATTATGAGTGTCGCGTAAAATTTTGTTCTTCTACATTTTTCTATCTCCTTTCCTTTTTCTCGTTTCCATTTAGTTCTTTATTTTACCAGCGGTATTATTAATTTTTGACAAAGCAGCGGTGTCACTTAATGAAACACTTTCAATTACCAACGAACGTTAGTAAATACGAGATTGTATCTAATGAACATGTTGCACTACTAATTCCCAGTTTTTTTTTCCCACAGACGCTAATCCATGTTTATTGCATACTGGGGTCGCGAACAGTTGCAAGACAGATATGTAGATGACTCGAGCAAATATAGATTCTCCTAGAACAAACGTGTCGAGGGAGATCCCCCCAGCCGAAGGGGTTGAACTCGATCACATCCGCGAAGATTAATCTTCGTCGTATCGAAAAAAACACTCTGAACAGAGAAACTTTCCCCGCGCTGCTAGATTTCGTGCAAATGCACACTGTTCCTGTTAATTTTGTTAACGTAACGAGCGGGATTGTGCTTAATAATTCGCGTCGGCGGTTCGATCCAGCGCAAAGTAAATAATGAAATCCAACAGAGAGGAGAAGCGTGCAACGTTTTCTGCTTCGCGGTATGTCCGAATGAGCGTGCGAACTGTGAAGTCCTCGGTGTGCAATGTGATAGTCGACGTGCATGATTATTTCGAGCAGCTCTCGTTGCGATGCGGTTATTAATTCGAGTGCCCCGTGGAATGTAAATCATCATTATCGCCGAAATGAATGGCAATGAAGCGTTTTCGATGCACGCGAAACCGTGCCCCGCCGAGATTGATCGCGAATATCCAAAACCTTGGAGGCCACCCTCGTGCGCGTGTTTTGCTTCATAAGCGGCAACTTAGCGCCGCAAATTTGTTGAAAATCGGAGCGATATTGATTCTCGAATATAACCAGCGAACTGCAGAATCTATACGGGGGAAAAGAATTTTGCCCCGCAAAATTGCATACAAGGGTTTTCGAGTGCTTTTGAAATTGGTAAAGTTCGTAAATCCGAAATAAGTTACCGGTGACTTATTGATCCGTGGCGAAAGTGCACTTGTGAGACTCAACGAAGTTCACGTGACTAGAAGTTACAACTTAATATGAATTGTGGCTGCTCCTACAAAATGCAATTAAAAGTTGAACGTAAGTAAGTAATATTTCGATGTGTTCGTTTTCATTTCGTTGAAACTTTCAAGAATACACTGTCGGATACAGTTGACCTAAATCTAAAGAGTTGTAGGTTATTTCGTAGTACGCTAAAAATTTCAGTGAACTAAAGTGAACTCGGTCAAGCTCATCCAAATAGAATTTACGACCAGATAAAATTACGTTCTTAAATAATACCGCGGCTTTGTTTTGTGTTTTAAATTAAACAAAAGGAAACGAACGGACGGTCGTAACACGTGGCATAAGAACTGTTACAACGTAAAATGAAAATCACTGTTTCCCCATTAAAAACAGAGCGTTTTAACGAGCACGAATCTGGCGTACTGGCAAATTAATTTTCGATCTTGTACATTTGCTAAGCAACGAGGCTAACTGCTACGTGAGAATTAATGATTTAACACAGCCGTTTACGAATCGAAATAAGCGAAGAAAATACGATTCTGTTACATTTCTGTAACTAAAAAAATTAAACAAATCATTACACACGCGGATAGTTTTATGCAATTTCGTTCGAAAGAGCATTTAGAGTTCCACACTTTTTCGTCTCGTTACAAGGATTTGTGGGAAAAAGATTACCGTCTATTATTCTCCAGATACGTTTAATTGCAGTTCGGAAGGCCCATTCTATCTATCACGTACAATCGCAAAGTATTTCGTTCAATTACGTGGCCATTCTGAAACGTCTGTTTCATCGATGATTCCAGACTTTTGATCGGTAGTGTATGTGGTTTGTTCATAATAAACGTTCACCTGCGTATAACCCTGCGCAAAGATTTAACGAGGGGATGCCTACAACAAGTTTTGTTCGCGTTGGATCATCGATTGTTGCGATCGATCAGGAACGATCCACCTGCCTGTGGCCTGGGTTGCGAGCAATCGCGATCAACCATAGGGAAGAGTATTATTTAAAGAGCCTGTATCTGGACGGAGCGTGTGTCTCGACCTCTAGCATAATCGCGAGACACCTGGGGATCGTTGGTGTACGTTGGCTGCACAGAAACCGGTTTCCACTAAGCTAAGACCGAAAAGAAAATTTCAATAATGGTTATTACACGTCTATTCAGACATTTTCTAGGGAAGCCTTGTTTGCTCGGTTAATTAGAAATTCCCCCAACCGTTCGACAATAAACGAACGATTTAGCGACTGATAACATTGAATTAGCTTTTCTCTTGTCTTTTTCTTTCCCTTTTTCTTTTTGATTCTATAAAAAGTTAGTTAACCTCGATGTAACTCCAAGACTTTTTCAGCTCGGTCGAAGTTAGGGAGGAGCGCGAGCTACGTCTTTTACTTATTTCAATTAACCTGGAAACATCCGTTTAATCAAGTAGCGATCTTTCAAGCGTCCAACTGATTTAATATTGGCTCAGCCCGATGTACCGAATTTCCCGGCGCCATGTTTCTGTTCCATATTGGTTGACAAAATCGGAATATCAATTTAATTAAGTTTTAATCGTATGGAAATAGCCAGCGCGTTGCCCGGCGTCCAATTTACCTCCATAAATAGTTTCGCGTAATTAGGAAAGGTTTGACCGTCGATACGTTGAACAGTGCAACAGTAAAATATTGAAGCAAGAAATCACAATTATAGAATGAGGGGTTAATTAAAACTTTCTCGTCGCTCAGAAATTCTTGCTCGCAACAGTAAATCCAATAGAAAGCAAGCACGTTACGCACGAAAGAAAAGGAAAAGAAAAAGGACAGTCGACAGGCAACAATGATCATTAGCAGCTCATTAATATTAATTCCATTAAAGAGCGTTCCATGGTTTCCTCCAAACGAGTAAATACGTTCGTCCAATATATTAATATAATGATTCAGCACACGAATCCCAGAACAAAAGAGACGGCAATTATTATCGGATTTCATTCATCGTGGTTTGCACTTTTTATTATTATATTACCTTCGATGGGGTATTATAATCTGTCCATAGAATTCCGCCGTAATTAATTCCAATAACTTGTAATGCGTGTAGGATTTAAGAACGATACTGAAACGTACCCGCAAATGTGGAAAGTTCATGAAAGACAAATTGTCCTACGAAACACGCCGTTCCGAACGACGGAGAATTTATATGTATTCTTTCGATCGAATCGAGCTGATATTTGAAACGCAACAAAAGCACGAAGTAATAACATACAAAAAACTGCATGCCAATATACCTGTATACGCAGAAAATCTACTAGACAACTGTTCCCCTTTTGCAGGAAGTTGGCACAATAATAGAATGCATTTTCCATTTGTCCAATTCCCAGCAGTAATTACGTCGACCTCTCTATCAGGTTTGTATCCCCACCATCGTATCCATTTCCTCAACCTCGCGCAGAATTGTGAATCGTGTCCCGGTATACATATATACCAACATGTAGGGATTGATTTTTTCCCATACGTTTGACAAATCTACCAACATTGCTCACGACTTGGTTAAACATTGTGTCATGACTTCAGAAATGTATGAAATTAAGAGAAGAAAGAAAAATTAATTTCCCCGCATTTTCGATTTGTTATCATTGTAATTTGTACGTGCAAATTATGGAAGACAGTTGCCAAATATTAAATCGTATCGAACCGATAAGTACATATTGGATTTGATGCCTTAGTTGACCGAGTGGAGTCGAGATTTGTGATAAAAAAGGACCCACCGCAGCTCACAGTTGTAAACCTTTCGTTCGGGGATCGATAATGGGCTCCAGGGGCCGGTCGTGATGAAAAAAAAGAAAACGAAGGAAAAACTGTTCGATTCACTCGACGGGACCGTAATCTTTCGTTCTGCACGACTGCAGATTTGTCTCGCGATCGATTGACACTTTACGTTTGGAATTGTTTACGTGTCGGTTTGACAATAAACTATGAGATTTTTTTTCAGATTGAAAATATTGGGTGAAATTGGCAGCTCTGCGTGTAGCACGGATAACAAAACATTCGATAAAAAATTGTGACTATTATATTCTTGAAAAATGTACACGACTTCGTGTGTTTTGATTTCGAATTTAATTTAAAATTCCGTCCGCTTGCCTCGAATTTGGTAAATTAATTTTTTCACGGCATGTTTATTTAAAATTGTTATGGTATATCTTGTTATCTTTGTGGCAAATGTTGTAATGTAATGGCAACTGTCTAAATAAACAGCATATTTTTCATTTCAACGTAATGAAAATTACGAGACAAAATGTGGAAAGCTAAGAGTAGAACAACATTTTTCCCAATTCCATTCGCCGATTCCTTGGAAATCTTAAATAAATTCTGTTTGGTTAAAAAAACGACCAATTTGCCAAGAAATAGAACGCTTACTTGAAGATTTCAATTTACAAAAACAATTTCCGCCAGTTTTCTCATTCTCATACTGTTTACACTCCATTTTGGAAAATTAACAGCACGACAGTGGAAGAGCGAGGTATTCGCAAAACGTAGAAAACTTTGCCAACGTAGTTGCAAGAAAAGTCTTACAAAAACTTTCCACTAAATATAAAGTGCAAGATCTCAGAGCGAAGAACATTTAAAAATCCTTCACGCATCTGCCAGCACTTTCGCCTGTATTTATCAACGACGAACTTGCGAACTATGAAAAATGAGAAAAAAGAAGCGATTTATTTATCGGGACGGCCAGTTGAAAAATAAAACGCGAAGCTTGTTCAGTTTTCGTTTCACGTGAAAAACTGTCAAGTAGAAGAAAGGGAAACCGGTCGAAAAGCAGTGAACTTTGGCATCAAAGTTGCATCACGCGGAATGTAGCTTCTTCCTAACAAAACATACCACGAAACCTCGATAGAGCAGGATTTAAAATTCGTCGTGCATCAAATTTGATTCGTCCAAGAGAAATGCATCAATTATTGATAAGAAATAGTTGACAGAATACTTTCAACAATTTAATCGCATTAAAATAACAGCTACCGAATTGTATTACTCCAAAAAGAAGATAACGAGCAATTTATAGCGTCTCCATTGAATCGCATGAATAGAACACGAAATTGTTAAACAAAAACGAAGGTAAGAAAATGAGTTTCACCTGAGGAAATTTAATAGATGGAACAACGAGAATTTCGATGACGAAATTGGAGTAACGTAGTTGCTATTTTCATTCGCCAAAGCCGAGAGAAGGCAATACATCCGAAGTCAAGAATAACGTAATCGAATATATGCGATACATTTTGCCAAACGAGAATGAGATACTAAACGAAGTTGGTCAATTTATCCAGCTAAGGAAGGGGTTAGATGGGACGCCTGGCCATACAGAAGCAGCGAGAAGTTTTCGAGAATAGTGACCGGATCTTTGTTGTCTGCTGGTAAACGAGACTTATTGTTAGTTGTAGCATTTTCTAGTTGACTCGGTTAGAAAGCAACTTCGAATCGTTCTTTACGCATTCGTAACGTGGTAGCCCTGAGCAACCGCTTCTAACAACTACATATCTCGAATCGCTGTATCATTAAAATATTCTGTGGTACAGGATTGATCAAATTCGAAATATTATAAGTTATCCTTCGCAATCGAATCGATAAGTATATAGATACTCTAGGTCGGACTCTTTGCATTCACGTTCCATCTTTTTTTTTTATAGCTTTCCTTTTCATTTCATTTCCTGTTCAGTTTACATGCTGAACATTCATGATCCTCAATTTATCGCTGCGTGTAACAATATTCATAAACATGCTTATAGAGCAGAATAAAAGGGCAAACATTTACTCTAGTCGCGCACACGTATCGCGTAGTCTACAAATTCCACGTTTGCTTTACTATCTTATCTCCTCGCCCGTATCCAAATACCGAAACATTCGAGTCCCCTGTGTTTTCACTTAGATTTCCGTTTAAAGGAAAGAATAAAAATTGTAATATCCCGTAATTGCCGGAACGTACCGATGATGTAGTACGAATGAACTGTAATCGTCAATGACATGCTCTTCTCGTCGATCGCATTACACAATCGAGTCCCGTAGTCCCGTCAAAACGAGAAAACAGCGTGTGTATTGGTTCTCCGTTCGACGAGAGAATCACATCTAAAAATACCGAAAAAGTACCCCTTCGCGAATTTTGACAAGAATTTTCTCACGTATACATACATACTCCGATCGAGAAGCGGCCGTGACGCGACACGTATAAGAATTGAACACGCGTTTCGCTTTATATCGTGGCGAAATTTCTTTCTTATAAATATTTTATTCGTCTGTTTGAAATGTTTTCGCTCGAGACGATCGTACGAAAATAGCCGTCGGGCATAATGGGATGGAAAATAAGATGAAAAGTGACGAAGTTGCGAAACGAAGGTGGAAAAGTTTGGGACGACAAAAGGCGACGATAAATCGCGGCGGGAAAATTTATCAATTGTCGTGGTCTGTCAGTGTGCGTGTGGTACAATACCAGGCATGAAAGAAATTACGACCGCGAAGGGTTAAGAACTAAGTAATTCCCAGCGTGGATCATGGAAGCGTCAACGAGATACACTGAAGTCCCGGGCCGAGAAAATTTACTGCCAATTACTTTTTGCCGCACGCATATGCTCGCTACATTCTCCCGCATCTCTACCTGGTCGGCTAAAACCTGCTGACGGGGGAAAGGAGAGGATGGCCAGGGGATGAGAAGTGAGAAGAGTGCGAAGCAAGAAGGCTGAGGCAAGGAAAGGAACGACGAGAATGAAGGAGACAGACAGCTAAGAGCACCGTGAACACCACTGGATGACGAAACTGTTCCAACACGGCCGATTACGATGATTAATAAGCGGAATATGCATGTCAGGCACGAGTTATCGAAGAAATATTGTAACTATGGCGGATATCAAGATTGTACCGGTGTGCCTCGGAATCTGATAAGGCGTACAGTTTTGCCGTGTATACACACTGTACACGATAGATATAAATGTGTTTCGATTTTATGATGCTAACTATTGCCCAGTGTGTTAGGTGTAAACATGGATAATGCTTGGTAGTTTAACGAAGACTAAATTATTTGTTGATAATAATTTCTGAAATAACGAGGGGGAAAAACGTGTACGACTGTGGAGCGTTAGATGAACGACGCGAACCAATGAAATATATATTGAACTTAGTTTAATTGAACTATTACAATATGCGTTGGATTTTGTTTACAATCGTCGACTGTTCCCGTTTGAGTCAGGTCCAGGTCGTGGCCTTCTTTTGCCGGATGAATGAAAGAACGGCACGAACGATGCCGAGATCTTAATTGCAAACATTCGACACTTTCACAACCCATCCGTACACACGAGCCACTAGAATGTAGTCAGCATCTTGGCACATTACCAGTGGGAAACGTGGAATCCTCGTGTATTAGCATACCGTGTTATATCGGCGATTCGTAATCGATGCTGATGGATTTATCGCTTGTGTTACAATGTACGATACGCGCATGTGAGTTAACCCGTTACTCGCGGATAGGTCTGTCGATTATGTAATAGTTTAGCGTATATATCGTCCCACCACGTAAATGTTAGTAAAATTCATTTTAATTAGCTCGTCGAATCGTCGATTCGGCAGCGAAATCAACGGCACGTCACGTTTCAATTAAAGCCCGAAAATTGATCGAATTTAATGATCGTCTACAAATTGCGCTCAGCTATTTGTGCACCGAGTGCTGATTGTGGAAAATTCCATTTATTTGTTTAAGTTGCGCGTAAATTCTCGTGAACGGAAGCCCGCGGAATTGTTTATTCGCGATGAATCTTCGAGAAAACGGGACGCATAATTTAACGAATATCTTTTATCGATTATCTGAACGCCCACGTAACAGAATGTACTGTACAATATACCATCGTTATAAATGAACTGTTCACCCGTGTAATTGCCACTTGTATTCCTTTATTATTGTGATTCCCTTTTTAATTTTTTCTCTTTTGTATCTATATATTTCCTGCTATATTTACTATAGCACGACATGCTTATATAAAGCAGGGAACAATTAAGGTTTTGTGGTCACCGTTTCGAAGCGTACGTTTGATTACAGTTTGACAATTTATGTCAAGGATGGCTATGGATAAATTTTAGTTGTAATGCACTCGACTTGGCTGGGGACAAATTACGCGAAAAAAATGAAACATCTATGAATAGAATATTTATACAGGATGAGCGGTAATCATCTTTCCAAAACGATTCCGAGGTGCAAGTTTAAATACTTCCTTTCGTAATGGCTGAACAATTCGTGCCAAGGATGCACAAAGTTCGTACATTTGATTATTCCAGACGAAACAACTAATGGAAAAGTTCATAATGGACGTGCCACGGGCATTGTTGGCGTACAATTGCATCTTTCTGCGAATTAAAACTGAATGTTGTAGATATAGTATTATATTTCTTGAATTGCAAAAATATAATATAACGACACGACGCTCGGATTACAAAACTCGTGTAAGTACAGTCGCCGGAGTTTTACGTGTATAAAGTTTTCTATATTTAATATAAAATAAAGGACAACGGCGAAGTTACAAGTCGGAGCACGGCTTGAAATAGTATGTTCGGTGCAGTTTGATAACTTGCCAACAAAGTTGTTTAAATCGCATAATTATGTATATGAAATGAATTTATTGACACGGGTATAACTTTGTGTGCTGTTTTTATCGAGTGATGAATATGCCAGCGTTGGGATTGTTATTATTAATTTATTAACATGGAAACATATTACTATTTCTGCACGCAAATATAGGTAGCCTGTTACTCACGAGTGAACGCCATTAAAAGTTGCAATTCATAAATACTGCTGTATGCATAAAAGCAATTTACCTTGCATTACTGGAATGACGCAGGAATTAATAGTCGTTGTTTAATTAGATTACTCACCATTAAAAATAGAAATTAAAGATCCCCTTCGTTAATATATAATTTCTTGGTAATCCTAATTTTCTATACCATTTTCTGATACGAATTCCAATTTAAAAAAAAAACATACAAACCTTTCAAGCAGTTTCGTTCAATTAAGCAACGTTCTTTGTTGTTCGCATAGTAAAGCATTTAAGAAGACTCATAGATAAGCGTTACTCGGTTATAACTCACACAGATAAAGCGAAATCAAGTTAAAAGTTGCTTGCTTCCCCTTTGCACGCGTGTATATAGATATACATCTGCTTTTCTCCGCGTCGAGACTTTCGTTTTTGGACTTTTTCGTTTGCAACAGCAGATGAAAGAACCAATGTAATCAATGTTAATCGTGTGAACGCGTCTATGTACAGCTGTGCGTACAGTCCGCGGAGAAAGTAAACGCGGAGTCGCAAAGAAATCCACTTAAATTGCGTTGCCTCGTAGGAATTCAATTAAGCTGGCGTTGATTTGTAGAGTATTCGTCGTGACAAACACGAAGCACGCCATAATGCGTCGCTTGTGCAACAAATGTTAAGGCTTCCGTGACCGGTAACGTATTGCCACGTTTTAGCCCCCTAAGGTCGAAGTAAATGGAACAAGAACGTTTTACGACGAGCTGCAAAGATGAACAACGCGTATCGACATTCGAAATGCTCAAGTAAGTCGGTATTCAACCGGGCAATGTACCGCGTTATATTATTTATACCCATAGTTGTCGTATTTCGCTGACACGGCCTATTATTATTGTTGTCGCAACACAGTATTGCCAACTTGACTATCCCTGCCACTATTTTCCTCATTATTTGCAGCCTGTTTAATATTAATGCCCGCCGTGTTTGCGAATAAATTATGCATTCGATGCATTAAACAGAAATTCACGGTGTAACAAAATTAATGAGTGCGCGATGTTAATATAATAAGTGCCTCAATGTGGCAAACGAATCGGGAAACGGAAACAGAACGTTAAGTGGTAAAAACTGAAACGCAAAGGGATTTAACGAGATTCTCTTCTTCGACCAAGGAGCGGCGCGATTACGAGTGCAGAGTAGAAAAATCTCGCGTGAGCACAGAAAACAATGCTAATTTTATGATCCTCGTTTTCATTGAGTCTTGCAAAGAAAATAAATCAAATAAATAAATAAAAACATACCCGAACGAATCGATCAAATATTTGCATTTACTCAATTAATGTTGCTTGATAATCCGCCAAGCGAGTTTAAGAACTCGGTCACATAACTTTTTTAATACGCTAACTGTACTACGCGAAATAAATTGCTTTCGAAAGGTAAATTCCATGGACAAACCGCTTAAAGAGTGCGAAGTAAATTATCAATTAGAGAACACGATACCCTTCATCGCCCTACCATCCACTGGCCTAATACTATCGCAGTGAAATTCGTATCGCTGCTTGTTATGTTCATGAGCATAGTAATGATAACTCTCCCAGAAAATATTGCCACATATTGTCCGCTATGTCCTCGATATAAGGTGCACGTTCGAAACTAATTAAAATTCGCAGGGGAAAATAGATATATTATCATTTTAAATATAATAGAAGTTATATTTTATCTGCTGTTGATGCATTCATCCATTGAACTGCATTTAAAAAAAAAACCGACTGATATTTCGAGAGATTTCAATTGGTATATTAATGTAATTTATACAAAAACATCCACTTTCGTGAAGAATTATTCAGATTAATATTTTATAGATTGTATCGCTGTGTCGCTCGCCTATTTACTTTTACGTATCCTCCAAAATCAATATCGCGACCCCAATTGAATGAGATAGCTTTATAACGATTTCAACGCGATAAAATATTCCAACAACTTTTATGAACCGTTCGCTCCAATTGTTATAATTCTTTTCCAAATACATTTGTAATAAAATAAGGAAAAAACGAGGCGATTATTGTGATTAAATATTCATTGTAAACAAACGTTCCAACAATTGCAAAGCATTCTGTATTATTTTCAAGATACTTCACGGCAAATATTTCTTCCATTATTTATGCGCGATAACGGGCTATTAGTATTATATTGATAACAAGCTTTCGACGTCGTTATCGTCCACAATTGTTTTAACTATTCGCAGCCGCACAACGTTAATTTTACGTTACTGTCAGCGTGGTCATGCCTTTCAATATTATTTATTCCTGCAACACCATTCGATTATCATTTTTAATTACGCAAATGTAAATAAACGTTCTCGTTGCATTAATTGATAAACACCGCGGAAGGAAGTCGTTCGATTTGATTCGATTCGAGTCTCCTTATTTAGGATACCTTCAAACTTCCACGATATTAATCATCGATCTCCCTCCGCGAAGACCACGGAATTAATGTACAGAATTCAATAAGGAAACTGATCAAAGCGGATAGGGAAGAGAAAACGAACGTCTCGGTGGAAAACATTTGCTGGTGTATATAACGAGCGCAAACAGTAGCTTGTGCCTAGAAAAAGAAATAACATAGTTAACGCTACAGCAAGTTAATCCTACATTGAATTGATTTCATAACTTTTCTACTTGGAAACGCGGTCAGCCAGACTTTCTGGCACGACTGTACCCCCTCCCGACTAATTTTGCCGATTAGAATTTTAGCATGATGTACAGTCGACGATAAAAACCGCGCTGCTTTTCTCTTATGGCGCGCATTCTTTCACCGACAATTGGAGTGTACGCGTTTTATTTTGTAGTTATTAGCCGTTCAAGTCACACGTCTCAGGACATGCAAATCGAGAGTCGGAAACGACTTTCACCAGGAATATATGAACTTTTCACAACAACCATAAAGCGGCACGGGTAAACAACGAACGAACGGATTCATTTCGATTCAACAACTTTCCACAGTGAACTCCGATATTATTATCGCCCGCAGCGTTCATCTAAACGCGTTTTGTCGACGTATCACTGCATTCAACAACTGTTCCTCCCGTTCACACCATTATCTTGATCGTGTACAAGAGCTTCTTATCGGATCTTATTTTGACGAGTGCCTAACAGACGCAATCAAATAAATCTAAACGATTTAAAGAGTGTAACAACTTATCGAGTTCGAAGAAAAATAAAAGCAACGCGTAACTTTGTATGAAAAATATTATCATTCCTCAGATTCGAGTATCCATTTGATGAGATTTAAGTTATTTTGCGACATAAAACCCCTTCGATTTACCGTTTGCGAAACAATGTCGCAAAGATCGTCCCATTGTTCGTGTCAAATCGAGACACTTGTTTTTCGAGATCCGCCCTCGCGGTGCAATTTACTCTGTAAAGTATGGTGAGCTCTGCGAAGCTACAAAAGTAAATTCCATTAAGGCAGCAACGGGGTACTTTCCTTTAATGTCGTTAGCACGAAAGAGCAGAAACAAGCAGTATGTAGTGGGAAAGGCTCCGAGGGGCCACATGAGGGTATACAGGAGTAAGAAGCAAACCACGTCGTATCAACGAGCCAGATTTTCACGAATATTTTCGTACCTTTCTTTTAACCATAAAAACACCTTAACAAAAGTCAAACAACAATCAACTGCAAGCTTAATTTTGACGAGTAGGAAAAAAGAAGGAAAAAGATGAAGAAAAAGTACACAAGTTCGAACGATTAATGAACTAAATGGATCAACAACACCTCCATTGCACCCTACTGAATCGAAACAGCGTACGCTAACTCGAATTCATTTTTCCACGGATTATGAACATTTGGCCCGGCTTGAATGCGCGAAGATCGATACACGCATACGAACACGGCACGCGCGTTCGAACGCGAATAAATATGCCCGGTCGCGTGTACACAAATTTTAATTATGAATCGCCAATTGAATTCCGGCGAACAGAACTCCGCTTGCTCGCGCGATCGTGCTTCGCGCTCGCTCGCGGGTGCAGGCGCGGTCGGGCACGCGGATGAATTATCGGCTAATTTCCTTTGGCGCTGAAAGATCGTAAAATTTATCTGACAGTTGGTTTTTGTGATGTGTGTCGTGCGCGGTAGCTTTACGCGATAACTGGAAGTGCGCTTAGCGTCGCGATCACTATTTGAAGTACATTTTCAAAGGCGTGCACCACTATTGTTAGTGGAAGCACCTGTCCCGCTCGGTTCGTTGAATTTGACTCGTGCTTGTACCTGTGTGTTGCGCTCGCGCATCGTGACACGCGTACCTACGCGAGTTAACGCGGAACCGAGAGAAGGAGAGACATGTATGTAAACAGTGAGAGTGCGCGGAGTGCGGCCACATGACACGGCATATAAAAAAGTATGCACGGCCGATTATCAAGTAAATTAACGAAAGGAGAGGTAGACCAAAAGGAGAAAAAAAATACATACTGGAGGAAATAATAAAATAACAAATTATACGTGCTTGGGTTTCTCGAATAGTTCTCCATCGTTCTCGTGTATCTAGCCGGAGCGTATACGTATGTATATGTGCGCGTGAACGTCTACCTCGGAACCAAATTATAATTACAAATTTAAAACAGGAATTCACGGTTTTCCGGGCGAAGTGAAAAATTATGAAGCAAAATGCGAATGTAACCAACGCGGAGAAGTTATATACGTGCATGACGAATTCGTATATTATCAGTATTTATATGTACGTGTACAGAGGGGGGGGGGGGGGTGAGAAACCAGGCGCAAAGCAAGTACAAAACTTATTAACGATCTGTAACGAGGAAAGAAACAACAGCCGGTGAATCACGAGGTAATTATCTCACGAACACGTCCAGTATTTTTATCGGTGTTATATTTTGTGGGCGATCCGTGGCACGCTCGTGAATAGTGAAACAAGAACAACGCGGAACGAATATTATATTACATAAATCTCCAGAGAAAATGATTACCGTGAGAAGCATTTTCGTTGTGCTGGCCCCGTGGAAAGTTATCGGCAACATGAATTACGGCGCGCGGTCCATATTCCGGCATTAATCTATTTAGGCATGTCATACGTTTGTACAATATTGAAATCCTTAAACGTAAATAGTGCGACATCAAAGCGTGATGCAATTTTCTCGACGTAAAAATAGACCCTTCGTTCGAAACCATTTTCATGTGACCGGCGAATAGTTGAGCTTCCAAGCGGAAAATCGTCGAAAGATATTGCGTTTATATTTAATGCAGAAATTGAATAACGTTCAATATTAAACTAGTCGTGTGGAAATTACAGCCAAGGTAAAATAAATGTTTCGTTATTTTTTACGACTCTCTTGAATCGCGCACAGAAAAGGCAACGATATAAACGTGTTTGCCACAAGGACGGAGCATGATTTTAATCACAATTCACGTATTATTTAATGCCACGCGCAGAATTAACAGAAAACGCGAACGATACACTATTGTTTATAAAATTTACCTTCTGCCCACTGAACAGTTTTATTTTATTCCAAATTGGTGGTGAATTCAATTAAATTAACCAATTGTTATTTAGGTCGATTATTTATTGAAATTCAAGTACTACGAAATATGAATGTATTTAATTATTCGTGAGATAATTGAAAAACAGATAATTAACTGTGAACGTCAACTTGGAAATTAAAAAGCGTACTTGCAATATTACACTAACATTTATCCATTTTAGAATCGTCGTTGTTTCATAATTGTTAACATTATCGCGAAACGTTACTTAGCATAGAAGATAAGTGTTCAATGTTGCATAATAACATCATTTCACCGTGCCTCACTTATCATACTCCAAATAGCTTTGCCTCGTATAAATATATAATTTTATTACGTCATAGAAGCTCGAGTATAGGTCGCAGGGGGGTGGGAATTTTCGTTGGCGCACTGATTATTATTGCATCTGCCAGTAGCATTTCTTACAGCTTGTATTTCCCGTTTCAGAAACAACGAGTGCAAAAAGAAACGAAAAAGAAATTTCTGCTAACGCTAAATAACTCGTCAAAAAGAACACTCTTTTATATAAGCCAGCGAGAATATTTTAATTCGTTACAGAGGGGACAAAGGCGACGAAAAACTGCACAAGTTTGTTGTCTCCTTATTACGAGAAAAAGACAATAGAGATCGGTTCACGTGTATTATGTACATAGTCGTGTTACGATAACAAAAATGACGCTCACCGCTTGAACTCTGATACAATAATTACCAACCATGACTCGCGACCTCACATTATCGATTTAATTCTCATATGTTACTTTTAATTCGCCTGCTAGTAATAAATACAGAGATAGAGTGGCCGAGTGAGTCAGTTGGTATGCGACTGAGAGGGGGAGGGGGAAAAAACGAAAAATAGGCATGCGTGAGATACGTTGAAAATAATAAAAAATTATTAGCGTTCAATCTGTAATTGAATCATCAAAATTTACGGGTCAAATGTTGCTATACTTCGAGTGGTAAATAAATAACGTTACAGTAATCGTTTTTGTATTGCAAACAAGAGAGGAAAACAGAAAAGGAAGAAAAAAAAACCTGCCGATAACAAAAGTTGTCGTAAAACCTCTCATACGACTGTACATACATCCTTTCCACGAAATACTCCTAAATATATTTTTCTCACGGCAGCCAAACCTACGCTCTTGAAATTTTCTTTAAAACAGACAACGCTCTATTTATTTGCCGGTATACCATAATATTATCATCCTAATAATAACGGGCGCACTTATCGATTTAGCTCTTGGACGTGTACACGAATAGTACTGTTGTGTTTTTCCCTACGACCCTGCTTTTGCAATTTCATTTACTCTAGTACGCTGCAAACAAAACAAAACACACAAAAAAAGAAAGAGAAATACGAAAAAGGCGAGCATTAAAGAATTCCGGGAAAAATGTAATTTCTCATTAAATCGTTGTTAGGACAATGCGAGTCGAGGTGGCTGTGTTAAATCGGGTTAAGGCACATCTATAAATACCTCACTAACTGAGAATGAGAGAACACGAGAAGAGAGGTCGGGGGAGGGAGAGAGGGGCAGGAGAGAGAGAGAGAGAGAGAGGCACAAAATGTGCTGGCAGAAGCGGGAGAAAGAGAGAGGGAAAGAATACGAGAGATAGAGAGAGGAAGAGGGAGCGAGTGAGATATGTAAACGGAGAAAGACTGAGAGAGAAAGAGAGTAAGCACGCATACGAACGACAGAGATATAGAAAGAAGGGAGTAGGGGGTTACGGTGGTGGTAGGGGGTCCAAGAAACGTGCGAGAGAGATAAAAGCAGAATCGCAAAGTTGACAGAGAGAAATGAAAATGAAACAGAGAAAAACGACGCGGTTATAACAACGAAGGAGGGAGAGGTAATCAGTCCGTCTAATAGTGTGGCACATTGAAGATATGTACACACAATTGCATTTGTTGCCAGATGTCTAACTACACGATCGCATCCCCTCCACTGTCTACCCCTTCCCCCACTCGTCACCACGCTGTCACTTCTGCATTACGGACGAGCGAGAACACGTCGGATGAATTGAAGACGGACGAGGGAAGGAAAATCGAGTACGGTGGCGCGCGGTATACACAGGACCCGGCACAGACAACTTTTTATTATAATTTTCCAAGTTTATAATTGCTCACCTCTATCTTTTCCATTTCTTTGCTGCACGACTGTCACCCACTATTCCCACAGTCATCTAGGATCCTTTGGCACACACACACTGACGGCACATAGCGCGATATATCACGAGCTACACAAACGCGGTGTGCGTGTATCGAAACGATATAGGTTTGACGCGCGCGGACCAGCGACTCACGGTGCGGCGCACGCCGCTGTCCCATCAAGACTACTTTGTATTTACTCTAATTATGTGACGTCACGGATACACTGCTCGCCCCTCCACTAGCTGCCGGAGGCGCCCGAACGGTGACGAGCGTACTCGAGCGATCCCGAGGCCGAGCGAGCAACGCGCATGGCGCAGCACCAGTCATCTGTCGTCTCTTCTCCTTCTCGTAGAACGCTTGGCGCAGTACATCGTGAAACACTTGCAGTATTACACACCGATACGCTCTTTCTCAACGACCTCTCGTAGTTGTGGTCACGCACGTTTTCATCGTTATCACGATTCATAGGGATTAAAATACCATTGCTTCCACGCTAAATGATTTTGCAAGTGTTACGCGGAAACAACTATCATCGACCTTTGTGTCCTAACCTTAAACCGACTTCGCAAATTTGTGTTAACCGTGGGTCTCCCATTAACGTTCTGTGCTTGATTAGATTCCATGTGTGTAAACTGTTGGTGCAAATATTGTATGTTTAACGCTTGGTTTTGCAATTTAGATGAATGGTTTCTGTTTGTGAGAATGTACTGGCAGTTCCGAGTGTCCAACAGCTGATGGTAGTGGAGGAGCATCGATCGAAAAATACGGGGGGTTTTGCTACTGTTTAAACATTCAGGTGAAATGTGTATACCAAGATGAATAGACAATGTTGACGAAACTATTGTGGTTAGCGAATTCTTTTAATCTTTACGTTCACCGTAAGTGCGATTACATCTATCCGTTTGATATAAGAATAGAAAATAATACCGAACCATATCAAAATGTTGTTCCCTGAATTGTGAAAAACAAAGTACATAGTAGATGTACGAAAAAAATCACTATTTTGCATTAAAAATATGTGTAACTTAACACTGAACTTATGAAACAACCAATTGAACGGTTGAGTGATCCAGATTGGAGCACAAGTAAAATGTAGAAAGAATTTATTATTCGTCATTTTATACTGAAATAAATGCCATGAAATGAATGGTTGATTACAAAGAAGAAAAAATATAGTGAAAACGGTCGATCTGCATGCAAAGATGCGTCTACAAAGTGATGCACAATAAATTACACGATTCATGAAAAATTATACTCTTTTTGTTCCATTTATTACCCAAAGCTCTTTTCCAATGTTCCAGTTTTCACAAAACTAGTGTTTCTCGCGTCGTAATTTGCTAATTGTAAATAACACCAATCATCTACTTGTACAGTAGACGAAGTGCACACTCCATACATTACACATTCATAGATTCATTTCCGGTCTGTATACTGAATAGACTTGCAATAATTTTGCATTCGCGATATAATTCTTTTTTTATTTGTTCAACAGTTTTTTTATAACTTTCATATGTCATATGACAGAGGTTTAAGTGTTGCTCCAGACAAAGATTTGGTGGTAGCGGAAGGCAACGTGCACGAGGAAATAGGAAGGATATCGCTATATATATGTATATCATATATATATTTACAATAAGTGTAAAAGAAACGTGTTGTTTAGGTATTCAGAGACGGATTTTAGGCCTATTTCGCGAGATATTTCTTTGCATTGTGCTAGGGATAACAAACTAGATGCAGGCTCATACAGATTTAATTGTATTATTTCGTTGTTGCTCTGTTTCTTTTTATATTATTTTCGATTTAAGCATTTTTTATGATCTTCCGTTGCAATAATTTAATTGCCTTTTTTTAGAATAGAATGAATTTATTAAAGAATTGAAAAAAGAAAATTGTCTAATACATATTTTATTTCGCAATTTATCAATCACCGTTGTTCGAATATGCAACGGAATTTCATGTCGTTCGGCCATTACGAGAAACCGTTTTGTGCGAGTCGCAAACGTGTCACTCATCGTTGGAAGTTTCTTACAATTAGTGCTAGAACGAAATTAGATACCTATTCCAGAAGTGTAATAATTCGAGATGAAATCAATTTTTACCTTCATGTACAAACAACGCTTGACGAAGTAGGACGACAGCCGGCGCAAAGATTGTTGGCACAGTAGTCGACTTGTTCAGCTATCCATTGGATCGTAAACCATAGGCTATTTTATTCTACACAAACACTTTTATAATCGAGTGGCCATTTAGAATTTACACTCGATTCACTTCGAAACAAGTTAAGCCGAACAAAAACGAAGACCTGCTATTATTCTAGCACTAATTAACGATTACGCGACACAACAGGTAACACTTCTATTACACTCCGAATTACAGATAATTGACATGGCGCGCTCGAGAAACACTAAACGAACCGAAAAGTGCACTGCGCGGCAAAATTAAAAATCGGTTGAAAATGACTCTACGACAGCGCCAATCCCGCTATCTAGTTTTAGATGTAGGAACTACGATGAATTTGTCGCGCCCGGGAAATCGCAGCATTTTAAAATTTTTTATTTGATGTTATACATATTAGATGTTCCGGAGATCTGCATTCGTGCCTTTTAATTTTTCGTTTTCGTTTTTATTTTAAATTCAGTGCGCTTTTCGTTTCGGTGTTCGGCTGAAAAATTCTTATTTCTCGTAATAACCGTTCTGTCTTTAATTATATTCGCGAATGCCATTTGAAACTTGTGCAGGATGCAAGAAAGTGTTACGAAAGTACGACGGAATGTGGCTCAGGTAAGATTACAATTATAATTATATCTGAAGAAATTTCGCAAAATTAATTTTGGCAGGCTTACTTTACAAGCAACACAGGGAATTACGTAAAATCTTCTCTTGATTAACGCGCACCGTGAACATTGTCGCGTACGTTTAAACGACCGGTAGATTAGAAATGATTTTTTTTATCCAAATTTACTGCAAGCTAATTATACAAAGTGATAATTGGGATACGAACTATGTAACGAAGTTTACTTTATAATGCCATCTTGGTGGCAATATGGCCAAATTAACGTACGTGACATATTGTGTTGTACAAGATTTTACGCTTAGAGGACAGTAAATTGTTACGCATTACGATAACTTCTTCAATGAATTTGTTACCATACTTTAGGGCGTAATTTTTTATGCCATGCTTGTCAATAACGGTCCTTGTTGGTCCTCCAAGAGTCAATAATCGAAACGATGCGAGAGGAGGAATGTGTTCGATAGTCTAAGCACTTCAGTGACAAAACATCAATGGAATTCAAGGAGCTTCAGCACATTCCATTAATACCAATCAGTTTTAGCCTAGATCTAACTTTTTTCGGTACTGCGACCAGCGCGTAAGTGGAGTGGGGAAAATATCACAGCTGGCCCCCGGAAATGTCGAAGATTAAAAAATAAAGGAGGGACTTCGAGGGCCTTCGAGGATTCGCCCGGTCGTTCCAGCCTCGATCTTTCAAACCTGTTCTCTTATGATTAGATGCGCTTTGCCCCGTCAAATTTTAATTAGCTCAATTCTATGAAGGATTTCTTAGTCAGTGAACCGGGCTGATCGGGCTTCGTTTTGCGCGGTATATTCATATTGTACATGTATATTCTGTAACTAATAGTAATGTTAATTATCTGACCGCTATTACTATTATTATCATTGGCTCGCACGCTAGACCGATCGCTGTGACTGTGCGCCGAGTATTCGATATATCTGGAAAGACTTTAGTAACGATAGAAATTATTTTGCTACAAATAAAAACCAATAAGGTAATATTAGATTAGGAATTAAACTCGTTGATCAAGCGTTCGATTAATTTCTTCATGCTTAAGTAATTGTTCTAAAAGAAGCCACGTGGCGCAGTGCGTTAAAAATTTATAATTTATTGTTAGAATAAAACATCGTTCCGTATCCAGCTCAAATCTTTGCAAGTCAAACCTGTTATCCCATAATTCAATGGTCTCGAAATTAGCTACGGTCAAGCGCACCAGCACAGTAATTGGCTTCTACTTATATTAAGGAAAGCGTGTCGAGGTCGCACGAGGCTTCTGAATTTTTGTTTGAACCACTACTTTATATAGGGAAATTATAATCACAGATTGATTCAGCCCGCATATTTCTAAATAGGCGCCCATTTCGCGACGATACGCCACGCTTTTCATGATAGGATTCATCGTTTGGACACGTGTAATTCGCAACTCAAAGTCTATCATGCCTTCGGCTTTCGATCGTTAACAAATTAATATCGTTCACCGCTCGCCTTCAACACTTTTTCTTTTTCCTCCAACAAGAAACCGAATACATTGATTTAATTTATGCGTGTGAAACCGTTCTCCATAGTAACATTTAATTAATTTAATACACAACAATACCAAACCATACCAAACATACTATTTGATAAAAACACGTATCATTTTGTCAAGTACACAAATACGTGTAATCGATTACAGTGATTAACATTGGGCTCACTCCCCAAATGCACAACGTAGATATACTATCGTGATAGCTCGTACAACGCTAAACATATTAAATAATAAATCCCCAAAAACACAACAGGAGGATGCCTGTCGTATTATAGATAGACTTTGAAACAATCTAATCTTGGCAATTTAAAAGATACGTCTAGCTGATTCCTGAGACTTTCACGACACACTTCAAACAGTCTGATATGAGGAACCCGTACGCAGAATCGTAATATATGTACCTCTTCGTACGCGAACTGAAGCCTCGCACGAACGCGGTGCCGTAATGTAACTAAGTTTTCTTAAAATATTTTTTTTTCTCTCTATTTTTCCATTCGCGCTGCTCGAAAGCTCTTCCTAACGAAAGACTGCTTTACATAGGACCCATCATCGATCTAGTCTAAAATCATACCTATTCCTATCTATACTTTCAGTTATTGTAGCCATGATTTAGTTTGCATACAAAAGCTATGGGAAGATTTATAAGAAGGGACAGATAGAGAGCAGTGGACTGTACGAATAAATAGAATTTTAGAATGTTAAAGTGTATCTTCAACGATACTGGACATTTTGATCGTCATTGCAGGCAAAGGATGTTAAAATTTCCCCGTAAAAATTGATCGACAATGTTTCCTAGGGGAGGCAAACATTTCTAGAGCGACAAATGAATTATTACCACCAGAAATGTCCTCCTATCGCCGTTGGAAAGAAGAGTGTACCCTCGAGCATGCAACGAAACGTGAACCATGGACCTTTTGTCAAATAATCGAACGTGTAGCTAATTACTCTGCATCCCCTGCATCTGTTCCCCCATCGTCCTGGTTGCTGTCATCTCCATTCGCCGTTTCGCCTCCATTATTTGCAGTTTCTACGCCCTCCGCTGTCTCTACATCGTTATCGATTGCTTCCGCATATTCTTGAGCAGATAACTCAGTTACTTCTATACTAGGTTCAACCTCCTCTTCAGCTGGTTCGATTGTCTCAACTTCTGGAGGCTTTTCACCTTCCTGGATTCTCTCATCCTCTCCTCGATTATCTACGCCGTTCGAAGTTTCTGACATATCTTGCTTCTTATCCACTGTTTCATCGTTAATAGATACCTCTTCCTCGTTTCTAAATGCGTCCACTATCTTTTGCTCGATGGTGAGCTGCCTGACCGCGTTCTCTAAGTTCTCCCTTAAAATACGATTCGTCTCGCTCTCCTCATCTTGCCACGACGATGGCATGAACGTCATCCGTACAGTCTGATAGAGCTTCCTGAAGCCTAATTTCTTGTACAGACTCTGGCTGGCTTCGTTTTCTGGACGTATCACCACGAAAGGCTGATAACCTTTGTCAGCAACCCGTTTGGTCAAGTACCTGCAGTTTTAATATTACGAGTGAAGAAGAATCATTGACTCGAGGTCGTTGTTTTCAAGCAAGACCAAAACTACGTCTGACTTTTAATATCAGGAATTTTTGTACCTTGCTAGTTTCGTTCCGTAACCCTTCCTCCGGTATTCTGGTTTGGTCTGCATAGAAAACATGGCCCCGTAATAGGATTGAACCATCCAAGCAGCCAAGCTACCCTTGGCGAAGACTCCAGCCGCTGGAAGTGTCCTGATCAGTCGTAGGAAAACCTCGTGACACTCCATGTCGTTCGCAGGATACAATTCGTAGATTCCTTCAGCATGTTCAGCCTTCAATGGTTGAACTTGAATGCAAGAATCGGTTTCGTCGCCCGGTTCCTTGGCACAGTCGACATTCTTGGGATTCTCGCACACGAAGACATCGCCAACTACCCTCTCGATAGTTCCGGCATCCTCGTATAGACGTATCAGTTCCTGGGCGATGTCATAGTGAACGAAATTGATGTACAGGGGCTTCGACCAGTCGATCAAAATGTTCTCCTCCCTTAGTAACCTTAGTAATTCTAGTCTGTCATTGGGGCAGAAGACGCCCACGCTTTCGAACAGCAAACCATGAGGCTAAAAATCGACGAATTTAGTATGTTAAAAGAAAAGATTGATATTCTGTTTTGCGCTGGAAACGAGAGGGGGTCTTGCGCGTGAATTATTTAGCACGCGGTTTCTTTTTTCGTTTAACGTTTAACTTCAATCTACCTCTTTGGTCAAAAGATCAATTCGTTTTAATGAAATTAGTACGCGACGGTTTCGACGCGTTGAAATAATTGATTCTTCTCGATGCATCGAAACTAGTCCATGCTGATTAATGTAATTGGTAAATTTTGTGGAGGGGGCATGAGGTTTCGTTAATTAAGTAAAAAGCACCGAGTACAACCGTAGTTGAATTAAAGGAGTTACGAGCGAGGTCAGGAAATGGGCTAGCAAGACTATGAAACAACAGATTGGCCGAAAGCCAAGGAAGGATATGGGCCAACTTTTCTGCACCCTCTCCTGACACGTTCGAAAGCAAGATGAATTTGCCGAAGGCACGCGAGATTTTCTTTTCAATCTTAAGGTTCCTCTATTCACTAGATGGAAATTTGTGTGATCCTGTGTGAACTACAATTCATCAGCACCGTAGACTAGTTTCGTTTCGTCAAAATAATTGATAAATTATCGAAGTGAAAGGCGCAGTGTCGTTCGTTCAAGAACCGTTTCCATAGATATATGAATACTCGAAGGAAACAAAATTGTATCTTTTACGTTGCATCAAGCAAGTATACGTACGCTGCTGCAAAGGGATTATCGACCATGCATTAAGCGTAATCTAAAACGTACGAGGAATTATTTTATACTCACGGATAACGTCATGCCTGGAAAGTGTAAACAGATCGTATCATCTGGCCAGTTGTTAGCCACGTAGAAATGAAAGTCCCATACTCTGTCACTCATGTAGGTCAGCAATGTTTGATGGAACTGCGAAACAGAGGAAACGTCACCACGAAATCTTTCCAAAAATTTATAAAGAATTTATATACTGTCGTTCGTGTAATATTAGGCAAACGAGTAACGTCGTGTCAACGGAACGAACAAACTAATAATTCTTCCCTGCGGTGTATTTACAAAGCGATTGATCCGCGAAGAGACAGGGAAATGTTTTCATTGCGGGGAAGGATTAAAGGAGTACGGGGCTGTGGGGTAGTTAAAAGGAAAGGTTCTTTTCGCCGTGCATATTGACTAAAGGCAACGTCTGAAATGAAAGGATGGATATTTACGTGGAAACTGCAGGATAAAGAGGAATCTAGCCGAGGGCGACGCTCCAGACGACGCGTCGGCTCTTAAAATAAACCACCACGTGCTAACCCTGATACCACCGGGTCTGCAACGTTCTTTTCATTCGCCGAAAAATTCTCATACGTGCAAAAAAAAAAGAAAAAAAATTGGATAATTTCTATTCATTCGAACACTTTCCTACCCATAAACCTTGCGTTAATTGCAGAACAAACGTACCGAGCCTGGTTCACGTGGTGAACGACGCGATCTAGTAACTCCGTAACAACCTCTCAGTTGAAAGTGAATAAATAAATAATCGACAGTGGAAGCTATTACGGAACACCGTAGCTTGTCCTAGATTTTATATAACAGTTGTAGCAGCCAGGAATGATCGAACATCGTATACGGTATAGACGATACTCGGCAAACGATTTACCGATTTCACACGTCAATTCAATCATGAATTTTAATACAATCTTGGAGGGCATGCCTGTGTTTTATTAGTAGGCGCGCCTCTGTTTTATTAATCACGAACGATCATAACTGATGCCTGTTCTATTGAGTTGGATTTGGGTTAAACTTGGGTTAGGTTTAAGAGAAACTTCCTTTCGCGCTGGAATAGAACGCTTCGTGTACATATTTCGCGTATCCCGTTAGAGAAGGAAGCTTAAACGTGCCCACTTATTTTCGAAAATACGTTTAGTAACACACACAGATGCCGTGTTATAAAGCGTTTCGTATGTGACATTAAAGTATAAGCTACAGAAATTTACATATCATCGATTTGATCTTGGAAAGCAGCGAGAACGACGATGCAAATGGGAAAGTTGCACGAATCGTCTCAATTCGTTTGATGTGTTCAAAGTAATACATACTCCGCCAGGCGGAAATATACTTACGTATAGAGCGTAGGAAATAATTCGCGGGGAAAAGTAATTTTTAAAGAGAAAGTTACGTTGCAGTATAGAGTGGCTTCGTTATCATATTCCACTTTAACGTCGCGGATCTAGCTCAGCATAAAAATTGATTCTATAATGATAACAAAATTATATTAATGTCCCCAAAAGAAGTAGAACAAATTGCCTTCGGTCCCCGATTTCTTTCCCGTTCTTTTATTACGCTTTTCTTTTTCTTTATAGCGGCTGTCAACGAGCAAGCGAGAGGCGAAAGAAGTTTGTTTCATTAACCGCGAGCAGTATAGCAAACCGCTTTCAGAAATTCAGTTTAATAGGACTGAACCAACTTGACGCGAGTTGGTAGTAAGTTAAAAGTCATGCAACCTAATTTACTTGCTCAAAAGTTAATAATAGAACGGCACGTAAACCTTACGGCTGCGGATAAGCAAACGCATGCAACTTTATTACTTTAAATATATAAACGTGTTTTACTTTAATTAAGTTTAAACCTACAATCAACAAGGGGGGTTGCTTTATGCGTTATACGCTTCCTAGCGCATGTTTCTCTTTAATGAAAACCGAAGAATACGCTTTGCGGATGCCCGTCGTTACTAAATAATGAATCGATTATTCCTCGTATAAATCGGTGTTTTTACAAGGTGGACAATGATGACGGTACGTGAATTACAGTTATCGTGCCGCATTCGAACTTCGAACAATTTCCTCCAAGCCCGAATACATAGAAAAAAAACAAAAAAAAGAAAGAAAGCGAGAAGAATGCACTGTTGAATCCATGTACTTGTCACGATGATCGAAAAGAGATACACGTTTCGGAAAGTGGTCCGTCAAAGCCACTCATTATCGTGCTTCTTCCAGTCCGCTTGTCGTGACTCGTTAAGGATCATCGTGACGTCTAGTAGGCGTGCAAAAAGCATCGATTCAAATGCGGATTCGAAAAAGCGATACGGCATCGCGTGTACGTATCCGGAAACGACCTTGACCCTGGCCTTTCTTGGATGGCACAAGCTTTATTCCAGGATAAATAACAGGGACGGTATGCGCCATCGTCCCGTACTGGCCAGGCATTGCATATAGCGTGCAACACGAGTACAAATGGGCGTCGTTATGTCTTCCGAATTGCGCAAACGGGTAATGCGAATCAACGGTGGAGGAACGAGAAGTGAATAATGCCCGTGAGTGCCCGCTGAGAGGCTACTCTTTGCGACATGAATGGCTCGGTAACTGAATATCTTACGGGGACTTTGATGCACCGTCAAGGGAAGTAATAATGATGTTCCAACATTAAATGAACCGAGAAAGAGCGTGCCAGCGGAAAATGTTTCGCGTTGACTTGTTAATAAACTCGCACACGGGTGTAACAGAGCTGGCAAAGTGGAGAGTGTTGCGATCAGAGATAAGCGATCGCCGACTGTCTCGATAATGTTAAGCGGTTACACCATCGAATGTTAGCGGAATGTCGCAAGAACGAATCTCTTCTGGTCGATATTGCGGCAAGATTACGAGATCGACATCGTGTATTGATCGCGGACACACGACCCTGGCCTTGCCTCTGGTACACCTGCACATCGGTGGGTACCGGAATCCAGGTGGCATGGCCGACAAATGTTACACGGGCAATGCTACTGGCCATCGGCGAGCAGCAAACAAAGGTGCTTTTTGAGATCAATAACTCGCTGGTTCGAGAGTAACGGGCGAAAGAGAACGAGGCAATATAAAAATGCCAGGCGGCGTTTCTTCTTTACGGATTTATGCAGAACACGCGTGTGGGAGGTAACTGAGAAACGTGTCGACATAGTGCGCCCCGAACGGTCGATAGCGGAGAGAGCTGTCGCGATACACTTTATCATTGAACCCATGCCAGTTTGGTTGAATTAATAGAGGGAATATCGAGGGGGGGAAAAGTCAGCCGAGCTTTTGTGGAAGGCTGTGCGAGGCGTCAAGGGAGCGATACAAATGCTGCATCATAGTATATTCGATTGTCCGCGGTAATATATTTGATATTGCTGGGGACAGCAGCCCGCGTTATTCAATAACGTAGAACTTTAATGAATTATAATAAAAAAAAATTGGCGTTGCGCACAGAGAAACGCACGAATCTGGCGTTAAAATAATTGCGGCCCGTGAATGCGATGAAAAACCGTCAACATTTGTACGCGCCGTTAAGCGCGTCGTGTACGTACGTAAGTAGCGTGAATCGCGGCGGTGTGCTTTTACAATCGCACAATCGGTACGCACACCTGATCCATCGAAACGTATCGACGCGGCGCGGCATGGGGAATGCTACGTGCCCGGCCGTGTGTGCACCGTTTAAAAAAAGGATTCGCGCCACGTTGTTCGTGCCGCTTTACGACACTGCGTGCAAATATCGCGGCGAGAAGGCCGTTGCAGAAAACGACCTGTACCAGCTGCGACCTTGACACTAACCTAGCACAACGGTCGACCACTTGAACCGGGTTACGGTGGAAATACTACGCGAGGATCGCTTCCTTCGCGCCGGTAATCTTATCCCGTCGATCCGCGTTTCCACCGCGCCACTTCCACCCCTCGGGAACCCAGCGGTATTCTCGATCCACCGTTCACCCAATTCCGTGCCAACCCCGCGACAAATGCTACGTTTACCCCATTTCCCCTATCTCAGCTTGTTTCGAATATTATCGACGACAACCGTGCGCTGCGCTTTCCCGCACGCAATTTACGAAAGTCAATCGCGATTATTTTCCACCTGAGTCGCGACAGAAGTTTGGCGTAGAGAATAAATCTAGAACTTGTTTCGCGGGGACTTTTTCATCGGGAACTTTAAAGGTACGGCGAGATACGTATAGGTTTTCGGTTCGTTTGATATTCTCTCCGGGTTCCCACTAAGGCCGCGCAGCGTATTGTCAAGGGTTAAGCTTTGCGGTGTTAATCGTAGTGTTTGTCCACGTGCGATCTTCGAGGACTCGATTCAATTTTATTTGGGGGAAAGGGAGTAGAATTTTATGTAAAAGAGTTGGAAAATTGGTTGGAAAGGTGCACGTACCTTTAAGGATTCGGGCAAATACCCAGCGAGAAAGTCCAGAAGTTCGGAAAGCTCCTCCTCGGCGAGCAGGCGAAAGTTCCGACCTCGTTCCATCGCTTCAGGGCACTCCATACTGAAACTAATTACCAAGGGATCACTGTATGCGTGATGCAAGACCTTTCATACCTCACAATCAATCAGTTTTCAATGTCTATAAAATACTCGATGGTAGGATTTATTCCTGTTGCCTAGAACTAAAAAAGAACACCCCCCTCTGTGGTTTTCGAAATAACTTCGATTATAAACTTCATAATCTAGATAACTCCTGTACCTCTAGAATCTCTCGAATATAATCAATGTGCACGTGTCGAGTCGTGAAGTTTGAAGCGGAGAAAATTGACCCTGTGACTAGCAGTCATTAAAGTTGCAAAGTTGACGCGTGTTTCCGTGTTGTTTCGCGGATTTGTATCGATAAGGCGTTCCCCTGTAACGATGATTACATAATTGCCAACACTTTTGAAGTTTAAAACGGTGCTCTGACCATTCGAGAACCATTCGCCAGTTGAAGTGCACCCCCAAGGTCTGACTTTGACTTATCGCGGCAAGTAGAATGTACTCGTAGCTGGTAAAACTTGTATCCATCATTGTTCGTGTTAATCGCCGCGACCTTCGACGCTCGACGAGAGGACTGGTCGTTAGAAAGTAATAAATTAACATTAATGAATGAATGTGAGACACGGCTATCGACAGTACTATTTATCACACTTTTTATAATAATCGGTGGAGGGAAACGTAGGAATTTGAATATCTACAGGTACCAAAGTTCGCGAAGCTTAAAAGTTTTGGCAATCTAATCATTTGAGACCTTGGCGACTGAATAACTTAATATCTGAGGAATTAATGTGGAAATTTTAGAGTACTCCGCGTATTACGATCTTTGAATCTTAGGTTTTTAAAACTCGTTAATGCGATGGTAAATCTGGTTAGACCATTCCTTTGGCCGCAAATGTATTGTGCGTGATGAGGTTCAATGCTGTTAAAGGCTATACAATTAAGTGTAGTATTATGATACGGATGTTGCTGAGATAAATAACGTTGATTAAAAACAACTTAATTTAGCTTTGCCTGAGTTGATGTGCCACTTTTGTAACTCCTTTTTGTTGTCAAACTAATCATGGTGCGGAAGTATTCTTCGTTATTGGTGCACACTTTGAGTTTATTAAAAACAGCCTATTAAAATTGCCAACAATTTTATGGCCTTCGCTCTAAAAATTAATTGATATAATCGATGAACCAAAAACGCATATAGACAATGTCGATTAGCTGGACGTATAGCCACCATGTACAGTGTTTTTATTAATTGTATTATTGCAGGAAAAAAAAGTTATCGATGAATCTTTTTCGTGTTGGCATTTATTTCAATATCGGTTTCAAAGTATTGTGTCAGCAATAATTTTAATCTATTTTATTGTATTACTAAACAATGTTGTTTATTAAGTTTTTTTATCGAATCAGAAGCTTCTACGTGTTTCCAATCACGAAAATGTCAAGTGGAACTTTTTTAATAATGAAAGCGTTGCTTTGTAATATATTTTTTGCAGAAATGAAATTGTGAAAATTGGTTTACCCGACTAAAACCTCTTATTCGGAAACATAAAATTCCGCTTAACTGCCTTAAATGTGGATCATGGCCAATAAAAAGAATACGTGCCAAACGTTTCTTTAAGTGCTACGTTATACCAAGATTTAATTAAAATCTGTGATTTGAACATCGAGATGGATTCTTATGAGATTTCTATTGCTTTAAATACTATATTCCTTTCGGCTATTCCACAGCACCATTATACAATTCACATACGTAATAGAATTCTCCCTTATGTTCTGTGAAACAGCAGGCAGCAAAATAGACAGAATAATTCGCGTGAATTAACTTCCATGTGTTTCATTTCTTTCAGCCTTTAAAATAAGAATATTCTTACCAGAGTACTTCAACAGATTTGTTATTACTCATTAATATAAAGAAATGACTTTGAATATAAGTAACTCATTTATCATGCATCTGTGTAATGGGTAGTCTATAATTGTCGCAGCAAAAGTGAACGCATTTTACTCGAATCCCACTCTATTTATAAACCATCGTACTATCCTTATTAAAATCTCGGTTAATTCGAATGGGTAAGCTGTTCCTGTACTTAAATATCACCCTACATGTGTCTCGCGCAAACGTCCGAGCAATGTCTAAAAATCTAATCAGATTCGATGAAAATCCAGACGTAACACATTCACAGCATCCTCGGTTTCGCACGAAGAAAGGTGATTTATCGACGAATAGCCAGCTACTACTTGCAGCCTGTACTGCGGAGAATCACGCCGGTATCACGATAATGTCACAACAAGAAGCACTACATGATCTGAACGACGCGCAACAAACAAACCTCAGTGAAGCACCACTGCGAAAGATCGGTTCTAAACGGTACGTCCAGCTACATTGCGGTGATTTATCGTCTTCGCGTATTTCTGGCGGACGTGCACTTACTAATAGGTATACGCTACGTCAATTTACCTGAATGAACGGGTCGCGTAATTCCTGTTCCAGTGAGTAGCGTAGCCGTTGCTGTGATCAGACTGACGTTTGATTATAGAAAGAAACGAGAATTACGCGGCGTGAGATCGGACGAGGGAGAGAATGGTTGCGGGCTGTTGTCAAGGGGTAGTTCCAACGGAGGCAGCCGCCCTCACCGCCCCCTGAACCCGCACTGCCGCCCCTGAGCTATCGTTACCCTCCATGCACCCAACGCCATCGTGTTAGTCTAAGCGCAGGCGCCCATTTATTCCAGCGCCGTACCGTTCGTTTTAAGGACCGATGGCTATGGGAATTCACATTTATTCGATATTACGGGAACCGAACACCGAATCAGTTTAAGGATATCAAATAAATTACTGCATAGAAATTTACGGAGAGTAGAAATAGTGTGATAGTCAAGAAAATATTGTTTTGAAAAATAAACGGAAAGTATTCGAGCGTTGTAGATATCGTTATTAATTACTGCAGTGACCAATATCATTTCGTTTTATCAAAGCATTAAGGCAATTTCTATTGCATCGAAAACATTAACTAAGCCCCAGACACAGGGATCAATATTTTTGCAGAGATATCGCCGAAACGTGGCCACATTTATCAACCTGTTTCTCTTTACTGCGCCTAGCACGCAATTTACATTCAGAAAGACGTATGGTCTCTTCCCATCGTTTCTCCGACCCTTCACCCTCCTAGCACACATAAGCCCGCAACCCCTCGAATACTCCGTTTTGCTCGATGTTACTGATGCAACGCGTTCCTCCCTTCAAGGGGGGTGCTCTGTAGGGATATAATCATACTATGGAACGAACTTATGAACCAAAAATTCATGAAATAAGAGGTATAAGCTTATATTAATTAGCTTGATTAACCCGTTCCGTAATGCAATCTATCTGTTTTTTCTTCTTTAAAATCCCATTAGTTATGTACATGTATTTCGCAATGCAGAGAACTTAACCCACATATTAATTCCTTATAGGATTGATTTTATTATTGTGTCAATAATAATTCAGCTAAATCGTTGCAGGTAGAAACGAAAATATGTAGTTAGAAAACATACTTACCTATGAAATATCTTGATAAGATTGAGTTTCTCGGAACCCTGGTGATTGTACGGTACTGCATCCAACGTCGCGACGCAGGATAGCACAGCTTCCACCGCCTCTTCATTTTCGCAGATCGATCCGACTGACTGACAAGAACCGTAATCAAAACCCGGAGGTTAAAGTTACCTATCGCAGTGGTACGCGTGAAACAAACCAAAAATTTAAAAAATTATAATATTAGACAATTAGTTTTGTGCGACAAATTGCAAATAAGGTGCACTGTTTCAAGCGCAAATTAGCAACATTGACCTTAAAATCGCGACCAGTGCACGACAAAGTAATATATATTACTGTTTCACGAAAGTTCGTGTGGAAAGTATAATCCAAAATTCGTCTTGCCACGTAAAAACGAAGGTCGAGCAAGAATGCTTGCATGTGAATGCGTTCAATCGCGTGCATGACATGACGCGATAGAATCACCTGGATTTTTTATCGATTATAAAAGTGCCAGAAAACCACCGAACCATTGAAAATTACGTGCGTTTATTGATGAAAAACTATGTCGTGAAAAGAACCCCGACAGAGTTCATTTAAAGCATACTTTTTTCTTCCACGAAGATTGTGTCACGTTCTGTTTATAGATATTGAAACGCAGCAAAAAGGAAATGAATTGGATGATATTTACAACGCGGTCATAGGTGTCCAATCGTTTATTGATATGTGGGCCAACTGGTTTGGTGCAGGTAATCTTTCTGTTGTAACAACCGTATGTTCTTCTATAGTTCTAAACAATAAACTTTGATTCTTATTTATTGGAACCGAACTTATCATCGGTTATTGACATTCGAATAATATAGAGCGATGAATAAATCAAGCATTTAAATACTCCCTCGGAAGCTGGTCACCCCCTCTTAGTACAAACGCACATGCGCTTGAAAGTTAAAGCACTGTATAAACATGGATACATAACCTCTAAAGTCTGTCGCCGATTCTTCTTTTTTAGAACAGCGAAAGTAACAATATTCATTCTATTTGTCAAATAGCTAATCATTGCCTTGAAGTTTTGGGTGTATATATTCTACATCGTGGCATACTAATTTTTGCATTTTACATCTAGTGTTGAGATATAAACAATATTTTAAATACTTGTAAATATTATACTTATCAAAAATATATATAATACAAAAAAAAAATATAAATAAAACCTCAAACAGTGCATAGTCTTCAGCAGATGATTTCATACCTACATCCAACGAAATATTAGTAATTACTTTTTATATAATAATGTGAGAAAGAAATATTGGTTCATCAGTTGAAACAAGATTTATCATTTCATTTTTGATGTGCCGGTTTAATCAACAAATTAAGAAAGTATGAACATAATAAATTGACGAAGATAATGACTAAACACTACTACAGCAATATAAAGACAGATAATCTTCGAAATTTCTTCGATTGTACAAAACAAATATTTGCATGTAAGAAGCATTGTATGTGTTGCATCCCGTTTTATTATAGATTACATACATAAAGTGAGTATGTCCAGGCGGAAATTCAGAGGGGACAAACAATTTAACAACGTGGATTATACACAACTTACAGAAACTGATAATGGCTTCGTTGATTCACAGGTAAACATTATTTTTTTCATGAATTCTTTTATATCGTATGATTTTATAGTAATACAAGTATGATTTACTACAATATTAAAAAATATATGTTAATTTGATTAGAAATAGTGCAAAGAGTAAAATTTATGGCTAAAAAGACTTTCTACCAACAGTTTGTGAGTCCACCCGTAAAAATACCATGGAAAGCCATTACATTGGCCGCTCTTCTTTTTGTTGGAGGGACCATCATGCTTATAATGGGTAGCCTGATTGTGAGTGGTCATATTGATTCAAAGGTAAACTATATTAAAAATTATATAAGCTTTAAACCTAGCAATCCATCATATTATTGCTGTTTATAACAAAGGGATTAACATAACTATTTAACGACAAATTTATCTTTTACAGTATTCAGACCGTATGTGGCCAATTATTATTTTAGGAATTCTAATGTTTATACCAGGTGCTTATCATATGAGGGTAGCTATTTTAGCGTATCAAAAAGTACCGGGTTACTCGTTTGATGATATACCAGAGTTTGACTAGTTAACTGTCACTATATTTGTATAAAACAAGTAGTTAGGAATATGAAATATTTAGTTGTTTAACTAATGTTAAATATTTAACTTACACCGAATTTATTTGCTGAAATTGAAAAGAATATATTGGGTTTCAAGGAAGCAAGTATCGAAAGCTGTTATGATAGTACAATTCAGTATTTTATTCAAATCATTTACTTTATTAAAGTATTGATACATTTCAGTATCAAACATTTAGATCAATACATCGTAATATAGATTATTTTTGTACAACTATCATAAACTTTTAATGGGGAAAAAATACAAATTTATGCATGTACATACCTATAGTATGGTTACATAATTACATATGTAGTTCTAATAGTGTACGTTATTTTATTATACATCGCGTTTTGATTTATTAAACAATATTTAACTTAAAAATGATCGAACTCCCTGATGCCCCTCCACAAAATCGAATGATTAAAATTGAAACTTTTGTATAACGGTTGTTTAAAACAAAACATAGTCAAGATTCATATATTTAGATGAACAATAGCTTTGGCTTCGATTGTTCCGAACTAAATTAAATGGCTACGATAAAAAATTATAAAGGGAGATATGAAATCTAGTTATACACGATGTACACATTTTAAATAATTTAGAACACTTAGACTATCTAATTTGCATATTTTCCCATTCTCTTTTTCTGATACTGAAATAGGTGGATTAAATTCTTTGTGCAATACAGTTTGCATTAACACTTTGCTTTCTTCAATTTTTTTATCTTGTTGATTTCCCCATTTATTATAACGAAATTGATTTTGTGACCAAATATTCTGAAAAAAATTGAAGCAAATTAATTAAATGAATTGGCCATCTTAAAGAGTATTAATAACAGGAATACCATGGTTTTTTAAGTTAATGTAGAACACATAGAAGTGAAAATGTGATTACATAGAAGTTGTATCTTACCTCAAAAACAAAATATAGTGGAAATTTGTCTGGCTGAAGACGTTCGATTGCATGTCCGATATGTGATACAAGCTGTTGCATTAAAATCAGTGTAGCAAGATACATTTCCTCTCTTGTCCAATCAGAATTTATAATTAGATATGTTGTCGGATGAAACTAATCACGAGGAACAGCCAGAATAGTATGTACATTTAGGAGAATAATTTATTATAAATAAAGGATTTCTTTTATTTCGTTTTAACATGAAAATATATTTCTATATTACAAGTTGTATACCAAAAGTTTGCTAGGAATCCATTAATTCGTAATTAATATTGTACAGACTAATAGTAGTTTACTTTGTTTCGATATATATTCTGTACGTGAAAAAGTTCTTAATTTCTCAATTTAAAATTATCACTTGTCATTCATGAAATGTCTGTATGACTGAAGGTACGTGGTGATTTAAAATTTTTGACCAGCAGTATATATATCGTTCGCTTACCTGTACTTTGGAATATATGCCTAAAGCACTTGCAATTTCATATAACTGCTTAGCTAAATCCATATCAAGGTGAACTAATTCGGAAATTAGTGCTCGATATGTAATTGTGTTTAATGTAAAATTGTGGTGAATAATTAATCTTGCAATATCTACAATCATCTCACGTTCATTTTTTAGTAAAAGAGTTGTCACCATTTTATTTGCAAAACGTACGAGGTCTAAACAGATTATTGTTCAATTGTATTGTATTCTCACGCTTTCTCGTATAGCCGACACAAAATTTATTAATAACGATTACAACGAAATCGTACGAAATTGATCTTCTTACCAATTGGATGAAAATGATTGCATTGATCTGCTACTAAAAACTTAAAAAGGAAAAAGGCATGCTCTGGAAACGTTTTGCGAAGTACGTCTAGTAGAAGAGTTATTATTTGTACTCTGATAGAACTATCTTTTACATTACTTTTTGCCTTCCACTTTTTAGAATCTGTGCAAATGATATTAGCTTCTGGAAAAAATAAGTAACTTGAAAATAATTTTAAGCAAATATTATGAGCGAAAATATATCAAGAAAAATCAACTCACGTTTGAGTAAGATAAAAGCTTGGTCTGCCTGTTGATTTGCTAAGTATATCTCAGAAAAGAGCATTATAGTTATAGCATCAAATTTATGCGAAGAGATATATACCTTCAATATCATTTCAACATCTGTGAATAGTTTGTATGCTAACACCCAGAGATTCTTTTCGGTTAAATTGATTAAAATGTATATTGTAACGTCAACTATTATTTGGAAAAACACAGGTGTGGCACCAGTTTGGACTGTAATGTCCAACAAAAAAATAAGTTAGGCATATTTTTAAATAAATATTACCACTTGATTCTAATTTTTTATTTTATTTATTCTAGTACAAAAATGTACTCTAGTACAAAGTTGATTTTTACGTAATATTTAGTACGCTAGAATGTTAAGGATTTTCTGTTAAAATAGAATTAAATAGTAAATTGTATGAAAAAATGGAAGTTTTATATACATGTAATACCTATAAATTAATATAGATTATTATACATATACTCTCTTTATGATATATAGCTCGAAATCATTAAACATAATAGTCTATATAAATAAAATAAATGATATGAATGAAGTAACATAAAATCGAACTATAAAGGGAAATGTATATATACATAAATAGTTAATGAAACAAAATTAATTTAATAATTATGAAGTTTCACTAATTTGTGCATTACCTGATTGTGAAACGAGCTTAGTCAATCGATACTGAGAATACTTTATTTCGTTGCTTAGGATTTTGTAGCATGCGCGTGTGTAGACTGATTGCTGATCCTTCTTCACTGTATTAAGAATGTTCACAACATGTTTGTAGTCATTGTGTTTAAGTCCTTCCTGAAGACTGTACACATCGATATAAAATTTCCAAAATTTGCTTCTACCATGGGCAGAATATGGCTTTGGTAAGTTATCTAAAAATTGGACAAGTTGATTTTATGAAACATAAAGAAAAAGAGGAGGCCCAGTTATTGAATTTATATCACTCTTTACCTATTGGATGCATTGTTAAATCTGATTTTGTATTCTTTGTATTTCTATCATCATCCTTTTTCTTCGTTTCCGAAATCGCATTGCTTGTAGTAAGTATTCTCAAATATTCATGTATATCTAGCCCCTCCGATTCCTCTATTGCAGTGTTTTGCGTCGGGGAACTAATGTGATTAATATATTGCACTGGGTAATTTTCTTGCACTGTTGGGCTCCTGTATCTATGCTTAATCAATGTGTTAAAATCCGATAATAATTTACGATTTATTTTTGAACGAGTCGTATTGCATAAGTTACGCATAATATTTATATTTATATCCTGAATATCTTTTCCCGTGATACTACATTCTTGTAAAATAATTTCTACAATATCCAATTGTAGATTGTTAGTTTTCAGCAATAAACTTCTCAATGTATGCCAATATTCGCCAGGAGCGATGTAATCTTTTAGCCTTTTCAAAATCCAATTAACAAACTCGATATCATCTTTGTTTACAATGTTTGCCAATTCATCGCTGATTATTTTTATAGAGCACTCACTTTTTGTAATGGATTCAATAGTATGATATGCTATTTGGTCAGTTAGGATTTTTAAATCATATAATTGTTTAAATATTTTTAGCACGCAATTGATATTACAGAAATTATAAAACTCCACTACTAGTGTAGTATAGATAGTTATTATAAACTTTGTATGTTTTTTCAAAACTAGTGCATGCAGAACTCTAACTAAATATTGCTGATCTTTGTTATACAGTAGAATAATGCGTGATCTAAACTGTAAAAGAGTAATATATTGCTCAATACATGTATACGAATTGAATATTCTGCAAATGATGATTATTTTATACATACATCATGCCTGAAAGTACATGTTTGTTGATCGATACACATATCACCAGTTATTATGGATGTATAACAATAGCCCCGAAAGGCGGTTCTCAATAAATCTTGCCCTTTAAAATGCTTTCTTACGTTTCCATTTTGCGATACATAAGCACTATTCGCAAATGTTTTTGGCAACTTGAAATTTTCTGTAGTACTTGTTAAACGTTGTTTTATATTTGATGCTGGTGCAGTTGTTTTTAAAGCATTAGCTTGATTGTTAAAATCATTGTTATTATATAGCTCATTAAATTCAGACTGAGTTCTTTTGTAATAATTCCTAATCACATCCTTAGTCATATGGTATGGTTTCTCAATATGTGAAGAATTGCCTGCGATAGTAGTATCACTCCTGAAAAAAACTATACATTAAATTAATCGAAAAGAGACCTTTCAAATAATAAATACTTACTCGTCCAAGGAAATGGAATCTGCATACAAAGAAATACAGTCTTCAAATTCATCATCCTCCGCTTCTTCTTCATTTACTTTATCTGAAAGAGAATTTTTTTTTGCTAGCACATCTGCTGTTGATGTTGTTGCCTTGGGTTGAACTGTACCCTGTGGGCAATTCTGTGCAGATTCCTCGATATCCCCAAAAGTTCTAATTTCATTCTGCAATGTAGAATTCGAGGTACCACGGCCCTCCTCAACATTTTGATTACTTTGTCCAACAACAGTCTTTGATTTGCTATTATCTGAAATTACTATTTCAGGTAATACTTCTTTGGTATTTGACTCTGCAGGTTTAGTTACACAATCATCTACATTAACTATATCAATACATTCAGTTATTGAATCTTGCACCCAACTTTTTCTATTTAATTTGATCTTTTTTACAGCTGTATTATTAGCATCCCCTTCAGCACTTGTACGTTTTTGTCTTAAGAAATTTGCATTCCCTGACAATTTGCATTTGTCTCTTACAATTTCTTCTGTGAACAAACAAATTGAACCGGCATCACCATTCTGTGCATTCAATATTAAATTATCTTCCTTTAAATTGTCTTGCAAATTTATTGGGTTTAACTGTGTCGCCTTTTTATGATCGGCAACGTGTCCAGAATTTCTATTTTCTAGCTGCATATTCGCTTTGTCTATGTAATCTTCAATGCTCTCTAAACATGTTCTTTTATTTCCAAAGTCGTCATGCCTACATACTATACCTTGCATTTGCTGCTCGTTCGATACTATGTTTTGCTCCACAGCGGACAAACCATATGTACCATCTACATCTTTGGTAGCTGCAGATTTCTTTAAATGACATTTATCCTCTGAGTTTTCCATTAAATTATTTGTATGCAAATCGTCTAAGTCATTGGTAATTCCAATTACATTTGAATTCTTGTCGTACAATATAGGTTCCTTTAAAGAATCTCGCACTGTTTGATCCTTTCCTAATGGATCAATTATCATGCTGTTACCTATTGTACAAATAATTATAAGTCAATAATTGCAAACAACTATCATAAAAGGAGGAACAACATATAGAAGAAATGGGAAAAGATGTTTGTATTACCAGAATCCACTTCATGGAAGTAAGAACCAGAAGTTCTTTTAGCCTTGATATTCATACTTATAATATTAGCTTTTGTTAGATTAGTCTTTTTAATTGTACTTTCTGGCAATTTTGTTAACAGTCTTGTCTTCTTGCGGCTTGGTTTTCTTGTCAAACACTTCTTATTTAATAACTCTGGAAATGTGAATTCATAGATAAATTATCTTTCGAATTTTCAACAGTTTTTCTTGCTTTATTGCACGTTGCTATACATGTACTGTTACCTTTTCTATGTTGCAATGGGATATATTCTATTAAGTTTTCATCTGCCATTATGCAGTCTGTCAAAAGAACAATAGGTTCCTTTGAACCTAAGATACTTTTGTACTTGTTTCTTGAACACTCTTCACTCATTGCAATCGTGTTATTGCACAAATTATTGTTAACAACTTCGCAAGCATTACCAGAATGCAGCTTCGTCGAAGAACGAGTACGAATCTTTGGTATCCTCATCTTATTTGTACCGTGTTACAAATTGTTCGATCTGGCAATTGTTTATAATAAAAAAGATCGGTAATACATAATGATAGAAATATAAACTAAAATGAAAATATATTTTACAGGAATGCCGCAAGATTCTTACGATTCATAGGCATTTGAGCAGTACAGTACGTCAAAATGTTATAGATACGACAATGAATATATAGCACGATTAATCTTACCTTTTCGTTTTTCTGCTGAAACACAGTTGAATAATTAGGATCTATCACTTCGTCCAAAAGAAGAACACCCACAGTTAGAAAACTGCTGTAAAATACAATTTACAGGAGAGGAACACGTGTATGAACTGTTTGAGTTACGTTCCTCGCCACCGCGAAAATATTTAAGCACAGTGATCTAGCGAGAATCACAATACAGAATCGATATATCGATCATGTAAAAGGATAAAGAGAGCACTTGCTACCAAATTTAAATTGTCTAAGACTTAGACAATATTATTGGCAAAAAGAAACGCTGCAAATTTATATTATTTTGATAAACATTCCTTCGTAAATGTTTTCGAACGATTCGCTTAAAAATTCTTTTTTAATTCGCTGTAATTTTTTCTTGCATAAGTGACAAGATAATATTCAGCTGTTGACTCTTCAAAGACTATAATGAGAATGACGATAATTTTTACTAAGCGGGGTCCTTTCAAGCTTAGAGCTTAAGTTCAGTTAAGTTAAGCTAAGTTAAGTTAGAGTTCCGCTATGTATACATATAAAAGTGGTTCTTTACGTCGATTTAATAGCGAAGAATATTCAATATAGTCTATGCCGCAGCACAAAATTGGAAGAAGAAAATACATATCACAATATTTAATTGCAATAAAAGCTGGTTTTATCAGTATTAAGTTACGCTATAAATACTTAAGATCAACCTTATAAACACATCTTATTTTTCTGTGTCGTTCACTGAGAACTTTTGACTTTGGGCAAGAAAAATTTAAAAAATATCCTTCAACATTAAGTAAGTAACATACACTACTAGTAAGTTTAAAAAATAATTATTTCACTATATGAAAAATAGAAAGTGGTCATATTGATTTGGAAAGTAGCATTCCCGTAAAGAAAGAAAATGCGTACGTGTTTAGCAGAGGTGAACAATGGGCATAGACTTTTTAAAACTCAGCGCCTCGAAATTTTCGAAATACAATGCACCGTACCGGTTCAATAGTGCATCCAGAAAGGAGCGTTCACGCGAGCATGTCATAAACCTCTTCATTTGCCAAACACGTGCGCAACCCGTGCTTGTATAACTCTGTGACCAAATTTTATTTTACGACCCGCTATTACTTCAGGCGAAAATTAATTTCAGCCGTTGGCTGCAAACGCTTGCAGCTGTTTTGAGTCGCATCTTATATACGGTCAAAATATGTAAAAAGGATCGCAGGTAATGGAGGAAGAAATGATAAAATTGCAAGGGACTGCATAAGACGAAAGACAGTAACAAAAATCTACGCCCAAATAATAGCCTTCGCGTACATTATTATTTTCCAAATAGCATACGAATAATACAGCAGTCTTTCCATTAAAAAAAAAAAGAAGACAAAGGCAACATCAATACATAACAATTGAATGGTTTAAAAAAAAACTAATCAGTCTGTTCAAGCTTGATAAGAAGTATTATCCAAATTATAAAAAGCCATTTGTTCGTCGATCCAATCTCGCGCCATGGCAACATTAGCGTATACACCTGGGGTACTGTCTTTACCGCAACCAATTCCCCATGCTACAATGCCTGCCTGCAGATACGTGTTGGGATTGTTTCTGGTTGGACATACCAGAGGACTACCACCGTCGCCCTAAAGAAATCCGACAATTTATTTGCTACCGTTGCACAGTTGATATCTTTATCGAATATCGTGGCAGACCGTTGTCGCGCCGGATCCTTAATACATATATTTCAATTACCTTGCAAGTATCTTTTCCGGGCTCACCGCCAGCGCATATGAACGTTTCATGGAGGTTGAAATATTTTCCTAATCTAGTCTTTCGTAAGCTCTCCTGACACTGGTCACGCGGCACCACCGGCAGTTCAACTTTTTTCAGAATTACCTGATAATGACCCTCTTTACCTAGAAAGATTAGCGTTGTAGCCGTGATTTTGTTTGCTACTCTAAGTAAAACTGTATACCCATCCGCGGTCTAGTCAAGTGTAATCAATTGAATCATCAACACTCTCACCAAATATATCCTTTCCCCAGCCACTAGCGAAGCATCTATCGAGATCGAAAACAGCATTTCGTTCTGGCAGGCAAACGACGTCAACGTTGTCCGCGTAAGTCACAGGCTCGGCTAATATCACAATAGCGTAATCGAAATAGAGAGCACCAGCGTAATAGCTGTCATGGACGATCACGCGTTGCACGAGACGATCCTGGTGCGGGTAAATCTCGTTCTTAGTTTGCGTGTCCCATTCACCCGCGCGAACTCTCAATTCGGCCGGTGCTTTTCTGTTGAAACATTGTGTAATATTTAGTTCATCGGGAAACAAAGATACAGATTACAGATTCGGCAAAATTTCAGAGCAAGCAATTCATTTACCCTTGGACACAATGAGCGGCTGTTAAAACGGCCTGTCTATGAATCAAAGCACCGCCGCATTGATAAACGTTCAATGTCTGATTGCTAGAAATGATTTCTTCCTTCAATATAGCCACCATCCAGGGGAACTCGCCAAACTGAGCTTCGTTGTTTTCATCCCCGGTAATTCTAAAGCCAACACCTTCGGCATGCCTCTGACCGCAACCCTTTCTTTCGATGGGCGCTGGTGTAACTCTTTCGTCAACATTCGTCCTGTCTGGTGGTTTGCAGCAGGCGTCCAAATAATTCGGGCAACGAGTCGTTCTATACGGTTGAGAATATTCAAATAAATAATTAACGTGCGAGAATCGCGCCAAGATCATCTAGTTACCCTTCTACAGTGTAGAAATAAAAGACACAAGCAAGTAGCAGTACATATGTATGTAGTTCTGGAGTGTGTTCAAAGAGAGTCTCATGCGGCGTGTATGCGTCCGATTGTTCAAGAAATCAACACACCTGTGTACTGTGTAAGGAAGAAGAAAAAGACGTCTGTGTTTGTTAGGTGTATATACAGACAGACTGATCATGCATATACAGAATAGAATAAAGTTTGTCCTCCACTTGTAACAGAGAGATCAAGCTAGCCGAGATCGGTGAAATAATTAAATAGACGCACCAATACAATAAACCCACAATTATTGCAAGTGTACAATCCGTTTGTTAAGATCGTGCCAGTCTCCGCCGCCTAGAGATCAGTCTTTAGAACTCACCCCTGTATTCGTTCCGTCGTGTTATCGGCATCAAAATCGGACCTAATGTCAATTAGCCCGATTCCGTTGTCCAATATGTTTCCTTTGCGGCACAGGTAGTACGGCACGCATTCACAATCATCGTCCGATGGCTTTGGATTGTTCTGAGTACCCAAGATCACCGACGGCGTGGTCGACGACATGTCAAACACCCCAGCGAGCAATGAATCTAAATCGCCGCTTGAATTTCGTTGCGTAACGGTAAGCAGGGGGCCTTCAGTTGTAGGTGATTGGGGGCCTGGGCCGAATACGCTTGTGAGAAGCTGGTCCAAGTTAGCGCCTCCCTGTTGGGGCGCTGGTAAAGCCAGCGAAAAGCTGGCCAACGTCAGTGCCAATAGTATTGTTCGCCACATTGCGATACTACGGATTCTGAAACGGTGTTATTCTACGGGTTAGTCGAGTGGGTCTTTACAACTTGAAGAGGCTGAGGCGTTAAGGGTCGCTTGGCTCTTCTTCGAGTCATCTGTTGAATACATTATGCGGCAATATTTTACAGCGACTTCTTTCAGGGAAGAGAACTATTGTATTAAACAAGCCGCAGATGTTTGCTTAGTTTTCCCTCCGGTATCTCGGATGAAAATAATATCACTTATGTGGAGGACGTTTTGAAAGGGGACCATCTCTATCAGACAACTTCTTCGAGGGAGGCTCTTGCGAATCGCGGCGTTAAAATCTCGATTCGAAACTTTTTATGCGGGAAAACTGGCCGAACAGGTAGCCCATTAGGCTTGCCTCGCGCATGCTAGAACGCGCGCAAGACGATCGAATCGAGTCTGTTACTTTTTTGTAGCAGCTTCAAGGTTAATCTAACAAACGTGTAAAAGCATCGCGGATAATTATGGGTTGACTGTTGCAGTTTCGTTTTCATCTGCGTATAAATAAAGATGACTTCACGGCCTCGTGGATAAAATCGGTGACGCGAGTAGCGCATGAATTCCGCCAACCATACAGGAAAATACAAATGGGACGATATCGTTTTATAAAAACGTAGCTTCCAACAGGTTCGAACTGCTCAACCTTTGACGATATACACACCGGACTGATGATTATCCTTTCAGTTTTATGCTAATTCTGTTTGATACGTTCAAGGTGCCTGCGTTTACAGTAAACGTTTTCACGAGCATGGGAATTAGTGTTCAATTAAAGACTCACATTCCCACGCGGGTAACTTTGTAATATTCAGCATTCAATTGGATTCACTGAGCGTCGCTAAAATATTTCGTTTCGAGGAATGTTTATTATAAGCCTGAACAATTTGTTCTACAACCAGAGCCCGATCACCGTGACACAGTCTGTTTATCGTTACAAATATTTCAAGATCCCGTACGAAGGAGGGATATGTATACCATTCTTCGAATCGTAAACCGTTTTGGAATCATAAACTTCGACACGGGTGGCTGAAACAGTTCGGAAACTGTTCAAGATGATCACGGATAGCGTCCCACCCCGCGTCAGAGATAGCACGATTTTCCTGTTTGGGTTTCCCAAGACTTGTGATAGTCGTTGAGGGAAAAAAGCACGCGTAGAAGAAGAAAAAATACAGACGAGGAAAGTGGAAAGTGTCTCATAAAACGTCAATCGGAGCTCATTACGCTAAAAACAAATTAAAGCACAAACAGAACAGGAATCACACAAATATCTTGCGCTGCCCTGGTATTCGTATCAGATAGAAACTGTTCGACACTGACCTTTCGAGACTCTTTCGAAATCTGCCGATGGAGTCACGAAGCCGGTTCCCCGATGCTATGGCGGAGGACAAGAGTCGGGGGAAATCCCGGTAGATTAAGCGAAATCGATGGTTCAAAGGACGAAACAGAAAGTCAATTGCAAAATATTCGATGTACATACGACACATAATTCCTTCGAGTTGCAAACGTGACTGGTTGAAAAATTGAGTCGCAATACGATCCGTTGACTATACTTTGACGAAAATGCAGAGATCATGGTAAATATTGCGTCGTCGGGTGAATCATACCACTACTTGCTAACACTTTTGGCTGGAGACGTTCAGATTGTTGAGCAACAATATTTAAAGTTCACGAAAAACTGGTGCAACGATGCAGGATATCGATAGGAATTGAATCGGTGCACGTTCTATTTATTCAAGCCGACACGTATTATAAAAAAAAATTGTTATAGTACATACCGTAAAGTGACCCCAAGTATTAAACGACGAGTTTCCTCTTGAAAGAACAACCAACGTACTGGGACCGCGATTCCTTCGTTTACACACACAGCAGCCGAGCATCGAGCATTTATGAGAATTGCCCCACCAATGTTCACCATTTCTTGATACTATACCGTAGCCGTGAACGTGCGTGTATGCGATATGCCTCTTGACCAGTTGGTTGCCGTACAGATCTTGCTGGCTCGAAACAGGTGGTATTCCCCATGCGCAACCATGTAATTGATACAGATTTCTTGAAAGTTTTTCGGGGCAGAATTTTTCATTTCCATCGATAACTATTTCGCAACAGGGTTTTCTCAATTTTATGGAAAAAATGCGTATGCAAAGGTAAATATGATTTATCAAGATGCGTCAATTTTCCAGCTACCACGATGACCCCTAAAATGTATAATGGCATACATTTATAACCGTAAAAAAGTTGGAAAAGGATAACACGGTATCTTAATAAAAGAATTTAAGATTGGAATTGTAATGTTTCTCTTCTACGCTGCAAGATGTAAATACATATATACCATCGGTATTCTCGAGCTTCTTGGAAAACGAGTTTACTGTGAATCCCAATGAAGGTCTCGTTGGTTATCCTTTTATGATGAAAACTAAGGCCGTGTAAGGCCATTAACTTTGAGCTTATTTATAGAAATGTATAATTCCTGCCGAAATTTATTTTACTCTGCTTCCAAGTCCCTTTAATATTCAGTGTATTCCTTGAATCAGTTTTCCTACGTTAGTGCCACATACGTACATGTATGTATTGAGATCTCCTTGAGATCTCTGTCCCTCGTTATTCAAAATCGATGTTGGTATATACTTATTACTATCATTTCATTTTTAAACATTTTTAACAAGCGAGAAGTATAGATGTATGATGTATGTATTATTCATTTTACCCCAAATGTCACAACGGTAGAGGCGATAATATCGTAGCACGATTTAGATATCGTTGGGAAAAAAACACCATGTGCATTGGCCTTTAAAAATTAGGTCAGAAAATAGAAGAGTTCAGATTTTATTTCGATGATAGTTCGTATCGTAAAATTCGTGTCGCTCTAATGTAGAAATGATGTGCAAACATAAGCCACGTAAAACATTATAGTAATTTGCATCGTTTATCTACTCATGAATCAAGACCACGGATCAATGCTTCACTGACCAAATGACACACATTCGTATAGTAGTTGGTATTTCACTTTCAAAGAATGAATTACGGTTTACAGCTCACGTAGACTATTGCATTGAATATTTATCGAATATTAATTTTCAAACAAAATTTGTCGGATAAAAATTAACGCAACGTCCGATACAATCGGGCAGGATATATTTATAACAAAGAAAAGAAAAAAAATTAATCTTCCACCGTGACAATGTGACTTACTTTTGTTCACATTGCCGTGACCAGGATTCGAACCTGGGTTACTACGGCCACAACGTAGGGTCCTAACCACTAGACGATCACGGCTATTGGAAGAATTGATGAACAAATAAAATTTTTCATTCATCACGTCGGAACAATGGAACAATTATTTCTCATTATTTATTTCCTCCAAATTGTCTTTACAAATAATCTTACACAATTTCCTATATTAGATCGCACAAAACGTGGCATAAAAAAAATAAATTAACAAACCGGACTAGATAACACAAATTAATTAAATACACTATCTCCTTGCTAGGCTCCATATGTCGTTAATTGTTGATCGATCCATTGCGTGTATTGCGCTACGTCTGTATAAACAGCGGGAACATTCGAAGTACCGCAACCAATTCCCCAAGATACAATACCAGCCTGAAAAACATGAGCCTCTAATTCTGCACCTTTTCATTTACACATAATTGCTGCTCAGGTAAAGCACATTGTCTCTAAATTTGCTTACCTGAAAGTATTGTCCCGTGGCTGTTAAACAAACCAGAGGACCGCCGCCGTCTCCGCGGCACGTGTCCCTGTTTGCTTCGCCACCTGCACAGATGAACGAACTGTGCAATTGAAAATAGGCGCCCAATTTTGTGCCTCGAAGACGGTTTTGGCAATCGGTCCTGCCAATCAGAGGAAGCTCCACTTTTCGTAGCTCAGTCTGATACGTGCCTCCTGATAACGGAACGAGGTCTCAGTGCCAATTGAGCGATTGCGAAATGCTGACGAGAATTTGAAGGAATTAAACGATCCATCGATCTTACCGAACGAGTTCTTTCCCCAACCGGTGCTAATGCACCTGGTGCCAGCGGGAAAAATCAATCCCTGCTGCGGAATACAAACAGGCGCCACGTTCACGTCCTGTTTCACTGGTTCGTTTAAAATCAGCACGGCTACATCGTTGAACAAAGCTCCGCTATAAAACTGTGGATGGATCACTATAGCTTTTATATTCGCGTCTTGAAACGGCGCGGGTTGTTCGCCAGGCTGATTTTCCAAGTCCCACTGGCCGAATCGTGCTATCAGCCTTCCGTTTGTTCTGCTAGCAGAGGTTTAATCGCGTCGTGTTTCAATTTCATACAATTAAATCAATTGAACGGTTAATTAATTGAATTGGTGTCGAAACTGCTTACTTAGCGACACAGTGCGCAGCCGTGAGCACAGTTTTTTTAGTAATCATAGACCCCCCGCACTGGAACAGAAATTTACCGTCCGGTTGTATAGCTAACAGGGCGACCATCCATGGGAACTCTGCGAAATATGTTTTTCCACTGCCCTCGGGATTAGGCTGACCTGTAGAACGAATTGGAAAAAAACAGCTGCATGTAATCAAGCTGTACAGATACAATCGATCGTTTACAACAGTTCGCCGTCTACCTGGAGCGTATGTTCCATTCTGAACTCCGCAACCGGGCTGCGAAAACGAAGCTTCCCCGTTCACTATGCTTTCTCCCAATCCTTGTAAATCCCGACCTTGCGGCACGATGATCGTGCCTGCCCGACAGCAGGCCAATTCCGAGTTTCCACATATTGTGAATCTGGGATCGATGGCGCCAAACCCGTCCACGCTTACAGAATTACCCGGCGTGCACATCCAGCTTTTCACGCAATAACAAGCCTCAGGAGTGCCAGGATTCCTCAAGGGTCCAATCACCACTGGTATCCCGTTTCCGTACACTCCGTTCGTTCCTTGACAGCAGGAGGTAGGGACTGGGCACGTTTGTTGGCCGTAAGTCACTACAGGGTTCACAACCCCGACGTTGACAGAAACCGCGGCTCCACTACTGCACTGTATCGTGTTTCCACAGAGCACGCAAATTTGTGGCGGGACAACCGTAGGATTTATAGGGGATTGGATCACACAGGACGGTCTACAGCAGACCGTACCGATGCTGGTGCATTGGACGTACTGCAAACGGGGGTTGATCACACCTTCGCCCGATGTACCGATGATTCCGTTTGGATCGCATAGAGTCGCGAGTACGCACACACAAGCTTGACTAATCGGCAGCTCTGTGTTCGGGAAGATTATCGGCGGGAGAGTCGACGTAGTTGTGGTGGTCGTTGCCGTAGTCGTGGTGGTCGTTGCCTTAGTCGTGGTGGTTGTCTTCATCGTCGTCGTTGGTCGCATCGTTGTGGATGTCGTAGTGCTGGTGGTGGTTGTTGCGTTTGGCAAGCGACAGCATACTTCCAAATCACCTGTACACCTTCGATACCTGAATGAGCATCGGAAACGATCGTTCGTGATTGGTTGGTAAGGATGTATCGGTGCGACCGCTGCACGGGACACATTAATTACACGTGCGAGAAAACTCACCGAATGTCGATCGTTCCAATGCCGTCCGTGATAACAGTACGATTAGCGTCGCAGAGATAGTACGGTACGCAAATGCAATCCGTGGTCGGTGGTGTGGTTGGCACTTTCTCTATCTTTTGAATCTTTTTCTTCAGCTTGAGAAGATGGAACAGGAAGGCGGGCGAAGATTCCCTGTGGAACGAGCCGCTCCTTCTGATCGCAACCCTTTCGCTCGGATCGTCCGACGACACCATTTCCGAACCCGTCAAGAGTATCGTGGCGGTGCAGGCCAGCGCAAAAAAAAGCCGCGGCATGACTTCTATTCTATTCGCTGGCTCGTACTCTATTGAACGATTTTTAACACGACACTACGCTTATGTACACAGGATGCGTCGGTGTTTCCTGGCACACGGGGAATATCCAGATTCAGACACAAGGCTGACAGGTGCTTCTGTTACGTGTACCAGTTCTGAATTTTTCGAACAATAGGGAAGCTACGTACGCGGCTCGTTCATTTACTCGAAGATGCAGCAAGATAAATTTAATGCTCCTGTCTATCGCTGCGCACGTCTCAGAACCATATTCGCTTGGTGCTGACTTTTTAATCCGTTCCATGTTGTCGCGCAGCTTTACCCGTAATCGAGGACACGCTAGTACGTAAATACGTTACTATTACAGATTCAATATTATTTATACGCGCTGGAGCGATTATTCCGGTAACTCGTCGTAACGAGTACAATGAGCGACCTACTTACCTATTAAACAGCCGGAAAATTGGAAAGTACAATGCGTCGCGACGCACGGAACAATGAATTACCAGCAAACGACATTGCTGCAAGACCCCGTGGTGCAAGGTCTACGTTCGATAGACCGAAGTGATTTATTGTTAACATAGGAAATGTTAGTTTGACCGGGTTCGATCATCACGGAATGTCTCGCGGTTAATCATCGGAAAGCCACGCGGCGATTGCTTCTACCGGTTTGCAAGCGTGTAAAACGATTTTTGTGCTCGACGACGCGTGTGCTGTACAAAATATGGATGGCACGCAACGCGTTAATGTTCACCTGTAAACTATGTATGTGGCTTCTCTTTCTCCCTGCACCGAACAAACGATTGTTCACATTACTTTCGACCGATAAACAATGGTCGTTTGACAATGTTCACATAAAGAGTCCAACTATTTGGATGGGGTAAATAGAAGGTATACTCGTTTAATAAGTTGCAGTATTCTTTTATAAACATGAATAATAATGGTACAAATTATCAGACTACGTACATACACTTAAATAGTAACAGAATAATAATAATAATAATAATAATACAAATAACATTAATAATTAGAAAAATTAACGAATTACAAATATATATATTTATATTTAAATTTATATTATGACGGTAGTACGCAAAATGTACCTAAAATAATAATACGAACATGGCGAGCGTATCGTGGTGTAAGATGAAAAATAAAAATCAAATCAAAATAAACATGCTTCTAGGTGATTGAAGAGTTAGAAAATCAGCTTTCATTCTTTTCTTTCTTTTTTATTTCGACGATCTACGGAGACCTTTTACAGTCGTTCCACCGTTCGATCACTCGCCAAGCAGGTAGTTGATAATGAAGAGCGTAATGAACGATCGATTAACAATCGCGCGGAAATTAGCATTTTGTACAATTCTTGTCTGAGTTATCGGGAAAAGAATACGGATTATCGAAATGTGAATAGAATGTGGAACAAGCATAGAATAATAGCATAATAACCATAGGAATTAGCCACCTCTGTACGTCGGTCCTCTCGTGTAACTGCTATTATTACGTTATCACCTGCCGCAGCTCATAATCGTAAACCACGCGGGCGTCGGATTACGGTAACGTCATCTCGCTTTTTATTGTGAATCATCTGCTACTATACGTGCGACCCTAGCAGCTGCACGAGAGACAACCGCAGCAAGGCAGTTTCTTAATTACTGTCCGCTTCGTTTTTTTATGCTCTTTATTTGCGCACGTGCAAATAGAAATGTCGCAGGTGCCATTGCCATACACGATTTTCCAGTGGGTGAAATTCGGCCACTTACGTTTAAACGATATATTTATTTAATAACAACTCTTTGGATTGTCACATATCACTTTCAAATAATAATACTTAAATTCACGATAGCGTATAAATATTTTAAACACAACATCTTTACAAATAATTCGTATCTTACTGTAATGGATACTAATATAAGGACAATAATAAACTACGGAATAATTGCCAACTCTTCGCGGCGCTAACTCTACTTAACATCGATAAACTCCGTCTGCAAAAGTAATTCAAAAATTGTCCGATTTCATTGCAGACCTTTTCCACGGACAAAGAAGTGTTTCCACCCTTTCTTTTCAAGGCAGTCACTAGGCACTATCGTACAAAAAATACTTCGGTATAATATATTCGAGAGGAATATACGCATACGAGTCTTTCAGAATAATGGTCATCCTTATTCCATACGCAATAATATGCTAACGCGTAACTACTAATAATTACTATATAGGAACATGACCATAGAGTTGGCAATATTATTCTCAATTCAGTTCGATGTAAAATCTCCTGAAATTTCAATTATTCGAGTTACCATTACGAAACTCAATTGCACACTGAGAAATTCATACTTGAGCAATAATATTCATTGCGCAGAGCGCGAGAGCAAGTTGCTCCTGGCTCTCCTATCACACTGCCGAGATTTGCGTGCACAGGCAAACCCCGGCAAGTCTGATGTATATATACTATTAAATTGCAACGAAACGATATCAACACGCATTCTGGACCGACTCGCCAAGTGGTACCTCTTTAGGTACCACCTCTGTATCGTCCACCATTTCATGCAACTATGCAACTGTTCAGTTGCTAATTATACATCAGTCAATAATCGCTCGGTCGAATAGAACAACTCGGTCCAGAAGTACTTAATTCGAATATCGAGAAACTTGGATTAACCTTCCATTAAATACTACTGTCGGATTCATACCTCCATTCAAAATCCCCATTTAGAATTCTATCCTAAACCTACTAAACCAACTACGTTCTATACAAAACACAATATGTAGGGAAATATGTAGGTGTTTCACGCGCGAACGATCCACCAAATAAAGTACAAAGGATATACTGAAACGATACAACCAGCAAGAAGAAAAAAAAAGAAGAAACCTAGCCAGAAATCACGAATGGAAATTCTCGTTGCAGGAAATGCAATGCGTTCGCTCGTTCGATTATCCGTGAACAGTAAGGTGCTCCGTTCTTCGTCAAATACGATTTCGCGCGAGTGTCAAGCGTGTAACCGGTGTTTAAATTGAAAACGACCTGGAATCCGACGAACGAAAAGAAAGAAAAAATAATGCCACCGTCTGAAAAGAGCCACGACCAGGGCCGTCAGTCATCGAAGAGTACTATCGGAACAAGTGACGGTAAACAACCACATAAGCTTTTTTCCTAACCCTGTTTCGATGACCTTCGATAAGGCTCACGGCCAGTCGTACAGAAACGGGAGGCGTCACGAGTATCGTGGTTTCCATGGAACTAATTATGCATCAACGTATGCACATACCGCATTGTGTCTGAATTAATTTCTTCTCATTACCACTCGAAGGTGTGAGCATCACGGTGTCGAGTAAATTAAAAATTGTTACCCGGAACGAGCTTGCAAAACCTGTATATGTACATCCTACGTGCTTAACGCTATCGACGATTAAGAATACGCTTTAAAAGGAACTTTACCTCGTTTGGTCGCATTGGTCGACCGTTTAAGGCGACCGAAGTATCTTACAAGTATCTTAAAAAAAAAGTCTCTTTTTCCGCAAGATCAGTTAAACGTTAGTACAGTACAAAATAAGCGCAGTCTCTCTCCCTGTGCCGTTTATCCGGTATTAATTAAAAGCTGCGTGCGTTAAGATCGGCGAAACGTGATTTGCGCTTGTAAACGATTTACGGCGAATCGATAATATTCATGATCTTACAAACAAAGCAATTTTGGCACTCTATATCTGTATGTGGTCGTACAAAACGTCAAGCTTAACGGCTGCCCGCGTAAAAAAGAAGCCTTAAAGAGTCTTATTCACATTATCACAGTATTCGTTTGGCTATGTTTCATCCAATCGAGTTCAATCTCATTTACATATCGATGTAAAAAATCTGTCGAAAAATATATTTAACATACACGGATGAGGTCAATGTGTGTAAATGTACATACACGATTGTTTAAAAAACGGACTTCGAGTATCAAATGCTGGCCTCGAAAGGGCGGTTACTACAAAGGAAACGAAAAGAAAAGAGGGCGGATACGAATGAACTTCGTATCCCGAAGAGGAGGTTCCCGTTGCGGAAGAAACAACGATACACACGCACGTTTGGCGAGAATATATGGCACGCATTTGGTATAAATAATTCCTACAACTAAAGCGCAGATCTTTGGATACAGCCTCTCTTGTCTATACCACGACCGTTCGTGTATTAAGCTCGTCGCGGTAATAAAAATTTATTTCGCATTTTCTGCAACCGTATCGTATTGTACGTAGCAAGCAAAAAGTTGATGCAATACGGGTGAAAAAGAAAATATAAAAAAAAAAATGAAAATGCAAAATAAACCTCGTTCGCTGCATCGTATCAGATACGATAAGAACAATTAAGTTGACACGCAGGCCACGGTCGGTCAACAAACAATAGCATCGTTGCACGAATCGTTAAGAATCGAAAGCGCACGCTTATTCCCGCAAGGCACTTCGGTTCGTTTACATTGAAGGGCGCGACGGTACATGTAAGATTACCTGCCAGCAGATGATACCGAAAACGCTGCAACAGTTGTTGAATTTCTAAAGCTCTGCTGCGAAGTCCTCGAAGAAAAGCAGATACTCTTTGTTTTATGGCACACCAAAGTCGTTGACACGTGCACGCACGTGTGCCCACTAGAGTATTTTACTTGACGCGACGTTTGCCCATGGAGTTCCTCAATACCTTGAACGCGTTCACCGTCGCCAATGTTCCAAGGTTCTTGGGGCTTTTGGGACAATACTTGACCGTGTGGGCAACGTCTCCGTTAGCGCCACAAATGGGACACGTGTAAGCCCTATTAGTTTCAGGAAGAAAAAAAATGATATGAGTAACATATAGCCTCTTAGCCCTTGAGATTTTTTCTTTTTTTTTTCAAGACAGGAAAGAGTCGAAGAGTACAACAAGGGGGTAAAAGTTTGACTCACCTCAAGACTGGACAGGAAACACGACCATCAGCGTCTTTCAGCAAGTGTTTGCGATAGTAAGCCTCCTCCTCGCCGTTGTTTCTACAGAAAACGCATTCTGTGGGCAACGGTTTCTTATTCTTCTTCCGACGTGGTGTCGTTTCTGGCATTGTATCATTATCCAGGTCTGGACAGTATTCGAAATCTCGCCCATTATGACGGAACTCCTCCATTATATCCTCAACTATAAAAAGAAATCAAATTAAGTTAATTATGTAAAAGTATTTCGCTGTAATTCACCGACGAATATCATAATAACTTCGAACGATATTCGAAGAGTGACGAGGATGGGGGCTGTTGCTCTTGACGCTGGAGAGTTCTCGGAAGTCGTCGGAAAACGATCAAAAAGAAGAATAAAGAATGAGCGCGATAATCGGGCAGAGTTTATTTTCATTTCACGTTTTTCTATGCCCAATACGATAGAGAACGAATGTCGAGAAAATAACGACCGCAAGTATCGCGTTTCACGGTTTGTAAACAGAATCGTCCTAATTTTTCGAATGACGCAGATACCGGTGTTGGGGTTCAAGCGAAGATAAATAATAAGTGCCGCAAGTATTATCGTTGCCGGTGTTTAAAACTCATCCGAATGTAGCAAAAAGGCTCGCGACATTCTCAAATGTCAGACTTCATTTTTATCACGCTTGGAAAAACACCCCGCTGTTGGAAGTTGAGGATGCAAAACGAAAAAAAGAGGGAAAGAAAAAAAACGCGAGATGGGGTTAATCTTCCGACGCGGAACATCGGTATCACGATTGCAAGAAGAAAGAAAGATCTTCAGGCCTTTTTTCGCGAAATAAAAAGCAATGAGAAACGCAATTGTAACATTTCTAATAGCTTAATTACGGGAATGTACCCTAGTAATTTTTTTTCCACGATTTCTTTTGAATAAGCGGTTCCAGGAATGATCAGCGGCGAAATATTGCACGGCACGTTTTAGAATACAGATTTCTTCTTATCGATTCGTTTGTTTACAAACTATGAAAGGTGCCTGCCAATCCGTGCCGCGACTTCATGCCGCAGAATAACCACATAACCCGTACGCGGTTGAAATTGAAAACTTCTTACGGCGCGATGATGATATTTCACATAAATTACTGTCTATCGAGACAAAAAACAGAACTGGCTTTGGAGACTATAGAATCGGGGGCAACTGAAAGGCGTCCTTTACGGGTCCGAAAGAAACGATGGTTTACTTACGCAGAAACAAATGATCTCCGATGACAGTCAACAAAGCAAACGACAGAGGGTATCCATAATGGAAAGAAATTGTCATGGATTATTTGCATTATCGTTTAATTAATACGACGTGCTAGCACATGAAAAGAAATGAATAAGAAAATGATGCAAATTAGCCGGATACGCGGCGAGGCAAAGTATAAAATAGTAAACAGAATATTATAAGCAATACACATACATCTGAATTTGACGAAAGAGGAATTAATCAAAATGGAAATATCACGAGGCAATAAGTATTTGTAATCGTGGTGAAGAAAACTCTGGTTTGCATAATATTATAGCATTATACTTTGTATTGCTGTACCCGTACGAGTTACATGATTTTAGAGATGCTAAAGAAACTGCGCAAATATACCTCCAGAGACAAAGAAATAATACCAGCGCGGTATTGAAAGCCGATGAATTGATACGATTTGGTGACTTTTCCAGACAAATTCTTCTTTGGATAAAAAAAAAGATTGAAACGTTAAAATCGACTTACCATTAGGAACAGGCGTAGTATCAGGTTCGATCGTGAAATTGACGAATAATCTCTTGATCTCTTCCTCGAGGCTAGTGTTGAACGGATAAAAGAAATTCGACACCTGAGGCATCGGAAGTTTTTGCATGAGCGAGACATGCATCTTGGTCGTTCGAAAAATTTAGAAAGAGGATAGTCACAGGAAGAACAAAAAGAAAATAAAAGAATGAAGCACGCGCGTACGAGAATTTTCGAGCGTAAAAGACGCTGAAAGGATAAGAGATCCCAAAGACGTCGAGGAACAATTCCGACCCACCTAAGACGGGCTTCGAAATTCAACTGGCGTGCTAGCATGTCACCGTGGCCGACGATCGCGAAGAAAGGGTCTGGTGGTAGGGATGAAGCCACTACTTGGGTCTGTCTCCTCGTAAATACAATATCATCCCCGTAAGAAAAAAGTGGCCAATTTCAGTTGTTTTCGAGGGAATTTACCGTTCAAATATTTATTATCGATTAATACATTTGCGATCGGCGGTTGTCAGACGAGATGTTTAGCTGGATACCACATATGTATAATTTCCAAAAGTCTACAGCTGAATACCGCAACGTTCTGTTATTTAAATGTCTGTGAATGTAGAAAATATTACTTCTAGATATCATGCTTACAGTCGTCTGTGGTTTGAAATTTCAAAAAAGTTAAATATGTGATGAAAAATGACTGAAAATATTAAAATTGAAAAAGCGACTATAATGAACTTCCTCTTTAAATTTAATGAAGTTAGTTATCCTAAAATGCGCATGAATTATTGTGCATACAAACAAAGATATGATAGATCAACGTTGTCAGTGTTCAGCTACGAATTTTGAAAATTACGTAGGACCACAGACGAAATATAAGAATAGACCAGGCATGCAATGTATTTTTTAGCCGTATTGTAGGAATTTTTAAAAATTGTAGAAAAAGTTTCCCTCGATAATATTATATACATATATATGTATATATATGTCGATCCCGCAGTAAAACGTGTTAACACTAGAACTACCGATAGATATTAGTACCATTTAGATAGCATACGTTAGACAGATTAAGAACACGAAAGTCGTTGAATGAATATTTAATAGAGGTATACAATTGTCATTCTGCCTTATTAAAAATCATAAATTGCTACAACGATATCTATATATTAATAACTTTAAAGCAAAACATCAGAAACAAATCAGATTGAATTGCTTGGTAGTTCCAGTGCTAAAGCACATCACGTACGACGAAAACGATATTAAACATGACTATATTTAGGTGAGTGCTGTCTGAAGAAAGTTTTGGTTAAATTGGAGGAGAGATAATTGAATTTGTTTAAAGAAATTATAAACAAATTGCGATTACTGCCACTTCCTGGCGAGATGCATCAATGACCATAGGCGATAAATTAAAGCTACGAGTGTCAGCTATCATCCCCAACAGGTGGGAACATTATTCCACGAGCGCTTCAATTGTTATAAACAATTAAGCAAATAAAATTGTTATTACGGCCAATTGCATATAGTTACAGCAACGGGGTATTTTTTATCATGTAGCGTATTCGTTTCCCGTTCATTTGAGACCTAGTTGATTAAAATCGGCCCAGCAGAACTCGAGATAATAATTTTTAAATATTTTGTCGGTAACGATATGTCGGTAATCATGTATGTGGCGCCATCTCGCGTTTGCGGCCTTTTTCGCAGTTTGCCGCGGCTCCAAAACCGAATTCCTGGATTACATCGTTAATTTAAACAATTGCGTTTTTCTCGGCTTCTACAGCGTATTTCGTAACCGGACGTGTCTTAAATAAAAGCTACGAACAATAGCTATCTCCTACAAAAGTTGCAACAATATGGCATTTGTGGTTTAAAAGTTATTAACAATTGGAAAACTGGAAAGAATGCACACCGGGTCACTGCAATTATCTCGGCTTCTGGAGGCAGTAGATTAACGATCGAGTGCTCAAAATGAAGGTAAAGGATGCTGCTACACGACCATAAACGATTTACATATGCTGCATGAGCTGTTTATTTTTTATAAACAAATACATAATTCGTTTGAGTATTGCACCGAAACTATACACGACAACCGATCTAATCGTGAATCAGATTGTTCCTAGAACCAAGAGCTTCAGTTTGAGAGGTCGTTGATTCAAATCGGCCCAGTCGAAGCCGAGATAATAGAATTTCTTTAAAGAAATTATAAACAAATGCGATTACTGCCACTTCCTGCGGAGATACATCAATGACCAGTGGACATAAATTAAAGCTACGAATGTCAGCTATCATCTCCAACAGGTGGGAACATTATTCCACGAGCGCTTCAATTGTTATAAACAATTAAACATTTAAAATTGTTATTACAGCCAACTGCATAGAGTTCCAGCAACGGGGTATTATTGATCGTGTAGCGTATTCGTTTCCCTTTCTTTTGAGACGTCGTTGATTAAAATCGGCCCAGTAGAAGCCGAGATAATTGAATTTGTTTAAAGAAATTATAAACAAATGCGATTACTGCCACTTCCTGGCGAGATGCATCAATGACCATAGGACATAAATTAAAGCTACGAGTGTCAGCTATCATCTCCAACAGGTGTGAACATTATTCCAAGAGCGCTTCAACTGTTATAAACAATTAAACATTTAAAATAGTTATTACAGCCAAGTGCATATAGTTCCTGCAACGGGATATTTTTGATCGCATAGCGTACTTGTTTCCCTTTCTTTTGAGACGTCGTTGATTAAAATCGGCCCAGTAGAAGCCGAGATAATAGAATTTGTTTAAAGAAATTATAAACAAATGCGATTACTGCCACTTCCTGGCGAGATGCATCAATGACCAGAGGACATAAATTAAAGCTACGAGTGTCAGCTATCATCTCCAATAGGTGTGAACGTTCTTCCACGTGATGTTAAATTGTTATAAACAAATAAACAATTAAAATTGGTATTACAGCCAACTGCATATAGGTACTGCTACGGGGTATTTTTCATCGTGTAGCATATTCGTTTCCCTTTCTTTTGAGACGTCCTAGATTAAAATCGGCCCAGTAGAAGCCGAGATAATTGAATTTGTTTAAAGAAATTCTAAACAAATTGCAATTACTGCCACTTCCTGGCGAGATGCATCAATGACCATAGGACATAAATTAAAGCTACGAGTGTCAGCTATCATCTCCAACAGGTGGGAACATTATTCAACGAGCGCTTAAATTGTTATAAACAATTAAGCTAATAAAATTGTAATTACGGCCAATTGCATATAGTTACAGCAACGGGGTATTTTTATCATGTAGCGTATTCGTTTCCCGTTCATTTGAGACCTAGTTGATTAAAATCGGCCCAGCAGAACTCGAGATAATAATTTTTAAATATTTTGTCGGTAACGATATGTCGGTAATCATGTATGTGGCGCCATCTCGCGTTTGCGGCCTTTTTCGCAGTGTGCCGCGGCTCCAAAACCGAATTCCTGGATTACATCGTTAATTTAAACAGTTGCGTTTTTCTCGGCTTCTACTGCGTATTTCGTAACCGGACGTGTCTTAAATAAAAGCTACGAACAATAGCTATCTCCTACAAAAGTTGCAACAATATGGCATCTGTGGTTTAAAAGTTGTTAACAATTGGAAAACCGGAAAGAATGCACACCGGGTCAATGCAATTATCTCGGCTTCTGGAGGCGGTAGTTTAACGATCGAGTGCTCAAAATGAAGGTAAAGGATGCTGCTACACGACAATAAACGATTTACATATGCTGCATGAGCTGTTTATTTTTTATAAACAAATACACAATTCGTTTGAAAATTGCACCGAAACTATACACGACAACCGATCTAATCGTGAATCAGATTGTTCCTTGAACCAAGAGCTTCAGTTTGAGAGGTCGTTGATTAAAATCGGCCCAGTCGAAGCCGAGATAATAGAATTTGTTTAAAGAAATTATAAACAAATGCGATTACTGCCACTTCCGGCGGAGATACATCAATGACCATAGGACATAAATTAAAGCTACGAGTGTCAGCTATCATCTCCAACAGGTGGGAACATTATTCCACGAGCGCTTCAATTGTTATAAACAATTAAGCAATTAAAATTGTTATTACAGCCAACTGCATAGAGTTCCAGCAACGGGGTATTTTTTTATCATGTAGCGTATTCGTTTTCCGTTCATTTGAGACCTAGTTGATTAAAATCGGCCCAGTAGACGCCGAGATAATTGAATTTGTTTAAAGAAATTATAAACAAATTGCGATTACCGCCACTTCCTGGCGAGATGCATCAATAACCAGAGGACATAAATTAAAGCTACGAGTGTCAGCTATCATCTCCAACAGGTGTGAACATTATTCCAAGAGCGCTTCAACCGTTATAAACAATTAAACATTTAAAATAGTTATTACAGCCAACTGCATATAGTTCCAGTAACGGGGTATTTTTTATCATGTAACGTATTCGTTTTCCGTTCATTTGAGACCTAGTTGATTAAAATCGGCCCAGTAGACGCCGAGATAATTGAATTTGTTTAAAGAAATTATAAACAAATTGCGATTACCGCCACTTCCTGGCGAGATGCATCAATAACCAGAGGACATAAATTAAAGCTACGAGTGTCAGCTATCATCTCCAACAGGTGTGAACATTATTCCAAGAGCGCTTCAACCGTTATAAACAATTAAACATTTAAAATAGTTATTACAGCCAACTGCATATAGTTCCAGTAACGGGGTATTTTTTATCATGTAGCGTATTCGTTTTCCGTTCATTTGAGACCTAGTTGATTAAAATCGGCCCAGTAGACGCCGAGATAATTGAATTTGTTTAAAGAAATTATAAACAAATTGCGATTACCGCCACTTCCTGGCGAGATGCATCAATAACCAGAGGACATAAATTAAAGCTACGAGTGTCAGCTATCATCTCCAACAGGTGGGAACATTATTCCACGAGCGCTTCAATTTTTATAAACAATTAAACATTTAAAATTGTTATTACAGCCAACTGCATATAGTTCCAGCAACGGGGTATTTTTGATCGCATAGCGTACTTGTTTCCCTTTCTTTTGAGACGTCGTTGATTAAAATCGGCCCAGTAGAAGCCGAGATAATTGAATTTGTTTAAAGAAATTATAAACAAATGCGATTACTGCCACTTCCTGGCGAGATGCATCAATGACCAGAGGACATAAATTAAAGCTATGAGTGTCAGCTATCATCCCCAACAGGTGGGAACATTATTCCACGAGCGCTTCAATTGTTATAAACAATTAAACATTTAAAATAGTTATTACAGCCAACTGCATATAGTTCCAGCAACGGGGAATTTTTTGATCGCATAGCGTACTTGTTTCCCTTTCTTTTGAGACGTCGTTGATTAAAATCGGCCCAGTAGAAGCCGAGATAATTGAATTTGTTTAAAGAAATTATAAACAAATGCGATTACTGCCACTTCCTGGCGAGATGCATCAATGACCTGAGGACAGAAATTAAAGCTACGAGTGCCAGCTATCATCTCCAACAGGTGTGAACGTTCTTCCACGAGCGCTTCAATTGTTATAAACAATTAAACATTTAAAAGTGTTATTACAGCCAACTGCATATAGTTACTGCTACGGGGTATTTTTGATCGTATAGCGTACTTGTTTCCCTTTCTTTTGAGACGTCGTTGATTAAAATCGGCGCAGTAGAAGCCGAAATAATAATTTTTAAATATTTTGTCGGTAACGATATGTCGGTAATCATGTATGTGGCGCCATCTCGCGTTTGCGGCCTTTTTCGCAGTTTGCCGCGGCTCCAAAACCGAATTCCTGGATTACATCGTTAATTTAAACAATTGCGTTTTTCTCGGCTTCTACTGCGTATTTCTTAACTGGACTGGTCTTAAATAAAAGCTATGAACCATAGCTATCTCATCACAGAGTTTGAACAATATGGCATCTGTGGTTTAAAAGTTATAAACAAATGAAAAATCGGCAAAAATGAACTCCAGGACACTACACTCCCTTCTTTCTTTTTCCTCTGTATATCCCTTAACAATCTTTTTCTGTTCCGTTACATACTTACTAATATATTGTTTGTGTGTGCAGGTTCCGCATGCAATGAGTAAGGAGCATTGACCGGCTCTTCTCATCATGCATAAAAGCAAGAAAGAAGAAAGAATTCCATATACTTCTCTTGCCACATACTTTAGTTATAGTAAATTGGTTTATAAAACTAGTTTGTAGCTATTAGCGCATAAGATTAATTTAGAACAATTGTGTATTTAGCTTGTATTTGATTTTATATTCAGTTCATTCGGTAGATCTTATATAAACTTTAATATTACTTATATTACTATTACAAGTTCTACTGAATGTGCTAAATATAAAGTGACAGATATAATAAATACTTTACATATGAGCAAGTTACACAATTGCTCTATTTTAAAATTATTATTTTAAAGCTTAAGCTTTTGCATATAAAGTATGTAGTTTTTAGTGTAAGTTTTATGTGTAAGATATATTGTAAATTCACTTCAAAGAATAGTTTATAAGTATTAAATTATTTATATTTATAGTATTCTTTGTAGTATATAAGTGTTAGTTTAGAATTGATACTAAGATTTAGTTGTAAGATGTATTGTAAATAGATATAAAAGAATAGTTCATAAGTATTAGCTTGTATAATTGAATTACAACACTTTGTAACTTGTATCTTCATTAATTAATTTAAATAAATATTCAATGAAAAGAATTCTACTGCTCTTTTGATTTTCACACCATAACAATCCTTGAAAAGACCTAATTCCAAATCCTTAAACAAGTACTACTGTGCAGGAACTTTAATTGCAAAGTTCCCAAACGGAAAACTTGTAAAAATAGACCTGAACATTACTAAATTCGGCGCTAATTATCCATGGATTAATGCAACGTCTTGACGAGAAATCTTGAAATGTAAGTGCTCGAAAATTCCTGGAACGAGACGTCATTTCCAAGAAATGCTGGAATCGAATACCTCCTCGCATATCATATTCTCCTGATACAAATCCACGATTTTCAGCAGAAATTTCTGCCAGAAAGTCAGAAATTTTGAGCTCTGAAATTCCTGGAATGTGACGTCATTTCTGAGAACGAATACCTCCTTGAATATCATATTCTCCTGATACAAATCCACGATTTTCGGCAAGATATTTTTGTCAGAAACCCAGAAATTTTGCGCTCGGAAATTCCTGGAACGTGACGTCATTTCCAAGAACTGCCGGGTCGGATACCTCCTCGCACATCATATTCTCCTAATACAAATCCACGATTTTCAGCGTGATATTTTTGGCAGAAACTCAGAAATTTTGCGCTCGGAAATTCCTGGAACGTGACGTCATTTCCAAGAACTGCCGATGTCGAATACCTCCTCGCATATCATATTCTCCTAATACAAGGTCCAGATTTCCGAGCACTGAAATTTCGGAGTTTCTGGCAGAAATATCTCGCCGAAAATCGTGGATTTGTATCAGGAGAATATGATATGCAAGGAGGTATTCGTTCTCAGAAATGACGTCACATTCCAGGAATTTCCGAGCTCAAAATTTCTGAGTTTCTGGCAGAAATTTCTGCTGAAAATCGTGGATTTGTATCAGGAGAATATGATATGCAAGGAGGTATTCGTTCTCAGAAATGACGTCACATTCCAGGAATTTCCGAGCGCAAAATTTCTGAGTTTCTGGCAAAAATATTTCGCCGAAAATCGTGGTTTTGTATCAGGAGAATATGATATGCGAGGAGGTATCCGAACCTCGGTAGTTCTTGGATTCAAGAATGCCTGAGCGCTTCATTTTCTGGACAGGTGCCAACAAATTTTGCAAGAAATGAAGACTTTAAAAATGATGTTATTTCGATGAATTGCCTGGTGCCATATTTAAGAACGTATAGGACCATTTTGACAAGTTTCTCGCTTCAGGACTTTGTATTTAAAGTTCGTCTACGGTACTTCTTGTATAAGGAATTGGAATTAGGTTTTTTCAAGGATTGGTAAGGTATGCAAATAAAAAGAGCAGTAGAATTCTTTTCATTGAAAATTTATTTAAACTATTCAATGAAGATACAAGTTACAAAAATGTTGCAATTAAAGTTTAGGAGCTATATCTTAGAAGTATTCTTTTATATCTATTTAAAATATATCTTACAACTAAACCTTTATCAATTTACAAATAACATTTATGTAATATGAAAAGTACAATAGACACAAATAAGATAAAACTTATGCTAAAAATTTAGATAGTTTGTTTGTAGAAGCTTTATTAATATACTATGACTAAAGGATAGCTAAAGTACGTGGCAAAAGTTGTTCCATCTTCTTTCTTGCTCTTATGCACAATGAAAAGTGCCGGTCAATTCCCCTTACTTTTTGCCTGCGAAACCTGCACACACAAAAAATATATTAGTAAGTAAGTAACAGAAGAGAGAAAGATTGTTAAGGGATATACAGAGGAAAAAGAAAGAACGGAGGGCCAAACGAGAAGCATAAGAGAAAGAGAGGTTCATTTGAAAAGGAAAGGGTTGAGGGGTGGAGGGATGTTCTGAAATAGAAACTGATCGTTCCTCGAATCGAGACCTTTAATTTAAGACGTTGTTGATTAAACTGGGCCCAATAGAATGCGAGATAATTAAATTTGTTTAAAGAAATTATAGAACAAAGCGATTACTTGGACTTTTAGGCGAGCTGCGACAACGGTCAACAGACAAAAATTAAAGCTAGGTGGATCAGCTAACATCTCCAACAGGTGTCAAGATTATTCCACGTGCGGTTCAATTGTTATGAACAATTAAACAATTAAAATTGTTATTATGGCCAACTGCATATAGGTATATAATAGGTACACAATCGTTTATTGTCGTGTAGCAGCATCCCTTACCTTCATTTTGAGCACTCGATCATTAATCTAGCGCCTCCAGAAGCCGAGATAATTGCAGTGACCCGGAGTGCATTTTTGCCGATTTTTCATTTGTTAATAACTTTTAAACCACAGATTCTATACTGTTCAAACTCATGGAGGAGATAGCTAAGGTTCGTAGCTTTTATATAACACAAGCCCGGTTAAGAAATACGCAGTAGTAGCCGAGAAGAACGCAATTGTTTAAATTAACGATGTAATCCAGGAATTCGGTTTTGGAGCCGCGGCAAACTGCGAAAAAGGCCGCAAACACGAGATGGCGCCACATATATGATTACCGACATATCGTTACCGACAAAATATTTAAAAATTATTATCTCGGCTTCTGCTGGGCCGATTTTAATCAACTAGGTCTCAAATAAACGGGAAACGAATACGATACATGATAAAAAATACCCCGCTGCTGTAACTATATGCAGTTGGCTGTAATAACTAATTTAATTGTATAATTGTTTATAACAATTGAACCGCACGTGGAATAATCTTGACACATGTTGGAGATGATAGCTGACACTCGTAGCTTTAATTGATGTCCTCTGATCATTGATGTATCTCGTCAGGAAGTGGCAGTAATCGCATTTGTTTATAATTTCTTTAAACAAATTCAATTATCTCGGCTTCTACTGGGCCGATTTTAATCAACGACCTCTCAAACTGAGGCTCGTGGTTCAAGGAACAATCTGATTCACGATTAGATCGGCTCTCGTGTATAATTTCGGTGGGATACTCAAACGAATTATTTATTTGTTTATAAAAAATAAACAGCGCATGCAGCATATGTAAATCGTTTATTGTCGTGTAGCAGCATCCTTTACCTTCATTTTGAGCACTCGATCGTTAATCTACCGCCTCCAGAAGCCGAGATAATTGCAGTGACCCGGTGTGCATTCTTTCCGGTTTTTCAATTGTTAATAACTTTTAAACCACAGATGCCATATTGTTGCAACTTTTCTAGGAGATAGCTATTGTTCGTAGCTTTTATTTAACACAAGCCCGGTTAAGAAATACGTAGTAGAGGCCGAGAAAAACGCAATTGTTTAAATTAACGATGTAATCCAGGAATTCGGTTTTGGAGCCGTGGCGAACTGCGAAAAAGGCCGCAAACGCGAGATGGCGCCACATGTAGATTACCGACATATCGTTACCGACAAAATATTTAAAAATTATTATCTCGTCTTCTGCTGGGCCGATTTTAATCAACGGCGTATCAAATTAAAGGGAAACGAATAAGCTAAACGATAAAAAATATACTGTGGCTGCATCTATACGCAGTTGGCTGTAATAACCAATTTAATTGTTTAATTGTTTATAACAATTGAACCGCACGTGGAATCATCTTGACACCTGTTGGAGATGACAGCTGACACTCGTAGATTTAACTTATGTCCTCTGGTAATTGATGTATCTCGCCAGGAAGTGGCAGTAATCGCATTTGTTTATAATTTCTTTAAACAAATTCAATTATCTCGGCTTCTACTGGGCCGATTTTAATCTAGGACGTCTCAAAAGGAAGGGAAACGAATATGCTACACGATGAAAAATACCCCGTTGCTGTAACTATATGCAGTTGGCCGTAATAACAATTTTAATTGTTTAATTCTTTATAACAAATGACCTTCACATGGGATTATGATCGCACCAATTGGCGAGTGTAGCTTATGCATCTAGCTTTAATTGATGTCCTCTGGTCATTACTGTAGCTCGCCGGGAAGAGGCAGTAGTCGCATTTGTTTATTATTTCATTAAACAAATTCAATTATCTCGTCTAAGGTTTTAATGTCTTTGTTGCCTGCGTGGAAATGGTAATGGTTTTCAGAACCTCAGGAATTTGAGCCAAAGAATACATTGCACAGTTGGTCTATTCTTATATCTTGTCTGTGGTAGGGCTATGCGGTATCCAGCTACAGATTGCAAACTGATCTGAGACTACATTACCGGTCTCAAATGTATTAATATGTAACTTCTGTACAGCTGTACAATGTTCTTCAAAATGAAAGAAAGTGGTGAAGAATTATGAATTGCTTTTATAAGACTCTGGAATACTGATAAGCCGATATTTTTTTATGATGGATTTTTTGTTTCTTATATTTTAGTAATTACTAAATGCAATTTCTTATTGAAAGTGTTAGAAAGCGACGGAATCGCTTTAATCGAACCGCGTGACGTGTCGGCGACGTTGAATTGTAATTGATATCCGTAAATGTTATATTCTAGGCTACGAAAGAAAGCACAGGTTTTTCATGCAATTTATTTTTAATCTGAAGTTGTGTATCGGTTTTATAAAAATATTATGGAAAAATTCTCGTTCGCACCGCGGTGCTTTCAATGATCGATGTTACACAACGTTAACGCATCGCTTCTGGGTGACCGATTTTTGATCGAGAAAACAAGATAGAATCTTGTTCGGTGAGAAAAAGAGACCAAAACGATATTCACTAATCTTCATCTTTATTGTTACTGTGTAAATATGTAGGCACTGAACAAATAATGTTTCATAATTTGTTTACAAACATTTACATTTACTGATCTTTTTTGTTCAATCATTGAATATTCTCTGCGAGCAGCTTGGCCACACTGGTCAAGACCGCTTTTAATCCATCTGCTCGACCCTTTTTAACATCCTTACGCGTAAATACCATTGTCGTCTTTCAGCATTGTATGCGCTCGACCCAATTTCTAATTACGATCTCAATATTTTATTATAATATATATATATATATATAATATTTTCTTATATATGTATATATATATATTTATTTATTTACTTTATTTTGTTTATGTATACTTTAATCTCTATCCGCTAAATATATTGTTCTTCTAGTCTAAAAATTACCACGATTATTAAAGATAATATATACTTCTGCGAAATTATAATTAAAATAATAGTAAATGTAATAATATGTCAAACATATATGTCCTGTGTCCATGTGTGAGTGTAAAAAAAGAAAGAGTCAGAATGAAAAATATGAGTCAGGAGTGTGAGAGAAGGAGAAAGAGAGGGGCGAAGAAAAAGAGATAGAGAGAAGGTATGAAAAAAGGACGCAGTTCGCGAAGAAAGATTTACAGGTAATAAACACAAATTCTAAACTTTGGCTAGCAAGAAACGATATTCCGCGGAAAGCGAGAGCGCCACGTCGTTCCATCGATCGGTGGTATACGAAGTTGCGTCCTCCGATGATTTTCAAAATACGCATTCTATACAGCGCTAGGTACCGTTAAACAAACTCAGTACAAAGTCTTAAAAAAAAGAGAATGTTAAAAAAAAAAGAAAGAAAGAAAGAAGACGAACGGGCCGTGGAAGAGGAAGTTCTCGTCTACGAAAGGGATGCAACACGAAAACGCTTGCGCGTTTATGGAACACGATGGTCTATAAATATGACAATGATTTGATTCGCCGTTGATAAAAAGAAAAATCCGATTACTTCGTTTACTTATTAATATCCTTTTTTTCATCTTGTATGAACAGCGGAAAGGGAGAAAGAACGAGAACGCAGAATAGAGGGTTTTTCGAACTGTTTTTTTTTATCGTCTAACCGTTTCAGCCTTATTTTCGTGTCTCAGGTATAAAACTAAACGGGCGATAGAGCCTTCGTGTAAAACTATACTCATTATACTTTATTCTCTCTATTGTGCTCAAGTGTAACAACCCCTTGCTATACATGCGCATTTTTATTACATTTTATTTCATCATCGTATTCACTTGTAATATACGTATACACACGGATATTTCCGTGTATTGAAAATTGACAAACTTGATTGCGTTGTTATACATGAGACACTGATAACGGCGCTGCTGTTCTCTTAACAACGAAATTGGAACGCTGGTTAATTTAACGGACGATTGTTATATTAATACGCACGTATCGTCAATTACGAGTTCCTCATACTTTTTCTCTTCTTTTTTCACCCCTCCTTCTATCTCGTTTTGCATTATAATTTTAATGATCTTCGTATGTCGATGTCGCGGTGGTCCGTTTTTGGAATAGCTATATAATTATTATAAATATATTTTATATGTGTATGTGTCCTCTGCGTGCGCAACAATATGTATACACACACGCGTGCACGCTTTAACGTCCGTCGTGTGTACATCACACGCGCGTACACGTATACAATAGGTCCATTGCGTATATTTTTTTTGTTTTCTTTCCTCCTTTTGTAATGCGCGTATAATGCAATGTGTGTGACAGTGACGTAGTGTATACTAGGAATGTACATAGTGTACGTAGATATAATTAGGTTGTGTATAAAACGATGATACATACTATATTCATTACTCGTTTATATCAAACGACACATAATTATGATATCAATTTTTTTAGTCTCATTGTACGATGCGCACAGCGTCCGGGCATCGCTCGCCAATAATAGGCTAGTCTTGTCCTGTCTTCACATACAATGTCGATGTACTCCGGCGATCTTGTCACGGTTGCAAGACCGCACGGCGTGAGATTACCATTACAAGAACCTCCAAATGAATGGCCATCAGTCTTTGAGACGTACGGTTCGGCATACGCTCGATCTCTTTGTTAAAAAAAAAAAAATAAAGAAAGTAAGTGAGAGAAGGAGGGAGAGAAAAAAGGGGAACAGAAAATAGAGATAAAGGAAAAAGAAGAAGGAGAAGGAGAAACAAAATAAACGGAGGGATGATTTCGTTTAAATCGTCTAAAGATAATCGTTAACCATTTTGGTGCCTCTGGAGCAGGGAGATTTGTCGCATGCAGGCAGAACGATATTCGCGAAAAGTATAATGTGTCCACGGCATCAATATGGTCAACAGAAGACCCATGTAATTTGTACTCTCGCGGCGAAGATTCGCTTTTTAAAAAAATGATCGTGTCTCAGATAAAAAAAAAAAAACAAAAATACAGAAAGGATCCGTGTAAGAAACGGAAAAGACTAACGATTAACTTGGTGTCCGTATGGACGGTAAAAAAGGAAATTTTTCTAAGGATCAATGGCCGATCAATATATATATATATATATATATATATATATATATATATATATATATATACATATATTATATATACATATTGGCGCATGTAAATATAATATACATTATGTATAAAAAAAAAACAAATATAAAAACGAAACGTCGATCTGTCGAAAAAAATTGAAAATTGCATTCCACTTTTCTTTGCACATTGTTTTTCGCCGTCCTTTTTCATTCGATTCGTTTGTTTCCCTTTGTTTAATGGCTCGACGTTGATCCTCAAAAACATGACCATCCATTCTGGACAATCCGCGTTGATTATTAATATAACATATTAATACTTCTAGTCGTATACTCTTGTTAGAGTAAAAGTGGTCTTGTGCGCCCCAGCTACGTTTCACCGGGACGTGCATAGGCAATACAGAGTGCTTCTGGCGCATGTATTTTTTGCTTTCTTGATATGCGATAGTACTAATCTAACAAAACTTGTCCTTATATTTCTCATTTGGTATGTCTTAGTCTTATTTTACTTAAAAAAGAAAATAATAATATTAACAATAATAATAATAAGAATAATAATATTAAATCGTAAGAATAGTAGTAATGAGTGACAAGAGAGGAAGGGAAGAGAAAGATAAGGAGAGTTAGAGACGAGGGAGACAGAGAAAGAAAGAGAGGGAGAAGAAATAATGTGGAGGAAACTACTAATAATCGCGTAGTACGAATGTTCAATGAGAAAGGGACGTAATGAAACTCGAGACAGTTAAATGAATGAGTGGAAAAAAAAATATGAACAGATCTACCATCGATGGTGTTCAATAGTTCTCGAATAAAATATCGAACGGTGCAAAGTTATCGTATAAAATGATACTTATACGTGGTAAAATGGTCGGTCCAGAGCACTCGTAAAGTAATCGAAAAGATTATTATCCTCTGTTCTTTGGCCCGGCAACGATAAACGATACAATTATATCGAGTAAAATGAAAAACGCAAACAATTTCCTCGCATTACTTGGAAAATACTAGTTATTCCACGACGAACGTATATGTATAACGCTATGCATTCCTTCGTCCTTGCTCGCGCGGCAATTTCTTCTTTTATCTTTTATTTTTCTTTTCTTTGTTAGCATTTATTAAACGTCGTATTTATCATTAATAGTCAGTCGATTTTAGAATTTCCTCTAGAGAAAAAGAGATATATGTATATGTATAATATTCTCAGCGTGCTCACGTTACCATGCATTCCATCGCCCTATATAATCTACGCTTCTGTATGTACACACCTCGCAGTACCATTTTTCATTTCCATCCCTTCTCGTCTATCGTCGAGGAATTTTCTTTTCTACGACACCGCATGCTCTCTATCCATGCCCTCGACTTTCCTAGCTACACCACCATTTTCCTCTGGATTACTTTACAAGTACCCTCTATGCATGAGTGTTCTCAACGCAATTAAGTCTTATATCGTCGAAAAATATCATATCGAGAATACCTCTACTATACTATTACATCTAACTTAGTGTGGTTTTTGTTTATTTATTTTGTTTTGTTTTGTTACCTTCAACGAACAGGAATACTCATATCTTCATTTTTTTCCAGTCAAAAATGTCTCGTGGAGTACGGTTTCGTTTCGTGTCTAGCCTCGCGTAGACACGACACAACGACTTCTTACTAAAGTAAAGTTAAACGTTAAACGTTAAATGTTTCGCAAAATTGTGGGACACCCCAACAGGAGGGGAATTGGGGGGGGGGGGGGGGGGGGGGGCATCGTCGATGGATGAGCGGGATTTATCGTATCGATGCCCAGTGTCTCTTCCCCATTTTTCTTTTCCGCCATTCGCTTCCATTTTTCTTGCCCTTCGACTTTTATATAAAAGCAAAAGATCCGAACGTGATTGCATGACCCCCGAAAAAACAGCATTTTGCTCCAACGTTTCCCCCCTCTTTTGTCTTGTCTTCCTTTTAAAATAGCGATTTCAAACGCACACTTTGTGACAAATAAAATTAATATTAATTTTAGGTCTTACTATTGCACCGATATTTACAATGGACGTTATGCGTATATCTCCTTCCCATGCGATCCCCGATATCGATCAGCAATCATTCCTTAAATAAAAGTCACTTAAAATGTCTAGAAAATATGTATATGTATAGGTATACGTAAAAAAAAAAGAAGAAAAGAAAGAGAAAAAAGAACAGGATAAAGGAAAGAAAGCTCGCGCGTACAGCTTAAACGACGCGCCTAAAATATATCATCTCTACCTGCAATAAATTTTATACACCGTTGTAAAAGATAAAATAAAAAAGAAAAGAAATAGAAAATCCCAGGGAAAGGGGATCGAGAGAGATAGAGAGTGAGCGAGAGAAGAAAAAGAGGAATAGAATTGTACAGTTCTTTTCGCCTATAGAATCCCGTTTGAACGTTGAACGCGTGCAGAAGCAGTCGTCGTGGATTCTTCGCGGACGAAGTTCGTCACTGACGTGAGACTATACATCGAAAGCTTGTCGAAAAATCACCGTTCGAAAGGAAGAAAAGAAAAAAACTTGATGATCGGGCGACGGGCCTCGTAAAGCGATGAATATAGTACAAATTAATCTCGTAAAACACCTCTAATGCTCGAGCGGGTTAAGGCTATCGCTGCAAAAGTGCATTTTCATGAACGCTGTAATGCACGCTTGTGCGATGTCCGTTTGAAACGAAGATCGCGCGAGTGAACGTCCGTTTCTCGAATGACTGTCATTTTGGAATCACTATACTGACGGTTCTACGGGTGAATAATATTGTCGCTCTTTACGTGCTACCATACAGACACATGCGGCAGAAAATAGTCTAGGCATTCTTTTCGCGATACACCCCTAATACACATCGTTATTGAAAAGGAACTTCGATTGAACTTTTATTACACGCTTCTTTCTATCATCTTTCTTATTTCTTTTTTTTTTGTTTTTTTTCTTTTTTCGCTTTTCCTTTCCCTTCGTTCCGTATCATCCCTGTCACAAAGGCCAAACACGATCGATATCGCCACCGACGTTGGATTAAACGAACTAATTTTGAAGTAACGAAGACCCGTATCGCTACGTACTAACCTTAAGAAGGAATCGTCCTCTAGTCCGACACACTCTGTTCTCTTCACGCGGCAAATATACTGGGTTGGCGTTGCATCCGGGCAACTGGAGCTGCCCAGCCGGATCGAAGGGGTGAACCAGGGTGCACGAGTCTACTCAATATAATCGCTTCGCGAGGTCCTCGTACCAAAAACAAGCCCGCACCATTCAATCCGACCACGACTCCTCTCTGTTCTTTTTCTTCGTAGCGCATCTCTGCCAGTCTCGACGATGCAACTCCAGCCAATGCCACGAACAACGATCGTACGCGCGAGATTGTTTTTAAAGCTACTCTGCTGGCGTCGGCTGGTGCCGCGGCGGGGAACGTCAACGAACGGGCCAAGGCAGCGACGACGATAATTACACGGACAGCACGAGGCGTTCCTCCCTCATTCTACTTCAAATGAAAATTCGTGAGAAAGCGAGTACGAATAGAACACGTTCGAATAGAATCTGCGCGGACACAGCTCGGATCTGTAGCTGGCGCTCGGTGCACGGGGATTCGCCGGTTGCAGATAAGGCCTGAATAGTTAGGGTTTGCTGTTGTCGTTGTTTAACGACAAAGGATCGGTGATCTTCTGTTGCGGTTGCTGCTGTTGCTGTTGCTGCTGCGGCTGCGTCACCTCGCTGACGGCGCCGCCGCTCATCAGCTTCGCGTTGTTGTTCTCTGTGTTCGATACTTTTGCGTACTCCCGTTTACGAGACATACTCTCTGTCTTCACGATCGTGATGTCCGGATTGTTCTCGAGCACCGAGGTGGCCGCTTTTGGTACAGGCGTCGGCACCTCGATGTAACCGCCGCCTTCTCTCTTGATCGGTGTGGACGTGGTCGGTGTCGCTGTCGTTGACGCGTTCGCGTTGATCTTCTGTAAAATGTCGTTCACAGAATCGTTGTTCTCCGACGTCTCGTTGTTGCCGTCGACGGCTGCCGATGCCACGCTCAGGTCGCCGGCCAACGAGATCCTGTCTGGGCCCTGTAGCGTCGACAGGTAGGTCGCCAATGTATGGACGGTCACATTGAGGAACTCGGCGGCACGAAACAACGTAATCTCCTTTCTTCGCAGCTTGGCCAACACTTCTGCCGGTCCTGGCTCCGACCAAAAGTCCCTCACTCTGCGAACACGGACGGGTAGGGTACCCATGGTATTTTTACTTTTTCGAGTAATTCGAACTTTGTAACGAGGGCTACGAAGAGGACGGATCCTGCTTCGATTTCCCGCACTTCGAAAAGACCGCGACGTAAAAGCAAAGCCGTGAAAGCAGGTTAGCGCACGATTTCACCGAGCACGCGTTTCAAATTGATACCCAGGAAAATATCTACGTTTTCATTCTGAACCGTGTTTCTTTTCCATCGACGGTTAAGGGGCCGCGAAAAAAGGACGTCACGAAATGAAAACTTCCCTAACAAGTAACTCTACTTGACTAACTTGACAACCGTCTAGTTTCTTCCATTACCTGTACGGATGTTTAAGGCAACCATAACTGTCGCGATATCTGCCGTAGAGGGTTCCATAGGACACGCCGAGTATCTCGGCGGCAGTCTTCATTTCCAGTTCTTTGCTCTTAATGGCGTCCATAACGCGTCGCGTGAACGGCTCCTCCCAAAACTCTTGGCGTCGTCCCGTCGTCAGGTAATCGTTCATCTTCACGACGTCACGGAATTGCTCGGGGATCGATGGGTTCGTGGCGTTGGAATTCGAAGCAGGCGCTGCAGCAAAGAAAAGAAGAACCGATCGCGTTAAATTCGCGGCGCCTATCGAGCACGATTGCGCCCCGTCGATTGTCCCGTTCGATCGACATAATCACGTACCTTTCTTCTCTACGTCGGATGCGTTGTCATCCTTGGACATGTACGACAGCTGCAAAGTGCGACGCACGATTAAACAAGTGACATTGTTAGTTGTTACCGTAAGCGATTCAGGATATACGAGGAACTATCTTACCACGGGCAGTGGCGTTTCGTTATTATCGTTCATCATCATCTCGTCGTCCCAACTCTCGTGGTCACCGCCCTCGCTCATCATCTCCTCCTGGGAAATCGAAGAGGTATGAACAGACGCGTCAAAGGGAAAACCATTCGGGGGACTGTTCGATCGAGGTCGTGGTAACGTGGAAAAAGATTAACGGTAAAACGCGAAAGTATTTCGCGAGAGAGTACAGCCGATTGTTTCAACAATCAACCGAGGTGATCGAGGCTATTTACGACAAATGAATAATTCCAGCCATACTTGACGTACATTTCCTGTGATGCACGTGATTTTCGGTGTGAAAACGTCGTGAGCCGAGGGCGGATCGTCCAAGGGCGGACGACCTCTGCGTCTCTGCTTAGGAGGCGGTGGCTCGTCGGCGTCTCCTTCCCTGAGGACCGTCTCGACGCCGGGAGTTGCCGCGCCTGGACTGTGACCGCTGTTGCCCAGATCATTCTGCGTGGAATCGCTACGCCAGCTCACCTCGGCCAGGCCCTTGATGTGCAAATCCTCCGCGGTTTTCAGCAGGGACGACAATCTCGTCTGAAACATCGGCGTCACGACGACTTTAATCACGCCGGCGAGCGCGGAACCCTGTTCTTCTTTGACGCGACTGCGACTCTTTGTTGTTCAATCCTTTCAAGGGTCGTATAGGTCGCCTTGGTCCACGGACTCGATAGAGATCGACGGATTTTCAAGCGTAGAAGAGAAATTCATGTTGGAAGAAAGTGCAATTTCAAGCCGATTCGCGGGGGCCGCCTATATTCTCGACATCCTCCGGCTAATCAAGGTAAGTGTACGGAGTATCCTTCCGCCCCCTCTCTACCTGCCTTTTCGGTCGACATTAGCCCGAGTGGTTTAACCGTTCCTGGCAAGAGTTACCGAGCGGGTCGGCAGCAATATTTTTAATCGATCCCCTTACAATATTTCCGGCCGGTTCGAAGGGAGACCGGCACAAACGGTATAATACATGTACAGCCGCGTTTCTGCAACGTTATTGACGAGATCTCGCGACCAGCTAGGGATTTTTCATCGTTCATCGCGCGCGGCACTTTCGTGTTCCTTCGGAGCCAGGTAAATCTAATTATCCCTGGCCGACTGGTGGGAAAACAAAGAGGCGGGGGGGGGGGGGGAAAGCACGACGGTAAAAGCGATCGCGGGGGTGGAAGTAAAAATTAGTAATTCCATTAATCCTGGCCAGTTGAATTTGCCGGGCAAACTCGTAGCACCGAATCCTGCTCCGATTCGCCGGGACTCGAGGGAACGAATAATAAATCGGATCGGGGCGGCTAGGTAGTTGGCGATAGAGAAAGAAGAGGCGGAAGGAAAAAAAGGCCGATATATCGGGCACGACAGGTGGACGCATCGATGGAGTAGGTCCAATTATTATTTGCCAATTTTCACCGCAATAATGCCGGAGCGACCAACAGAATGCTAAATAATATGGGAACTTTCTACAAACGGCTCGGCCACGGCTTTCTATCGACCACGGTCGGAATTGGAAAAATGCTTATGTGGGTCAGCGTCTCCGGCAGGGCACCCGGGAATAACGTATATTTCAGAAACGCCATCGCTGCCGCCGCTGTTTCTGTTTCTGCTTCTGCTTCTGTTTATTGCCGCCGTGGTGTCGTTAGGAACGACAGAAAAATCGTGCCCCACTGAAATCCACGGGAATCTGATCCAGCCAAAGGTTCTGGTGGCGTTAAAACGATCGAGCAGATCTCTATGGCTCGATGCGCCGGGCTGCCCTGAACATTTTCACCATTGGCGGATTTTTCGCGGGCAAAACGTGGCCGGAGAAAGTTCGCGAACGCGGACGTCTGATCACGAATAGAAACACGGAAGAACGGGGAGCCGCTTGCTCTCGGGATCCTCTTTCCAACCTAAATTCGATTCTTGTCTAGCTAAGCGGCACACGCTCGACCTTATGCTACTCGAGACGCTTCGAGCGAAACACCTTCAACGTCTCCGAGGTTTCTAACGATCCCGCTTTCGTTAGCGGGACATTTCGCGATTGAACTAACGCGGTCGTGGGCAGGGAAGCACAGTGCAGAGGGAAGGTGAATACCACAGATGCAAAGAGAAACTGTCGGGCTGAGAGGAGGCTGCAATTTTGTGCGGAACACTTCGGCGTTATTTTTCTATCAGGTTCGTGCGGTTAATTTCTCTTTTTGTAATTATTGATTGCGCGTCCGCCATTTACAGTTAATTAACCGGCGTTCAACGGACGAGGGCAGATAATCCTTTTTCGCGAGGAATATTTTCTGGATGGTACGTGTTCTTGTTTCGTAAATGTCAGTGGAAGATAGCATTTATAACATTCGATTGGATCGGGCGTTTGGCAAGGGCAGTATCGATTGAATTATCACCGAAGCTGGCGAAGAAAGAGGAAAAGAAACGAATCGCATCTTCGTAGAGATTTTCGTCGATGGATTAATAGGAAGTTCGGGTCGCTTTGAAATACGGCGTACTTGAACCACGAGGAGCACTGGCCCTCAATTATTAATAAATTGAGGCCAACCGCATCCCCGCATCGTGCCCCACGACATTTTCTTCTTTTTCTTTTTCTTTTTCTTCTTTCTCCGTCAGCGGGACACAAGTGCTTCCATAATATCCACCATGTAAATAATTCGTCTATGAAGTTTGAAAAGGGACGAAAGAGCTATGTTCCGCGGGCTTTATTACTTTAATTAGTTCTAATTGCATCCGGGCTACAGGCCTGGCAGAGAGCAGCTCGAACGTCCAATTCGTGCCTATCTATTTCATTCCTCCGGCTATTATTATAAAAGAAAAGTCCGCAGCGAACAACCGTGAAAACTTGTGGATCACTCACGTGGTCAATGTTAATCTCCCCCTTGTACATAAACTCGACCAGCACTTTGATGTCTGAGAACTTGACGTCGCGCATTATCACGATTGGGTCCTTCTCCTCGTACTGGGACAGAATTGTGTCGAAGTACGTGCTGCACGCCGACAGAACCACCTGGAAAACAAAAGCGAAAGGGAAACGGTGAATGATGGGGCTGCAAGCAATTCGTCGAAACTTTCTTCGACGATTTGCAAATCGACGATTATAATGAGACAAACCGGTTGCACGTGAGAAACACGAGTGCAGCGACCTTGACAGGTATTCGTGTTCGACGGTCACGAGAAAATCGAGTGCGTTCGTAATTGAGGGAAGTTTGATTCATAGGTGCCGATAAGGGCACGCGACGTCGCGTCGCTCTTCATTAATTACCTCGAAAATCGCTGCCCCTGCTGCTCGTATGTACCTACGCTGGAAACTCGTTTATGTGCATCTATATGTATATATACACGCATACATACGTACGCAACGAGCACGCGACAGGAGACGATGCTGGCAAGATCTGGAGGAGGCGATCGAATCCTTAAGCGGCGCTTCCGAATAGCACCGATAAAATATGTATATGTATTTCCGTTTCGACGTTCGAGCCAGCTACCGCGTGCAGATCTGTTATGAAAGTCAATGAAGCACTCGACAAACACGCTACCCGCTCGTTCGCTGTGACTTCTTTCTTACCACCTACAGCTTGTTACACACCTGTCTGAACAGAACCGTTCGCCGCTCGAACCGGAAGGTAGAAGTTTTACGTTTAAAATAAAATTTACGAAGTGAATCTGTACTGCGATGCTATCGTTCGGGGAATATAGAATTGAGTTTTTATCTCGGCCGAATGGCATTAAAATTGAACCGTGAATGGTAACCCAAACGAATGGATTCGAGTGTTTCAAAGTTTTAACGGTAAACACGATGAATGAGAATTGAGGAGATATAGTTGTGGACACGCGAAACAGGTGAATCAGGATGTTGTCAATTGGAACGATCTTAATAAATGGAACTGAATGGAAAGGCAACCGTGTTTAAAGCGGATCGAATCGATAGGAAAGCTCCCGAATCTAAAACACGCTAGATTCAGGTCAGATTAGTTTAAGGCGGTCGTTTTGTTTTGAACATTGAGAAAATTGATTTTTTTTTTTGCGTTTTCCTGATGTACGCGTCCTCGAAAATATCTGTGTCGGAGAATATTACCGGAATTCGCAAAAATATCAAATGTATCCCACGCGTAAAGTTTCACTCGGAATCACGTTTTCCGCCATGGCTGACACGATAACTCAAGATCCAGTTGTCCGATTGACATGCAATTTGGCGTGGTTCTTCAACGGAATTGTTTCTAATTTGTTATTATGCTAAATGCAAAAAAAGTCTTAAGAATTCAACTTGAACTTTAAAGTGTCGCCACTTTTTTAACAGACGATATCTTTTATCTGTTTTAGTAGCATTTACCAGTACTTCTGGAAAACGTTTCAAGATCGATCGGCGCGTCGATTGTGGAAAGAGCTTAAAAACGATTCAAGAACGGCCCTCGCACGCCTACGTATTTAGCACCGTCGAACAACCAGCGGTATTTCTGTCAATCGGGATTTTATTTGCTGACACGTCATTTATACACGACACATCCTCCGTCAGTATCCTGCCTACCGGTTTCATCGTAATTCTCACTTCATCGTGCTCTTTTCCTCTCTGCAACGTTAATCTGGTTACCATGAAATAGCGAAGATATAATCCCGTAAGCGGTGCTTCGAGCGAGCGCAATTTATCTTGCAGCGTCCACTAGAAAAATCGCCTACAGTTTTGGAGTAGAACAAAAGTTCAATACAGCAAAGTGCTTTCTTTAAAAAAAAAACATATATACCATATATACATATATCGGTGTCACCATCATACATATTCTATATGAACTGCTTCAAATCGCCAGAATATTTATTACACCGAGAATATTTATTCTCGTTTACTCGCTTGTTTGTCGCTCGAGACACAATAAATAATTCTTCTTCATCTAGCGCTATATATCAGAATGGCTTAGCCCAGATTTGCCAACCATCACCGACTGAAGGCGAGACGAGGCGTTCAACGCATTTAAGCATTTCCATTTGAAAGAGTTCCGTATCGTGAAAATGACTTTCCTCGTCGCAGAAGAGTCATTCGCGCTTCCCGTTGACGGAATTCGAAACGAACAGAACACGTCTGACGCAATAAGTCGCACGACGTCAAGGGAACATGTACATTTTCGTTCCATTATCCTTAGTAATTTCTCTCGCAGCGACATAGAACGAAGCGATTTCGATCCGAACGCTGAGAATCTCTCTTGGCTTTCTTCGTGGACAAAAAGGCGAAATTCGATGTGGCAATATTTTAGACCGCACTGTCGCGGAACTCGAGACGCGATGGCTAGTATCGCTCGAGAAACTGCCGCGAATCGCTCGAATGTTCAGCTACGTTTCGAGATTTACATTTGACTTCCTGCCAATAAAAACTTACGACAGGAAGGGAGCGTCAGAAAAACGACAGCCGGACTTTAGAGTTAATCTTTTAAACCGGCAAAAATTCTTTCAACTCGAAAGAGCGTAGAGGCTGTTAATTCTCTCTCTCTCTCTCTCTCTCTCTCTCTCTCTCTCTCCATCTCTCTCTCTCTCCCCCTCGTTTTGTTTTTTAAATCGTATTATAATTGTTGCCCGAACGAGACACGGTCACATGATTTTCTCTTCGAATTTACATTTTATTTTATGATACATAAACCCACCGTAAATCCAGCGCCCCTTTCTTTTTTTACTGTTTTCCGCTTCTCTTTTTTGTTCATATTGTTTTTCTTTCCTTTCTCTCTCCCTCGCTCGAGCCCGGTTTCTATCGACTCGCGGACCGCAGCGTTCGCGTAATTCCTTGAAAATTATTCTACGGAACAACAATGGAATTTTATATGCAAGTAAAATGAAGCAACTGAATGCGCATTAATTTGTAACCACGGCGTGGCTGCGTCGGAAAGAGCCTATTTCGTTTTCCTTGCGAATCATTCATTCCTTAACCCTTTAGCCGCGCTGGGACGAGTTTCTATGACGTTGGTACATATTTTTGTACTTTTTGCTCCACTTTCCGGAATATCTACTCGCCACCTATAGGTCGCGTCACCGTTAGATCGACGTGTATTTTCGAAACGGCGCCGACGATTTTCGCGTATCGAATCGTACCGGTTTCTCGCAACGCGACCGAAACAATTCCACCAATTGCAAACGTCGAATATGATTGCTGGTTACAGAAAGAACGTCGGATATTGTGCTTTTCTCTGGAAATAATTGCTCAGTTAAAGCGTTAATCGTTCCATGTATCAAACGATTTTCCGTCAAAAGGAACCTCGAATATCCCGGTCCGCTCTCTGAAAATTTTCACTGCAACATTGATCACTCCACACATGGAAATCGGTTTTAATCAGAACCAGCATGGAATATCCCATTCTTCGCGAGAAAAAGCAGAACAAAACAGCAAAACATTAATCGTTTCAGACGTACCGGCGTGTATCGAACGAAAAATGTAACCAAAATCGTCGCGCATGTCGCCCGTGCACGTAAGGACCCAATTGTTTTGCGCGAAATGATACTCATCGTGGAATTAAAAGATGACAAAATATTGCAATAACCGTTGATCCATTCGAACGAAAATAATTGATGATACACGGATGTCATCGATTGCGCTTAAACGAAAGTCTGCCAGGGCTACGGAATAGAAAAAAACGGAAAAAAAAGAAAATACAAAATAAAGTCAAGCGTGAAAATATTCGATCGCGAGAGAACGCTAGCAGGCCGGCGGAGCGGCGCGGTGTGCGAGCTAAATCATTGCGAAGACGCGAAACGTCTGGAACCAGAAAGAACGATTCCCCGATTCGTCTGGAAAGCGGCGAGCGCATCGCGATCGCGAAAGAATAACCTCCCATGAAGTATAACCGAGAACTCTCAGGTACGAAAGTGTGTCTGACTCGCGGCCCCGCCCAGTCAATAGCCTGAATATTTAATGTTAGAAGTACTGTATTGATTTTCGCGATTTTTACGTCTCCGCAAATAAGGCTGTAAAAGAACTTTGCCGCGCACTGTCTCTTGTTTCGCGGTGTGCGTTCCACGCGTTACACGCACTGGTCGCCGTCGGCACGCACATCTACCGACCGAAAGGAGAGAGAAAATAGGAAGAACGAGGGGGGAGGAGGGTTGATAGCGAGAGAAAGAGAGAGATGCGCGTTACTTTTCAGTACCAGCTATATAACGCTTTTTATTATGCCGGGCCGCTTTTATGGGGAAACACTGCGATGAAAAACGAGGAAGACGTCGAGACGCGGGGGGGAGGAAGGAAAGGGCAGAAGAAGAAAGAAATTGCACTGCCCGGGTTTCATATCGAGTCATTACGATCCCCGGGCACTTTCACCCTTCCCCTCTCGCGTCGACGTCGAACCCGCGCCTACCCATCCCACACACCCACCGATGCCCTGCTGCAGACCTCTCCTTACCCACCACCCAATACTACCCCGTTCCACCTCACCACCCACACCCCCACCCCCACCATCACCACCACCACCACCACCACCACCACCACCCACGACGTCTTCTCTGACATTAAACTTTTTATCGTGCATAACGGGGTGCTTCGTCTTTCGCCGGGAATAAAAAAAAAAAGAAAAAAATAGCAATAAAGAAAGAGAGAAAGAAAACGGGGAGGGTAGGGGTCGACGGGACGGCCGAGGAGGAAGAGTGGAGGGCGAAGGAGGATATAAATGGACGGGGCCGATGGTGAGCGACCCCTTCTCAGAGACGGGGGTGCGCCGCGTCGAATTTGTCGATTCGCCGGTTTTCTCTCCCCGGCGTAAAAGCTTGGCAGACGTAATCGATTGTACCTACGTGTGCACCCGCCGTGGGGGTGGCGAAGTAGCATGGAATGATAGGCGACGTATCGTTGTTGTTGTTAAAGCTGCCGCACGGTTATTTATTGATATGCGCGGCCTCGTTGGCGTGCTGAAATAACGCCACGTCGCGACGCGTCGCGTCGACTCGAAAACTCGCTCAGAGAAGGCAACGGTCGTCGCGATCGTCGACGATTGTTGGCCCCTCCTCGTCGTTTGGCCTTTATTAGCACGGGAAGAGCGACTGCAACACCTTCGCCGCGAGCCGTCTGGATTTTTCGAACGCCTGGCAAATTAACGCGGAGGGGTAGACACGATTCTTGGTAACGCGGGTTGGTTTTCGTTTCTGTTTCAGCAGATTCACGGAGACCTCGATGCCTGCCCGAAGCCACGGAAATGGGAAAACTGTTCTCCTTTTGAATTCCACGTTGCGTCTAGAAAGCAAGAATTTCCATTCGCGTGTTGCTCGTTGTTATTACCAATAGCGGGGGAAATAATAAATACCATACATCGTCGCGTAATACATATTATCTTGGGTTTAACGTCTGAGAAAGCGTAACTGGGCACGGTGTCACTACTTTTGACTCGAGGCTAGTGGGAACGCAGGCCGATCGTTCTCGAACGAGTAATTCCGTCGACTCGACGCGACGTGTTCATAGTCGTGGGGTGGAACCATCGGGGGTTTAAGGGTGGGACAGAGAGTACACTTTTGATCGAGCGACGACACATGGCATGTGGTTTCTGGCGAACGCTCGGCGCAGGGGACACTCGCTGGCTATGATGTTCATTAGAAAAACGAGATTACCGGCCTCCGCCCGCGGTTATGTAATTCGATCGATAGTTTAGGCGTTTCCCTGTTCCGTGGGCCGACAAGCAGAATCAAGAGAAGAGAGAACGAACGCGAGAGGCGTGGGGAAAAGGGAGAAGGCAAAAAGGAACGGAAGGGTGAAAGAAATTCGCCGGTCTGGCGCAGCGAGACACGGCCTTGAAAAGGGGACTGACAAGCGAAAAATTGAATCTGGAGCCGGATTATTTCGTTACCGTCCCCTCGAAATGCGTGCACTGTTTCGATGTATCAAACAGCGCAGAGCCAAACGGGGGACAGACGAAGGTACGAGCTGCTGGAAGAAAAGCGGCGAGCGGAATTAAATTTGATTTCACCGAGGGCTCCTTTCGGAAATTCGACCTCCCTTCTTCCCACCCGTACCGACACCGGTCTATCGTCCTCGTTCGGTGTCGTTGCCGGATGAAAGAGGTTGAAAGAGGTTGAAAGAGGTTGAAAGAGGTTGACGAGCGTGTAAACGAGCGATATTTCCAGAACGACGTCGACGTGGGGACGGAATGAACGCGTCGTAGAAAGAAAAAATGACCGCAAAAAAGCGGGGGAAAAAAGGGATCGGTAGAAGTAAGAAAAATGCAACGACTTCGACCGAGTTCGAACTTACTCGGCGCTGAAAGTGATTGCCAAGAGAGGTCGACGACACTCGCGAGGCAACTGGCTGTCGTTCGCGTCTAGCGAAGAACCATTGCAGTCGAAGGAATCTCGGGCTGTGAAAAAAAAGAAAAAAAGAAAGAAATCGTCTTACGTAATTCCATAAATAATGCATACGTGCGATTTTCATTTCTGAAATTGAGCCTGGATCACCGGGAGCTCGTTCGATGCATTTAATTATGCAACCGTTCCGGCTGTATAGTCGGGGCCAATATGTCAATGGTTGAATCGGTCCTAGCTCGCATATATAAGCAATTTCGATGATCCGTAATGTGGCAAAGGAAGAAGGGGAGGGAGACAGGGGAAAAGAGAGAGCGCAGGTTTCTCAGACTTAGGATGTCATCGAAGTTCACCGGCCGCGGTACCAATTGGTAGCGTAACGAGGTGTTCTAGGTCGAGGGAAGGAACTGACGGCTGGACGAATTCTGGGAAAGCGGCTGAGCGTGAAGGGCAGGGCCGTGACAAAACGAGCACGGAAATTTTCAAATTTTCACTTCGGTCCCGTTCGAAAGCTCGAGGTTCGTTTGTCGCAACGCACCGCGGAAAGAGAAAGTCTGGACGGAGAGGTGCCGAGGCACAGGATAGCAAAGGGTTAGAAACAATGCTGCGTGTAGATGCAGAGGAGTCAGAGGAGTAACGGAGTCGACTAAAGTCAAAGTGGGAAAGAGTAAAAGAAGAAACGGAGTGGCACAGAACGGTAAGCGAAACAGCGACATCGCAAAACGGCGGGGTGAAGAGGGAGTCGGGGGAAAATGGAGTTGGGGCGAGAGGAAAAAGCTAAAGTCAATGAGAAAAGAGGGGAAAATAGAAAGTGAAAAAAAAACACACACACAGAAGGGAGGCAATGAGAATAATAATAAAAAAAAGAGAAGCCTGCACGAGGAAGTAGATAGCGAAGGAAGATTGAAGCGAAAGGGGGGCCAGAGAAATGACGCTGAGGGAGAGAACGAAAAAAAATGGGAGAGGAGACGCGGCGAGAGAAAGGGTTCGGGTGGGAAAGGAAGAACGAGAGAGAGTAGAGGGAAGGAAAAGGAGGAAACCGGAATCGAGAAGGAGAGAAGACAAACGCAATTGTTCCGAGGTGAGCGTGTGCACGCGGGAATGCATGCACACCCATACGCGTGTACACGTATACGGTCTCTCTTTGCGTGCACACGTGCAACCATGCATACGGACTTGCGTGTCTCCACGATCGCGGTGGCGTAAGGAACTCTCTGATCTACAAAGTAGAACGTAGTCACGCGCTGATTTTCTAATAACTCAGCGAGATTTCATTGATTTGTAATCGTTTCGCTTCAGCGACCCAACAACCGAGGAAACGTGCAGCGCGACTCGTTCGAGATAGGGGCCAGCGTACAAATCGTTCACACGTGTGCGAACAACGCCCGTAGCACCCGATTCGAACGATTTCGAAAGTTTTTGGAAAATTCGAGCAATGCGAAGGCCGCCGTCTTGTACACCGCCTCTCTCTTCCAGAGAAAAACCAACGGGACCACCGTGCTTCGTGTCCGATCGCGGTTTCGCACCTTTCGAACATTTCGCGTGGGGTAGGTAGCCTATGCTTTGCGAGCACGGTCGCATCCAATTGCATCCTGGATAACGTTCACCACGCCTCCGCGATGAAATATCTCCTGGGACTGCAATTATTGACGTCAATGCCAAAAGAATGCTACGTTTCGACGACTAATCTACCGCGTGACTGACATCTTGAACTTTCGTTATTAGGCTTAACGACTGCTATCGAAACGAGTTACCGCTTCGTGCATCGCGAAGATTAATCTCGAATGCATTCGGTTCGTCGGTTTGTCGCGCCCGTTTCTAAATCGAGTTGCATACTCGTGATTCGAAAGTGCCGGGGCACGCGTTGCAACGAGCGAGATGACGCTCTCCCGTCAAACTTCGCCCAAATTTTTCACCCTTTGCGCATTACTACGTATTACTACACCCTGTAACCGTAAAGAAACTAAACCGTTAACGATCAGCATTTAACCAAATCGATTCGCTGCGCAATCGATCTGCAATACTTGTCTCCTAAACACCTACGGAAACGATTTGCGATCATTTGCAAACCAGGACCAGTCTTACGATCGCGTGCGGGCAAAACCCTGCAAGGCTCGTGGAAGCGTGGAACGCATCCAGAGTCTCGAAGGACCCCTAGAATAAATAACGCGCCCGTTCGTCGCAGGCTCGAAAAATTAACCCCTCGAATTTCCACGGGAGATGCGTCGCGAGGCATCAGGGAGGTTGGAGCGTTGGAAGTGTGTAGTATGTACGTATATACGTCGATAGGGGCCGAGGGAAACAAGCGAGGCGAGATCTAATGAAAAACATTAAGCCACGAGATAGGAGTAAAACAAATTAATCTTCTGCGCCATTGTCAGTGGCGGGATAGAGAGAGTTGATGCGTGCGTGTTCCAAGGGAAGAGCAATGTGACTCACAGTGTGAACGCGGACGACAAGATTGGTAATGTGGAAAGGGTGAAAGGGAGACAGAGACGGAGATACCGAGAGACAGAAGGAAGGAGAGTGAAAAAAAAATATTCTTACACCCGCACGAAAATATCGATTATATTTTTTTACGAGTTCACTCGCTTCGGCGGGTGTTAATTTCGTGAAACGGCTTTTCCTTCGCCACGCGTCGCTCGTAAAATCCCATTAACACGTGCGAGAGCACTCATCCTACGTCTCCGTCTACCTCTCGGGCTTTGCCATCATCGTCTCTCTTCGCCCGCTGGTAGTGGCGGTGGTAGTGGTAGTGGTAGTGGTAGTAGCAGCCCCGTTGCGCGCCGCACCGCGCCGGGGGAAAATTCGAGCGCGCTCTTTCCACCCTGGCCTTTGAAGAATCACCCACGCGGCGATTTTCCCCGGGTGTCGAGACTGGCTGCGTTTTCACTTTTTCACGCAGTGTCACTGGGTTTTACGTGGGCCCCCCTTTTGTTTCGTTTTATCGCGGGCTAGCTTCGTTTAATGAACGCTTTGTTTACCCGGCCGTCGGTGTTGCTAATCGAGCATCTTTGTCGCGCACCAGCGAACAGAATCGTTTTTGGCGAGAGAAAAAAGAAAATGGAACGCGAACAGCGTTTTCGCTAACGCCGAAGAATTTGTTCGGGTCGCATCAACTGTACACCATCGCCGCGTTTCTTCGACAGAGAAGAGATTTAATAAACCGCTCTTAGACAAGCGTTAATTGACTCTCGATTTTCTAACTTTTTTATTCTTTCATCGGCGTTCGTTTCCGCTACACCGTCGAGCGGATACATAGATTTTTCGGAATGGAACGCGACCTCGGCTCTCTTCGCTCGCGGAATAAAGGCGTACTATTATTTATACAGTTAGGAAGCGGCGCGTCGTGTTTTTTAGAACGCAGGATGTCCGGGTTTAACGACCCTGGCACCTGGCAACCCTTCTGGCTCGGCATATAATTACCCGCGAGGCACACGGTGTTCTAATGTGCATCTCCTGTTGGCGGGAGGGAACCTGAGAACTCGCGTGGATATCATCATCGTCACGGTCGCAGAACGCGTGGAATCCCACTGTCGTTTTCTTTGCGTTTCCCGTGCACCTGATCGATAGACTGACCCCGATTGTCGGTTTCACGTGGTGGCCACCGATCCGGGACAACAGGATCGCCAAATTCTCGATTCCTCGTCCGCTTTGCAACGCTAACGAAGTAGATCCAGCGACCCCGACAACGAGTTTCCGACTTGGGAACGGTCCAAGTGGTTGGTTTCATTCACGGGACTGATTTCGATCGCGTTCCAAGCCTCAACGAGTGCAAACGCTTATCGACTCGCGTGTTAGATTCGAACTAGGCACAGGTGTATAGAACGTAGAATCGTTGGAGCACGTCTGCGTTTCGTAGCGACGTTACAGAAAACGTGCAGGTATTATTAGGTGTACGTACACGAGGAACGTTCGCAGTCGTCGGTAAATTTCGCGCAAATGAAAAATAAATTTAACCCAGAAAACTATTCGGTATGTAGCACGGAATGTGCATAGAGTCTGGTCTATAGTTGTGAAACAGCTTTTGAAAAAATAGGTCGCGGGTCGGTTAGTAGAGACGGCCGCCCTTGAGTGTATCGTTGCTCGATTCCGGTATGAAAGTTTCACGAGAAAATGAAACGCGTGCAGAGCTTTCCACAAATTTTCCGCGAACACGGCCCAGGGCCGCTTCGCGTGAGTTTTACCCCTTTGCCGGCGTCAATGGGGCATATGACACTGAAGACGGAGTATGAGGCTCCACTTATTATCGCGCGGAGTTGTCCCTTCGATTGATAAACGGAGCGTTCTCCGCAGCTTCGATGCGGTCCCAGATCGGGAAAACGATTACTTGAACGGGACACATAAATTCGGTAAAGTGGGCGAGATCATTCATCGACGACTTTGTCGACAAGTTCGGTGACGCTTCTTATCGCTCGTGTTTGACCAGCGACAGATGGCCACGAGTGTCCGTCAGGAAATTGGTATACAATGTATGTACATACATACATGCTTGTTTTCTGCGATTCGGTTCGATTAAAATACGGCTGGCTGGTATTTTCTATCACGTGCAATTTCTCGACCAACTTCAACAACGATAACACGCACCGTCATATCAGTCAGAATTGGTCTCGTGCTTTAAATATTCGCGGAACGAAATAACAATGGTGGGAAATCAAGCTGTCTGGATCAGGGATCAGCGGTCTCGCGTACTCGAAATCGGTTTATTTTACGAAAAAGACGACCTCAGCTGCCACGCGCAAAGCCGAAAGCGTTACATCGAACGGCAATCGATATTTAACCTCCCACCGGTGGCGATCGGGGAAACGAACAACAGGAAAGGAAACGCAACAGCGTCATAAAACAAACCGCAACGTTGTTGTGCGACCGACGTTGCATTTTGATCGTACCACCGCCCAGGTCGTTTATATTTCAATCCCAACGAATATTTCCACCTGTGCTGTCATTCGCGTACGTACAGTACATACGTGTCTACCTATATCGCGTTGCCCGCATTTTTCCCGTTCCATCGGAAAGATGCGAATTACACTTCTCCCATTTCCCGTCTTTTCATTTCAATTTCGTTCGATGCAAAACCTGCCGCGCGTATTTTACAAAGGTGCTTAACGATCGCGCAGGTGGAAGGCAAATGGAAACAACGGGTGCCCCCGACCAAAAAGACCGTTTCCGAGAACCCTAAAACAACGGTCTGTTAACTTTCACTCGGCCAGGCGGTCGAACAAAAAAAGAAAAAGACACAAAACCCCCGAGTGATTTCGATTTTTCCCCATTCGCGGCGCGATCGCATCTACGATCATCGAGCACACCTGGTTACAGGTGGTAGGAGCATTGCGAGAACAGCTGCCCGTGTAATTTCTGGCCCTGCGACCGACCGATGGGATCTGAACAGTTCGAGCCGTGTACACCTTCGCGTGGCAACTGCCACGTATAATCTTAACGATTATCGTAGGCGTATTTATTGGAATAGGCGAGGAATCGAGAGGGTGAATGCGTACACGGTCGGATGTCATCGCGCTTCGTTCGATGCCGTTTGATCGCGGTGTCGCGCCAAGTGCTCGCAATTCGAGGGCGCCTCTCCCTTTCGTTTTCCGGCGCGACGACGCGACGGCGTCCGCGCGATTTCCCGCGCGCTCGCGAATCCCTTCTCCCCCTCAGCACCAAAACCGCCCCTGCCCTCGTACAGGCCGGAAAGGAACAAGGAAAAAGGCCGTGCGCGTCGGCGTCGCTCGGTGGCGGCATTCTAAATTTAGGAGGAAGTATTGATTTTACAATTTGGACCCCTCCCAAAGTAAAAAATAAACCAAGCCAAACGTACTCTACTTTGATAGAGTGCCTCTCCTCTGCGCGGCTCGTTTCGACGCACGGTCGAGACGGAGATACAAAAAGGGAAACATGGAGGGGGTGGTGGCTCGTCGGGCTGGCAGAGAGGGGTTGAAACGGCGCTGCGAACCGGGTGGAAGGGAAGAAAAGAAGAAGATAGCGATTGCAAGGGAAAGTGAGAGCGGCGAGAGTGGAGCGAGCGAACCGAGCTGGAGGGAACGAAAGAAAGAAGGAAGGAAGGAGGGCAGGAAGGAAGGAAGGAAGGAAGGAAGGATGAAAGAAGAAGGAGAGAAAAAAAAAAGAAATGGCGGAGAATGGGGGGGGGGGGGTGAACGGGGGTTGAACGGGACTCGACAGAGGCCGAAGGAGAAGCGTGGGGTAGGGAAGAGAGCGGCGAAATACCGTAGTTTCAGCCTGGTAAGAAACAAAGAACAGAAAATTGATCGTTTGTTAAGTTTTATGCTCCCCGGGGCAGGCGAGGGTGGATCTCGCTGCCCCCACCTGGTCTTTCCACTTCCCCTTTCCCGCCCAGCGACGCGCAATAAGACGAATCGAGGAAATTCTCCGCCCGGCATCGCGCCGCCAAGGAAGAGATGGGCATGCAGAAAAACGTACCGAGAGAGAAAAAGGGGTGGATGAACGGAGGCTTGCCAGACCGATAGAGAGACACGTGTACGGGGAAAAAGTGGCGAGTTGGAAGGGACGAGCGGGCGTCCTGGAAGTCAATGGAAACTGGACGTGATTGCCTTCGTCCTCTGTTGCGTCGTCTTACTCGCGCACGCTTTTCACTTCTCGTTCATCGAACTACGAATTATGTTCTTGGGAAAGTGCGATACCTTCTGAAAATTGGTCCACGGCCGAGGCTGAAATGGCTGAAACGATTCGTTGTATCCAGGAGACGCCCTATTCTAACGCGGCTGGTGAACAAATTTTCCCCGAGAACAATCCTGCGAGAAAATATACATATACATGTATATATGTATACATACCGTCCAGCAGCAATTTTGACGGAACAAAAGCGCGGAGAACCGCCTGTTCGATCCGTAGAGAGTGAAAATGGAGTGCTACGCGTTTCCAACGATAATACAATCGGCTTGTAACGCGTTAAACGACGCGGAGCGAACGAGCGGACGCCTCTAAAACGTTTCAAAGCGTGAAATAGCTGAAACCGAGCTTCCGCGTGGAAAAAAGGGATTTTAAAGCGAATAGGAGACTATCGAATTCAACGAGGGGCCAAAGTTGTCACTGTTAAAGGGTCAGCGTCGAGTTGTAACAATTACTTTTTCGGCTTAACGCCGGCAAATGTTTCAGCGAAAGTGACGTTCGCTCGCGATTCAGCTACATACGTATTTTCAAAGCATACATGTACATATATGTATATACGCTTTTTGCCGACCGTTTCGCCGCTTGTTTAAGCCGTTCAGCATCCGGGACGTACCAAGCAGCGAAATGTTCAACAGCACGAGTCCTTTTCTGCATTAACCAAATTAAACGAACATCTCGGATTAATTCTGCCGCTTAACTTAGCGGTGACAAATTATTTGCACGAAATAAGAGCGCGGAACCTGGCGTACTGTGTTCTGCCGTTTGCGCGTCGCGGAGAAAGCGTCGTGCAAAAGCAAACGGGCCAATTAATGTAAGCTGACTTGAAAGAGCAAAGTCAACCATTTGATTTGCCGCACTTTCAATTAGCTCGGCAAGAATTCGCTCGGGTTTGATCGTTCAACGGTCCTTGTGGCGTAATAAAGCAACGGACTTAAACGTGCCTCTGTTTACCTTGTGCGCTCTGAGAGTTTTCCCTTCGCAGGCCAGAGTGACGTCGCAGTAAGCCTGCCGCTCGAGCAGCTGTGAGAACATTGTCTGTAGGTTGCTGTGATGGTATTTCCATCGTAGGCAATACTGTTGAGGGAACATGTTGGACGATGTCGTCGCGGGAGGTGTCGTTGCTGAAGTGGCTCGTTGCTGAAGCATGCGCGGCGGATCTGCCACCGCCACCAACTATTCGCCGCCAAGATCCGTTCCTGTGGTTCACCGTAATCCCACCCGGCTTCTTTCTCTGCTCTGAAACATTGGCAAGGGCGACGAAGAAGATCAGAAGTTTTGTCGATTCGACGGTTACCTACGTGGACGGCCGAAACGCGAAAGGATTGCAACGCGGCACGCACACGCGTCGTTTCTCGGGGGGGGGGGGGGGGGCGATAAAGTTCCGCGCACGATGGTGCCGTGAAATTGTGCCCTGGAACACGGAGGAACGGCCGGAAAAGAAATCTTGATAACGAGTTAATCTTAATTGCTCGGCAGCCGCGACACGATTCCAGCCCGAGCAAAACGTTTGCGCGATTCGATACACACGGTACATACTAGGGCTAATCAATTATGCTTCAGCTTGGCCAGTCTTCCGTGTTGAAATTACTTTTGAAAATAGCGATCGCTCGGAGACAACGATGGTATTACATTTCCCGTTCGACTAGGTTGTTTCGTCTGTCTCTGGGAAACCTGAAAAGGGTTGCTTCGAACCGAGTTGCATTTACAATATTCAGTCCTCTCGTTTTCCAGTTAGTTGCGAGCTTCAACGAGCGACGATGAGCGTCACGAACGTGAGATTGCGTGCAAACGAACATAAGAAACTACGATTCAGAAAAGAAAGAGGATCCTATGCAAGCACGAGAAAGCTTCTTACGGTGGTCGATGCGAAGTCAGTCGACGGGCTCGTTCTCGAAGTTAAACCGACCCGGGGCCTCTGTCAAACGAGCGAACGCTTCGAGGCCGGAGATCTTTGAAGCATTTACGTGCGAATCGGTTCGAAAGGTGCACGACGATCACGGCTTCCTCTGACGTCTCTCAGTCTCATGTGTTTTCCCTGTAACATACAGTAGAGGGATTGGTCATCAAATATGTTCGTAGACTCTTATGTTCGATATACTGGTGGAACGAATTTATGCGAGTCGAGTTAACGTTGGTTCAAGTTCGGTTCTGAGATTTCATTGGAAGTCCAATTCCATTTGGTTAAATTCGATTACACTGGAGCACAGGTCTCAATCGTTTCTATTTAGCTCGATCAGGTTTATGTTGCGTTTATTTTCGTTCCCAACCGTTTCCCGCTAATTCCGATTAATTCTGTTCGGATTGATCAGATTCAGCCCGTACCAGTCGATAGCCAGCTTTTTCCACCGCATCCTACACGGCCGATGGAAACGTCTCGTTTAATAACAAACCTCGTCTTCGCGATGGAACACGACCGACTATTTTTACGAAGCAATTTTCTGCGACGCTTTCTCGCCTGTGACTTGGTCGGACGGTCAGGTATATACCTATAGACTGCTCGGAAAGGAAATAAGAAATTTCGTTGTCGGACGTTTCAGCGCAAACGAACGTTAGATTTCTACGGTGTCAACGTTCGTTTACCCTCGCAGCAACTATGAACGCTGGTAATAATTGCTATTAAATCGACAGCCACCGCTTCATGTCTGGCTATCGATCCTCCTCGCCCTTATTCTACTTCGCCTCCCTAAGTCACCAGAAATTAACAAGCAAGGACAGTCGAATTTTACCGGCGTCGTATCCTTCAGAATAAAATGACAATCAACAGGGAATAAAAAGCACCAGGTCCAGCGAATATTTTACAAAGTCTTAATTAAGATTGAACGTGGGACAAGGAATCTATTATTTTTTTTGCCTTTTTCGACGTAGAATCTCGGTTGAGTTCGAGCGTCATTGAAGTTCCTTAGAACCTCGGGCAATATCGGCTAAAAGAAGTTCTTATTGCATTATCTGCAAACGATTAACGCGGGCTGCTTGTATCTATTAGCACAGTTATCAAGAGTGCCTGTGTAAAATCGTGAACGTCGAATATCGACATTCAACTTTCATCGGCTTCGCGGACCGCTGATGAACTTGCATTAAGGACGAATCGGAAAGCTGATTTAGTAAATGCCCGTAAAAAAAAGGAAAATTGACGACATCCGGTTACGTGTCGTTATCGTCCAATGAAAGAGGCGACACACGGTGCCACAAATGGTAATCTTGTTTATCTCGTCGACAAGAGATCGCTGAATTTTTCATCCAATCAGCAAGAATAAACCGATGTAAATTCACACTAATGAAATCTCACTGATAGCTCTTCATTTACTTGACTTGGAATAACTTGCGTACTAAAAGGTTCGGGCATAACATTAGTTCGTTCGCGGTATCACGATTTTTCCGACCACCAGAAATTCTGGTCAACGTCTTTTATCGGGGGCAAGATGGGCAATATTCTAAGGCACAGTTTAGGCTGCACGCCCGACTGCGGTTTTAAAATTCCCCCCAGGCTAGAGCTTCCGTGGAACTCGCCGGTGGATCGTGGGAATCAATAAATTCCGCGTATCGGAAAACGCTGAGGGTACAATACGCGAAAATCGACAGGGCGAGAATTCGCAGAGAAATTACGATCCCTTCTACCTTTCATCATCTTCCCAATTTCGTCGTCCGGCACGTTTCCATACTCCACTTCGTTCTTTCCTTCTCTTTGTTTTAACCATCCATTCGATTACTAATTTTCGCGTTCCTCTTACTCTGGCCATTGTCTTTTCTGTTTTTTTTTTACCCCCGATCTCTGTCTCGTCTGCTACGCCTTTTCTATTCCCGTTGCTTACAGATTGTTTGATGAAATTGTCATACGATTTTCCCTTGTCTTTGCTGAAAAGATATCGACAGCGTATCAACAGATCGTCACCGCCGCGACGCGGTATCCGGATGTGAAACAATTTTAGTCGAGGCCGGAGGGCAGCTCGGTATTCAGGTCTTCGGTCCGCACGAGGATAACACACAGTGAAGCGCGCAATGACGTTTGTTCGGTAGCCTAGATTCCCCGAGATACTTTCTATTGTGCTTAGCGATTGGATTAGAGTACCTTTCGCCGTTAAGAAAATCCTCGGCTCCGTCGAAGACACGGAAGAGAGCCCGGGACCTTTTGAAAATCAAGTGTACGATCAAATTGGCAAAATTGGTCGATCCGTTTTCAGATAGGCGGTCGACGGGCACGAGAAACGCGACTGTCAATTACTAATTACTAATTGCCGAGCAGATGCATTTAATTAAAACTGGATCGAGCGTCGTCGTCAAGTATCGAAAGCCTGTACCGTGTCTATTATAGAATCAACAGTTATCAATTGAGATCTCGACGGTACACGCGAGATCGTTCGCGGTGATTGACTGATCCCGATGGTGAAGTGGAAAATCGCGGCGTGTAGTCGAATCAACGTTTGGAATTTAGAACGGAACGGTTACGTGTCTACGTTTTCGACGTTTCGAATATATATTTGTCCGCGAATGGGCGTAAGTAGCGAAGCTTCGGTTCTGTTCCAGGGACGGCGATTTTAGTAAATTTCTATTCATGAAACACTGGGAAAGAACAGAGGCGAGCCGCTAGGAAGTAATTAAAACTGAAAACCCGAAATTAAAAGAGTGGCAGGAAACCGGAGGAGAAGGGGGCAAAGGAAAAAGAAAAAATGAGAAGCTCGATTTTAATTATGGTCCCTCTAAAACACCGCACGGCCCCTGAATTGATAAAGAAAAGGATTGAAACCGTGGAGTACAAAGTCGCTTCTCTTTTCAATTCCTTCCCAGAACGCGTTAAAATCAACGGCGCATTAATTCCGAAGTTCTCGTTAAGCCGATACGAAAGTAATACACCGAAGAATCGTCGATTGGTTTCGGAGCATCGGTGCTTTTTCCCTGAAAATCCGACCCTCGGCGTTATCTCGTTCACAGGTTACGAGCACCACAAATTAATCAGAAGATTAATTCACGATCGTTTCTCGAACTTTTAAACAGTTCGCGAGCCACTCGTGAATTCACTGAGCTTCTTCCTCCCTTTTTTTTTCCTTCGATTATTCCACAAACCGAAAAGCGTTCATCGCCGCGTGGCGAACGAGCTCTCGCCAAGAGGCCTCCTTGCCGAGGGGCCAGAATGTTATAATTCATGTAATCGAAGCGTTCGCGGCGTTGGTCAGTGAGAAATTGTAAAAATATCTGAATGTAGATGCAGTTACTTATTCGTCTGCCGCCCGGTTCTAAAATTGTACGATACAATTGATTGTTTTAAATTATTTAACTTGCTGTGTTGTTTTTTGCATATAAATTTGCATCGTTAATTAATGATAGACGTGAGAAATTAATGAATATTTCTCGAGGTAAATGTTAGAAATTTAAATCGTAGGAGGCCAAGTAGTATTATTAAAAATTGCAGTGCGCCAAGCTTATCGCGTTCAGATAACATTCCCACGGTTATGAGAGTAGTGGTTACTTAGGATATCTGATCTTTATCCGAAACTCTGGGTGGTTTCGAAACATTTTTCATTCGAATTAACACTTGTACAATACCGTGGAGCACATTTGCGTTACAAATGGGATCAACGTTATTTTCACAGTCCAATTCTTTTCAGACGATTCCCAATTCCAAACCCGAAGTTTCGAGCGCAACGTACAGAAGTTGAATAACATCATTCAACGACGGAAACAGAAAAGAAGCTAAGGTAAATATATAAGCGCTCCGAAAATCGTAGATAACTTAAGATAACTTGAATTCAATGCCCGAGTCGTTCTGAAATAGAAAAGCGAGAAAAGAAAACTACAAAAGGCGAAGCAAAAGGAATGGAAAGAAATGGAAGGAGGCTAAAGAATGACAAGACTCCATAAAATAAAAAAGGTATTGCAGATGGCCAGTGGCGTTGGAAAGTTTGAGAAAGAGAATCGTCGCATTCTGCAACTTTAGTTTCCGCCCTTGGGAAGAAAAAAAAGAGAACAACTGTCGATTCGACCCGAAACGAGAAAAGCCTTCAAGAATCTCGAACAATAGATTAATTCGAAACCAGGTTTCATTAACCTTAAACGTCAGACAAGGTGACGGATTCGGAATTTGGAGTGCATAGAAGGAAGAAAGAAAAAAAGGGAGAAACTAGAACTTTTACGAAAACTTGGCGGGGAACAATTGAAAATAACTCTAGGATACTTCTGAATAGCTCCAGGCCAGCGACAATCGTTCGAAGTTGAAACTTTAGCAGACGAGAAGCCATGAAACTTCGAAGACTGCAATTAACTGTGGAACAACTACGAATAATTCGGGCAAATTCGCTGGAATTACATTTTTCGATAAAACAGAGCTATCTAAAGAAACAGTTGAAGTATGCGGCAGTCCGAGATATCGCTGGGACAACAATCGTTTCCTCTAGAAGCAATGGTGCCCCTACAGTCTTTCACAAATCTATCGATGCATTTATACAAAGATAATAGCAGAGAGAAATTTTGGAAAAATATTCAAACGACGAACGCGAATAAGTTCAACGCCCTTTTCATCTCTCTTCGATGTGACTTTGTCTCTCGCGATACTATTTCCCTTCGTTTTAGAGCCACGAAGATCCTCTTGCATATACCTGTGCAACGATACCTGAGCATAACGGTTCCGCGGACGCGAGTTGCTGCACGAGAAGATAGAACTAGACGGAACAAGAATGTTTGCTTCGTCCGGGGCGGTCCGTTTATATTCTCCAGACGAAGAATAAAGAAAAAACAACAGCGGGTTACTACTCGGCTTTCCGTCATCGAACATTGTACCGTAAATCGATTTCAACTTATCTACCAACGTACCCGTGAGCTGTTTCGAAATACACACAGCTTTCCCGGGGAATTGGGAAACAAAGCAAAATAGGTTGAACGAAAATTTCGGATGATCGAAGAAACTCGGCTACGGGAAACGGAACGAACTGGAAGCGAGCGTTATCAGTATCTACATGCATTCCTTAAATGAAATTTCGAAACGTAAAAAAAAAAAAAAAAATAAACGGCAACGATTCATTTTCGGTAGTGTTTTCCGGTCTACACCGGTTTCGCAGTGACCGAGTTTCCTAGGAAGTTTTTCATGAAAAGCAACACAGGGCAGCGCAACGAGAGCTACGATAGTGGCTTTATCGCTCGCGCTTCAAGATAAACCTCGTTGCACGCTGCGTGTGGATCGTTTTCTCCTTCCCTCTCGTTCGTTCTCCCTCGCGTATACAAGGGGGGCGTATACGCCGCTTGCTTCTCCTCGTGCACGCACGTGCCACATCATACAGACTTATCCCGTAACGTGGAAAGAGGAGAGCAGACGGAGCAAAAATATAGAGCAGGGGAGCGAGAGAGAAGGAGACGGAAAAATGGGGGACAGAAAGATAATTGGGCGGGTGGAGAGTCACTTGTCACTGAAAGAAGATCGCCCCGTTTCGCGTGTTCTACTGATTTTCACGAAACATCAATGTCCCGATACAACAAGTGGCGACGAAACGTCGAACCTGTGACGAAAGCAAACGCGTGGACGCGTGGAAATTGAAAATCACCGTTCCCGGCCGCGTCGTCCACGGTATCGAAACGTTCGAGGTGTCGACAATGTTTACAGCTAGATTTACATACGTGCACGGAATTTTTTCCGCGGCCCTGACGCTTGGAATCTGATCGACTGTTTCTGTCGGTCAATCGCGGAATCGACTGTCCATTCGGGAAACGTTGCTGCGAAAAGGAAGAACAAAAAGTATCTTTCGGGCTACGCGTTATCGAATTGCGTTCATGGGGAACGTCTGGAAAATCACGGAAGAACTGTGGAAACTGAGTGGCGGGAGAAGTCAAAGGGTGACGATTTTTCATAAATATCGTTTCGTTACTCCAAACGCGTTTAGTAGGTGCTACGTATGTATGTTTCCCTGCAACGTTCTCTTTTTTTTTTTAAGAAACAGGCCGGGCGACGACGGTCCATCGGGGAAAGTAAATCCTCGAAATGACCTGTTACACAGAAACGTAATTTCCACGGGGCAGTCGTAAACTTTCGCGGGAAAATAAAAACGCATGAGATAAATTTGCAAAAATGCGAGATGTTTTTGCTTTATTACGCGACATGTTTCGTAGCTGGAAAAAAAGTAGAGAGAGCGAGGGGTGGAGGGTGGAGAAAGCGTAAAGTGCCTGTTTTACGGCGCACGGTCGAAACAAAAAAAATGCGACTTCGTCTTTTCGAAAAAGGAGCGCAAACTCAAACGCGTCTACGCGTTAGTCCACCCCTTCTCCACCCTCAAACCGAAACACTCTTTTCCTCTTTATTTTTTCCCCCTTTTTTTATCTCCATTGTGTTCTCGGTCGGCGCGCAACGAACGCGAACATCAAAGAGGAGTATAATTACGCGCGCAGAGTCGTGTTCGCGCTCGACAATTGCGTGCCCCAGCGCGCCGGAATCGTTCGGGTTTGTGATCGTGTTAGAACGGCCGAAAACCGGATCAAAAAGAAGAAGAAAAAACTTCGCAGCCTTCGCGAAAGGTGCTGTCTGCGTCGTCTTCACGGAGAATCACGAATAGGCGATGGAATATGCATCGAGGAAAATCGATCGAACTCTTGCTCGGGTACCGGTGCGCCGATTGTCCGAAGTACGGGAGTAATTAGCGCAATTAAGCGCCGCACGACGTGGCGCAGGTGAAAGGAGCGACACATCAATCATGCGAGTCGCAACACTGGACAGAAGGACGTTTTAAACAGCTGCGCCTGGGAAACGCTGCTTTGTCTATGGAGACCTGGGTGTGATCGAGTTACCTGCGGGCCGCAACATCCTCCCGGCTTTTCACCGGGGAGGAAAAAAATAAGCGGCGACGAGTAAACGACACCCGGTTAAAAGCGAAAGGAAACGAGCAGGAGGGCTCCTTGGTCACGTTCGGGATGCACCAGGCAGCCGGAAGTTCTCGAGGAAATCGAGGCGCTCGAGAGCCGCGCCGTAAAAGAGAATTACGAGAAGCACGCGAAGTTAAAGGGTTGTTTCTTTAGCGCGAAACTGTTTCGGCGCCGGTGCAAGTCACCGCGGGCAGCAAGTTCGACAATCGCGCGTCCACTAACAAAAGGTACAACTGCCACCTGTTCGGTTGACATACAAAAATAATCGTTGTCTCTCGAAATGTATCGTTCAGCGAGGCTACGCGAACGTTTTAAAGGGAGCGTGCCGAGTTCAACGAAAATCACACACCGCGTAGAATCGCAGAAAAACACCAGCAACAGACGCACAGGTACACTCTGCGCAATTAACCGCGTACCGAGTCTCGTTTCCACGCGTCGACCACGCGCGCCGCCCTTTGTTCCGTCCCGTCCAACGATCGAGTTAGAAACCGTGTAGAACGAAGATGGCACGAGCAAAAAAGCCTCGCGGGTCCATTAAGGGTACCAGCCGCGTTCCTGTAGACGCTTCATCGCCGCTTAAGGAGATTCGACGAGGGCGACGGTGACGGTGACGACGACGACGACGACGACGACGGCACAACAATAGGACGACGACGAGGAACACGAGACGATTACAAAGACAGCTTTCGCGGACGGCAGTCGCGGAAATTAAGGAGTCACGTTATAAAACGCAACGACCTACAATGCTACATATGCCATGGAACCGTCGTCGTGTGTCTCTTCTGGCCTCCCCGTCTCGCCCACCCCTGCACGACGGGCCACCATCGCCGTCGTCGCTTCCTCCTTTTCCTCCGTTCGTTCAATGTGTATCCCTCCTCTTTTTGGCCTTTTCCTCCCCTTGACAGCCCCTTCTTAGGCCGACTGCTTCCCCTCCAGGCCTTCACCAACCACCACCTCCCACTGCCTTTCTTTTGATACGATACGATGCGATACGACGATGCGATCCGACGCGATGCGATGCAATGCAATGCAATGCAATGCGATCCGATACGATACGATGCAATACTCTACGTCGCGCAGCCCCCAAGAACTGATGCGGTACTGTGCATGACCCGCCAGGAACGTACACGGGCCCCGCACCATCGTTTCGTTGTTTCCCATTTGCCACCATTTTTTTTTTTTTTTTTTTACCAATTATTAACTTCTCCCGCTACACAGATACCAGCCCTGACGCCACCGCCGCAACCACGAGCGTTCACTGGCTTTTCGTATCACCTTCGATACGTCGCAACCGGCTACGAGTTTATGAAACACGCCTGGTGGGGGTTTATTTTGCGGACAACTCAAAGATGCATCGTCAATGCGCGTCACTGATCGCCGATAAGAAGCACGGAGCAAAACGGAGGCCCGTGCGAGCTACGATTGATAAACCGTTTCCTTTAATCATTCGCGACTAACCCTTTCGCGCGAAACCGTAATGGCAATTGTCAAATGAATGTCGTTTAACGTGGCCAAACGGACCTTGGGTAACCTGTTGGGTTCGATAGAGTTTCGTGAACAATAGTATGCCTCGCATAAGTGATCTTCTTAGCACTGAGAATATTTTCGAAAGGATTGGAATTTTACAAGTATGCCTTATCGTGGTAGCTCCCCGCCACCGAGGAAATACGTAACAGCATCGATAACCTTTAGCGTGGAACTTCTTCGGACCGTTCCCGATGTCGACACAGCTTTTCAGAAAAATGCTCGCGTCCTTGGAAATTTCTCGAGCACGTCAGTGACCATGCCGAGAATAAAGAGGCACGCTGCTTACGGGAAGAGTAACGAATTTGTAAAACAGGATGCGGGGCTGAAAGGAATGGTGGAATCGAGCAGCAGAAAATGCCGGGCGAGAAGACAGAGTTTTCTACAATCTAGAAACCTCGCGAAAGGGTTTCCAAGTGGGATTTATTTCGTTTCAGACCCGACGCGATCTTCGTCACTTGGCCGATGCACCTCTCGATAGTAAGCCGGTAGGAACATCGATACTTCCGTTCCAGAAGACACATCTGTCCTGCCACCGGTTTTGAACGTTGCTCCGTTCGAGCACCTCGACTGGGAGACACGAGGAAACGCGTGGAAGCTACAAGTGGTTCCTCTGGTATCATGGGTTACGCAGAGGGGATGAATTTTCAAGCAAGCTGGGTAGCTCTTTTTTCCATACAATTTTCTATCGACAATGGCAAGAAATTCATACGATCCGTATACATATGCTTCGTTCTTAATGGAGTTAAATCAAACCTTATAACAAGCTAAGTGGGTCACCGATTATCTACAAGTTTAATAGACCGAAACTTACCTCGAATTCTGTCGAGGAAAACCCGAGGCTCGACGCGTCGATTCGAAATATATGTATATACATACATATACATATGCAGATTTACGTCTGCCCTCGCATAGAACTCTAAACGAGACGCGTCTCTAATTCATTCATGCCCAATCGCTTCGGGCATCAAAATTCCCATGAGAACGATACTATTTCCGCTTAGTTTTCAACGTATCTCTCACTTACGTCAGGCCATAGTTATCGCGTTACCGAGCGCGAGTAGACAAAAATATTGGAGGGACAAGGTGCGCCGTCATTCAGCATGTAGTCCATAGTCATTCAACAACCGGTGAGACAACGCGACGCTAATCGGAAACGTAGAAAGACGAGATGCTCTCCGACTCCGACTCGCTTTTACGATAAGCGCCACGATTTCGTTCCTCTGCGCGCCTTTCCTTGTAGATTGTGCTGCCGCTTCCGGTTCTTGGACGACGACCAACTGTTCCTCGAGCACCGCGAAATCATTGGCAAATTGATTTTTTTCCCCTCGACCCTTGGCAATTTCGAGCACGGGAAAAGAACAGGCTCGGCCGTTGGTCAAACGACGTGCGGTTTCAGCCCACGAAAAAGTCTCGTCGAGCCACGCTCTAACAAGAACTCGTCTTCGACGTAAAACCAACCGTGGATGCATAACATCCTCGACAAGTTACGTATATGTAAAGAGGAAGAGAGAGAGAGAGAGAGGGGGGGGGGGGAGAGGGGGAGACAAAAAATCTAATATTAAGTTACGCTTCATCGAGCCACGTCAACGTGCAATCGCTAGTGTGTACACACTGCACACAGATACGGGACTTCAGAGAGATCCAACTAAAGCGGGCGTTAGTCAAGTGCACTCGACGATTACTAGGCGACATACTCCACTGATCTTCATAGCCCGTCTTGCTCCGAGTCGGGATTCAACGAACGATACCAAAATTTCCATCCATCCCCGCTTCGACTATTGTATTTACGGAACCGTTCTCTGTTTGGCCTGGATTTCTAAAAAAGCGTCGAGTATTTTTGGCGGGCATTGGATGCTACCTTTGCCATTCAATTTCACGGCAAGGGGTGATGGCCATCGAACGATATCAGTGCCGCGCAAAAATAACAGCCGCGTTAAATAGAATGATTCCCGGTATCGAACAATTAGAGAAGGTGAATTTCAAAGGGTACGGAAGAAAGGTCGGCTACCAATCCGTTTCCTCTTTTTTTATTTCTTCTGTGCACGCCGGGAGGATATACAGATATGGCGGTAGTTTTGTGAGAAAAAAAAAAATTTCATAAATTGCACCGGAAAAGGGCATCTTTGGTCCAGACCCTCTTCTAAAATCCGACTTTTACTCCCAGCATAAATCTAGAGGTGGTTCTCGGTAGTAAAAAAAATCTCGCAAAGATGCAAAAAGAAAAAGAAAAAGAACGGTGCAGGTGTTGTTTTTTTAGGGTCGACCTATTTTTATGGAACAGGATGGCTAGGTTCGAATTTCGAATCGAAGGAGGTTATGAACGAAACAATAATTTGCCACGGGGTAATTGCGAAAATAAAGCGCCGCGCCCAACGTCGTCGCTCATAAACTAGGACTCCCGACTATGCGGTCTCCGTCGAGTTTGTCTTTGACATCCGCAGGCCCGTGACGCGAGGCTTACGTTACTGAAAAGAGACTTCTGGATTCTCAGAGCGTGCCTGGTAAATAATAATACGTCGTTGCTAATGGAAACCTACTTCGCGTTGGCTTCTCCAGAGTAGGTTTCACGAAAGGGAAAAGTATGTCATGCACAAAAGCCTTTTCCAAATCGTCTTAAAGCTTTGCCACTATTATCATAATGATGTCAGATGCCTGGCAAAATTCGTTCTTTTTTCAACCACGAACGGATGCAGAGTGTTGCGTTTTCATAGATCGTGTGCCGTTGGCCGTGTGCAATTGCCTTTTTACCCACGGGGCCAACGACGCAACAGTGCCGAGCAATAAAGAAAAGCGAACGTGCGTGTGTTCAAGAAACTGAGCCCAATGAGAGTCAACGAGTGCATACGTCGTACGCGTCCGAGATCGAATAAAAATTAAGAAGCTTGAAATGTCATAAAAAAAAAAAAATGGGAAAAATCTTGGCTGACTTTCCCCTTTGGAAGGGGAGGAGGATTGAATTTTCGGCTGAAAGCGCACCTGTGGTCTACAGACGCAACGAGATCAGTCGGTTCAATTAAGAAGAAGGATGCTCGTTGAACAGGGCTACGTAGCAAAGTCTACACGAACCTGGAGCTCCCGAAGAGAAGACCCCATTCCCCTCCAACGTCTCCTCCTCGGCCAGTCGTGTCCTGAGTCGGCGTAGACACAACCGGTTTCCGCGGTGTTCACCCGCTTTTTGAGAAAAAATTGAACCAGTTTGTAAAACGAAAAAAGCTCTCCCCACCAGGCCCGTAGACGGCCCTCCTCGCTCCTTCTCTATCCCTTTACTCGGATTGCCACGGAGGCTCATGGGAACCGAAGCGATTCCAAGCGTCCCGGAATCCGATGCGCATCAAATGAAAAAGCCTCCAACGTTGCCAAGATTTTGACCCGCTCTCTCCCTTGCTCCCTTTCTCGCTCGTTCTCATTATTTCTATCCTGATCAAACGCGGCGACGCATCCCTATATTCTCCCCCGGTTTTCCCCAAATCTGTCTCGAACTCACGCGTGCGAACAGCGAACGCCGGCGAAGAAAAACTCGAACTCGAGGGTGTTGGGTGCTGCTGTTCTCACCTCGCGGTACCAAAATGCCGGAGCAATCATTGGCGGGCGGGCGCGTAGAGACTCGTGTACGCACGCTCGATCGCGAAATACGGCGTGGTCCTAATGCGTTCTAGGGAAGAGCGCGGTTGCAACGTAGGCCGCCTCGAGGCTTCCTGGCAGGAACTATTGATTTTCGAATTGGTTCAAAATTTCCATAATACCGCGACGGCTGAGAGGGTACGACGAAACGCGGCTCGGGGTAGGGGGCAACGAGAAGGAGAAACAGAGACAGCGGTGGCGGGAGAAACAGACGGGGTCGGCGAGGAGTAAAACCAGACAGAGACGCGTATACCGCTTCGTGCAACCGTATACCGGGTAAAGAGTAAGGCGAACAGAGAGAACAGATAGGCTGTAAAGAAGGGGGTGGGAGGGAGGGAGGGGGGGGGGGGTGAAGAGGAGGAGGGTGGAAGCCAAATGCACGTCAGAGGGTGAGTCGCCACGGCCTCGGACGGTTTCGAACTTGGCAAAGTTCAGCGGCTCAAAAGAGACACCCCGCAACCCACTCCACCCTTTCGAGAGCACCCCACCATGATTCACCCTTCCTTCTTCCCCTTCGCGTTTTCTCTCTTCTCCTAGGCTTCTCTCGCCCGTCGGCCAACTTCGTCCTACCTCCAACCCCCGCGTGTTTGCCATGTACACGTACACGCGTGCACACCACCGCGTTTCCCTTCCTTTCTGTACACCCTCCTCTGTCATCTGCCGAGCACCTCCGCGCACAGCATACCGCCGCTCTACGTGTGTACTAGTAACAACGATGCCGACGACGTGAACGACCGCTCATTCCTCGTTGCGTTACATCGTGCTAACGATACCACCGGCAAGGCTAATACCCTTCCTGTCCCGTTCGGCATCGCTTTCCAGTAGAAACAGTGTTTAGTGCGTTATCTGAACATCTCACCCCCGAGACACCGCCTCGCTTTTCTCAACCTCCGTTCCCCTTGTCAGCCCTTTTTCGCTACACTCCCCTTGGCTACACTCGCGCGACTTCTACATACACAGGCAGCGCACAGCAGACTTTTGCTCCCTGCATTCGTCTTGCGATTACCGCCTAATTATCCCCAGGGCATCCGCAAAGTGCTGGCGATCGCAGGATCGACCGCTCACTTTCACTTCCCACGATGTGCACACAAACCGCCGTTCGATTCCCAGAAAATATTCCGAATCGAAATATAATAGACCACCTCCCCCCCGGTTATCTAACCTGTTCCATCCCCCGAGAGAAATCTAAGCTTCCTCGGAACGACATCGTTCGAGTCCAAGAGACCAGATCGAGGGGCATCGTTGGTTCCCAAAAGTTACTCCACTCCAGACTCTTATTTGCACGGATTCTTGTAATGTTCGAGCGCGAGATCAAAAGCGCGTTTCGGCAGAACTCGCGGAGGCCACTGTTCGAGAGAAGAAGAGGGAACATCGTCGACCGTCACACTACCGACAGAATGACGTACGGTTCGCCGTTGCATTCCTCTTTTTTTTTTACAAATTCCTCCGTCCCTGTCTCTCCTCTCACGTTTGCTGGCCACATCCCTCAACTACCTCGACGAAACAAAAAACAAAAAGCAAAAAACACGCAGACACTAAAGGGCAGAGGGAAATAAAGCGAGAGAGAGAGAGAGAGAGAGAGAGAGAAAGACGAGGAACAAAGATAGGTAGTTGCGCGCCGCTTTTTGCCCACGGTTCTTCGACTTTCGAGACACTTCGGCAATGATTCCCGTCGGTTATTCGCTCGAGGGTTGCATGCTAGATCCACTTGAAAAGCGCCCGGCAATCCAACCAAAAGAGGCACGAATCCTCGAGAGCGTGCCGTGACATGACCTGTCCTAACTGGACGGATCGTACCGTACACAGGCTACCGTCCTCTCTTCTGCACGATCGCCCTTCGGGCCTGCTTTGTTCGACTCCCTTGCGACTACTTCTCCCACCGCGCCTCTTCGGAGCCGCGTGTTTCGCGAACCGGGCCCTTCTCTTTACACCTACGCCTATGCATACGTGCATCCGTATTTCAAACACGTGACTACTTTTTTCTTCGTTCATCCCGGGCACACGGAAGTGAAATTGAGTACCATTTCGCGTTCTAATCGACCCCCATTGTACTGCCCGATACGAGTTTGCCGCTCGAAAATTTCGAGTCCGAATGCTGAATAAACTTCTTCACGGATATGCAACTATAGTTCTCCAAATCGTGAAACGATGAGGTGGAACGATATGCCATGTCTCGCTTCGTCTTTCCTGTATCTGGTAATTCCCGTAAAAACAAGCTTACATTTCACTGTCCGCGAGGGCTATCATAAACGAGGGAATTTTGCGTCAAACGAGAAGCATAACGGAAAAGTCGCCCGCAACGTGAAAATTCTCGAGCGACATAACACTGGACGGGACTTCATTTTTCGTTGCATAACTTGGTTCGTACGATATAAATAACTCGGTTTCGCCGTTCGAGAAGGAAAGAGTGTGCAGCAATATCGCTTATACGAGGAGAGACGAATGGAGGATCGATTTGTTAACGAGGTTACTCGATATACAATTATGTATGTGCAAGAAGGATGCGTACGAACGCACAAGTGCGGCGCGCAAATTGATCGCGTCAGCGTAATTACAGATTACGCGGGCCGCCGTTTATAATTACCGATCGTAATTAGAACATATGAAACAAATTTGTTGAAGTTTGCTTAAACGTGCCCGGCTGCCCTGCTGGCCGTTTATATTAGATTCAACGACAAGCTAACATTCTCGTGTATCGCAAAAACTATACGGCACGTACGTAAATCGATAAATCTGTTACGATAAGAGGACGTGTTACAACTTCACCGTTACTCATACGCAACACACACCAAGGCAGAAAAACTTCCGTTACCTTCTTACCCGCCAGGTAAAAGGAACGGGGGGGGGGACCGTCGTGCTCCTTTTTATTTCCCATTTTCCCGCGGTCGATACGCCACTTTTTTGTTATTTCTTTTTTTTACATTTTCTTCGCCTCGCACGGTCTATCGTGCGAAAGTAAGAAACACCGTTGCACGATTTTGTCGGCATTTCGAGTCTGGGAACGAAGCCGTGCTGCGATTCCGATCAAATTCGTTAGTAAATATAATTGCAATCTCCGGCAACCTGATATTTTGCCACCTGCGCAATATTTTTCCTTTGTTCTCCTGCCAATTTCTGACGCGCGCACTTTTCGTTACTTTAATTAATTAATTAATTAATTAATTAATGCAAATCAGATCAAGTTGCAGCGAAACTAATAATCTAGCCAACACGAATATTAAAACGGGGGACGAGTAGCAGATGCTCGTATATAAGTCGAGAGACGGTCGCAATAGCAAGGATGACAAGGGACGATCCTCTGGGACATCTTGAAATCCAGTTTTCAAAGCGGAGGAACGGCGAAAATTTTCTCAAGCTCGACTGGCTACCCTTGTTTTTTATGCGACGGAATTTGCGAGCTTCAACGAACGACAGAGAAAGGCCTAATCTGGTGCATTTACTTTCGTGACTGGAGCGACGAGGATGTCGCAAGAAATAAAAAGGTAAAAATCGAGCGTGGTCCACAGGTAGGCGCATCGAAATCGAAAGGGGTGACTGGTCGTGAAAGAAGCATACGCAGAGTCAGGTTGAGCTGAAACTGCGGGGTCGTGCTGTTCGTCGACGACAAGCCCACCGTCACCCTCGTCCAGAGGAGTCCAAGCGACCGAGCTCGAATTGAAGTTCGAAGAAAATAAGAAGCTGAAAAAAAACCAATAGGCGGACGGCAAAAAAGAAAAAGAAAGAAACGGGGGAAAGATATCGAAAGAGCAGCAGGGCCGTTCGTCTTCCCGCTAGGATCCCCGGCATAGCGGGGGAAAGTAAGAAACAAACAAAAAAGTTCGTACTCGGAAATAAGACGAATTAAAAAGCCATAAAAGCACCGTCTACGTCGATCCGATTGGAAACGCTGCGAGATAATTCGCAACGTTCCAATAATACCCATCCGCCCTTGTACTTATTTCCTTATCTCTTCGGAGCAGAAAAATTTCAATCTAAAGGCGCATATTCTCTGCCTGCAATTTGCAAGTTCGATCGCCGCTGCTCCCAGAGACGATTGCTATCGAGGGAACGAGATTACGCCGCGGGTAATTTTGTTAGCAACTAAATTTTAGATAGCCTGAAAGGCTACGAAGAACGATGGCCTGAGGAGTTTCACGTTTAACGTGGGATTAGGCGCAGTGTTCGCGATCTCTCGGTGAACTGGATAGAAATATTCGAGAACGGTATCCGCTAGGCGTCGAACAAACGGTTATTTGCAGCCATGGTTCAGGACAACGTAGATTGAACGACGCGCGACTACACGTGGTGTTTTCAATTAACGCAAATTTTCACACGAGTGCGTCGCCCGAAGAGCGAGTGCACAGGCGACCGTATCAAGATTCGTCGGGCAATTTATTTCCCTGCTACGCGAATGCGAATGACCGACAGAAGCTTGTGAACACAAGCACCATCAATGTTAAGAGCATCTTAACACAGACTGATGAGAATACGAGGTTACTTGTATCCAGCTGTCACTGCACTCGCGCGCTGTACCGCCCAGCCAGTTACGATACAGAGACCCATGCTTTTATTAGGACGCGAGACAGAACGGATATAATTCGTACTTCAGCACGGCGCATGCAACCAGCAGGACCGTTTCGAATATTGGTTGCACGCAAAGACACGACTGTGCGCGATTTATACGCGATGTAAATGATTTTGAAATTCAGCGTGCACGCGTGTACATACATTAAAAATTACCGTGCGACGATCATAAGCGAGACTTCGGCACGTTTCGGAGCAAAGAAAGAAAGACCAAAGACGACGGAGGTAAGGTAAGGGGCGAGTGGTGCAGAGAACAAGAGGGAGGAACGAAGAATAGGCGGCGAACAGTGAACGATAGAGAAAGAGTACAGAGAATGGAACAAAGAAGCGATAAAGTGTAGTAACGAGGAGGCCAAAACGTAACTAGGTGAGAAGCTAGAGATGGCCACTGTTAACAATGTTACAGCCACTGGCATATACGTGTTTGATTGCAATACACGTGGCAAAGGGAAGCCCGAGTGCACACAAATTCCGGGGCTTGTCTGGATCCGACTAGTCGGCTGCACGTTTTTCGAAATACAGAAAAGTTATGAAATATCGTGAGCGCCGTAAAACTTTTAATGCAAGGTCCGGTGGCTTGGTTGCCCATCCCCTCATCCTGTCCCTCCCTACCTCTCTCTCTCTCTCGTTCCCCCGGTCGTCTATATGTACAGAATACACCTGGCTGTATAACCGAGCCTCTACCCGTGCTGCATGGGGTGGTGGCGCGAGTAACTTTTTTATTAAAAAAGTTTCTCGAAATAAAAATCAGACGCAACCATGGTGGGGAGAGACACGCGGCCCCTCGTACACCTACGCTCTCCCAAGAATATATATATATACCCGACTGGATTGTGCTGCACATACAGAAGCTCGTGCTCTAATATCGGAATCTAGTAGAAATGATTATAAATTAATTCGTAATAAACACTATCTCCAAGCGCCACAGGTAGATGGTATCTACTCATTTCCATAGGCTCTCGATAATTCAGCGCACGAGCCATGGGAAAAGGACGGTGCCCCAAAAAAGGCCGATTCTCTCATCGAAATACCTCTGACCTTTATCGTGTGCGCGGCATTCATCCTTAGCGAGCAACAGGACGTAGAAGAGGTGTTGCGCCACGTTTTCGCGACGGTAACATTTCTCTGGCGTATAAATAACATTCTTCCCGAATAAACCGATGCTCGAAGCAAACAAACCACTCGACCGAAATCCTACCATAGGAACGTCTGGAGATACCACCCCTCCAACGGTCCCTCTTTTGATATGGGTCAGGTAAAACAGCGCCGCTGCTGCTGGTCCCTAACTTCACAATCCTCGAACCCTTCGACGACCATTCGCGACGAATCCGTCGATGCTCCCTCGCGCGCTCGTACAGTATGCACGATGTGCACACCGATCGGAGTGCATGCACGTACACACGTAGAGCCGGTGAAGAACGGGCGTGCGTACAATCGGAGGAACTGCTAAAGCAACGGCGTCGTGGCGGAGGGTACCAGCCAGCCAGGAGGCGACCGAGGAGCAAGAGGCGGGTGGCAGAGAAAGAGGATGAAGAGGACGGAGCAGGAGACGCAGTAGAAAGAGGTGGAGGAGGCAGAAAAGCGGAGGTGGCTCGTTCGGGGGATCTTTATCAAAGTCAACGCACGCCGGTCACCATGGCAACGAAATTGGATTTTTTTTCGAAGTTTTTTCGGCCCTTCTCGGCGGCACCCACTCCCGAAGAGGGAGGAGAAAGAGAGAGGAGATGGAGGCTCGACGAAGGAGATGGCGGTGGTGGCGGCGGCGGCGGCAGAGGCACTGGCGGCGGTGACGATAGCGGCAGCGGAGCAGGCAGAGGGAAAGTGGTAGGAGAGGATGGAGGAAAAGAGAAAAAGAGGGAGGAAAGGGGGAAGAGAGAGAGAGAGAGAGAGAGAGAGAGAACGAGAGAGAAGAAGAGAGAAAAAGAGAGAAAGGGTATCGAGAAGGTCGGGGAGGCTCTGACGAACGGCGACCGGGGAAGCCAATAATTCGAATTGAGAACAGCCAATGGCCGTGCATCTGATTTTTTGTCGTATCATCGTCGAGGTCGGCCGCCCTGTCCCCCAGCCCCCGCATTTCTTCCCCACCCCCGCTCAACCCCTGTCGCGGCCGCGCGACGAAAGGGGCCGCTCTGCGAGGCTTTTTGTAAAATCTCCCATCCTCCACCATTGCCCGCCACTACCACGCCACACACACACGACCCACCGTCGTGTCTGTCCTTCCCAGTCTTGGTCTTCTTCTCCTCCTCCACCTCCACCGCCTCCTCGTTCTAACTCTCCGTTGTCCTGGCTTGCCTATGGTGTTTTGCGCGGTATACACCACAGGATGTGGAAGCACCAGCTAGAGATGTATCACTGTATAGTAGTGGCGGATAGTTAAAGGTGCGATACAGCGGGGCTCCGAATGCGATTAGGGCAGCCTTGTACGTTGTTGAGGGCCTACCATGTTTTTCGAATACACTGTCCTACCGAAATGATCTCGGTCGAAAGGGGCTAAAGCCTTTCTCTTAAAGTCGTTCGTGGCAATGAAGCTTCTTACACCAGATCATTGCTGCAATGCACCCGCATCTGAACCGCCACCGTGATCGTCTCTGGCCCAGAATCCGATAAAAGATCGCGCCCTTGTTGAAAGTTAGGGGTTGCGGCTACTGACGCGAGGCAGGCATGTTCGACTCGCTACTTAAGAAACCTCGAAAATCCAGCGCAGATGAAAAGGGTCAGAAACGAAAACGGGAGATAAGTATCGTACCGTTCGACGATAGTCGATAGGTCGTATCGGGCTCGTACGAACGGTCCGACAGGGACAGTAGTGGGAGATCGCCCCAAATGGACAGGGTGGAGTGGACGACATTATTAAAAGGACACGGAATACGCCGCATGGGAACAGCGGTCTCTATTTGTCCCTGTAAGCTTTCATTATGATTTCAATGACGCGCGAAGTGGCAAGATTCGGCCCGGGTCAAATATAAATAACCCCTGTTATAATAAAAATCTGCTCATCGGCCAGGAGTTACCCCCGCCTTTCCGTGTGCCGACGATAGAGAGTAGGCCACGTCCTACGTTGCCAGAGGTTGCTCTTTCGGGTTAAGCCGATCTCCTCGCTAAAGCAGACAGGCGAGATAGGCGCGGTTATCCTTTCCAGAATCTCGCGGGTATCACGTACCGAGTCGAGTCATATACACAGCCGTCCCTCTTCCGCCATCCTCTGCCTTCTCATTCTCGTGCTCTTGCCACCCCTTCCTGGGCCAACGTAGCGGCGCGAGTTCAAAGCTCGAGAGCGGGAAAGAGTGCGGGAACTTCCGGTGGAACGATCCAGCGAGTCAGGCATTCCGCGACTGCGAAGTTCGAGCTGGTCGGGCCTGCGGCTCGCTCTTAATGACGCCAGTATCAACGGCGGAAGTGTGCTTTAGAGTTCTCGAGCGCGACTCGAAGCGATCGAGTCGAACGAGATCGTTGTTTGCCTCCTGAAGCTGTTTCGTAAACAGGCTGTGCTTGCAGCCTTCGCGATGCTGCCTCGCGATGCTCCGTTTTAGAAAAAGCTCGCTCCAGCGGCTTCTTCCGAGAGATGAACTTCAAGGGGTGGGTATCGTTGACGATCGACACGACGACAGACAGAGCAGCCGCGATTCGAAGTTTCGACATCGTTCACGATTGGCACGAATTTAATAGCGCGGTTCGGTGCCGCGATTGGTCAGCGCACATGCAATGTGCAACGTGGTTCACGTGAAAGTAAGATATACACTATTGATCGGTGTTAACAACCGGAAGTAACACGATACGCTATTGACACGTTATAAATAAGAAGGAGGCAAGGTAGAATGCGTGGTTCACGAGGCCTATGCATTGTAGCCGGCAACGCGATTTCACGGTGGCTCGGACGTTTGTTAAACTGCATCGTAAATCGCAAGGCATCGCGTGATCATTCAGAATTATTTAGTAAGCAAGGCATATTAATTTGTTGGCGCAAGAGAAACCTCCTTCCCGTCTCCGTTTCATCGGGGATCTATTGAACTAGAAGAATTCCGTCCGCTCGAATACCGCTTAATATTTTATGAATCATGGAACGTCGAGTGTTGCACGCCGTATTTCGCAGTCATATTATTCGTGTCAACCATCTGCTATAGTCGACGAATAAAGTCTCGACGATCGATCGACTTTCCGATTCCTTTGTCTATTCGTTACAGAATATTTCCACTTCCAATATAGACGTTGCTTTTTCCACCGCGTACGATTGATCGTCGCAGCCAGATGGAGTCGAGGAAAAAGAGATTACCAGGCGTGCATATTTTCCAGAAAAAATTTTCCACATAAAATTAATAACGCCTGCTTGCTCGACGCTATTTGTGTCCATATTCATCGCGCGAGACTTAATGATTTTAGCCACATATACACGGAACAATCCCTGACGTCAATATAATCTCGACGGTATATGGTACATATACAAAACGGTTTTCCTGGTGCCGGCTGGTAGGTATTCTCTGGTCGAGCGCAATCAGCCAAATTTCCAAAGAATCGGTCGCGCGCCGTTAAAATGCAACAGGTTTTCGAGACTGGCCGGATGGATTCGAGTTCTCAATCCGGCAATGCATTCCTCCGGAGGATCAGGGCCTCTCCCTTTTTGCAGGCTCCGGATGAGCCGTGCCTTTTACACTTCCACTTCGAGTTCGCCGCGCTTAATTGGGATAACAACGGTGGCCATCAAACGCTACCCAGAATAGAAGTGTTCCAATTAAGTTTCGCGACCTTTCCCACCGCCCTAGACATTCGTGCGTTTCGCACATTTTTACATTGCGTAATATTTCTACTCTCCGCCGAAGTTTGAAAGACCCCTTTTCTGTTTCTCGCGTCATCGAAACTACGCTTCGTTCCAATCGGACGTGATCGTCGTTAACAGCTCGTAAAATCCTGACAACGGCATGCACGATACAATGACCGAGCATTTCTTGCAGGGCAGATCGTTCTCGCCGATGGACATCGACAAAATTACGAGCTTCGTGGCATATGATTCTGCGGGATTTTTCTTCGAGACTACGGCTTATCTCGTTTCGTCATCTATGATAACAGCAGAACGCATTGCACGAAGAAAGGAAAATACTTTGTCGGCGTATCATTAATCGTGAACTGTTACGTTCATATATGTAACTGGAGTCAATTATCGACGCAAACCTATAAAATTCTATCATACGTCCAGCTGCTATTAACCCGCTTCTCTGGAAAATTTTACGTCACGTCGACTGGCAAAGCAAAAACTATCGACGAGGTTCGTCGAGCATAGAAATCATGATGCTTAACACGTGCAATCGGTTTGCACGATAGCAGTTTCGAAAACTTTCCATAGAATTCTGTTACGCTGACGAATCTTGGCGATAAAATTTTCGCTACTTTAAAAAATGGATTCAGGAAAACATCACACCCAAGCAAGGTGGTGTTAAGAAAAAGTCCTCGCCCCCTAATTTTGTTCACTCAGAACGCAAAGCATACTAGCCTGTTTCATCGAAGGCAATGTGGCGAATATTCCCCGGCAAAGCCCCCGAGTAAACCTTGTCACGTGACTACTTATCAGCTCGCAGCATCGACAGGGAAGAAAAAAATCGAATCGTTGGATGATCGATTCGACCAGCTGGTTTTCCACACCGTGCACATACGTACAGTGAAACAGAATGTAAACGAGTTACACGGCAGCGCGCGCGTCGCGTGTCTGTGCACGTGTTTGGACCACGTACCACGAGGGACAAGCGATGGGAGTGACGTTCTCCCGAGCGCTGCTGGAGCTTCTGAATGAACTTTGACACCGGCTCGTCTACTTGTGCTTGGATAAGTGATATTACTGCAGTTCCACGCTATTAATTACATGCTATGTTCCTCTTTTTCTATCCTTACAATTAAACGCGCATTTCGTTTGCACTTTGACATTTGCATACGTAACATAAAAAGCACATTAGACGAATAAAATTAAAAGAAAATACTGTTGTTGCTAAGAGCACACATTAATCACGCCTCGAACAATAACTATTATACATATATATGAACGTCGTGAACTACAGGCTAATCGGTCGGCCCAACGTGAAACGTCTCTGAATCAATTCCATTGCTAGACACGGTCGGTGAAACGAGCCCGTGGAGTTGTGCGTGAACGCAACGAGCGTACGCGTAGCGTAGGTTCGAACGCACGTGTGTAAGTCCATCAGTTAACCCCTACCTACGGCGATGCTCTCCCTCCCTTTACGGCCCTGACGAAAGTCCCGGCCCCATTGGTTAGACCCTTCGTGTTCCCCGCGCTGCCAAAGACGACTCATTCCATTCAGTCACCCGTACGAACACAACGCTACCACGCTACGAGCATACCGCGTGCTCTCTTTCCTCTCTCGCTCCCGCGCATCGTTTCCCTTTCTTTTCTCCCGACCGCGCTCTCGTCTATCTTTCTCCCGCGTTCCATTTACCACGCCTGTCTCAGTTTCTGACGCGCTGCTTCGATACCCCGTTCTCTGCCCGGCGGTACACACAAGAGCAGCAACATGCGTGCGGAAACGTTCGCACAGGTTTCTAACCTGACCTATGCGTGGCACGACCAGGGGCGAGAGATCCCGGTGCAATGTCATCCGGTTAAAGGAGCACGCATGGTTCACTTTTTTTTATTCAAACATCCGGAGTAAACCCCTTTTCCGAACGGAAAAGAACAGAACATATCCTTGAAGTGTCCGCGGCAATTTAATAATTTTAACACACGGATCACGCGCTATCGATATCATCGTCGACGCGCCTATTTTTCATTCCTCTTTTTTGTTGCTGTTCTTTTCCGTCGTTCGATTCGAAGGAAAAACTAAGCACGGATTACTGTTACATACGTTGTATGTCGATCAATCAGAGTCTTCCGTCAAATCTTGTGCACGATACTTCCGTGAGAATGATCCACGGTCCTTGGACCTTGGTGCGGACGTGAATCACTCTGTCGCTGCGTCCGTGTTACGCGGCACAAATTTGAATTCGAACATATGCAGCCGGGGCTGCTTGATTCGCGAAACACTTGGCACAACTTGGCGGAACTTTCTACGAGAACAAGCGCGTGAAAAAATCGACGCTCGAATGATTGCACGCGAATATCACGGCGAGGTCCCGGTGTCCCGGAGTAATCGTGGATCGAACGGCGACATTCGACTACGCTTGATCACGCGTGAAAATTTTACCGGCGCCTTTCGTTGAGCCGAACAAACACGCGAGAGATACCCGCGTCGAGAGAAAGCTCTCGAACCCCAGTGTCAATGAATCCCAATGAAATCCCACTGCGGGAAAGCGCGTAAAAGAAAAAAAAAGAAAACAGAGATAACACTGCACGATTTCTGTTGAGTCAGCGGCAAGATACGTTATAAAACATAGTGTTCAAGTTAAAACAGTCAACTATGGTCTCTTGAGGTCCGAAGAAGCTCAGTCGCCTTCGTCGCGCGCAGAGATGCGCGAGACCGCTGTTTCTCCCTCCCTATCCCACACTGGTTCCTTCTACTTATCCGTCTCGCTCTTTTCCTCTTTCTCTCTCCTCTCTCTTCGCCTTTTTCGGTCGGTACGTTTGCCCTCTCTCGCACGCTCGCGCCGCAGCTACTCCCGTACCCTTTTGTCTGGAAGGAAGAAACGCGGGTCGAGAGCTCGTGCCCTCACAACAGCCGTGGTACAAGAACGTAAAATCGGTGTAGCGAGACTCGATTGTCCTATTTCGACTCCAATTCGATCGCTTCGCTGAATCCCGAATTTCTGTTCCTCCTTTCGATCGGCCGGTCGTACGAGATAACTATTCCCTTGAACTTTTGCGGAAAAACAATTCGACGAACGCGATAACAAAGGTCAGCGCTCATTACGCGACTACACGACCGATTCTCTCGCGCTCATTGAAATTTAAATAGGTTCGATCGAGACCGTTCACTGTCGTTGTATTGTGTACTGCTAAAATCCACCAAAGGCGGCGAGCAACGTTAACCGTTTACCGCCGACGTAAATTGTATATTTTCACCCAACGGTGGGAACTTCTACGCAGAGTTCAATAGACGTAAACGATACCAACAATGCACGCTATTCATTCCTCTCGTCTATATTATGCATTCTTTCTCCCTACCGGTGTGGTCGCGCCCAAATACGTGAGATCGTTGCAAGGCGATGCTGCGAGCACGTTTTTTCTCAAACGCACAACGTTCGCGGGCGTACATTCCCTCTCACATACCACCACCCCCAACCTTCTCACATTTTCGACTTTTCTTCGAACGCGACGCGCGTTTATTGTCACTGACGATGGCGGTGCGAGCGGGCGCCCGAGAGAAATATAGAGAAAAAGAGTGGCAGAGTGGAGGAGGAGCAAGAGGAGGTGGCGTAGAAACCGTGGAAAAGTATAAACAAAAGGCGAGTTTAACTTTCCAGCGACAATAAAAAGGAGAAAAAAGACGGAAGAAAATAACGAGAGAAACGTCGGAGCTGCGCAGGACCGGCGCGGTTCGAAGGGCGGAAGAAAAGGGCACGTGTAATAACACGGCGAAGGGTGGTTTCCGCGCGCGCGCCTCTTCTACTCGCCGGTGTGAAAAGTGAAATGACAACCCGCACTTTGCGCCTCGTTGACTCCGAGACAACGGGGTTCCCGTAGAGCCAAGATACGATACTGAGAGCTCGGCACGGTTCCTAGCGGGCGCTTTCCTCAAGAGGGCGGGAGACAGAAGAGAGAACGAGAGAGAAAAAGTGGAGAAAGATAGGCGCAGAGGTGGTAGGAGATGCGGGAGGGGCCGAATTCTCTCTGTTATGGATTAAAATTTTTTACGGGGAAGATATTGATTGTTGCTTTTTATTAATGTAACATTAAAGTAGCGCCGCGAAAGTGGGGGAAAACTCCCGCCGACGAGTCGGTGTTAGTTGGTGGGGAGAGCTTGTTTGGGGGGTAGGGATCGGGGCCGACGGTAGGATAGAGAGTACACGATATATTAAGGGGAAGGGGAACGTGACGCGGAAGACATGTGGTGGGGTTGTCCGCGAAGAGAGAGGAGAAGAGAAAAGCAAGAAAAGTAAGAACGGCCGCGCGCACTCTGGAAAGCGGCGGCAGAAGGGAGGAAGTAAAAAAGAAAGGGGGGAAAGAGCGCTTCGCGAGAAGGCGAGACGAGGCAAGGCACAGCGGGGGTGGGTGATCCAGACCGTAGGTAGGGGGTTCGAAGCGGCGGAAATAGTGCCATAAATACGAACATTTTTCATAGCGTCTTGCAGCCCTGTTTTGACAATCATCCCCTCCAACGTGGATACCCCTCCGTCGTGCAATTCCCTCCTTCTTCAGTGCGCGGCCTTCTTCCCTCTTTCACCCCCCTCTGACTGCCGCGATTTTCGATCTTAAATACGCGCGGGATGCACACGTATATACATACGCGACGGCGGCGGCGGGCAACGGACACACGTATATAGGTACATAGGAGATGCGACGAAGACGGCAACACGAGGCTTCGTCTTACACCCCTTTCCCTCGCCCATCCATTTTCGCTCACCCTGTCCTACCCACCACCCTTTGCCCAAACGTCAGCCCCTGTCCCTGCAACGGCCGCCTATTCTTCTACTCGCTTTGACATTATTTTTTGCGAGTTAAGGCCCGCTCGAAGTTCGCGGAAATCCATCTTGCGCTGGCTCGAAGGAATACTGCGTACCGCCTTCTCGCTCGCTCTACCCTACCCTTCTACCAAGCCACCCAGTCGTCATCCCTCCCTGCTAGGCCAGCTCTTCCTCCTACTCCTCCGCCCGTTCCTCTTTTCCTCTTTCGTTTTTCTTTTTTTTTTTCTTCGATTCTTCTGCCTCTCCTTTTTTTCAGGGGAAGCGAACCGAGAGACGCGAACGGCGGATCGATTCTTCGTTTCGAGAGGACTGCGACGAGAGGAGAGGGCGGGCGGAGACGGGGTGGAATTCCATGGGCCCCGTAATTGTCGAATCACCGACGCGACGCGACGCGACGCAACGCAACGATCGCGCTCGATAAGACGGCTGCAACTAATTTTCGGGTCATAAGCAAGAACGCGGACGACTAATTGGCCAGTCGTTAATCATCGATAGGTAGGTGTGGTACGCGCGTGCGGCCGATTAATCGTCGCGAGTTCACCGAGATGCTCGTAGCAATCTCGCATTACACGAACGCGAGATCTGTACGGGTTGCACTTTGACCATGTAACTCTTGCACGTCGCGCCCCGTCCCGTAACGTTACACTTCATACCCTAACGTCACGTGCAAATGCTCTCCGATTTTTTTTGCTATTTCGAATCTTTGAATGCGTCGGTCGGCGCGCATTTCTTAGTCATCTACGAGATGGTCGTTATAAAAAAAAAGGTGGAGACATCCGTAGTCTAATTAGGTGGTGTCCCCGTAACACGAATACGTTACTTGTTTTGCCAGGAAACGCGAAATTCGTGGTGTCGACATCAGCCTCGAAGCAACGAGGGTGAGCACCTTCGTTTTTGAAGGGAAAAAAAGGTAAGGCTCGGTCGTATCTCGTTGCTGGTGCGCGTGCGACTTCCGGGTGGAAGTACAGGAAAGAAGCTCCTCTCTCTTTGGGGATTGTATTTCGTCGCGGTTGAACGTTGTCCCGATCCCGGCCCTTGGTACGCGAGACAGAAGCCCTACAGGGGATGTTGGAAGGGAAATGAAACTACGTAGTCCAAGTCACCGTCGAGGTCGTGCGATCGATTTAAAGGCCGCTTTGTTATCAACGCTGAAGTTGGGGTGTTCATAGCACAACGTCTTTTCAATTTCCACCTCTAAAGGCGAAGTTATGTAAAGACTATTCTGTCGAATTCATCGAACAGGCTCTGCCTTCCTTCTCTTTGGCTTCATTTAGCTTGCTCCACCGTTGGAACTAATCCGCCGTTAACGCTGTTCCATCATAATCGTAACCAGAAGAGTAGCTCATTCTATGAACGCGCGACCTAAGGGAAAACAGCCTGCCACTAGACAGCCACGCGTGGCGTGCGCCAAGTAGAATCTCCTAGCGCAGTAGAATAGGGTGGCTCTCGCGGAAAAAGCCAGACGATCGTCCGCGTGACGTATCAGTTGCGAAAAATTCGCCGGTCTTTTCGAAGTTTTCGAAGTCGTGGCAGGACGCGTTTACCAAATGACGCGACGGTATCTTATCGCGTTACGGAAAGGAATTTTGATTAGGAGGCAGCCTTCTTTCTTACGGTCATTCTGCAACGCGACTCGTCGAGCACAGCTCTGTCGGTCCCGTGCTATGGAACGGAGAGAAAGAAGAGAGGCACCCGCTGTTCGAAAGTCATCGGGCACAAAATTGTAGAAATAAAAAGTGCACAAAAGAGAGAGGTGGGGGTGAGAGGATTTATTAAAGCGAAAAAACGATATCAGGTGGCCTTCTGCTTTCTCGTTCATCACAGTCCTCGGCGTAGATATATTTCTTCTTTCTTTTTCGAATAACGAGCATCATCGTTATGGCTCTACCCCGCACCTACCCCCCTCGACCATCTATCGCCCACACTCTACCCTCCTCTTCTTTCCGCCTTTCTACCCCACTCCCTTTGTTCGTTCGTAGCGAGTGAACCGAGTCCAGGTTTAATTCTCAAAGCGACAGCAATTTCCAGGCGCAGAAAAAAAGGAATAAAGAGGGGGAGGAGAAAGAGAGAGCCACCCCTTTCATACTCGATCGATCCGACCTAAGCAATTAATCTATTTAACCTTTCTACTCTGCCGGGCCGGGAATAAAGGAAAGGCGAAGGATTAAATTATTGCATACTTGAAATTCCGAAGGGATCGAGAAAACTGCCAAGCCGGCTAGCGGCAGCGTTCGCGGAATTGCGAAACGGGGTCTCTCTCTTTCTCTCTGGCTGTTAACAACACAGAGAAACGGGAGACACACGGTGTAACGATTATGAGGGGATATCTTTTCGCCGAACACGAGAGCCCACCAGTTTCGCGTAACGTTTAGACCCCAATCTTTCGTATGATAGTTGCATCGTTGCTGTACCGCAAGTTGCTATTAGAAATGTAATCATCAAGTATTTCAGCTACTTCGAATCTCAGTTATCAGCTATGATAACTAATGACGTAATTATTAAAAAAAAAAAAATGCTGATTGCCATTGGCTTGCTGACCATCTCCGGCCCTCCACGAGAAGTGTTTTAAATAATTACCATTCGAACGTCGCGAACCGTGCTCAAAACGAGCACGCAATTTAGTTTCGTTCAGAGTTTAGAGTGATCACCGTGCACCACTCGATAACACTCGTTGCAGCGTCATTTCGTACGGCCTTTTTCCACCCTTTATGGCCCTCGACGTGGTCGATTTCGTTTTCAGCTGAACCGAACGCAGCGCGTGCAACTTTCTGCAACTTATTTACACTCGATGAAAATGTTTCACGAGGCCAAAATGCGCAGCTGAGTGCGCCCAACTTCTGCTAAATTGATTTCTGAACGAGTGTTTCGCGTTCGTGAATTGGAAACTGTATTTTCATTCGAACAACCTCGCCGAGCTTTCGTGGAACGAATTACAGTTCCCGAGGGACGCGTACATGATAGAGGCTGATCTTGCGATACCTTGTCATTTTCATTCGTTTCAAACGTTTCGAGATTCCATTGTTTCTATCGCAGCCGCGACCATCGGAACGATTCGTCGGCGTATACCCACGTAAATTTTAATTCCGACGCGTCTCGCCAAGATAATGGCGCCTCGACGATCCTTCGCGATTTTGCTTTCTTTGCGGCGATGAAATGTACGCAGAAATCCAGTTCGTGAATGCATTAGGGCCGATCGAAGGTCACGAGCGACACGTGCATGAAAAATTCCCCGAAAAACAGGAAACTCCTAAGATACCTCCAACAAGGCGCGGTCGATTTTTGACTAAAAATATTGAAACAAGTCGGTGAGCATTCTCGTTGTCAAAGTTCCTTGACCTTTTTCACGTGTTTTTTCCGCTTCGTACCATCCCGAATAAGACGGGAAGAAAAAACGAAGCGATTCCGTGTAAATTTAGTAAATCAGCAGGAGAGAACACGGTGAAAACAATTCGCCGTTAATACCGCTAAACAAATTTCGCCATGCATACTACGTACACCGGCTGATCGTATCTGTCGACAAATATTGTCACGCTGATACTCGAGGGATCTATGTTGCAAGTAATACGCGACCGTAGGATCGATTGCTGTTGTTACCCGTGGGTAGCAGCGGAATTGAAAATGCAACGACATACATATACAGGCCAAGTTCAACAATGACACTGTCCGGGAACTTAATAAAAAATAAAGGACAGGTTGTGCACGTGAAATGCTTATTATGCATTTGCAAGTTTCTTCGTCAAGAGTGCTATAACATTTGAGGCGCGGAAACTTCGTATTATTGAATTCCCTTTGCCATCGGCGTGGGTCGCGTTTCGAAACTTAACAGTTTTCCATTTCACGTTCCACCGGATCGTTGTTACCCCGCGACTATTTTCTCAACATCCTCCCGCGCGTGGACGAAAATGAATAATCGGCGCTGCGATTCGCCAACGATTCGATTGGAAATTCCAGTGCCGGTTTAATAATAGGAAAAGTGGAAAAAGCAGGGCTTCGTTGGGTACAGACAATACGGCATTCAGTGGGGAGACAGTTTTCTTCAGGTGGCTGGAACAAAGGTTGTCTTTCAACGCGACAGAGGCATCGGTGCTCGGCATCTAGGCGCGTAGACGGCGTCGACAATCGCAAAATCAATTTGCATTATTCGTTTAAAAGTGTGCTGGTGGGTGACGTCAGCGGAGCGGGCTGGTGGGCGCGTAAGAGGGTGTCGAACGGAGGCAAGTGGCCCCGTCTGGTCGTCGATGCTCTCAAACAATCCCTTTTCTCCACTTCCACCACCCAGCATCGTTACTACCTACCCCCATCGCGCCACTGCTATCCCCACCATTTCTCCTGACGAGTCGCCGAGAACATCCCCTTCCGCGGTCCACCCCTCCAACCAGCCCCTTTATCATACTTTTGTATACGTCCCTTAGCCATCGAAGCCTATGCAACCCCCCTATCCTTCCTCGCAGCCCCGTTGTTCTCGCGACAGCCGCCCCTCCCGCAACTTTTTCTCTCGCACGCACAAACACTACTCTATGTACTACATACTCGCTGCACTCTCTTTCTTTCAGCCGCGTCCCTTGCCCTGCACCCTACCCATCCGCCTCTTTCTCATCGCCTGGATCGCGACCCTTAACCCTCTGTTTACTTGGGATTACCAAGTTTCTCTACACTTGATTCTACGATGAAAGTTATTTCGCGGACACTCCGTCCCGCTGCCGTTCTAATTGCCGCAGACTTCCGTACATCGCCGGTGTCCAGGGATCCGTTCCGAGATTCGTCGAAGGAAACTGAGGTTATTATCAGTCCAATCAGAGATGCTGCCGTCCGCGAAAACACATGACGTTTTCACGGTATGCATATTGGTATTCTTTTTGCAAGACCGGCTGCAAAAGAGATCAACAAAATTCCGAGAGTTTTCTCTACACCGCGGACGCTACGAGATTTCCCGTTTGACCAGCGCCGATAGACGTCGAATTGAGTTTCGCGTTTCAGACGGGACCATCCCGTCCAACGGAAATAACAAACTGGAGGCAACTTTGAGAAACGTCGAAACGGAGGCTGCTTCCATCCTACAGTCGGGAGAAGGAATTCACGAACCTCCGGATCGACAGCTGTCCCCTTGTTGAAATAAAGTAGTACTAAAATTTGGTTGAACTCGATCCTCGACGCCTCTTCCGTCGAAGCAGAACAATTTTCTAGCGATCGGCAAACATACTCGAGAGAGAGAAGTTATCATCTAGAAAAATCGGTGCGCTTTTCTATCAATCTTACGGCATTACCTTCCTCTCGCGAGCCGGTAAGAGGTGATACCAGTTAAATGGGAAAAGTTTTGCTTTTAGCGAAACAGCTCGCGGCTGCGAGCCTCGAGCAGGGTAAAAGAGAAAATTACTATGCCCGGCTATGTCGATGCCATTTACGAACCAAAATCACCTGCGAGTAGGCGTTTCCGAAAAAGAAAAGAAAAAGAAAAAAACACCGTTCATGGAGAAGTGTTGACTTCACGCACACGTATAATAATTAAAACAATGAGCGAGTAAAAAATAAAGAAAAAATCGAGAAGAGAACAAGAAATACAGAAATTTCTTGCCGGATATTATTGAAATCGCTTTCTAGTTTACGCAAAAAATCATTTCACCCAGACGTCTTTTATGTCCAGGCAGTTCTTTTTTAACTTTTTTGGCATTTTGTTTCCTTTATGCAACCCGCAGAGCTCTTTTTCGCGAGATTAAATAAACAAACGAATAAAATGGGGCGCGAAATCACGACGATCGACGTGTTTATTGTTCACGATGGAATTCATTTCAAACGAATGTGAGCACCTGTCGATTCCGCGTCTGTTTTCGAAAAATCCAGGGATCGCGAGATTCAATTTACAGTGTATAATCACGCGCGGTGTCGTTTCGAGTTCGGCTGGCGATAAAAGTCACGATACACGCGTTTACAGCGACACGATACTACAAAACACCGCTGTCCAACGAACGATTTAATTAAGGTGGAACGTTCGATGGACGTTTCTATCGACTGGAACTCGAGCAATTCGCTAAAACACGCGCATGCCTGTCTCTTTTTTTCGGCGCACCTTTGCTTTCTTGAAAATTCATTTAGCTCCACTGTCCCATACCTTTTTTTTTTTTGTGCAAACGAATGGCATTACAATACTAATCCGAACAATGGTCTAAGACGAATAGCAACAGCAATTGTGTGCAACAATGATGTTCTGTTTTCTCCAAGGAACAAACTGTCTCTACAGATATCTCTACAGATATCACCGTCGTATCCATCGAACCGTACAATAACCCCTTGAAGATGCGTTCCATTATCAACGGTACTTTACACGGAAAAGCGATCCTCCATTCCAGAAGAGAATCTTTTGCTTCTGTTTAATAGCGTGACACAAGTCCCCCCGTTAATATCCGATCGGCATCCCGGTGCAAAGGCGATCGGCTCACCGCGGGAAGTTCTTCGTGTTTCTTATTATCGATTTCTTCTAATTATGTCGTCAAACGTTCTAACAAGCAACACTCGACAACGATTCATGCCTTTATTGGGATATTTGTTTTTCAATCAGACCCCTGCTTTGATTCTAGTACCCGCCGTAACGGCAGATCTGCTGAGGAACCTCGCAAAATTGTAAGTCAATCGAACAACTAGATCGCGAGTTATGAAACTTTACGCATGGGATGATCATTCCCCTGGCGAAAACAATAATGGAACGAGCGTGAGCGTAGGATTTTTTTAAAGCAAAGCAGAACATCAGCACGTGTTCAGGCTATAGGTTGAGAGTGTAGAATGGAAAAGAATGGTGTCAATTAGAGCACGTGTAAGTGGTAGAAAATCGGAAAGCAATACAAAGATTGGAAAATAATTGGGGGGTGGGGGATCAATTCGGTTTGCGACGGCGACGTGTGAACGTCTCTTGAATATATACTATTTTGGACGTGACGTGTGAAATCCACAGATTTCTCCGCGGTGCATCCTAGAGTATGCAACAACACGGCAGTTCCTTTCCTTCCCGGAGATTGGCCACGTTTTTGGTATACGTTCAACACCTTGTTTTACAGTCGGGCATCGCGCACGGTCTTATTGACGTTTAATTGTCTCTGTAGTTCTTGTACTCGTTCAACACGCACGAGTATCATTTCATGAAATTACACCGTGCGAAAGTAGAATTCCATGGAACACGTGGGAAAGCTTCGCGTACCCACTGACAATTTTATGGAAAATCTAGAAATCGTTGAATCAAAAGGACTAATTATCCTTCAACCGCAAACACTTGTTCTGTCTTGCTATGGATATATTAAAAAGGTTGAAAAATTCGAAGAACCAACGCGTAGAAAATATTCTATATATTGTTATTTCTAGAGAAACACTTCTATGCACGTAACTGCATATGCTTAATATGTATAGGTCTGCGATGAAATTTCGAAGCGAGTCGCAGAGGAAAATTCATGGAATAAATTGAAAATCGTTCCAGACGTTTCGCGATAGGTAAAAAAGCATTCGGCGGTAGCGGGCGCGCGCCAGTAACTTTCACACGTACATAAATTGACGAACAGCTCGCAGAATTTCTCTTAATTCCACTCGTCCCTATTTTTTGTTAGTTATCGACTTTTCCATAGGTGGCCAAGCCAGCGTTAGCTTTATACCTTCGTCGGTATTAATCATACCGGCAATTTCGCCCGCGGCGTTATTCCGTTGTGGAATTTGAAGTTTTTGTCCAGACGCACCGTGAGGGAGAGAAAGCCAAGCAAGCGGCGGACATTAGCTGTGTTTTGAAATTCGATCTACTCCGTTCGGTTTTTCATCGTCTCTCACGCTCGAGGACCATTCATTCAAGCCTAAGATCCACTGGGCATTTAAACGTGAAATGAATCGGAGCAGAATCTGTATTTATCGTATGTTTCCTTTCTTGCAACGTCGAACATTGGTCGAACATTCAATCGCTACTCTGACTATAAAATTGTTAATACGTATTCAACGAAACACTGATGAATTAAACATAACTTTGAGCTTAGCAAAGTTTTTCAAACATTTTATGAGCCTTTTGATAAGAAACTCCAAGCGTCGCGATGACTCACGTTTCTCTTAATTGATTTAATTTCAACGAAGTAGAAATTTCCTCGTAAATAGCAGCTGGATTGAAAAAAAGAAGAAAAAACTTCAAACACTACGTGGCCTTGGAAACAAAATGGAGAATTGGTGTACGTCAGGACTTATTAGTGTTTACCAGGAAAAAAAGACGCCGGTAACGATGATGATATAAATCACTCTTACAAGTGGAAATCACAAACGTAAATGAGAAGAAAAAAGGAAAGAGAAATAGCGACAATATTCGAAACACATCAAAGACAGAAGCTTGTTACCAACTATCCTGTACACAGGCTGAAAAAGAAAACACCGTCCAAACTCTGAAGAAAAAATTGCCTACAAAAAAAAAAATTCGCAAAAAATGTCAGTATCATTTTCTTACGGGTCGACGGAAACTAATTGTAAGCGCCAAAATATACACATGTACATCGAGGTATTATCCTTAAAAGCAAATGGTCGTAGCGGGCCGCTGACGGGAGTCTATCGCGTTTCGTTTAATATTTACACGAGAACAATACCGCGAACGCTAGTGTATGCTGGCAACGAATAAAAACGATAACAGAAACGATATAGCTAATTATCTGACGGTGGTTGGTACGGTGTTTTCAACAATGGAACGAGCGGTAACGTCGAGGCAAATAATATCAAGCGTTTCGAGCATTTACGCGGGTCACTATCCTGCGCCACGGAAACACGCGGGGACTCGCGAGAAAGAGGAGTAACACAGATGGAGAACACGCAACGGAGAGAACGCATTTTTCAAAGCGCGGAAAAAGATTGAACGGGGCCGAGTCAAGACGTTCGCACGGTTATCTTCGATATTGACTCTTATCCCCACTGCATGCCTGTCATCGTTGCAATTGTAGTAGTAGGTAGTATACTGTGCTCGTATAGCGCTTCACTGGTATCCGGGAAGCCCTCGATAAATACGCAATTCGTTATTCGCGGGAAATAAAGGCTGCGTCGTTTTTGTATTCAGAGCGTGTACAACGAACAGCCGCGCGTTGCCTCGTTAAAGCCTCCCTCGCTATATACGATATTCCTCGATGATGCTGTAATCATTGCCGAATTTTTGCGTACTCCTTGTGGGATTACAGTGCTCGTTGCGTCGTCTTTTCTATGTGACGTACAGTGGAGCAGCAGAGAGGTCGTTCGCACCGTATATGTCGACATGCCACGGAACCGCATGGCTGTGTGAATGCTCGAATGTCCTATACTTATTTTTCTCGTTCGATCGACTTACTGTCGCGATGTGTTTTACGATTAATCCTGGGATTATCAAGCACATTTAGTCTTATTATTATTGTTGCCGCGGCGTTCACCGTTGGCACGACTCATCTAATATTTCGCTCGACGGATGCAACGTGTCACGGTGCTGCTTGTCGGATGGACATTGTTTTACTTTGATTTTCGACCTGGCGCTGTCGTTAAACATTCACGCGAACGGGGAAATGAATTGGCTAATTTAATGGAGCGCAAAGAAGGAAGGTGTGGCTAGGAAAAAAAAGAAAGGACGTTGTAACAAACAGTCGGAAAGAAAAAAAAATACAAATACTCGAAGCTGGGTAGTTCTAGTTTGAACCAATTATAGAGCATGCCTGGCGGGGGCTAACGCAGCTATTGCGCACAGAAAACAGATTTGATGAAATGCGAAAGGATCGGATACGAAAAGATTTCTACTTCGAAACATTTATGATATCATATTTCTCGTGGAACGTGAAGGGGACGTGCGATCGGGTTTACATTTTCGTTTGGAAAATTTCATGCCTGACACTGGCGGCGACGATTGCGTAATATTGTGCTTCTCCGCACAGTCTAGAATGACTGCGAGAGGTTGACGCCGGACGCGTTTCAACAATGTTTCTTTCCTTGCAGAATTACCGCGATCAAACCTTGCTTTTCACAGGAAAGAGAAGTCTATAAAAATTCATAAAGGCGTGAAAAGTGTCCATGTCCCACGATCGGCTTTGAAAATGCTACAAAGAAAAAACCTGGTTCGTTCGTTGTGATGCCAATCCGTAATTTTCCAATGTGCCGCGAATGCCGATCGGTTCCGTTCGTATTTTATTTTTGGAAAAACCCGTCGCCGCATTGGCGATGACATAAATTACCACGACGACTAACGCACCGTGTCACGTGTTAATGAAAATTATGTATAAGACAGGTGGTCGGCAATGACGTCAAGTAGTTGCTCCTTTCCGAACAGTTTAATAATTTGCTGTGACGCATCGTCAACGACACTACTGCCACTGACGCGAAATATGAACGGGATAACGCAAATCCTATCGAAGAAAAGCGCTATGGAAACCGCACTCAGCACGATAGTATAGGTATTATAATTATTCGATGGCTTTCGTGAGCAACACGCTTCTTAAAAAGTCACGCCGGATACGTCATGCAAACATCTCGTTTATCGCAGATGATTTTCAAAGGATGGAAATAAAACAGAAAATATCAATTTTGCCGTTGATAAAAATTTTCGCTGTGCCGATATCGCGCGCCACCGTATTTCTAGATAAGTGTGTGCGTACGATCGTTCGCGTAAAAAACATTTTACGTTTTGCAACATTTCACAAGAGCGCAAAATGTGCAGCGGTATTATTGGTCGCTGACAATCTATGTCATGAAAGCAAAACAAAAAAAAGAGAGGGTGGCGGGCAAAGAAAAACACGTGTTACGCGGTATCAAGTTATTCTGAAGACGCATATTGCAAATCGCGTTTACAAAAACGATGAAAATGACTAGAGGCGTTCCTAGAATGAAAAATTTCCGCGCGAAGATAAGCATTGAATTAACTATCGTCCTCCGCTACTGCGCGCCATTGTTCATGGAAAGCTCCTTCCTTAATCTGATTTGTAATGGTGAGTCACTTTGAAATCATTCCGATTCAAAATCCGCAATTCAAACGCGCAATTTCTGTTCCGCCACGCAGAACACTTTTCGAGCACGTGCCTTCTCGCCGCGGAATTGTCGAATATAAAAACTTCACGGTCTCACGTTATTCCCTCCTGCTTCCCGCGCTTTCACGTACACACGGAATAAACAAAACTCCAACTGCTTTGATTGGTAACACTTTGATGCGCAACGTTGTAATATCAAACGCGCATGCACGTGGTGAATCGTTTGTAACATCGAAATGTCAGAGCGGTATCAAGAACCGCGCCTACACATTTTCGTAACGATTAAACCGGCCAGGAATATTCATATTCCGAGCTTTTATGGCTGTATGTATGTATTCTGAAAATACACACGCCTTCCGCGAAAAGTATCGTCTCGAAAAGAGGCAAAAACGACGGTGAAATCGTCCGTGCACATTTGCGTAGAATCACGGGGGCACGACGTTTCATGTTTTGACTCGTGACGCCCGCAAACGAAAGCATGCTCGTCTCGTCTCTTTCTCTCTCTTTCACCTCCTCATCGCTCTTTACTTGTAGTGTACGAAACTCGTACAGACACGTACACACGCGAGCGCGAAGTAACACATGAATAGCACATCAATGAAGAGACAAGAGGTCGCATGACAGACGGCGTCCACGTCGTTTCTTTACGGCACTGTCATCGTCGTCATTGTCGTCATCGTATCGTCATCATAATCGTCATCTTGATAATGATCATCGTCGTCGTCGTCGTCGTCGTCGTCGTCGTTGTCGATGTCGTCGTCGTCGCCGTCGCTGTTCTCGTTGTTATCATTCAAATTTACAATCGGAAAATTCGTGCCGACGCTCCTGTCGAGACGAACGGTGGGAGAGAGCGCGTTTACACGCAACACGAGGACGGGGGACGGCGCGAGAAGGGAGAGCGTAAAAAGAGAGGGACGGATAAAAGGAGGGAGAAAGAGAAAGAGACGCCGGTCTAACATGGCAGACGATGCCATGCAGGCAGGAAAAAACAATATCTAACGTTCGAGAGTGTGATAGACAGAAAGACAGTCGAGATGCACGCGAATATAGGAAAACTTTTGGTGTGTACTCACGTTCTCATTAATCAGTTTGATGCGTTGTCGTCATTAACGTGGCCGGAGAAAGAAGAGTAATGTGCAAAGGAGAGAGAACACCACGCGGGGTCACGCACTCCGTTCCGTGCGGGTCTCGTCAACGGAAAAACAACACCCGGCTTCCTTTTCCGTTCTCGTTAGCCCGTGATATGTCGATTGACGGAACGGGCAAAATAAACCACCGGCACCACACAACACGCGCGCGTGTTACAAAGTGCGTCGCCTTCGTTTGTTGTTCTTGATAACGCAGGTGTTCCACGGGGCGTGGAAGGGTGCACGACACATACAAGCGTTTTACTCACGAGGATTATTTCTAACGAGGAAACGTGACGATCAGACGTGACGAACAAAATGGCGTTTGCCGGACCGCCCGCGCGCGATCAGGTGGAAAATGCCGGAATGCCGCTGCTAGGAAAGATCGACTGACTGCCGAGGTCCGCGGCCCTAAGTGGTTTGACGTTAAGAACGAGCTGAACGAGCAAGAAAGAGAAATAGAGACGGACAAAGACGGGATGAAAGAAAGAGGGAGACAGTTGAACAGAGCGAGACAGAGAGGAAGGAGGAAGCGACTGAGAGAACCGTCAACGAGTACAAGAGTAACAGAGAGAGGGAGAGAGAGTAACAGCGAGCGTAAAGGAAGGGATGCGCGAGGCAGTGGGGATTGAGGGATGATCAGAAGCGAAAGAGGGGAAGCATCCCACTAGTTTCCACTGTCCTCGGGCGACTTCGACTATAGTCGACTATTTTCGACTGTAAGCAGGGCCGTCTTGTATTATGTCTAATGCGGGTGAGAATTTTCCCGCTGTTAGAATCAAATGCCGTTAACATTCTTATGGAATATTTTATAAGCCACACGCGACGTCCTTTTACCAGTATTTTCAACAGCTCTACTCGATGATACTTTTTAAGATTGGTTTGTTCTACTTGTGCGTAAAAAGGTTCATTCCTTCCGTTTTTATCGAACTTCCCTATGTTAATCGTATAAAATATAATAGTCGCCTAATTTCTGCTATTTCCTGGTGCTTTCTCTTCCATCGTTTCACAACCTCTCGCTTTGCATTCATTGTTCACCATACTTTTTGAGTTGAAACTTTAACTTTGCCACCATACTACACGGCGTGTAAATGCGCTTTCAAGGTCATCAAGAAAGTAACTTATTCAACAAACGAAACGTAATTGAAAGCAGAAAGCATGTATAAAACAGAGAAGCTTGTAAAACCCAAAAGATTATGTCTATTAATGAATTATGTAACAACTACTCGCACTGTCAGCTTGCAAAAAGACACAAACGACGTATAATAATTCGAGTCGAAACGTGTCAGAGAATTCTTCGGACAATTGCATTCAGATGTTTCGCGAAGACGCGATGTTGCTCAGCTTGATTACTCCCAGTTAATTATATACGTTCTTGGTTTCTATCGGACGTTGCCCGTTAAAAAGGTTTTGCAAAATGACGCTACGCCGCCCTAGAATGAAGCGCGATGCCCCAGGGACCGTATTTCTTTTCCGGCCGCTTTGTTTCTTTCCTTCCTTCCTTCCTTTGCCAGCCTGTTTCGTTCGCCCGTTCTTTCCTACGCTCGTTCGGCCGTCTCGCGAGGAATTTCTAAAAATCAATATAGGCGCGAAGCGAGGAGGGGCCGCTAAAAAATTCGATATCCCGTTCGCCTCGTTCCTTTTTACTTTTTTATCGTCTGTACGTTTTTTTTCTGCAATGAGAATTGCGCAGTCGAGAGCCTCGTCCCCTTATGGTCCCCAGGGGGAAGCAGGGCTATTCGAATCAACTCGATCTTCGAGGAAGAGAATTCACGAAGGAAGTGGCTGCGCGAACCTACGGGCACTGAAGAAGCGCGGGAGAGTTTATTTTCTCAGAAGCCTAGCGCGAGCTCGGTACAGTCCCTGCTGTTACTGGCTGAATAATTTCCTACTTCTGTACGCTTCAACATGAATGCGATCAAACGTATCCCCGATTCCAAAGTCGGTGTATCCCTTACAGCGGCACAATTCTGACTCCCCAAAAAGTGCTTAATTTCCTTTGAGACTTCTAAACTTTGTCAGAGATAACAGAAAAATGGAATATTCTGCATTCTATCTCTAGAGCTCGATGATTGTTCGCGGTTGTCGACGTTCTGCGATAGGTTAAGGACCTGTTACCTTGAAACAGTCGATCGTATTGCGGTGCACAATACCTACTATTAAACGAGCGGAATGTATCTTACTCCTTCGCACACATTGTGCTATTCGTTTTATACAATTCCATTTTTGTAACAAATACTTTTGCTGAAGGAAACGCAATTACGTTTAGTATCGTAGTATCGTTATTGTCATTATTATTCCCGCAATTGCCGTAAAGGTAAGGTAAAGGTAAACCAAAATCCACAGGCGTCGGATCGTTACTCTTAGGATTTTAATGCAACTAAGACATAGAGCGTTATTATAGAGAGAGTTATTTTGCAGCTGGTGTATATTACGCTAATTCGTGCATCAGGGAGTCATTCACCCTAAGCGCAAGTACTCGCCCTGAATCTTGTGAGTAATTGTCTAAGGGTTTCTCGAGCATTATTAATAGGGATACAAGCTTGGTTAAGCGTGGTGTGTGCATAAGTTCTAGATATCAGAGTGAAGGATCGGCTGGTCCATTGTAACGTATCGCAGCCACATGTAACACGAGTCTGTACCACACCAGAGGCTGATACCAAAGGCTTTCGATGCTCGACTGTGTGTCACAGGGCGAGCGTTTCACACACGTCTATTCTATTCTTTTAATTCATCCCAACATTTCTGCCAATGAGAGATCCAATCCCAGTGCTACACAGTCATAACAATCCGACCGGTTTATTCGTCCCATGATCAGGCAATGGCTAATCAGATCCAGGCAATTCCTTTTCAAAGGCACAACACATTTTTGTACAGGATGGGAGATTAAATGAATCCGTCCACTGGTTCACGTCGTTATCACGCCTTGATAACCAACTTTCTTAAGATTGTTCAGGCGGTACCAGATTCGAGGAATATTGCTTGGTTTATATATGGCAAAAGGGGAAAAAGTCGATTTTACCTCTTTTCATAAACTCACCAGACTATTTGCTTTTTGGAAAATCTGATGTTCCAACCGGAAGCACTCGGGAATAGTTGGTACAGTGGAGAACGTTTAACCAATCTCGTGCACTCTGTCGCCAAACAAAGGCTTCGGATTGGTTGGTGCAAGCCTCAAGGCTGAGAGCACCTCTTACCCTTTCTACGGACCATCGTATAGCATAGTTCTCTTCGGACCAGGTATTATAGTCCTTCCTTACTAGGGTGACGGTTCCATAATTTTCCCACCTTTCGGGAACATCGCTGCATTCGACTGTTATTACTTTGCTTCACATCTAACTTAACTGAATTGCCAAGCTGGGTAGGTAAAGGATAATATGGTGTAGCACAATTAATGGACCAACAATAATAATGAGTATTCAGTTGTACCATTATTAAAATGAAGAATGATTGCCACGAATTTCTTAACATCAATGATAGTATGAACAGAATCTAACAGGTTCGGATCGTAAGAAACGAAGGATGATCCTGCTCTACGTGTGTTTTTTTTAAATCTTTGCCTAATCAAATTGAAGGGCAATTTGTCAGCGGCACGCATTCATATGCACAGCAAGATTACAAAATTGGACTTCTGATCGACGGACTTTATACGAGACATTAAATGCATACGCATCTAATATGCTCTACTGATTGAGCCTGATTGTCGTCCGTAATAAAGTTTAACTTTATGCAAAAGAATAATTTCCTTGTTACGCATATGATCGTGAAACTCCAAGATATCGTATAAAATTTGCGATAGCAAAAAATGAGATGACAATGACGGTAAGACGGGCATAAACAAAGTAACGAATAATCGATGATGTATATACAAAACAAGTTTCTGTAACATAGGAAAATAAAACATATGCCAGTATAGCACAACCTGACAGCTAGTGTCTTGTTCAAGCGAGCGATGCGTTAGGCGTTCGATGTTCGCTAAAGAAGAGGGTAAAGTGTAATTGTCGGAGTTCAGCTAACTTTCCTTATTTTCGTCGGGAGTATCGTTTTTCGTGGCAAAATTCCAATTGCCAACTGTTGCCCAAATTGTCAGGCGTAAACGCAGTTTCGAGGACGTAGCAATCAACGCAGGACCCGGATGTGGCCGATAACATGCTGTTCTCCATTTTCGCTCCCTGTTCCTCTTCGATCTTCGATTGTATTTAGTAGGCAGTTCATCGATGTCTCAAGATAGATGGATTGTGTTATGAGACAATCAAGTAGGCCATCGCGATAGGGTGAAACAGCATCTTCCAGGAAAGCCTTTTCCTGCGCAATATCCGTCTGGAATCCGAGATACAGAAGTCGTTTTGTCACTATTATCGCAAAAGGAGCCAAACACTTGTTTTACAACCGCCACTTCATTCCTCCATTCTTCTTTGATTTTATCGCTAAACGTTATTGCATTAATGTTCAATTGGTGTATTAACACATACATAGAACGTATCGCACAGTAAAGCTGCCATTTTAGCTTGGAGGCATTTGCATTTTCTCATTAAGTAAATTCAATTTATTAACCTACAACTGCGTGCAATCGATAAGTTCGATTATTGTAGATACATTGAAAGCACTGCATATCTTTCACGAATTTTTTAAATTACTGACATACAAATGCAATAAACCTTTTTCTGAGGTTTGGCGTCGCCAAGCAGCTTGCAAAGTGCAACGACAAGGTGATCTTGCCAGCGGAGCACTTCTGCGCTATGCGGCGGTACCGGAAATGTAATAGAACGTATAAGAAGTAAACTTCAGCCTTGCGAACACTATCGCTGAAGCCGAACAGTTTCATTAGTTTCAATTTGATTGTCAACGAAAAATTATTCGCATATTTGACACGACTCGAAATTTTACAATGGTGAGCAATACAAAATTAGTGACCTTTTTAAGTATGTCCTTTGAATGCGATTCGTTAACTTCAATTTGCTAAAAAATATTGCGAGAAGAAAATATTTGACCCCAAATCATGATTACACTCCGAGTATATGAAATATTTAAAACAGCTATCGTATTTTGTGGAAAAACGGAGGAGATTCTCGAAATGGAAAATTATAATTGTTCCTAACCTTAAAGTGACGTTTTTAGGATGTATCTGCATTTTCCGAGGATACTTTCGATGTCAAAGATTGGATTAACAAAACATTCAAATCTGCCGAGGCACAAGAGAATAAAGATGTAAGTCGTACAATTATAGTGGTCTCGATTGCGCAGCTTCTCTTTCTTTCTTCGACACAATTTTCGAATTTTAGTTGCACTAGTACAGTCAACCACTAAACTGACTGTCCTCGTTGCACTGCGGCCAATGACATCGTGAGGGTTTTACGAAGATGATTTTTTTTTCTCACCCTACTATTCTTACAAACTGTTGTATCGTCGATGAACAATATGATTTTAGAAAATTAGCGATTGCCATTTACCGGCAAAAAAAAACTAAATTTTGTGCGTTTGTTAATTCATTATTTTTGTATTCCTTTATAATTAAATAATTAAACAATTAAATGAAAATATTTCCCTTCTAGGCATTCGTTTCCTCCTTAGTGATGAAGTTGCAATTATATGTGCAACAAGTCAACGGTGCTTTAGAAGAGACCAGTCAATCTGTTTTGTCAAGTTTACCAAGGGTTTTAAGGGATACACAACTTCTGCAGCAGGAAGCTTTAGCTCTGAGAGGAAAGATGGTTGCTGTTAAGCAAGAAATAGAAAAGGTTATTATCTTTAATCATTGTTCTAAATGCAATCTTTAATAATATTAAAATTTCCACCCCTCACATAGGCAGAGAATGATACAGCCTCATCAATGGCAATATTAGAAAAAATAGATAGGATCAAAACAGATTTACAGGTTGCCAAAGAAGGTTTACACGAGGCTGACAATTGGAGTGTATTAGCGAATGATGTTGAGGAGGTATAGTAAGAAGTAGAAAGAAATCAAGTCTTACAAATTGTTCTTTCATGTTGCCTTTAATGTTTCAGGTGTTTGAGTCAGGTGATATAGAAGCAATAGCAAATAAATTATTTAGTATGCAAAAATCATTGGCTGTACTTTTAAATGTTGTTGATTATGAAGATAAAAGATTGCAGTTAGAGGGTTTGAAAAATCGATTGGAAGCTATGGCCAGTCCGAAATTAGTTCAAGCATTGACTGCTACAAATTTGGGTAAATTCTATTATCTACAAATACATTTTTCTATTCTGTAGAATTGGAATTCAACATATCTTCCATTTATTTGTTCCGCAAAATATTTAGAACAGTCAAAGATTTATGTGGACATTTTTAATAAAATGGAACGCTTACCACAACTTCTTAAATATCACCACAATTGTTTGAAAGTATCATTGGGACAAGAATGGCGCAGAACTATTGAATTAGCACAAGATGAAAATGTTTCTTATTGGTTACATGCTTATTACGATAAACTGTTAACTAACTGGCATGATCAGGTAGCTGTTATTTTCAAATTATTCTGTTATTATGCCCTGACAGACGAATTCTGATAAAGGATTATAATCTTAACAAAGGTCAAATGGTGCCATCAAGTATTCCCAAATACCTCATTGGATGTGATAGTTGAGACATACGCTGATCTTTTGAGAAGTTTAGATCCAAGCATCCCGGAATGTATAGAAGCAACATTAAAGCAACATTCAAACGCCATGCAATTGTCTGTATTGCTTGAACTGAATCAAATTACTAGACACTTTGCAGTAAATTTGCAAGGTGCAATTGAAGCATCGTCGTATGGAAAATTACAGAATTCAAACTTACTGTCACTAGCACAAGCGATATATGCGCCCTATGTTCCATATGTTGTAAGATATAATGTTTACGAAACAGCGCAACTTGAGAATCAATTGCATACCATTGCCTCTGCACAAGACGATTTAAGTGATACAATCAATACTCTATCCCTTAGTATTTCCAGAGTAATGGACTATGCAAATGAGGCCAACAAAAGATGTAAACTCTTTACAGACGGTTGTGGCTATCCTGTTTTACTAAAATCTTTGAATGTATGTACATAGTGTAAATCAATATTTCGAAATGCGATAATGACCATGTAACGTAGTATTTGCTTTCAGAGTTATTTGAATAAATATCTTGAAAAATATCAAGTTGCCATATGGCAATTAGAGCGGAGAAAAGTAAAGCACGAAGATTGGAATTTGTTCCAAATGTGCCTTACCCTAATGCAAACTATAGGTAATGTATTTATTTTTATTTTCGTTCCTTTTCTTCTTTGATAAATTAAAAAATAAATGGAAAATTGAATAATACACATCAACCTTAATGCTTGCAGGCGATCTTTTAGGGCAAATCCAGCATTTCGAAAAGTCTTTGATAATTGATATTATTGAAGCTAACAACAAGCTGCAAAGTTCAAGTTGCAGCGTTTTTAAACAGTACAGAAGATTGCTACTAAACGCGTCAAATCAAAATGACTTGGAAAATCTAGTTGCCTCGTTTCAAAAAGGTGATTAATAGAAACAGCTTTTTATAGATGCGCGAAATTATTCCTTGAACAACTTTCATATTTCTTAATATTTTGCAGAAGGACAAACAATTCTTGATTCAATAATAAACGCTATTCACAATCTGTGTTCAAATCTACATCGTGCAACGTATGAAGTTATTTTTGCACCTATCTTTACTCAGTTGTTACTAATACAAAAAGCACCAGCATGGTCAACAGAGACCAATAAAGTGTCACATTTGAGCGCAGATTTACCCGATTATAGTTTTGCACCTCAAGAGTACATTACGCAAGTTGGACAATACTTGATGACATTACCGCAGCATCTAGAACCATTTTTACTTAGAGACAATCCGAGCCTTACGCAAGCATTAAAAGCGGCAGATCCGCAATATGCACAAAGTTCAAGCGAATCTGGATTCACTGGTACACTGTTAGATATTATTGCAAAAGGAACATCACAAATGTTTCTAGATCAGGTATTAGGGATTTGTCAATTGAGCTCTGCAGCATGCAAACAACTTGCAACTGATATAGGTACATTTTTCTTATTGCGTATAAATAAATGCAGTCTTTTAGCAAAATGAAAATTGTCTATATATTCTTAATTTATATATATATACAATGTATGTTATAGATTACCTGGGCAATGTGTTAGAAGAACTTGGTCTATCATTATCAGAAAATTTGCAACACATGTCTCTCTTATTGAGACTATCGCTGGAGGATTACCAAAATGGTAGCTCAGGATGCAATGCCAGAGTTGTAGCTGCTGTTAGGCAAATGAGAAATATAACATTCTCTGGATAAGTATAGTATGTAAAGATAAAATGTAGGTTCTGGACTAACAATGCATTCCAGTTGTGGTAATTATAACTTCAAATATATAAACAGCCGGGACATATTTCGTGTACAAAAGGCGATTACATTTAACTAATCAAAATATATCTGTGTATATTTAAAGCAATTACATCTCTTTAAAATGTTTTTTTATCAATTGCCCTCAATATTCCATTTTGTACTAGTTTATATAAATTTCATAGTTTTCTATCTCATAAAAAAAAACTCTTTCATACTATATAACCAATATGATCAAATATTCGGCACAATATGTAAGTAATATAGCCGTGTGAAATATTTTGATTGTAAATTGTATAATGAAAGGCAGTAGATGCTGGAATTGTGTTATGTATTACATACATAATACGTTATTTAGATGCTCGTGTTCAATCATCTAATCAACAATAAATGCATTATTAAATTAATATCGCATCTATGACTATGTTCACTGCGTGATTAATAGATCTGAAAAAGTGAGATTAATCCGTTTAAGTACGTAATTACTAATCAGACATTACTGCTTCCAAAACGGAGCTATAAACTTACAATACCTGTCAAAGGGAGTATCACATGATAGTTTTTGATTGTACACTTTTGATGCCAGTGTTACATTTTTCAGTCTATTGATGACTGCTTTGTTAGACGACTTAATTATTTTATGAATTACTACCAGCGTGGAAAGCATATCAATCTGAAACATATTTTCTGATGGAAGCATGTATGGTAAGTAATAAATTTTCGATTAAGAAAAATGCACCCACCCTAGTGTAGCTTGTAATCGTCTTTGATAGTACTTGAATACAGAATTTTTGATATTTCTTCTTATTTAATATAATTTTCAATATCTTATTTGCTAAATAGGGAAGCTTGGAGATTAAAAGTTTTTCCTTTGTTATACAAGAGCATTGTAAAATACGTGTCATTTCCCCACTTATGCTACTTATTGCAGTATTAAACATAATAGTTACGTATGATAAATACGAATTTTGATCGTTACAAGTACTTTTGATAATGGCAAAATATTTTTGTGTTAGTTTGTGTAATATTTTCAAATCCTATTAAATGAATAAATAATATATAATTCGATGAGCTATGTATTTTTAAATATTTCTCCAAATACTTACGTTTGTATGTTTAATAATGGTATCTTTACCATATCTAGCTAAAGTAATAATTGTAAGACATATAAAATTGGGTACTACAATGTTCAACAAATTCGGTTCTTGTTTTTCGTAAGACATTTTACCAAAATCCAATAGCGCCATTATTGCATCGAATGCATTATTAAAAAAAATGATGCCACTTACAGGAGATAAGCAACTACAATATAAAACTACAATGTCACAACATAACTTTGGTGTGCTATTATACTCTTGTAGTAGTAAGTTTGCTATGTCCAAAGTACTTTTTATTAAATTTGCACACGTCTGATGGTTTTCTATTGTGTTCACATCTAAACATGACATGTATGGTACCAGTGTCCTGTATTAAAGATAAAGCATTAGCAACGATATTAGAAAAGTATTAACGAAAAAAATTGTATACCTTTTAACCCATGATAAAATCTCAGAGAACTGTTCTGATGCATCAAATACGTCTTTCTTATGTAATAACGAAATCATCGATATGTACTCTTTGAAAAATTGCACAATTACATCTTTGAATATTAGACTACCTCTATTATATTGGTTACTCAATTCCTTTTCTATAAGAATTCTCAGTTTATGTAAATTTTCCCAAAATTTAAGTATATCTTTATGATACTTATTCATTAAAACCGATTGATGCTCAACGTGTAATAAATGTTTCAAAATACGTAAACTTAGTTCCAAGGCCTTTTCATTGATTTCAAAGACTTCTACAACACTAGCCTGAAATAATAGTTGGCGTTATTATATTTTATCAGTATAAATATTTGTTATATAAGATTTGTACCTGATTGTGTGTATTCGTCTTTAAAGATTTAAGAAAAAGATTTGTTAGTGCAAATAGAAGTGTCTCTCCTTTATTCCATTTCATGAGAACATATACAACTGTTAGAAGTGTATCATCGGAAGTATTAGGATCGCAGAGCTGTTGTATGAACATTTCAATAACATCCAATTTATTCAAGAAAAATTTCGGAGGTACCAAAGAAAATAAAAATATTATGGACTCATTTACTGAAGTTTCCTGCAAAAATGATTTACAGTACGATGAAAATATTTGTACAAATATATGCAAATTCTAGGCGCTTACCCTAAAATGTTTAAAAAATTCTGGTACTTCGTGCGCAATCGCTTGTAAAATATTTACTTTTCTTTGGTCGAGGTTTTCTTCTTCTATATTTTTTACGTTTGCTATTAATAATGTAGCAATAACATCAATATATATCTGTACATCTGCATAGCTATCAGAATCTTCATCACAAATATTCGTATTGTCTGCCAAAATGAACAGTTATTTGAGTTTACATTTAATATCACATGTAACAGTATAGTATTACCATTATCATAATTGTTTTCCATATTGCTAATCCTGGCTTTTTTATTATTGTTTTTTTTTAACACTTTTGTTAAAGATGGGCGTTCCATTTCTTCTTTTATCGCAATTAACATAGCTTCAACAAGTTTTATGGACGTATCCCAGCTTATAATAGTTTTAGAATGAAAACAAACTCTTCTAACAGCATTTATATTCTTCATTCCCATGTATGCCACTTCATTTTTTATTTTATCGTATTGTTCGCTATTCGAGGATATACGTACCCAAACAAGTTTTATTAATTCATGCAATACCAATATATCTTCGGCGGTCTAAAAATAATTACAACGTTGTTATTATTTTTAGTGACTCCATGCGATAGAACTTGTATGCTTAAATGTTTACTAGTTAATTATGCGTATATGCACCTCTAAACGATGAAGAATATGGGATAGGGGTACTAAATCCCAAAATGGCATTCCAAGTTGATTTTGTGCATGCCACAGAAGTTTGATTAATGTTTCCAGTACCATGCTATTGTCGTCATAAATGCTGTTTGCAAAGTTTGGTAAAAAGTCTTTAAGTATTCTGTGAGATTGCTTATTGAGCAACATGTTTTTTACGCCTTTAAAAACATTCGCCCTTATTTTCGCACTGGTGGCATTTTTAGTATGGTGGAGCATAATGTTTAACCAGCTACGAATTATATTACTTGGAACACAATTCCAATATTTTTCTAACATTTTAAAAAGACCCTGAGGATGTTCACATTTGCAGAATATTAATTGTTAAGTATAAATCTTTGGTGTAATATTTAGTGCGGTTCACAGATCGCCACTATAAACGGGCTTACGTTCATGGTAACATTGCAAACTTCATAGTCTGTATCTTTTAAGAGATCACTTATGGACTTATAATATTTCTCGAGATAAATCTTCTTTCTGCTTTTTGCAACACATGTGTACTCTACAGAGCTTGTCATAAAGAGAATCTCTACAGCATTACACCTAATAGAAGAAGCAGGTGCCTGAGACAAAAAAAATTTGTTTTTTTTAGTAATCTTATAATAAGTAATAGGCAAATAGCTTTTTCCTTCCTAGTACCTTTAAATGTTTCCAAATTAAAGGTTTACACTGTTCGTGAATCATTAATCTTGCTACTTGATGTTTGGTACCATGTATGGCAGCCAGAAATGAAAGTAAATTTTTTCCAAGTTGCCCTCTTCCTGTAGAATCTCTATATGATCGAAAACAATGAAAAATTATATTTTGCAAACAATTGTCAACAATAAATTTTTTTAACTTTTGTGTTGCATTTAACCATGCAGTTATGTACAAATCTGCATATGTAGCGATATTATTGTGTTCAATGTTTTGCAACACTACCCTCACATTATTATGCATTCCCTGAAACAATTATGATGATAAGTTTGATAGAGAATTGGTATGCAAGTGTACAATTATAACTTGTACCAATATATATTGCTCTCCAAGTGTAAACAAGTGTAGTATCAACATTCGACCTTCTTCAACTGACATCACAGTTTTTTCTCGTACAAGTTTAAGTAATTCTTGTACATCTTCAGCACATTTTAATAATGTGATAGTAGACTTTATGTCGTATAAACGTTTTATGTGTTCCTAAAAGATATAAATATAGGAACTATATTATTATTATTATTCACATGCATTCATCTATATGACCTGTAATTACCAATGAAGTTTTGGAATTCTGGATCAGGTATTTTAATACATTTATTATCACCTTTTCTTTCAACTCCATATCTAATTTCCACCAATTTTCTAATAAATGTGATATTTCATTTTTCGCCTTAAAAAGTTATTTAGTTAATGTCAAGAAAAGGAATTTAAATTACTAAATACCAACCTGCTCATCTTTTATGTTGGGTAATACAACAGAGTGCAGTAACATTATGTTTTGCAACAAAACAGTGGGTATGAATTTTTTTTCTGTAATTGTAACCAGAGCCATCATTGTTATTGTACGTATTAATTTATTCATGAGGATGTATTCCTGAAATTATGGTAAGGCCAAATGTCATTATTAGCCATAAAGTGGGACAAGAAATATTACTAATTGCATAAACAATTTTACTTTTACATATTTCTCTTCATTGCTTGATGCTTGTCTATATAGCTTTTGAGCTTCTAGCAATATAGCTTTCATATACTGCCATAGTTCACAAAGTTCATCTTCTGATAATAATATAATGTTTCTTGCATTATAATTCTAAAATAACAATTCATTGTAAGCAAGTTTCTTCTTAAATTGCACAAACATAAAAACAATTCTTAGCCCTCAAAAATTTGATAGAAGGGTTATCAAAGAATTTACTGATATAAATGCAAAATATATGCACAAATTATATCGTAATTGTTAGTACATATTATCAATGAAATATGTAATTAGATACCAATTTATCGCATATATTGCTAGCTGCAGTACTCTTGCTTCTTAATATTCGAAAAAGTACTTTGTCCCTCGGTAATCCACGTTGATGTAACATTTTAAATAAAATCAATTACAACTATGGTATTTTACTAGTAACTGAACAGAAACAACTCCATGACATCAGATCCAAAAGTTGGATGATTTTCCTAAAATTTAAAAATAATAAATAATGAGAATTTCGCTTCATGCGTACGAAATCATATAGCATTGGGCATGAACATGAAAATAATATGTAATTGCACTTTTTAATGAAATTTGTTATGAATATGGACGCGAGCTACTACTGTTCTTTATTATCTTTTGGAAGTCGCCATATTTATCTTTCCATATAACTATGTGCATATTGCGGTCAGGGTGGTACAGATAGGCTTTTAAAAAATGTACGACCTTATAAGTCATTGCCTTACTCTGTGCAATGCCCTACCGCATAATTATTTCTTACGTGATAATGTCAATTTATATGGAGACATGGTCATTTACAGAGAAACAACTTCTGTGAGACATATCTCGTCGGTGGTTATGTACAAGCTGTTGGTAACGTTGCGAGTGACACGGGAATGGTATGAGGTTCTCGGATCCCCGGGAATTCGGGCCAAAAAAATACATTGGTTGATTTGTCTATTCCTATATCTCGTCGGAGATGATGCATCGATAATACAGTACTGTACAGCAAAGTGGCATAGAACAACTTCTGACGTGCATAAAGATAAAATAGTGTTGTGTTTTCTTTGATATTATCGTCGATATTTGAATGTAAGATGGCACTCAATTCTAATGTAAAACAACAACGTACTAAACTCTTTGGAACCTAATTAGACTTACGTATCTACACATCGATGTGAACGCTCAATGATTTTGAAGTAGTACAGTTTTATAATGTTTACATTGTTGGGTGAAGTAAACTTATGGACTTTCGACGACAATATTAATATAAGAAGTACAGACTTTGGTGCATTTCGGTAAGGAAAATCAACTTCATTCGTATTACGCATCGTATAATACATAATATTTACTATACTAATAAAATTAAGTGATAACAAATATTTGTATCGGTAATTCTGAAAATAAACGATATTTATTTCAAATTTGTAAATATTTATAATATTGTAGTTATCATGATAAACGTATTGATAACTTACACGAGGAGGGAAAGAAGTCCTATTGTCAGAAACGTGGTATGATATATGTGCCAATAAACAAGAAAGGAAATAAACTAAAAGATGCTATTAAATACCTAGAGGTAAAGTATGGATGCAGTATGAATGGAAAAACAATTGTTTGACACATCTTATATTGAATTAATTTTTGTAGGAACAATTGAGAGACAACTCTATCATATATTGTCAATGGTACGATGACTGTGTTTTACAATTAATGTTAAGTAATGCACTGTTAATTCAAATACAAGTTAATATTGCTACTGGTGATGCTTGTAAAGTAACTTTTGATAAATATCTCGTAGGAAAACTTTTGGAACATATATCAGATGGTAATCACCTTACATTTACATCAATCATATTTTTATACTTCTTGGAATAACTTTAACTATTTATTGTTCATATTTATAGTGGTAATTACTAAAAATTATATACTTTGTATCTATAACGATAACCAAGTAACTGTTATACATTTTACACGATCAAAAAGGCATGTCTTCGATAAAATTAATAAGCTTGAACCAAAATTATCCACAATTGATCTGTTTGGCCCTAATGGACGCAGATTAGACAAGAAAGTACAAACGAATAAATGTGGCGATTTGGTAAATATATTTATGACAGAAATCTTGTTAAATTAAGTGTTTCCCAAGTTTTTTAATGTATATCATTTTTACAATTATCCGCCTTTAAATTGGTAATTAACATTAAAAAATTATAGATATTAATTTGGTGGAAGTCTACAATGAATGAAGTTTATCCATGGAGTCCAGCAGTAAAAGAACATGATCGTGCCAACATACATCTTTATCGTTTAATAGGGTATAAAACTATTTTCATAGATTCCTTCGAGTAACGTGATCTTATTGAATATGTTTCTTTTTTTCAAATTCTGATGGAAACAATTATTTCTCCTTGGATAATTAATGTATTTGTGTACTATTCCCTTTTTTATTTTCAGAATAAAATTAGAATTAATTTGTTATATACGTAGTGAGTTTGATCCTTTGTGTATAATATTTGATGCATGTAATGATAACATTATTCATTCTGTAGAACAGAAAGTTTCGAGAAAGGTAAATGTTGTGTACTATTATCATATCATTTTTTATAATATTCAGTCTAACATGGAAATATTTAACATTACAACTATGATGTAGGGGGAGGTGACAATAGAATTGCGTACATACGAAATTTCACAACAAGATAAACTACAAAGGATAGCAATGATCTCTGTACCATTACCCACGCATACAAGTTGTGTGAAATTTTCACCAACTCAAGAAATGTTGTTACTGTGCTGTATAGATGGCTCCATTATAATTTATGATCAAACTAGGGCTACCGCTACTAGTATAAAAGCAGCTTTTGTAAGTTATACATATACAAAACAACGTAAATTCATTATTTTTCCATACGAAAAAAATGATCATATATGTTTTTTTAGATACCCACATTGGCATCGTGGCATAGTGAAGGAATAATATTTGTTGTTGGAAATGACAAGGGTCAGTTACAACATTTTGACATTGCTTTATCATGTATTAAAAGCCAAACGTTAAGTGAAGAGGCAGCACAAGCTAACATCCTTGATTTATCTTCGTACTTCAGGTATCATTCTCAATTTTCTGTACTCATTAATTTATTAAGAATAATCCTAATATCCATATTTTTGTTTATAATACAGAGTTCAACCAGCATTATTACGTATGGAGTGGAACAAAAAGAATGACTTAAACTGTTACATCGACTTTCATACCCATGGAAATTCTTTATTATTATTAATTTTTCAACGGTATGACATTTTTTTTCCGAAACAAACAATATGTAAAATAATATTAACATAATATATTAACAGAGGACCTATAGGTGTCATAAAAATGTTAGAAGGAAATTCTTTCGCTGGTGATGTACTAGTTAAGAGATATTTATCTTTATCACAAGTTGAACAAGCAACGTCTTTATTGTTATCCATGAATTGGGATACCCATCCGTGTGCGTGTATGCATGCATTGAATCAGATTATGAATTATTTGTTCAAATTGCCCTTAACAACGGAACGTGAAAGTAAGATTTATCTTTATACTTTGATTAGCTTTATTTCTCGAATATAAATAATCTAACTTGCCATAGATCTTATGCAGAATGCATTGGGCAGTTTTTATGTGCCAGTTAAACCTATAAGTCAAACTATTGAAGAGGAATATGGTGACGAAATAAGAGATTTAACGAGACGATTTTTCCATCATTTATTAAGGTATTATACATATATTACTACTTTTTAAAGAACGTATCATGCATAAGATTAATAATCAATATTATAGGTATCATATGTTTGAAAAAGCTTTTCGGCTTGCTATAGACTTACACGATCATGATCTTTTTATGGACATCCACTTTTATGCATTAATTGTAAATGATACCGCAATGGCCACTGCAGCAAAAGAAAATGCTGAACGTATATTAAGTAGATCGAATAGTTGCAATAGTTCACGTAAGAATATATGAACTATTTTACGAAACAATGTTGTCTTGCAAAAAGTTCTATGCAAACGATTTTTAGATTCTACATGCTCCAAAGCATCTTGTTCATTATGCACTGATTCAACGAGTGACAAAGGAGAAGAATCATGCAGCGATGAAAGTGAAAATTCCATGATGGAAAATCAGAATGACATAAAACAATTGAAGAGTCATAATTACAAAAGGGAGACCAACAGTCAGATTCCGCCCTTACCAGTTCTCCATCCCCATTCCCTCAATAAGAACTTGTTGTCCACATCGTTTTCCGATGTCTCTTCTGGTGACAAAGCCAACTGCAATTTAGATTCGAGATCTTTTAATTTACCTAGCAATACTCTTACTACGACTTCTTTTAATCATTCTCATTTTTCGCTTTCAAACACATTTTTTACATCCACGTCGTTCAACAAACCACTATATAAAAGTCATACAAACACAGCGGCAATATGTACAATACCTCCTACTGCTAGTTCGCAATCTTTCAACAACATTTCTGACGATTTAATGACAACATCGTTTGGAAGTTTGTCGTTAAACGAACGAAAAGCAGCTATACCTAATCGACTTATCGAAAACTCTGTGGGCACTGCATTAAACAAAGTTCTGCGTGATGAAATGCAACTACCTCTTGATAAAGTATCAACTGATACAATGACTACAAATTTAGTAAAAGATAACAGTTTTATGTCAACTCCTTTTAACAATCCAACATATGAATCAGTTACATCAGATGTGTCTTCTGATCTAATTAGATCTTCGTTAGATAACATTGACAATAATATTATGTCTACATCTTTTACTACACATGCTACAGATCTTTCAAATCCGTATAATAATTCTTTTAGTGATTTGAGAGTGACAAAATCTGAATCAAATGGTTCTCTAGCTGCATTAAAGAATATAAAGTCACCTGTTCCAATGAACGAATATGTACCTAAAACGCATTCCGATTCTATCACGACAAGTATATTACCAGCCAGTTTTCATAGTAATCATCATAATCTTGCATCTAATTCGTTCAATTTTCTGGAAAATCAAGTACAGGATTCTTGCAATAGTACTTTAAAATGTTTTATTAATGAAGATAATCGTGGTGGTATGAAATTACAACAGTCTTTAATGGCGAAAAAGCAAGTGGATTTCAATATTCCTCCACCACCTTCTTTAACGAATTCATTTACAACTTACCTTCAAAGTCTTCCAAAAAAGAATCTTCCTCTATCTAGAAGTATGTCTGGATTAGCAGATATCGACGAGTCTATTAAAAGATTTTCACCTGTCCGGTCTAGAAATGTTGCATCAAACTTCTTACAAAGGCAACATTCTGTGTCTAACATTTTACAAGATCAACACAAATATAGCAACATCAGACCACCTAAATACAGGCTTAATTATGATTTTGATTACATCTCGCTTCATGGTAGTTGTGATAATATTGATGTGCATACTTCCACTAGCAATATGAAATTAAGTAGTTCACAATTTTCTTCTACATATGATGTACAAAACAGGTTCGATAATAGGCATTCGAAATTAATATTATCGCAAAATAGTACAAATACTAGTATTAGTAAAGAATCTAAGATATCATCCAACATTCCGCCACTACCTATTATATCAACACCCACCTCTGGTTCTATATCTTCTTCTCCCTTTTCCACCCTGACAGACTCGACCAGTGAAAAGCCAAAGGTTAAATTTTCAGACACCGTAACACATATATTGGTACCTGGTACAGTAAGTATAATTGTACATAACTGTTTATTAAAGTATAATACTGTTCGATGTATACGGTTTAATTGATTTTATTTAATTTACAGGGTCAATCGCATAAACAAAAACGATCTACAATTACTCAGGTGCATTTAACTGATCCCAAACGTGAATTAGCAGAAAGTCTTCCATTGTGTCTTGGAAATGAAGATTATCTTAAGGACTTTCAACCATTACCAAGTGAGTAATGAAGTTTATGAGTATAATAATATAATAAATATATAATATTAATATTAATACATACATAATATTATATTCTATAGAAGAAGATATTAATGAAAAAATAAAAGAATCTACAAGATCAGAGGAGACTTCTAAAATCAAAGTTGTACACTTCGGATTGTTATAAAATAAGGTTGGAGACTTGAGTGCAACAACAAAAAACACACGAATGTATATATAAGACTGTATTTACATATATTTAAATTTTGTATACGAACATGTATACTTTCATGTTGTACATAATTTTTATACAATAAAAGTTGTTTTTACATTTTCTCACTAAACTGCTCAATTGTTTTTTCTTGCAATTTATGTGCAACAAAACATTTTAAAACTTGATGCTTAACAACTTGTGTATTGTTACTGTTTTGGCGACTTAATATTAATATTTCTGTTCCTATTGGTAGCAAATTTTTACTTTGCCCTACTTTCTATCAATTCATTTAATTCTGATTTCAAATCAAGCAATTCCCTGTTTGGTATTAAGCGTTTCTTTTGTACAGCAGGATCATAGTGATCTATACACAGGGAAACTCCTTCAGGCAAGGTAGCTTCTAATATTCTGATAAAAATGGGACACTTAGTGGATGACAAATTTGATATTTGCACATCCCTTTCGTAAATTTTTAAATTGTATTCCGCATCAGTTACAGTGCTTCCTTTCTTAAATCTTTTAATCTTAAATTCCGTATGAGGAAAAGCAAAGCTATGGAAAGAAAAATGTATATATCATTGGAATCTAAAGTATTAAGAGATTTATTTATATTAAAAATCATTAAATAAATATATATGTGTATATACCTATCTTCGACAGTAATATCAAATGCCTTTGCTAATTTGAAAATAAAAGATTGATAACTTTCAAGTGAAGGATATTTGTATCCCTTAAGTTGTATGTTCAAAGTAGGATAAATTGGTATCTCATATTTTTTTTCCTGCAATAGGTACAATAAGTTAATATTATAATGGCAAATACAAATACTCTCTGAATAACATTTGGAATCATATTCTTAAAGTACACACAGAACGTGATCTTTAACCCTATATGAATCCTAAATGTTTAGTAATACCAGAACCAGTCAATCGTGTTATTTAAGGGTTAACTTGTACATTATTTATAAGCAATGAAATAACCTTTAAATAAGGTGGTGTATATAGGCCGTAGAATCTCACTGTTCTGCTAAGTAGTGGATAACGACAATATGTTGTGACCTACAGAAAAATTTTACCATTTTGTTACATTAATAAATTAATAAACGTAACAAATGTTTGTATGCAATAACATTTATAACCTTAATTTCACCGAGGTTAACATCTAATTACCTGTTTAAGAACATTCAGTACCATCTTGTATTAAATGAAATTAGCATTAAATGGTATCGTACAATCGTTCAATTAGGATTATTTCAATTGTAGTCGTTTACATTAAAGTAATATCCTAGCTAAATGTCACACATGTACGCAATAACCGTGCACACACATTCGGACCTAACAATGGTATAGAACTACTGTACGGTTTCCTAGGAAAGTCAGTAAACATAACCAAAAAAGCGATGTATGTACTATGCGCACGATCAATGCTGTAGCTTCTGCTATTGGCTGACAACTGATATAATTTTCTAGTATGCATTTATATCACATTCGTAATACGGCCCTGACTTATCCGGATCATTTTTTAACGTATTTGTTTATGTCTACTGACTTTTCTACTAAAACAAGTAATACATAGTTTGTTTAAATAGTAAAACATTACATTATGATTTGTGAAATAAATGTCCTCGTTCATTCGTATTAAAAAATCTATAAATTACACATAATATTAACAGGACAAATTTTTTTTAAATTTGTTGAAAACTGTCTATACCATCTTTACTTCAAAAACCACTTATTTGCTCTAAGGGAAAGTTGATTCATTTGTCGAAAACTTTAGAAAACGGAACTCTAATATTTTCAAAATATTTGTATCGTAAAATCAAAATAACTTTATTTTACACACGGAAATTACGACTGTATAATACAATTATTTAATATAAATTTGTTATCCCTAAGATTTTGTATCTGTTTATATAAGTTACAGTAAATATAATAAACAGTAGCCCATTCTAGGATTAAAATCATTAAGCCTTTCTTGTTGGATCTGTGTATGTACTGTTCAGCCAATAACTGAGCTGTAACACTACACATATCCAAGATATTGTGTCAAGATCGAATAGTATATTTCAGACGTGTATTTGCGTATAACACATGTGACACGTCAAACACTTTAAATATTTAAAACAAATGTACAAATGTATTGTTTATATAAAAAATGGATGTCGAAACTGAAAATGTTATAAATCTTATATTTCCAAACGGAATACCAGGTAACTTATTTATATTGTATTTGCCTAATAACAAAAAGTTTCTTTCGATTATTATAATACAATATTTGTTATTATAATTGTTATGTAAAATAATTTATTTGTTATCGCAAAGATACATTATTATACTTATTTGTATAGAATCATGGAAGGAAAATCCAGACTTTTATCAGTATTTATCAAAACTTGGTGGCTATGATGTTGATCAACTCAGTAAGGCATTTGCTTCAAATCTTAATCGTTTTATATGCAACAGAATTAAAGTAACTCTATTTTCCAGGCAAGGAACCTGATCATTTAGATGACGAGAAGACATTAGTCATGCGAACCACACAAGAACTAGTGTTTGCTAATTATAAAACCTTTGTCCAGACAGCAGAAAGTTCGAGGGAAATATTTAAACAAGTAACACAGGGACAAATTTCATTAACATTAATAACATCAATTAAACATTATGTAATCTAAAAGAAGTATATTCTACTATTTCAAGTTCAATGAGACTGAAGATCGGCTTGATGGGCTTGTACAAAAGATACCTAAATTTGTGGGAAAGTGCCAATTATTTTGTGATACATCGAAGGACATAAATACGCATAGGAGAATTAATAGCTTGACATTAACGAGAAACGCGGAGCTACTTGAAGTACTCGAGATGCCCCAATTGATGGAATCTTGTTTGAGAAGCAATCAGTACAATGAGGCATTAGAGTTATCACAATATGCCCGTCAATTAGGAACTAAACATGGAGATATACCAATCATATCGGTATGATTTGATGTAACTTAAAAGTATAGTAAAAAATGTATATCGTTTTGTTTATTAATGATGTAGTCCATAGTGGCAGAAATTGAAAGTAGTTGGTCTGGCATGGTGGGACAAGTTGTTGGTTCGTTAAGAGGAGATTTACCACTTGCAAGATGCTTACAACTTGTTGGATTATTACGATCAATGGATGCTTTTACAGAATCAGAATTACGTATTAAATTCTTACATGCACGCGATAGTTGGCTTCAAAGTCTTTTGAATGCTATACCCAAAGATGATTGTAAGTTAACTTCATATGAACAAGCTATAGAGTACATAACTTTACGGTATGTAATATATTTGTTTAGCGAATCTTCATATCACCAAGACAATAGAGCTATCAAGAATACATTTATTTAATATAATAACCCAGTATAAAGCTATGTTCAGTGACGACGAACTCACAATACAGGGAAGAGATCCAACTGTGAACGAGTGTGCGATATTTTATCATTGGATTGAGGAAAAAGTATATTATAAATATAATATATTATTATAATTGTTTATTCTGTATGTAACCTGATTATTTTCTTTTCTAGATATCACAATTCCTAATGACTTTAGAACAAGATTTACCCGGTGTAACATCTATAGATTCTATTTTGGGTCAATGTACATATTTTGGTTTATCGTTTGGCAGAGTAGGAGCTGATTTCACTGGTCGAATGTCTGATATATTTGTACGTGTTATTGGTGAAAAGTTCGAGTCCAGTGTCTATAAGACGACAAAGAAATTCGAGAAGGATATGGAATCCTTTACATTAATCAATAAAACGCAAAAGACAATTATTAAAATGACTAGTACAATTAAGTCAGTGAGTAGTTATCTATTTTATTACGTTTCTTTCTGTGTATTGAAACGTATTTATGTATTTATTATTGATATGCATTGCAATGTAAGTAAAAATTATTTTTCTTTGCCAGGAAAATCCACCAGAGCAATTGGTGGAATTTTATCCTTTAGCTGAATATTGTAACGGTTTGATATCGGCTTTTAATGAAATGCGTCTTTGTGCACCAGTAGCACTTTCTGTGTTCTGCACAAATATTTTACAAGAATCCTTACACAATGTGGCTAGATCAATATTGCTCTTTTATAAACAAGAACAGCAAGTAAGCTAACGTGATTAATTTATATCTTTATAATTGTTTCATTACGTAAAAACTATATTAAATGTAAAGTATTTCTTTGACAGGCTTTTGCAGCTTTAGAACGAGAGAACATGCTCAGATTTCTAGAATGTTTAAGTGACCAATTAATCCCTTATGTACAGTACTGTATACACTCTATTTTTCCTTCAAGTCAAAGTGCAATACACTTAGGTATTTCAGAAAATTTGTTAAAAACAGAGGTACGTAGTAGAAGTTATTCTTAATAAGAATTTAAGTTGTATATATACAAATCCATTAAGGCTTATTAGGTTTTAAAACTAGTAGTTCATACAATATGCAAATAATGAAAAATATATAAATACGTGTATACACTTTTTACAGAGTATTACATATTTGAACAAAGACAGTATTTTAGAACCTCTGGCTGCTTTAATACCGATTCCAAAAAACTTATCGATTTCTAATGTACAATCATTAGTGTTGCAAAGAGCTTCCTTTGAAATATCACAATCGTCCGAGAATACAGAAGTAGATATCGCTGGTGCACAATTGGAGAATATTAATGTGTCGCAATCACATTTACTTGTTGAGCAAAAAACTGTATCTACTTTTAGCGATATACAAGAAAAAAGGGAACCCTTGACTGAAGATAATAAATGCGTCAGTAATGATTCAAGTGATGTTAATGAAAACCATAATAGGTAATTGTAAATTTTTATGTATTCCATTGCTTACCATTGTATACAAAAATATTGTAAATAAAATCGATAATTTTTTAAATTAACTATATGTGTAAGTCTAATATTTCTCAAGCCTTATATTACACACTCGACAACAAAATTCTGAATCCTTTAGCTTCAATTTGAGACCTGATTTATTTAAAAATCCTGCCCAGAAAGCCAAGAAATTAGCAGTTATTTGAATCGCATATGTTCCACATATTCGCAGCTACATAGTTCATAGTTGGTATAGAGTTCTTGGCGGCATTTATTGGGAGCACTATTTTACGTCAAAAATCGCCGGCTCTTAATAGGATTACAGGATGTTAGTGGAAGTCGGTGCCTGAAAGAGAAAGGAGACTGAGGGAGAAGGACAGAATATGGTTTAATAACTCTGGTTTATGCGGCGCCTGATACTCGAGACTAGACAAGGAGAGTACCATTGAGAAGAGGGATAGAGATAATGCTAGCTGTTAAGCTCCGCCCCCTTATGGAAAAATTATATTGGCGGGGAAAAATCGCTAATTACTCATTATCCATGATTAATTTATGCACCTTTGTCATCGTAGAATAAACTACGAACCTTCTCAAACTTTCTCCTATATAATTTTTCATCATTCTTTGCTTAAATAAACAAATATTAACAATTGTTCAACGCATGCGAGTAAGCGACACTGCTGCTGATTGGCAAAGAATAATGAGTAATTATTCGACAACAATTAGGGCACCACACAGATCTACTATGACGGAAGCTTCCTGAGACTGTCTGCTTAATAACTCGTACAGAGAGCATCATAAATTAATGCCAGGAAATCGTTAATTAACAGATAATAATCGTCCCGGTTCTCACCGCGTGTTGTATGTATGCACTTGTCTTGTAATAAACAGATCGCTAATTTTAAACAAAGTTCCCTAAAATTAGGTACGAGAAGATAGCTTGAGACCTAATTGAAAGGAAGCAATCGTAAAAGTCCATATTTTATTCCTCTGAGTACATTGTTTTTGCTTTTGACACATTGCTAATTGCATAATAAAGACGACCGTGATTGACAGGTTGTCGTCTGCTAGGCTGGTATAATTCGTGGCGCCATCTCCGGAGACATGCGCGAAGCTGCCGAAAGTTAATAGCAAAGCAGGATATACGTGGAGGTCTGCGTCTGTGTACACTCCTAGATTACCATACATCGGCGCGAAAAATCGGTAATTACTCATTACCCACGTATAATTTATCCACCTTTGGGATCGTAGAATAAACTACGGGCTTCGTACGACTTTCCCATATATAATTTTGCAATATTGTGTGCTTGAATAATGAAATATTACTGATTATGCTAGAACGACAACGCAATGATTTACACCGACGCGATGAACAATTACTAATGTTTACTTAATTAAGCAAACAATGTTGCAAAATTATATATGGGAAAGTCGTAGGAAACCCGTAGTTTATTCTACGATCGCAAAGGTGCATAAATTAATCGTGGATAATGAGTAATTAGCGATTTTTCCCGCTAATATAATGTTTACGAGAAGAGTACACAGGCGCAGACCTCCACGTGCATCCTGCTTTGCTATTCACTTTCGGCAGCTTCGCGCATGTCTCCAGAGATGGCGCCACGTATTATACCAGCCTAGCAGACGACAACCTGTCAATCACGGTCGTCTTTATTATGCAATTAGCAATGTGTCAAAAGCAAAAACAATGTACTCAGAGGAATAAAATATGGACTTTTACGATTGCTTCCTTTCAATTAGGTCTCAAGCTATCTTCTCGTACCTAATTTTAGGGAACTTTGTTTAAAATTAGCGATCTGTCTATTACAAGACAAGTGCATACATACAACACGCGGTGAGAACCGGGACGATTATTATTTGTTAATTAACGATTTCCTGGCATTAATTTATGATGCTCTCTGTACGAGTTATTAAGCAGACAGTCTCAGGAAGCTTCCGTCATAGTAGATCTGTGTGGTGCCCTAATTGTTGTCGAATAATTACTCATTATTCTTTGCCAATCAGCAGCAGTGTCGCTTACTCGCATGCGTTGGACAATTGTTAATATTTGTTTATTTAAGCAAAGAATGATGAAAAATTATATAGGAGAAAGTTTGAGAAGGTTCGTAGTTTATTCTACGATGACAAAGGTGCATAAATTAATCATGGATAATGAGTAATTAGCGATTTTTCCCCGCCAATATAATTTTTCCATAAGGGGGCGGAGCTTAACAGCTAGCATTATCTCTATCCCTCTTCTCAATGGTACTCTCCTTGTCTAGTCTCGAGTATCAGGCGCCGCATAAACCAGAGTTATTAAACCATATTCTGTCCTCCTCCCTCAGTCTCCTTTCTCTTTCTGGCTCCGACTTCCACTAGCATTCTGTAATCCTATTAACAGTCGGCAATTTTTGACATAAAATTGGGTTCCCAATAGATGGTGCTATCTACGCTTTCTGTCTACGGTCTGTAATGTGGATAAATGTCTGCTCCTCCACGTGCCTCTGTTTTCTACTGTTTATGGTTACGTACTTTCGTGAACAGTAATTGTACGATATTTGTTTACTTATAATATATATTAATAATAAAAACATTATGACGAAAAAGGTGTACAGCAGTTTAAGTGAATGGAAACCGTTGAAATTGGAAGGCTCTGTTTTTTCCAGCGATGTCGAAGGTTTAATAGGTATCGAAGAATTGACCGATTATAAGTTGGAACGAACGAAAAACAAAAGAAATATTGTGATTTGCGATGAGAAAAGCAATAAAGAAACTAAGGTATAGTACAGGCTATGTCATTTTATGATAAATCAAGTTTCTACGTATGGACAATTTTATGTAAGAAGTGTTTGTATGTTTGGCAGGTATCACAGAAACGTAAAACTTCCAACAATTGGCAAGAAAACGATATAAATACTAATGAACCATTACTGAAAAAAGTGAAGGCGACAAGAATTCAAGATAAAAAGAAGGTAGCAAATAATTTCACTTCCAGAAGTGATTTACCAAGTAATTCCAATCATAAAACTGACCTGTTCAATGAAAGCATTTACGACGAAAATGATGTACACGACAGCGATATGCACCAATGGTGCGTATTAGGTGTACCCACACCTATAATAAAAGCATTGAAAGTTCAACAGTTTCATGAACCGACACCTATTCAAGCGTTAACTCTGCCACCCGCAATACTAGGTCATCGAGATATATTGGGTGCTGCGGAAACAGGTAGTGGAAAAACATTGGCATTTGGAATTCCCATTTTAAATGGAATCCTAGAATTGAAAAGCAAACAACTGAATGCAACGAATGGAGAATCCACAGAAGGAGATGTAAATATCGAGAACAAGGGTTGGATCTGTTCTGAAAATAAATTGATAGAGAATGATAACAGTCTGTCAGAATCTGACGAAGAGGGAGAAATTGAAGGCATTAATGAAGACGGCATGGGTTGTGTGCGTGTAATTAATAATATAAAGATGAACAATGTACACAGCTATGCAAAAAAACCATTATATGCGTTAATATTAACACCAACTCGTGAGCTAGCTATTCAAATAAAAAATCATTTGACCAAAGCTGCAATGTACACCGATATTAAGGTGAACGTTTAGTATATGGAGAATTAAAGTAAATCGAGATGTTTCCAAATAGAGAGTACTAAGTATTGATTATTATTTAGATAGCAGTAGTATTAGGAGGAATGGCTGCAGTTAAACAAGAAAGGATACTGAGTAAAGGCCCTGAGATCGTAATTGCTACACCTGGAAGGCTATGGGAATTAATACAGCAGGGCAATCCACATCTTAGTCAGGTGGATTCTATTAAGTAGGTTTTTCTAATTAGTATTGTCTAAACGATTATAAGTATAATGAAACAATTAAGATGATTTTTTACAAAACAGGTATTTCGCCATTGACGAAACAGACAGGATGTTAGAGAAGGGACATTTCCAGGAGTTGCAACAGTTACTAGAGAAGATAAACATGAATGAAACGAATGTGAAGGGAAGACAGACATTTGTATTTTCCGCTACGTTAACTATGGTGCACGATATACCGGAGTATTTACAAAGAAAAAAAAAGAATCACGCAAAAAGCAGAATACGCAAGCTTACACCTGGTCAGAAATTACAAAAAATTATGGACTTGGTGGGAATAAAAAATCCCAAAATCGTTGATGTTACAAAAGAATCAGGTTTCGTACATTTTCATGTCGAACATTTGAGAGCAATGCAGCATCTTGAACTGTTTGAAAAGTATTTATAATTTCCCCTTTAGGCACGGCTAGTAATTTAACGGAATGCAGAATAGCGTGTACATTGGACCACAAAGATTATTATCTGTACTATTTTCTGAAGAGACACGTTGGACGGACATTGGTGTTCTGTAATAGTATCGGTTGCGTGAAACGCCTGGCTACTCTTTTTGGGATACTGGATTGCAAGCCTATGCCTTTGCACGCTAGCATGCAGCAAAGGCAACGATTAAAAAATCTTGAGAGGTAAATATTTTTTAATGGAGATCAAATTCTTGAGTAACAGAAAAAAAAAGATTTCAGGCTGATGAAGATGGGTTGCTAATAGCTACCGATGTAGCTGCAAGAGGTCTAGACATTCCAAATGTTGAGCATGTAATACATTATCAAGTTCCTAGAACAAGCGAGGTATTTATTATTATTGTTGAAATACAATGCCGATGAAGTGATCAATTTACAAATTGATAGAGAAATAGATAAATCTCTTTGCACTTGCCATTATCTAGAGTTATGTACATAGAAGTGGAAGAACAGCAAGGGCACAAAAGGAAGGAATAACTGTTCTTATGATGGAACCGTCTGAAAAGGATTATTACAGTAAATTGTGCAAAACGCTTGGCCGCGGTGAGTAGATCGATCGACGGATCGTTTAAACTTGTAAACTTGATGGAATTTTCTTTAATTCCAGTGCAAGATTTACCTACATTTCCAGTAGTGGATAGGCTGTTAATTGCAGTCAAAGAGAGGGTTGACATAGCTCGAGAAATAGATAAATTGGAATTGAAATGCCGTAGAGATAATTCACAGAAGGGTTGGTTGCGTAAAGCGGTTGAAGACATGGATTTAGTTTTGGAGGAGGATGAAGAGTAAGATTCAGTAACATTATAATTTTTAAGAACGATCAACATAGAGCGAATTTTACGAAAGAAATGACTTTTATTCTTCAGAGAAGTAGCATTAGAAACAAAAGAAACGGCAGACTTGAAGCATCAACTAAGGAGAAAGAAGCGCCAGCTTGAATCGCTTATGGCGAAACCACTGTTTCCAAAAGGATTTTCTGGAAAGTATCCGGATGCAAATATTCAACTGGATTTAAGGGAAGATAATCAGAAAGCTGTTGAAGTAATGAAGAAAGTTATAGAAGATATCCCAAAGAAAAAGAAAGAGAGGAATCAAAAGTGTAGGGATAAAAAAGTTTTCCGCAAAACTAAAGGGTCGAAGAAATCGAACAGGAAGAAAAAGTAAACGTTTTGTGAATTCTGTTCATACATTTGCTTTATTTGTTGCATCTTTTTGTGATCAAATAAATACGAAAGAAGTCACTCGACATTTTATTTTTTTTCTCTCCATATATTACATCGATTTTCCTTTTTCTGCTTACAAAACGGTTGAGCCTCCGAATCTTAAGACCTCTATCCATTCTCGATATCATTGTTAGTACGTATGGCAAAGATTTTTTTTAACATGCAATTATTACAGGCATCTCGAACATTGCATGCTACATTGTCATGCATTTTCAATAATATAATACAGATTTAGTTCATAACTGAACGTTGATAAAAATAATCAACGTGTTCTCGATCATGAAACACAGCCGATTAACTTAAAGTAATAAAATTCCTCGTATTCAGAATATCGTGTTATAAATAACTTCGTCTTCTGTGCTGATAATTGAATCGATTTGCTCGTTCGTTACCATCGCGTTCGCGTATCTGATGTCGTTACTGATCTTGCTTGGCACAGTCACGGGGGTGTCCCGACCTTTAACAACGATCTTGATCCTGGCCATTACATGACTTCCGGGACACTTTTGGACCTGTGCGGCCGCGTTCTCGCAAATCTCTGCGTAAATGTCGTCGGCTTTGGTCCTAGTTAACTTGGGGAGAGATGGCACTGGCGTGAGACTGTCTCTGACTCGAGAATAATTGGGCTGCAGTTCAACGTTGTTTGGCATTTCCAAAATACTAGTCGACGCTGATCTTTGTACAGGTTGCTTAGAGGAGTTCGAATGACTCGGATGAGAGGTAGGGTCCGGCTCCAAGCTGGAGTAACGTTCTTGGCACCTCATCGCGACTTCCGGCTTCACCGCGAACGTAAACGAAGCCGATTTCTTCGCGGGGTTTCTGCTACGGCCACCCTGGGCGAATTTCGAAATTTTTTCTAAAAATCCGTTTCGAGAGTTCTGTCTGGTCTGACTCTTCTCTCTCACGGTGCTCTTCTTCAATTGTTCCAGCCCGTCCTTCAAGCTCTGCAGAATCGGTTTCGTTTCACCTTTCGGCCTGATCTTCTTTAAATGCATCTCCTTGAGGTTTTCACCGACTGGATACAGTTTCAGAGGTGCCACTCTTGGTTCCGTTGCACGATCTCCGACAGCCCGGCTGAAGTGGAAGAACTGGTTAATCCACATAGAATATATATGTATGTATATTTACAAACGTTTTGCATCCTTCGAATATCGCGGTACGGGACATGGTACGGTATATTATTGTGTATCTGTGATTGGATATAGCGCAATTGATGCAAGGTACTTGCTAGTGCCGCGACGAGTGCACAGTGCAATGCACAAGTTTTGTAATACATTTACCTGCAGGCGGATAACAATCGTTGCATTTTCGGCGATGCCAAAAGTCTGGCTTCCGATGGATACCCCAATCGTGCTCTTCTCACTCTTGGTGCACCGTTTCCGGTGACAACGAGCTCCAGCATTTCCGGATTGTGAACTGGCCTTTCCGGTACAACACAGCCTAAAACGATTGGCCCACGAGTCGAGCTTTCTAGCTGCATTAAACCGCCGTATTCCCTTGGCAGTGGTACCGGAAGTGGACCAGCTATCAGGCGCACCTGAAAATAAAACGGCGCCTTCAGATACAGATGCAACGTGGAACAATGATAAGTAACAGTGTAGGTGTGCAATACGCATAATATAATTAAATCATTTTGATTAATTTCCATATGGATAATAAACAACTAATTTTAGCTTCATACGTTACATAAATGTGTTTGCAAATGTTTCTCGATTTACCCTGAGAGGCAGTTGCCTTTTTGCAAGGTGATGCACTTTGTACAGGACCGCGTCGCTTCCGGTATCGACGCTTCCGTTCTGGCAAATAGCATAAAATTCGCCTCTCGCCGATAAAGGTGCAAACACTTCACGGCCGTGCGGATCCAGGCACTGTGCATATTGATCTTTTTCGGAAGAGCTGCCAGAAATGCCGAAGGAGACCGAACTACACTTCCTTGTATCTTGAAAGACGGCAATTAGTCGTAGAATTTCGCCGGCTCTGATTGTGGTCTTCGTATAGTGAGCTCGTAAATTTCCATTTTCTGTAAAAAGGATAAGGATCACCGTGTTAACAAAAAGTCGTTTTGCTCGAGAGATTCACGGGATAAGAAGTTTCTCACAGTATCTAAACTATGATTAACGAGAATTTAGAACACAAAAGGAATATATTATCTTTTAAACTGTATCTTATATCTCTATGCTTTAGAAGGTGCAATCCTGTCAATTATTTTGATGAAAAATACCAAGTACATATATTTTTAATTGGAGATAAATGATTCTTAGATATGTATATCTTATTATTGCGTTGATAATTGGATCATTAGCTCGATGTTATCTAAATGATAAGTGTTTTCATTTCAATTCGTATCTATTATTGTAACTTATTAATTGAATCGTTAAAATTGCAGAAAATCGTAATTACGTAAGCGTAACTACGCTGTGATTACTCATTGTCAGCACTACGTACAGTGAAAGGTGTTGATGGAGTCATAGCAGTAATTGTACAAAGCTTTTGAATTGCGTTGATAATTATCTTGATGTTGTTGTCTTTAATCCGTTTTGTACATGCAACGCTAACATATTCTGTTTCTTAATCGTGATCTCTTTAGCTGTCTCTATGTTTCTGAGTTACTTGAAATTGCTGAAGCAAGAAATGCATTTATATTTTCAAAGGAGATACAGTCAATTAGCATACAGACGCGATACGTTTTTGTTTAACGCTTGCACGGTTCCTTTGCATACTTTATTTCTTTAAAATTCACTGAATATGTATACTGTGGTAAATACAGTTATTTAAAATATGTATATAGTCTGAGGCAAATTATTTGAACAGTATGGCAGGAAGCAGATTTCCGTAAAAGGAAATTGAGTTTTTGAAATTCGATGTACTTATGCATATTTTTGGTCGACAACGAAGCAGTTTCAATTGCGGCTAAACCATTTGCGGCCACAGGTAAAATTCTTACCGTTTTGCGGTCTATGATTTGCGGTCGTAATACTTTTCCTCGCGTTTTGCTCTGGTTTAGAACCGCCAGAGACAATATTCTCTTCTACTCGTAACTGAAAGTCACGATGCTCGTCTAATTTTATTGCGACAATTTCTGGTTACAAAATTTCAATATCAATATTGCACTGCTATATTTTTGTCAACATAAGTATATAGTCAATTCGCAAGATTTTCTATTCCATTTTGAAACGTACAACTATGATATTGCGCAATGTCATTTCCTTCGCGATTACAGGTGCAATCGCACCGTGTAACACAAACATACGCATATCTCTTGCAACAAGCTAGTAAAATATCGAGGAACGCGTTTTCAATCAAATCGTTAATCCTTGTTGACGCGGTATATGTACGTAGTATTTTGTTCTATTGAAAATATGCGCCAACACATTTATCGAAATTAGTACCGTCGATTACCGTTTGTAAAACAGAAATTGAAACTCTAATGCTCTTGCACCGTGGCTCTTATATCACTGCTTTGTGCACTTCCGCCGCTATACATACTCCATTTACCGCATTTAACTTTCTGCTACCGCTCGGAACGTATAATTTGCGCATTCCTCGTATTTCTCTTTTTGCCAAGCCATGGTACGAACGCTGATATTTATATGCATTTAGGTCAAGAACGTGGCGGGCTTGACAGTACGGGCGATATTGCTTTTACGTGTATCATTATCACCATCTCTGCTGCTTCTTTTTCCCCGACTCCTACGCTTTTTGCGTTTGCTGTCATTTTTTTTCACGTTCTTGACTGTCCCTTTATTCGCTTACCTTGGTTCCCTATATTTTTGCCTATTCTACTACGATCCTTTGCTGCCACTTGTCACTTTATGTTACATTTCTTTGCTATTCTATTTCACCTTCGCAGTTTCTATATGCACTTTCAGTTTAAATATCGTTTGTTAATGCCTTTGGCGCCTTCTGGCGCCTCCTGTCGCTGCGATGGTTTGTGTCTTTTTAATGCATTTCTTATACGTGCTATTGTTCCACTGGTTCTTCGCGATTTATTATCCCTTCGACCCCTTTGGTCTTCTGCTCGACTTATCTTTTCTTACTGCTCCTAAGTGTATCCGTTTTATTCCCTTCTCTCGGAACTTTTGCGCTTCCTTTCGCGTCTTCCATCTTGACAATTGGATGTTCTGGATCTGAGCCTTTGCTCGCAGTGCTCTTAATTAGTGCGCCGCAGAGATATACTGGGCAACCGATAGAAACACGATGGCGCAAGAAGTTAATTCATGGATTGCTCGAACTAACGAACTGCTGTGTATTAATCTTGTAACTACGTCTGATTTGAATTTACCATTAGGATTAATTTTTATAGGTTTATTATAATTGTTTTAGGTTACTCAGTTTCTGGATTCTTTTTACAAGATTGATAGAAGTTGCAGTTCCAGTATTAACAAACTATCCAATAGATTTTAAAACGATATGTATCGGTGGCGTGCAGTGTGCAGTGTGTAAAGGGTTAACTTACCCATTTTTGAGTGAGTTAAGATGTACGCCCTTAATGGTGCAGCCAAAAGAAAAGCTGGTACTCCAGCGCGCACCAGGGTGTCCACTCTTCTGTAGACTCTTGCGCTCCCCGTTGTATTGTTCCCAGATATCACAGAAAACCACCCTGAAATGATAAAAAAAAAAAATTTGCTTTATATCGTTTTATAGATTTGAGTATTTAGAAGTCAAACAACCACAGTCATTTGACGACTTTAACTCAGTTGAAACGAAGAAATTGTTAAAATAAATTATAATGTCTTTTAGCGGATCTATAAATTGATATTTCTAATTACATTCCAGAACGCTCGGCGTAGAGAATTACGAAAGGAGTGCGCAAGAGAAATTGTCGTCATACCATGTATCCTATGATAATATGTCAGAGGAATGGTTTGCGTACAGGCATTCGACGTACAGGAATAATATTTTCAACGATTGAATGCAAATTTCACTTCTCAATTGCTACGAGAATAATGATATTCAGTCACGGTAACGGGCATGGACGATTGTTCGTAACGTGCCAATGTAATTTATTAATAAGGGAACTGACATTTATGTTTCATTATCATCTCCGCAGTTTGCTATATTACTACTAACCGAAACAAGAGCAGCAAGTTCGGCAATTGTCCCATTTCAACTTTGCGGGCATCTATAAAAAGAATATCTTATCAATATTTATTCCACTCGTATTTGACTTCAATATTTCTGTCGTACAAAATGTGCTCCTTCGTCGTTGCTAAAAACGTTTTCGACCTGGCTGGTCAGAATTCTTCGTCTCGTGAAAAATTTGATGAATGTATCGGGCATCGGGTTGCAACATGAATAATGGATGATGCAGCGGGTAGCTGAATAACGGCGGTAATAAAATAGTAGACTAAATTGGTTTCTGCAAAGTGAAGAAATAATCTGCGCCGCGCAGCGCGTATTTTACATTAAATTATCAAGTCAAAGCAGCTGTAAACTGCGATCGGAATGTCTCTGGTGGAATGGAGAATGGAGAATTGGGGGGGGGGGGGGGGGTGTAAAATGCTGGATACCTTATCGTAAATCATCAAATAAAATTCGGATCTGCACGAAAACGTAATTTTCACGGTAATTAAAAAAGGTGTACACATTACGGCGATGCATCGATTGATTCGCAGAAGGGAAAACATTTTTCGTTATTTCGTTTCAATGGAGGGTACACTGGGTTTAGCGCAAAATTGTAAAACGTGAAATACAAGCGGACTTAGACGCGTGATAAAAGCGTCTAGCATAGATTTACGAAGATTATGCTAATGAAATTCGTCGACCATGCCCAGTGGTGATACAGCATAAATTACCAGAGTACAATTTCAAGAATGAAAGGAACACCGTGAGCGTAAATAACATTCGATTAAACTAACGCAACGTTAAGTAACAGACAAATGGAAGTATAACTTGCCACCATTAAAACTGAATTTATAATGGCAGCAATGCTTTTCCAATAATATATTACGAACTGAGATAGAATGTTGGCCGATCGAAACATTTATGATGATTCTTAGGGGAGAAGGGTAAATTCACAGCCCAATTCGGTACTTCTTCAAGAAACAATATGTGCACCTCAATAGGTACTATTGGGTACCTATCCATTAAAAAATCAAGATTTCACCTTACGTTTAGCTGAGCCCTGCGCGCTGTCCGCGCCGCGGACTGATACACTCGCGCAGCTGATCCGGGGGTGTAAATCAGCCAGGGCATTTTCAGATATCGGTCCAGGTGCTCCGGACGAACAGATTTACGTTCAGGTTCGGCGCGCGTAAAAACGGCCGCCGTATTAGCAGTCGTGCCGTACGAGTACTCAATTACCCTGCCTCTTACAAAGTCGTGCGTGGACAGTATAAGTTACGGGACACTAAACAAAATACCTTACAGCTTACCGTTTCGTGACGTTAACGGGCTTTGTTTCGCAGTATATTACGTGCAAGTAATTCGCGCGTTATATCGGCCGAACGAAAGGACGGCACTGAATTATATTACACCCTCACGCGTGCACGCTCGACTCTTAGAGAGGGCGAGAGAACGCGACGGAAAACGAGGGGCTGAACTCGCGTTATACGCGTACGCACGAGAAATCTTTTACTATCCTGCTCCGGTGTGCGGATGGGTAACGAGAAACGTGAGAGGAAATATAACGAGACGCTTTTAAATTATAGTTAACCGCGACGGTGAATGCCGTGTGTGGCCTCGTATCGTTCGCTAACCGATCTACGTTATGCATATAAAATTATCTCGCGTTGTTATTACAGTCGCCACGAGTTACGCCGGCGATTCGAGTAATTACGATGCGGTTAAAACGGGCCCAAACTGTTGTCGAAGGAGGCAGCGGGGCGCGTATTTGTGTCTCGCGTTTAAAAGCGTACATATATCTTCGAAAATATATTTGCCAAAGGATATGCAGGAATTCGCAGAGGTAACGGTGTTACAGATATTAAAGGTATTCCAAAGCATGTTCCCCGACATGGCTCACATGATATCTCAATTTGGAGGCAAATGCAATTTGCTAATGCAAAGCAATGCTCTGATTTCAAAAAAGAAATTCAAAAAGGAAAGCCTAGAAAATGACGTTAAAAAGTCAAATCGATGCGGGAACGCGCTGCTCTTTGTCGGGCAATTAGCGAATGCCACACAATTTCCAATGGAACACGCCGCGCCGGAAACCCTTTGGTTTTCTTCTGGCTGTAATGCCTCGTGTTCTTCGACCTGCGTGCGCAAGTGAGGTCGGCTCTCGGAATGCCACTGTTTATGGCGTTTCCCTTTGATTTACTCGGGTAGACAATAGGTTCCCCCTGATTTCATTCTCCCCGCGATACATAGAAGCGATACGATACGTATGCAATAATCGGTTGGGCGGGCTTGGAGGAAGATGCAGGGGACGCAACGAGCAAAACGAAATTAATCAACGATGCGATGCAATAGAGGGCGAATATTAGCAAAAGAATTGCTTGAATGAACAATACTGGACGGAAGGCAAACATTTCATCCATTCGTGATTCATCGCTGCCACTCGATAACGTTCTTAACCGTCCATTAATTGCAAGGGAACAGACGCAAGCATAAATAGCAATAGCAACAATATCGAGAGACGAACCCGATACCGGTAAACGTAGGAGTGAATGGTAGAGAGTAATAAACATTTTTCTCTTCGTCCACTTTGAATCAACATCGAAGCACCTTCGATTCCCGCGTGTCTCCTCGCCGATGTTTCTTCCCGGTCGATCGGGACTGCCTCCTAATCGCGATCGTTCCTGCTCGATCGCCCTCTTCAATGATCCACAGGTCCATTCGTTTTGTCCCTCTGTTCGATCTAGGAATCGACCGCAACGATACGCGGAAGAAGCGAAATATCGGCTTCGCCGGTGCGAAGCATTATCCGTGTTTTGCCGCGTTTTCTCCGTGCCGGTTCAAGATCGATGTTGCCGTTATGTCATTCGTAACGGGCCTCCACGCTACGTCCTCAGGAACAGGCGTTTGCGACCCGAGCATCGTCAACGGTGGGCGTGTGGAACACAGGATTTACCGGCAAACGCGAATTTTACGCCCGTCCCGTGCTTCGTATTTTCCATTTCGTTTTGTGGATCGTAAGTAACGCGCGTAATACGCCGTTCTGCTATCCCCGTCTAATTTACGAACTTCCATGGGGAGTATAACGCAGTCTGCCAACGGCGCACCGTGGAATTACGCGTACCGCGAGCCGATCGGTGTGTAAAATAAAATTACGGCGCTCTAAATTCTCTGGACAGTTCCGCGTTGGTGTTCGTTTCGAGTCAAGTTGACGGGAACTTTTTTCCCTCAACGGTGTTACGTCGTAGACGGCTGGTTGCACGGGATGTAGGTGGACCATAGGAGTACCGGTGCTGGAAGGTTTGATTGGCAAACACGTTGGAACTTCAAAGGGTCCCAGGTACTTCTGTCCGCAGGTTGTCTTTTTCTTACTGCTATATGTGGAAATTGAAATATAGATAGCTTTATAAAAAAATACATTCAGAGCAGACGAATATTTCGTAACAATATCAGTTAGGATAGATGTCTACTATAATAATATCTACTCTGCCCACATGAAACCAACACTGCCCAAGCCTCACGTACTCGTGTATCGTAAATAGCAGCCGAATTCCCTTCGATTCGATCGGCTTAGCCTACCGTCAATTTGTCACACGAACGCACCAAGTGTATCCCAAAGAACACGCGTACAATCCATCGACAACAACTTCGACGCCCACGCCAACCTTAGGATTACATAGTTCCGAAGGTTCCATCGGGAACGAAACTGGTCCCAAGATCTGAGACCGGCTCGAACCCCGCCTGCGCAATCTCCGAACGTTTCAATCAAACAACTATGTATCGAGCCACCTCGATGACAACGATCTCGATAAAATCCACGAACGATTCGATGTCGCCGCGCAAAACCACCCCAGCGTCCCCGTGATTCAGATCTAGCTCGGAACCTGTATAGGCCTGCGTTCCACGGACGGAGAGGAGGAAAAAGAAGCTGGCTTAGAGATCTGAAATAAATCGGAGGATCCGCGAGCCGCCGTGTTCGCGGTTGGTGGTCATTCCGAAAAAGGGCAAAGGACGTAGCCGTTTAGTAGGAAGGAAATACACGGCGGCGTGTTTCGGCTCGGCCGCAAAAACCATTCGAAAGTTCGACGACGATAGCAGACGCGCGTCCTGCGGTGGTAATAGCAGCGTACCACGGCAACGGGGACACGGTAGCCGAGTGGTCGGCTGATCGAAGGTCGGCTGGTTCTTTTGGTCGACGCTAATTGATTTAAGAATGCCGCCCCGATCCGAGTGCACGCACGCTGCGCCTCGAACCTGCTCTTTAGCCCCGTTTCAAACGTGCCATTTCGCGTCGACATTTTTTTCCCCCATGCAGTTTGGAGGAGAATCGTCACCTACGGGGATTATCAGTCGCCCAGGATTATCAGATGCAATCCCCGTGCGTCACATCCATTCGCAGCAATCGGTTAGGATTTGAAACAAGGGGGATGCATCTGGGCGACTCGGGTCTTTCAATGGCATGCGCTGCCGAGAGAAATTAATAACGATATTACGCTATAATAAATCGTCGGGCATGGTTCGAAGAAAATTCAACGCGATTTCTCGTTTCCCAAGTGAACACAATCGGTGCAGGATGCACGGGAACGTGTACTCCGGAAAAGAAAACGTTCCAAACGTGTACACCGTCTAATCAACAAAGAATTACACAAGCGGTCTTCCTCCACTTTCCATTTCCACGCCCGCATCCGACATAGTTAAATGCGACTCGCCCGTCGCGTCGGTGTGTTCAGATTGCAATCGAAGAGATTGTCGTATCCGTCGGAAAAGTCTATTAAAAGGTTCGCTTGAACGGGGGAAAAGAGGAGCCACGTGAACTCGATAACAGTTCCCTTCATTCGCATCGACTTCCTCAACTTCCCAATTAGGCTACGCTATCGCGCGGTTACGCAATTAATGGCGTAATTGCATGGCTTTCCGATTAATTATTCAAGGGGGTGAACATTCCCCCTGAGAAAGGAGTCGAGGCAGCAGCGTCAAAGTCATTGTCAGAGGTGCGCACGATAATTCCTAGCTTTTTGTTCGATAATTCTTTGTATTCATGAATGTCAGAGATTACTTCCGGAATTGTTACACTTACACAGAATTTGATTTACGCTATGAAATATAGCTGTTACGCGGTACACGTAATCTAGGATCGACCAAGTAACGATCGTTTGAAAAATTAATTATTATCTATGGGTATTGTTACGCATTATGCAAGAACGTAGAACAATCAATTTGGTATAATTAATATTGAAATAAGGTGGTCCTTAGTTTCGTCGTTGGTTGGACAACGATATCACTCGACAACTCCCTTCCGTTCCAAATGAAAACAGTTACAAAAGGGGCGATAAAGTTCAGGTGACTCAGTGCTCACGTTTGTCGCACGTAGATTCCGCGCAATCGGAAATGACGCATTTAGCGGACCACGCGTGGCACGCAGCGATGTGTTGCAAAACGGAACTCATTGCGGACCCATTCGCAACAGCACGTGTTCGGGTTTAACTTTCAGAACACGGGCGTCGAATAAAGCCACACGCGTCTCCTCGTCCTCGTCTAGGAACAGTAAATGGTCCGAGGGATGGATCGCGGAGGGACCACGCTTAAAGGTTGTTAGCCGTCGAGGAACCAGATGTTCATGTGATCCAGGTGCGCCCGCAAGACCCATGTCACATTGTAGCGCTCTTCAAGAATTAATTCTAGCTCGAATTTTTCCCCGGCTCGTGAAAGGAGCTCTCCCTTTTCAATGAAATGGACAATGCCTCGCGTAACTCCAGATGCTATCTTCTCCATGGGATGTGGAACTTTTATTCGCCCTGGCCTGCTCCCGCACAGGAATGCTTTCATGCTGACTTTGCCCCGGGTACTTCGGTAGTTTCGCCACGTGTATACGGATTTTTTTGATTTCTATACGGGTATGTGGGGGTGCTCGTTGTCGAAAAGGTTGCTAAAGCACGTGGCTTACTTTTTTTTCGCGATGCGTAAAGTGTACCTACGTATTTTGGATCTGTCACACTTTATAACCGCGATGCTTTTCCTTTAAACGTTCATTCGCCCATTGCCCAAGGGCCATTCTGTTTCGCCACAGTGCTGGTCGTAATTTAAAATAGTTTCTTCGAAGCCATTTCTACATCTCCGCTCTTGATGGATTTCTGTAGAACCTTATGCCTTTTTCGCACGGGCGACAGCAAGTATCGCATACTCCTGCTGTTGGCGAATATCGTTGGCCAACGATGCTATTGTAGTTTTTGCCGCTGAGAATTTCCACGTACTTCCATTATTGTCATCTTTCCAGTAAAGATCTCCGACAATACAAATTAACAGGCTGGTTACACAATTCACGCGGTAATCGTAAAAGAGTTGCTTAAATCAGTACGCACCTCACAGATCCTAATTACAATGGCAATCGCGGCCGGCCTAAACGTCTTTTACACAGGGCAAACGCGTTACTAAGTTCCACGTCGAATGCCTGTTTAATTATGCGATCTCGATAACGCTTTCGCACGCAATTTCCAGAAATGATTGTAAAACATCGACGATGATAATTATTTCGATGGAGTGATAACGTTACGCGTTATTTCAAGGTACGGAACGCTTTATATTTCGTAACGTCACGGTTACAGAACACGTATTACCAGATAATTCTCTCTCCAGTGTAAACGTGGCATTAAAAGCATTCGAAATTAAGGGAACCTTTCCACGAATATTGAGAAAAAATCCCACCGAATAAAAATCCAGTCATCAGTCCCAGCGGGAAATAATAGTATTAATGGCAGCATCGTGGTTGCGCCACTTATAATAGAGGTGGAGGAAAAAATAAACGATGAGTCGAGTCCCTTTATTGGTTCGAAGGTAATTCTTTTAAACTCGTCCCGTGGAAATTAGACAGCTAACCGCAGACAGACAAATCGACAGGGAATGGTTATTTTATTCCTTTATTATCGTTCGTTTCTGTACGTCCATTATATTCCATAAAATGCTGTATCCACCATGTAATGACTGTTATTTAAAAACCAAGAGTGCAACCATTTGGTTTTTTGTAAATTCTATGCCGTGAAATGTTGTCTAGGAGTGTAGAAGGAGATAATTATTTGTTAGGTATAGTTTTTGTCTGATAAATTTTGTTTGAAATGTAACAAATCCACGTAATTATCGTTTAAAAGGATTCAAGCGATTTTCAAAGTTTATTATTCTTGGAATGGTAAAGTACAATTGTTGTGGAATCAATGAGAACTAAATTGAAAAATGGATGAATGGAACGTTTTCAATTGATAAATTAGTTTCTCATCGGGACAAGCTTTTAATGAACACGCTCATTTGCGTTCAAGATAGTTGTTACTACGTTTTCTCAGAATAGTAATTGTAAGCGTGTCTGTTATACAATAACCACTGATTTTATATTTCTATGTACAATAATTATAGTATGGGAGTAAATGCGTGTAATAAATGTGTGTGGTTTATTGTTCGATGTTCATCAATACCTGCTACGAACAATCGTTAATTAACTTCGTTGCAGAATCTCTATTACCCTTTGTTAAGATAAAATTATAGCTAGTTAAAAATAAATAACGCGAAGCTTAATTTCTGGACAAAAGAATTAAAAAACTCTGTACACATATTTAAAAATCTTTCCCCCAAAAAATCGTAATAATTCCCTCGTAGCAAGTTAAATATAATTGTTAATTAGTTAGAAATTATTTTTCTATAAATTTCAGATGCTTAATTAGAATTTTTTTAATTAGAAGCACATTATGCAACGAACATTCGAATGCATTTGCTCGATTATTCGCCTAGTTAAACTATAATATTTCCTTGTCCAGCACGTATGTACATACTTCCTCCACTAATTGACTATTCTCTGATTAGTGTATGTATTATAGACTTTATCACTAATCAGGCAACTTGTGCTGGATTCTCGACTTTTAATTGTACTGCTTGGCCATTGTAGAAGCTAGAAATGACATGATTAATAGCCAAGCGAACAAAGCAGTAAAGTGTAGACCTAACAGGCCAAAGCTACTTGCAGCGGACAGGTAAAATTAACGTGTCTTACGGTTTCAGTGGTTCCCTCGGCACTTTAGCCAGCTTTGGAATTGACAAAGACCTGAGCTAGAGTTTTTATATTTTTAATAACATGTCTCCGAGAGATTTATTGCGCCCCTATGTCATCATAATTGAAACGGCACGAGTTTTACGCCAGTAAACCGTTCAGTACAAGATAAGATACTGATACCATCTCTGGTTTACGGTTTTAGTTTAGAGTTTTACAGTTTTATTTAAATGAAGTAGACTTACGTTTACCAGTCTCACGACTTTAACGTCATACCTTTGCTAAAGATGACACTTGATTAAACTTCCCACGATAAGGGAAGATTAAGGTACCAAAAAAAAAGAAGATTCAGTTCGTTAACCTCTCTGTAATTAGGACTGCTTAATTCTAAGTTAATGGACCAATAAAACTGACGGTTCTTCAGTGGTTTTCTAATTACCCGATCTCCTCGTTTTCATATAGTAATTCGAATTATATCATACCGTATGTTTTCATATGCTAAGCAGGTTTTAGAATACATACTTCCTTTAGATTCTTGATCAAACAGGCACACTAATTGTGAATGCGTACTTGGAAAGTTTATAGCAGTACAGGTTAATTATAGCAACAATTTAGCTTCATTTTCTTCGGATTTAAAGTCAACGTAATTTCCACGAGCGAGGTCATTCACTTTAATTATTTCAATTCTTTTTTTTTATATATCTACAAATAATCCTCTGGAAGTTTTCAAGTTATCTGGACAAACCATTCCAGTTGTTCTTTACAGATACAAATTTTTTAAATTAATCTGGTCTTTTTATGGAGTACTATTAAAATGTATCAACTTGACAGCTAAATGCAATAGCAGTGCCTCACTGCAGTTTTATTCTGCTTCCTTTAAAACGATTGCACTTTACTATTTTCGCACTGCCACTTTTTCCTATGTGCTGTCAAACATAAAATATTTGTTCTAAAAAATCATTGCTATATAAGGCTGACTCTTAGAATGTTCGAACAACGGGGTATGCACCACTGAATATATTTCCAATTTCTTACATAATTCTAATTAAATTTATGGTTTAATCGTATGGGAAAGTATACGTTGCCTGTGTGAATAGTTCGGGTTGCGGTATACGTTTGAGAAAAATGGCAGCATTGAAACGAATGAGGATGGAAGGGACGCAGAACGGCCTTCTATAATTATATCTAATTTGTTAGAAGTTTCCAGGCTAAGGGTCACTCGAAAGTCTCATTGTTATAGTTTATTGAACTTCTTCCCGCGCTATTCGTGACACGCATGAATAGAAAACTTTCGTTAAACGTATTATTAATCAGAACGTCAAATTACCGCAACATCAAAGAAAATATCGTTGATAGCACGGTTCTTTCATTGTTGCATTATAGAACCGATACTGTTCCGTAATTATTTCTCACTGTAACTTCATTCGGCATAGGTATACCGTAGTGAACAAAAAATCAACTTAAGGGATAGCCTGGCGAGTCTACAAAGACCCCCGGTACAAACACGTTCCCGACCAAATCGATCATCTCACGACTCCGTGTACACGGCTCCTCCGTATCCATGGAATGTAAATTTCACGACACAGCGCGGCCGATGATTTCCGATCCGGCAAAAAGCTCCAGCACGAAGTAGCTAAAGCATTCTTCGCGGAGTGCATTTCAGCAGCGTCACGAGTGCAAGGGGGGAAAATGCAAGGAGCCGAAGGTCTCCTGATGAGAGGGACGAGGCCGTCGACCTCGGTGGAGGAGCTGGAGGTTTACACGCCTAATAAATTACTGTAAACTGGAGCCCGTAGTCGTAGCCGAGGGTTTGCACGAATAGTAGTTAAGTGAGCCGGTGATTTGTGCGATATCGTCCATCGTCGCTATCAGTCCCTGGAATCGGATGCACGGTTGAATCTTCCCCAGTAATTTTATCCCGGTTGAAGGTTCAAGTTCCCCTCGACGTAGATTCCATTTCCCCCTTACTACCGATTCCTACGCTCGTATGAAACCGGCGGCCTCGTCCGAGTCCGCTCGATTCCACGGTTGTTTTTCCCTCCTGTTGAAATTAAAATCGATGCGAGGGGTTCGTCCTTGTTGATCGGTCCTCCACAACTGCCACGACCATTATAATTTCATAAGTAGCTGCCAACGGACTGCTCCAGCACTGAGATTCCTTACTCTCTGACGGACTTCGATGCACCCACCTGGACTGGTCGACGTAGACGCAGTGATCGTGCCACCCCTTTTTTGTACATACGTCTCCAATGTCTTCATTTCGCCCCCCACCCCCACCCCCCGTTTACGGCGTGTCCCTAGGAAAAACCTGGAAAAAATTGGTCGCCGCTTTTTGCACGCTGTCGTAAGCTGATTACGATGATTTATTGGCGAACGCGAGGCATGCTTTCGGTGTGCGCTTCGTTGCGGATTATTTCTTGCGTCCAACGTTCTTTATTCCCCCTTGATCCCCGTGTATATTTCTTATGGCGGGTATGGGTATTTACGGTGACGATTTCAGGGGATAAGGATGTTTCTTTGGTTGGCGTGTCTCTGGCGTGTTCAGCGGAGTCGGGGTGAAAATGGAAATTGTTCGACGTAATTATTTCGTCCAGGAGAAAGAGGAATTATTGCGAGGAAAGGGAGAAAAATATATTTTCATGATGATCGTTCAATGATAAAAAGAAAAAAATTGTGTGCAAATAAATGTGTCTTGTCTCCATTTGATTATCGATACTGATAGTAACACTGACTGCAGTCAATTTTCGTAATACGGTATTGAACAATTTCAGACGTCGTATTTTATGTAACGAACCTTCATAAATTAGTAGTAAAATTCGATGGACTAGCATATTTCATCCTTCTCAATGTTTTACAACCACCGATTCTGACCGTCTTAGAAACGGTAATGCAGAAAATAACTCGTATATTGACTTCTAATTATTTGATGAGTCCTCCCATTTTGCAGTTATAAAGCTACATTTCAGGTTTCAGCTTGACTGTACATGTACATTCTTAGCCGTTTTATGACACGACGCGCGAGTAATAAACTTTGTTCGCAATCGTATTCCCGATTAGCACTCATTAGTTTTTTGTTTTTTTTTATGAAAGTTCCATGAAAGTTTACTAGTGTCGTTAAATAAAAGTCGTACCACGGTGTTAGACGTGCATAAAACATGATTTCCTAGACTTATTTGTATGCAAGTGCGAGAAAACAGCATGGGTATAGAATAAAGGTGAAAAGTGTCTCAATGAATTAATCGATGTCTTCATTCCGGCATCATATTGTGTTTATTTTGGGCTCGTACTTTTACTGTCAATAATTCTATCGAAAATCCTTTCCTTTCTCCCCGTAAGATTTAACTTCACCTATATCATAACACTTATTCCTGTTTGTGTATTCTCTATACAATCAGTGCATTAATTCAAAATCATTGGCATCTTTCTAATTTATTGAATAATCGTCAAACATTTGTTCGAAGCAATCAAAGCAGCCGAAAAAACGCATTCCAATTTAACGGCACTTTAGTATGCTGTTAAGTGCGAGGAATATACAACCTACAACGATCGGTAAATAGCACACGAATGTATTTGCACAATACCATTTTTCGTACTTTTCGTTTAGAGCGTACTATAATTTGCAATCTGATAAGGCAATCGAATAATGGAAAAAAGTGACATAAAGAGCAAACGCGTAGGCTCCGCTGAGCCGGAAGTTTCTGTAGAGTTATAGGTGCACTTTCTAGCGCTCCGCTACTCAACGCTCCATGCTTTACCGTTTTCTAAAACAACTCCATGCGATATAACGATCCAAGAATCAAGCAATCCGGTACAACAGCAATCGTTATGAAGCCACATTTTAATCGAAAAGAATTGGTTCAAGGGCAGGGCTGGATATATTTCGAATGAAAAATGTATTTCCATCGTCCGCAACGTACAAATAATCTTATGCGTACTGACAAAATTTCTTCCGTGTCCGTTTGATAATGGACTATGGGTTAAAAAAGTGAGATTCACATTGAATGGACAATAGAGCGAGGTGAGCAACTGTCTCGAAATATTTATTGTCAATCCAGTGTTGATAATAAATATTGTCTATCCGACGGTCCACTTACCGTTCACCAGTAACCCCTTCGAACAGAATCGTCCAAGCAACTAGCGCATACCTGGCTGTAATCCGATTCGATTAGATCGCCGCAGTAGCGTGCACCGATCGCGCATTTCATGCACGTGCGTCGGACAAATGGGATTAGTCGGGTGACGAAAGTGTTCGCATGGAACGGAACCGATCGTACCGCTTGAAATTCCACGATGACGCAGAAGGAAAAGTGGCCGGCGGAACAGTTAACCAGGCATCGGTAGCTGCACTCTATTCGCCGTACCACCTGAGAATTTCTTGTTGCACGTGAATCAGAAAGAGTCTTTGCCCGATTTGCTGGACTCGAGATCGATTCACCAAACGAAGCCACCTGGCAAGAGGGGAACGCGATTTCCGAACGAGTGGGGCAATCTGTTGTGACTGGAGATTGTGCATACTGGATAGACACACAGGACAGCTACGCATAATTAAAAATAATAGACACAATACTTTTGTTCTCATTGATTAATGATCAATTTCCGAAATATGTTTAGATTTAGGATTCACGGAAAGGTGTAGAACTATAATGCCATTTTGCACGCTCTTCGATTAACTTCGACACTGATTGAGGCGCTTAGCAAATCGAGCGAAAACGAACGGAGCCCCCGTTGTCACGTGGGACGAGTTTTTATCATGTTAGCGAGACTCATCGTGAATTGTGCCGCACTTATAGCGAATTTGTAGGCGTTAAATAATGTTTCCTTAGTCAATTTACTGTTAGTGCCTGTTCGATATAACCTGCCCTGGCCAGCACGAACTGCATATTTACGAGCAAGCTGTAAAGCTCGCTTAGGCGTGTGCGTTACACTATTTGCTACGATAAATTGGAGCAGGCCAATTTGTCTCGAGCTGTAGGTTCTACGGAATGATCATCCTTATTGTCGACGATAACGATCGTCCGCTTGAAATAATTTACAATATCGGTGTAGGAGCGAAACGGTTCCGAGGCTGTACGGTGAAGCGTTTTCCTGATCGTTTCATGGCACACGCCTGGAGGGTAGGTGCTCATTGTTTTGAGAAGACAAGTTATATACGTCTGGCGTGCAAGTCGTTGAAGGTAATAGTGAAATTTTTTATGACAGTTTAGTTAGGCAACCTATGCAAATGGCTGAATATCCTTGCGTCTGTTTTTCAAAAAGAATGCAATCGTCGAGTTTGCGATTTTTTTTAGAACGCTGATTTATTACTATTATAATTTAGAATAATTTTTTAAAACGTTGTTTAACAGGTGAGAAACTTATCGGAAATATTTCATCTGTTTCTGAATAAATGTCTTTCTAGAAGAAAAAAAACCGTTTCAAGAGTATGATTGATGTTCATTTCGGGGGGTCAAGATAATATTTATACAGTCAGTCACTTTCAATGTAGCATTCAGGAATCAATAAAATACATAGAAAGTACACACGTTGTTTCGCGCAGTAACATGTACCATATAATTAATCTCCTTCGCTCTAGGCGAAGTACCATTCTAAATAGGAATCCGATCCATTACTTTCAAACTCAATTCTAGATTGTAATATTAGCACAGGTTCATTATATAACCAAACACCTCGCGTAACACCAAGGTGCGCGTCTTTCAAAGCACTATAATTTCTCATTAATGAACCATTCCTTAGGTTTCCATTCGACATACATATATCATAGTCGATTCAAGATGGAAAGGTCAGTGCAGACCCACCACTATCTCTCGGTTATTTAAACGACTCGTAATAGTGATTCATTCATGGAACGTTTACTACGTGGGTCGGGCAATTGACGCCAATAGTAAATGTGTCGTAATGGCGTGGCATTTTTCGCCGGTGAATCAACGATCTCCTCGTGCAACACCCATAAAAACGAAATTCGTAACAGGTTCTTTGACGTCATCTCCACTGCAACCTCATTTCTTAGCGGTCGATCGGCAATCGACAGGTTAATCTGTTGGGTGTCGCTTTAATAATGTTGTTCTGTCGCAACTATCGAGTAATAGCCGGGCATGTTAACTATCATTCCCACACGCGACGATTTCATTAGACAGTTCAAGGAGGTCGAGGACAGACGACTCGTCTCGATCGAAACTAGGAATCTAATTTCAATAGATTTCAATACTTCTCGATGTTACTAAGATACTGCAAATCTTGTGCGGTGTATAATATTTCATTTAATCGCTTCAACATTCTATAAACCGGCGCGAACTGTAAACGAAAAAGCCTATCGAAAATCCTCACCGACACAAGAATGAAATATTAAGCACTCCATTATAGAATCCCTCCGCGTGAGTTTATTACCAGGAGTTTACTGCGCCCCGAGTATTACTGATTTACCGCATTATCATTTTTAGACAATTGAAAAATAATATCGCATCGGTCTACATAATTCATACATTCTTTCGCGTAACAAGTAATAAAGGAAATAGTGTCTATCTTTAACATCACAGAAATATTCGCGTCGAATATTAATGTACTTGCTGCCTCGTTCGTGTCCGGAGGGCGCAAGCGAAACGAGCAACACGATGAAGAATCGATCCATCCGGCGATTATTTTTTAATTTTTTTTTTTTTCGAGACAGAAACCAGGCGTCGTTACGGGGACAGTAGTTCGATCGCGCAGCAACCCTGATCTTAAACTTTCCCTGCTTTATTGCAGCCCGTTCGGCCTGATAGGTTCGCGTTACCCCGCTTTATTGCATCGTAATTCGCGTTGCAAATGTCAGAAAACCAATATAGGGAGCTCGCGGGCAGATATCTGCCGCGTAGAGGTCGACCTCGAGCCGCGGTCTCAGGGCCCGTTTTGCAACTTATTGCTACAAAGTAGTTTACGATTCAAAAGGAGAAGGGGACAGGCTGTGATAGCGAACAACCAGGTACTCTCAGTGCAGAGCATTAGCGTCCTTCTTGAAACGCTGTCGACGTGTTCGCGAAGCACACTGTATAACCTGTTTCAGTGATCTAAGCTGGTTATCACAACCGTTCCCGTTTGCTTTGCCGGGCATAATTTACGTTTTCCTGAAAATGTCTACCGGATACCGGGCCCATTAAAAGCTAACCGCTGGTTGCCGGCGATTATGGTTCACTGTCAATTATAACTAAGCCTGATTCTTTTCCTCTGCCGTTTATTCATCGTTTTGGTTCCTTTACTTTTTTGGATTGTTTGGCGTCCAACTGGTTTCGCAGGATCTGATATAATCTCTGATTGAAAAATTGGGAGGAGGACATTGGTTTTTCTATGCTGCGATGACGAATAGAAAGTTAGGTGGCGATGAACAGGTTTCGTCCTCTATTTAGCGAGTGAAATAGAGAAGACGCTCGTTAGGTTTACTCGCACGGAGAGTTTTATCAAATTTATTTCTTATGCTTCATCCAGACAGACTAATATATATATACTTTACAAATGAAATAGAATAATATATCTTTTGCGTGATAAAATACCTGTTCTTTGAACGACGACAAGATTATAATTTAATATAAAAATACCAAAAAAATAGCAATCACGAATGTGGTAAGTTAGATTAACATCCAGCCAGCAATCCAGGGCGAAAGAATGATAAATAGGAAGAACCATAGAAAACATACCCGGATAACCCTCTGGGATGACAATCTCCGGCCCCACCTTGACATCGTGCCGATAACGATGTATCAATAGGGTTGCAGTAACCCGAAGCGATCTCTGTTGCTGTTTGTACAGCAACACCGGCCTGCCGCCGGCACCTTCGAGCCTCACCACTCTCGGCAACGAGAATCGATCCAGGAAATCTCGAAGGGGCATATAGCCGCCGCCAGAACCGGAACTACCCTCGGCCGTCGCTTCCCTCGAGCTTGGCAGGGATTTCGGTAGCGAAGGTACCTCCTCGCTGGACATCGTCGAAAATTCACCGTTCGACGACATTGTTCACCACTCTTATTTCTCGCAGACAAAATTTCTGTTCGATCCTATCGGGAACTGGACGACATTCCCATTGTTTCACGCCACTTGGCGAACAAATTATGCATCGTCGAACGTTAATCGAGTTAGACAAATGACGAAAGATTCGCCCGGTGTACAGCACAAATGTTTTTCAGACGTTTCTTTAAAACTTTCCAGATTGGCACGTCGTCGACTCTCAAACGCGAAGGAAGAAATCTCGCGTGTATCTTTGACAGCATTTTTATCCGAACGACATCTGGTCATTATCAGCACGTCGACGGACACTTGCTTGCCAATTAGCAACAGGTTCAGGCACTTTCTTCGGTTGTGTCACTGGGGCCCAGCCGTCACTGTCACTTTCCACTTCCAAGCGCAGCGGAGAGGGGGGATCAACTGTCGCGATCGACGGTGGGGATCGTCAAACGGCCTAGACAAGGCTTCAGAATCGATCTCGATCAAGCTGAAAGCCGATCGTTGCAGCGATCGAGCGCGACCGAGAATTCATTCACTGTACACTGACTGTTACCGCAAGCAACAGCGCGCAGTGAGATCGACGATCACGGATCGACGGTCGGTTCTTGCAAAATCCAGGGTAAAACTAGTTTAATCCTTCGCTTCGTTACGAATCCTTCGAGTCAGCACGGTGGAAGTTTTCTTCTTGAATGCCGTTGTGTTATTTATGAACAGTCCACCATTGAAACAGCACCCTTCGTTACGGCGGATCATCTCCTTCTTATTAACGACGATACTTCGGAGTAAAAGAAATTGCGTCATTCTCCCAAACAGCTGACGATTGACTCAGCCGATTTTAGACCGGTTTCACGATCTCCTTCGAGTGCTAGGTACCACGGGGCCAACGGGAATTAGCATTCCTCGATTCATCGCGTCGAAAATCCCGCTCCATTTACGATCAACGGTACGTCGATAAATCAACCGATGGATCCACCGACGTGCCAACTGCTGTCTGTTCTCTCGGCCCGCAGAAGAGCAATCGTATCTACCTTGGCTCGGTTCCCGTGGCGTTTATGATTTAATGTAACTTCTCACGTGGCCCAAGGGATGTATCTCGGTTTTATCGCCGTGCAGCCGCCTCTTGCCTTCGGACTCCTCGATCACTGAGTCCGAGCTGCATCCTAGTTGCCCTGAGCAGGATCTACCGTCGCGGAATGGGGCAAGAAGCTGGCTCGATAATTCGAGATATTCTGCGTGAGAGAAAATTCGAACCAAAATCCACCCTTCTACCTTCAAATGCTTCGCGATACACGCACCGCTACTACTTCTCTCGGTTAGATTCGCAACGCTTAACGCTCAACCAGGATACACTTTGTGCTCCAAGAGTAACGAAAAGAATCAAAATAAAAGGAACCGATTCCTGTCCCTTTCCTTCCTCAAATTGTTCGCAACCTCGAGGACGAAGAAAGGAACGCAGATCTGGTCGCGAGCGGGTAATTTCCAAAGCGATTTTCAAAATGGTACCGTTCACGGAAGGGACGTTCAACGAGGGATCGAAGAAGAACCGATCGAACCGGCAGACGCGAAGTCACTGACGCCCGGCGTGACTGGGGCCAGCGTAAGAGGCCCACTGACACTAACACGCTCGCAACTAGATGTATCGTGCCGCCTCTACTACACGCAGGCCTGTCAGGGGCCGTACTACCAGCAGTGCTGGCAAACTTCGCCTGGAGTGCTCCGCCAGGCTAACAGAATACGTGCCTGTGCCTTGGCCGTCCTACGATATACGTGGGCCTATTCAATAGGGATCCTATTGTGTTCGAGGAACTGTTCAGCTTCGACAGGAGCGAACAGCCCTTAATAGTTTCTCTAGAAACGTAATCGGGCGTGGTAAGTGAAGTTGCTGCGTGTACGCGTCTCTGGTTACAAGTATCAATCGTTTGACAGGGTACAAGCGTGCCGATACTATTTGCTGTCGGTGAATTAGCGTCCTGGAATCGTGGCGGATTTCATGCGTGCTCCATTCGGCTTGGCGTGCTTGCCTGTTCTGTTTGTGGTTTAAATCGATGGTTTTATTAGCGTCGCGTGGGGCCCGTCCAGGTGACTGGTCGAGGATTTCTTTTTGTTGTCCGTGTAGATCGCATAATGTGTCGGCTTTTGATACCGTTGATACCAGTTAGGTAATTGCGACTGCGATGGTTGTTCGTGGTTATGGAGTTTGTTATGTATTGGATTTTTTGGTTCGTATTTTATTTTCCGCTTATTACGATTTCTGCATTTTTGTTTAGAGCAATTTTGGAGTGCAGCCGGGTTTCGCTCCAAAATTGATACACACTTAACGATTAATTTTGCATTCTCCGATTAACGATACGCCTAACGACTCCCCCCGAATAATCATCCATAGATTTGATTTTAATTCCATGTCAGTTGACACGTCTCAGCGGCCCACATTCTTAACGATATAACTGTGACGCCTTAAAAAGCAATCTCGCTAAGAAACGCGCGGGGAACGAGGCGGTTCGGTCCTTATAAAAGATCGTCCAAAGTAAAACTTTACGTTCGCCCGTAAACTCGTACCCGTAATACCTTTCCTTATACAGTTATCTACAACGCTAAAGGGAAAATGGTACATGCCTCCTTTCGCGGGATGTATATTTAATTATATCATTTTATTCACCTCATCCCTCGCTCGTGCGATGGTCGCCGTAGATAATGGAAAAAAAGAAAAAAGAAACGACGAAGGAACGGTAATGGTTCCTGGGAAGCTTGGAAAGTGGAACGACCTTGAGTTTCATTCTCGAACGAATCTCCTCGAGGGAGAACAACTTGCGTGTACTCGTTGCATCATAGTCAGTGATACGAGTTCGCACGATCGTTTCACGATGCCTTCTTCCCTCCTCTTTTTTTTCTTCGCTTTTCCGCTCTTCTCGACTATCTTTCCTCCTGCCACCCCCCCGTTCACGGGAATCGCAGTCTTTTGTTAGCCGATTGCGCACGTCGTGACGTGCAACGTCGACGCACGGTTATGAAGCAAGATCGTTGCCACACCGAGGACCGAGATATTCTACTGGCAGCGTGCTTATACCGTACCGCCATTCGCCGCTTGACAGACAGGGAGGAAATTGTAATACCACGGAGCGGGCAGATAAGAACGGTTGTGTAACAGGAGAACACATTAGAGGCTCCTGTCACATATACGCGAATTTATGAATTCTTTCATTGAACTCACGCATTGTTGGACTCGGCTGGAAAGGTGATCTCATTGGATATGTCACAATAGAATATTAGTGATTCAAGGCGTACGTCGGAGATTGTCGTTGAAGATTGTCCGAAACGAAGTGTGCGACAAAACGCGGCGTCCTTCTTGATTGCGGAAATCAAGTGGTACAGTGCAAAAGTTTTCACAGGGATTTCCGTCTAGCGTGGCACGCAGTCGCAATATCCAAAGCGGCGAAACGGCGCTGCTAATGGACCAGACAAAACCGGGACGACTCATCTTGATAAACATTTACGAGTACAAAGTCCCCGGCGTTCTGCATCCACGGAATGCATTATAGTAGCATTTATTTGACCGTTACACTTCTTTATAGCTCGTTGGACAAGCTTCCTCGGGTGTGTGGAAGAAATCTGGACTATCGAGCCCGTATCGTGGTCGTTGCATCCGAGGAGGGACCGTGTAACACGAGGGTTCGGCCGCAGCACTCGTATTGTCTCAAATGCTTTTCAATGTTGCACGTTGGGGCTGCGAGTAAAATGTTGTGGCACCGGATGTCGGGCAAATAAAATAAATGGCAAGATATTGCCGTGTAATACCAGGCTTTGTTGAACCTCGCACATTGCGCCGCAGTGGTTGCGCTACCTTTGCGTTGCTCGATATTCGTTGCGGTTTCTTCGGATTGCTACCATTGTTGAAAGAAACAGTTTTGTCGAAAGAGTTCCATTTCTGTTTAAAGTTGTAGATACTGCAGTTTTCACACCCACCGAGCCATCGACTATTCTCCCCCCCGTTTTCCCCATAAATTTCCAACCCTTTCCTAACGATACTCTCGGAACGATCCACGTTTCCCACCGCGCCCTGTAACCGCTGAATCGCATCGGCAAGAATCTTAGTGGCGCATAGAAGTCCGCGGCTGTGGCGGTGGCCTAGCGCAGCACGCCGCGATAGCGTACGTGAAACGTCAAGTTTATTAATACCGTCGGTAGCGATGTCTCGGTCCATTTAATTCTATATTTACCGCGGTCGCGTTTAGTAGGTATGCCAGATAGCGACTAATCTGTGGAAAGGATCAGTCAAGGCGAGCCGGAGGGTCCATCGCGATCGCGTACCAGCGATCTTCCCACGGTGTGTTGGCCGGTGGATCGTTGGAAAGAAGCGAGTCGCGGCGGCGAGAGTGCAGCCTTGCAAGGACAAGGACGCCATTTTAGATGTAAGCGCGCAAACAATTATTATTATCTGGTAAGCCAGGGTGTGGCGGCTTCGGTGTTTCTGTCTGAAGACAAAGCTGGCTGAACGCAGTCGTGGCTGCACAGAGGCAGAAGGTGTAAGAATGGCAGGTTTTGCGAGGAGGTGGGAAGGAGAGAGAGAGAGAGAGAGAGAGAGAGAGAGAGAGAGAGAGAGAGAGAGAGAGAGAGAGAAAGAAAGAGCTGTGGGGCGATGGAAAGTGGCATGATGATGCAGAATGCGCGATTAAGTACTTTTACGGGCTTCAAGGTCAGGGACGAGGAATCGTAATGCAGCGCAACAATTATTTCACGCATTTGTCCGTTCAGATGCGCATCGAGCGCAGGTGCACTTGGAATGGCTGGAGCTCAATAATGCTGCCTGCTACTTTTATACTTTGTTGGGCTTTCGGAATCGGTGGTTCTGGATCTCTGAGGATTCTCTGTTATACGAGCGGATGACATTAAATGGATGAGCGATGCAAATCATTTTCGTGTGGCTTAGCAAAAACGGCGTCGCTAGCATTGATTTAAGTTCAATTTACTATGAATGCTTATCGCGGCGAAATCTATATCTTTATTATCGATCTACGAAATCTGCGTTGCAACACCCAAATAATTTCAATTCATCATATTTCAATGTCACAAAATCATCCCTATTGAACCAATTTACGAAACAATTGCAACCTTTTTCTTAAAAAAATCCTCCACTCCTCTCTCCCCAACGAGCAACAAAAGTCTCCACTTTTACCCCGCATGAATTCCAGTTGTTCACCGCGAGATTACATTCTCGTTGCTCATAAATTCGTGCGGCCCAGCCGGCACTGTATCCTCGTTGCTCATCGATTTTCACCACCCAGCTACCGTTGCGTTCTCATTATTCGCGAATTCCGACCATTCCACCAATTTATCGCTAATTAGTCGCCGGGTTCGCCGTGTTCCATTCAATCGGCCAACGCACATCAGCCCGCAATGCTTAAGGGCAACGTTATTCGGTCACCGGTGTCAACGATCCTCTATCGTCCGGATCGATCTGTTCACGATTCACGCCGGGAATGGCACGGCCGCCAATTAGGACGCACGCGCTTCGCATTTTTCATTCGGCGTTTTCATATGAAACAAATGTGCTAACTAACCAATTACGGCGAGACGGGCCACGGGACCGTCCGTTCTGCTCATTAGTGTCATGCTAAAGTGGCGACCGCACCTTTGCGCAGCGCACGACACTCTCCCGCATGAATACGATGACGATGACGATGACGATGACGATGACGATGACGATGACGATGACGATGACGATGACGGTCCACCGTCCTCTCTCAGCGACCGATAAATACGATCCTGCTGGTGCGAAGATCGCACGGAAGATACTCGTTCGGTATAGGTTCGCGTCCAACCCTTTCGACATTAGCAGGCGCGAAGTGGTGCAATTAAACATTTTCGCTTTACTGCGTGGCACGACTTTTTTTTTCATTCGTAAAATGAAATATCCATGGTGATTTTGAATAACGATTGCATACTCCGACCGAGGGGCTGCTACATTGTTATTGGCGTTCCTGCTGCTTGTCAGCAATTATACGGTTATTTTTTGCGATTGGTTGAACGCAAGAAATGTTCGCAATCGAATCGTAGAAATTCGTTTCTGAGGTTAACCCCGTCGTACTGAGAATTCCATCCCTGAATCGGTACATCAGCTTCGTACCGAGAACTTCTCGATTTAATTGGAACCTTGCACGAGGCCATATCGATTTCCGTTCTCGGATTTCGTTTAGATAGAAGAAACATGGCCAAAGAGGTGAAAAACAATCGATTGGTTCGGTGAGAGGATGCACGTAGGTAGGTACTAAGGGTTGATTGTGAAGAATTTTTATTGGAATGCTGGTTCGTTAATCAAACTACAAACGAGCATAATGAACATTTGTTAAGTGTTTCTTTTAACGTTAACCGCATTGAAAATAAACAATTTTCGAGAAACACTTTTACGAGATATGAAAGAAGAAAGATACTCCATCTGTATTATGTAAAATATTTTTTAGGATAACAATTATTCTGCTGTCCGATGAATTAAATTAAGAATATGATCTAATTGAAATACTGTTATATATTGTTGTTTCAAATATTAATTTGCAATCTGTGAAGTTACTACAGACACTAGCACCGCTGTCAACTAAATTATCCCATGATTATAAAATTGAAAAATTTCCGCCGGAATGTTGAAATTTTAACGAGTTAAAAATCCTTCAACCACGATAATATCACCATCATCGCGACGATTAATTAAATTCAAACATGAAAGGTAATTAAAATTGGAAGTTTCGGTCCGAACTTCGAAAGCTATAAACCGCCTCAATTTTCATTGGTAATTACATATATGTACTTCACATAAAACTGCTCGAGGCTATTAAAACTTTATTAGAAGACCAAGAACGCACTATATCGTACGACATCGAACGAGAAGCAGGTGCTACGCGAAACGTTCTTCCTTTTCTTCCCTTTTTTTCAGAGAACATCTTCCATTAGTAGCCGCAAAAGCCAAGCATCACGGTTTAAAGTATCCCCAAGGTTGTCGTGGAGTTTCTCGCGTTAGAAATGTATATGAGCTACTTCCTGTGGGCTTGAAAATTCAAAGAAGAATTTGCAACGTTTAAACTCCATTTAGAGATTTACTGTAACGCAGTTATTATCGATATTATCGACGAAAGCTGTCTATTTATGGGCGAGATAAGAGCTGCTATTCAATCATTTTAGAAAGAATTAAGAAAGTGTAATTAATTTCATAATAGTATATGTATAATCATAATCATCCATAGATTACAGCAATCTACATTCATATTTATAGCAATGTTCATATATTTATTTGCATTTCTACTAAATTATTAATGAATTTCTAATGCACTGTTGCATAAATTGCCAATAATATGCATATAACTTTCACTTTAGACTATGGCCAAAAATTATGAATTCGCAACTAAATATTTTGAAACATGACTCTGCAATATTTACGATAAATCAAGGAATATTAAATTTATTGGAACACTAGGTTCTCTAAAATTCGAATATACCAGGAATTTCATAATGTCATGAAACATTTATTAATTCTCCTTAAAAATGACAAAAGATTTGGTTCGATTAGGTCAGTTGACCAGCGATAGAAAGCAAGTTTCTTTTAGATCGTTCGTAGCCATTACTACTCATGAACCTTGCTTACCTGCAGATGTAATTGCATGGTACTTGGTATTTTTATTGTCTCCACCGCCACTTTAAGCGAACGAACACTCTTCATCTTTGTCTGTCATTGTTGTCTGGTGTTCTCGCCTTTATGGTGAAAAAAAGAACGCCAGGGAGGCACGGACACTTTTAAGAATGCCAAATGGGAATGGACAAAGAGGAATATACATATGTATGTTTGAGGTTGCGTGTTTTTCATCGCTTGCGCTGTCAATTGGCCGCAGCTGCTTGAAAACAATCTGAATTCCATCAACCGGCGCATTTCCGTTGTGCAAATTACTTTTCTGCCGTCCACAACCAATTTTCTGATGGCTTTCGTGTTTCAGCGTGAAATCAAAGTACCCCCAATTATTCGTGTTTCGATTCGATTCTTCTTATTAACGTTGTCACGAAGTCAAAATCTATGCGGAGGATCCCAATAAATATTGTACCCGAAAGAATCATTTTTCCCAGAGATAAATCAGTTCCTGGATTTCCCATCGTACTTGTCCTTGCAATAACATCACGATTCTAAATCGAATGAAAAAACTGCTGCGATTTATTGAAATTTCAGAAGACTTTTTGTAACACGAATGGTCGACGATAGTGGCTGCATGCGAGGCATCATGCAAATGTAAAAGAAACCGGTGCCGTGCCAGTCGTGAAACCGATAAGACGAAACGGTAGCGCGAACTTTATCGTTCAAGCTCGCCCCATAAAGCAGGTTTCACTGGACAGGTCGTTGCGCTCGTAAGAACCCCTTCGATATATACGTCGAGCCATGTCGTCGTAAAAAATTTCGCTTCTTTATGAACACACGTGGACGTCAAACCTTATTATGCAATGTGCATCGGGCGTTCGATTTTTCTTCACTGGTCCCCCTGATCTTTTGACAAGGCCTTTCTTTCCGCATTTTCTTTGGCTTGTTCTACTTTGTCTACTGTCTTCCAGTAGATCTGGATATTGAAAACCATCGTTCAGCAATTCTTTTTAGTTTTCATTCATTGTATGTGAATTTATTGTACAATAATTAATTAATTAAACCGATTATTTCAGTATGTACATGTACAAAGATATATTTGTACGTTTCCATTATTTATCGTTTGCGGTTCCAAAGATGTCGTAGCGAAAGGGTTGAGTATTATACCCACATGGCACAGAAATATAAATTCGGTATACATATCAGTAATTTGGATGTTCTTTGATATTCGGTTAAAATGCAGAGGGAAAGAAGGGTTAGCCGCCGCACTCTCTTATTGAGAAATATAGCATTCGAATGCACGATGCTACGCGGTGCTTTCATATTAGCATCAAATCATGGAAGCAAACGTCTCGACGTGCCAATTCGAACTCCGGAATTGCCACGTCCAAGTGATACTTTTGTTTCACGACGAATTAACATTCAACCGGTGTCGGCTGCCGCTTCGTGCTACTTGCAACAGATTATTTGTACGTGTCACAAGGTTTCAGTAGCGTGCAGCAACACTCGAGGAAGATTTTTGGGATGAGGGTACAATAGATAGAAGTAGCAGCTTGTAGAAAAAGAATTGAATGGCCAATTGAAATACAGTAAATAAGCCCTTCAAATAATATTTGTTTTTGTATTATTCGTATTATAATACAAATAATGTAATTGTTCAAAGTTGCTGAAATGTTGTTTAAAAAATTTCTGGTGTTTCACGTCCACGACTCGTGTGAACAGAACCATTTATCGTAGATTGTGGGAAGGAATGTCTCCAGTGTTAATCGGCAGCTAAATTATCGATTCGACGCCGACAATTTCGTTGCAGGAAGTAAATCGATGGTTCTGCTAACAGCAATCCGAGGGTGGAATACCAATGAGTCAACGCCATTCACGTTTGACTTCAGTTTCTTCGAATAAATAATCAAAAATGCCATTTCATATACTGCGTTACAGTAACGGTACAGGTACAATTAGTGTTCCTGATTTCTCGATATTTTTCCAGTAAGCCGAGAAATTCTCGAGGAAGAATTCTCGCGCGGGAACACTACTTGCAATGAATCACGCGAGAATTATTTCATTTCAGTAAGTATTAGCAGGGATTGTTGCGTTATTTATACTGGATATTCCGAGAGGAAAGTTTCCCGTTTTTGCAACTCATTATTTTGGCAGCTCGCGAGGAATGTTAATTAATATCACAAGTTTCTAAGAAGTCTATATAGGATACATGTTTATTCATATAAAATACGATATATTTTAAGTTCAGAAGTCACAAGGCTTCTGTGACTCACTGGAAATGCGTTTATTCTATTGTATGCAGTAAGAATACAACAATATTGTATCACACACAATGTGCCTTTTTGTTGCTAACGTTTTTCTAGCGTACCGTACTCGATCGTATAGTCAACTGAAATGCAACCCCTTACACCTTTCACGATATTCTTTTATTCCTCCTGAATATGATAGGATCTTTCCTTCTTTGTCACAATTAGATTACGTTGCAAGCAAGGCTCCTTTGCTACCCGCATTTTCTGATTGTATCAATCAGACTACATGTATAGAGTGTAAGAATTACAGCCCACATTCGAGTTCCTTTCTTGTCCCACGGAAAGAATGCGGATCGAACAATAAATTTTGATTCATGGCCGGAAAAGAGCTCATAAGCTGAGAAGGCTTTATTGTGATAAATTGAAACAGGGAGTTTCTGAAGTCACTGACTGTCAGGTTCAATATTCGAGTACCAGCAGACTAGTCACGCCGCCGAATTTATATTTATACTGCCATTGTATTTATTCACTTAAGTCTTATCGAAGTGCCTATTTGTAAACAGAGACTGTGTAATAAAAAAGTACCTTCACTTACCCACCACTCTACTTAATATAAAAAAAATGAATGAAAAACGAACTCAGGCATATCAAAGTAAAGACTCTTTAAAATCAACCCTGATAAATTGCTGTGCAATTTTTTTCGTACAAAGTTACAGCTGTTTGAAAAACGATAATTTTTGGTCAAAATTTAGCGATCTCTAATTTCGTGGTGGAGTGTACACGATTCGTGTATTTAGTAATAAATTGAAAAGGGGCTATAAATAGTTTAATATTGTTGCAAGTTTAAATAATATAGACGACGTTATTAGTTCGTGAATATAGAGAGTGATAAATGGTTGTGGTTCTGCATTTCCACCATGGTAAATCCTCACCTTATATGATAGATAGCAGAAATTAATCTAACTGCGAATAAAAAGCCCACGTAGTACATTACTTAAAGCCTATAAGTTAATAAGTAAGGCAATAATGATTAATTTCATGTACGCAATTTAGAACTCGCTAATGAGTATAGAAGGTCTTAAATAATAAAAACAGTGTCCTGTTGCTCTACTGTTATTATGAACAACTTTGCAGGCAACGTGTGAACGCGTTACATCTGCTCCTCTGGCTTGCTTCTCCATTTTGAGTTATGCGTTCAACTCATCTTCACCGTCCGCGCATAAATTTCTGCGATATGGTCAGGATTCTCGGATGCAGCATACGTTGCTGCGCCTGATTTATCGTTAGCGCCAGTATTTCGCATAATATCTCTGGTACTGCAATCAAATATTACGACTAGACCATGCAAAAAGAATCATCCCTTTTAAGAGCAACCCTTTTCTTTCCACTTTTATAAATTAGAAATACGGTGATTCATTCCTTTGTTCGAACGGAGTTAACTCAAATGCATTCTTTTATAATAAAGACACAGTTTTTATTGAAAAGATGAATGAGACCGTAGAAAGTGATTTTATATTTATACAAATTAATATACTTTTAAGACTTATTAGTTTTCTCTGTACGAGTGCCATGCGAAGATAAAGTGTTATCACTTGTTCCTTTATCATCTACTCTATCTTGGCACTCGCGAAAAGTGCTTTCGCATATCTACCACTTTCAGACAACTTTCACGTTAACATATCTTTTCGCATCAAACCGCGTTTCTTTCAAAAAATCGCGATGTCATTCCTTTTTCTTTAATTATAAATTCATTAAACGTAGAACTATTTTGTTCATGTAATTAAAATATTAGTCAACCGTAAAAATTATTTTCCCCCCTTTTGAAACCCTACGCGTAGTGAAAATGGTATACTTCTCTTTCATTTCGTCTTCCATTTTACATTTATTACCTTCTATTAACTTATTTTAAATCTAATACGAGCAAAAATATATAAGTAAATAAAAAATATGCACCGAGAATTGTAAGGAACTTTTACACACTCTTTGATTAGGAGTCTCTTTCACCGAGTGACCTACATTGTCGAAAGTCCGTCATCGAAACGCGGATGTGGACTTAATTAGATCTTCTTTCTCCTCGTCGCGCACAAGGAATCCATCCAAACCCGAATTGGATCACGTCATACGTAGCAACTTGTACCAGGTGTTATCCCGATAAGATCCACGTAATGAGTTTGCATTTTTTGGTTAACTTTCTCCGCGATGCTAACGCGTCAGGCGTATATAATTGTGCAAGATTAATTACAAGCAATATCATCGCCCACTTTTTACTGTGCTAATAATACAAAAAAAAAATTAATAACACTCAAATAATACGGATTCGGCACTGCAATACAGATTTCACGACGAATAAATAAAAACATGTAAAGGGCATTCAATTTTATACACACTTAATGCAAAGAAAAAATTAACATTAAGAAATAATAGCTAGAAAGGATTCTATTGTAAAACAAAAACGAGCAGAAGAACAATTATTTCTATAGGATACAATGATCCACTTATACAGCGAATCAATTCCATTAGGAAGATCCGCGTTACCACGTTCGCAAGGGCAGCCCAAAAAATCCAGAAACCAAAAGAGCCAAAGAAAAAGCCAAAATAAAGTGAACCCGACAAGAATAAAAGGAAACATTCTGTTCCTCGTCATTGGGCCCACGGAATTCCAACGATCCTCGCGCGAAATAGAGTGCACGTTTTCACCGGTCCAGTATCATCCACGAGATATTCGGCCAGCGTGGATCCACCGCATGGGCGGCGATGAACTCTTCAAGGCTGCCGGTCGATGACGACGACACGAAGGACCCGAAGACGTCGCTGACTCGACGAAACTTTCCTCCCCGCTTACGTCACATACGACGGTGCAAGCACGTCAGGTGGCAACGACACCTCGCGATGCAGCTGCAGCCCTCGGGGATTTTGCGCGAGGCGTGGGTTAACCAGTTTTTACCTGAGTGGGGGCGGACAAGAGGGCTGGGGGTAGAAGGGGGCAGGGAAATGTTGGCAAGGATGGTCGGGTATCCGGGCCAGCCGAAATCGACGTTGAAAGTGCAAACGAGAACGAAACTGGTTCCTCGATATTTTGATACGTAAGAGATGTTTCGACACCGCATACGCAATCGACGAACTTGAATCTTCGGTGTCGTCGCCCGATGTAACCGGGGCGTCAATTGGCAGGGCATTAAAATTTCGTGAGTCAACGTTTTCGCGCCGTGTAAAAGTGGCCTCTCATCCTGAGACGGCAAATAATGGGATGAAACGTTTATTAGCGTTGGCGAGTAATGCAAATTTCCTGTGCGTATTTATCGGTGAAATTAGTGTGTTTTCTTTCTTTGTACGCTGCAGGGTATTGAGGAATTTATTTAGCACGTTTGGAAGGACGCATTCAGAAGCAATGTTGTACGCATAATACATAGTATAGGTTTATTTCAATTGGTTACGAAGTTATGAGGGGAGGAAATATTTTCAAATTTTTTTGGCACATTACTATCCTTTCGGAGATATTGTAGACTTTGTAGAGCATTTTTGCATCGATAGAAACACGCGAATCAGCGATAAGCCATAAAAGGATGCCCTCGTGGTAAACCCGACTCTCCAACCCGGCGGCTTATTTTTTGCAGAAAAATTACCCTACCACACTCTACATTAGGATACCAGAAAAATGCAAATGAAATCACTGGCAATTGTACGCAAGAAAAATACAAGCCTCCTGCAACTGAAAATCATCGTATTAACCACACAGTTTAGCATACACTTAATTATCTGCCTCGTTCTCCAGTTACTACGAAGCCCGGCACTATCTTCTCCTACATTACAATCAACAGGTAAACGTTTCGTTCGTACCAACCAGTGTACGATTTCCTCCGCGAACGTCTATATGTGCATCCTACCTCTTGCAAAGTTGCTCGCAAACGAAAGACCATACGCACATGTACACGCTTGTACTTTACCACCGGATTCGCGAACAAAAGAAGCTCTGCGTATCGTCTCCAAAACTTGCGAACGATCCCCCGTATATCGAGGCTCTCATCTGCCAATCAGTGTGCAAGCAGGAGGGAAGAAAGAAAGCAACGCTGCGCCTCGTTGCCGACCCTCGAACCTCTCTGAACGACGATGGAAAAACGAAGAAATGAAAAGCCTCGTATCATTTGTGGACGTTACAGTGCAAACCAGTTTCCCATAAAATTCCCCGGACACGTCCGAAAGATGCATTCAGCCGGCATCGAACAGGCGGATAGCCCGTGACGTTCAGCATTGGGAATACAGGAGGGATCGAGGGGTCAAGCCCGCTCACCAAGATCCACTGCTCATCAGCATGGGACTATTATTGCACAGCTTGGCAATTTTCCGCGGTGTGCCCGCGTACACGCGTTGGTGTACATTTTTGATACGCGAGTACGCACGGTCGGTGCGCGACTCGCTTGGCTAATGTAACTCGAGCGACACGTCGCGTAATAACTTTATTTAGATACAGTACCGAGCTGCGTAATTGTATGGTGAAGGTTTTGCCCTCTCCTCCACCAGCTCTCTTCCATTACCCTTAGCTGTAAACATCATCGTTTATGACATCGCTCTTTTCTCGTGGCACACGCGGCGCTGTGCTTGGGAAGGGACGTGGTCGTTCATTCGGAGCAATTGTAATTTGGAAATATTGGATTAAATCTACCTATATGTAGGTAGATCAATCTCTGTCTCTGTACTATTTACCAATAACTTTGTCTTTTTGTGAAGTCATACTGATACACGGAATGCGGTGTTTCTGTCTAATAAATAATGTTGTTAATAAGCTGCAACCACGGCACCGTCCCAGCATATTTTAATTAGTTTAGGTTATTATGAAATATTCTATACGGCCCTATAATTTCTAACGAGGCACAAGTAAAACGCGCATTTGCACGGGCATTAATTAAAGACAGGTCGAGGAAAGCGATAAACGTTAAGTGAAAAGTATGGACGAACTTTTGCCTCTGGAATTCTCGGAACTACGAAGCTGTAGACATTTTTGCGTCCACCCTGTTATTTAATTTTCGACATATTTTTTCTCCACGCGACACGTTCGATTCAAAGATCAATGTAAAATTCACGCGTTCCCTTCCAGACGCGCCCAGTAGAACATAAGGCAGCATATTAAAAATTAAGTGAGCAGTCCCCGTGAATTATCGCTAACGTGCCTATCGATTAATGTCGATCATCGGTTCACCGTCTGGATGCATTACCGTGCAACGTTAATTCCCCCTTTTACAGATATGTCCTACGCGATAAAGCTGCTTATTATCGCCGCATCGGACTCAATCATAAAAGTCAACGTTAAGCTGCGCAAAAGGAACACACCGCACGTAAGAACAGTGTACCTCCGTGACGGGACTCGGCCGTCTTAATACAACTATAAACGTGTACACGATGTAACTATCCTCGCTGTTTACATGTCGGCCATCGCAAACGTACGGACATCATTAACTAGGCATGCCTCAGAATTTCCTAACAGCGGGATTTTTCGTTAATCATTGCTGTCCCAGTGCGACCAATAAGACGACTTGTCGTTGAATAATAAGCGACAGTCTTCTACTCGTGCCGCTCGGACCATCCCTTCGTTATCTCGTCCCATCTAATTAAAAGAAACCGAACCACACCGGCGAATTAGACACGCCCGCTGGATTAGGAACAAATTATTGCACGGCGCGGCACGGTGGTTCGAGTTGCTTCACCGCGTGAACCGTCGCTAATTGTGGCGCGAATATGGCGACGACTGTGCAAAAATTCGTAACGCGAATGAGCTTGTTAGGCGACGTGTGCGATACTACAAGAATGTATAGATGCAGGGTTTCGTAATGGAAAAAGTGGATGGAGAATGAAAGGAGGAGAATTGTTAAGAGATTAATTAAAGGGATTTAGGTGTCGCCCATATCATTCAGAGATTTCGTAGTTTTTTTTCTTGCCATTTGTACTATGCAACATTCGTTTCAATAGATCAGAATCCGGGGCCAGCCTGCATATATTGCGTTCCAATTTTGTTTTATAGAAAGTCTCGAATGGAATCGTCCGGTAAAGTCCGTATATACACTTGAACGCAGCACTCAAACGAAACCAGCAGCACTCTGCAAACAGTAATCATCCCATCGCGGTAACATTCTCCTCGACAATACCGCCACTTTTCCAAACAGCTGATCCCAAACAGCATTTCAAGCCTCCGCCAATTACATCTTCAAAATTTTACGTCCCCCGACCAGCAACTACCCAGCCGTTTTGGGTTTCACCTCGCGTAAACTTCACCCAACCGTATTTCAGTTAATTATCCATGGGCAGCGAACGATACAACAAAAACAAGGCCCCCAGACGCCCACGAGGTGCCTCATCCCTGGTTCCATGGAACGCGGGCTTCTTTCTCTACCAAAAGCACGGACACGGACGTAGTTCCGTCGAATTGGGGAGGGGGACCATAAGAAACAGAAAGAGAGGAGAAGGATGAGTTTAACGCAAGGATCTTGGAGGCGCACGGGCATGTGAGAATTAACCAGCATTTGCATTGTAATACGCGTCGGGTAATCACTATGATTGTGGTGGGCGTAGCCAATCCTTAACTTTAATAGCCTGGACTGCCCAAAAGCCTTGTGTCGCCCCGGGTACGCGTGCATGTGCGGCGTGAAACTTTTATCGTTTCACCGAGTCGTAATTTTTGCGGGTGCATGGTTACGTATACGCTCGGTCCTTAGGAGAGCCGAGGTATAATAAGCGCCGTGGTTGCCTCCTCGAGTGCCTTTATTTTAGACTCGTCGACAACGGCGTACGTACGGGACTGATACCTACCTGGGCCCCGTGCACACTATCATGCGTGCACCACGACCTCTCGGACGTGCGCGGGGAAATTTACGTTTCCGTATGGCCTGCGTGCTTCTACGTGTGTATTATTATGAATAGGGGCCCGATCACGGAGCTGGCAGCAGTTTTATTTAAATGACGGATGTGTTTGTCGGAAATAAACACGATTTCAATTTTGTTGTAGGCTTGCTTAATCGAATTGAGATGGAATTAATGAGTAGTGTTAATCGTCTCCCATTGTTTCTGCGATTCTACGAATTTATCAATAAAGCTCTGCAAACATAGCAAAACACCAGAAAAGAAAATTCGAGTGCAAAAAGCATACCTGTTACGATAAATCCCGAATGACAACTGAATTCAAAATAGCTCCAGGTGCCCGAAAAACAAATACAGCCTAGTACTGCCTAGTGTATTATACATGCTGCGTGTCGTCGCAATCTAGCGCAGCCCTCCTCGAAGCTGACAGTCGAGACGGTCGATCTGGTCGCCGGGACGACAGATCATTCGGCCACGATTACGAGCATCTCGACATTGGCACGACTCCAAGAAAGCGGCGACGTTTCCGACGTCGAACGTGTGGTCCAACGTGCCGTGTGACTTGACACACGTGTGCCACACGCTCCCTCGCGGTGTACTACTCGTCGTTGATTGAACATCGTCGATTCCTTGCCGTCACTACGAGCCAGCGACGTGTAACGGTCTGCGAGCTACGTTTTTGTGCCATCCAGCCGAGAGGGATCTGCGTTTCTTTTTACCTCTCGCGGATGACGAGCCGTCCGGCGCTTTTTCGTCGCCGCGACGCAGACGAACGGTACATGGCCCGTCATGTGTTCGCAGGTTTATCCATTGCGTTCATATGGCGAACGGTTAGATCGGAGCTGAGTTTATATACACGGGCATAGGTACCTGTAGCTTCGAGTGGTGCACGCTTGGAATATTGCTCGGCGGAGGGACGTCGGAATTGGGGACGGAGTACTGAAGAAAAGATGCTTGTATGCGAGGAACTTTGAATTGATAAAGATTACCTTCTTTTGAACGCAAGGCCGGAAATAGGTTTCGGTATCTTCACCGGGCGGAGACTTTGCGAAAAGGAATTTGAGAATGTGGAACGCGATTGAAGATGTGGTATTGCACAATGGGGATGATTAATTATTTTGTAGCAGACATGTGTATGATGAGATATGAAAAGGATATTATAATTATGATAACGGCAGAGGCAACAGCATTGGCAACGAGGAATTAAAGCAGCGCATGGAAATCGAATCGTGGGTTGAAAGTTCAAGTCTCCGTTGGATCCGTGCCCCGTTTCACTTTGAATTCGAACAATCTACAGGGGACGCCCACGCATTCTTTTTAATAAACTCGTTTGAACTATCACGCGCACACATCAAACCCCGCGGAATCTGGCATTCGATCTCGGTAAACAAGCGTCGATGAAAAATCGCGGCATCGAAATTACTGTTTTTCCGAACTATGGCGTGGCCTTTCTTCAATTATTCCTACTCAACCTTGGGGGCGGCAAGACCGCGAGTCGCCTTAACCTTTATGTTTTACCACCGATACTTACACCGATTTTGCCACATTGTATATAATTTCTGAACGCTGCAATTGCTTAACGTCCATTCACCTACAACGCTATCGCGTGTCGCTTCTCTCGAATACGTAATAAATTCAGTCTCCATCGCAGGATCCTATTCCGCGTGAATATTCGAATATGCACGATCCCCAAGGAAAATTAGAGAATGTAGAATTTTTAGAACGAAGCTTCGATCAATTAAGAAACAACGATAAACGCCATGCAAATTTCCATTAATCTCAAATGTCAATTAGCTATTAAAAAATCATTTATATTGTTACAGCGCGTAGTCGCGTGTATCAGATCGGCCTCTCAATTTTCTCCGCTCGAAACGGAGTCGAGTCGAGCTTCGCATAGCGCCTCGTTGAATCGGCGATTCGGTGGACCTCTCACGATCCTCGTCTCGTCGTGTACAGATAGAGAAGGCACGGTATCTTGCCGGAAGTGGACATTGATGGCCGATAGCTCGCGTCCGAGACGCGGACGAGTCGAGAGGGACCGACTCGAAACTGCGTGCCACGACCAGCGGATTCTCGTTCGAGATCGGAGATCACGCGAGCACCAGAAAGGGACGAGCCGAGAAGCAGAGGATCGAGAGATCGAACCGCGGACCTCGACCGGCTTCGAGCATGTCGCCGCTAACTTGTATTAATGTTGCCGATCAATTCTAATGGACGTGCTCGCGTCAGCGCCGCGCGGCCATTTGCATGCTTATACAGGGTGTTTCCTGATGCGACTTCGTGGGCTTTTAGCGTACACGCGGCGTACGGTTGATCGCTGATAAGTCGTTGGATCCGCAGCTCGCTGCTGCGCTTTAATCGATGAGTATACACATAGATGCGCGGAGGGATGACTATTGTATGATAGTCATCACAGGCAAGCGTAATTCCTCAATACATCCCGAGACCCTTGCAGACCTGCGCGTGTAGTCCATGCGAGTTCGACCCGTGAAACGGAAAGTGGTCGCACTCGTGAGCTCTAAGTTTCAGCCTTAACGGTACAAACTGACCCCGCCGCGGCGGTTTCTCCTCCAGTCAGGGTTAACAGAGATCAACGCCAAAAAATATTTCGACCCGGGATTGACCGATCATAAACGTCCGCGAGTCGGTCGTCTTGGCAGACGAGTCCAGTAAGAAACTGGTGGCTAACGCGCAAGAACGTAGGGGAATAATAACAGGCAACATCGTTGACCAGGTGAGCTGCTACCGTGATCGTAATTGACGTGCGCGCAGTGTTTCGCGAGCACAGCTTCGGCAACGAAAGAAGCGGCTCCCGCCGTCTCTGCTCTTGCTCCTTTTCTTCATCTGCTGTTGCGCGGACCCGAGTCGTAAAAAAAAGGCTGTATACTTTCGCAGAGTCCGCGGGGCGATATATAAATTACACGTCTGGTCCCGGGAGCCCCCGAGGAAGTAACGGTACCACGAGAGGATGGGGTGGCAGGGGGGCGTGGGGCTCAGATCTTAGCATTCCCTTCGGCCCCTTGCCCCCCATCCCCGATCCTCGTTGCTCTCCTCTCTTTCCCCGTGACACTGGAAAGAGAAGAAAATCTGTTTACCGAGGGAACTCCTTCCGTGGCCGTGCGACGAAGATCGAGGCAACAGTCTCGAGAGTCGTCCGGTTGATCGGCAGCCAAGATTGCACCGAGTTACGTCAGCGTCCTATTGGTACTCGCATAGGTACACGAAGCGGTCGATCAAAGGGACCAAGCGAGCGGATTCGTTTAATGGCCAGCCCTCGCTTTCTGTTGCACTGCCGTGCTTTCGAATGGGGCTTGCTTCTGTTGTGATACTTGCGTAACCAACGGTCAACGTTCGCCAGAAATGGTAGGTCTTGCGGGCGTTTTTTGTTTCCGGTCAGAGGCACGGAATGCATGTTGCATCGATGAGGATCGATCGTCCGGTGAACCACGTGTTTGGAGTCGCTTGCTATTCGACGTATAAGGCTGGGCTATTGTCTTGGGGATTAATTAACTTCTGTGTACTGTTCGAGTCGACGGTGGAACGGTGGAGGTGGTCGGGTCAAAGTGGCCCGGGGCCGGGGAATTTATGGTAAATTGAAATTCTACTTCGAGGGAAAATGAAGCGAACTCGAGATATTTAACGAGAGAACGTTTGTCAGCTGGAATTTGGTTGAACTCAGATTTTCATGGCGGAACTGTAATGAATATTCAAAGCTACGTTGTTTAAATATTTAACAGTCGAAGTTAAATATTCGGTGTAGACGCAACACCTACTATAGAAAGTAACAATTTTTTAAATAGAATGAAAGACCTTTCCGTTTGCAACATCTAGGCCAAACAAAATATAAAAATTCTCAATACCCGAATAAAAGTTCCAAAGCGTTCTTGTATCCAGCATCGCACAATCGATATCGTCGAAAAACGACCGCTACATTATAGTCCACAGAAGGACTTAATAGAATCGTAACGCACAGCAAACAACAATTTTCTACGGGTAAGCGGCTATCGAGAATCGCCATCGATTAAAAGCACCGTTCGCTCTATCTTTATTGATTCCCATAAAATTTAACGACGCGGACCGAGACTACCCGCGAAGTGATCGACTCAATTATCCACGGCGAGGACGCTGTCACGAAATCCATTCGAAATCGTCGCGTGCAGACCGCTATCCGCGAACATATGTACGTGACCAAAGGGTTTCACAGTTCCCCGAGCGAATAGCCCGAGCACTCTATACCCGCGTTGACCTTCGTTAATCAGAGTTCTATGCTTCCTGGTGATAAATAACCTCCACTGCCTAGTGAGCACGGAAGACGCGACACTTATTTGTATACAGGCTGTAGCCCCTCGTTACGTTACTCGTATAGTCGCGGGGCATACATAACGTCACCCAGAGGAACGGTGCGGCGCGACCTGGAGAACCTAGAAGGCGCCAGTGGAGGAAGTGGAGAGAGATCTGGCCGATATGTCTCATTTGTTGAAAAGTTGCGGCGTTGTTACCTGTGATACAGGTAATCTTTGCATGGACGTGGAAGATTCGCACCGCGTTACATCTGTGGCGTGCGGTATTTAAATATTGAATTTTTAATGTATGCAAAAGGACAGTCGTCTACTGATATTGTATTTTTGGGCATTTAACTGTTCAATTGATTTCACAAGGGGACATTATTTTTGTGCACAAAGGTCTTTATCGATTCTTGAATTTATTAATCGTTAAAAATCTGTTAAAGAAATAAGCTGTCGATTATCCAGAGATATTGAAAGAGTTCCAAACACCCGCAATTATTTTTTTTTTACTGCTTGATTACAGCCTGTGCCTTGTAAATTAAACAAAAGTGTATCTCATTTAATGTCCATTGCCGGGTATCAGGTTTAACAATTACTGTTTATTTCATAAAAAAAGAAAAAGGAAGCAATGGGTTATTACAGCACCTTCTGTGATTATACGTTTACGCCAGCTTTATGTTCCTGCACATCTTACAATTAGTACATAACGGCAAATTAGAAACTCACGAGAGCCGAAGGTAAAGAGACGTTTGGACTTCGCTAAAAGAGAAACGATTTCAGTTGCCCCCATACTTTAGGCGAATACTAATCGATGTAACCCTGTAATAATGTACTTTCACAATCTAGTTTCGACTTGCGAGGTAACTGCAATTCATTGCAATGAACTCATTCATATTTTCGATATTTCATTATTAAATTATTTTCCTTTTTATATTTAAATGACTCTCAGACAAAGTTCTTGTTCACCTATGTATCTTCGTAATTTAAATCTCAACCAATGCACTTGCAACAAAATTACGATTTTACCTCTTACATCCACACGAATATGTCCGAGAGTCTCTAACGATAACATCAAAATACATTTCCATTTACCCTGACTGATCATTAATATTAGTTCCTCTCACTTTCTATTCATGCTCGCCCAGAGTTACTATAAAACAGCCCTCCAATAAAATTTAAATACCATTCGTCTACTTGACTTCACCAGCCATAATCCTTTGCTAGCGCGGAAAAATGAGTAATGCTGGAAGCATTATCGCGCGAATCCATTGTAAACGATTCGAAATCTTGCGATCCGGATCGTTTCAAGTTCTCTCGAGCGATCGAAAGGCAAATGTGCCCTGACAATAGTTGGAAATGCACGAATCGTGCGTGAGATAGGTTGCGCACGTGATGTTGGGACAGCTTTCTCATTTCTCATGAGCCTGGGCACGAATCACTTTTGTTTCGTCAGCTGACTCCCTTTGTCGTGCTGATGACTCGTGCGAATCGATGTACGCAACTTCCAGGAGAACGATTCCGAGGAAGAAACTGGTGTCGTTATTGCTGCTCCAATTGCGAGGCATTGTTCCGGGAACTATTATAAGTTTGCCGCGTTCTCTCCTTTAATTATACTCCTGTTTATTAGCATTCTTGTTGGGTAATAACGGTGATCAGATCTGCAGTTGTCGACGGGATGTACCGAGTGAATCGGTGAGATTGGTTTGTTGGTGAAACGAATGGAAAAGAATAAACGACGAATAGGCGTTGACGCGTGAAAAATTGCTGCCAATATAACAAATATGCGTCTCCTCGACAATGTCCAAGTAGAATTGGAAGCCCCGGAGGATGAGTACTATGCGTAACATTTTATCGAAGATATGGAATATCCCTGATTAACAAACGGGGTACATATATCGTGTTCATTCGCGTAGTATCTAATTTCGTTTTGCCGTATCATCGCGGACCGAAGAAAATAGCTACTCAATAGGGAAGAAACAAAAAATTCAGGGAGAAATTGAAACTCGGTTCGCTGGAAGCCTGTAGTAATCTGTAACGTAACACCTTCGTCCCCTGAAGCCTTTAATTCATTAGATGCAATTTGACACAAGTTTCGAGACTTATTACATCAGATCTCCGTCGTCAATGAAAATGATCATTACGAAAAGCACCTTACGATCCTAAACTATCACCTGAACGTCCATTTCACAAATTGCTTTAAAGCATTACTCTTCCGCGAAAACCTCGACGATTACATCTCGTCGAACACAGCGGCAGCCGTACAATTTTCCGTGTCATTACCGACCCACTGTGCACTAGTCCGCTACTTTATCCGCTACAATGTAGTTCCATTCCCCGGACCACCGAGCAGCCGCGTAATTTCGAATCGAAGCTAATGTTGGGAAAGTCGTGACCAGAAGTGGCGGCTCGGAGAACCTTGCACTTGGTTCGCCATCGCACCCGTTATCTCGATGGATATGGCGTCGTTCGTAACGCAACGACAACCGCTGCGTTTTCGTCGCGGAAATTTGCCAGCATTACCGATTTACCGCCGTGCAACGGAACAGTGTTTTGCAGGGGAGGGACGAAAACACTCGTGACAGACTTGTTCATTCCCGTATTTACGTGTCGTGCTTTCTGTTCGTCACCTCTGTGAAATTGCGCGACGTTTGAAGAATTTTCTTCTTATCCCCGCGAGTATGTAATACCTGCCAGCGTTCATTAAGTTTCGGTTAACCCGACCGTATATATGTGCCTCATTGTTCCACGCCGAGTGGGGGGCAATTGTATACGAAAACGCACCTGTGTCACTTGCATAATACAACGATAACGGTACCGCAGAGAGAACGTGCGATCATGCAGCGCAAACAATGAGCCGATTCGCAGTAGCGATTCGATCATAAATGCTTCTTCATTTTTGTTCGCGACTGGTCGTAGCAGTCGATCGACTGTACCCGATACATTTTGTACCCGAGGATGTCGCTCGAAAGTAAAGAAGAATGAAAAGGTATGATACAAGCGATGATTTCAGAATTATATGGGTGCAACCGTCAGACATGAGATACGCAACGTTTCCCAGACACGGTCCAATAACAATTTTTCCTTCAGAATTATCTTGTATCCCTCCAGCTCGGGTCGTTCGCCATTGAATTTCGCTCGCCGGGGGTTCCACGACTTTCCTCAGCATCCTGTGCATCCGAAACGTTGCATTATCGCTATTAGCGTAATACATATCCCACGCCCAGGAAAACTGCCGGCGTGTTCTGAGCCGCGACGCGGATCTCGTCCATGAACTCGAAACACTCGATTTACCGTTCGCTCGGAGCCGTGTTTCGCCTTTGTAGATCTAGGATATCCACGGTTTTCCCGTACTAATTCCACCGTATAATCCTCAATCGCAATCTGGTACGCGATAAGAGATCACAACCTCCCCTTCCACACCCTTCTGCCACCCTCTATCTATCTATCTACGATCTTATCGTTATGCTGATGAATGTAAATTATTATAATAGGTATCGCCTAGTGATCGTAACTTTGTGAATCCTCGAGGCTCCTCCGCCGCGCCGCCGCGCCACCGCGCCGCCGTGAAATTGATCGTTTATTTATCGGCCGGAATGATCGTGTAACGCGGGGTAAACGACGTTCCTGTGTACGGATCGCGTTACGCTGCACAGTGCTTCTGATGAGATAATGGCCTGGTACGCGACCGATCTCTAATGCATAATAAATATCCGCGAATCTAGCGGGGATTGTGATCGTTCGCGGGTGCGGTTCACCGACGATAAGCGACGAGGAAGCGATTCGTTAATCCTATGCGAGGCAATATCTGAAGGACCGGCGAGGAATTTTTCTTTCCTCTGCCCATGCATGCAGGAGATTCAGAGTTTCGATAGATACCAGAGGAGAGGCCGACTTCGCGATCCGAGCAAGGTCTACGCTTCCGTCGATAAATTGCATCGTTAAATTGTTGCCGATCGGTTTTACCGTTAATCGTAAACAGATTGTTGACCGGTGGCGAGGAGGTTGGACGCCGCGCCACGTAATGCCCCATCATTTTGTTACCTGCGATACAATTTGATTTCTCTCCACTTGCGGTGACGTCAGGGGAAGAAAATTTCGTTCGAGAGAATCAATCGATGCGACTATTAATTAGAATGTTTATGCATTTATAGCAGGCATACCGAAATATGCGAAACGCGTATGGATTATATTTCTCATGTTGCTATCTATGTATGTCAAAATTGTCAAGTCAGAGAAAAAAGTAGGGCTTATTTCATTGAATCAGATGTGCATATATAATTATACTGCGACGGAAGAAGTATAAAAGGGGTAGAGAAAGAGAAAATGGTGACGACGGATACCAGAGTATTCCCTTCCGTTCACGATTCCGCAAAGAAGAAAGTAACAGTACACGCGGTGTTCAGTGGAACCGCATAAATCTCGTGGTTGCGAGCAAATTGTCCAGTCCAGAGATAGAACGCGACGTGTAGAAGGAGCTACGCGTTGCCCGCTCAAGAATAACAGCTAACAGGAAACGTTGTACGTGGGCCTGTTGTATCTGTTGTGTACGCGTTTGTAGCCGGCTATGGTAGTCCCGTTTGTGTTGCCGGATACTTGCGCCGCCGCGCCGTCAGAGATTCTACGGATGGAACTCCGAGCCCCGAGACTTAATCTCTCTTCCTCTTACACTTGGTATCTATGCGGGATGAACACCGCGGACGAACGTACATATATGGCGGACGGTAATTGTCTCCGTAGGTGCTGCCAGGTATTGGTCGACGGAGCTAGTCGTTGTAGTAGTCACGGTGTTGCGTTTCACGGCTTTTCTATTTATTCGATCGTTTATATAGAGGCGATATTAATGATGCGAACGTAGGCTGTCGCGTGCTGAAAATTAATTGGCAGACCGAGCTCGATTTTAGTGAACGTTCGAAACGTTGGACGGCGAGAACTGAGAAGCATATTGATAAAAATATGATTAACCATCGAACCATTCAAATGTACCAGTGGTGGCTGAAGATTAATATTCTTCAAAATATATACGTGTATGTACTTCAATATATGGATCGTTCAGTACTGCATCTTTGGGAAGAAGAAATATACCGATGCTCTGAAAATTGCATACGAGAGAACAAGTTTACACTGTCCTCAGGCTACGTTTAGGCGAAGCCATTAATGCCACGAATTTACCGAAACCTTCGAAGTGACAATATGCTTTGCTACTTTTACTTTCATATCTGATTACGCGATATTCGGTGTACATGATAGCGCGGGTTATACGATGGACGAATCGGGGTAGTTTAACGGGGAAAACTGCTCATTGCTAACCGTGATATTTCAGCGTGGTATTTAGTGCCATTATTCTATCATGTGTTTCATGGGAACAATGGTCGGGCATGAACGCGATAGCATAAGCATTTTCATGCGATGTAATAAATTCTATGAAATATTTCAGTTTTGTTTAAGCAAATTGCTACCTCGTGTCTTTCTCGTAATAGCAATTTAATATACAGCAGATCGATTATAGCAATTTTTGTTAATCAAAGATTCCCCAAAAAAGGAATTGTACAAATGAAAGGATTTGTTCCTAGGGTAATATGTAAACGAATCCAGGGCATTATATCTTTGTACAAATTTATAAAAATGATGAAATAAATGTAAGTAACATTCAGTGGGACTTATTTCGTGTACGAACTATCGGCAAAATCCAATACCCATTGCATTATACACATTAATAAAAATAAACGCATTAACATTGTATTGTACTGCCACCTACTTGTACTCCGTTTTAGTCCCTCCTCCTTACTCAGCAACACAGCACGACAATAATTTTAATAACTCACCAACGCTTTATCGTCGGTCGTTACCGCTACTTCTGCAAATATTTGACCATGCTGAATGATCAACCTGCCCATTCTCCACTACCCCGTACCACACCGTGAAGCACGGCAAAGCGCTTTCAATCGCGGGATGAAGTGTTGCTTTCGTGAATGAAGCAGTTTACGCCGAACACGATATCGGTTACAGCGACAATTTAGCGCCGCCAGTTAGAATTATGCACGAAACCGAACACTCGTGCTCATATTACGCGATCTAGCGATTTATAGGCCAACGGTGGACCCACGATCGTCCCCCTTATGGCCCCCACCTGCTCGATCCATCGGTCGCGAATTAAATTTCTCTTGGCAATACGAGACGCGAGTAACATTCAAGGTCGTAATTTCAGCGTATCTATCTACTCCATTACGGAGATTCTCATGAACTCTAACTGGACTTCCCGTTGCCTCGTTCATCGATCATCTCGCGATGGATCGCAGCGATATCCGTCCCTTTTCTTGGTGCCGTCTCCCGTGGGAGATCGCGACGCTAAGAAAACTTCGCGGCTCACGTTACCGATTACGCGCGAAACGTGGGCGAATCAATTTTTCTCCGCGGGTTCAACGACGCCGGTCGATTTACGTTGCATGGACGGATCGCCTGTTAAACCGGTAATTAAATACGAGAGGGCCAGGGCGGGATAGATCTCGCGTGAACGGGCTGGCGGATAATTTTATTAAGCTATCGGTTCGACGTTTCTTTTATATTTTTTTGTTTACGGAGGACTGGAATGCTTGCCTTGAAATTGTTATTGAATTGTGTTAAGTGTTGCTATAGGAATAGTCACATACTTGATTTTCAGCGCCTTCGTGTCATGTTTTTATTCGGCTCATGGGGTTCCTACACGATCCTCCTACTGTTCGCCGTGTAAATCGGGTCGTGGAGAAATTTGGCGACAGTTGCGACCGAACGTTTGTCAGCGAACTGATTTCCTGTCCAGGGTAAACCATTTGACTATAAATTGTTTGATGGGCGTCTTCCTCCTATAAAACAGGAGAAAGTAAGGTTACTATGTCGTGTGCACGATGGAATGGTATTATTCTTGAATATTAAGCTTCCATGTAGCATAGTTTTTTTTTAGAGCAAGTGGAACTTTCGACTCATTTGTATTGCTTAATCAGTCAGACTGAGGATTTAGAACGCGACGTTCCTTTGCTTGTTAATTTTTCATTTAACATTTCAATATATGCATACGTACACGTAGTACCTAGAGTTTTATTGACAATTTTTATTCTTTCCCTTCTCATACCTGATCTTTTTTATTTCTTTTGCTATAAACATAACATTTTTAACATTTTTATCCGAAAGTAAAAGTTTTATATCATGGTGCATGAAACTTAAGAGACTGTGCAATTTACTATGCTAGTTTTTTGCACTACTTTCAATTTATTACCATCTGAATATATATAACAGAAGAATTACCATTTTATTATTTCCTGGCAGCTTATCGTTTTGGAGTTAAACTGATTCCAAACTTTCTATCAGTAGTGTACGTGCGAGTCCACGGATTTTTTCGTGGAAGAAATTTTTACAACTCTTTCGTGCAAAACCTGGAATCCTCGACTCGTGTTCCTTGCATTCCCAACGATCAGTCATTGTCACCATGCATTATGATCGCGTGCCATCTTCCGCGCAATGCTCGCGCAATTCCACACAAACGTTTATTTCTATTTCAGTCCTTATTAAATCTGCTTTTCTCTGCAATACATATACATATATCTATAATTTTACTCGTGCAAAAGATTCTTGTCGGTGTAATTATTTCTGTCGTGAGGCAAATTTAATGAAAAATTCGATATAAATATAAATACATAACATTTCGGGGATTATTTATCATTTGAATAACTTCATTGAGATTTTACTTACAAATTTCGTAGACAACAATTTTTGTCCATCGGACAAGTAGATTTTGAGATATCGTGTCAGCCTTGCCAGAAAACATGCTTTTGACATTTAGTATCTCTAACTGTTATTTTCACGATTCCAGCATCTCATTCGACACATATTTTCAAAGATATGTACTCTAAGAAAACGCAAAAAAAAAAATTGATTTTTTCGAAGTTCAAAACACAAATACCCCTGGCAGGGTCGACGATTAATCACCTTTCGTGAATGAAAATCCAGAACTGCTTTTCAAAACAGATCTGGCTCCTGTTAACATAATGTTATTTCTTATAATTCGTAGGAAAACAAAAGATGATTAATCGTCTAATGAAATAAACGTATTGAAAAATCGATGAAGTGATCGTATAGCAAATGTCAATTTAACGCGTCTTAAACTTCGAGGGAAGAAGTGGTTTTTGTTATTTACTCTAATTTTGTTATTGTAAGGCATTGACCGAGTTCGTAATACTTTTCTTTGAAAGCAGGCGTTTACGTGCATCAGGGAAACAAATTTCGTGTCGCGGTTTTTCTGCGAAACCGTAATTGACAAGTGAGGTTATCCAGAAGCAATCATAGGATATGAAACGACAGGTCTTGGAATAGAGAATGAATCGCTTTGTACGCTAAGACTGATTAAAAATGTTTTTTTAAATTTAATTAAAAAATTTCAAACATGAACGACACGTAATCGTGTTCGATCTACTGGATTGCCGTACGCAAATAACAGCGTATTTTTGTACGATCTCTATCTACCCGATATATAATGCTGTCACACTTCTTAAATATTATTTAATTATTAATGTACCTTGAAGGAAGCTCAATGAAAAGCAGTCGTTGTCGAAGTATGATTTACGATCCATGTTTTCCTTCTGCTGCCGAACGTTTGAAGACACAGTGGAGAGCAGGGTGGCCAACGCAACAATGTATCCAAAATTAAAATATAGGATAATTGCACGTCATTAGGATGCACTGACTGAATACAACTGATTACTTCTCATCGTCTAATCCCGCGCGAAAAAAAATCAAGGGATAAAATAATTTTGTCGTTATTAATATAAATAAAATATGTATAACAAAGTTAATACATGTTAAAGTAGACGTCTTAAGAATTCCAGTGACAATCAAAGTGTATTATTAGAAGATTAAGTATAAAGCTAACAGAAGAAAGTGTGTGATTGGTCACATTGTTGGGCCAATGAGTGAATCGCATTTTTAACGCACTTTTTAAAATTGAGGAAGAAGGACGTCGTTGAAGAAGTAGTAGAATGGTGGCAAGTGACGTTGACCGGTGCTCTTGTAACGAGACAACGAAGTTAGTGATTTTAATAACTATTTATTGCGATCTGGTCATTCTTGAATACGTCGGGTTGCAAGTCAATACTGTCGCGAGTGTTTTCTTGTGTTCGCGAGCTTATACGGTAGATGCCACACGATATACGGCTGAAAGTAGAACGGGCTATACGTTTTCCAGAATGTACAGGCCGGACGCCATGATGACGTAGTAGCCCTTTGTCTTTCTGTGCGCGAGTGTCGTTTCATATTCATCGCTGATTTTTCCAGTCGTATCGCGAGTGACTGTGTTCGTGCTAATTGTGCAAAGTGCCCGGATACCTCATAATGGATACGCGAAATGGATACGACATAATGGATACCCCATATTGGATACGCGAAATGGATACGTCATAATGGATACCCCATATTGGATATATCATGGATGCTGTTCAACGAAAAATCTACATGGATTGCAGTCGGGCCTCCATCTTGGCGAGGCTTCTTCTTGGTGTTCAACGTCAGCGAACGGTGAGTCCTAATATATATATGAACAATCTTTTAGCATTTCGTACACGCATCCAGCGTCGAAATGTTTTTAGAATATTATCGCACACACAAGGGAATGTCGTCCGAAAGTACATGTTCGATACGCGAAATAATTAACTGACACACGAAATCAGTAGTATTGACTATCAACGTTCGAAAGAATTTGCAAGCGCGTTTTTTATCGCGATTTTCATAATATCATTAGTACGAATATTTAGTTAGTAAATTTTCTATTTATATATCCCGCAATTTATTTATCGCGATCGGGATTGTTAGATTAAAAAACGCACGGTCTCGTTAAAAATTACATTCATCGCGTTCTCGTTTAATTTTTTATTCGGTCTGCGTACCCTCGCCTCTCATTACAATGTACAATCTTTGCCGGGAACCCTGTGATGTGCACGCGTACCGAACTGAGCATCAACGGAATATACGCGCATTGCGTATACGATTGCATCCGCCAACAGGTACACTAATCACGCAGCCCGCTGTCTTTTAAGATTATTAAAATGGGCAAAGTTTCAAAGTCCTCAAAGGGTTGATTACCCTACAAGATATTTATGACTGGGTTGATCTCTTCCTTTGTTCGAACTAACCGCGGAAAGAGCCTTTCTCTTCGTGTGCCATTGTCAGGGCTTGTAGATAGATTGCTCAACCGATAATTGATTTCCTACGTCGCGTCGTGTCGAATAATTATGCAGTTTTGCGGAAAAAATTAATAGTACGTGATTTATATATGCAGCAGATATTCCTCTAACGAATGCTTCGAGACGCTAAGGGTGATTTCAATGTATGCGAGTCAGATTATTTTTATTTCCGGCAAACGTGTTCCTTTTGTAGAAAATCACTTGATCCCGATTTTGAATAGACAGGCTGGTCTGCAACTGATGCGAAGCTTTCCAAAAATTAGACAAAATTCTTGAATAATTTAGGTTCCCAGTTTCAATTGCATTGTTTAACAACGGCGCAAGCCACATTAGTAGCATCCAAAAAATGTAGCTAAAAATGAGTAAATTTCGGTTGAACTTGGCGAGACTTAATATTAATACCTTTTATTAGGAAACGGATTTTGCCAAATCGAAACGGTTGTTGTCATGCAAACATTGTAATTGTTTCCCAAAATACCTATTGGAATCTATGTAAACAGATATTGTATTTATTCAAGTTGATGCTGTCAACATTCTAATTGTTGAAAATAGTTTTCAATTGTATACTATAATTTCCATCCACCATTATATTTCTACAATGTATTTTTCAATCGGTTGATCTTTTTCCCGGCTCGTTGGGATCGTTTCGTAGCTTATGTACTGAATTTACAAGGAGAGGTTCCTACTATTTACTCCTTCTGGGTAATGAGTTTTCGTCGGATGGGAAATACTACCCTACTGAAGTTCATTATATTGGGTGTCTATAGTTATTTGTTTAAATTAAATTATTTACTTAGTAGACGGTTTACACTAAATCAGTTTGCACTAAAAATTAGAGCCATGCATTAATTCCTGTACGATAAACAAATTTGCGAATAGGATCTGCTGTTTAATGAGTAAAGTGCTTGCTTTTTCAAACGAGCTATACATTTTGTGCCCAGGTTCGTTTCATACTACCGCGACAATTTTTTTATTTATACATGGACTGCTAATTATTATATACGATTTGCAACAGTCAATCCTATTGTAATTGCGCAAAGCTTTTGAAGCATTACGCTCGCATGTGAAGAAAGGTTTGCGCAAGGGAAACTGACGATTGCACATGGTAATGATAATAATGGCAAGTTATAATATTTGCGTGCGAATTAAAAAGCAATTGAACACAATACATATGTCTAGCGCGCTGGAAAACAAGCACTATGCTCATGTTTCTGCATGTTTCAATCTTTTCTGCATGTTTCTATCTTTTTCTGCATGTTTCAATCTTTTTCTGCAGTCCCCTATTGGCAACTATTTTATAATATGGAAATTACTGAACCGTTCATTAGTACGACGAAAGTTTAGAACTGCAATTTATTTTAGTAAAAAAATATCATGCAAATTACCAATAATAATAGACACCTGAAACATATGTGAGTACATTTAGTACGACAGTATTTACCACTCTGCAAAAGCTCATTACACGGAGGGAGAAATTAGTAGGAATCTTTTCTTCCTAGTGATTTTATTTAATCATGTGATAGAGTCAAACTTTGTTTTTAAATAACACAGCTCTTCGTTTTTATATTTTTACGATGTTTTATTATTATTTAGCGATAGAACCGATTGCTCTACTGTTTGAAATGTTGTGGTTTTAAAAGACAATCTCGATATTCCCAATAACCAGCATACTTCGTTATTAATGTTTCTTATTCCACATTACTTATTCCATTGGCCAGCACCGGCTATTGATAGATGCGGGGAAACCACATTTATATTGGCTGCCTATGATTATTAGATAAAATTGAATCACTTTGGTAATTGAATGTTTATATTAAATTATTTTGGATTCAAAATTAGAGCCAGCATTAATTCCTGTACGATGAAAAAACTTGCCTGTAGGAATTGTTGTTTAGCCAGTAAAGTGGTTGTTTCTTAAAGTGAGCTATACATTTTGTGCCCAGGTTCGCTTCATACCAGCCATAGCGTGCCAATTTTTTTATTTTTACAAGGATTTCCAATTATTATATGCTTCATGCAATTGTCAATCCTACTGTAATTGCGCCGAGTTTTTTTTCAGTACATTACGCTCGCATGTAAAGATAGGTTTGCGCAAGGAAAATTATCGATTGCACGCGGTAATGATGATAATTGGAAGTTCTTGTATTTTCGTGCGAATGAAAAAAAAAATTGACACGTTATAAAGCATACTTGACCACAATAACTATGTACAGCACGCTTGCAAACAAGCACTATGCTCATGATAATCTTTGTTTGCGGTCCCCTACTGACAACTATTTTTTTAGTATGGAAATTAATGTATGTACTGTCCATTGCAGCGACGGAAATTTTAAACTACAGATTATTTTATTGCAACATATGTAAATTAGTAAGAATCATAGACACCCACTATCTATATCAGTTTTCGTGAAGACCTCGGCAAAAGCTCATCAAATCTTTCGATTCAGATTAAAAGGAAATTAGCAGAGACCTTTTCCACCTAATGCTTGTATTTACTCATGCGATAGAGTCAAATTCCATTTTTAATTAATACAAATTTGCATGACCACAACCTCTCGAATTTGTTTTCTTATTATGTAATAGAACCAATTTGTTCTGAAATGTTCTGAAATTTGAAATGTTGTCGCTTTCAAAGAAAATCTCCCACAGCACAGTAGTTACGGCGAGAATGTATATTTTCGTGTGAAAAAAATGCGATTGAAATTGCATGTGCAACGATTGAAGGCTATTTCACAGCTGTTGTACAAAGTATCTTGAAAAGCGTATATACGCAAGATGTCAAGTTCCCAGTTCGAAAATTAAAAAAAAAAAGTAACACACGAAAAATAGGTATGACCAGAACGTACATAATTTGTAGTCTGTCATATATGTAGTTCAGGGTCTCTCGTCGTGTACATAAGTAACGTTGTGGAAAACTCATCGTAGTGCTTCAAAGCACTAGCCGTGTGTTAATATATTTTTTGTCTTGCTAAATGCTAGAGTGCACGTAATTCCACGGAAGATCAAATGAGACGTCGGTAGATTTGGCGAAAATTTCTCTCGAAACCCATTCATGAAAAACTCTTCCTTTTTTCCCCTCGAAGGGGCGTTACGCCCGTGTAAATGAATCGGCCTGGAAAAGAAATCGCCGGAGGGGAGAAGGGCTCTGTTACATATTCGAATGCTCGAGTGTATTCAGCGGTGTTCAGACTCGGTACGCTATCATTTTCACCGATATTTTAAACTTTTATATGCATGCATTGCCTTTTATTCCGTACATATTTCAGGCAATATTTCATATTTGTATGTATATGCATTATTATCATACGGACCGTATGAAAAGGTAGGTGACATGACGTACAGATAATATATTTTTCTTTTGAGCGAGTGAACCATACAATTATTATCTGCCCTGCGAAAGTTATTCACAATTAGTTATAATACTAAACGAAAAAAATTCCAAACGTGTAGGACAATTCTATGAAAGAACTTAAACTCCGTGACAACCCAGATGGTTCCCTGTTTGCCCTCCCCCTCGGTTATTATTCGTGAGCAAAGATAATTATTGTGCAATCCAAAAGATGTTTGTCTTATACGTAACCAAAAATATTTATGTCGCCCATGCGCCCATTATTTATAATCGAAAACAATTTTTGTCATTAACAATGGTTATTCATAACCAGCAAAATGTTAGTCATTTATAATCGTTATTCCTAACCAAAATCATATCAGCTAACATAGTAACTGTTGTATCATAACTTTTTTAATTTTGATTATAACATTAAAATCGCGATCAGCTATCATTGATGTCGTATTGCTTATTAAAATAATAAGAACCTGGAGGGTTATTGCCACTTCAAGGACAGTTATTCCACCTGATACACGCCAATAACAGTTCGACGTGGTCTTGGATTTCCAATCGAACCTGCACTTGAACTCCGTAATTCACCGCAACCTCCCTTTCCACTTTCAATTTCACTTTCGCGGCGGAGACCATCGTCAAACGTGAGCAAACACTGTAACGGCGTAGCCACTATCTATAATCAAAATAGAAACATATTATCTGAGGAAATGAATCTCACAGGGATTGAGCAATTCGAATATATACTTCGGTATATTTATTTTTAGCGAGAAAACTGTTATATCTGGAATATTACAAACTTATAGTAAGAAAATAGCTATACGCACAGAGATTTCTCGGGTCCAGTGTTATCTTTTCGCTCTTAATCCAGAGGGTGTATTCTTTAACCGTGGTACAATCGACAAGCGGGTGACAAATATAGAATTAAATATTTTTGCGGCAATAAACAGGTTCCTTTTTCCAAGAAAATTTTGTTGAAAAGCACGGCGAATACGCGTACGTATGGCCCGAAAATTATTATTCACTCAACCATTTGTATTTCACCGCGCAACAATTTCCATATGACATTTGATTATCCCCATCGTTCCTCTAGTCTTGTACGTCTCTTCGTCGTAAAATAATATTCTCGTGTATTCTGTACACTCCCCCATCCATTCGTCTTCATAGCGACCCCGTCGTCCCCCGAAATTATGCTAACAATACGACGACGATCCACAGCGTGGTGTCGCGTTCGATGGCGTGCTATCTCCACGGTGGAAAGATGAATATCTGATATGGGAATCCGCTTCGTGTGAACGCGGACAGGCCGCGTACATGTGCACGCGACAAAGCTGCATACGAAACGAGCTGCAGCGACGGGGTGCATTGTAGTCCGATGCAAAACGCGAAACAACAGGGAACAGGAGAGCGTCCCTCCGCTGGCAAATAGGAAATGGAACTTTCTTGTTCTCGAGCGTGCCCCGATCGTTTTCCGTGATTGCACAAGGATAAGACGAACCTACGAACGAAGAAACGCGGGAACAGATGCGTGTTGCATCCGTGACGAAACCGATTCGCGATTGAAATATGTATTTTTGCGTAAATGGGAAAAGCGTCCCGGTGAAAATTCCTTATGTAAGATCGCAGACATCTGTTCGACGATGTAGATGGTATCTGGTGGTTGATTAGGCATGCTGCTTCTGGGAACGAGGTGCCACGAGGAGTTTCACTTTTGTTTCCGAAGCATCGCCGATCGTACCGTGGGGAAACTCCAGTTTGCTTCGCTTTGCTAGGAAAATACGATTTTATGGTGTGTAGGATTACATTAGCGTGTCGTTCGTGTATCGGGTGGCTAAGTTATTATTTTATTAGCAATTTTAATATTTTACGGGCCGAAAGGTACGTTGGTTTAATTAGAAATGGTAAATGAGACGAATGTCGCTGCTAATAAAGAAAGGGGGGGGGGGGGGCACAGATTAATAATGCAATTATAAATAAACATGTATCTGCTGAATAATTTGACCACGTAATTAATGCACGAAGTCGCAACAAATGATGTATTGGGATAACAGCAATTTATCGTACCATTTTTCTTCTTGTAACGCAATTAGCGTTATCTGCTTCAATTCGGGTGTAATGTTCAATGTAATAAACACGGTGTTACGCCTTGTGCAATGTCTGCCGCGCTTAATATTCGAACGAAAACGAACGTGAGAATCGTAACTAATTGTACATTGTGCAAACACGTCGGAAGAAGGCCGTGCATGAAAAGTGAACGGCCTTGTAACGAAAGATTAACTTACCGGAACATTTTGCAAAATACAATTACAGGATTCGTACATTATGGAACTGCTCTTTCTCGCTTTCGGTCTTACGCAAGATGCGCTTGCGAAATTTCTTTTTAGCACGTTTTCCATCGTGACCTTGCACGGTATCAAGTGAAAAATCACCGACTCCCAAATGAATTATCTCCTTTATGTATGCATAAAGCGACGCTTTACGGTTCGCACGATATTGGTAATTAGTATCGTTTTTGGAAATGAAAGGTGAAACGAGAAACTACTTAAACTGAAACGTAATAATATTTTCCCCTACAGAATTTAAGGTACGAAAAACTATGTTAACGCAAATTTTTGCAATGCATATTTTTATGACAAACTTTGAGGGTCCGAGCTTTTCTGACTTGTTAAAACTTCGTTTTCAATCTCACACTGTTAACGCGGAGAAAGAACCATTTCGCTACCTTCGTTTGCGCTTATCAACCTCGCGGTATCACTTTAACCTTCTAAAAGCAGCATTCCAACTATACCCACCCACCTACCAACCCACATCGAACCACCATATATTTTTCCTACAACGCATCGTGGGAACATCTAATCCCGCCGCAGATTTCCGTAAACAAAACCGATGATCCTTTCACCGATCCTCGATTTCCATGTAGCCATTGCCGGGCACGGGGGGGCTTGGTTGTTCAACAAGGACTCTCACTTTCTTCGTCGACATTCAGCCATGGTCCTCCAACCTCGGGAGGACCGCAAGACGCACGATTGGTTAGGGCCTCGAGCAAATTTATGGAGCTTTCTCTCCATAATGGTCGAACAACAAACGTTAAGCTTCAGGTTCTATTCTATATCTGTCTGTCACTGCTCCAGACAAATTATCCTGTGCCCATCCTTGTGATACAGACAAGATACATTTAGTATCTAAAGGGTGTGCAGTTGTTTACCAAAAATTCTCATTTTATTACATAAAAAATTGTGTTCGAGGCAAGCCTCCAGTGTTAGATCACGGTTAACAATAACCGACAGAGAGGGTATTAACAAACTTCGTCTGTGCCACAGAAATTCTATTCGCCAAAAGGAGAAAAGTAATCGAAATATATTTATACATCGTTCCTCCCCTATACATCGGATGGTAGCATCCTTGCTGGGTTTCGAGCCGCTATCAGCGTGTAGTATGACGTGATACATGACGCGAGCCGCGATAATAATCATCGAAAGGCATTCGAAGCCCTCGCGGGTTATTCCGTGCGGCTTGGTTCGCCAGAAGAAAAAAAAACCCGCCTGACCAAGGACTCGTTATCGGCGCTGTTCATCCGCATAATCTGGACACTCGATAACCTATGACCGCGTAATTTATCGACCGTCACTAGCCTGCGTCTGCCGATGCGTGTACGTCTGCAACTCTTTTTTGCCAGACGATCGAGGTTTTTCGAAAGCCTCGCGCGTTTACACGTGTACCCTGCTCGTTGGATATTTATTCACGTCGCGACGTCTCACTCGACCAACCGCCTATCGGCCAGTGACAATTGGCAATACGTTTGGCTACCTGGTCGCGAATCAACGATTTAGGTCGCAACTTGGTACGCAGCCGGGCTGAATTCGCAACGGGTTAATAAATTTGAACAGGACCGTGTTAAGCGCGGTCATGGTTCGCGTCGATATCGCCACTGACCACTGATACGGCATCGATACGATTATTGTCGGTGAATTTCCTCGTTTACCCCAGCTGTGATTTATTTGCGGATAGCATGACGATGTCTTGGATCAAAATTTATGCAGGGTTGTATTTTATTCAAAGATAAGGGTTACGATATTAAATCTTGCACAGTGTTTGCAAAGTTACGGTTCAGTAGTATCGACTAATACATAGGTTGGTTAAAAAATGTTCGAAGTTTCGAGTTTAATATAATTTGAAAAAAATCTTAAGGGAACTAGTAACTGAAGCAAGTGCAAAGAATATTTATAATGTTAGACTGTGGGTTCTCCTTAAAAAGTTATCCTATCAATGTCTTTATTCTCCCAGCAAACAAAAAATGATGCGAATATCTTTCCATTTTCTACATCGAAGACAAGAAGCATTCAATTTTTTTCCTTTCCAATCACGGCGCTGCAAAAATCTTTCTCATTCATATTCGTTTACCAGGTCGTTATCATTCGGTCAGTCGATCCTTCAGGCGTTTCCTTTTTCGTTGATTTTTTTTCACGGATTCGCCACAGGCTGATATATTCAGATGAGTTTCGTCCGACCTTGAAACCGTAAGTTCATTGAACTACTGGGCATGAGGGTCCAGCAGGGATACTTTGAAGTCTGAACAGCGTCGTGTCTCACCTCGCCTCGCCTCATTTCGTATCACCTAACCTGAACTTGCCCTGGTGGTCCCATGCCAGTTAGTTGGTGGCTGTACATACATATATGCCCAATGGGACTGCTATGAGATTCTCGACCCATCGATGCTTTCATTGGACATTGAACCGAAATGGACTCTTGCCCCCTGAATTACTGCTGCATGGGCCTACAGACCCGGACCAAGTTCTATGGCTAACGTGCATATTATACATACCTGGTTCCTTTACGATACGAGTATCTTAAGAATGGTCTTCTTTACTTTACGTGTGGGGGGAGGCAGGTAGGAACTATCGCATTTCTGGAATACATATAGAACAGACAAATGGATAGGCGATTGTTAAAGTGGTTTAAGTCACGCATTCTTCGTTCCGAGGTACTTTAACGTTTGGATTTTTATAAGGTAACTTGTATTCTTCTGTCCCTGGAGAAAAAAAACAGTGGACCGAATTTTATTAAAATGGCATGCAATTGGAAAATTTTCTGATATATTAACATGGGTTAAGACCATTTTTATTACTACTGGTAAATATCGTATTTTTTCAAAGTTTCAATATTTTTTAGGAGATATAGTACGTTGTATAATATTCGAAACGCTAATCGCATAAAATTACCTTACACGCTATTCGTAAGCGTTCATCGCTATACACACGCCCCTTATCATTGCAACACACAATACACCCTAACAAACTATGAAAAGATCATCAAACGAGTACAGCATCAAGCCCGACAATTCGATTGCGAGTCATCGAAATGATCGCCTTCGTCGTGGCCGTGGATGAGTTGCAACATCGAGTCGGCTTAACGATTCTGTAAGGCTACTGCTATTTGTCGAATTAAATCACGTTAATCCATTCGTGATTCTGTGATCGAATTGCGGTACGGTAGTCGGGACCCAGGAGCAGAACCTTAGATCCGTTGGAGAACTCGTTAAGAACATTCCGCGACCGGCCAGGACTGTTCTGTCCTTGCGGACCATCGTGTTGGGATACGATCTAGTAGTTAGACTGCGCTTCGAGACTGATCGGGCACAATGCAACCGCGATTTGTCGACTTTGGTCCAGATCGATGCGCAGACACGTAGATACGTGTAATCGGCCGGGTACGTTTTCGTGTAGGTCGTTTGAAAAAATCTGGGATCGTTAATTAAAGCTGAGGGCAGGGAAACAATTTATTTACTTCAACCGTTCGAGTGAAATCAACAGAAAAATATCCGATTCGGTAAAAAGGCGATAAAAACTACCCACGACAGACTGTTCGTTCCAAGATTGCTCTATTAAATATCAGCAGAGGAGGAACGCGAGAAACCATTGAATTCCATTAACACCCACTTTGACGTGCCCCGACGACAGCCCCACGGAGTTACTAAAATAATCGCGGACAGGAGAAAAATCTCCCACGAACCGTCCACTCGGCACCAGGCAGCCCAGATCTTATCCGCCAAAGTTACAACCGAACGTCCAACTGCTCCATTCCACGCGATCGAACGAAAACCCACGGAACGGTAGTTTGACAAGGATATCACAATAGGTGCACGATTTGTCGACTTGCTATCGGTCTGGCACGCCTAAGAGCGTCCGGCAAGGAAATCGCGAAAAGGCGCGAGAACTCTTGTCACCGGTGCTGCAGTTGACTTGTTGCTTGTTGCCTGTCGCTGCGGTATCCACGAACACAATTGCTTATACGATATCGACCGGCTATAGGTTCCGAAGTGCCGAACTCCATTTTCTCCGGGACGGACAATACCTACGCGTTTAGTCGAGAATGAGTTAACAGGCATTTCGTCCAGCCTCTGCAGTCTGTACGTACGGTGCGCTTAGTTTTGTTGGAGAGATAAAGGCGAACCGTTGAATCGGAGAGCATGCATTAAAGTTGGCTCGGCTGTTATTTTGTTGCACGGTTTAGTACCGTGCTTTTGACAACGGTGTACTAGTTTGCTAGCTTAAGGTCTCGCGTTTTTTATGGGGCACCGTGGCGGTTGAATTTTAGTTTTTGCAAGGCTGCTGGAGTATTTGTACATAAGTCGCGTCGTTGCGGCGGTGCAACGACCCGAACTATCCGAACTATCTCGTGCATCGTCGCAAACAGCGTAAAAATAGCTCACGCATTTTTCGTACACTTACGCTCGAACCACCTCGGTTCTCGGGAGCTTACGCGATACTCAGATACGCGTACATAACGCACCGCCACCACCTTCGTCACGATTAGCCAGGAAAGTTCGCGACAGATCACATTCAGCTATAGCCAGTAAAATATTTGGGTGCGCGTATTTATCGGGGTATAACTCGGCCGTTCGGTTAATCTGATAATTGGCGACGGTCGGCCATTGCTCGTTGCTCGATCGAGAGCCGGATGGCTGGTCGATCGCGTAGCAGTCTGCGAACTTGGAGCCGGTTTCGCGCATTGCTACCGTACTAAAATATTGTTCGCCGTGGGTGGCTTTAAGGGCTTTACTGATGTAAAGCCCCTTCCGATTCCTTCTCATGTCAGATACAAACTTATTGATAGTTCCACTGTTGTAGTCCACCGGCCGGTATCTGGCTGGTATGCCACGCTATCGCTAACCCCGGCTATGGCTGTGGCACACCAGCCAATGGGGGGGAAAAGGGTGTCGTGGTAAGGTAGAGCAGAGCTACGGGACCTCTGCAGGCCGCTAGAATGCCAAACCGAATTTATATTGTCGAACCTGGTACCTGTATACACTCGTCTTTCGAACGCCTTGAAACATTTGATTTCAAGAAATGTTCGAGGTTTTGCTATTTAAAATGTCGCACGATTCCCCCCTGTTGAATTTTTCGAGGAGATCGGCATACAATTTCTATGCGATTCCACAATTACTAAATTGCGTTCGTGCAGTAATCCGACATGGCCTCACCATAACTCTCAGCTGGGCGGCGAAGAAAAAGAAATGCTTGCGCTTTAACGAACGTTCCTATTAATCCAAAGATAAAACGGAATGTAAACGAGTGCGTTTGCAGAATGAACGACATTAATTTCGCCGAACGTGTGACGCTAATTTTACCAGCATCTGCAAACAGTTTCAACTGGTAGCCCCCCATAAACGTATGGACCTCGTTTCACTCCCATTAATCTAAACCAGCGTAAACTAATCTACCCCTTATCCGTAACATACACCCTGAAAGCTATCATGAAAAGTGCAGCACCGAATTTCAATGCACAAAAGCTGCAACACTAAATTCCCTCTCGTTGATCATCAATTTCTTCATCGAAATAAGCAACATACGAGCAAATCAATAAGGTTCGCAAGTTGGCCCACGGTGAGATCCAGACTACTCATCCGAACGCCCAGCAGCACTGAATCTGTAATCTCGCATTTCATCTAGCACAGAGACGACAGACCTTTTGCAATATATCAGCCTACAACTTCCTACCAAACGTTTTCTCCATTCATCTATCGGTACCGATCAGAACAAAACGCAACAAGACGACCCAGGAAGGACGCTAGGATCCCCAGGAACGATAAGGGTAACCCGTTCGTCCCTGCGTGTCGATCGAAATGAATTAAAACGAATCTCACCGGTCGGCGTTTACGCGACGTTCCCGTCGCGACGCGTCGAAACACCTGGCACGCAGGTTTCGCGACAGAGAAGACAGTTCCTGGGACGGGCGACTCACCTGGCCGAAGGGAATCCTGACGGCCGATATGTATTTGTTTTACACGCCGCAACCGCGTATGATAAACGAGCGCGCGCGATTAGGCAAAAAAGGAAATAGGCCCTGGATACGAGTGCAGCCACGGAACCGGCGGGTACACGAGCACATCCAGCATTTTTACGGCTACGCCCGTATTTTCGCGGCGCGTTATTTATGATCGTCCATTACGCGATGCCGCGATAGAGTTCCTTAAATAATTTATACGCCGGTTCGAGCGTTTTGTTCGTTTATCGTGGCGTCTCGGGGGTCGCGCTGGACACGCCGCTTCTAGGAAATCGAATTTTTTCTTCCCGATCGCGCTGGATTAATCGACTCCTTGACCTGACCTTACCCGCGGTACGATGTGGAACGAGGTGAAATTCCTGCGAAGGCTCGTTACGTGCTGCCCTATAGCCGAGTCAACGAGACGTGGCAGCCAGCATTCTTTCTTCCTAGATATATATCTATGTGTGTATCTCTTTGCGTGCAGCTACGACGAACGGGAGATTGGAAATGCGTTCGAGCGGGATACATGAAGACGTTGTGGCTGCGGGCAATTAACCTGAAGCGGGTTTGAAGCTTAAATGTCTATTGAAGGTTTTAATGTAGGGCGAAGGTGTACGATAATGTAGCGGTTGCAGGTTTTACTCTCAGGGCGATATTTATTGAGCCGAAAGCAAAAGTAAATGTACGCGTAGAGGGTGCGGAAGTAAATTGAAATTGAGGGAAACAATTAACGGGACAAATATATTATACCTCAGATTAATCTGCCAGTTGGTTTAGAGTTGCTGTATTTTATTGAAATAGTTCATTTCATTCGTGGCTTTGATTTTACATGATTGTCATGAAACCTCAAATGAGGTTTCATGGCTGAAAATATTCTTGGCCGTCAATTAATAGAACAACAGTGACCATCGAAAAATAAAACTCGCTGTGCAAATAATAGTTGCACAGATAAACATAAGATGCAATTTCGATTGTATCGCAAATCTAATTAAAACTATACTTACGAAGAAACGCTGAATTTGTTGAGTGGATTTAGTTAGACTTTACTATTACAATCCATGGCTCGAGGGAATTGCAACGTTGAAAAGTTGTTTGTCCATAAAATGACTTGCTGCTCCGACACAGACCAACGTGATGTTCCATTACACGTACAAAAGATCATTAATTACGCGGGGCCTTGTAATCTCGGATAATGCATCCCCCTCTTTGGCGTCTTAATTTACCCAATCCAGCCTGTAGCATACAATTCTATTATCAAGCGACTCATCCTGCATAGACGATGCAGGTGAAAGAAAGCGCGCGATAAAGGTGGATGGACGAGTAGAAGAATGAAGACACGTTACAACATCAGGCCAGGGATGTAACCAGTTGCCTTTTTCTTTCCACCGTGGTGACCTTTAACTTCCTAGAAATATCCCTACAACTATAGCATTATTTTTATTTACTCTCATGCCTGCGAGTGTAATAAGGCTTAGCAGTTGATGATTCCCGTTCGACTTGTAATAAACTCGAAGCTTAGGGACTCGGAGATTATGACAATGTTAACAAAAAGTTATATAGTGAATTCTGTTTCCGAGAATGATCGTTGCGCTGGTATAATTTTTATCACCGACTGGTATTACATTAAATTTGCTTTGTTCCGCTTTTCATGGCTATCGGGGCTCTAAAAGGTTTAGCGTCTTCAAGAGTCTCTGTATTTTCAGTGGTTTCATAACTTTTGAAATTGCCAAGCTGTTCACGGGTACGGCTGGTAGTAATTAACGTTTCCGGAACTGTGAGGAACCCTCTAATTAAAGAAAATATCCACAGCTTCGAGATACGTATACCAGTTTAAGAATCTTGAATTTTTCAAACCCGTCGAGCCCCTGTGATCTGGCGAAACCCTCGAGATCGTCCTCCTCTACGAGGGAGTCTCCAAGCGATCCAACCACATCCATGCCCGTCGTTTAAAATCCCGCAATTAACCAACAATCTCGCACACAGTATAAATCAAACCGATATCCATCGATTAATCGTCCCACCATAGTGCGGCAATCGCTCAACTCTCAGCATTTCGCGCTTCTCACTTTTCGTTTCCACTTCACCCTTTCACCCACCGCGTAGCTACCACGACGAGACTAATCTCTCAGGCGGGGAGCTCGTCCATCACGGTTCTTGGCATTTCAGAAATCGCCACGATATCTGCCTGGTTTATTCGATATTTAATCGCGGGGAATGCAGTGGACCGATAAAACCGAACCGTTCTTCACCGTGACCCTACACGCAAACCGGCCAATTAATCTTAATTGCCGGTGTAATCGTTTTACTCGTGCCCCGACACGACTCATCTCTTTATGCACTGCCGCGTATAGGTGCATACATGCGTGAGCGCTAATTATTCCGCGACACAGCCGCGGAGTAATGATAATTTCAGTAGAGGTGCGACGTTAGCCACGGACACGGGGGCCGAGAGAAATTCTATCGGTGGTCGGTTTTACGATCTCTGTGCACGGTTTGAAGGGGACGATTTGCCATCGTAATAATAGCTTCGCGTAGATAGAACGGGGGGAAGGGATGGTACAAGGACTCGGGTTGTACGTGGATGTAACATTTTAACGTTTTAACGACCGACGATCGTAAAACGCGACGTTTTATGAAAACGATATTAACAGGTAGAACGTTCTCCCAGGCCGATATCTAACGAGTTCGTATATTATGGTTACTGTGAGCCACGTTTCGTTAATTGTTCCGTATTTAAAATCAAGGTCGGTTGGCCATTCAGTTCTTACCATTAACAGGCTTGATTCAATATAAATACAGGCCGTACGTACGATTTTAAACGGTGATTAATAATTCAAAAAAATAATTGTACAAAGGAAAAGTCCCTTTCGTTTTATCCAATTTTTCTTCTTAAAATAAACCAGCTGATTGCTAAAGCGACAGAAGGATTTTGCCAAATGTAGCCGCGGCGGCATTAACATAGACGACTGAGGCTTGCGAATCTCGTTCAGGGACCCGTGTCAGATAAGGAAATTCGACCGATTTTCCTCGTTTCGCGCTAGACCAAGTAGAGCTCTTCTGCAATCTTCCATCGCGGCTGTCCCGAATTTCCACAGCGCGATCCGAATTCTTCAAGTGGCTGGAATTCTCGAAAGAGGGGTCGGCCTTTCCTTTTTCAAATGAGCGTGCTTACACGAAAGTGGAAATCCTGTCAGCCCATAGCTCACCGTTCCACTTTCTAACGATTTATCGAACCGAGCAACGATCCTCGTAATAAGCCTGCTCGTGGCTCGCCTTTAGTGGATCGATCACGTAATTTCACATTGTCGTTTCGCAGCCGTCGTCCTCCAGTGGCCACTTTTCTCGTCGATCTTGGGAATCGTGAGCTTTTTCTACGTATGGACGTTGTTACACGAAACGTCTTGTCAATAGAGATGCATTTGGTGGGGTTTCTTTTCTACAATAACTCTTTTAAGGAAATTGATTTTTATCAATTCGGAGGTGGGATTACTGAAAATTTTTAATACATGTGAATATTGTAAAGGATTTGTGAAATTTCTGATCATCTTGGAATCTTAAACAGCCAAGTCTTTTATTTCTTTCAAGCAGATGGTTCTTCAAATTATACTTACTTGTCACTGTCACCATTTTCTGGAGAAGATTATTTGTCATCGTGTCACACGGTCCATTCTACAAAATGTGAATGCCTGACTGGTATCCAAGCTTAGCAAACCATTTTTAAATCATACTGTGCCTCATCGAAATCCATCAGGTTGTTCCACCCAGATCGGTGAAAAAATGAGGCAGCACTCCAGGGTTTCGTAGCTTCGAATCGATTACGCTTCTTGCAGTGCAAAAATCGGCGCGGCGTTTCGCGGAGATTATCAGTAAATCTCGCGGGCAGCACGAAGAGACCGGGCGTTTTTCCGCGCGAGTGCGCGATTTCACGCGGAGCGGTCGGTACACGGACTCCTCGGCTGGCCTATTAGTTACTGTCGCAGAAATTAACGACGAATGTATACGTCGTATATCAAACGGGGTGGCGCGAGACAGAGAGGCGTAAAGCCGTGGCCAGATACTTTTGCTTTAATTATGATTAACTCGGCGTCGTATTAACAAGTAGCCCGATCCGTTTGGCTCGCGACGCTATCGCGAAGCTTACTACATATTTAGTAGTTCTCTGATAAGCGATCCTGGGACGAGTCTGTCGTCGTTCCTTTTTTTTCTATGATTTCGTGTCAGATATGTGAGATAAGATCTGGGGTAGCGTTTTAGTATAAAACTTCTTGGCCGCATTTATTTGTGCGCGTTTCATTTATCATAATTTAACATATAATATGTCGCAGTAACAGTTCTTTTATTTTGTCGGTCGCCAGGAAATCGAAGTAATTTATCGTTCGAATTAATTACATGTCAGATGCCTGCGAAATATATATCTATTGTATGTATAATATTAGAAAATATATTGTCATACTAATCTAATGATAAATGTTTTGCCAAAGTTCTTCTAGTCTTCCTACTGTCCACGTAATAGTCAGTACATTAGTACGGCAATAATTGCATAAACATCCGTCGTGTAACGATAACTTATCCAGCCAATACTACACTAACTTTATTGGATGTCGCTAACCCTTTACGGTTTGCACGGGGCTTCGTGGGTCAAGGAGGTTGGACAGTTATCTCGCCAGGTTCAATTATACTTCATTACGTTCTCTGGACGCTACGATCTTCATCAACGGGGCTTTATCGGGTCGTTAGCGACGTTGCGCTCGAGGTCCCATAGCGTTTTAACACACATCCCCCTTTAACGGTGCAACGCCGTTTTTACGGTACCCATAGGGTAGAAAAGTTTATCCAATGGATCGATCGATTGTCTAACCACGATCTTCCGTGGCTTTGATCTGGTAATTGCCAATAATTTAGAGGGACTGTTAAGCCTTGCTACAAGGAAGTCTGTCTGATTAGTAATAATCGTTTTTATCGCTTGTTATCTGGGACGCAATTACGAACTCCGGGACGGTGCAGAGTCTTAAGTAATAATCGAGTGGCAAGGTGTAGATCTTTGAACGACGTCGCTTGCAACTCTTTAACAAACTTTAATAGATTCTGTGCGCTTAATCGTTTTAATTAATATTCCCCGAATCTGTGCGTGGATATTAATTTTAATTAAAATTTCAATGCGGTTTCATTGGACCTCCGTTTGGAGAAAAGAAAGTCTTTATTAGAAACAGTTGCGACAGAAAGGGATATCACAATGCACTACGAAGTTGTGCCTCGTGCATCACTTCCTTGCAACAATGTTCCATGCAAACTAGTTTTCCAATCTTGTCAAGCACCTGTTTGCAAGAAGAATACCAATCGTGTCGAGGTTGCAACGTATGTATAATGAATGGTGGGACTATTTAGCGTCAGGAAAGTGATCTATTTAATTAACAGTTGATTGTACAATTTCCTGTGAATGTAATTCGTAGTACGATTCAAAAGATACACCTCCAACATCTGTAGGCGAGATGTTGTATGAAACAAATTTCTGATAATAATAATGTTTCCCTTGATAAATATCATATTTAGTCTGTCTGATTGCCATGGCACGATGACGAACAACAATTCCTTATTGCACAGTTATTCCTAGACGAAGAATACGCGTCTACGAAAATAAACATCGCGAAATTCTTGAACTTTCTATTCTATCATTAGTTTAATACTCTTAACCGTGCATGAGATGTGGCCGGTGTCAGTAGAGTGACTTACACGCTACATCATGCATGCTGGATAGAGCTATCTGAAAATCGAACTTCACGGGAGGAGAAAAAGGTAATCTGATAAATCGTCCGTCCTCCTTGTCGCAAAACTTGCCACACCGTCGGGTCCAATAATAAAAAATGCTCTGCAATGTTGTCTGTTGGTCGCGGAGAACAAGAATCAAGGCTGCAATGTTCGCATGATACGCTGTATCATGCGGCGGACCGCATAGTTGCAGATCTCTATTAAAATCTAGGAAGTTGTTACGTCATCGAGTCGTAGGTCATCCCCCTTATTATAGTGGAATTTCGCTGGCGAGATTGGTGGCAAACTGGGACCATAACCGGTCCTCCGTGACCGTTCACCGTGTTTATTAACCCCGGTCAGTTTGTCACGGTCTGGACGTTGACGAGCAATCTTATCGGCCGTTTCTCTGTTCGTTCTTCCACCTGGTATCGATAGAATATAAATTGGAAGTGGGAGTAGAGGAGTGGGCGAAGCTAGATATGATTGGAGTGTCAGTATTATAGTAATCGTAAAATAACTGCTACGACATAGAAGAAAATAATTCTAACTGCTTGATAAACGCCAGTTTATGACTCTCGTCGAGTAGATTTTCTTCGTGCTGAAGAGAAGCGTGCGTCATAATTCAGGTGAAAATCTGACAAGATTATTACGAGGACAGCGGTATTCCGTTTACGCTTTTCCCTCCAGTGTCAATTGCCAGTGAAAGTTTCTGCGCTGTTCTCGGCGAAAATTCGCAGTTGCGGCTTTTCTCGCCGAAGCGTGACGCTTTGAATTTTCCCCGTTGCAGACTTCTGAACGAAATGTTCCGGAAAGAGCTGCCGTTTCGCGTAAATCACGTTTGCTGGCCGCGTTTGCAAATCACCCAAAGAGAAACCGAAGTAATGAACGCGATTACATCGGTGATGTTTCACTGGGCACGGAATAATGCTAGACTTGTCTGTTATGCTTCTGATATTCGCTGACAGAAAAATAGAAATCGCAATTGAAAAGTGAAAAGCGCAATAGGGTCTTTAATTGTTTATTAATATTACTCTGCCCATTATCGTGCACCAGCGGAGACAATGAAAGTATCTAATCAAAGACTTTCCTCCGAAGTTTCGGGCGTTCCCTGGGTCGTTCGTATTTCTGCCTGAACGTTCCTCCCGATCAGATAACAATATTATGCATTCAACGCATGCCTGACCCGCCCGCCATGCCGATTTTGCTCTCGTGCACGACGTCGGGTAAGTGTTCCCGTAGGAATCCACCGAGCAAAAGTGGTCGAACGGAAGTGTAAGTTGGAGAAAGGAAGAAGTCCCGCGAAGGGATGGAGACGAGATAGAGCTCGATCGGCGCGTGTGTAACCCCGTGTTCCTGTTCGAGCACCACCGGCGCGGAGCGACTTCTCGAGGTCGTCGATGGACCCCTCAGTCCTTCGGCGGGCGATTTATCAGAGCCGAAAGATCAGGCCAGGTGAGCAACACACGCGCGATCATAGACACGAACACGTATCGCGTGGATAACGCTGTACACCGTACACGATGGCTTAACAACGCAATTTATCAACAGCCGCTTTCATCCGACCGATTCTACGTAGCAATTAACGTGTCCACTGCGGGAACATCGTATTTTAAAGGTTTACGGACCGGACACGCCCATACAAAATTCACTAGCCCCGCGACTAGCATCCTTCTCCGCACGCTACGATTTTTCCGTTTTCACTTGAGATTTATGTACCGACCGTGCACGACGACAGCGGACGGCCGATGTGACCAAGAGTTGATCGAATCCTTCTGTTCTATTTCTGATAAAGAATCGGTGATTGTAAATATATAGAGCGTAATGTAACTGTTGGTCTTGTGTATATAGCAAAGAAGGGAGGATTTTATTCGGTGTGGCAATAAGTCATTTAGTAGGTTTCTTATTTAATGTCAAGTCATTCTGAAACGATTATTCTCGATTAATTTTTATGTATAGAATAATAATCTTCATTCTTTCTTTCCAGCCAGTTATGCGCATGCATATGCATATGTATCTGCGTATGATAGATAATGCCTGTAGATATTCGTGCATGATTAAATGGGGCTTAGATTGCGTATTGAGTCGTAGATAGTGTTTTGCGCGGTTCCAAACGATTTGTACACGTATGACTAGAGTACACGTTCGTCGAGTGGCGAGGATGTTACTCGGGGGGCGTTCCATTCTCTCTGGCTACGCACGTGGTTTCGAGTAGTTCGTTTCTACGTGAGTTATCGTCGAAGAGGGAACGCTGTTCGGCCGATTCGGCAAAAAATTTCCAGGCATTAAGTGTATCGTGCTCGTTTTGTTTATAGCGTTCGGTGTATCCCCTATACGGGAGATTGGTTAATCAACTTTCACGATGTTCTTGTTTATTCAAGTTTAAAGGATAGCCTTGTAATTTGTGCGGTACGCAGGGTGTAAATAAAATGGAAAGTGCCGGGGGTCGGTAGAATTGATTGCAGAATAAATTAGGTCAAAGAGCGATAATTGCTTTGTTTGTTTGCAATGGGGTAATGCTATTTTCTTACGGGATAATTAATCGGTGCCTTATCTTATTTATTTATCGGGACAGGGAACGTATAGTAATTCTGTTGCGGGCTCGATAATTAATTGCGCCAATTAAGAACTGACCGACAGTGAAATACGAACCCGAGCTTGTTAGCAAATTTTAGAGAAACAGAATACTCTTCATCTTTCAATATTTGGAATTTAATATATTAGAGATTCTTTTCTTATTAACTTCTAGACTTCTATCAGGTAATATCAATAAAAAATCAGTGTCCCTGCTAAATTACTTACGTCTCAGAAAATAAGAACAGGTCAGAAATGAAATTATGAGAGGAGCGTTAAAAAAAATGAATTAAAAATTTGTAAAGAATACTCCTTCCTCCAATCCAACTGCCTGCGAATGCAACTTGCAATGTTTTTCTCCCATCCAAAGGGGAGACGAGCTTTCGCCCACTATCTCCGGCTGCAGGGCTCCGATCAGAGTTTCGCCGACTGTTGGCATCAGCAGATCAAAGCGGCACTTAGGTTTAATCGTGAAACGCTTTTTCGTGGCAACAGTGCCGTACGATGTTCGCCGATAACTCCGATGCCATTGAACCCAACCAGTGGTCTGGTCTCGGTGCTCCGCTTCGTGCGGGACTCGAGGCAGAATCCTTTCTTCCAGTTTAGGAAGGCAGACCATTAAGCGGTACGCGCGAGAAGAAACATACTTTAGACATTAACATTGCGGTCGGCCGGCTGGACTATTTCCTCTAATGGCGTGGTCGGTTTAAAAGACAATGAGAGGCCTCGAGAGGCCCGAGCGAAACTTTATCAATGGTTCACCTTCCGATGAGGATCCTATTTGCTTGGCCCCTTAACTTGGCGCATCCGCCACTTACCAATGAAAACAACGGTTTCACGAGCGCGAAAGGTTACTTTATCGAACTGCGGAAACTCTACGCGTCGCGTATAGAAAACAGCGATCGCACAAAGGAAGACGATCGAATGGGAAAAGCATTTTATTTCACCCCGAAGGCGTCAGCTTTTCAATCCCCGATGCTTCTCTCTTCGAGCAAACCCATCAACGTCCAATATTACCACTTTATGGCAACAATCTCGTAGCAGTCGCTATCGCGAATGTGCACGATAATGAAACTGAAACGGGAGAACTTGTTATTCGAACTGGCTTACCCGACACTATAAACTCGAGCGCCATAAATACCACCTAATAACGACATAGAATAATCGTAGGACGAAACGCGCAACGAACGAGAAGAAAAAGGGGTGTCGAAGTTGCAACGGAACGGCGACGAAAGTGAAGCGAAAGAAGGCTGGCTTTCAGCGGCTAAAAAAGATTTTCCGATCGTATGGATCGAAACGGTGCGATAGCCGTAGGACCTGGCGATTCCGGTTGAAAGGGATTCCTGCTTTTTGCACTATAAAATTCGAGAGTTAGGTAAGCCCAGAGCCTAAAATATCTGCGATTTCGATTCGAATGGTAGTTAGCGCGAATAATAGAGGCAAGCTGATGGGGCTGACTCGCTCGTAACGAGTAAATAAAATGAGGAGTCCCGGCTGGTAGTGACTTACTATCATTACGAGGGAGATAATCTCGTCAAATTGGCCGGGGAACATGGAACTGGCGCGTTTTGCTCGTTTCTCAACGCGATTTTGCATATTAATGGCTTATGCAGCTCGTTCTCTTTCGGAATTTCATGGAAATATCAACGCTTAATTGTTAGCGTATCCCGCGTTTGAACGCCGAAGAAGTTCTATATGTATATAGAGTTTATACTACTGATGGACGTTTACGGTTGAAATCACTGTTTCACCGAAAGCACGTAATTGGTATAAACATGAGTACAGTTTCCACAAGAAAATTCTTAAACAAACTATTCTCCGGGCAGTAATCTCCCCACCTCCTGTACCAGTAACCGCGACGTTCGATTTACCTCTCTCAGATTCAATCGCTCCGAACAGCCTCCAGCCGGAACCTTCCGTTCAATTGAACCGACAGCAAGAGTGGTCCGGTTCAGGGTGGAGCGATTCGGCAAGAATGTTAACGAATCGCGGAATCACGAAGGCAGATGGATAACGGCAGTGTCGGTCGTTTCGAGTCGCAAATGGGCACTGCCCTGGCCACCGGCGCGGCGAGGCGCTTTCGAATGTCCACGGGTCCGCCCGTGCGTCCCAAGTAGTCGAAGGTTCATCGAACCCGTGTTCGAATGTTCGGCGAGAGCACCGGCTGCACAGGAGTACCGGGAACCGAGAACAAAGTACCGGGTACCATTCACCGTACGAACTACGTCGTCCTGGGGCCCCCTCGCCCGATAAGGACGACCAGGCCCCCACCTCCGTGAAGCCGCGTCGGAACCCGTGAGCGTCTCGTCCCACAAACGAGCAGACGGAAATCGCGGGCTGGACATCCCGGCTAATGATGCTGCACGTTCTTTGCTACGAGCTGTGCATCATGCGCGAGAGTATCGTACTGTAGAAACTGATACCGGTGTAGGTATTGGTAGCTTTGGTTCATAAGAAATTTGCAATCTGCCGGAGAACTAAAAACTCGGCTGAGCAGCGGTCGATATGGTACGAATAGAACGCAATCGTCGAAATCGAAATACAAATCATTTCTTTCTTCGCTTTAAAGAATTCCTCCCTGAAGGGACGTGAATGTCGAAAGCGTATTGCAACAAATAAAAAGGTATTCCATTTTTACATGCAAAGCGCAGAAAAAGAAGAAACGCCATCGCACAAGGCAGAGCTAACTCAAAGCATCTAATTATAAGTTGCATCAAGGGTCTGGCTGAGACCGCCAAGAGAAATCGGCGTTGCTTGCGTGGGATGAGCGAAAGTGTATGCATTTCGTAAAAAGGTCAATCGAAAGCAACCTTCGAATCGCAAACAACTTATAAAAGCGCGCAACGAGACTTCGTAACAAGAATTTCATCCATTGCGGAATCTATTATTTCAACGCGACGTGAATCGGGGGAAACACTTGGGGTATCGAAAATCCACCGCTGCACAAGCAGTTAAATAAAAGTCTACACGATTTTCCCAGACAATCCGATAGATTGTGCGACGCACCGGGCAAGCGTTGGCTAAAGCGTTAACATGCAAAACGTCCGGGCGTGTCCCGTCCCCCCTATGGAAGCGGGTTTCGTCGTACGAAGGGGCAAGGCAGCGAACGAAGGAAATCAGAAGCTGGACGTCGCGGCTAATGATGCTGCACGGCCGTACGAGTAGTACAGTAGTAGACTCTATTCTTTATTCGTACTTTATTTGCTTCTGCTCTCCCACGTGCAGCCGCGATTCACTCGCGTGTCGTGGACGTCGCGTCCGCCCGTTAGCTCTTCCGTCGTGTAGCTTTTTGCCGGCTGACCGCGCGGCTAATTTATGTACTTATGGGAGAACAGGACAGAGAGCGAGAGTAAAGTCCCTCCGGTGGTTCTCCGGCGCGGCTAGCCGGCCGCTCGTTCGAATAACGACGTACCGTTCGTCGCGTAATTTACGGGTTTTTGCGGGCGTGGAATGTGCGTGCCTGCCGCGTTGATCGACCAAATTTGTGGCTGCTTAAATGTTCGCTCGTCTCCACACGTGGCACAGCTATTTTCGTGAAACGAGGCTCACGGGGGAAACTTGATTTCCCACGTGGCCGGGAGTCCCATCGGCGCGGCGGTCCTTGCCGCGATCCGCGGAAAATAAAGTTATTATTTATGAGATGCAGGGCTGTTTAACGAGGGGGTCGAATGTGTCCCAGTAATATGCGACGGACGATATAATTAGCATAACCAGACGCGAGGACGCCTGGCCGTTACGGACGAGCCACGTTGTTCGAGTCTTTTGAGAGATCCGCCTCCGCGACGAGGCTTCCCGCCTGTTCTATGGTGCACCGGATCGCACTTACGCTGCATCGTTGCGCGATGTGGATCATTATGCCAGATCCGGTGATAGTCGTTGCTCGTCTCTCGAGTTACTTAACGGTGGTCGATTTCACGCGGAAAAGGTTTCCCCTGTTCGTTGGTCGGAGAGGAAAGCGGAGAATGATTTTGGCCGTGGTTTAGCCCTAGTCCCGTTGGCTTTCAGGGCTGATTTGTTGTATCGCAGATGATAGTTCAGTCTCCTCTGAAAGATTCTTGGCACTCTTGAGAATTTCTTCGACTTTCGATCATGAAAAATATTTATTACGGAATAGACAATATGTACACCTGTAGCAAGTATATTTCACAATCGTGGCCCTCTTTACCGGGACAACCATAGATCCTCGTGGACAAGAAGGAACTTCGTGGTATCATTTCTGCATTCTAATTCTAAATTATCACCTTAAAACATCCAATTAAAGCGATAGCCCTCGAAAGCTACGCGTCACTCATTAGACTTCGCTATCGCCGCCACCATTCATCAACTTTCTTTCATTACGAAATATTACTTCGAATAGCGACCGCTTCAACGGCAACCTCGATGAGTTAATTAACAGGCTTCTGTTCGATTGTTCGTGTTATCGTTGACTATCCAACGATAATACACGAACTACCAGTACGTGCATAACTGTAACTTGATGGATCGTGCGACGCGGATCACGCGGTTTCCAGCGCGATCGGCCCGGGGCGATCTTGGACAGGATGTTCCCATGTCGGTTGACGTTTCACCTGTTCCTTTTCGCCCGTTAGCGAAGAAATCAACGTTAAATTACGTGGATGCTTGCATACGGTGTTCAACGGATACCGTGATCTAGGCTACGTGTCTGCTTTGTAATATATTAATCACGCGTGAAAATGGCTTGCGTGGAAAATGATCTCCGCGGTATTCTTGTACTGCTTCTGTTGCACGGCGCCGCCTCTTAAAATTGGATTTACGGTTAACGGGAATTAACCCAAGCTGGCGATCTTGTGTTCCATTCGAAAATTTCCATCGATGCAAAGTTTCACTTGCCGCGGACATCGTCCTTCGTAACGAATGTTCATCAATCATACGCGGGGATAAAAATGTGCGCGTTCCATGCGTGGTGGTTTTGTGCCAACGTCGAGGGCACAAAAATAAGTTCAGCACGACTTGATCGATGGCAACTTTTAGGCAGACACGTTATCGTGCAGCATCTACTCGATCGACTCTGCTGGATGATTTTATGCAACAGAAATAGACGCTCGGGGAGGCCCATTATGTCGTGACACGTTATGTATCATTCTGAGGCTGGCCTTCTGTCAGAGGTCTGTTCAGACCTCGTAGCAAAGAACGATGGGAAAACGTGTACGGTTGATATATGATCTTCCGATCGCGGATCGTCAATCCATTTACAGGTTACTGGTCAGTAGTACATACGTCGTGGAGGAAATCAACTGTGTTGGAGTGTATAAGAACGGGAGCGGCGAAAAAATCTGCTGCCTCGACCTTTTACTTCAACTGCATTATCGTTGGGGATTTATTTACTGTCGACGTATGACGTGCACGATACTGGTCAAAACAATTTGCAATCGTTTTCTTGTTTTATTAGAAAAATTGAATCTCCTGATAGCCGTCCATTCTATTCCAAATTAATGTCACAGAGATCAACAGTTCTTTGTTACGTATTAGCAATATTAAATGTAACAAAAATGATTAATAATACTAAAATATCTTGCAGACAATGATATTAATAGTCTTTAATTTTGTGCGATCGAAAAATGGCATCGTGCAATAAGCATCTACCATTAAGATATAATACCTGTATATTGCTCTTTGAACGCGTAAATTCTGCAGAGGTAAGAGTCGCTGAATAAGAAAAGCGCAGCAGGCAGCCTGATCACAATAGCAGTGCCTGCTGGTGTCAGGTTGATTAGCTCGAGTCGAGAGTTTAGAGGCACGTGTCCTTTAGTAGTGACCGTTAGGTGGACGTGACCTATGTCGTCGACCATGGTGGAGACCTAGGATCAATGAGCGATCGTTTCTTGGAAGTTAGGATTATGCCTATGGCTATGCACAATGTTTCTCTCCTAACGGTCCGCTTGTGCACCAGTGACCTGAACACGACGCGCGCAAACTTCGCCCTGTTGCATTGTTCTTCGTCCTGGACCAATGGAGCTCGCTACACCGTTTCCTGTCTAATTGTTGCTAGTTGCCATATTTTATTGCCTGTCCTCTGGACAACGATGAGTTTTTTCTTAGACCGATCTGGGAACGTTCCAGTGCCCAAGAGTTTTTAATTAATTAATTAGGAACTAGTTGTCGTACAACTACTGGATAGAACGTTCGGTCTGTATTTAATTAAATTCGTACGCATGATATTTCATTAATTATATTTCCACATTCTGCAGCATTTTTTTTTCAAGTCTAACATTCGAGAAGGATTTATTTTTCTTAGTATTAATATTATGGGTTCGGTTTACTTGTTATATTTCTTACTGTAAACTGCGTCACACGATAACGTCGTTTAACAGGAGCATAAGGAGTTCGAATTAAATTGCAGACAACTCCGTTTCACGTTGATCCCCATCTCGCGGAGCCCGTATCTCAAACCAGAAACGTTCCGGACCAATCATCTTAATTCCAATGAGATGCGAGATTAGAAGAATCCCTGGACAACTTGATCCTCGTGCATCTTTCCTTTTTCATTCCCCTCTGTTTCATTCGATGCGACCAACGCGACAGCCCCCCTTGTCTCTCAAATACCTCGCTTGTCGCGCGTCTGCCTAATTCGATTCGCTCGGTAAACGAATTCAAATTGATCCGGCTTCTTTCTCGGCGACGACAGTCTGCCTACTTCTTAGATTCGCCGATGCAGATAAGACGATCGAAAAGTCTAAGCGATGTCTCGCGATGGACAGTTCACCTTCGTCACGACGAACGAACCAGGGGTGGAGAAACGTATTTGACGCGACGATTCGGCGTGGTTGACCGAGAATATGCTAACAAGTTCCAGCTGATCTGCTCATTGAAATGGAAATGCGAAAAATGCGATTACAAGTAAACGTCGATTTATTAAATTTTTCGATTAGCGCACCTTAATAATTTCGTTTACGGTGGAAAGCGTTCTTGATGTACAGAACAGTACAGATTTTATTAATATCGAAGGGCTATTCGTATAAACACTTGGATACTCCGCTTAACTATCTAAGATTTAATTTATATAAATAGTTAAAATAATGACACACCCTTGTACAGTAGATTTACATAAATTTTCAGCAAACGGTTGCCGAATATTTGACGTCGTATATATTACATACGTCCTTCTTAGCGAAAGGGTTAAAATATCCTGTCCTCATTTTATCCAGTGGATCTGAAAGCGTCGTCAGGCGAACGCTACGAAACTCAATCTCATCGCGTACAACGTCGTTCGAATGATACAGGAACTTTTCCATCGCGGCAAGTCCGCTCATTACATCCTCGCCGCTCGTCACATGCTGACGATGATACCCTTTACCCAGGCGGCACGGGATGCACGAGATAGTTAGCCGGTTGTAACGACGACCGAGACGGGGTGATAAATTTTCGCGCGTCGGCTAACAAGACCCCTTTGGAACAGGCCTCGAAAATTGCATAGCCCTTCTTAGAAATTCACCGCGGTTCCATGCCGCGATTTAGCCTATGGCCGCCGTGTGGAGTTCCAGACAAAACCACGTAGGCGTCTAGGGACAACGTCCTGGCTTTCAGGGTGCGTTCACCCGTTCGGTCGTTCGCGAACCTTTCATCCGAAATCCTTGAAAGGGGGGCTGGTGGAGTGCAGCCGGTGACAAGGGTACAGGATCTCTCTGTGTAGATTGCGGGGATCATTGTGAGAAGAGGGCATCGCGCCCACGTTCGACAAACCGGACCTGTCGGACGCTCTTCTTTCCTGCACACGCCTGTCCGTGATGGCCACGTTTCTCATTCGACTCTGGCTACCTGCTCCTTTTCATCGGCCCCGTGGTTGACTAATAGCGAAACGATCCGCGACGAGTTGCCGGCCACTTTTCACTTCGATAAACGATTGCCGGTTCACGGCCAGTGGAGTTGCGTATTTATTGCGACACGTTTTGTTATTCCTGTATTATCTACTGCCGGGATTAATAATCATTTCGATTGCACGCGAATTTCATGATTTTATGCGCAATCAAGTGAACGGCACTGTCGAACACTGTCTTGTTTAGTCATCAACGATGAAATTTTCTTTTACTATTTCTGTGGGCACTTCGTTTTGTTCTTCTATCGCAGTACTCCAGATAATGGATGATCGTTCATTCATACCACAATGGGATTGGAAAAATGGCTGACTATAGGAATAGAACTCCACTCTGCTCCATGGTAAACAAGATTCCTCTCGTTGGACGAGCGACGCGAACTCGTGTGTTACGCATTGGCAACCAGACCGATCTTGGCCATCGGATCGAGCCATTCGCGAAGTCTAGGGCCAGTTTGAATTCCTCCTCGTCAGAACCGCGTGTGTACGGGTGCTCCCAGACGAACGATGCGGTATATGTACTGGTCGCGTATATGTACATGTATATGGACATGCATGGCAAGGCGAGCACGATGCGGCACGCGTCGGTATTCTGAATCGCGACGCTGTTTTCCGGTCTGCGACTCCGCCAGTTCCGTTAGCCGCGTTATGCGATTGTGCTAATGGGTCAAATTGCGTCTGTCGTCTAACGAGCGGCGAGCACGTGGGTGGCGTGTCGAGCCTGTGAATGAAGACACGAGATCGTTTGCACGGTGGCCCCCGGATAACAGAGCGGTCGGATTTAACTGTTCCGTTTCGTCTGGGTCAATAATAGCTTGGGATGATAATTATCGTGGGCAGAGAGTTGAGTTACCATTAGACCGACTACCGTTGCGTTCTCTGTTCCATTGATTTTTTCGATTCATCGATTGAACGGCTTAGGCGGATAGGAGGAATTCAGTGTCGACGATGCAGTGGTATTTGTTTATTGCACTCGGAAATTTTTGCTCATATTTTACTACGAATGACGCGTCACGTTGCTGTATACGAGATGGTCGATTTATCAAGCGTGAAATAGCTTTTCGAATTTTATTGTTGAGGCCGCTGGCAAGTGGCGTTCGGTTTGCATCGATTTGAAGCTCGAAGCTGACAGATACAGGACGGTCGATGATTTCTCAATTGTTATATCTTTGAATGGCAGATGATGCGCGAAAAAAATTATCGTCTTTCGTTGTTAGACAAAATTCTGATGGGGCCAGGTTATTTTTCTCATAAACGATCTCCTTAGGTTAAGCGAAACGTAGAGATTGCGTGGTAGGCTTTGCAGTAGGTATTTCCAATTCCAGAACGGATGTTCGATTCTACCAATTCCGAGAGGAGAGACTGAGCTTCGTGCATCAAGATCGAGTCGATTCTCAACAAAGTAATGGCCCATGAAAATTCACGAGCCAAACTGCACCGAGCGATAGCCTGCGTGGTAAGTGGCTAATCGTGATCATGAATAAACATTATCGTGGAAATTGTGACATCTCCGCGACCATTCCTTCGGTTACTCCATCCTCGCTGGCCTCTCCTTTCGTTCTCCTTTGCCATTCTCTTGGAACGTGTCGAGCTAGGCTAATTGATTCGAGCTTGAGCGTCAATAATTAAGGGACGAATACCATTCAGAATTAGGACGAATACATATGAATGAATAAAAATTCATATAAATGTAAAACGTTTCGTGACGCGTCACAAAATTTCCATTCTATACAAATCTTTTACACAAAGAGAACAGAAAAGAAACGCATTCTCCGTGTCCTCTCCGCCACTGCACAAAAGATCCCCACCTCTAAATCTACCACCCTGACTATCTTTCATTTCCCAAATCCTCGGCAAGTTCGATTCGGTCGTACGACCATTCTCCCTTTTCAATGACAGCCAGATACAATCGACAATCAAAAATCGTGCGCACCCACTGTCGAAACGCAACGAAACGTAGGATCAGCCAGGCGACATGCGGCTAGTCGCGTCCTTTATCCGGCCAGGTGAAATTCGACAAGGAAAAAGAGAAGTAACGCAGACGTGGAAGGTGCAGTCGCAGTGAAACGACCGGTAGGTAGGCTGTAAAAGGTAAACCCGTCGTACCAGCACCGTTCGTGGTCCGCGGGCATTCCAGGCGACGCCAACGTGCCCTCCTCCTCCGCCTCCTCCACCTTCTCTTTCTTCTCCTTCTTCTTTTCCTCTGGCCCGGCCACCTTCTTCCCTCCTCCTCCACACCACCCCAACGAACCTCACCCATCGTTGCCTCGCAATAATGCAACTGCATGCAGTTGCGTTATCGACAAACTATAGGCGGGGGCCTACTACTGTGCCTCACGAGAGAGCGATACTGTTGCTACGAATAGGTAAAGATCGGCGGAAACTTCGATCTTTCGATGCAGTAGCTTTGCCACTTATAGCGTCTCTCGATTGTAATTAATTATGTCAAGTTTATCTATCGAGCCGAATAAGAAACCGTACGCGAAGTTATTATTATGGAATGTCTAAAAATGTGCCTACTATTAATGGTTGAATTTCTTTCGCTTTTGCCAGTCGTTTCGATATAATCGTCGAACGCCAAGGTATTTGTCACCTGTGCAAATCGCAGGCATTCTACCTGCATCCAAGCGATTCCAGCAAATACAGCCTTCGGGGTGAAAAAAGTTTCACGTACATCTTCACAGATTGAGCGTCTAGAACATGGACTAATTGAGTCGTGTTCTCACCTCGCAACCCCCCTTTTTTTCCTCCCCCCCATCCGCGAGATTCGTCTTTCACGCTATTGATGACTGTTCGTTTAATCTCGTTCCATTCTGCGTCCCAACATAAAGACCGCTCGTCCATCATGGCGAGATTATGATAGGAGGTTGCTTCAATGAAGACATTACGCGTACGATGGCTCAGGGATTCATCTTGGATTATATGTACGGGCGAGGGCGATTGTGCCGTGTATAGTCGCCTTGAGACGCAATCTGCGAATCGGTCGACGATTTTTTCCACGAACGATGAATCGAACCGGCAGCCGCAGGCCTCCTGGATCGCCTCTGAATTAAGATAAAGCGTACTCGGGGGTGGAATCGCGCGAGGTTTCCATTTTGCGGCCTCTGTGTCGCTGGAACTTCCGTTGTATTCAGTGTAGCCTGAGGAATTTATTTAATCGCAATATTTATTATAATTGTTTAAGCAAAACTTTTAACCCGACAGTGTACATGCATTAAAAAACTTGTTACATAATTAATACATATGGCAGTATCCAAGTGACATGATGGTATGTAAATATAAATCTGAGGAGCCCGGTATTTTTATGTAAAAGGAAGTAATACATGGAGTAAAGGGAAACAATTGATGAATAATAATGTCTACTTTAAAGTCCGAGGAATTTGAATGACAAACATATGACAATGAACTTGTTGTCTTACGCTACTACTACTAAGGTGCATATCAGTACATCCCATCTACCTGACTCCTGTCTGCTCTCTCTAATCTATTGCTGGGTATTTACATATGTATTTACATGGCCTCTAACCTCTGGTGAGAAAAGTTAGTTTCGATTAGTGCACCTTACACGAACAATTATTTAATGTTCCTTTTATTTTACAAATAGGGAAGCATTTTGATAACCAATATTAATTGTTAATAAATGTCCCTCACTTTTGTACCACATTCTACTAAAAGAACATAGACATTTTTTTTATAAAGAAATGAATACTAGCGCCCACCTCTCTATTCTTAAATCCCTATTGCTAAAGTTCACTGACCTTAATCTCCCAAATTCCACGCAAGCGACACCTCCCTATAGTATGAAAAGTGTCACCCTAAAAACACCGTCCTCATATCACACAGGGCACAATGAAAGGAGGAAAGAACAGCCGCTATCGCAGATAATATCATAGATCCTTTCACCCTGGTCCTTTGAAATCGTCCTCACGAATCAGATAGTGTTACACGAGGCGTTTCTTAACCGTTAGTAACTATCGAACGTCACGGTAAAATTCCGTCCCTTTTATCACACATTTTCTCATCCTCTTTCGCACGCATCGTTCTTTATAAAAAAAAGAAGAAAAGAAAATATCGGGTCACCCTTTGTGAGCTATTCGATCGATCTAAAGCTTTCTATTGTGTCGCATCATGCGTATCCAATTGTGTCTACGAAATCCGAAAGAAAGTGTTCCACTTCGCGATAATAACGAAGGATGCTCGATCACGATGTGTGCATGGTAAAAATAACCTGGATACGACGGACAAGAGAAAGCAATAATAATATTGTCTTCCATCGCCTGGCAGTGTAATGAGGCGTCCAAGGATCAACGATGACTGTCGATGAGCATTGAAAGTAACCGAGAGGAAACTTCACTACCGTCCCGACATTTTACGGATCGCTTGAGAAGGAAATCTAGCCGAGTGAATTTCATGGGTCTCGCGGGATCGACGCTTTGACTTGCTAAATTGCCGCGTATTCATGACGTTTCTTGCCGCATTCTTTTACCGCCGACTTCGTAACGAAGAGATCGGAATGAATTATACAAATGGGTACGCAGTAATGATCGTTCGGATGCCGGCAGGAGATATGAAAGTCAAGTTGCGTAGCGAGGGTAGAATATATTTTAGTAACTGTTTCCCGGTACAACGTGGAGGGTGTCGCGAAGCTTAGGGGTTGGCTTGCAACGTAAATTAATAATATGCGCAACGAACAGAGGGCTCTATTAAAAATCTGCGACGAGACATTGAGAGACAGGAATAAAGAGAAACAAATTTCGACTAAAAACGCCAAAAATATTTCTTTATTACAAAAACGGTCCACACTTAGTCTGGAGCATTAAATAATTTTGACCAAAATTTCTAATTAAAACACTATTTTAGTGTTTTATTTAAATTAAAACTATTCTCCAATCTCCAAAAAACACGCAACTATAAGAAGCAGCAAAGTGTATCCGAAGAATGTTCCACGCGGTGACACGAAATAAAAGAAAACATCTTGCAAAAGATTCACCGCGTGACTCGTCGAAAGTTATTCCGCCGTGAGGGATGACGATTAGTCGGGTTTAGATCGTGGCTCGAACAGGGGTGAAACGTTCGTGGGGACGCGTCACGGGTACAGGGTAGGCGGATTATTTGCATTTTAATTTGCATATTAAAACACCGACCGTCGATCAGCCGGACAGAGCCGCGAAATATGATAGGCCCGCGCTCCGTGGCCGTCGTATTAACGTTGTAAAGGTGAGTTACACGACCGCAAGGGAACCCGACGGCCATGAGATCGTTCACGCATGCCGATCTTGAAATATGCACCCGTGGACCAAGATTACCGGGCCCTGATAGCGCCGTTGTCTCGATCGATACCATGGTGCCCGCGTCCTTGCGATTCACTGTTTGCACAGACCCGGAGGATCTTCTTGGCGAAGCGAAGGGGAGAATGATTGTCGTGGACGTAGACGCGTGTTGAGCTTAGTTAGACTGAGGGAGGATCACGAATTTCACGCTAGGTTGAACAATAATGGGAAGATTCTCGTGCGATTTAATTAAACTGGTTTAATCTTGAACGGTGTTGTGCTCTTATTTTTTTTTAGTTAGATGTGGTATCTATAATACGATGCACGTCATTCTATATATCCTCGCAAAACAATAAATCAATGATTGTATCGGGCACAACGATGACGAACAACGCACAGCTTTGTCCGTGTTTAACGTACTCGCCGAATGGATATTTGCATCGAATGGTAATTAAATTGATTCTGTTCGCTCATGTCCGGTGCCGTTGTCTCTCTACGTCGATTAACAATCCTGAAATGAACGCGTGCTTTATAATGCGGCAATTGAATTGTTCGTTCTCGCGGCGTTTATTCATCCTGTCTGGTCGTTAGACAATTGATTGCCTTCGTGAGTAATTATAAATCTGTTTTGTAATGGGTGGGGTGGGAGGTAGATGAGGTGGTTGCACGGAGGGATGGTGGATTGGAGGTGGGTAATACATAGATTGGCTCGATGCGAGATTAATGGTTAATTATGGAGATACGGGGGAAAAATTGAAAGTGAAATGAAGGATTCCAGGCAGATGCGGCAGACGATGTTTGGCGTTAATATTTGAACAGTGTAATGGGAGGAATGTCTATAGTACTTGGTTTAAAAATGTTAATAAGGCGCTGGGAGTTTTAATTAGTTCGCTTATAAAGGGTTAAGGGTTTTATATATGTTTATGTATTTTAGTTTCCACTTATTCTTAATTGGTTTTCGATTTAATTGCGTTAATTATAAAAAAAAAGTTTCCACCGTTTTCTACCCTTCTATTTGAATGCAAACACTGTAATTTTCACGGGGCTTATTTTTTAAACTATGGGGTGGCTGAGGAAATAGATGATAAAGTAGCAACGCAATTAACAGCGAACCTAGAATTGCATTAAAACAATTAAATTCTCCATGCATTATCTTTCCAACTAACATAATTAAATGCCAAAGAGGTGTCAGCTAGAATGCCTGATTTCTCGATATTCTTTGTTTCTCGAGGAAGAAAAATTCCACCCCCTCGATACAAACTTCCAGTAATCGATTTCTGAAGTGCACTCTTCTCACAAAACCCACACCGTGGCATAAACTTCTTCCCAGAAATAATAAAACGAAACGAACTTTCGATTCGACACATTAGCATTCCACGTTTCAACCGAGCTGTCCACCAAGCAGACAGCAACCCACTCTTCGTTCCACGAAGTGTTCAGGGACTACCGTACCGCATCCAGTCGGCATAGTCAAGGAAAACACCTCTGGATCCTCATAGTTCTCCATTATTATCGTTGTTTCGAGCCGTTAATATTAATGGACATAAACGCGTATCGCTGCACCGAACGACGGAGGCAGACAGAAGAAAAGAGAAGCACTCCTGGGCCCTGCCTGTTAGTTGTAATTGAATAGGCGCAGCTGTGCGCGTTACGTGCTCGTAAAACATTAATGACCTATAGCCGCTGACGATCGTTTCACGTTATTATTCCTCAAAGTTAGAGCCCGCCGGCGTGTTTATCTCTGCATTTACAATTTTCTTGATCGTGGGTGAACCGGCTGCTGCGCCTGGACAGGATGAAAGCGTAATGACGATGCGCCGCTGTGCTCGCCTGATTGTGCTTTCGAGAAACGGGACTGCTATTGCACCGCGTTGTTTCATCCACAGAGAGGATCCCTTGAGCCAACACTTTGCTTCTGTGGCGTACATGTACTTGGCTCTCTTGTTCTGCGATGTAGGGAAGGGTTAACGACTGATGTGATCGATTTGATATTGTTGAGAGGTTCGAGACAGTTTCAGTGATTCGAATTGTGTGGCACATAGAAATTGTTCGCTATCGTACTATCCACAAAAATCCACAAGTGTTTCTATTTAAAAAAAAGATGGACCAAAGCTCTTCAGACGCGTCAAGTATATTTTGCTGTCCATTTCTCCTCAATATCTAGCGTTAGTCCCATCAATCGAACACGGTCAAACGAATTGTATTACTGTCGTCACGCGACACGAAACCCACTGTCCAGACACTTCACTTAATTAAAACCCAACAACCGTGTAAAAACTTGCTCGCTCCTTATCCACGACGGCTTCATCCTCTACAAAAAAAAAGAAGAAAAAATAAAAGAAAACACTGTGCATTCCCGCGTCCACGAATCTCGTAAGCACGAAAACCATCGAGTAGGGAAAATTATGCCTGTCAGGGATTTTTGAGCGTGACAGGATCCTATTCCCAATGGATACCTTGGTCTGTGTTCCTTCGTATACCCAGGTGGACGCGACTATACAGTTTCCTCGAAGCGTTTCTCGATGCGGTAATCACACGTTTTAAAGGAACGATCAGTCACGCGATCACCGCGGAACTTCGATTGCTTGGTTGTTCCACGAATGGGAAATCAGCCCCCGTGTGTAACGAGTTAATAGATTAATCGTCGGCAACGAGCACCCTCGCCGAGGTGCGTCCGCCTGGTGCCAGAGATTTCAACGACCTAGACCTTTGAAGGACGCCGCTAATTTCCTGTTCCTGGAACGTTTGGGCTCGTTTACATTCTACCAGCGATCCACCCGATGGCACTGAGTTCCACAGACTTCAGAATTCGTTCGGTCGAGGGGGAGTTTCTAGGTAGCGAAGGAATACAGGACGACTCAAGCGGCGTTGTATCGGGGACACGAAACCCAAGATTTCTCGAAAGGATTGGGAAGAACTTGTACTTTATATTCTGGAACGATTTAATATATTCTGTGGTGTTCTGGGTGCCTCGTGAGGTTTGAGTGTGAGTAGATTTTTGAAGAGTTTCAAGTGCATGTAGGATCGATTATGAAATTGGAGAAACTATGATTAGTTAAGGCACTGGTATGAAATTATTGATAAGCAATATTTTCAGCAGAACTGTAAGAGCTGGTTGGTTTGCCTAGCGACAACGAATTACAAAGGAATTTCAGTTTCTCCTTTAGAAACTTCTTTCGAATTTCATTAAACTGAATCATAAAGATAAAGTGCCATTCGCGAGCGTAACAAACGATTGGTTTTGCTGCATGAGGAGTTTATCCTGGTTGGATGTACCATAAATCAACAACCGTGACGTGCTCGATTATAATAGAAATGAAAGTCTAATAGCAAGTAATTGAAACTGAACACTGCAGAAAATTGGTCTCTTCGTCGGGAACACGATTTTTTGTTCTTTTTCAGCTTATCCCATTTTTGCACTTCTACGAAGCTATTTAGCAAAATTGCATCGGCAGAAAATGAATTGTTCTACAGTGTCTAATATAAAAAATAATTTGACTCGCATACCAAAACCTTCGAGCATTTTTAATGATACTGGAATCGCATTCAGGTACCACTGTTAAAAAAAATGTTACACCAACTAACCGTAAATAAGTGTATTTAAACATAATCGCTATACAATATGAAAATTACAAATTGTTCCTCCTAAGCGTTCACAAACAGTTCACGTAGTATTAACAAATATACAAAGACGCCGGTAGTCGTATGAAAAAAATTATCATTAAACTTTACTGTACAAAGATACACCTCATATACAAATGTTTCTCGAGTCGCATATTATATTATACATACGGGGTGCCCTCGAAATAACGGTACAATCGTAAAGCAGCTGAGCCACCTGAACAAAAAATAAATCAAGATCGCAGCCTGTACAGTCGAAACGATTCGAAGCTGCTAGTCAGTCAGTCTATTTCTGAACGATCCCCATTTATCCGTCGATGCTAATAATGTCGATAGGCCGGAGCACAGATTCTCCATGTACCGGAAGTCGCCTAGCGTCCCGGTGAGGTCCGCTACATCCGTCGCCGCTCACGCACGGGACCGCAATTACGCGATCATTTTCCCCGGTCAACAGCCTTGTAAATCTTCCACCCGGTTCCCCGTGGAGGACGCCGCCGCTCTCTCGCCTCGGGAATAGGAAAGAAAAAGGCACCAGCAGGATAATTTCTTCGGCAAATGGCGCTGTAAATTCCACCGGTGCGCCGCAGCGCCGTTTCTGCGCGAACGGTTCTCTCTGGTTCGACTCAGGAAGTCGCACGTTATCCTCATCAATGAACTACCAACGACTCCTCTCGATGTGTGCCCATGCTTAATGTCCACCGTGTTAATGAGTCTGCTGACGAGCAATGGCGACTGAACGGGCAACGATCGCCGCGGCGCTTCGTCACGGATCGTGATTCAAGCTGCTCGATACAATTAGCCTGCCGCTTGTTCAGGTGAATCGATTAGAGGCAAAAAGTGGTTCTATAGGGTCTGATGGAAAGTGATGCATCCGGGGATGTAAGAGAGAAGATATCGGGGCTGCGCGATAAGCTTACGGGATACTGGAAACGTGGGAAATTTATATTTTGTTTGAACTTTCCATTATAGCTCATCGATCGGTTACGGGTCAGTCGATTTGCGGTTTCGAAGAAGCAGTTTTTGGTGGATTAATTATGTGGGGTTTTGAATTTTATTGAAAATTTCATAGTGGTTGTTAGTTTTCAATCACACAGATTGTTGCAATAAAACTTGTATATTTTGTGTTCAGGAATTCGAGGGAATATTTATACAGCTTCTAGATTACGTTATATTAAAATTCTATGCAATTTTCAAAGATTATATGAAAAGGGGGAAATCATAAATTCCAGTACTTTTCCACCTGTGTACCTACCCTTCACCTTTACCTTTCTCTCTGCCACTATTCGATTCCAATACTCCATACGAAAAACCCAACACGTCATTCAATATCAACACTTTATTGATCATATCATATCAAATATCGAACAATTTTCAGAACCATTTTCTCTGTCATTTGATACAAGTATAATACATATTCACTCATCCTTTCGAGCAGCTCGAACCTTCAGTCCAGTCAAGGCGCGTCGCATATCCACCGGCACCCCTTTCTTTCTCACCCTTCTTCACCTACGATTTTCTTTGTCCTTACACACGTGATCATTTCATCCAATTTCAAAAATTCTGGATCAGCAGACAGTGTTATAAATCCCTTCTTCCTCTTCACCAGCATATATATCAGTAACTTCCGACTGAGACAACGACAACTTCACATATCCCCTGTCCTTTTCTCTAGTCCCGCTCTTCCCTCCAGGTGGATGCTTCCCTTTCTGAGAACCGGCGTGCGTTGGCTCGCAAATCTCAGCGTAGATTTCCTCCGGTTTCGATGGCGGAGTGGATGGTAATGGCGTCAGGCTGTCTCTGACTTTAGAATATGGCGGGTCCACGTCCTGTTGCGACTGTACCTCTAAAACACTGGTAGAAACCGATCGTTGAACCTGTTGCCTCGAGGACGGGGACGCTTGCAACAGATTTGTCTCCGACTCCAAACTGGCGTATCGTTCCGCCCTCATGCCGATTTCCGGGCGAACAGCGAATGTGAACGAGGCAGATTTTTTCGCTGGATTTCTGCTTCTTCCGCCTTGGGCTATCCTCGAGATCCGATCGAGGAAGCCATGGTTGGTACTGTTTGCTCGACTATTGCTACGATCCCTGATGGTCGTCCTTTTGATGTGCTCCAATCCCTCTTTTAAACTTTGGAGGATTGGTTTCGTCTCTGGCTTGGACTTGATTTCTTTTAGATGCAGCTCTTTCAGTTGACCGCCGGTGGGGGGTGGTTTCGGTGGCGCCACGCGTGGTTCCGTTGCTCTCTGGTCCAGGGCTCTCCTGGAATTCAAGGGCGAGGGAACACTTAATGGGGGGTTTGATAGGTCGGTTGTTTTTCACTTCTAGTTGGCTGTGAGTTCTGTGATTATTTGATCGGGGGATTGAATGTCTTTTAGTTGAAATAAAGGGTCGGGTGATTTATTCGAATCAGTGCTGCGTCCCGCATGGGAATCTTATATTTTCTTTTCTTCACCATTGTAAACCAATTGCTACCTGCAAGCTGAGAGCAATCGCTGCATCTTGGGCGACGCCAACAGTCGTGCTTCCGAGGGACATCCTAGTCTCGCCCTTTTTACTCGAGGTGCTGTTGGTCCCGTAGCAACTAGTTCGAGCAGTTCCGGAACCGTCGAATTTGGTAAAGGCCTCTCTGGCATTAGTGGTACAGCGCATCCTAACACTATGGGACCCCTTGTCGCACCTTCGAGTTGCATCAAGCCACTGTAATCTCGTGGCAGCGGAATTGGCAACGGTCCAGCAACAAGTCGTACCTACCGATAGGAATTTAAGAGCTGATTGATCATTTTTTGAAAGGTATATACGGTGATTTGAATCGGGAAATAAAAATTTCTTTAACTCCGCGTAGACCTTTGATCTTGAACAATTTTCCGAATTCCAATTTTTTCCGAAACAAAAAGTTTCCCGAAAAATTCTGCTCGGAGATATGAAAATAGAGGTTTGGCCCTTTAAAGTTACAGCACGCTCAAAGATTGGAAATTTTTCCATCAGAATATTCCGATCCCCTAACTTCGTTGCCCGAGTGTAGTATATTATCGTTCCAATTTCATACTCGAGTAGTAGTTAGAAAAAAAAATATTTTACAAAGTTACCCTCAGTGGGAGGTCCCTTTTGGCAAGCTGATGGACCCTGTACAGCACGGCGTCGCTGCCAGTGTCGAGACTTCCGCTCTGGCAAGTGGCGTAGAACTCTCCTCTCGCTGAAAGCGGCGCGAACAGCTCGTGGCCGTGAGAATCCAGGCACTGAGCGTACTGATCTCGTTCCGACGACCTTGAACCCTTACCCTCCGGGGCGCCGCTAACGACACCGGAAATGCCGCTAGAAACCGGCGCCCTCCGCGTATCCTGGAAAACCGCGGCTAGTCGCAGCACCTCCCCGGCCCTCACTGTGGTTTTTGTATAGTGAGCCCTTAGGTTACCATTCTCTGAAACGGAAATGATGGTTTCGCTCTGAATCGGCTTTACCGTAAAAATTGTCAGACCCCCTTGGGACAGCCCCTTTTCTTTTTTGAAACAGAGAGAGACTGCATTCGTTTGTTGCACTTTTTTGAATTTACATTGAAGCAACCTCTGCGTTGCTTTAAATATGTTTGTACAACTTTCGTGCAATCTCAGTCGCTGCTGTAAAATTTCTTTCAACGAGACTCGAAAAACGTATTGCACCCGTTCCATTGTCCGCCAAAAAACAAAAAAGAGATTCAGACACAGAAGTATCGTTCTTTTCCAGCCGGTGCGGTGGAAAAAAGTAGACCGTGCTCCTTGAAGTGTTAAAAGGTGCGAGGTACGAGCACGGAATACCAAGAGATGTCGCGGGAAGGATAGGACTGCCCATAGAAATCCCCTTTCGCGCGACCATAATCGTTATGGTGCATAATGGCACGACGCGACGGCCGTGCGTATCGTAAGAACCCCAGCGGCTTTCACCGGGCCGCGTGCCTATTACGTTACGTGCCCCTCGCCTACGTTTAAACGCACGAACAACCGCGCCGCGCCGGCCAGTCGCATTAACGCACACATTGACATTCGTGTCACGGCCAGTCGCTGCACCCAAGGGAATAATACGTCGCGCAAGACTGTGCGTGAGTGCACGCGTTACGTTGTGTGCACGCACCGATCCTCGAGGCATTATCACGTCGTGGACGATAGACGCGGCTAGACACGGCTAGGGACAATCCTGACTTCGACACGGTTCCACGCCCGTAGCTAGTGAAAACGAGAGAATTTCCGTGGAGACTCGTTCGAGGTGTCTCGAAGAATAGGCAGGGCCACGGTGAATAGGCATTTCATGTACTCTGGAATAGTTCGGTGGTTTCGTGAATTCAATATTTTTTGTTCCTGCATTTCTCTGAATACAGCAGTTCATTTCTGAAACATCAGCCATGCGCAACATCTCACTTAATTGCTCGTCAAATCTTCAACTCGCAGACCCATTCATCATCCAAGACAATCACGCATGAAACAGTAAAACTTTCTTCCCACTGTACACCGTCATTAGCACTCCTCCGCGTGGGCTTCTCTTTTTTCCTTTGTCAAACGAAAGTGCAGAAAATAACGTCTTCATAACCGAGTCGTCTCTCCACAAATTTCCCAGACGCGTCTTTCTTTCTCAACGTTACAGTTACACCGCTCTAAAGGAGTCCGTTCAAATATAAATATAAAAGCAGCCGGACATTTTCGTCGCGATGCAACGAACGGAGAACGTAATTAATGCAACAGCCTGGCTATTACACGTTGCTGTATACAGCGTAACAAGAACGCTGGAGCAGCCAGCGTCTACCGGCTAACGCACTTGTTTCCACTGTGAACCTAGAAAATTGCAGACGCGATCATCGCTCCGAAGACGCCCACAATATCGTAAATGAGCAACTATTACCGCTACACGTTGTAACAGATCATTATATTACATTATCACGTATTCATGTCGTAGAGCTTCTTGTACGCAATTTCTTCCAGCCGTGTTACGATCTTAATGAGCGAATGGATGGAGCGTCTTCTCGTGTAACGCGCAATTATGCGTCATTTACAAAGTAACTGTACAGCTGGGAGGTGACAGCTACCGAACTTACCCATCTTGGAATGCGTTAGCGTGTAAGCCCTCAGAGGTTTGGCAAGCAGAAACGCCGGAACACCGGCACGGACCAATGCCCCAACTCTGCGGTAAACCCTGGCACTTCCGGTACCACTGTTGCTCGAGACAACGGAGAACCAGCCTGTAACAACGTTATATAGATTTTAACAAAGATGCATGAATTTTACTTTCCGTTTTACTTGATTAAACATTTATCGTATTATTCCAAAAACGAATTCCTAGCAGACAGTATAACGAAGATCTGGAAATAATTTCAGAATAGTGCATTTTAGAGGCAATTATATTCAATATCTTATAATTATCGAAATAGGAGCGAAAGGGTAATAATTATGAAGTGATTGTGTTTTAGTATATTCGAAAAATGAATTCCTTCATGAATGCCTATCAGCGTAATTGAAAGAAAGACTCTTTAGGGGGAAGTCGTGTAGTTCACAATGCACAGACGTATCGAAAGTGTCTGTTCGATGTTCGATCGGATATATCGCGTTATTCCATGATGAACATTGACCTTAATAGGCGTTCATTCTCGTCCGTGCGTTAGATTGCAGTGCGTAACGTGAAATTGGATCCCGATAATCCACTTTCCGCGCTGGTCAAACGAATTACGATCTGCTTTGCATTTCTGCCACATTGAACGTTCGCATTAGCCCTTTTCCGACCGGCAGTAAAGAGTATACACTGATTCTATGTACGACTAGAATTAACTTGGAACTTCAGTGTCCTTCAATTCCCAGCAGCAGGTTACAGTCAAGTCGAATTCCTTCTGGATAACGCTAAGTTTAATATATTCGTACGATTCCCTGCAGACGCGTACTTTCGATGATCCTTAAAAAAAATAGAAAAGTGTGCAAGATAATAATTAACGGTACTTGCTTTGCAATTTAATGACGCTCGATCGGCACACATCCCCGGTATTATCCTTCAAATACAGTCTCGCGTTCTTTCGCGCAGTAAAACGGATCACCGGTGGATGATGCCGCTGCCACTGATGAATATCATTCACAGTGTAAAAAGAGTTGAGGGCACGTATTCGCGTAGAAAGAAATCGGTGATCGGTCGTGTCGCGCAAGATTTCGAGACGAAATTAATAATTTATCGACGATTTGCAGGATATACGCGCGATTCTTCCGATAATTTATAGTCGACTGTACAATGGGGGCGTATAAATCGCTGAATCGATTTGCAAGCGGTTTACATCGTATTTCCGCCATTTTCAATTGATTTACAGCTAGTACTAATGCGCGAGTCCCAATGATTGTTCCGTCCTTTCCGCGAAACGTCCTTTCCACGAATGTATTAACGTGGGTGTTTTATCGTCGATACAGCATGTCCGGTTTTATGAGCGGGAAAGAATTTATCGTCGATCGACCTCGCCTGCCAGGCTAGATTAAATTACAATCTCGTTTCACAGAGACAAAGAGGCTGCTCGACACTTAACGGCGTGCAATAAATTTCACCGCGGACCTCTAATTACGTTCTTACGTTCCATCCAGACGAATTTCGATGTCGTATCGGCCGATTATCGGCCACGCGGTCCTGCGTTGCAATAAACGCTTTTACGGCGGTGTGTCGCGTACCGCGAAAATAAAACACAACTTGCTGCGCGCTACGTCGAGTAAATTTTGTAGGGACTCGCTTTTATTTATTATCCGCCGTGTGTTGAAACGGTAAAATTCGAGCTTCAATGGTTCGGGCAGAAAATGAGGCGAAAGGCTGATGTAATGTAGCACGTGCGGGCATAAAGATGTCGGGGAGTTTGTTATTTGCGGGGGAGGTTTTCGTGTGCGCAGTGTGCAACAATATTTAATGTGTACAAGTTCTGGGGATATTGGTATTTCTTGTGACTTGTTTGGTGGTATTATAAGAAAAGTTGGAGAAATGTTAATGTTTACTGTTAATCTTATTTGTTTGTGGAGTAATTTTGGAAATTCGAGAATTTGTACGTCTAAGTTCAAAAAGGTATTCAAATATTTTTTGTTCCTGCCCTGGCGTGCTATTAAAAGATCGAAAACACCAATCAAACTTCTTCTGCAATTCAGCGATTCCGAAAAGAACTTTGTATAATTAATGTGTTAATTCCGTCGAGTCATTGAAGCGTGGATACTCGTTAGAGTTGAATAAAATGTTCTTCGTGTTGCATTACAAACCGTCCGTCGGCAACGATACATTCGATGCAACTACAAGATAAGTATTGTAAAATAAGTTCGAGCCAAGGAAAAGAATAGATTATAAGAGTTTACTGAACCGGAATTAAAACCTGAATCTTTCGTTTGTCAAGCAACTTCTCTAACTCGCCGAGGTACGAAGATTATTAACAGACTTGTTCTTCCTACGCATAATAGTCAAATAATTATAGCTTGTACTATTAATTAAAACGGGTTCGTATTTATATTACATAGTATAAACGGGGAATATACTAGTACGATTTTATCACGGCCACATTCCATCTAGTTCCCTTGTATTTAGTTCGATATGGATTTTACTGTAAATTATGGTATTTCGCGTGAAATAAAAATAGTAAAGCAAGCAGTAAATGGTAGGCATGTGATTGGCATCTGGATCTGGAAATTATTTTTAAATTATATTTTTACTTGACGGCCAGACAATGCCGTGAATGTAGTATTGCTATTCTTAAACAAGAAACCAGCAACCGGCTTTTCAATTCTTCTATAAAAAAAACTCAAAAATCGGTTTTGGAAATTTATATAAATTCGCTCACAATATTTTGCATCCAACACTACCTGTAGTCGTATGTCGCGGGTATTCGAGACATTTCACGCCGCGGTCCGTTACTTAAACACGATGTAGCGAGATAAGCAGATCTTCGTACGATGATATGCATTAATGCATCGCGGCTCGAGTTCGTTCTATTACGGTTAGCCGGTACTGTTTCGCCATTAATATTCGATTAACCTGTGTCCGGTGAACATCGTGAACAATGCAGTCGAGAGTCGTGGCTCTTCTATGGTGTTTCGGCTCGTGGACCAATGCAGGCTCACCTTTCTTGCGATACCTTTTTGTTTTCTTCCTTGAATTTCTGAGCTCCCCTGGATCACGGAGGCGACTTTGGTGTCGAAGGAAAGAAATACGGTTCCATGGAAATAAGATCTGGGATTATGGAAACGAAAGATCTTGAACGATACATAACAAGGGCGCATAGATGGAGAAGCTTTCTTGTTTTCGTGCGTTGTAATTCAAAGATTCTTCTATTTAAAAATTTAAAGAACAGTTTTTTAAAACAAGCAAATCAATGATGATTAATTTGTAGAAATTATCGCACACTCTAAGAAAAATATTGAAAACAAATTTCGCGATATCAATATTCCACTCAACTCTCAGATCTGCATTTATCCTATCTTAACAACGAGCGTATCAAATTGTGATCGTCTACTCCCGCGAGAAAAGAATTCGCATGGCTTTCTTTTTTTGTTTCACCGCGGACGATCTCCAACGTAATAATGGCGAACAATGTGCGCGTAACTCCGTCCTGACACGATTATATCACTTAACCTTTCGCACGTAACCATACGCACAGACCTCATACAGAAAGTAACCAATTATGTTTGCCAGAATTGCGCAAGGTGGAACGGAGCTGTATGCTAATCGTTCGTTGCGCGAAATGAAAAAGAAATCAGGCCCATAGCGATACTCATTAGGGCCCTCGATCGTTGCCAAATACACACCGATCTCGATTATTCAGATCACTCTCATTATCTGGGAGGTCAGGGCAAGCTGGAGGTAAGAATGAGTTCCAGTCGGTGACTTTCACGTTGCGTAACGACCTCCTTCTTCGTCCCTCTCATTTCTCTCTTTATCTCTCTCTTTCTCCCTTTTCCTCCCTTTTCCTCAGCATCGTGCACACGCGTGATCGCACTGGTGTATATGCATCGGCACGTAATTGATGCTGCTTTACGAGCAAATGAATTTAGCTACCAAATGAGGTGATGCTGTTGCCTGTTCTATAGGATCAGGTAATATGCCGTCGGTCGGGAGTGAAATTGAAAGGGGTAGAGTTACCGCGGATTTATTGAGAATGGAAATCAGCGAGTTCCTTCTTTGGACAGACTATTTATTCTTGGAAATTTGCTTCGGGTGCTACTTTCAAATATGCAATGGCATTCAATCGCGAGAACTGGTATAATAAATTAATGAAAAATATGTTCCGATTACAATTTTGCTATTTTTTTCTTTTATTTTTTGGTAGGTTGCTATTATTAAACCTGTCGATGCTAATATCACCCAAACTTAATCTTCCTCTTAAATTATTCTCAGCCATCCGCCATCCAATTCAATCCCCCTCTTTGTCCACGCGAAACGCGGAACAGAATCATGCGCGTACTTACGTGCATGCGTGTCTCGTCTCATCCCTGATTCGATCTTATTATCGAATTACTCGTCGCGAGATTTCGCTCTCGACTCGACAACCATGGTCCATATTCCGTTCCGGCTGACACGTTCAATTTGTCTTCAGACCCGTTTCCCCCCCGCGCCGCCTGCTAAATTTCCATCGCCACGATGAGATACGAATGATAAGTGTCAACGTGCCAGGTGACCGATGCCCGACCGTCGCGATGCATCGTTGAAACGCGTCGTTGCGTAAGTCGGCCTTCATCTTCCGGCCGCTTGTCTGTTCGCCGATTTTCCATGCAAATTTCGCCCCGTTGGTCGACTCAGTAGTTTGAGATCGACGATAATAAATAACGATCGATGCGGGGCAAATTGCCGCCTCTCCGTGATCGTGATATCTTTTCCCCGGTGTTACGCGATCGTTCGCGCCGCTCGTTACCTGCACGCGTGATTATCGGGGATTAATGGGTTTTCGCAAGTGGATGACACGGGACCGTGTAATTTGTTGGTGGTCTGCGGTCGTAAGCGCGCAAAGGATCGGGGGATACTTCAGTTTCACGACAGCTTTATTTGGAAGTTCCGAATATTTGCCTTTTTTGCTTGGACCACTTAAACGGGTGGATACTGGGAGGTGGTTAATATGCTGGGTGAGTCACAAGTGACGGTGCAATTGAGGGACAGGGTGAGATTTATATTGAATTTGTGTCACAGACGGAGAACTTTATCTGGCATAGATATTATGAAATTTGCATACAAATAATCCACGAAAATTTAAGAGCGTCGAGGCCCTAATAATTATCCAGAATTTTTCATCCGATGTGAAGCTTCCGCGATTACACTTTCCAGCGTGGGTACTCTATTCCAAACGACCGGAGGAATCGAGCGGACATTGTAAGGCCGTTTTCTCTGTTCCCAAACGCGTTGAATGCAACGAGAGAGACGTCGCACGTAACATCGCCGCGTGAAAGGTAAATTTTTCACGATATCGCTGCGAGACTAGGAAGTCAAGGGATTAGCTTGTACTAGGAAGACGCGTTATTAATGCATTCGCCTGCGTATCTGCTCGTCGAGATATCGAGATTGATGATTCGTTAACAGCTGTGTGGTATAACAATGCAGTTCTCCGCTTGACCAAAGTGCACTCACATTTCTATTGTACACCTGGATAATTTCACGTATTCGGTGCATTGACTGTGAATGTAGAGAACATTCTGCAGCCTAGCCGGTGTCCTACTTTCCGAAGTAGAAACTTCTATTACTTCCCGCAATCCATTAATCGACGAGCGTAAGAACAGAATCGTTGATATTGCGACAATAAAACGGCAAGGTTTGCGCTACGATATCGACCAAGCTTCTAGGCCGACTAATGCCTAGGCAAGAAAAATAACAATTTTACTTCACTTTCTATGAGCTGTCACAATTGTTGACATTTACGCTGCTTTTACAGTGCGCTTTCTAGCATACGTATTCTAGCAACCATGCGAGCCAGTCCTCGTTTTAGAAAATTATTACGCAGTTTCGCAGTTATGTAAACAATCACTAGAGCCTATGCACGTTGGATAAAGAAAATATCAAAGCGAAAACTTTGTAAGCGCTCGCTCGTAAAACGATGCAATGTGTTCTGTGGCAAATATCTTGTGTACGAGTCGCTTTTACGTGTACACACGTCGTAAGAAGATTATGGCTCTGGTTATGGTACGTTGTAGTTGCAATTACAAACTGAACGCAGATTATTGTAGAATTTTCAATACGTGTATAGTGAAACACCTCGGGCATAAAAATGTACATAGTGATAATTTATGCTCTATCTGTGTGCTGTGGAATAATAATCATACATGTTCAGATTAAATGAAACGTTCTCTGCAATGATTCATTTTGGAAACAGAATTATTTTCACATGCTCATTGTTTTACTTAAATTATTTTACTTTTAGCACTATTGCTATAATGCTTAGATGATCCATGTTGAAAAAGGACAATTTAGACACTTAAAACCTGAAAAATTCCTGCAACCATATAAATCGCATTGCAGTAGAAAAATTGTATGAAACGATTGCGATACAATTCCAATGTCGCAGAAAAATGTGCATTGAGCGATCGTTTATCGTGAAAATTCCGGTTTTCCATACGCACAAGCGTTAACTCAAGTCCCCAATCAGCAAATCGCGCAGAGTCGCCAGTATTATTTTGCAGTACTGTGCGGTCAGCGATCGCCGCGTGGGTGTTTCGCGATATTCTGTTCGATGACAGCTGTTTGGACGGAAAAGTATCGCTCGGCTCGAGGTAACCAACTTCTCGTTTCTGGTCCGCGAACCATGACGGGGGAACACTTTTCTTGGATCGCGAGATGAAACAACGCGTTTTTATCGGGGCTGATTTCACGCCGCGGTTTCGAGGCGAATTAACGTTTCGCGACTATATTTCACACCGGCGAATTTCCATTCGAACAATACTTGACGATTAAGCAATTCCATAGAAACATGTTAGAAAAGCGTTTACATTTTTCGACTTATTTCTGTGCAACGTTCTAGACGTCGTAGTCTAAAAAGATTTCAGCTAAGACAGTTTCTTAATTATCAAATGTGCCGTTCTATCTTACAAACTTCATCGCAACTCTCCTAATTGGCAACGATAGGCGTGCTGCACTCGTTCAACTAAGCAGCTGACCCGTTAGGACGACCCGTTTACAATTAAAAGCGAATTAATCAATCCGAAGGCGAGGCAGCCGAGCGAACGTTTACGCGCAATCTCGTTGCATTCAACGATTCCTCTCACTCGTATATCTCTGCCACGGTTTCCGTCATTTTAAACTCCCGCCTGAATGGTTCTACGTAATAATCACCGGTTGAAATAGTTGGCTCGTTTTTCAAGCGTAACACACCGGTCCGCGACAGTTATGCACACGGAAGACACCGTTCAAGGTGGAACGAGTTCCTATTAGCGATGGGAACGACACCCTCGCGATAGTTTTCACGGAAACTATCTCGTTCCATTGCTTTTTCACCGCCCGATTATTCCATCCATTCGCGGTGCCTTGGTGCCACCTTCGATCGCTGACACCACGTGTGAACGTGTCAACGCACCTGGGGCCACGTCAACTATAGAGGGCGTCCCTCAGGTTTTGACACGAAGTGTCATTGATGCAGGGCTTCATAAATGTTTTGTTCAAAAAATCGTGAAGGAAGATTAGTATTAAGGTAGTCGCTGTTTTAATTTACCCTATTGGCCGAAAGTTTAATTTAATAAAAGTTAATTTAATGTTGGGACGTTTCAATGGATTCAATATCTTGTCGATCTTGCAGGGTTGTACTAATGAAACGGTGTAATGTGACTGTCAATTTAATTTTGAATTTTGGATCTGCACCCTGTGTAGATGGACGTCGCTACGTCGATCTACGTGAAGTTGCATGAATTTGTGACTTCATGTTTTTCAGTGAACTTCGTCATTGGAATTTCGTTTGAAGTTTCCCCCGACAAGTATTACGCCGTAAAGCTGGCTTTCAGCGTAAAGTGTGTAGTTTGTAGTACAATAATGTTGCAGTATATCACATCGTCACACTTAAGGAAGGCTTGTATTTTCCCTTATTACTCCGCGAGTTTTACGATTGGTGAAATATGTACGTATGTTTAGTGTAATAGTTTGCCGTTTACATTTATCAAGCTACAAGCAAGAATAATATTTCTTTGCGACAAATAATTATCGAATAATTAAAGAGCAATTTTCTAACCCTGCTGAATGAACAATCAACAATTTTCAACACCGTGCAAAGACAAATGTTTCTCCCATCGATGTCTTAATCACTTTGAAATCTCCATTGCGTATCTTACATAACACTTTAAATGATCGTACAAATATTTCATTCCATCGCTAGTTCCTGTTCACCGGTGTAACATATCCTCGAAGAAAACGTGCGACACACGATCACCACGTGTATCCTTGCTAATCCGACACACGATCTACACCACGGTCGTTCACACCTGGTTATTTAACGCTACAGTTCATCAGATCGTGCGTGACAATTTGCAACTAAATCGATACGATCGTCCCATAAGTATGTCCAAAACCGAGTCGGCTGGAAATTTTCTTAAACAGCACCCTACGTCCTCCTATCAGCACCGTGGCATTATTGGCGATACACAGCCGCTTCGCTCAGCGACCAACACAGTTAAACATTAAGGAAAATCTTGTAAAACAATGCTCGTCCATTTTCGAGTTAACGCAGGCGACAAATTTTCTAATCCGTTTTTCGAAACATTGACACCAAGTCATTAATCAACCTCGCGATTGGCTTGTTCGAATAAATATCGAATTATTTATCGCGAACGTAGGCAGTATCACGACTTTCTATCTTCAGGATCGTTGAAACAGCGTCCCAGCCCGTGATACGTTCACGATCCTCGTAAATCGGCTCGTAAACTGTACGAAGTAGGCTGGGACGAAAAATTCAATCGATCCCTCGCCCATAGCCCCGGGTTAGGATCGTTGCTTATGCAACCATGCGGCGTCGATACTTTCGAGAACACGGAGACCCGGTGAAGCACGCCGACTCAGTTAAATGCTTTCTCTCCTTTCCAACCTCCACGGGATTACGACCTTGTCCCGGCTCTCCTGTCGAGCCACTCTCGATTTCTTCCGGGCTGGCCAGCAAACTGTGTCTACCACCGAGCTAATCCGATGCGTTTTTCGCTTGTCCTTTCCCTCTGCTCGCCTGGTTTCGAAAGCGAGTCGAATTTCTGCTTGAAATTGCCGTACTACCTGAAGGGATCCGCCGACAATGCTTGCACTGTTGCGTACTATTCTGCGATTGTTTGTTTCGCTTTAGGTTTTGACGCGTGAGTAAATCTTTTCACTTCTTTGAATTGTCGGTGTACACTGGGGGCGCGATGTAAATGTCCACGGAATTTTATGGTCTCCCTTGAATTTTGCTTCAGATAATATTTGCTGATTTATTTTTGATCAAAGTTTATTTATTCTTTTGATATTTCTTGTCGGAAGGAATCGTGACAAATATATGAATTATGCGTATATTATGAAAGAACGATATTGCGACGTGTGTTTCCTCGCGCGATATGTTATTAAGATGAACACCTATCGTTTCGAACCTTTACTGCATTGCTAATAAAATATAATCTCCGTTAATTAATTTAGAAGATAATCAAATGTCACGTTCGATTAATAGAGCATGATTAAGTGAACGAGCACATTATGCACGCGTAAGCCGTTTCCTAGGAGAAACATTAGCGATTCAAGTCATATTAAGTACGTAAATACCTCATGCTTATAAGATCATACGTAACGCAATTTTCAATGGTCTGCTAAGCAGAGTAGAGAAATAACTTCATGCAAATGACGATCTAGAAATTTATTAACCACCAAAACTTACGTAAATTACAATTGAACAAATTGACTAATTTCCTTTGAACTAAATAATACTTAATATCCAATAAGTATCGTGAGAAAAATATTGATACGTCATTATTATATTATCTAAATGTAAAAAAAAAAATATGTAAAGAAAGAAATTAATAGTAACTTCTGAGCTTCTTTAAATAAATAATCGTGATATTATCCAAACGAGTGCAGATCGACTTTTTCAAGGAATTCGAGCGCACGTTTCCTAAGCGCGAGTCCCAGCATTCACCAGCCTTGAAATCGTAACCCCAGCGATTCCCAGAGCCACTCCGTTCCCCGGTGATCGCAAGGTTGCGCCAGTAATCAGGAGAATACGCCACGATCCTTTCGAGCAAACCGGTCACGAGGACCCGCGAGGTGCATCGTGTTGCAACGTCAGAAGGGTGTACGCGGCTGTGCATTCCTTCGAAAGGGAACAAAGTGCGCCGGTCAGGCGCTAACAATACCTGAGGACATGCCAGGCGTTCTATTAGCCATGGTGCTATTGGTAACGAATGCCGGCAGATGCACCCAGACTGGATCTGTGCATCTGCGCAACGATTTAGACGGTTGTGATTGAGCAATGCGCAGGGCGGATCAGTAACTTGGGTCAGCCGAAATATCTTTGTTATTTCTGACGATAGAAGAATGTGGTAAATACTTTTCGGTGAACTGGTGGTCGAAAGTTTAGGAACGATACGTGCATCAGTACTGAATTTATTGACGAGCCTTCAAGTGGTGACTTATTTTTTTTTTGTAGAAAAGGATCCTGAATAAAATGTAATTTTAATATTTAATGAGACATATAATTAACGAGAAATTCACGAGAAATATAATTAACGTATTTACAATCGCGGAAACATTTCTGCATAAAAATCAATTCATTGAACACACCAAGTGTTCTCCTTGCCAATAACCTGCCACCATTTCTAATCCACGGGATTCCATACCAATTCGATTTCGCGAAAAATAACGTCTCGCTGACCAGCAGCGGACAGTTAGCTAGGAAACACCAGCCCCTTTTCTTCCCCTCTCTCTTCATCGTCGTGTGCAACCCTAAAAAGTCGTTGCACCTGTGGGCAGGGATCGCGAGGGAATCAAAAAGCCACGTAACGAACAGCACAACCTGTAATTAACGCGCACGGGCTCTGTAGGCTCACCAGGCCTCCCATTATCGTTCAGCCACTAGCTAGACCGCTATTACTTCCTCTACCATCGCCCCTGTTTCCTTTACCGCGGGTCAAGGTCTTTCAGCGCACGCTACTATCGATGCAACGAGTTTAAAGACCCGCGGAGACCCAGGAAGCTGGTCGATGACGCGATGCTGCAAGTCACGGTCGCGTGAAAAAGCTTGATACCATGCGTCGCGTCGCTTGCCCTCGTGCTGTTACGCTCGCGAGACCGTGCAAGTCGTTGACTTTCATTGTCGAACGAGTTTCAGTTATACCTGATTGGAAAGGATTCCTCGATGGTTCATTCGGAACGCTCGCGGAGTTTCTCGGTAAATGTAAACGTGGATAATTGGCGCAAAATATTCATTCAAAAAATTCCAAGATTGTGACACCTTTTTGTGAATTCGACATATACTTCTGTCCCGATTATTCTAATCTTTACTAGCGCTACAGTATTGATCGTTTAATTAAGAATAATAGCAGTTGTAATTGGCGCTCAACGATAACGAAATATCGCCTTTCATTAATTATTTAAAATCCCGAAAAAATGAATAAATGAATGAAAACAGGAAGGAGCACGCTGGAAACAAAAATAATAGCTATCATAAGGACACCTGTGAATTCTCTAAAAATCCAACACTCCGTCGCGTAACATTCACGCTACGATGCCCAGCATAAAGCAGAACCAGCTCGAACTCTTACCGAATAGCTAACCCCGTCAGACCAGAGGCAGCAAAAACCATAGAACCACTTCCCTCATTTCCATCTCGGCGGAACAGCTCTCGCGATCCCCCGCTGAACACGAGATCACCGTGAACGGCAAGAACGACTCCCTATCGACCCGCTCGGCAATCCACGAATAGAATCCCATTATCGCGGCAAATTATATTATTAATTTCTCAGCTAGATAGCACGCTATCGTCGATTGCGAGCAGAACGAGCGATCGTCTCCTCGTCTCGCAACGATTCGTTCCACCGGATCTCGCCTCGGGTATCGCGATTTTCTCTTCCCATTTTTCATCCCGCGAGGCCACGACCACCGAAAGCATCCCCTGTGCTCGTCGACCCCCCATGAATCCGGGTTAAACGGCTCCGCTTAACCTTCTGCACCGTGGCTGTTCGCGATGGATCACGTGGACCAACCTCTTCCCTTTTTCATGCCGTACTCGTTGGTTTTACTCGTCTCTCTTTAGTGTGCCGTGGTCGTGCAGCAGCTGTATCATCACCGCCACGAACATGGCCTGGCATTAGCTCGCGTGGCCATAATACTGGAAGCGAGTCCGCGAAACCGGAAGCGATTAGTCAGATTACGTGATCGGAGGCACCGTTCGAGCGCTAAGCGTGCCTCTCCGTGTGTAGGTGCATACGTGCAGTGTGCTACCGGTAGTCACGTATACGTGCACAACGATCCTCGGATTGCCGCGTCCTGGAAGTCGCGTCCTAGGACTCGTTTCATTGGATTAAGTCGACTCGCTGGACCGGTAGCCGTGAGTTTGTTCACATGGGATGTTGGAACGGTGATGCGTGGCTGGGTTCTTTTGCTCGTTGCTCGGTTGCAACGGAGGCTTGGGGCTTGGCCGGGTTTTGCATGTATTAGGTTGTCTAGTAAAGTGGAAAGTTTAGCTTTGTCAAGGGGGATTTTGATACGCTTCGTATGCTGTGCCTGTGCTTTATAGTATTTACATTCGTATTAACGCCAAACGGAGGATATCGCAGCTGCGTATTTTGTAATGGTAATTATTTATTTGGGGAGGTGAAATTATTTGGGAAATTACGGCTGATTAATTGTAACGTGCAAAGGGATCATTGGAATATTTCGTTCCGAATTATGTGAAATTCGCGGGGGAAAATAGAGCAATAAATTCTGACAGTCGAGCGTTAGTACGTTTTATAATACTGGTAAGAGTTTCCTGTGGGGAATCTTTATGGCAGGAAGAGGATTCTTGACTGCAATGGGAAGACGATTCCATTAGATGATTCAGTGGGTAACTGTAATTCTGAACGAACTCTGATTGTGAATGATCGAATAACTGTGCTTGAACGAGGTGGAAAGCGGCGCTGAAGAATTGGGTAGCTGCGGATGAACGATTGGCCAGGCGCGATAAGTACAAGTGAGATGATAATTAGACGAATATAAGCGATCAGCTGGCGTTTGGAATCTAAGCAAAAATGTAGAAACGCGTTTCTTTAATGGCACTATTTCCAGGAGTGATTTTATTAATATTCGAAACGTAGATAAATAATTTAAACGAGCAACAAGAATTCTGCAAGAATAAAGGTGACAATAGCTGAACATACTTTACAGCGTGCTTGGTCGGGAAGTTCGAATTGCAATAGGGTACAGATTGAAATTGCAATTGATGGGATCGGGAAATTCTATTAGCGAAGGCAATCAAATTTTGTTTGCCAACACTTTCAACGCGTACGTGGATAATCGTTTAATCGATCTATCGTGGATGAAATTTCGTTCAGAGTTTCTGCACGATGTCCCACCTGCCCTATTCCTCGTTTCATTTGATAGATCTGAACTTAACAGGTACTCTCGCAAATAGAAGCAAGAGTAATAGGTGGACGAACTGTGTAGCTCCGCGGATGAGTAGTAAAGAAAGCCAGCTAGTGGCCTTAAATGATCTAATTAGTTGGCTGCAGTTATACCGCGAGCAATTAGATTAACCAGTACAGGATGTGATGCGTCTACTGTTTAACAACTTTTACCATCGAAGGGTCAGCTGTAATCTTGCGAGCAACAGTTTTCGTGCATTGGAAACGAATATGTATGTGAAACTTACAAAACTAAAAATAATTATACTTCAGTTAAAATATGTTTAAAAATTTATTGATTATAAGTAAATGATCTCTCTTCAGTTATAATTTACGCGATCCTTTGTATCTAGTAAATCAATTCTTCCGGTCAACGAAATCTTGCCGCGGCGTTTCATCGTCAGCTTTTTACCCACGACCGGCGGAACGTTGTTACTGTGCCATTTGCCAGGAGAATGAGCGTTTCGCTGTCAGACCGACTCTACTGTGCCGCGGCTGCCGCTGCGGCGCGTTTCTTTTCGTCCCTTTTTTTTTTTCTTTTTCCTTCAAAGAAATGCTTGATGATTGTTCCACGACTCTTGGGGCTGCGGTTCGCTTGGAAAACTGTTCATTACCGGCGCGTGAAAATGACAGGTTTCGTCTGAGCTGGAATTCATTTTTGCCTTCAAAGGAATTGATGGTGTCATTTCGTTGCTCGCTTCGCGATTTCAACTCGTCACTTGATAATCGTTTGGAGATACGGCAGTCGCTGAGAGGATTGAGAAAACCAATTTCCAGTGAAACTGAACAGCATCTGTGGTACCTACTACATGCCCCGTAATACTTCTCGCGGTACAACTTGCAGTACGACTCGCCGCGGAATCGTAATAATTCATCGACGAATATTTATAAATAATTCGTACCCTCGCGCGAGAATTTTAGTATATGATTATGGACTTTGTAATTGGAAATTATTCTTATGATAACGTGCAGTTGAAAAGTTGGGGGGAAATCTGGCTGATATTAGAGGAAGTTCAAGAAACTCGGAGAAGATTCGCAGAAGCACGCGTACGGTCACGTGCAACGGGTACCAAGAGTGTCGCAAAGTACGAATACGGATCCCAAGCATTAGCATGGCCACTCCCTTTTCTTGGACGAGAAGGGCGTGACCGTGGTACGGTGAATATCGTATAAATCAATTCTTGGATTAATCGATTTCCTCCAACGTGATCGATGCTGAGTCGAGGCGGCACGTGCTATTGATGCCGTGCACCACGAATACTGACAATGAGCTTTATGGGTACAGGACCACCGTAGGTCCTCGTATTCAGGGTACAGATTTATGAACAAGCTGTAGTATGAAAAATTCATTTTCTGCGATCGTTTAAGGCGATCAATTGATTTTATTGATCGTTCGTTCAATGATAACAGGGCAATAGATTGAATTTCACCGGATAATGTGTGCATGCGGTTGGTATATAATCAGAATTCAGTGGGTCAGTTATAATTTTCTTTCATAACTTTCAATGTTTTGTAACATGCAAAACTTAAAAATATTGGTAAAAGAAGATATTCATACATTTGTCCAAACAATTTATATTATAGGTGGACTTCATTCGAAGACACTAGTATACTAATTTTATAAACAAAATATAATGCAGCTTTTCGCAAAGTTTAACACAGAAAATTGAACCTCCGATTGTTACGTCCGCCTGCTCAAGTATGCACCGTGTGAATTTCGAAACGTTGCGTCGTGGTGGTCCAAAGAAATATTCCAGACACGAGGCTGCTTCGGCGGTAGGCGGCTTATTGTATTTGCAAACGAGACAATGCGTCAAGGAGTTGTCAGATAGCTATTATGCTGGCAGCTGAGTTGAAGGCACGCGCGATAAAAAAAAAGCTTCTTGCATGTTGCACTGCCACAATAATACAAAAATAAAAATTCATTTATTCTTCAATGAAGGTAAGAAATAAAACCAATATATTGCTTTTAAATGATCTGATATTTCCAATATTCTTTGAAGTGAATGGAATGGGAAATTCGCACGTTATTATTCACTCATACTATAATAGTTATTCCAATGGTATAATAAATGTACAAACGGCAAGTGTCAATTTTATCGAACTATACAAGATGATGCACACCAATTTATTCTCGATTACTATGCTCTTAATCTGCATCAATCTCCTTACAGTCATTAATAAAACAAAACTATTAAACGGTCTCAAATAAATCAACCACGTTACATTGAACCCATCCGCACGCTTTCAAATTAGAATATAATTTCATAAATACAGTTCATATAAGTATGAAGCAATTACAAAAAGAAAGGGTAAAAAATACAACTAATAGAGATAATAATAATAGCAACAATAATAAGTGCAATCAACGTAATAGCTGTATTCTGTACGTTTAAGTTTCAAATCGTCCCGTCGGGGCTCAAAGTTGTTGCAATTTGTTATTACCAGGTAACAGCGTTATTTATAAAACTACACGTTCTCCCGGTGGACCGTCAAGTTACAATTTTCCGCATTTTCCACGCGTTCCACAGGCCAGGACAACATAAACCATTCCGCCGGAAGCGAGGTGGTGTAATAGCACGTTGGGCGCCGTGTGTTTGGTGCATCGATAAAGCGTGGTTCTTAGAAAGGGTAGCTTTTAAGCAAAGCTTTCTTGAATTAAACATTTCTGTTAACGGGAATCGATTCTATCTGAGCTGGTATTCACAAGATACCGATGTAACTTCGCATGATTTTCAGTACAAATTGATGCAAATTGTAGGTTCGAATATATTTAATGCACATCCATTTTCTTAGCAGTCGTGTAAGATTTAGTTTGAATTGTACGCGTGTGCGCTCCCTTGTCACTTACTGACAACGAACGTCCAATAGGTTTGAGTAAAAATCTCCCTGGCTACTAAATTCATATTTATTTTAATCTGTATTATTTTCACGATGACAAGAATAATAGTCAGTGAGCTTTAATTTCTAAATTTTTACAAATATTTTCGAGGTATGCACGACAAAGGAGTAAAGCGAGTAAGGTGTTGGAAATATTCTGGAGGGGATATATAATACCCACATGAAATACTTTTTCCACGTACGTGTATTACCTGAAAATAAACGTTTACCATAATTGGTAACGACTAATATTTATTGTACACCTTTACGGCCCGCGTGTTTTTCATGTTCCGAGTAATTACTGAAACACTTACGCTTAATCGCGGTGCACTTATCGATTCCAAAATGACAGCAGTGAAAATGTCTAGCAGCTTGAAACCGGTTTTGCGGTCAAGGATTGAAATTTCGTACAAATTAATACATCGAACCAGAGGAAATATACGATACTTCTTTACACGCGATTTACCGTCCAATTATTGCAATGAATTTTCAATATATGTATATCTTCATGCGCCAACAAAAGCATCTGTTCAGTAAAAATGCAATTGCAATCCTACTAATAAAGCAATAAAGATTGCAAGAAAAATTCCCAAGCTTCCTGCAAACAAAATAAACACTCTACAACGGTCATCGAAAATTCATAAAAAATTCTTAAACAAAATAATGATTGGTATCCAAAGAAATATCCTCAGGGATTCTCAACCAGCCCCTTCAACCTACCCAAGTTACACAGTCCCCGTGCAATAAATTCATCCAACTGACAAAAAGACGACCTCGTTGAACGTCCCAATACGCGTTAAGCATAAAGTCGCCGGGTCTCTCACAATTTTCCATCCACAAAACAGTCCATAAACCTCCCAGCCTACCCTCGCAAACAGAAACATTAAAACAACTCTGCCCCAAATACTTGGAAAAAAAAAAACAAAAATAAAAGAACCGAAGAAAATCGTCCTCTCGTTCGCGTAGTACGAACCAAGGTTATAAAAACCGGCGACGTTGCAGCGGCGATTAGTTGGCTCGGTGCGAATCGAGGACGAATTACGACAACGACAGGTGCAGAGCCGTGGTGCAGGGCCGTATAAAACCTCGGAGAACATCATCAGGCCCGTACTAGAGGTGAACGCGAACCGCCCGTACGATCAAGCCTCCAGGTGAAACTAACGAGTGATAAACAACGATAAATTCCACCCACGTAGCCTCTACGGGGGTAATTTCAATGATCCCTTGCTGCACCGGCTCGGCGTAAACGTGCTCACGAAGCTGATGCATAAATACCTATAAATATGACACGCCGGGGCCCGCGGTAACGTTGCATATTAAATTACATTCTTAAGCAGCAGCAGGCGCACCAGAGGGCCGCTTCAAGTCAGCGGGTCTGATTAAACGCAACTGAGAGGGCCTTAGTGTGGATCTTGGTTACGGGAGAAGCCGACAGGGACGACAACAACGCGTACAGGGTGGAGAACGGAAAGTGAAAGGATGAGAGGGTGGGGATCAGAGTATGGGGGAAGCTGTCGCTCTCGTCTGGATGTTCCATGGCGTTTCCGTCCGCCCTGAGAGTTGCACGTTGCTCCATACCACGGCTATACTCCACCACCGGAGGCTGGCGATGCTAATTATTCTGGTTCATGCGAGCAATTTGTCGAGCACCGGCGAGCGTATATTTAATAGCCACGGGGCACCGTGGACCTACGGGTATTTACATCTGTAGCGAATACCGCGGCTTTAATGCGGGATGGCGGGAATTATACTGGGATTACGGGCTGGGAGTTGCTTCTGCTGCGTGGTTAGCGTCGAGGGGAAGCGCGGAGGATTTTTCGTTTGGACTTCGATTCGGTTTTGGATTTGATGAACGTTGAGTTTAGGAATGCGTTTCTGAGGGGGCATCTGGTGGATGGTGTTAGATGAATTGGTTTTTATTTTCTCGATATTTTGTGTCCTCTGTATTATTGTATAGTTTCACTGGTCGATGGTTGACAGATATTACCGTTGTGACAGTTAAAGAAACGTTATTAGATATCGCTAATACCGTGAGAAATAACGTGCAAGAAAGTCTGCTTTAAAATATAATTAGACTAACTTCACCAATGTAGAAAAAATCGACCCTGCTATTCATGCATCCTTTAAATCATATTTTTGTCTCCGTTGAACTTGTATGCAATAAATTCGCATATTACGGAGATCAAGAACAGGTTTTACTATTTTGTCTCTTGGCAAACGTCCAGACCGAGCCACACACACGACCAGCCAAAGAAAAGCTTCGATAATTAAGAACAGGGAATAGGGGCTCGTCGAAGGAAAACGATCCTAATATCACTGTGCTCGTTGTTGCCCACTGTTCGAACACTCGTTTCCAACAAGAATATGTGGATGGTCTCGTTTAAATGCCAACCCTTTAAAGATTAAAATTCATACTTATGCAAATCAGATTCCACGATGGGCCCCCTCTGCATGCAAAGCATCGATCACGAGTTAATTACAGGATACCGTCAAAGACATTCACTCAAGGTATTCCATAAAACCAGTCTGTTTTATTTTTATCCCATAAAGCAACCGCGATCTCGCATTAAACTTTCAATTTAAATTTCTCCTCTGCGGATTTGATTTTAATTGCCGGTGTTTCGTTTGCGGCCTGCCCTTTCAGCCGTAGAGATTTATTAAAATACCGTGGAACCTGGTGAAAAATCGCCCAGAATAATGAAGTTTTTCGCTTTCGGCCAGTTGTTCGAGACTTATATACCGTGGCGTCGATGTAGAGTACATTTGCAAATATTTGTCGATTCCCTCGCAATGAAATTTATACTTTCCGTGCGTGAACCATTGCAATTCACGCTTATGCAAAGTGGATTTCTCAATGGTTCCTTTCTGCACGGCGACCATCGTGCACGAGTACTAATTACAGGACACCGAACAGAAACTGAAGAGAACCATCAACAGCGCGCTGTTCCTTTTTAGTTTGCAGCCTTGAACGCTTCACAAAAGCCTCATTCAAGCAGGAAAGTCGACATTTTTCCCTTGCCATTCTTACGGGGATTGTTCGCGAGATCGTGAATGGTCTATAGGCCTTTGTGGATTGTTCGATAGTTGAACGAACAGATGCGTTTCAGTCGTAGTCGAACGATTGGTTTTTTATTTCGTATTTGTTTTCGTTAATTAATTATTTCCAGTCGTGTCGATCACTGGGGGGGGGGGGGGGGGGGTTTTAACGTTCGAGTGAAATTACTAAAATAAAAATTTCATGGTTGGGAGTTAGAGTAATTGTTTTACCAGCTGTAGAAGAATAGGTACATGCTACGAAATTGTAATATTACAGTTATAACGTCTCGTGAGATGGACATAATTACGACATTAGAATGAGGAGAAAAACCTTCGATTTCTGCGTTCATGTGAATCTGTTGAAAGTGCCGCGAAAACCGGAAACAATTCCGCCCCCGGAAAGTATTTCTAAATGAAAGTACTTCCACTTTCCTCAAAATGGATCTCTCGAGTTCTCTTCTTGTTACATTCCCCGACCTGCATGTGACAATGAGTTTCTCTTTCTAAGAAAACCACTTTCGATGGAAACACGCGATCGAAGTCAAATAAAAAAGGAATCTCCGTTTAGAAACATACATTGGACCATTGGACATACAAATATCAAATAATCCCACAAATTAATCATAATTGATGAATTGAGTTTCTCAGTATTGATTGACGATGCTGACACTGAGTAACAGCAAAAATTTGGTGCAATAAAAATTATCGAACGACTACTCCGATGGTTCACCATCATTCTTCATTAAAAAAGAATACTTCCGTCGAACGATGATAACAGAATAGTGCTAACATACATCCCGTGGCTGTAATAAATCTGCATGCCAGTTGCCAGAATGAATTCCCCAGAATTTCCCCGAGCGATTAAGCGTCAGCTGGCAGGGATGAGCTGCTCGTTCGCGATTTAATATCACGTATTCCCGGGCAGAAATTGGAACGATCTTCTTGCCGAGTGGAACAGGGAATCTCAGCTAGGCTCCATGCTAACCTCTAGATTGCTAGCCTCTTGGAAATCTCCGGTCGGGGAACGTCTGATTTAGAGCACTCGAAATGCACGTGCAACGTGGACTGTAATCGCGAGCAACTCGTTGATCTTGCACACCGTATTCCAGTTGCTTATCTAAGTAGTTGGTGCTAAAAAATACTTCCTCGCGTTTTCTCTTTCCACCTCGCGTCTCTTTAGTCGGCTCCTGTTCGTACGAGCGGTGGTTGAGGTAAACTATCGCGATTACCATACGGTGCATCCGCGATTGAATTAAATCGGGATTGAAAAATTTGTGGCACGATGCTGCTACTCAAGGTTCACGATTCTGCGAGATTACGAAGCGTGAACTGAGGGCTACTTTTTGTACGAAATTGGTAGGTCTTTGTGATTTTTATTATTTAACTTTTACCAATGAAGGAATTAGATATTTATTCATTTGTTAGGCCATCGATGCTTGTAGCTATAGTAATATATATATATTTTTTTTTAATTCTTATTCTTATCTTGTTTCATTTATTACTCTTTTCTTTCACCAAACCCTTTGGTAATCCCAGTTTCGCTGAAACCGAACATGCTAGAATTATATTATAATCTTTCTAATCAGAGAATGGCTTGAAACTGCAGTATTATAAATTCGCCGTGCTGGCGGAAAAGTGTTAAGAAAATCCGAAATAATCATGAAACGGCACACTAACGCGTACACATAGAAAGATATCGTTAGTGGAAGGTATCGAGGTCCAAGATAGCACCTAAAAGCTTCATAATGTCATAGCTTAAGAGATTCAGTCCTTTTTTTCTCGCTTGGTGGCTCGCGGAACACGGCTATCGAAAGGCAACTAATGCAAAACGTGAGTAAATGGTAATTAATGTTCGGTAATTTTCCATCCAATCGAAATAACGCAGCGATATTTAACGATTACGATGCTTGTCCCTGGAACTCGTGAGCATTAAAACCGTCTGATTGCAGCTTTTAAGAAAGCTCTAGATGCGCATTCGTGCATTTTTCTATTACAATGTACACGTTGTTATTTATTCTAATCTGATATCGCAGGAAGTTAAAAGCCATTCTACGGTAAGGGAACTGATTATAAACGAAGAATCTTTGTACTGTATTCGAACTCGAATGTAGAATGCACTATCAGAATAGTGTACGGCTGGTTTTAAGTAGCTGTTGCAGCAATGTGTATTTAATTATCGATTAATGAGATTTAGTGAGATCCATATCATAGTAACAAGTATTATTCAGTTTCTTAATAACGCTACAATTATTTCGTATTAATCTCAAGATATACGTATAATGTATAAGTAGAATGGCAGAGCAATGAGATGACCAGAAATTGGTTATTTATAATTATATATACAACTGCATTTGTTGTAGAGACGATTACGCTTGTTTTCTGCACGGTTCAATCTCTATGGTCCAATCATGTATCACGTATACTTGCGCTATATTTTACTGATAGCACTCGCGTGCTTATTTCATGTCCACTGCGAGGTGTACAAGTTACACGTTTATACTCCCGAAGGATAAAATTTCACTGAAAACTCCGATCTAGTTTGCTGGCGAGAACGATACGACCAGCCGGTTGCCCTCGGGGAAATTTTGTTCTCCCTTCGCATTGCCCATATGTGACACCAGCAATTTCTTTATTGCGTACAGCTTCGACGTTTAGAATATTTTGCAATTAGAATTAAGCCTCGTTTATGCGGCTGGAATGATATTGCCTCCCCTCTGGCCATATTCGTGGACTCGGCTGTCTTATGGTGCCTAAGACTAACACACACAAACATACGTATGGTGTGACACGAATACGTTCTGCTGTTTCGAGCTTAACGTTTATTACGGTTTGTTAAACATGCAACATTTAGTGAGCCACGAATGAAAAGTACCGTTGAAAATATTAAATGCAATTTATTTTGCAAATTAAACGACATTACATGTATATACATATTAAAGTTTGTTAACGTTCACAAATGGACGTTTCCTTTTCATAACAGCTATTTTAATAATAGCTGCAAATTGGAAAACAAGATCACGTAGGATGAATCTTTATAATCTCGTCGTTCGTCATTAATAGCTACCCGCATGCAGTAAAAGTATTTTTATTGCAATGTAATTTCGCATTGTTCACTTAATTGCCCCTATCCGGAAAGGCCAACACTTTATTGCCCATCAATCACCCAAGTTAATTAATGTCAACTTGCGTTCGCACACATGCATAATACAATAAAATCGATGAATCAACGCCACATTCTTAAACATCGAACGACACGCTGACTTTCTCTACACGCAACTCGCCAGACAAAATAGGATCACAGTTTGCAAAATTTCACCCATTCTAAAATAATATTCCCCACTCTAAATACCACAATAAGCAAATTCGCAAAACTCCATAATCATCCCCGGCAATTCGACACTCAGTTCAACATCCCCATCGTTTACTATAGGATTCCAGTGTCGGGGGCATAGAAGCTGCAGGAATTCAACTCTCTCTCTCTGTCTCTCTTCGGAGGGAGCAACCCCTGGAGGGCAGGTTTCGATTCCGCGGAGTCAACCAGGTGTAGACCGGCCTGCGCGGGAATAAACATATTTCTAGACGATCGTCGGTCGAGCATCGGGCCATAAATAAAACAAGAAATTCCTCGAGCTGGTCCGCCATAAATCGCGCGTCCACGGCGTTCGATGGCTCGAAGGAACCGAGGAACCTCCTTCGACCGGCCCCGATCGTAAACGCTAGTTGCGAGCAGGCGCGGGCAGATCGCGAGCCCGCGCAGAAATACGTACCCTTAATACCTTCGACACCCGGCCGACGCTGAACTTTCGTTTTCGCGGCTCCATCGCGTTTCCGAGATTTATGCAAATCCAGGGGCGAACGAAAGCCTAACACCCGTGCTAGGAGCCGCTTGGAAGTCGGCGTGCACGACGCGTTTCTGGTTGTAAATCAACGGGTTATGCGGAGAGAACCGTGCTGGCACCCACTTCCGCCCGACCACTCGCTGCTCACCTCTTCTGCGATCGGCTCCTGCTATTTTCAGCTTTGATGCTTGGGAAGCTATCGAAGTTCTGTGTTTGATGGTCCTTCCTTTTTCCGAAGCTTTGTAGGAGTCCCTTTGAAATAAGAGGCGATGCGATTCTCGGGTAGTGTACAGGATTTTTTTTCTTTCGGTTCCTTGCGAGGGCTTGCGAAGCGTAGAAACTGTTGCGAGTGGAAACGTGCTATTGCTTGTTCGTTCGTTGCAAATCGAATTGCTTGAAATAGTACTGGAATTTTTCGGTTGAGGGTCTCTGCGTTTCTCTCTTTATGGCAGTTTTATTTGTATGCATATTTTTGTTTTCATATATGATTTTGTTATGCATCTGTTGAGTCTGATGCAAAAATAATGCTCGTCATTTGTATTTCGGAGATATATTAAAGTAACTGTTTAGCCGAAAACTTTTGGCAGCCACTGTATATGTCCATGAATATCCATTTGCCACCCACGCTTTTTCGTCCAAAGGAAGAACGTGAACCGCGCCGTGCCCTTTGTTGCACGCGAAACGTTATCAAAGAGTCGAACAGGATCGGCGTGTCTATCAGGTGCTGTCGAGACGATGTTTATGCGCCCAGAAATTCAGCGATGTTTCTTCGCAAAGGAGTTCGAGAGGAAGAGAAAGGGAGAGAGATAGAGGGTCTGGAAAAAATGCCTATCGTTATAGGGGCGGCTGGGCAGATATCGCGTGAAAGCGCACTCGTGACTCGACGAAACACCGTGGGAGTGCCTCACCGATCGAGGGAATCGCTTTTCAAGCGAAATTCCTTCGGGGCGAACGACGTCTTAAACGTTTATATTATGCGCGTAATTTCACGCGCGCGCGTGCACTCCCGCGACGAGGGAAATCGATGCTGCATCTTCTTTAGTTGGTGTACGAAGCACTCGAGGAACTCGAATTGTCCACGTGGGCGTTGGCGGATGACAGTGATCGAAAATGGCAAATTTGCTGACCCAAATTATGTATTCGAAAGGTTTCTTTTTTCTATTTAGTATGGGTGCATATAAGCTTTCCTATGGCTCGTGACATTTGAACGGTTTCATAGCAGCAGGTAGAAGCTTCGGTATCTGAACATTTCACTGCTTCGATATTTTGCTAACCGGTCGGCGTATTTCTAGTAATAGGATGGTTGGATTGTGCTATTTTTGGAGGCATGACAAAATTTTTGTTCTCAGAATTCGATGATACTCCTCGTCCCCTCTTCGAGTATTCAAGGCCAGCTTTATTTTTTAAAATCGCAGAGTATATTCGTTTTGTCCTCGCAATTGAAAAAGTATTGAACGTTCCAAAGCGGTTTCACGAAAGGGCATCGAATCAGTCAAATGCTCCGCGACTGTTATAAACATTTCAGTGATTAATCCATTAATCATTCTCTCGTCTCAGCCCTATGCACTTTCCGCATTTCTCTTGCATATATCTTAACTATCCGTCCGTGTTTATCGCCGATTAAAACTCGCAGAAAGATTATTCTGTCAACGAAGATATAACAGACGCCGTCAGATTTATGCGCGTACAGAAAGAACGGCATAATCGACCGCTTAAGGGTCGCATCTCGAACGTGCCTGGAGACCAAGCCATTTTTCCACCACCCCTCTCCTCTCCTTCTTTCCCTTTCTCATTCCTACCCATTCCAGCTCTCGGTGGACTCGTAATGAAATCCTCAAAGACTATCGATCGTCCCGTTGACGCGAATCGACCGAGCATGCTCGTTGCACGAGCAAATGCACAAGAGAAGATCCTCTTGCACGCGATGCGGCTGAAAGAGCGCGGCGATTGTAACACTGCTGCTCTCCGCGTCGAGATTAGAGCAGCCTGGACTTCGTTAGCGACCCATTGTGAACAGATGCGATCATTATGCGTCTAGTTTGCATAAGTTTCTGCTGCGTGGGAGGGGTACGCCAGACAGGACGAGGAAATGGATAAGGGAAGCAGCCAGACGAACGGACAGTAGGCGGATAAGTAGAAAGAGATGTTAGAATTAGAGTTAACGGTGTTTGGAGACCGGTAGCACTGCGGTTGCGATATCCTTTGAGTTCTTCTCAAGAAGTATTAGAATAGGTACGGTTTGATTATTTTCATCCTGTTGGTTGCAATATAAATTTTTGCAACACAGCGCCTTCAGCTTTTGACTGTTTCGATCCTTATATTCCTCTTAACCAAGCTTCGATCCCTCGGAATGAAACGGATGGAAAGGCCAAGGGAAACACGCTGCAGACGAAATACCGTACGAAATTGCATAGCGCCGAAAGAAAGAAGAAAGGGCACACCAGAAGAAGAGGGACGGACATAGGAAGAACACTGCACCTTTCCAGCGAAACTGTTTCACCGTTTCAGCGGATTCACGGCAACGTAATTTCGACCCACGCTGCACCCGGTCGCGCATACGTAATTCACGCGTTTTCATTGAAAAAGTATCGTCAGCAGTTATGGTAATACGAGATGCCGTATGTCACTGACCACCTCCGCTGTGGCCCCCTCGTTGTATAATAGACGTTGCTCTGTTGCGTTCGTTCTTTCTGGGCGAAGGTGCATATACGTACGTATTCGGGAAGGAACTCGACGAGATTCGTACGTTCACCGCCATTTTAGCTGGACGCTCGCGGATATACGAGATATTACGAGCCGGGACGATATTAAATTATAATTCACGGCACGCTGTGCCGCGTTACCTCATACTTTCATTCACTATTTATAGGCTGACGCTCGGCCGTTCCTATTCGCGACCTAGCGATGGCTGTGAAACGATGTCGAGGCGAACTGACGAAAGGTTTTCCGATGGGGTTGGGCTCGCAGTGAACTACGAGGAATAATGTTGTTTATCTTCAAGGCGCATGGCAAGAGTATCGGGGTATTGCTGATAGAATTTGGTTACTAATTGGAAATGTAATTTGTGGATTTATTTAGATTGACGATTTTAATATATTCGATATTGAAAATTATTTAATCTCGTTCCTCGATCTGGGAGATCGTTCGTTGTTAATAATCCGAACATGGCGAGACAAATCGCTTGATGAGGATCCAGCACAGTTCAAATCGTACGCTTCTCGGGCGAGGCAACGCTCGGTTTCATTGTTAAGCCACTGCCACCTACAACCATCTGTTACTTTCTTTCTGTGAGCCTCGGTTAAATCACCGCTGTGCCTACTACAACCAGATTACATATGTACACACTCGGCTTGCGGGTAAATAGGCAAACAAATACCACTTTATGTAACACGGTTGGTCCGCGCGGAGGAAATCTTGAGAATGTTACAAGCGATGACTTTGAATCAGTGAATCGAAGGCTTCCGTACACGCGTTTGAATTTGCACAAATTTTAAAAAGAAGTGTACCTTCCCATGCGACGAAAAAAAATTTCTTACTAGAAAATATCACAGCAACCCTCCCATTCCTGCACCCTTACGTACATCTATATAATTCTCGTAACAAGTTCCGTTTAATACCAACTTGCAATTAAAATCTAGTTTCTATCATGATATTTTTCTCCCTTAAAATTCAGACAAAGTAAGAAGTCCACAAATTCTTCGTTTAACCGGTACAGGACAAAGATCCGACCCGTAAATCAAGCACCATCTCGCTCTCGAAGGCCAGGCGATTTCAAAGGTGATCAGTGGTCTTGCAAAAAGCTCGTAAACTGGTTAAAAAGAAACAAGGTGGGAATGTAAACGTTTCCATCGATCAAAGGGGCCGTTTATTAATCGGCCACTTTCCTGGCCGCGATCTTGCGCAAGCAGTCGCAATACCTTTAATCCGAGATCGAATTCCCGATAGGATTCGCGGGCTCGATCGATCATCGCCAGCGACGTGATCGATATATCGACACTGTACAGGGCACGGTCGATTCTATGCAGTTACGGATATCTCGCGGCCCATTAAGCGCCACCGTTGCACAGGACTTTAATGAATTTCTGCCCAGGCACCGATATTGGCTCTCGCTTTTTCCTCGCCTCGCGTTTCGACGGTTCTCCTTGGCTTGATTTATCGGTCGGGCAAAAGTTCCAGCCGTCCTGGATGCCGATGGACGGGTTCGAAAATGGCACAAGACTCCATTCAGTTCCTTCCCCTGCTGTACCTACTATTTGCAGATCGTGCCGATAGCGAAACGTTTTGTAGCGATAGCAGTGGAATCTGGTCGTGGAACTTGGTTATCGATTGTATTTTAATGTTACAATGAGATCGAGATCAGATTGATCAATGAAGTGGGTTTATTTTTATTGCACGCGACTCCTCCGTAATATCGTTTCCGCTGAACTCTAACGGGCCTTGATTTTATTTTTGTTTTCACCAATATTTCATTGCAAATCAAGTCTGTCGAATTTTATGTTGCCATTTCCTTCGGACGAACTTCGTCGGTTGCGAAAGTAAAACCTTTGCGAAAATGCGGTCGACAGAAGTCAGAAGCAGGTAGTAATTAATTTTGTGTAGAAAAGAGGTGTTAAAAATTGAACAAGGACTTGAACAATAATAAACAGGCGCTCGAACATCGGGATAATAAATCCACTCTAAACCCACCATCATTTGCTATCTACACGCTATTACCATGATCGACATAAGAGCCACTATTAACTCTTCACTGTCAAGCTTAGCCTATATTTCATTAAAGTTTCATCTGAACGTATCGATCCAGTAAATATGTAGTAACAACTGAGACGGTAAGCTCCTACCCTGCATCGATTGATTTATCATATCCTATCTGCATTGGCCATCACGGAACAATTCTAATCCTCGAGTGATTTGCTCCTCAAAGCAATCCATCGTTTCAATTCTATTCAAACGGAACACTTCTCACGCCCTACTTCAAACCATGAATAAAGCTGACCCTTTCAGTCAAGGCAACATTAAATCTGAAAATACTTTATCCATTTAGATTATTATAGTTTCGATAAATATAGATCCACTATAATTAATCCTTGCATTTCATAATCCATAGCATGCGATTATATACAATATGTTACCTTGGAATTGTAGCCTTAAGATATTGTTTAAACATTTCCAAGGAAACTGCATCTTTGTGTTGCATAATTTAATCATACATAAACTTCGTGTCATTTACAATTAAATATAATTGTACCAAGCTGAAGAAATTGTTGGAGAAAACACACGATTTCGAAGCATGATCACTTTCGTAACCGGAAAGGGTCAACAAATCTAATGCACTCACCAGGATATCCTTCTGGAATGACAATCTCAGGTCCAACCTTCACATCGTGGCGGTAACGATACATCAAAAGAGTGGCCGTGACTCTGAGCGATCGTTGCTGTTGTTTGTACAACAATATCGGTCGTCCACCAGCACCTTCCACCCTCACCACTCTGGGCAACGAAAATCTGTCCAGAAACTCGCGCAACGGCATGAATCCAGCGCTAGAATTCGCGGCCTCCGCGGTTGCCTCCCGAGAGCTAGGCAACGAATCGTCACCTGTCCCGGTGGCCTCACCACTGGACAAAGTCGAAAATTCACCACTCGACGACATCGTCGAACACGAGATGATTTTTTTTTTTTCACGATTTCATAGATACCGGACACGCGTGCGTCCACTAGCGAATCACGGGGAAGCGGAAGGCTCACCACGGGCGGGCTGCGTTCGTTCTGAAAAAGAGAAGGAAAATTGCGTTAACGATTTTCCATTGAAGATCCTAATTGGGATTTTTATGTTGAATTTATGAGAATGTAATGGAAATTTTTGAATGCTTTTGCGAAACAACAATGGCCGTTAATTGGGTTAAAATGTTCACCATGATCGCGTTAAGCAATCGTTTAAATATTATTTTTATATTCTCAGTTCTTCTAATTAGAAATCTGGTCACGAACGTAACGCAATGCGGGAGTATTTGTTTCTGCATATATTGTTAATAATATTAGTGTTCCAGATTGAATTACGTATTTTCACATTTTTATTTTGGTAGTAAATATCGTTTCAATGCTTCTGTTATTCTCTACATCAAATTAGATTTACCATTAATTACTGAATCGTCGGATGTTGATCTTGAGAAGCAGAGTGGACTACCGCAGGTCATATCTACATTCAACCGTTTTTGAAATGTATATTAATGAGCGTACTCACATTTCTGATAGCGAGATAACTAATCAAACAGATACTCAGTGAGCTTCATGTAAGCGTGTTCCGTATTTGATCTTTTAAATTACAGTTATAGGTACTTGCTTTCGTGATAGTTGATAAATGAACTAGGGCAGCTGATCGTTTGCTACGTGCGTACACACTCTCTTAACGTATCGAAGAAGTTTGCAAACACATCTTAAAAGCATCCGCATATCGTTAGGAAGACGTGTGCGAACTTACACTGTCGAAATGAAATTTACACGTAACACCAATTGACAACGCTATTATTCATTATTTATTACTTATGATTCGTTCAATTTGAATCACGCCTTCGGAACACTGATCCCCTTTAATAGGGGATGAATATGCATTTAATTAAACGTGAACAGAGTTATCAAAAGTTTTACTTTGCCATTTAGCAGTGTGAATATATGAAAATTATTATACCGTTCACGCATATATTTAACAAATTATTTCAAACATTAATTTCATAAAAATACTACATTTATTATACCTTATTCTCTCCTTATTCGAAGTATCGAGAAATTCGTTGCATTGCTACCTTAATTTTTCCATTCGAATGAATCCAACATTCCCGGTACACACCTACTCGCAGTTACTCTTTCCAAATACTAATTACAATTCCGTCCTAAACGTGAGAAACTATTCCACGGCAATCAAACACCCTATGTATCGCGATTCGTAAAATATCAAGAATACGGTAAAAACCGTGGAAGAGTTAGTTCTCCAGAAGGAATTCGTTATTCCACGATGCGTGGCAGCCTTGACAGTGATTCGCCAACGGCGAAGTGTGCCTCGACTAACGAGTGATTATGCTCCCCGGGCTGGCTTGACGATGATGGTGATGATGATGAATTTATGACGATGATTATCTCTGGTGGCGTACCGCTGCGTCGCCACCGGTGTTTGTCTTTCACGACGAGGAGACAGTGGCGTGACAAACAAAAAAAAAAAAAAAAAAAAAAAAAGCAGAAACGGCCACGGAATGATGGAATGAGTCTGGTTCGCGGCCAGTTAAGGATTGCTCTTGCGAGTGGCGTCGAGACGCGACGAACAATGCTGACGAATTAGCGTTAATTGATTGGACCACAGCTGAATTGATCTCGAATGTTTGGAATTCCTAGCGTGATTATTACATGGAGGCAGACTGCAGAACGAAAAATTTCGGGGTCGATGAGAGGGGTGAAAATGTTATTCGTGCCGAGATAAAATCTCCTTTTTAGAGATAAATAAATAAATCGTATATTTTGTGATAATTTGTCTGCATGATTTAGAAATTGTTTCTGTATGTAATTTCATGTATTGAAGAATTCATTTGGTCTTTGCTTTCGAGATATAAAAATCATGAAATTTATACTTGTACATTGTTCGCGAAATATGGTACATTCAATTTATAATTTGTGCTTTGAATGTGCACCTAGTCCAAGATTCCTTTTTTTCCAATTAAATCTTACGATTTCCTCTTTCTCTCTCTCCCTTCAATTCCACTATTTTTCGCAATTCAAAGTGACTGATGAAAGCGTTGACTGTTCCAGGTTGATTTCTGATGTAGTTGATGGTTCGACAATTCATTTATGAAGTTCGATTGAGAGCAAGGTAATAACAGCCATTTCCTTTCGAATGAATAATGGTGGAACATATGGAACTCTGTGAAATATATATAAATCGAATCACCATTACTGATTAACTAGGCCCCAATTTAAATGGGAGGTCGAACTATAGTCACTAATTTCTCGCTCCATATGTCACTTGGTCACTCGGAAATAACGACGACCACTTTCATTGCACTGGGGATGATTGATCGTGAACTTTGCAATTTAAATTGATCAAAATTACGTGTCGGATGAAATGTTGATTTCAATGAGACATCGAATTGTAACACCCTTTTTATACTGTTCGACAATTGAGAGACGCATCTACGACATTGCAGTGATAATAAATTTCGTCTGTATAAAATCTTGAATTTATCCTCCATATAAAATCTGATAAAATTGCACAAAAATCAATTATTTTAAACGGCGCGTCCTTCGGAGAAACAAAAAATTATTGCACAGTGCAATTAAATTACAGCACAATCCGGATTCAACTTCTTTCCTCTTGCACATCCAACTTGATCATCCCTTAATTGGTCTAAATTAGGTTCGAACAATTATTTCGATCAAGCCAATCTAAATTCCAATGGAGTATCTTCCCTTCGCTCATACTTTCAGTAGCACAAAAACGTCGTTTCTGCTAGGTGACTTGCGCCTGCACCATTCTACAACCTTGCGCGCGCGCGTTCACGGCAACATTGCACTCGTATTGCATACGAATGACAAGAATTAATATTCCAGCTGTGTAAGATATGACGTGTGGAGATCCCAGGTATTATCCACGGTTCCGGTCATGAATACGCATGAGAAAGCATTTTTCTTTTTGTCTTATCGTGAAACCCGCGAGACAAGCTGCCCCCGTCTTCGATTTTCTCGATTATTTTCTTTTGAACCTGCAGAATCATCGTGTAATAGACATTTAATTGCCTGTGACCAAAGGGATTGCGAATATTTCAAGATAAGATAATATATTCAATAGGGATAAGAGTATATCCGTGGCAGTGCGTGGATCTTATGTTTTTATAAAAATTGGATTATGTCATATTATTATTTATTTTATTTCCTTTTCAATACGTTGCAGCTTGTGACTAATCGAATGGTAAAAATGTTGGGTTTTTAATATGGTAATTTTATAAGTTGCTATGGTAGTTGTGTAGTGTGCAGGGATTTTCGTCCGGGTTCGTCAGAATCGGTATTTAGTGATATATTACTCTGTCGTATCTAATTTTGCTTTCGTTTGAATACAAATTTCTCCGCGTTCTGCGTATGCTGCATCTTGTTTGCCTTTGTTTCAATTACTCCTCCTCGTTTTCCAAAATAGATTATCGGCTTCGAAAGGTAATTAATCCGCTCTCGCATTCGGATTCTTTTATATTGCAAAGTAGAAAGGACCCATGTTTAGAAACCAATGCTTTGTTCTGCGCATAATTTCATGATTCAGCATGCATGTTGTGTACGTTCGAACGTTTTGTATTCCGTCGCGGAGAACATCTTTTGTTCCCACGTACGCGATCTGTTCTTTTAAGTAATACTTTGATTCCGTTTGCACGAATTTTCATTTACAGAAATAAACATCAATATTGGCAACAAAACTACAAAAACTTTTACACTCCAGAATTGTTCGATTACATTTTACATACAATTATGAATGTTTACGGATTTATCGAATCTCATGGTCATGGTTCTTAGCATAAGACAGCACGATATGCCGTAAATCTTCTTGTCTTTATTGCCCAATAAATTTAAAGAAGAACGAGGTAACCATTTTTTGTGACCACCAACTAAATTGCAACTTTACGAGTACCGAGGGCAGGGCAGTTGGTTGAAAGGTCAATGCAGCAATACGTTCCCGATTCCTGTTCCGCGAAACAGGGAGATCTGTTGTGTTTGGTCATACACGTCGAGATAACTTTCGAAACGCTTTCGTTCTCTCGCGAAATCGGTCAGACACCGCACCATTTCACTTTCCAACGTGTTCCTTTTTTGGTATCGGCCAGGACCGGTGTAATCAGCCGTGTCTGTCATCTGTAACACGCGTAATAGCTGGCGTGCGCCGCTTCGTCGACGAAATTGCCGTGAAGCGCGAACCAAATTAATTACACGAGGACGTTCGTTACCCTGGCAATTAAGGCCTTCGCGATCGATAAAGGGTGACGGCAGGCTTCTTTCGTTTGAAGAGTTTACGTGTCGTTCATGCGGCGATTGTAACTGCCACTGATTGCGAGTAGAAATCGAAGGACGAATATGTGATATAATATGATGAAAATATGATATTACACTTTATACAGTGATATATTTCCATAGATTTAAAATATCAAGTTATATCTTTCTAGAAATTACTCCTTGGCCCCTTGGCACCAACATACAAAATAATATTTCTATTTCGCAAGGGAATTTCTTCTATAGTTCCGTTATAGTAAAGACAGTGGTAAAAAAATTCGAATAACACATATGGAACAGTAGATACCTAGTGAAACACAAAATGAGGTAGAAGCGAGCTGTTGGAGAAAATTCAGATATACTCCAATTACGATCCGCGACGAAGAATAGTCTTCCACTGCGAGCAAACTAAATTTTCTCGGGGAAAAAAAGAACCACCGTACTATTGTTACTTCGCTGCAAACTACAAACTAACAAAAAAAAACTCAAGCGAAGCAAAACTTAAAATATAAAGCTGCCGAAAATGTAACATTTAAGTTACATTTTATAGAGGACCTGAAAGACCGTAATATATCGCAGCCCCATTTTTCCCAACGACCCCCGCAGGCACAACGTAAACAATCAGTTTTACATAAAATTCATGATCGACGAATATAAAAAAAGAAGCTTTCCACGGCGAGCGCATAATAGGTCGAGGCAAGTGAAAGTGCCAGATTTAGTAATTTGCCCATTTGCGGCGCAAGAAGGCCTGGAAATGCTCGATGCTTTCCGCGTGACGGCATGTATTTCGCCTCGTCCCTGACGTAATTCGACGCGGTGCACGCGTCTGCTCGCAGAATCGAGCGCGGAACGCTCGAGCGGATTTTAATTAGAGGCACACGGAAAGTCCAGGCGAGGTGTCTTACTTTCTTGTGACTCGCGATTGTAATTAACGAGCTTGTTCGCGCGCACGGCGAGAGAAGAGAAAGAGAAGGAGAGAGATAGAGAAAAAAAAATACCGTTCGGTTACTTTTAGAGAGGGACCATCCGTATTTATGATCACGATGCGTTTGATATTGTGCAACGAGTTCCGTGAGAACGAAACCATCGCCGCTATTGCGGCCTTTTAACGCGTTTACCGTCGTCTCCACTGCAATTCACCGACAGTTTGCTCGATATCTCCTTCACGTTGGACTTTTCTGCATTTTGCTGCTTTATTTCGTCCCCGACGGTGGCAAAGTTCATCAAAAATATTTTTCGCATTCTTCTTGCGAGGATTTTGCGAAGTCCCGTATTTTTAAGCTGTTGGCTCAAGAAAGCACTGATAATATAGACTCTTAATTAATTTAAAAGATTCCTTTTTATGCTTTCACTAAACCACAGATTACACAGAAGAATATTTGGTGTCGAGACAGTGGTACAACTTTCCACTATAAATTTCCAAAAATGAAACGCTATGTTGGGAAACGTGACTACTTTTTCTCTTTGTTAATAATTTTGAGCCTTGAAGAAGAATGATAAAGAGGCGCAGTGCAAGATTTGAAGATTATACAGTGGAGCTGAGAGTGAGGAATTTCTTCCGCGTTAGAATTCAGGTTATTAGAGTTTAGTTAGCATAGATAGGAATCGGTAATAGAGATATACCGGGTGCCTTACAATCAAGTGCCTATTTCATTCAGCTGATACTTCAATAATAATTACTAGATTTTTCTTTTAATTAAGTGGCACGAGAGGTAGAAAATAACGAAGGAAGACTGGTTCAGGTACCTACTCGATCATAATCTCCTCTGTTTCAGTTCAAATTTCGAACCGAAACATAATTTGACCATGATCTTAAAACAATCGATTATTTATTTGATTTCACGAATGTTAATGCTTACTGCTATATGCACCCGCGTTAAAAATATTTCTTGCTATTTTATATTTATTAGTTTTATTACATTGTGCAAGATGAAGCAATCAATGCAAACAGCGTTTCCTAGAAGCCGTTTCTTGAATTCAAGTATTCAAGTAGCGAACAATCTGTCATCTGCAGAATTATTTGCATAGGAAAAGCCACGTTCTACCGCGGACTATTTTCACTAAAACGAACTCCGGTTTTTCCCCAACCATCATGAACTTGCCCCGCAGCGATAGAAAATTCCAAATAAACTCGTCAACGGGCTTTGATAAAGTGTTATCCTTATAAAAGTGGCAAGCGTTTCTCATAAAAGACGAGTTAACTCGTTCTGCCTGGTTGAGAAGTTAAAAGCCGTCGCGCAACATTTTTGTCGCGCATAAATATACACATAGAGCACCTTGTTTACTTTTCTTTTGCCGACCATCGTGGCTAATTATTATTTCTTTTTTTTTTGGCAGCATCCCATGTAATCGTGAGGATACCTTTAATAATCCTTCCTCATTTGCACCAATTAATGTCACTCGGTGTTTGAATTCATGTTCTCCAGAGATACAAGTTTTCTCGTGTGTCAAAAATTCTATTCACCTGAAACGACAATTCGAGAATCTCTTTAAAAAAACAATAATTACATACACAGCGGATCGAACAAATTTTACCTAAGTATAAATTGCACTATTTTTCCCTGCCGTACAGACAGCACAATACTCCTCCGCGATAACATATTCAATCATCTCTCGGCGACCCTGAGCCCCTATAACATTTGCCCCCCTCCTTCCATCGCGCAATGGAAGGAAATTCCGTCAAACACCAATTTCCAATATTTCCATACACCTGTCATCCGACCGATCACTCCAGCGACCACAAGAATCACACCGACCTGCCCTCGACCAACGTTTTACTCCAACTCCTGTTTACCGTGTACTCCTGTGAAGCGATGTCGATTCACCTGAGATTGCCTGCGCGGCAAAACAGCGCTGACTGCCTCTCGATGCCTCTCGACGCGAATTGCAAAACAACACCGAACGATCTCTCGATTTCTCGGCCCACCGCGTTGCCATCCAAATGCATACCACCTCCGTGATATGGCGAATCGCAGACCGCACGTATTCCAAACGATTATCGATAAAACAAGGACCAATGAAAAATCCACGAAAATGAAGGAAAGGGAAGTTATAGTTAAATTACGCTACACCAACGCTTCACCCCGCACCCACCTTTTTCACTAATCTCAGGCGGCCCTCCGGGGGTATCTGAAGGTCCTCAGCATCCGGTGCACGCGTGTATCACCCAAGATCGTCGACAGGGAGCAGAGGCGCGGACACGCGACGCGGTTCACCTGCGCCGTCGAACTCGCGACAAGAAGGAGCATGACCGCGGACAAAGTGCAACCGAGCTTTCGATCGAAAACTTTCACCGGACCGGATCACCGACGATCTGCCCCACGGATCGACGAGGCCAGCCACGACGATCCAGACAGATCGATCAACGATCGACGAAAGACTGAACGCAGACGAACGGTCGACTACTCGGTGAATCGAGGGGGCAAGAAGGTGGGACACGATCGATCCATCGATCGATCCAGGCTTCAGAACGAGACGTGGAGCGTCCCGACGCTCCGGACGGGATCGTTCGACTAAAGCTCGCGCGCGATCCGCGAGGACGCGCCACCGTGCCCCCCACTTCACCGGCTTCAAATAAACTGTATCGCGCAGACTCGAGGGCACACGAGTCGAGGAGTTCCCCGTAGAGTGCCACCTTTTCTTTCCACTCCCTTTCTATTCGACTACCTTTCGGTTCTCTTCTTTTCCCCCGTATCGGCAGCTTCCGGTTCCGCGGCCGATTTCCCGCCGCGCGAGGCACCGCGTTCTCCCCGCTGTTCTCCAACCGATTTTCCTCTCGTTCACAACCGCCGGCGCGGGTCCTGTGTCATTGAAAATTGTGCAACCTCTTTCTCATTTAGGGGAATCAGTTTTTTAGACGTTTTAGAAAATACGAAGAATGACAATGCATTTGTGCGAGAGTTTGTTATCAGTTATGAGATGTATCGTTATTCGTGCAGTTGCTCTGTTTCCATGAATTCGTATCTACTGCCCAGATGATGATTATGGCACTAGTATAAAGGCACCTGCTTACCAGACTCTGACTTTCTCTTACAGACCGCACTTTATGTTCTGCAAACATTTAAACGTTCTGTTTGAGGATCATAAAACTTAAAGATATCTTTTATACGTATCGAATAATACCGTAAAATAAACACACAGCGCAACGATATTATCTATGGGGGGAATAATTTCTTAATAATTTTATGGATATACGTCCAGGAATATTTTCGCCAAGCTTAATGCGTACAGGTTCTTTATGTTCAAATCTTCCTTTTCAATAATGTGTTTGAATTCATAGGATGGAAAGCTTTGTTTAGAAAAATGTATTTATTTATTTAATATCAGGAAAGAATGGTAGGAAGTCCGTAATATCATGGCAATCTTCCTAGGTACTCAGAAAAAGTAAGTCATGCGAAACAGGTATTCTTTTCCTTGATACAATTTACTTCCATGCCACCAGTGCTTTCGATTTCACTCACGTCATTCTCTAAATATCGTTTAGAACAGTTATGAAATTTTTATGCCCCGTTGCAATCCCTGCAGATAGACGTGAATATTAAAGAAAAATAGGGGGGCAGGCAAATTTAACACCGTACATAAAGTAACACAATCAAAGAAATTAAATTCATCTGGCTTATATAAAACATCTTAACCTTTCATGCAGTGGCAGAAACTGTGCAACAAGAATCAATTAGGAAGTTCTTTAGCAACCTATTGTATAATCCCAGATATAGAAAACAGATTTTCAATCTGTTCGTTACTATAACCCACGATAAACCCTATGTTTAATAATTCGAATGTGCGACTTACGTGTTACATCTTCTATATTGCTTCTCCATGATTGTATAATAGTTTCCCAGAGATCGCAGGTAGTTTTCATTTGAAAAAATGTATAAAGAACGAGGAAGCAATAATTCCACGATATTGATTATACAATCACCAAAAGGGAAATAGAAATCGAAGCGAGGTGGAAACATTTTCTCACAAAAGTAGATATTTTATTATGGTTCAGACCTTGCACGCATTCTCGCATTTCCTACCTTTGCGTTTGCTCACAGTAATATTTAAAAGATACTGCAACATTAAAAAATTTACTCACGCGTTCACTTTCTTTCGCATTAATTTTCAATGCAATATTTATGCAGATTCATAAATACATATATTTAAATTCCTGTACGATTTAACCAAAGTTGATGAAACTTATTCGAATACGGCACGCTTCTCGCACATTGTTATTCTTTCGTAATTCAATTGCGATTCAATAGCATCACCATGAATATCGATTTTAAGATACATATCTAAACTCGAACGATTCGCAGATCCTGCTTAACACATGCTGTTCGAACATATGGTGTGCCACTTTTCAGAAATCTCAAGGAACCGCTATGCAACGTGATTCTCTAACTACATCGACCCCTGTTCACGAGATTCTTAAGTCCATTTACCCACTCAGCATTCTGTCTAGCCTTCACTGTCTCTTATATGAACAATTAGCCGAGAGTTTGCAAACGATTACGCTACACCTTGATCTCCATTATACCATAGGCTATCGCCATTCTTGCCGGCAATTGCTAAGGTCTATGGTAGTTGATTAGTTGTGGCGTTTGAGAATGAAAGTACATATTAATTTTGGATTCCGTTGGAACTTACTTTCGCAATTTTTTCCTCAGTTTGTACGAGTACAAATTTTTATCATTAGCTGTAGTACGAGTATCTACCAATATTTGTAAAACAATGGGAATTATTCTAAAAAAAAAAAATGGACATCTCTGTAATGTCGTTTGAATTATAAGTGCGCAAAGTCTTTTGAGGAAACGTTTACTCTGCTAAAAAAAAACCGAACCTTACTTCGGCAAATTTTAGCGGCATTTTATAAATATGAATTTTCTGTCAAAAAGATAGATAGATAGCGTTAGAGTGGTCTTGTACAACATTAGAACCTTTTACGACATATTTAGTTTCAGCCTGATCATAAAAGTTCTAACACCTTGAGTTTGAAGGAGAACGAAATCTTTGTACAGTTTGAAACGTACAGAAGAAGTACAAAGATGAACTGATAAAAGTACGAAAATATAATTTGTTCAAGAGTTAAATTAAAAAACTAGTAATTTAAAAGCCGGATTCACCGAATCTATAATCAAACAGTCGTGAAATGATATTTTCTTGGTATATACCAGTAATAATTACATGTCGTAAATATCTGAGCGATGCAATAAATATTTCCAGCTACGTAACATATCACGACGATAGTAAATCCGTAATAGTAATTAATTAAGATATTACTCAATAAAATATTTAATATTCACAAGTATTCGAACTCAATCATTCCCCCGTTGCAAGAATTTCAATCTCCAGAATTCCATTTTCCATCGCCCATGGGCACGTACTGTAATTAGTCTTTAAGCCTACTGAATTAAGATTTAGATGGACAATGATGCGTGGATACAAGCCGTTCATGCTTACAAAAACCATGTACCGTTAGAGGATTATTAATATTCATGATGTCAGCGATACGCTCCGGCATTGCGATACAAGGTTTCCTTGCACCCTGTTCATCGGAGGTGTCTGTTTCTCGGAAAAACGAGCAACTGCGTATCGGCATGCAGGCAATAATGCAACACGATCGATCGTTGTGCAACGTTGTGCCGCCATCGATACTCTTTCAGTGGTGTACACCTCAACAATGGTCGTTAACGTTCATAGAATTTGGATGGTAGCAAGTAGAATTTTAAAACCAATCATGCCTGTACCTGCATCTTCTTTCATCCAGAAGCAATTTGCTTCTTAGTAGGCAGAACTGACAATGAGTCGAGTTATCATTGAAAGGAATATTTTTGTGAGACAAAACATGGCAACCAGTTACAGAAAGAAAAGAACCTTTACTCATCTTCTTCTTTACTTTATCACCTGCACGTTGTAACAACCCCCTTGATTATTTCCATCTCGCATAATCCACACGTCGAGTAAAAAAAACATACCGCTTTGACGTCCCAACACCTGCTAATTACTCTGGAACGCGGAGAATATTGATGGCAGTGTTTAGACGAGAAATTGTTACCCAGCCGTCATTGTCCCCGTAATTGCCAGTCGCGGAATGATTATTGACTCGCCACGACGCTGATTACAGCGACGAGCAGCGACGCTTCTCATTGTGAGCAGCGACGCGTCGGCCTATTAATACGTTTCACTGCGAAAGCTGTTGACCGAGGTCATGGATCGAAGGGAGAACACCGGTTCCTCTATACAGTGGATCTTCGTTTTGAATTATGCCTCATTGTGCCGCGCTTCGAATCGCGACTGGCATTGTGCTAAGGATACGTGATTGTTTGCCTTTGAATCGAGTCACACCCTGCTGGACATTTTTCGCGTTTCGATATTCTTCTCCCCCGTTTTCTGTCTTTGTTTCTATTCAAAGTGAAAGCGCATCATTACGTGCTGCATTATGCCCGGCGTTATCATTCGCGAAACATTTGATGAACGTTCGATAATTATGCGTATTGTTTGATTTGCGTGATTTCGTGGCGTTATTGTTAGTGGATGAGTGATTGATTAGCGGAGTTGATACATCGATCGATCACTCTTTCCTGTTTGCTTGAATCGTCGTTGATGCGGAATGGGGCGAGTTTTAGTTGTCTGTGTGGATGACAGATAGTTTTCAATATTTCCTTAAATATAAGGCGAGCCGTGCAAGTGGCATGCGCTATATTTCTCGCGCAATTAACGGCATTAAAGAGCGATAGAGGAAAAAGTCGAAGCATTTCGCAACCTTCACTTTCGTTGGACGTCATTTATTTCAGGTCGTCGCGTCGAAGAAGTGTTACAGCATTTCTTTTGAATGAAATCACATGTTTGTTTTTACAGAAATTCAGTGGCAAGTATTGAGCCAACCTGCGGGGATAATGGGAAATAAAATTCAGTCGAAGAGAATAAGTCGATAACACATACTGTGGAACCATTAAAAATTATTTCTAAACGCGTATGATGTGTAAGCAGCGTCACTTACGCGATTCAATCTGTGAGGAAACGCTTAACTCCTCTTTTAGATCGTTATCCTAACATTTGAAATACCTTCACGAGCCCTCGACCCTGAAGTAACTTCATCTTCGCGGCTGCATTACCATTGATCACGTGTACCCATCGATTCGCTGAAGAAAGACGTCGCATTAATTACAACACGCATACCTCGTTTCATCGCTTCGTCGGCTAATTCGAGTGAAAGTTTCCGCGAATCACTAAACTTCCGCGGGCGCGAACCACGTGTAACGACGTTAATCATCGACGATTCACGTCCGGTTTAACGTGCTAATGCGGACGTTATCAAAGCGTGTTAACTTGCGTGACATCCTGAGCGAGCGACGGGGCAACCTGTCGGTTTTTCCGCGCGGCTCAAAGGGACGAGTGTCATCAAACATGCCGTGCGTACTCCACAAGGTTTGTACACCGCTCACGAGTCGAGTACGCGAGTACACGCGTGTACCCTCGACGCATACACGCGTGAACAAGTCTCAACACAGTGGTTCTCGATTATTGCTTGGGGTGAGTCCAAGGGTATTTTCGTGCTTCGACCACTTCTGAATTGCGCCAAATGAATCCTTTTAATTAACAATTATTCTGCTAATCAGTTTATCGCAAGAGAGAAATATTTCATCGAGAAATTTCACGATCGGTTGCATGCAATTCGATTGAAAGAAAATTTGCGGCTATGTAAAATAGAAATTATAACGTCAAACGTAAAATACACGTAAAAAGAAAAAGCTAAAATTGGAGTGCACGATTATCTACATAAAAAAAAATACCAGTATTCTCTTTTCTACTTGCTAACGAACAACGCTATCCTCAACCCAACGGTTCATAAATTCAACGAAACACACCTTCTCGAAATAATTTCACAGCTTAATCGCTTCTATCAACTAACTGGCCGTCAAACGGCGAGGAATAATGATTTTATTCACCCGTGGGTCAATATATTCCTCGTGGAGAGTACGGTGCCGCCATTGCTGGCACACGGAAGCATATCGTCCATCGCTGTAAGACGGATGACCTTCTGAAGGTCAGCGCCTTTGCTCTCGAACAACGTTGGATACACCATACACTTGAACGCAAAAATATTCCGTCAATAATCCTGCCCGTGTAACAAATTGAATGAATTTAATTAAGTTTCGGTTGGAACGGCAGCTCTGAGAGAATAATATAAGGTATGAACGCAGTAATGCAAATAATTAACAACTGTTGGGCATACAGGCATTTATTAATGTAGCTGAGGTACGTGCGCACGTAGAAACGTGGGATTTCGCATTGAAACGCGCGTTTCTGCTGTTCCTTTAATGAGTGACACGGGTCTGCGAAAGATTTGAGAACGGATATTACGTTTCTGAGACTGAAAGATCTTACGAAATTTATATCTCCTTAAGTAGAAACTTTTTCCAATATTATAACGTAATCGAATATTTGCTTTATTCTCTGGAACACTGCCGAATACTATGCGCGACAGAGTAGTTTTATATGTAATACGAAACTTTATGTATTTTCTTAACGATATAACCCCAGCACCAATATTAACAGGCATTTAATTATCTCATTCGCCTGAAAAGCAAAATACAATTGGTTAATATCGGGAAACGAAACGGAAACTTTCGCCAATGTGTGCTACAGTGAATCGAAGAAATTTTCTAGCAATCGCTTCAGCTACATTACAGTATACCCGATGTCAGAAAAGCACATAACTCTCCGCTGTAGAAAAGGAACAAACAGTAGCACCATCAATCCCGTTCACAAATTGCTTCATCCCGTCTTCTAATGTATCGCCCATTAGCCCCGGCTGCAATTATCAAAACTCCTTCTAATGATTGATCGAAATCTACTTGTCAATCCAGCCCCGTAAAAGTTCGAGTTACCCTCAAGGATGACCAGTCATAATTCTTCGTGAACGGGATATCGATCCTGCTGCTAACGACGTGCCATTCCAAACAGAGATCCCACGATCTCGATGCTTACGTAAATAATTGCCGTTCCAGTTCGCGTTTGTTTGCACGTCGCATTTGACTTGATTGCATCGTGGCCGACGCGACGCGCCACGTTCTCCATGTTCTGGCGTGATCCTATCCAAAGGCGGTATAGACGACCTTGTTTTGCAACAATGCTGAAAAGAAAATGGTAATAATTGTCCCGGCGTGCCAGTAATGTTAACTGAGAGAGAGTCAGAAACGATACCCTTTTCGGATTGCAACACTTTTGGTCCGCAATGCAAACCGTCCATTCAGAACCGCGAAGGGTTGGACACGAGACAGAAGCACTAGGTACATACGTGGAACGAGCAGTCAGTCCCGAGTTACTTTCTTAAACGAATTCGCCATATCCTGCACCGGCAGGACACTCGTGGACTCTCAATCAACGGTCGCCGCGTTCTCGTCGAAAAAAGTATCGATCGAGACGCGTCACGGTGGTCATTAATCGGCCCATAAATAATCATGGGCCTCCGTAAAGGGAGGCGACTTAATGAAAATGTCAATGACGACGCAAAAACGGGCCCTCCACTTGGGGCGTTATTCAGCGCTCGTACGCGTACTCGATCCGACCCGGGACGCGGACTTCGCTTCTTGCTCGGCTGCACGCGCTTTTTCACGCGTTGATTTGCGCTCTGGGCATTATTCGTCATTGCGGGCACCTCGCTCGATCACGCCCTGGCGAAAGAAACGTGACTGACTCTCGGCGTTTCACGAGCTGGGGCGCAACGAATCGCGGTTTCGATGCTCATTTCCGCTTCGTCCTCGGGCTGCCCCTTTTTTCCGCCGCGATATTTGCCCTCCCCGCGTTCGCTACTCTGCTTTCCCTGCCTTTTCTCGATGCTGTGCATTTTTCCTTTTCTCCCTTTTTCTCCGACGACGTTCCACTGCTCGGTTGACCCGTATAAATGAATTGGAAGCGTGGATCTCGTTGCCGATGCAACCGCTGCAACCGCTGCAACCGCTGCACCGCGATATTTTTTTTTTCGATTTGCTGCGGTTGACCGGTTGCTCCCCCGTATTCTCTGCTGATACTGGTGCGCCTGGAATTGTATGAATTTTTTTTCCGAAGCGGAGATTGAATTGTTTTATTAGTGCTTTCAGCTGGTTCACTTGATGCGCTAATTTATTATATTTTGTCGCGGATAATTGCATAGATATTTAGAGTGGTCAGGTGGATTTATGGAGTTCCCAGTTATTAACAACCGTGATAAATTGTTGCATATTTATCCTTCGATGCTGTCCAAGTTAGGCATAAAATATCTATTGTATCGTTGAAACTAATAGAGTATTTTATGGCTTATTTTACGTTGAAAAATAATTACTGTACCTACCAACACTACTTTTTCACCTATACCTGACCGTATTATTTACCTGTGTCGCCTGACAAGATATATTTAACCATATCTGGTGTTTTATCAATAGCTGCGTTTCAAAATTCTGGCATAGTCTGTCGCTGAAGAATATGCCACGGCGTGGTACATATGTATGTACGTTACTCAATATTGGCCATAATTAGAGGCATTTGTAATCGCCTGCCTGTTTACTTGAAACACCGATGGGGCAGACGGGAAGCGAATTAAACTCGTAGCGGTACTTTTCATTCTAGCCACCGCGGCGCACCGTAGGGTATCTAGCGTGACAACGGCACCTCTGTTTCTTGCAGCTCCCATATCCAATCATACATCCATCAGAATAAATCATTTCCTTGTAAGCTTTTCTTAGGCACACAAGTTACGTCTTAAGCAAGAAATTAAATAAACACCAGGGCTAACGTGAATAACAGCCAGCGTAAAGCGTATTAGGCGTCGGAGGGCATTGAATTTTGCAAATTTAAGATCAATTTATTAAATCGCACAGCGGGCGCAAATGAAACATGCAATTTCTTCCAATACCATAAGTCTGCTTTTTACTCTTATTTTATTAAACAACCATATGTACCATCATTTTTTTTTATATATACATATATGTACCTTTACTTCTTTAGGAAATTTAATCTAATCTGATTTCATTGGAGCAATTCATACAACTTGCTTTCTTAATTAAAAAGAAAATACTCGGCTTAAGATGCAATTAAATGCTGCATTTTCGTTGCAGATAAGATAGAACCGTACAGTGCACAAGGGTTAAACAAACCATCCCTCCTAAGGGTTAAACAAACCTAGTTTCTAACAACAATCGTCATCCTCGTCGTGTTCCTTCGCAAACGCCAGTCCAGATCCATCGTTTCCCTAGGCCCCGGCATTTCAGTTTCTGGCTATTCGTTGCAAACGAAAAAAAAAAATATCAGAGCACTACCAAAGTGAAGCAACCTCCCGTTCGCGGCGAGATCGCGAATCGTACTCGCCGTTGCAAGAAGTGGAAGCCCCCGGTGGTCGCCGTTTTTACGTTCCCGTACTGGCTCACCAGCTCCAACTTCGTTAGTCCAAGGCTGTAGGCGATGCAATGTATTTATTCCTAACTCGTAAATTGCGCAACCCCCGCTGCCGCGTCGCGCCCCAGGCTCGATTATTAGTAATATTTAACAATGCAAACAGCGCGGCGGCTCGCCACGAAAACCGCCGCCACCGCTTGTTCGCCATTTAAGGGCGTACCGTCACGACGGGCCGCGGTAACCCGCAGAAATTAACGCTTTGCAACGAATAAACGTCCAAAGACAGATTTACGCTGGCCTTCGCGCGCTCGCGCACACACGGCCAACTTTTACAGATACCTCGCGGGGAGAGCCTGTTACAGACATACGCGGCAAACGCATACCAATTACGTGAGTCATTTCACGGTGTGGCTACTTTGTTTTCTGCTGTAACTTGCCCTGCATCCACGCAAAAAGTCCTCGATCGTGCTGCCTTGTAAAGATGCTGATAAGTTATTCCAGAGTCGCCTCTATCGGGCCTCGTTTCTTTCGTTTGCCGCAGAATTGAAACGTACCTTTCGTCCACGGATTGCTGGAAGAATTTCTCCTGCTATTTTTAAAGTTTAGGTTTCTCGGTACTTTCGACGGTACGTATGTATTGGTTCTTCTGGCCTAAAAGACAAAATAATATTGCAACTGGCGGTTGTATATGTTTTCAGATAATCATCGTGTCAAATAAAATTGTTAAAGTATTTTTGTTTTATTTCAATCGGATATAAAAGGATATCTAATACTTATCTATACTGTATATAAATTAAGGAACTTTTAATATATATCTGACTTTTGAAAAAAATAGGTTACATCTTCTGTCTGTAACATTATATTCCCCGGAGATTTATTTCCCAATTACTTGCAAACAGGTATACATTTTCAATGGCGTACACTCATTTGCATAAACTCTGAACAGGGTATATCTGTACGAAATCTTCGATTCAAATGTCGTACGACGACGTAGGGCTTTCCTGAAAGTTTCACTGGTAACATCTTATCGTCGCACTCCATTCTGTCACGCAGAAATAAACGTAACCGTGGCCGGTGCGTGAGTTAATCCAAGGCTGAGTACGCTTGCACTCCAGGTGCAACTGCAATCCGCGCTGGTGCCTTCTCCATTGCCGTCTTACTGTATTGAGATTGGGTAGGAAAGCGGACAGGTCTCTAAGGCAAAAGTTTCATAAAATCGAAAGAGAATTGCAGCCACGTTCTATATTTATGTATGATAACAGACAATTTTATTGAAACGATCGTGGAATTAAGCGTATTTTATTCTTTCTTGTGTTACCAATTAGGAATGTAGATAGCAAAGCGAAGGAAAATACAAGGGTAATATTGCACGCGTTTAAAGTATAGGGTTAAGATATTTTATTCTATATATTTGCATGTTGAAATAAAACGTCAATATTTTGTGGATCTTAATTTTTTAATTAATTTATCCAACTTGGAGAAAATCTAATGCAAAGAGCCACGCAATGGGAGAACAAGTAGAGAATAATGCACGAGCAATCGGAATAAAAATATAGACAATCTTAAGCAGTATTTCAATTCTGATTACAAAATTATTATTTTACACCAGCTTTAACTCATGAAAAAAAGACTTAATGTCTGTTTTAAATTTCGTTGCTGTAAAGAGAACTCATTAACCAATGTTTATCCTCGACAGAGATATAAATATGCGAAGTATGGATATTCCATTTCTCACGAGGAATGCTTCGCGAGCACCGTTCAATAAATACGTGCAGCAAGTATACATCCACTCTGAAATTTCTTTTCGACATCCGAGCAACCATAAAACGATGCAATTAATTCTTTTCACTTACTGCTCGCCCAGGTGGACGAAGATCGATGACTCGAGACGCGACATTGCGCAACGAGATTCGCATAAATATGTCCAGAGTATTTCTCAGTGCGTAGAGTTCACAATAAAGCCGACGTGTCGTCATTATATAATACGGGCAACTTTTAATCTACAATTTTGCTACAGAATTATTTTTATCTGAAATAAATTTTACCCCAATATTTCTCGCTATTTTTGTAAAAAAAAATAGAACAGCGATTATTTCTGTGATATTGACCAATTTCTTCTAGTTAGAAGCGAAAAGTTTTGTCAATGTTCTTTGATAATCCATAAAATCAGTTTTGCAGAGCGAGATATGGCTAGTAAAGTTTCACCGACGCACAAGGAGACCTGACAGAGACAGATAAAAGTCTCTGCATTATCGCAACTGTCCTGTATCAAGAAACAGCCTGTATAATAAGGAGGCAACGCAAAGTCGCCTTGCTCCTCTTAACCATTCATAAATATTAAACTCTCAATTTCTCTTATAGCCATGTTCGCGCCATCTTGGGCTTCGAGGGCTGCGGTAAATTGTGCAACGCGGCGATGATGCATCGGACGCTCATCTGACCATGCATGTCCATGCACGCGGCCCTCGATCTTTGATCATTTGCCATTTTAAACTGTTTCACGTGAGGATCGATGCGCGCTGCGAGCTTTCGCAAGCGAGGTACCATTAGCTTCCTTGATTTACAATGAAATTATTCAGCAACCTTTTTCTTTACTGTTCGAGGGAGTAGCTCGATTTTCTGAGGCAACTTTGGGGAAGAAAATTTTTGTCTACATATATATGTATAATATATTCTGCACCATTGGAAGCAATTCAAGGAAATTTGGAAAAATGTTAAATCTGCTGGTGTAACTATTTCCTTAATTTTAATTTTAATTAATCTCTTACTTATCCAAGTCAAGGAATTATATTGTCCATGAATAGTATTGCCAGTATAATTTGAAGGTTTCAGTAATAATACGTCGAATGTACATAGAATTAGAAATGCTGGTTTCGTTCCTTAAGCGTACAGTAGTTGAAAATGATGATGATCTACATTAGTATCTACGTGAAACTGGTAGTTACGAAGAGTTAGCTATAGATCTGTTAGATACTAGATATTTATAGATATTAGTATCTTGCACGGCACCATTAATATTGATTAGAGCTATAATTAGATAACTAGCTAGATTAGGCTATTAGCTACAGATGATTATAGCTGAAGTGCTTTCAACAGATAGATTAACGATAGCTCATCCTTCATAGCCTAGCATCTTGCAATTTAACTTTTTACTATTTCTAATACTACACCGTATCGTCCTTTAATTAACCTAATTTTTCCATGGACATGGCCATGTCATGATGTTCAAGCAACACATACTGTGCAATCTATTCTAGTTTACCTTCTTGTGATCTTACTTTGCTTTTTAATTAACGATATGCAAGAATGTGCCACACATCGTTTATCTTCATTATTGTAGAAAGTTGAATCACGATGATGTTTCTTATGTGGAATTAATATTCGTCTTGAAACATTTTGAAATCTTTCTGTTCGTTGCATTTTATTAACGCTCATAACGTCTTGCTCATTTACAGATAATTTGCAGGATAAATTCATAATAATTTCTTCTCCGAATAATTTTCTTAATATCATTACGACAATTCCATTTCAATTTTCTTACATGTCGCAAATTGTTACCCGGGGAGCTGTTTCTTAGTAAAGATACAGTTTGTAAAAATCAAAGTATAATAAAATTTGTGAGGGATACACTTGTCGAACAAACAGGTACATAATCATGTGGAAAAACCTGTACATTTATGGCGAATGACGAACAGAAGCTTATACGAGCTGTCACGAAGGAGAGGAAGCGTGCAATATTTTCAGGCATTCTGATATATTTAATTTCAGAAATTCAAACAAAAATAAAATTCCGTATTTAATTGGCAAGCTTGTACAACATTTGTTTTCCACGCGCGTCTCAAGCGAACGTTAACAAATTGTACAGCGATCAACCAATCGGTTCTCCTTCACCCTCGCCGATAATAAATTACCGACCAATGTTATTCAGCTGTCCGCTAATTTTTCATACCTCATTCGCCAATCCGTTAGCAAACTGTCCATTTCATTGATGACCATCATTTAGCGATCCACAAAAACGCAGCAACGAATCGCGAGTTTCGATACGCGCGTAACCTTTAATTATTCGCTATCCAGACAAACATTCAGAGTGGATAATTGTTTCTCCGCTGGTTCTGCAATTGGCATCGCGTTTCAAGAATTTTAATTGCCCCCTGTGCGAAAGATCGCGCAAATGTTTCATTAGCGGGGACTTCGTTCCATTCGCGAATTTTTCAAAGGGTCCGCGAGCCCGCGACCGTGCAGGATCACGTGCCTGTACAGTTATTCCGTCATTTCCGTGCGGTCGACGTGCACTTGGGGACGAGCGAGTGAACCTCGCCGGATTACGCTTTTACGAGCGAGTAACGAGCCCCGAGGCTGCTCCGTTGAACCAGAACTGGGTCACTTGGATTCGTCAGGCCGAAGGGAGACAGTCAGCAACCAAGGAATTTCAGCTGGTTGGGATAAGGGGGGAAATTGCTGGCAGTTGTCATTCATCAACATTGTCATAAATATATGAAATATTTATATTTAGCTTCGTGAAATTAAAAGTGAGCAAAGGGTTGGGAAGACACATACGTATCTTCGGAAAGAAATGCACATTAAACGATTGATTAGCCGACGCGATAGATCCGAAATGAAAAGCAAGCAGTCTGAATATTATGAAACGGCTCGTTACTAATTGCCGGGGGGTAAGTGCAAAATACTATCCGACTGGAAGTCGAGCCACCGGTTACCACTACCAAAGACACCGAGCGGTGGTACGCAGAGGCGCGTTAATTTCGCGCAATTCGCCGGGAAGCGTCTCGCGAACGATAAAAGTGGCGCGCACGTGTGCGCGATCACCCGCGCCGCTGCGAGGCGTCTCGATCCCGGCTAATATTACTACGGCATTGTTCGATGATTTTTCTCCCTTTTTTTTCCGTCGAACGGAGATAATTCGAGGCATACCGGCTTTATGAGTGTATCGCGGGACAGCGAAGGAATGCCTCTAAATACCGGTTACAGGCCGGCCAATGCTTCCACGCGGCAACTATTATTTCTCTGGCCGTGCACCGGTGGATGCAGGATTTGCCGCGCCGCGTCGGTTAGCCGTTCATTTGTATCTGTTGCAACGATTGCGCGTTGCCACGTAGACGCGGCTGCAAGGTGGCAGGATACAGGCCGATTTTTCCACGATCGAAGCGTTTCCAGCATCGGCCGCGATCGCACGCGAGCCGCGTATTACACGCGTTCTTGCGGATCGTTCGATTTAGCACGCGTGGCTGGTGTGGATCGCGTGGCTCGACCCTTTAGGCCGCGTAATTGCTCCGCCAACGAAACATAGACCGTCTTCTCATCGGGATACTTGGCTAGGGGAAACGATCGACGGTTTTATGTTCGTCGGTGCAGAAGCGGACGCTGGCTTCTTTGAATCCTTTTGTTGGGTGGCTCGGTCGGCTCGATAGGTTCGATGTAATGCGGTGGATGGATAGAGTTAACCGCGGGAGGAAGAATGTTCCGATGCGGTGCCCGAGTAGCAGAAGGAATGCACAGTAGATGGAACCGATACGTGGCGATTGTATCATAGAATAATTTCTCTGATACCTTCTATCGCGAGCTTCGGTCCGACATTCGGTTTTCCTTCACGGCTGCTTTCGTATTACTTCACTGTTGCCACTATGGAAACGAATGACCAGGCGAGCCGGTTTTTAAATCGTCCGCGCGACTTTCCTACGTACACTCTCCGCGGAGAAAGCCAATGAACCGATGAATCTTTCGATCGATTTTCTCCTCCGTATCGGCCACTCATCCTTGGTCATTCTTGATTTCTGTTCGTTCACTTTTTGTATATTCCGGCTTAAAATGCCCACGGAAACCCAGGCGCGTCCTGCCTCGCGCCACGGCAATGCTCGACCCTCGACCTCGATTCGAACAGAACCGTCGATCCTTCTGCCGATCGATATCTCGTAGGGAGCAAGGGTAAAATGGCCACGAGCACGATGCACATGCACGATTGTCACAAAGCCCGATCACATGGGCATCGACACTTTCGCAATGTGTTCCGCGTGCCCGGCGTGTCTTGTGGCCAGGACACCGTGCAATCGCCGCTGATCGACGGAATATAGGTAGATACTACGTACATGTTCGGCGTGGCGCACCAGGTCCCGGTTCTGAAACACCGTAGGTAGAGTCGCGAACGCGCGCTAAATTACGCGTATCCGTGTCAAACGCGTCATTAAAGATTGTAATCCCGAGTTACCGTAAAAACGTGGAAAAACGGATCCGATGGGAGAGAAACGCTGTACCGTTTTCAGGCGGTGCCTCGGCGTTGTTGTATTTTTATTCAAATGTACTGTCTTTAACTTTTAAAGGCTCTCATCGAAATCCAGTTGGAAAATCGAATACAATAATTCATTCTTGGAACATCATTATCGCCGCTAGTACTCTATATCAGTCTATATTCAATATTCGACGAACAAGTGTTACCGGTCATCAAGTTCGCAAAGAGTATTTGAAAGAGAAATTTCACTCGCGATAGCCTTCGAGGTTTAAAGTGCCTTCACCTTAAACGTACCACTAGCTGTATCTTTTCCAGTTATTACGTAACTCTTAAAGATAAGCAGATTCCGTGTTATTTTCTCGTTCATAAATTAACTAACCGATCGTCGTACGTACGCCGCTGTATACTTATTACGTGCAATTTAAATAAATTAATGGCACGTCACTTAACGTCGAACTAAACCTTCCAATTTTATTCGCCACAGACAATCGGTTCCCTCTGCCAGAGTCTCGTTAGCCTAGCGTACATGCCATCCGCGCGTGCTCCAATCCCAACATTCCCAAGGTACCTTTCAGCGTGCACCCTCAAAAACCCGGCCGTTTCCGATGATTCGTGGGCGTGCGGCATCTCAGTCGCTGTCACGCGATGTTTCCACTAATCACGCGATAAATCCGTGAGAAAACATCCTTCTCACCCCTTCCATACACTACCATGCCCGAAGCCCCATTCTCGCTCAATTCTACCCTGGCAAATATCGTAGCCTTTCCTGAAAACACACGGAGCAGCAGCACAGTAATAACGATCGGCCATGGAAAAATGATCCACGCAAATGATAGTCAACTGAATCTAGCTTCCGGGTGGAGAACGTTTTCCACGATGATGGGCGAGTGTTCGATTCGCAGGTAGCTTTTTAGACAAACGTTAACACCTCTTATCGGCCGTACCCCGGCCGCTCATGATAGATAGCCAACGTAATAGTCGTAATGAAGCCTCTTTATTCTGTTAGCAAGAAGCATAATAAACGACGGGGCCGAGGCATCGCCTGGCAATTACCGGCACCTGGGGGGGAACGTTTCCTCTGTGCACGGTTCCACCGGTAATATGTACATTTGCGTCGGGGCCAATTGGCGTTTCAAAAGTCATTGGAGGAATTGAATCTTTATTGACGCCTCGCCGTCGCGGAGGATGCAGTTTCATTCGTGTTGCTCGACGCAGCCAGACTCGGGATTGTACCGCGCGTGGAAGTTCTGCGTTTTATTGCAATTTTATGTTTATTTTTATGCCTTCATATTTTTAGGAACAGAGCGGTTTTCGCTGAACGTTCGAATGAGAGTTATTTTTCCCATTGGTCCATTATCTGTCGGAGAATTAATTACGTTTACGTGACGCAGCGGTGGAATCGTGTTACTCGTGGTTGGTTGCTTCTTGTGAGGGCAGGAGAGATCGGGATCGGCAAACGAACGGGGCGTTTGCTTTTGTTGCGAAATGGAAAGGGAGCCATCACGGGTCTGATATAAGTAATTGTGTTAGAGAGGATGGCTTCTTGCGAACTTGCGGCTGGGAAGGTGGAGAAAACTGAACGAGATGGTCTTCCGATAATAATTGCATTACATACGAGTGTGCTCGTTAGAAACGGGAAACTGTGCTCTGTATAAACATTGAATTGCACCCTTTCGTTTCGACATATCACAGTCCCATATATGTGAAGGGGTTGGTGGAGAAACGTTTCATAAAAGTTCACAGGTTCGATCAAACCATTCTTTCATTATAATTTCGATACTTTGCTTATTTCATTCTAAATTCTTTCAACATATATTCCGGCATCCCATATCGAGATGACCATACGATCGTCGAAACGTAGCCACAGCGAGTGAATCCCGAACGCCATGTAAATGGAACCATCGCCGGGGCGCTCATTATTCAGTAACCCGATTCTAAGGCACGAATAACACGCGCGTCATCGATTTACCGATTCACCGATTCAGCCCGTGAACAATTTCGTGCACAGTTAACGCCCGTGGCTAAGGATTCAGGGACGCCGGTCTCTGTATCCACGTTCAGAGGTTCACGGGGTACGAGAGCCGCGTTCAGAGCATTTGTCGCAGTTATTCGAGCCGATGGTGCAATAACGGGGCGCGCGATAGTAAATCCTGATTACTATTACTGATACGAGCGCAAAAAGCTGCCCGCTGGTAATGCATACACACGCGAGCCAGCGTACGCGCGAGGCTCGCATGCACAGGGACGACCGTTGAATACAGTTTGCATGCGTGTAGTTCGCCACGGTGAGATAGGGAAGCCTTTTAACGAATGTTGGAAAGTTCAGTGAACCCATTATCGCCGAGTCTTTGCCGTGGCAAGAATTCGAACAATCGTGGCTGACAGTCGACTGGATAGACAAACAGCGGTGTTACATTTAACAGCTGACATCGCGTGAATAACCGCGGAGATCCTCGACCTGGTAATAATTGACGAGCGTGTATAGAGTACGCGGAGTGCTCTTGAGAAGTTACAATGCTCCGCGGTTTGATTTAGTGTCGATTCTTTTTTCCTTTTTGTTTCTCCGCGTTGATTCGATTGTGCTCATTGCGGTTTCCTATGGGATACAGAATGAAGGAATAGATAAACGTGGGTATCGCAGACTTGAGATTGAAAAAATATAAGGAAAGGCCTGAATTTGTGTGCAGTTTTCCGAACTTAACCGGGTGTAAGGTGAAACTAGAATTCTTTGTTACGGTGGCATATGGAACGGTGTTTGGAATCAATTTTATATGGATTTTTATTTATCAATTGGAATATCAAATTTTCCTAGCATCATTCGAAAGTGAATTTTATGCTCGAAGAAATTATCGTGAAGGAGATACATGTGTTGATTGACCCTACGTGAAGATAGGTAATGAAGAACTTAATTCAAATTAGATTTCAAGTAGGCAACACAGTATTCATAATGCAGAAGCTGCGTAGATATTGCATTTAGTATTTATAAAAAAGCTTTCGTGCATTTGAAACCAATTGCAAGACTAAGACAAAACTGTAATGAGAAAATAACGAAGGAAGCCCATTTGCTCACTGACCTGTCTTCTCTACCAACAATGCAATCGTATTACCTTTTTTTTTCTTAGCACACAGTCAGACTGCTCACCCACATATTCATACCCATCACGCACATCAATTAACCACAGCTGCTTCCATTCCACAATACCGCGTTACATAATTCCCTCATGCCTATGTAACATCGTTACAAAATCGGATAACGAAATAATTTGATTCCAGGACACAACCTAATTAAACTTCGACAAACTTTCGTCCATTATTATTAAAAACTCCTAATTCCATTACAAAACCTTCGCAAAAACCTTTGATTAAAAAATTATATTCAAAATACGTCACGCTACAATCAGCCTAAGCAATACTCACTAATCCCTCACTTCTATTTAAATCTTATACCAACTGCCATTCCCCGCCGAGTTAAGTTGAAACGAGTCCAAAGAACCAGTCATAATTGCACACCAACGATTCCACCCCGTCTAAGAAAAAAAAGTCTTCAACTCGAACGACCCTCGAAGCAAAGAAGAAACAGAATACGGCACGTACGTACTTCGTGCTCCCGCGTCATAAATCATTTTCATTATTACCGCCCGGGGGTTCAGCGAGAATTAGAAAACCCCTCTCAATCTTGAACAAATCCTCGTCAAGTTTCACGTCGTCGCGGTGAAATTTTGCAAGCGCGAATGTAAAACTCTGCAAGCCACTGGAGAACGACTACTGTAAAGAGGGACAAGGTAGAAAACGTTGCGGGGAAGATAAAAACATTCGGTGAATGGTGAAGAAGCGTCGAAAATTTACAAATGTTCGAAGAGATCCATAGATCTGTCGCGTCGCTCGACTGGATCCATTACGGTTTCCAGGGTAAAAGAAATGCCTGCCCCCATAAAGCAATAATCCGCAGTTACACACGGACGTCCGGCTGTTTGCCGCGTACCAACGAAACGTTTTCACGGTAACAATCGTGTTCTCACTTTCAATAAACCGCTCGGCCATAAATAACAGGCGCAACAAGCCGTGCGTGTGTGTCGAGCGGGAAAAAAGTGCGATCTTTCGCTGGGCATTTTCAGCCGCGACTCCGCGTACTCGCAGCTGTTCACTCGATTGCCCGTTCCTTTGTTTGTTAAAGCGAGCTGCGTGGCTTTGCGTCGACAGAAACGCGGTGGTAAGCTTTACCTTAAAGTCGTGGGGAAATGATTAATTAATTTGCGAAATATTTGGCATTACGCAGGTAAATATTGTTCGAGGCCATTCGTTCGAATAAATAATTTATGTACTATTTTTCGAAATTATAAAGACGTTTGAATACCACGGATTACGGTTAGTATAATACTTAAAAACATTCAGAGTTTCATTTATTTATCTCTTCAAGCCTCTCTTTTAATTTAACATCGCAAATATTAAATTCTGACATTGTCACACTTCTGTAGTTATATAAACTACATCAAGGAATTGTATAACGATTTTTATGGTAGCTAATTAATACCTGTCAATGAGAAAACCCGTCAACAGAAATAATTCCATTCTCCATTATTCAGTCGCTCTATTCGCCCACACGATTCAATCCATAAACCTTGAAATCTACCCGCACCTCGATTACACGAACACCAGGACACCTCGATCTCTAAGCCCCGATACCATTCTTCGAGGCGATGAAATTGACGCAATCGAACATAATCGTGTCAAGCATAACTGATTGGAATTTACATTTATGGCGTACATCTGTCTCTCGAACGTCTCTGTTATCACCTGAAGAAAATATCGCTCCTTCTCACAGTGGAATCGTACAAAAATTTCTGTCTCGGGGAAAAAAATACGCAGGCGAAAAAATGTTTATACATTGTGATTCCGTGGCCTTCGTGATTCTCGCTCGTTCTTCTTCGCCACGAGGGTGGAAGTTGTTGAACCCTAGAAAACTGTACAGGTGTTCGACGCGAACCACCAGGAGTAAATCATAAATAAATGGGGGAGTGAAGGGCCAATATTGTTGATCGTAAATTGTCCCGCGTCACTTGCACTGAAAACTTCAGCTGACGAAGCGAAACTGGCTGCGTTCAGCTCGCATCGGTCCGCGCTGTTGAGTCCTGAGGAGCTTGCAATTATCGCCGGAGAAATATGTGTAATGAGCATTGACCGGTGCAATAATATTTGCGAGCCATCCAGCAGGGTCGTTTCGCTCGTTGAACGAATTGAAATGGGCCAGGTTTGTTAGACAGAAACGATGGAGGGTGGAAAGAACGAATGGGAGAATAGTAATAGTTGCATTTGTATAATTGCTATGGTGGTTTTATTGGCACAGTTATTTGTTGGAAGCTTCGTGTTTTAATATGCGGCGTAAAGTCGAGGGATAATGATGCGCCGCGTATTACAAAAAGAAGTGAACCGTAATGAGAGCTGGTAGAACTGCATAGGAAGATCTCGATTAACCGGCTTAATCCGGAGACAGACAGGTGGAATAAATTGAGAGCTGAGGAGGAATGATTAAAAAGACATTTTTCTCGAAACCGAAATGCTTGACTCGAAATTGTAGCACCTTGTGCGTAATTAATTTTATGGCCAGAAGATGCGATTATACTTTCATATATTGGTTGTAAGTTCGAGATCCTGGATAATCACGAGCCGGTTAACCGAGACTCTACTGTATATTTTAAGCAGCAGATTATATTCCAAAGCCGGCGTAAAAGGATAAACGCAGTAACACGGTGCTTCGGTGATATTACATTTTTCTCAAACAATATTTAAAACCAGTAGTTTATTCGATCACTGGAAATGGTATCGTCGCGTCCGAACGTTTGTTATTCAACTCGATCTAGTTTTAGATATCGAACAAGAATTATTTTCTTCATAACCGTAATTAAATTACACCTGAGCATACTTCGTTATACCTCGCCGCTCTTTACACTACAATAATCTTCCCTTGCTTGCCTTCGCGCAGTATTAACTGATAACACAGATGCGATTATTAGTTAAGATATTAACATTTTTCCACGTTCGTCGAAGGGCGAACCAACCCCATTGAAAATTTCCATTACCTTGCACGCCCGATGCACAACTAACGTCGAACGCGTGTATTAAAACAGCGAACGCCGCTCGGCGGACGTAATAAAGCAAAGCAAGCACATACCAAGCACGGTGACTTCGTCGTTCGAGCCTCGAAGGCACAACAAAGCACAAAATACAGGGCAAGATCAAGAGATTCGGCTTAACATTCTTCCCTGGTGACACAGCGCAGCGGTTGACGCCGCAGGAGTATCGGAGCCAACGAGACCAATTACAGCTACAACGTTCTCCTGCTCCCTATATTCGCCGTGGAAAAAAAAAAATCGAGATTTAACAGTGATAGCAACGAGATAGCAGCTGGTCCGGCCGCCGCAAGGAAATCAATTCCCCAGATCGGCGACGCGAGATAACGGCGAGCGAAGCCACCATTAGGTCTTAATTAAGGGGGCCGTGTGTTCTCGTTTCGCGGTGGCGAATAATGCCCACGACGCGTCGCGTCTTCGCGTCCGAACCCCAAGGACGCGTACGTCTCAATTACTATTAACGCGACGAGAGTCGAGGGAGAAACACCGTGGACATGTCCGAGTGTTGCTCTAAAATTCAGAAGCAAAGATGCCTGTAAATAGATTGAAAATATATTGCTTGGGAATGTGCGAACCAAACTTTTCGTTCCTCTGGATAGCAGGACATCTCTCCTTGGGTGGAGTTTACCTATCGCCGTTAATCGAAAACGATATCCGGCGTCCTCGCTGAACCACCGACAGGTTTGAAAGGAACGAGACGTATCGACGCACACTGCCAGGGTAGTCTGGATCCCCTGTGTTCGACGATACTCTTTGACGTAACCGATTTGGTTGTTAAGCGAATTGGCAGCAGAGTTGCTCAGCTCTTTTGTTGAATAGGAATTTGGTAGGGTATGAATGGAATATTAGGAGGTTTCTCTGTTGGGCAATAATTTCAGATAACACCCAGTATATACATACATAACTCATCTCGAAATAATTACACCATCGATACCGAGTCCTCCTAGGAGACAAATTATACGAATATAAAACTAAATGATATAAAATAAAACGACACAGCAGAAACGATCAATCATACTTTGAATTCCTGCTCGACTGTTAGCCAGGTCCACAAAAAAGAAAAAGAGAGCGAGACAAAGTTCTGAAAGGAATCTACACGCTAATCAAGGCCGTTTCGAAAACCCACGCAATATAACCAGATATGTATTTCCCGTCGATCTATCCGTGCAATATGCCTCGAAATTCTTGGATCTCTTGTAACATTGAACCCATGCATAGCTCGGATGGCTTGTAAATAAAACAGCTTCGATTTATTACGTCGAACTGTTGTACATTACATTTTAATAATTCCACGCATAAACCGAACATGATTCAAAAGGCACGCCCAGCACGTTTCTCAAGAAGGTGCAATTATGCGCGTGCAGCATTGCACACTCGCGTGCAAATACACTCTGTAAGACACGGTGGTACCGCTGGTATTATGGGCATTGCACGTTGAGCCTCTTAAATCCTCCCCGGCCAAGCTTAAATCAATCAGCGTAATTAACGCGCGCTTTGTACCGCTAGCGCTAGAATCCGCTCGCGGTTAGTTTTGCTAGCGTGAGCTGCACTCCTCGTGTTCGTTGCCCTCTCCAACGACTTCGTTCGTCTAACAGACTTTTCTAACCCCTAATATATTTGTTAACCACCTTAAATCATTACACAATTGTCACAATGCGTTACGTATTATCGTTTTGGAGAATCGAATGAAACAAGATTGTAATACAATTGCAGAACTTCCCTCACTACACAAATCGATTTTTACAAAACATACCGTCGAGGATTATTTTCAAATATTTATTTAATATTCTCGTACACCATGATCACACTTGTAACAGACTGTCTTCAATGTCGACCCAACGCAATTGAATAGAATACGATTCGGCTTCGATATTATTGATTAAAAAACGTGCTCCATCGATGTAACCAACGGATTCTCTTTCTAAGAAAAAAAACTAATGGCATCGAATTTTTTTGTAATGGAATCGATAAGAAACTCTTCACTCGTCATTTATTTGTCGCTGTGTGCACTGTACAGCTGTACGCGAGAAATCCATCTGAAATCTAATTCGCGGTCGCGCGCACTTGAATCACTTTTGATTTCAAAGTAGCAACTCGATTATGAAACTGGTTCTTGCGCGCGATCCTTGCGTTTCTGCAGCACCCAGAGCGACAATTAGTGGCGCCAGATAACGGTTACGCAGCCGGGGATTCAATTGCTGTACACACGCGCAGCGCCGGCACAATCGCAATTGCCCACGACTGAAAGTCTACTCGAGTAAGATCAGATTTTATACGAACGTTCGCAAGAGCGTACAGATTGTGTTGCACAATTGGTCGTAAATGATCGGGCAAAGTGGCGAGCGCGTCGAATTTTCAAAGAATTTTACGAGATTGTAAATCTATTTCGCGTTAATGCTTTTTCTACGCTAATAATAGTATGGTCAGTGTCAATTGGATTTTATCGAGCAGTTTAATGACATTGAACGAACGACACTTGAATCCACGGAAATAGCGTGAATAGGTCGTAAATTAGAAAAATAATAAATTTAACGAGCGCCGTTTTAACAAGAAATTTTTGTGCGACGGAATTGTAGCAGAGAGAAAGCTGAATTATATGTATACATATATGCCGGTTCGATTGCATCCACTTTCTTTTTATTTTATCGTACTTCGACGTTAATGGAACTAAAATTTGGCGAATATTTAATACACTTGTTAGTTATGTGTGGATGTTGATTTTAAAATGAAAATCACAATCCTAATCGATTAATTGTACTCGGAACCAATCTAAAGAAAAGCCGCATGTTGTGCACAGTATACTTACACTCTCGCTACGTTTAATAGACAATTAATAAAGGTATTATCAACTTGGGAAACTGTTAATTCCCAATAGCTCGTTCTTTATAACTTCTTCCTGCTACATACTTTAACTTTCATAAACCTAAGTACTCTGTTACATGAACGTTATCCGCGTATTTAATACCCCCTATAAATCGTTTCTTATAAAAAACGATTTTACCATCGCACTAAAACTCACCCGCATGTTAAAGCACATTTTACCCTGCTATTATTTCTCCAACCCCGTACTACAAATCTAAGCAAAGAACAGTTTTCTCCTTGCGTTCATTTATCGTCCACGTCTCATAGCTGTGCGAGGCATAAATATTATCATAAAAATAGACATCAAAATCATCGAATATAGCGCTAAAAGGTCATAATGAGTACGGTGTCTCGGCTTTCACCTACCATACAGCAAGGAAATCCTTATGCAACTCGGTGGAATTTCATTGCAAGCTGGCCCGTGCACAATGAGCATGCCTACGTTTCATAAATTTGTCTCATCCAGTCGACTATTCACGTTCAATACTTTCACGTCCACGTTGAAAACAGGGAGATTTTGTACTTAATATTGGATCCGTTCCGACTGTTGCATAACATCTACGTGAACCGATGCGAATTTATTTCTTCATTTTATTTCCTTCTCTTTATTATCCTATTTTTAACATATAACGATGGTTGCGTCTCTTTTATTTTCCTGCGTTTCATCGTCCCATTTTCTTCACCTCCTCAATGGCGAGGAAACAGCTCTGTCCAGATGAAAAGGTCGCCGTCGAAGCTCCTTGTAAAAAGAGGTGGGCCTTGAAAGGAGAATTTACGGTGTTTCTGGGAAGCGATCGCCCGAGGATACGATCTCCTTTGTTGCTTTTTTTGTTTAGAATGTGTGAATTGTCGATTTTTAATCGTTTCACTGTGTGCTGCTTTGTGAACAAGGTTCGATTAATATTGTCGTATTTAGAAGAACAGACGTTGGGGGAAATTGTAAAATGTGGTAGCAATTCGGTGAATTTTGTCTACGGCTGGATCGATGAGTTTTGTAAATTTATGGGACATGCTTAAAGGTTAATTAAATCTGCAGCTTGTTTTGATGGGAGGTGCTCCTGTCTTTTGCGGAGTAATAAAAAACCTTTGGATAGTTGCATACTGATTTCATAAGGAAACAAAATGTTTGGGTATTTTTCGTATAACAATAAAATACCATTGGTAATATGTTCATTATTCACAAATCATCGCCTCCAAGAAGCTAACGTTCAATCCATGTCACGTATAATAAATTCCATAAAATTGACGTCCAAGCGAAATTAATTCATCACACCTACTGTTCAACCCCCAAAAAAGGAACACAAAAATAGACCAGCCAACGCTGTCTAAAACTCGTACTCCAACATACACAAAAATTCTCCACCACAAATTCTATTACTCACCACCGTGACAAACTTCTCTACAGCCCTACGTACCCCACCGTGCACCGTCTTTATTCTCGTTGCCCTCTCCATTCGATTCGCCATGACCCTCCACTTCCCCGGAAGCCGCAGAATCGCTGGATCGTTCTTGAAGCGATCGAAAACCGCTGGAAAACGTAACGCGGTCAGAAAAAACCGGAGCAAAGGGAAGGACAGAGCGTGCACGTTTCCACGTTTCCACGTTTTTAGTTGTCCGGGGGCAGGCCACGTTTCACGCGGCTCGTTTTTCCCCCGGTGGCCGGCGCAAGAACATAAAACGCGGCGAGATTGCATCGGAAGGGAATCGCGCGCATAACAAACCTATGAATTCCCCGGGACACGAGAAGTCCGATGCCTCAGCCAGGGAAACGCGTCTGACAAGACAAAGGACATTGCTTCCTCATAGCGGCTGGATTCCTCTAACGGGAACGCCACTTCGGAACGTTTAACGAAGATCCTGAAGAGCTTGCTTGAAAATTATTACTGTCTCGCGGGGGGGTTCCATGGTTTCTTTGCTGTACGATCAGGAGTTCGGTAGCATGGCGGTAGACAGAGAGAGGACTAGTATAATGAATTAATATTTGTCTGGCACAAATGAATAAAATCAATCAGCAAGAAAATCGTTAACTTTAGGAAGCTTATTAACACGGGCGATAGAATTCGACTAATTATTATCTGAAAATGTTGCGTCCTATTGTATACATGCACATACTACATCTTGCCCATTCTCGATAGCGAAGTAAAACAGCCCAACAGGTAAGACAGCTTTCCTCATAGTAGGTTTGTATAGGTATTACATGCGCCTGCGTGCTGTGCCCTTCGGTCTAACTGTAGTCCCTATTCAATTCTACGGATGCATGAACCGTAACTGCGGTTGACAAGCTTATCAAATTGCACGCCTATTTGCGATTCTCATTACACGCGTTACAATAGACGATGCGGTGATATATATCATTATACACGTGCATGGCCGCTTGATCGTCGCTACGTGATAGTCCGCGTGCAGGGAAAACGCGGACGAGCGTTCGGGAAATTTTCAACGGGCAATTTCACGGGTCAACGGCGGCCCTGCGCGCTTGGAACAAAGTATCCTGACGCGGTAACCTTAACAGGTATTCTTTCGAAGTGAACGCTTTAGGGGTTGCCTCGGGCAGCTATTTGTATGACGCGATATTGTGTATTCTAGTGAAATTGCATTCACACGAAGTGCTCGCCTCTTTCCCCTTTTAAGGATATTTGTGTATTTTACTGGACGGAAGAAAATATTTTGATTGAAAACATTTCTTAATATAGAGCTCGCTATTGAGAAAATTGATGAAATATTTTTCAGCGATAGAAATTTCATTATTAATTACCAGTGAACAAATGCGGTATGAAATAAGCATATTTCTCGAGTTCCTTCGTTTGGCGACAAAAGATAATCGCTAATGTTGTCCAATAATTCACAAAGCAGTCCTCGGAAACGCTATTCTATGATACGAGCCTTGCTCAACATTTCAATTTCTACCGGTGTCCCCAAAGAACCCAAACTGTCACGGGTAAACCGTGAGATACAAGTTTCGTCACCTACGCCATAAACGCCGTGCCCCATACCCCTGACGCGTTGAAGTTTATTAAAGTCTTCCTTATTCGAGCCGGCGTCCAAAACGATTCCTATCCTCCTGCAATGGCTGCGCTGAAGAAATCGCACGATAGAGGATCGAACACCCCGTCGCGAGCTCTGAATGCATCGACGTTGACCCCTCGCGACACGCAGCAGCTCCCGAGCCATTAAACACAGGAATGTACACGGTTTCACAGCGATCGAACCGGTACCGGACGCTTCACTCGAACAAATCTGCATTTTGATCCGCTGATCCTATCACGGCTAACATTACTGGAAACTGGTGCCTCATTAATTCTAGCCGGCGGCCCTTGTTGCTTAAACGTTCGACGCGATGGAAGGCGAGCCTGTCGCTAGATCCTCCGGTGTCCGTTAACCGGTCTTCCTGACGTACCGCCTCTCTGTTTCCCGAACGAGTTGTCAGAGGTCGAGCAGGAACACTTCGCGCTCTCGATTCCTTGCTCTGTTATGGTCTACGCGTAATGCATTGCGATTCGTGCATTTCTCGTCGGTTTCACTTTCGCTGTTTTTTTTTTCTCCACCCAGGCCGATGTTGGCGTAAGAATGTATATTATTGCAATTCTGCTCTTGCGAATTTTAATGATGTGTTAAAATGATCCGAGGGGAAATTCATGAATGACATGGGAGAGAAAAGATAGTACTACGCAAATTGTAGCATATCCTTCATTGATACGATCGTTTGCATTGGCAATCACTTTTTATCTTGGAAAGTATAACTGTAACAGCGGCGTATCTTACGGTGCTCTATTAAACACGGAATTGTTTCGTACCAATTAATTTCGTATCATGTCTGACCAATCTAAACCTCTCAATTAGATATTTTGTTAGCCCTGTTCCGTCTTCAACACCTAATCCCGTCAGATTTTTCAACAGCCTCCTCTATTCTAGTACTATCGGGCACTCTGGAGCTCTATAAAAATAACCATGTTTTTTCGAATGCCGCGATAAACTAGCCTACCTTGAACGTCTCGAAAATCAAGAATTTTTATCGGCGTCACGTGCATCACGGAACTCTCGCATACCTCGAAATTCGAATTATACTGTGTCAAGACAAAACAGATCTCGTTTCTCGGAACTTGGAATCGAAGTTGTAGCCGTGCAATTTGTACGAAATGCACTCGGCAAAAATAATGTCGCGCACTCGCGACAAACGGCGGTAAGTTATTGGACGGCCCAATACAAAATTGTTCGTACACGTCGTCTAACACACGGTGGAGCAGCGTGCATTTGCCGACCGGCACGGTCTCTTAAACGACATCGGTGCTCTCCGCAAAACAAGTGGTCTAGCCAGTCGAGCAAATTACCCACACTTATTCCCGCTGGTACGTAGGCAAGGGAACAGCCAGGACGTCTTCATTCGACATCGACAGCGGGCTGCGGTCTCGCAGTTGCCCGTCGCTGCCGACCGACCTGTCCCGTTGCTCGCGATTTTTCCGGCCTCACGCACGATCAGCCTCGTCGATAATTATCGTCGTCGCTTCCATACTCTGTTGGACTCGCCGTGCTCGTCCCAACGGAGATCCTGAGGGGTTCCCTTTTGGTCTGGACGGACGGTGACCCCCGTGCAGTCCGCCATAGATCGTTGACTTCGATGGGGATATTGTAACGCGGGTATGGACGAGAATTGCGAAGCTGCTTGGATAAGGTCTTTTATCACCCTTTCGTTACTGATGGGCATTGCAGTGGGCCTCGAGGGATATTATTTTTATGTTAGGAAGTTGACTGATTTATGTATTCAATTTTTAATGCTGATCGTCTTTTTCTCTTTTCCATTGGTGTGAAATAATATTTCTCTGGTATAATACGTATAAGATTTTTATACGGAGGATTGTATGTAAGGAAGAAAGAAATCGGTGAACATAGGAAATTGCAAAATTAATGAGTAATGATATAAAAGAAATGTAACAGGTGCAAAGACGAGAATCCTCTTGGAGTTCCTATTATACTTCGATCTTACCACTTCACCGCTAAAGTCACTCAAGTACACGGTTACAAGGAACGCTGATCCACCTTTACCACTTCAACACAGCTTCGCTCGTCGTGCATTTAATAGGAGAAGGTACAAATGGAATCCAAAGCCGTGGTCTCGCGTCGATTTATCCGTATACAATGCTGTTGGTCCGACAATCGACGATCTCGGAGTGCAACAACGATCGAGATCGGGACGATAATCCGACTACTGTTCGATCGCGATTCCGGTGTTCGGTCTTCGCGAATACGAGCGACGCCAATCGTTTCGACAGAAACTGTAACAGGAAATAGTGGTCTGCTTTGTCCTCGAGAACTTCAGAAGGAAATGGTGAAACAAAGTGAAAGCTATCGTCGAGATTGTTAAACGCAAACACGGCATTGTAAGCTGTCATCGAACAGTTGGGCAGGGAGCAAGGAATCGGTCCTGGAAAATGGCATTTGGTGTCTTTGAAACTGTACACGGTGGTAATAGATAAAAGGGTGAAATTTATTGTGGCATTACAGGTGGCTGAATTTCGTACGCGAGGTTATTATTCGAGAGAAGTAGTACAACTTTTATGCAAATTAATTACGAAATCGCTATATACGTATGTAAGTGATTATAGAATGAAACTTTGTGATACGCTCAATAAATTACGCAAAAAAGAAACTAGCATACTGCTAACAATATCTCTATTATAGGCATTCATTGTTATATAAACTGATGTTGCATGGCCAATATTATGGAACATAAAATGATTACAAAAGGAACACACATGTGCTCGTATCTTTTCACCCGAGCGTTTCGTTGGTTAGGTTTCTGCATTCCATTTCTTCGCCAATAATTTCTCAGAAACAGGCTCAAGAATTTCTACACGATATAACATTTAATATTGGAGCATTAAAAACTCGGTGCTGAATTGTCGAAGCAAATAAAATGATGCGCAAGTATTTTCCGTATCCACTGCAAGCTCTTTCCGTGAGATCTTATTTATTAGTGTAATAACTGTTTGTTAATTGCTATTGTTACAAAAAGCATCATTCTCGAGCAATAGAAATAGTACTCAGCAAGATTTACAGTTCCTGAAAAATCTTGGAACTACAATTTGATACCACTTGTGAGGTAATTGATTGGTGCTATATAATTCATATCTTTCATTTCGTATTACAGAAATCATAAACTCTGCGAGCAATCTGTTGAAGAAACAGACCTAAATTTCAACAGTCCATTAGCGAGAAAGATTGATCTTACGCTCGTCATAATATTATCCAATCCTAATTGCGAATTAATACAGCACTTCACGCTTCACTCTAGTCCCTGTGATTGCAGACTCGAATACACTTAACAGTGCGCCATAAATCATCGAAAGTATTGCTCGAATTTTCAAACAATATGCTTCCTCGTCTACAATGTTCTTAATGAATTCAGATCTCTATTTCCACATATTTGTTGTAACAGAACATTCAGCTGTGCAGTTCCACTTAATCGATTTCATAGCAATCCTATCTACGGTAAATTAAGAAAGAACTCAAAATAATTCTTGAATGGCGATCTGATTGAACGTCCTGTGATACACGCTGCAACAATTATCATACTACTGTGATAAGTGCTACACGCGGTACAGGAGCAGTGAAGTATGTCTGACTATGAACGTACCCAAATCTACTTCAGCGTCTGGCTGGCTGGCTGGCTGGCTGGCTGGCTGGCTGGCTGGCTGGCTGGTTGGCTGGTCGAGACTGGCTGAATCTCCTTGGCGCCGAATAAATTTTTCTTCGCGACTTGTTCCTACTTTACTTTGTTAGATACACATATCCAATCAGTTATACATATAAATGTCATGATCAATTTATATTTATATTTCATTTCCGATTTTATAAAAACTATTTCTATGATAGATACGATGACAGACGTGATTTCAATTTTATTGATACAAAAAGTATTTTATATATAATTCCAATGGCACCAACGGACAAATACGCTGCAAGAAAATTTCTTTTTCTACAAACCAATCTGTCGAACAAATCGCCCCCAAACAATTAACTCTCAAACCCATCGAATTCTCCGATTGCATAAGCAACAGGCAAGCTGCTTGATCACTCAAAACGCAAGGAAAGTGCAATTCACCCAGAAACGGGGATAACTAGCAACAGTACAGGAATCGAATTATCGGTATAATTTAACGGCGGCCCAGTGTTCTTGAGCGTGAAGTATCTCAAACGATCCAAGCGTCGTTTCCATCAATCTCAAGTCGTATCCCTCGTCAGGCGTACGCTCGCGTAATCGAAATTCCTCCGCTAATTTGTACACGCGATTTCTGGGCTCCCTGGCTCGACGTTCCTCGTTTCACGGCACCATTATTCGCCGGCAATTCGTACGAGCATCCAAGCATATCGCGTTCCCTTAAAGACCGTTTTCACGTGAGCCCCGTAGCCCCTTGGATAAAATGCGCTCTCTCGATCAATTGTAATTGCGAACAGAGAGGGCTGGTAATTAATCTCTATTCGACTGACACGCGCGTTAATGCGAAAGGAGCGTGCAGCTTTGACACGTAACGAAAAATGGCCGGAGATCGAGTGTCGAGATTTTCGTGGTCGCCGCAGTAATTGGCGTGGGCGACTCGAGATACTCGTAATCTCCACAGGGAACATGACGGCGAATTTGTTTGGGCCTAAGAGGTACGTGCATTCATTATTTCCTGTTCGTGTGTACCTTTTTCTTTTGTGAAAGGATGTACGCGTGGGGTGCTTGAACAAGGATCAGCTAAATCTGTCTACGAAGACAGCTTTTGTAAATTTTTACGTGCCACGTGTCGTATAATATTGGATAATGGTTTAAATTAGCATTGGAGAACTACCCCTGTATTAATTTTCATATTGCTGAGATATAAACTTATTTTTTAGTGATCGAATTGCTACATTTTCGTACAGTGCAAGAATTGTAAGGCGCGGAACTCAACTTGCACAACACTGGCAAGGAACATTAAACATCTAGTGCACGCTGAGTTTTATGAATCTCTGCGCTCTGCCCAGGAATTCAATGTTTCTCTAAAGAATCTGAAAGGTGTATCTAGCCACCGTTTAGGATTTTTCCTTTGGATAAATAGCGATGACTGTAATTACTGTATGAAAATTCTTTTTCCAAGTGGTATTCGTAGAATGCTACTGGTAAATAAAAAGTTACCCAAGTCTTGAATAAAAATGCGAATCAAGCTACAGAGTGGAACCGCAGAAAAAAAATGTACTGCCGCGCCACTGATTTTCTGATAGAACACCCTGTATGCACGAGATATGCTCAAGTTGCATGCTATTCGCAGATTTTATTGCTTTCGTATTTGATTGAACCGTTATAGCCTACTAAGTTATACGCACAGAGTGATTCGGATTTATATTACTCTTTTTAGTTACGCAGCCGTGTAACAGAATGTGTGTTTCAGTAGTATAATACTTCTTGCTTTTCGTTACATCATGTGATATGAAACTGAATTCTTCTCATAAATGATTGTACGATAAGTATATAGAGTATCTCTGAATGTGAGTGACAATCCTTAATAAATCATTCTGATTGCCTGCACTATAAGTTTCTTTCTACTGGTTAGAAATTATATAACAAAATTCAGTTTACACGAAATATAAAATTTTGCATTTTATATATTTTTTAGAAGGTATAGTGTTTCCATGTTTAAACTAAACTAATGGATACTAAAATCTTGAATTATCGCAATTGCGGGAATTTATAATTAAATTGTTCATTTAGTATTTAGGGTACATAAAATTTAATTGAGGAAATTAAAGTACATATTGCCAAGTCACTCGTTTCAAAATAAGTTTGAACACCTTCGAGTTCATTGCAGCGGCATGCTCAGATCGTTTCTTACAAATTCTGCAGACACTTTCACTTTTCAAAATATCGGTCCATGGTAATTATAATTTAATAGTGCCTAATCCTTTATCGTTGCCACTTTCGCCTTGCAATATTTAGAAAGTTTTATTAAACTTTTACAGTGCTAATTAATGATTCTGACAAGTGAACTACTGATAACGTAGACCTACATAATCATTACGCTTTCTATAGCACAGTTTTATTAATATCGAACGTGCAAATTTTGTATTCACTTCACAGACGCACTACATCAACGTAAATTATATTCCATAATAAATATTACATTAACGTGAATTAAATATTCCCTAAACATTTTCCACTCACTGGAATGAATACCATGCCCCAGTAGAATTTCGAACCACACCCACAAAAACGTCCCCCAAGACCACCCGCAATAACAACTGACCCCTTACAGCACCCAGCAAAATTTGGATTCACATCGATTATCACAAAAAAAAAAAATAAATAAAATCATACTCCCTCACGAATACCTATCCCGTTCCTAGACGCAGCGCCCAAGCGCCACGCGGCCATCCACCGCGATCCTCGAGCGAGCAAACGGAGCCAGAGGGACCGGATGATCCCGTGACCCTTGCACAAGCAGCTAGACTCGGAAAAATACGAAAACTCGGAAAGCAGTAGGCCTTAAACGCGTATGAATTATTCCGTGGACGTCGACACGGCGCACGATACGCAATTAAGCCGGCCCGATGAATTGCAAATACAGTCGTTAGCTCGCCATTACATTCGAATGCTTTCAAGAGCGGCGGCCAGGGGAGGGTCGCGGGAAACAGTCCAGCGGGCGACGCTGCGATCCGAAGCCACGAGCGGAATTTCAATCTCCTGGCAAATGGAACACCGTGGTCCCATGGCGTAAAGGTCGCCAATCGCAATGCACGCCAGCCGAATGGACGGCCTGATGATGCCCCGGGTCGGTCGTTACCCAGGCTAAGTGGCCCGCCGTTACGGTGATCAGGGTAAGTGCTCCATATTCCGCGTGCTGTTTCGTCGAATGGCCAGATAACACGCGAACCGGTGAGCCGACGATTTACGACACCGCCTAGCCACTTGTCTTCGGTTCTGCCCACGTGTCCTGGGTTAGGTGCATCCTTTAGCGGAGATGCTTGACCGGGATGGTTGGTTGCTTGGGACAGGTTTGGCGTGGTTGGCGAAACTGATATACTGGGGCATTTCAAATCGGCCAGGAGCTGTGATTTACACGTTCCGAGAACGCGGACGGGAATATAGAGGATATAAGCATGTTCAGTTGTACAGCGTATTTAAATATCTAAATGGTGGAATGCATGGGTTTAGTGAGGGTTGTGAGTAGAAATTTGGCATGTTTCTTGCGTATGTTGTAACATTTACACGAGTGGAATTAATAATGACGGTAGGATCGTATAACTTCTGTTATTTCTATGATGTTTGCGCTGTTTCTAATCTGACAACAAAGATCTCATTTACTCCCGAACCTCGGCCCATAATCCTGTCACGAATGCAAATCGCCACCGCCAACACAGCTCGCTCTTGACTATTGTTATCGCATCCCACTTGTCCAGTTACAACACGCCAAGCAAGAGACAACTAACCAAGGCTATCTCTCCCATTTCGATTCCAAACGCGTCACTCATTCTCTTAAGGCAGATGGAAAATCACAAACGTTTATCACACTCATCTCTATTGTTTAGGATATTTTAAATCGTGGCCAGAGATACACTGCGAGTATTCGTGTAAAACACCTGCACCAAGAAAAATATATTTCACAACCTTTTCACAAAAATAATCTAACATAATATTAGCACAGTATCCACAGTTAATGTATTAGAAAAAATATTGTCCGTGATAATCTGCCCATTGATTTAAATAATCAGCAAAAAATGCACCCACCAAATACCACTGTACACAAGCATAAAATGTTTCAAAACGAAATAACAAGGAGAGAATTAACAGCGCTGCATATAACAAGACTTTCGCCAGCCACAGCCCTACCAGTAATCCTCAAGGAACACTCATTGTCAGTTTCATCGTCGGGAGGGGCAATTTCTAAACGTAGCAGCGTGGGCCGTGCACGATTGCGTCGTCTGAAATTTTCTGCTGGAATGTCGCAAGGAGTTAGTCACACCCGTGCAAGGACCCTACCGAGGACGACTGATCATTAGGAACCTCTCCGGAGAGGTTCTAACGAGGGTTGCGTAACCGCGGGCGCTCATTAGCACGACGAGATCCAATCCCACGGCTGAGCGAGCTGACTGACTGACTGACTGACTGACTTACTGAGTCGTTCTGGAACGTAAGAAGACTTGACTAGAGTCTTGCGAAACCGTTGTTGCGCTACCAATTATGCGAACGATTCATTGTTGGCCGCGCTTCCGCGTGGAAGGAGATTTCGAAAATTTCCCACCGAATCCCGCGGAACATCGGAAGATCGCAGACACGCAAGCGCGTTCATTCACCGACAGTGATTTCGGTACTTTGGGAATGGCGGTAGATGCAGGACTTCGATATGCTTTCTTGTGCAATTGTAAGTAAGTCAAGGATAGCGTTATGATTTTTTTTTTTTGTTAGTTTGACGTCTGAAGTAATCTTATTGCCGGTGGTTCGATATGTAATTGGGCGATGATGAGAGTTCTGAGGGGTGGTGCTGTAAAACGACTGCTTCTTTTTACTGTCCGTGAGTAATGTAAAAGAAATAACTCGAATTTTGTTTATCAGAGAAGGTGCGAAGAATTCGTGTAAAAGGCACGCGTGTGATGTCACGGGGTGTAGCAATAAGTGTGCAATCCCATATTCCCTTATTTGTACGATGACATTATCGTAAGCGAGGATCAAGCTTTGCACCTCGCTGAACTGAAGTTTGTATCTTGGATGGTAGAAGAAAATTGTAAATGAAATTTGTTCAATATTTTTATTAACCTTCTTCGTACGATGTTAGAATAGAATACTTACACTTCTTCACAAAATTAAAGAAACGGTAAATTTTCGCCGGAAAATAGACGATCTCCCAATCGCTGTAACTTCGTAAAAAAAAAAATTCTGTTAGAGTCCACCTGAGCTTTTTTTAAAGGGTGAACTTTTTACTATAATGGCCTTATACTTTCTTTTCTTTACATATTATTTTGTATCAAAATTTGTACAAAATCAGACGTCTGTACGGACCAGTTGCGCCACAATTATTCGTTCATTTATGAATACATTTCAGACACGTCCGGTTCGATCGCGATATCGAAATCGTGACTCTCGATACTTATCGCCTCTCTTCCTTCTTCTCTTTAACCCTATCCTCGTCGTCTCGAAGACGACCCGCTCTCGGAAGTTAATCGAGTGCCCCTTATTACATCGTAGTTGACTATCCGACACTTGATTATCCTTCCGATGATGGATTAATTAAGTTGCCCGGTTCATCGGTGTTTCTACGCGTCAACAGGTGTCGAACAACAAGCCCAATCGATTTCTCAATTAATCCCGAGTACCTATTCGCTTACTTTCTTGCGGCCGCTTTTGTTCGTACAAGTTAGCCGCAATCTACTTGAAACATTTGTTACTTTCTGACAAAGCAGCCATTATCGTGCCGGATAACCAGCGCATTGTAAAACAGTGAATGCTGCTTTTGTCCGCCATGAATTTCTACTTGTGCACGTGTGCAACGTTTAGACAGATACATTGTTTCGCGATGTGTAATTGTCGGATTATTTTTGATCGATGTTAGTACATATAGCATCTAGATGAGACGTTTGATCGATAATGCCGCGGAGTAGAAAGTTATTGAATTAATAGCAGGGGAAATGGGAAACTTTTTTAACGAAATTCGACGATACAGCGGAGATTTAAAATTTGTATCGCGCGTTGCTGTATTACATATTGTTAAAACTGTAATATATTGCGGCATCGGATTAAATAAACACCTAAAATAAAATTCTGCCAAACAGCAGCAACCATTGATCGGTTTCCAGTTCGTTCCAATTCGTCACAGTTTCACCCTGCATGCTCGGCAGAAAAAATCAGAACCAGTTTCCCCAAGGATTTTCTAAAATCACCGCCCGCAATCTAAACCTCCTTTTACTTTTCCTGCATCGCCGTTTCCATCGAATAACTCGCCAACAACCTATATCCAATCAGCCGTTCGAGACGAAATATTTCTAAAGAAACCAGCTCAAACGCGGGTTACACCATAAAACCGCGTTCTCGACAGGCCTTACGTCTAATAACGATAACACTGCGATCCAAAAGATCGCCATCGGAAAATCCATCGGCCTGATTCTCACGGTGTCGGCGGAACGGTGACTAGAAATACCCGAGGAGGTCGCGTATTCCAAGCCACATAAAACGCAGACCCTATCAGAACACGTCGGCGACCTTGCGATATTTCTCGAGATTTACCTAAAGTCAATTTTAAAAATTAAATATTTTCAATTACACACGTACGTGGCTCTTTCGTCCCATAACCCATTGCCATGTAAAATCCCTCTTTTTCTGGACAGAATTGCTCCATAACCAGCCTCGATGCAATTTGTCCATGCAAGACAAAAACGTTCACCGCCGTTGTAATTGGCTCGCGAAGTTTCGAGAGTTCCTGAACTTTTGAACCTAATACACGACATCCCGCGCGATCAAGCCAAGGGGCAAGCACGTCCCTCTCATTATGCCAGGCCGTCATTCGAAATCCTAACTGTACAATGCACTCACCCCGCCCAAGGGGCCAGCATCCTCGGACACGCTCCCGTATGGACGTGGGACGCAGGAACGTGCTCGATTATTTCGCTCGAGACGAGAGGGAGCGTGCGAGAAGGTCGCGGACACGCCGCGCTGTGCTAAGGGTCTCCTCTCGAATCGGTCATCTTGATTTACGACGTCGGAAGCGGCCGTAGATATTTCACGCACTCGCGCATTTACTCGTCCGGTTTTGGTCGATCTGTCTGCGAGAGCTGGTACATATGTAATGCACAGGGGGAGAGAAATGGCGATGGTTCATTTTTGTGTCCTTCGGACGTCCCGGAGGGTGTCCTTGAAGTTTAATGCCCGCGTCATTTGTTACACCCTGTACGATCCGACGAAGAAGCAATGAGGGGAAAAAATGGAAGAAATAGAAAGAACAGTGAGAGAAATATTGGCCGATATCCAGATCGACGCGCGGAGAATTTCAAGCAGCCCACGACCGAAAGGAATCGGCTTCCGCCCTCGGTACGCCTAATTGGACCTCTATTCCAGCTCGTTGATCGTGATAATGACATTTCTGTACATAGGATCCGGTATCGGTTCGCGGAACTGGTCCGGCCACGAACACGTTTAACGAAACTAATCTCAATTAAGACCGAATCCGATAATGAGGCGGCCTGGCAGTGGCGCAAGCGCGCGCTAACTGTATACGTCCCAGTGGGCTTATCTAACTTTCACATTCCAATGAGCGCGAAACGATTTGCCTTGGTGCTTTATTAACGGGCTTTAATTGCGAGTTCGCTAACCCGGCCCTGCGTTTGATGCCGATTGATGTAATTTCTCCGCCGCGAGGGCGGGGGGGGGGGGAGTGTATTAATAAAATTCGATTACGCGACAGACGATAACTTTTGGCGGCCTGTCCTTACGAGTATCAAAAAGTTGTTCCCAAAAAATGTATCGAATAGCGCAACGAAAAGGGAGAGAATAAAGAAGAAGGAAGGAAAGCAGCTATAATAAGCAGAAATAAGTAATTGAAAATAGTTTCCGATCACTAATCAGCCAACTAGTATATAGCAAATCAATTGTTGCAATATAAATTAATACCACGCTTCAAAATTCGTGGCAAAAAATCCTCCTTTTCGTTCCTTTCTTCCCTCGCCAAGTAAAACTAAACAACCCCCCCCCCCCCCCCCCCCCCTTAAAAATCATCCACCAGATTTTTCCAGCCTTCCACTCACGATCTCGCATCCTTCGAGCTGCCTCGCGAGCACCTTGACCGCAGCAGCTCGCCTTAACCTAGGCAAAGCGGACTGCACTCGGGCGCAGGCAGACTACGCCGGAGGCCGAAATGAAAGAGAAGGTGAACGCAAATACGGCGTAAATCACGAGTGGCACGCACACGAAATCAATCGAACCGGTGATCGAAGATCGTGGCCGGGACGGTATCAATAATCCCAATCACCGGGGTCGTTAGGGATCGCGGCCGGCCGGCCCTTAACGATGCAATTAGAGCGCACGAGGGTGCTCGAATTAGGGCTGATAAATGCTAGGAACGCCCCCGCGTTGCTCGCGTCGTTTCGTTTGCAATCAGAGGCGAGCGAATTTATTCGGTACGCAGCCATAATAAACCGACTCGGCCCGTGTCATTAATCCTCTGTCGCGGTGGTAATAAGCCCTTAATCTTCTCCGCGAGGCGGCTACCAGCGAGCGGACCCGCTAACCTCGCAAGCGTGTAGCTGTACTCGTTGCATGCGAGCAGGTATTTCGCGAAACTTCTGAATCGAACAGAGCTGGGCTATGCCGAGCTTCTCGCGCGGTCACTTCAAGGTATTTACGGCTGCAAAGACACATTTCGCGCCGCCGCGATTAATAAAGTTAATTAATGCGGTTAATAAATATCGCGCTGACTGTGGTAAATCACATCGAAGGACGGCCACCGGCCGCGACCGTGGCTTCTGGAGATCCTGAACTTGCGGCAAGTCAAGTCTCGGATGAGCCGTGGAATTTCGTTTCTTTTTCGTTTGGCTGCTAGTGCTGCCCTTTGATTGCGTTCTTTTCTTTCCTTTCTTTTTTTTTTCAAGTGGTTCTTGATTTCTCACGAGACTGGATTATTCGTTGTCCAAGGTTCGCGAAGTGTATGGAGTAGATGCAACGATAAATCTATTTATTCATTTACACGGGAAGAATGGGGATTATTGGGGAATTAGATAAAAACGTGTAACACAAGATCATAATGATTGGAATTCATTCATTCCAACGTATCCTTGACAATATATCGCATCGTATTTATGGCCCTATTAAATGATACTTTGGTCTGAATTATATAAAGGGGCGATATATAGTTGAATATATCCGCGCTGATATAAAATAGCAACTGCTTAGTCTCGAACATGACATCCTGTGATTAAGTGAAATCATTAAAGGTTCTTTTATAGACATTAAGTCTCCATTAACTGTCATGGCTTCGAAAATAAGTATACTATTATCGGTTAGGGCACCACCTTGTACATTTATTTGCATATTAAGTATACCGCATCAAAGCTCTGACAGCTCATCCTGCTATCTCGTTTCACCTACCTTAAAACAAAACAAAAAAAGAAGATTTATGTCCATATTTTCATCCATGCCATTAACTTTCTTTCAATCTTTCTTCCCTTCCACTTCGCAGTGTTTCATTTGATTTATTTACCAGCTGAAATGGCAGTATTTAAAAAGAAACAAAATATAATTGATTTATAGCATCATCTAGAAACCTCTGTCCAAGGAAACGAAATCGTGCGAACGAAATCGCGGCTCGCAATGGTTGACTGCCAACTCTAGTGACCTTGATGCGACCTTCCTTTGAATCGAACGACCCTGGCAACCTCGCCAGACCCGATGGGGACCGGGGAACGTTCCCTATTTCGCGGCACGAATGCCTGCGATGAGTCCATCCCATTACGAGACGGGACGGAAGGGTATTAAAGCCGGATTTAATGAGCGGTTTCGCCTTTCGGTTGGCGCGATACGCGGCCCGATTGGACGTCGTAATTGGTATAATTGGCATCGACCGATCTGCGATCGGGCTGCCCGCTTCGAGGGTCGTCGCCTTCGGCTTTGCAAATTTCAATCGGCCTGCCTGACACTCCCTTTATTGGGATCCTTTATTTGGACGGTTCTGATCGATTTCACCGCGGCCAGGTCTCGGACAGGTTGTGTCGGTAATATTGACAGGGGAACAGTTAGAGATCCGTAAAATTCGGACAGGAAATATTCCGAGGACTGTTTTAAATAATAGACGGTGCTCAAATGGTTGTGAAATGAGATTGCACGTGGGTTGCATATTTATGTTGAGTGGGTTGAAAATTTCATACATATATCCTTCGCGAAATTTATTATTTGATACATTGAAGGTGATCTTTTTTAATTGTAGCAAGGGGTCAGTATTTATTCGTACAGTATTCCAGTATATTTCTAGAATACGCAATAAATATTATTCAGCTGAGAATTACTTATATAATACTACTAATTTGAAGTATTAACAAATTCAAGAATCTCCATAAAATTTATGTATCATCAATTTCCTGACTTCCTTTTTATTCCAACTTGAGCAACGTATCGTCCTCTTCAAATATATCAATCAAATTTTCATGAAGAATTCTGAAATATTACTAGCAATTTTGAATAACATTCGAATTAACTTCAAAGAATCATCGTCTGCCCGCCGATATTCGGTTATGTACCTCTAAATACCATAAATCTTTCTCTTGGTCGTCCCTAGCCGGGCGTGATCAACGCCCAGCAGAAGTAAAAATCGGGCAAATATCGCGCGGCACATAAATATTCAGACGCATGCATAATCAGCGCCTTAAAAGCGGTGAACAAGCAGCAGGATAATGCATTATGTGCGCGTTGTATCGAGCCAAAGTGGAAAGTCGAATGAGAGCCGCGCGAGATCACGATCTTAGTTCGATTGTGAAATAAGAGGTTGCCCACGAGCGCGGCACAGAGCAACGAATGAAAGTAACATCGGGCTGCCTTCTTTTATTTGTCGCTTTGTCCTGTAACCGAGCCGAGTTTAAATCATTTGAAACATAAAGCAAAAGAGTTGCACTTAATACAATAGGCATTCGAATTATGCAACTGTCTTTCTTACAACGATTGCTCGGCAGAGCTTTGTTAAGCTTAATCAAATTATTGCTTCTGGCTTGTTTGAATATTTTCGCGAATGGCTAGCTGTATGATAATAAATTATTGTACGCGGGTCCCGAAGATTTAGCTGAAATAAAGAGCTCGTCAGATAGTGAACGGAGACACTTGAAAACCAAATTAATTCTGGCAAGAGGAATAAATATCAGCAGGAAATTAATTCGTATCTTTTATGTCTTAGTACTGATTAAACAATTTCACCGTAAATATTTTTTTCTAATTACAATATAAAATTGTAATAGTACAGAAAATGAAACTTGCGCATTTCATTATCGGTGAATTTCGCTTGGCGAAATTCAAAACGATAGACTGGTGGAGGAAGAAGACCGAACTTATAAGTTGAATAATCGATTATATTTGGTAAAACATTTACAAGGTAATAAGATTTTTTTTGTTCATTTAACGTTACATTTACAGGCAAGGCATCATCAAAGACCGTACCAACTCTACAATAATCGTAATAATTGTATAATGTTTACTTATAAGAAAGTATGTACCATCAAATTATCTTTATCGTTACTATCAATATTAATTGTTACGGTAGCGCTACTCTTATTAATTCTTTCTCAGGAACAAATACATATTCTTTTTTTTTTCTTCTCATATATTTATATATTTATATATATACCTTTTTCTTGCTTTAATCTTTAATCAATATACATCAATTCGCGGTTACATTGAACGGTGTTAGAACTGCACCCCGTGTAGGCAAACAATATTATTTGGACACATTTTCGAAGTGTGCCTCGACGCGTTCGTGGCGGATATAACGGTCAAAGGAAATTATACGTAATATTTATAGAATATGTACGTGTACGTATACGAAACAAATGAAAGGAATAATGAAAACGTATCGTGTGTTCATGTGTTTCTTCCTTCGAAGTTTCTCGCCACCTTCGTCTTTCCCTTTTCCTTTCGCTCTCGTGTCGGCCGTATCGTCGAGTCGATTCCCTTTTTTATCCGATTTGTATTACGTTCGCCGAAATCGCCGTCACGATTCCCCTCGAGGAAACTTCGATCGATTTCCAATCTCCCTTTCGATAACGACTATCGAGTGGAAAACTGCAGAGGGTTGAGTCAGTCGCGAAATCGTTCGAATCGAACCTTAATATCTTCAATCACATTCCAATTAAAATAGTTTCCATTCAAGTTGAACAGAACGAAGACAATCTTCAATTAATAATTCTCGATTTTATACAACTGATAAATTAATTTTCAATCAACGTTTGCCTGGAAAGACTTAATTTCTGATAACAATAATTACGCAAAATATAACAAACTACAAACTAATCGTTGAATTATCGATGGAAGCGATTAAACGTTAATCAAAGCAAAACCAAACTGATACCAGTCATTCTATATTCCGAATCAATGTATTTCTAATACCTCAAATCACGAACGCATCGTTCTAATTTTTCTTAATTAAAACAAGAAGTAAAGCTGGGTTCATACCCTCATACCCGTACACGCTCATCAAATCGCTCTTCGGATTTACGCGCATCGAGCGTCCGCTTCCGCTGAAGCAAACCTGCCCTTTGTCGTTCGATTTCGGTTCGATTCAGAATTCGCACGACTGACTGCAGATACCGTGCACGCAAAACGGAATTGTCTTGGCGTGATTCGTGCTGGTGCACACGGGACAAGTGTACAAGTCTCGCAGACACGGATCTAATGCGGTACAGCTAGTCTGTAAGATACGACGATCCTAAGGATTATTACATTTCGCGAATTGGAGACGTTCGAATGAAAGGAGGCGTTCCATGGTGCCGCGAAGCGAAATCTACTTGATGCCCGGCATGGAAGGACAGACAGACAGAGACAGAGAAAAAGAGTAGCATGTTTGTAGAGAACTATTGCACTATATTGATTCGCGATGCTCGCTCGATTAAATAGGCAGCAGCAGGATCGTTCGTGGTGGTTCCACGAATGCGCTTCGAATCGCTTCGAATCGCTTCGAATCGCTTCGAATCGCTTGTATGTGTCTCGAGCGTTGCTGGAAAGTGTGGGAAAGCTTGGAAATTTTGACTTAGTGATACAAAGTTTTCTGTTTTAGTCGAAATGTGGGTGCCTGCTTGAAAATTTTGTTTTAATTGGTTTGGAATTCTTGGATCGAAGTATTCCTAAATTTATGATAATTCTAGAATGTCTCATTTTTCAATGGTACCAATTTTAAATTAGCATAACAGGTAAAGATACAGATATTTGGAAATTGGTAAGAGTTCATTTTCCATAAATATTAAATAAAAATATTCTGTTCTTTATGACATATACAGACCAGTCTTCGATATAAAAAAAGATCCTCCACCAAGATTCTTCAACAATTTGCCAATTTCGAGCAACGTTCGAACAACTTCGAGCGTCGAAGCGATCGCCGACCGACTTTCGTTGATCGAGAGGCGAAAGCAACTGAGCTCAACGCAAAACGGTCGCCGTGAAACGGAGAAGGAAAAAGGAAGTACGACATCGTGCATAGGGGTCGGTCGAGGAGTCGCGTTTGTTCCTGAAACAGTCGGAGAGCCGTTCGTTAACCCTTTCTTCTTCCAATTAATCGTTTTCCCACCCCTGTCGATGGAATGTTTCTCTGTGTTTTGTCGAGCTTGAGACCATGGCGGCCATGGCCATTAATCATCGGTGTGAAACATATTTTACAATGGTACATATATATATATACTTATATATACGTATTCATATAATAATAAAAATAATAATAATAATAATAATATATTCTCTCTTCGTATCTCATTTAAAAGCAACTCGCGTAATCGTAGTATTTCTTTTTTACCTTATCTTTTTCGTCAATGTGTCGCGATACAATGACGTGTATAAACTATGTACAAAAAAACAACGACAGAATAGAATCAACGCGACGAAAATCGCTCGCGATAAACTAGTTCCTTCCGAGAGCTCCACATTTAATCCCGACTCGTCAATTCGTAGGAGCCACGAAGAACAATCGTAGTTATAATAACGTAATAGCGTATAAGGTAGACGCCACGAAACCGATGAAATTGTACAGAACAAACTCTGTGGCAGAGAATACCCGGTTGCCACGCAAACCGTTTGCGTGTTCTTTTTATTATTATTATTGTTTTATTTCATACAATTCAACGACTCGCGTCTGAACGGCTCGTTGGCCTAACGAAAACAACGGTATCGCCTTATTAAAAAGTAGACAACAGAAACAAAGAGGAAAGAAGAAAATAAACGCGTATCGATATATCGCTACGTACATTATCGTGTAATAATAATATTAATAATAATCAGTGTTCTTTGGTAACACAGTGATGCGTCCGGAGACCATGAATACGATTTCAACGTATTGTCCGATCGTGGCAAGATGGTCCCGATAAATGCGGTGCAGCGTTGGCCGAGGATCACGATGTTCAATATTTCTTAGAGCTACAAACGCGTTCTGCTTCGAACAGGGGAGAAGACTTTGACGACCGGTCGAATTGCTGTGGAAAAGTAGCCGGCGATAGTTATAACTCGAGGGAGGGAATTAATTCGAAAATTCGAAGAGGATTCCACTGAAAATAATAACAATCGAAAAAATAAAATATTACGCTTCGTCGAAATAGTACATTGTAGAAAAATTCTCTGCTGAATAAAACATCCACGATTTCGATAAGTGTCACGACATTTCGAACTGCAAAATTTACTTATTAATTGCCGATCAGTCTCAGTCTCAGATAAAAAAAATCGCAATATATACCAGCAACCGGAGCAGCTGTCCTCAATGTCTTCTCCCCGAAAAACTAAAGCGCCCCTGCCATTATTTTTTCTTCCCTCAACTCGTCCAACAAACCTATGCCCATTTCACGTCACAATTCTCAGACAAAACCGCACGATTCAAGTACCATTTTCTCGATCAGTGCACGATTCAAGTTGATCGTTAAAGAAGCCGATGTTTTTCACACTGGCGAATATCAGATAACAAAAGGAACTCCATCTTGTCCCACGACCCGTGCATATACACACGTCTACCCCACGCAACCCTACGTGTACACATATGTGTCTCTATATACATACACACAATGTTCTCGCAGCGTTCTACGTTCAATTCGTTTTCAGACACTTACACGCGTCTCCCCGACTCTTCAAGTCGCGTTTCCCAAAATTCTCACTGACCCGGATTCGCTCATCCCTGCGATGAACCGTATGTACATAACAGTCGGTACGATAATATTGGTCGGGGAAAACAGCGACGACGACGATGTTCGAGCTCTGGTCAAGAAGGAGAACTGCGTTAATCGAACGTGCACGCCGGTCATCGCCAACCGTAGGGCTTATTCGCGTGGCTAGCAAAACGATTTATTCTAAAACGATACAGCAGTAGTTTCGAGCAACGATCGATCGATTCTCCCGCCTTGTCGCTCCTCGTCAAAGCCTCCTGCACGCACTCTCGCACGCACGCAATTACACACCGTCTCGTAATCCCTTAAGCTTAAGCTTATTCCATAGTTAAGTAAATATCTGTAAATCCTTTCTATGTACACCCTGTTTGAAATAGTTCTCTTAAAACTAGAGCGGAGCGTTCCTCCGGCGATCCATCTCGCCTGGAACCTTCTTCTCCAACGAACAGAAGAAGCCTGTGTGTGTCTGTGTGTGCATGTGTGTGCTCCGCAACGGTGATACGGGACCAGTTAATAGTAGTTCGTTTGCAATTCCATCGAGGATCTGCAATTTCGGAGAGAGAAGCTGGCGGTTTTCGTGGTCGAGCGATAGGAAACTTCGTCTTCTAGGGCACATTTGTTCAGGGGAAGTTTCGTCTGGTTGCAGTATCCGCTGGTTTCCTTGCGTCGATCTGGTCTTCTTGGCAAGCGCTGTTCCCCATTGCAGAATAACGAAAGCTCGTTACCAACGGCTGGTACTTGAAACGTTCAGCGGGGGGTAACCGAGCCCTGTTCGCGTGCAAGCGTTCAAGTCTCCGTGTTCGTGGAACAGGTAGCCATTGTGTTCGCGTTTCACGGCACTCTGTTCCCCGTTTGGGATGGGCTTATGAACCGAGCTGCTGGCCGCTGCCTACGTAAACGTAGCTCTATGGTTGCTGGAGCAACAGTTGCTCGAGTTCGTCGGCGGACCTCAAGAGGAACGCGGCAGACTCTCGATATCCGGTGATCAATTGCCTGACGGCCGTCATTTCCGTCGCGTTCAACTTGTGACTCAGCAGCGGTTTCGTGTTCTTCATGCTCAGATCGGTCGGCCCTGGAAAAGTAATTACGGTTGTAGAAGATTCGATAGTTTCTAACGACCCAAGCTCTAAGCTCTCAGGGGGCCAAGCTTTTCGAGACACGTTCAGCGATTCAGTGATATTGTTCACGATACGGCGAATGAGATTAATTCAGAGGCTGCTATTTGGGCAATTATTGTTCTAGCAACGATTCTAGAAACACGTATTGCGTATCAAGAAGCTTGAAGGCATGAAACAGATTTTTATGCAACCTCGTGCTGCTCGGTGTGGGAAAGCGACAGAACAAAAAATGTTGAGAAATAAAACTAAATATGCTGTACAATGTTGGCTGCAATTATGCAGGTGCACAAACTAAGTCTCATACTTGCGAACAGGCCTGACTGGCGTGTCACCAAGTATTAATAAAACAAATCCATTTTAAAGCAGCATACAGAAGTTGTAAATATTAAATATCTGAGCATACGACTGATCGATTCCAGAGAAACGAACAGAGGGATCCTCGTCTCGTCTCGTCTCGTCTCAGCTCTTCGCAATTGTTACAGCCTCGAATGTTTATTATATTAAACACATGATGAATCGATAGAAAACTAAATATGTGATAAACTGTCTCTACGTGGATCGATTTGGATTATCAGTGGAGTACGTTTCTCTTGTATCAGCCGTGCGCGCACGCAACGTGGAAACGAGAATAAAAGCGAGACAAAGCAGAAGCGAACTCATAAGAACACCGATAAGCAATATTACTTTGTGTACCGTTGCTCAGCAGTCCCGACGTGAAGCTCTGGGTCGGATACAAGCCTGCTGACAGGGTTGGTGGCACTGTGGTCGGCCCTGCACGCTGGAACGCCTGGCTGAAGTTCGGTCTGTACATCGCCGTCGGTGCACCGCCGCTGGCAACGCCGTTAACCGTCGACGAGCTGACTATCGTCGCCTGGCTGAAAAACGCAAGCGAGATTCGTGTTAGCGATTGGCCTTAGAGCATTAAATAGCTCCGCGCGATTCCGCCTCCGGGCACTCTTTAGTTTCGTTCCGTGATCTTTGACCGTCTACGAGACGCTTTATCTGCGACTCCTTCCTCCGTCGCGGTTCACCCAGCCCTCTGTGAATGAGAGATCACGGAGCGAGAATGGGCGACCGGAGGATCGATTACGAGAGGAGAGCGTGGTCCTCTCGCGACTAGCGGACATCGACTCGCGCGTGTACCATGCACTCTTTAGAATTATTCACTGATGTTGATGTTTAAAGGGCATTCGATTGAATATTTATTTGATGAATCGTCGTTTGATATTTGAGAGAGGTACTGGGACTATTGTTAATTTATTCGGAAATAATGTTCTCGCGTTGGAACTGGTATCGAAACTGGTTGCAAATACTGGTGGTTTGCAACGATAGCTTCTTTATCGCGTTGTCGAGCAAAGGATTTTCTTGCGTTACAGAACAGCCACGTAAGGACTGCAATATTTTATTATCGATGAATGAAAATACCTGTAGCGAGCTTGGAATGGGCACGAAAAAATGTGAGGCGATTTTTTCAAGGGACGTATCTTCTGATACGACCGAAGAAAGTTTTTCTTGACGCTTCCAAATGTTACATTTGCAGAAAACGATTGCTTCTTTGTGAGCTAATTTTATACAAAAGTGAACTGTGCAAATGGTACGTAATTAATGACAACGAAATATTCAGCGAAGTGTTACGTAGTCAAGTTAAATTTTCTAACTTTACACGGGAAGGAATACTATTGCCTAAAATTCTTCTATTTAAAATCCAATTTCGTGGTTGATTTATATTAGGAATAGCTCCGTCCAGACAGTGTCTTCATTGCTGAAGAATTCACTATCACGGTTTTACTTTGGGCGCGTTATCGTTGCTCAATTTATCTATTAACTATCTTCCTATCGAGTTAAGTCGTGGCAAGAAGAATATCAAATCGATGGATATTATTATATCTCTGCTAATAGTTGAGGAAGAAAATAAATAGATTCACACTACGCTTAAATGTTTCTTATTTACAACAACTTGTCAACTTTCGATTTCATATTCGGACAATTAAATCAACTTTTTTTACATTTTATTATGAATGTGGCTAATATTAGATCTATGCGACATTATCTTCACGATTCATTCAAATGAGAGATATTTTCTTATCTGCAAGAAAAATAGAACGCACAGTTTATCAAATCCAAAACATCGTTTCACAAAGATTTAGTAAGATTGAGAAAAAATAAACGTAAAAAATTGTTTAGACTTTTTTCATAAATGAAATTATTTTCGCCAATTATTTAGTAAGCAATATGTGAAAAATTCTAGTGCAACGGCTACTAAATCGACAACACCATAAATCATCCTTTATTTTAGTGTGAATCACGGAAAATGATTACACCTCCCTACTATTAAACCGAGCGAAATAACAAAAACCGCCCGCACATTTTTCGGTGCGATAAATTTCTTTTTTAATTCCTCGCTCATTTTGGTGGTCACGTTTTAAAATAAAATACAACCCGCTCGGGATCATAATTTAAAGGATTTTTAGCAATTCTTTGTTACTGATAGCTGACATAAAAATGTATCATTCTACCTTACAATTAGTGTTATTTAACATTGATACTAACCTCATGAGACCCTTGTTGTCTGTCGATGTGAGCAGCTTTGACGCGGGTGCAAGGGACAGGGGTGTAGAAGATAGGGTACTGCTAGGCAAGTTCGCCAAACTGGTAAGGGGCGCCAGGGACGTTAGCGATGCCGGCGGGGTGTCCTCCCTCTTGCCCGGAAGTGATTTCACCGGTGTACTCGAGAAATGCTCTAAACTTGACCGGACGTCCGTTTGCTGCAACAAGCAATCGATCTTAGCTCCCATTCAACGAGGCTAACAAAGAAATATCGCCAACCATCCCTCTTTTACAGAAAAGTTACGGTGAAAGCGAAGTTCTTGCTTCTCGATTCCCAGATATACGGATAAATTCGATAAAACCTCTTTCTTTTTAATTCGATATCGAAGGCAGAAGGTTTGGTATTTCTTAAACATATTACCAAGAATTGCCCTTCGAGACTTTTTAACCCGAAGAATATTGAAAATAAAGAGAGAATAAACATTTGTAGAGTATTCAAATATTTGCCCGATCTCTTAATCAATTCCCATTTTTACTACAAAAATTCAACAATTGTAGGTATAGAATCGGTCGAGTCTGTTCGGGTGTCAGACGTGGCACGACTTTTGGATCGCCCAGTAAATGGACCATAATCGTTACGTTTTGCTGCCTCCGTTGATTGGCTCGATCCCTCCCCCCTTAGACGGCCGTTCTATCCCCCGCGAGAGAAACCATTATCTCACGTCCCACATTTTTAAGCATTCTGACCCAGTTTTCGCCAGTGGCGATCGAGAATCGGCTCGGCGCGTACATCTATGAAAATCGATTGGGCACGCGCCGCTTTCGGTGTAAAACAAGAAAGCACGTGGCCGTGGGCTATATATACGTCCAGGGTACCTGCTGTATAAGCGCGCGGTCGTACACCTGCTTGTGCACCACCCTTAAATTCTTCTTCCTCATGTTTGACGCTCGCTCCAGATTCCCTTCCTCGTCACCACCGTTCCATATCAACCACGTTCAATAAAATTACCAAAGCATCGATACTATGCATCGTGACACTCATTGTTCTTCCAACCAACAACAACAACAACAAAAACACCTTGATCCGCGACACTGTACAGCACACCGTGCTCAGATCGTACTTAATTGTCCATGAAGGAGGAAAGTAAAAACCAGATACAAAAAACTCAAGGAACACACAGTCACCAGAGCACCACGTGTCACCGCCGAGCGTACAAATACATCAAAGAACCACCATCCCCCTCGTCGAGCGGACAATTTGACTACTCTGCGATCAACGTCGCGATCTCGAGCTCGCAGCCCGGTCAGTCTCAGCCGGGTCACCTGTCTCGAGCACGGGGCGATTCGAAAGAAAAAGGGACGGAAATGAGAAAAAGAAAATACGTCAGCAAGAAGTGTAAGAAAGAGCGCGGATAGGAGCGGAGTAAGCGAGATCGAGAGCCGGCCAGATGTGACGGGCAGGGACGTCGACGCGTGAGTAAGTTCTTTCTCGCGGCCAAGGAAATTAATTCGTGGAAAGGGAGGCGAGCTGAGCTAGAGTCGAAAGAAAGGGGAGGAAGAGCGAGAAAAGGAGTAAAGTACCAGAAGGGAGGGGGAGCGTGGTTCACGGGAGGGACAGGGAAACGAACGCGGGAGCACAGAGGCGTGCACGGAGGAATGAAATCGTCAAGAGTAGAAGAGAACGGATGTAGGGAGGTGTTTTTATGAAAGGCGAGCAGTGTGCGTTGACGTCAATTATATAGGTGGCCACGGCAGATAGCCGCGTCCGTGCACGAACCCCGGTCTTCTCTTTAATGGGTTAGGTTTAGGTCGCCGGAGAGGTTATCGGTCTCTCCGACCCTCCTCGCTGTCCCTCGCCGTGGTGCCACGCGATGTTACTCCTCCCCGCTAGGGATTTTCAAAGTAGATAAGTCCCGAGACGAGAAACTCCGACGGTTCTAGCTTATTGCTGGTGATCGGAAGGAAAGTGGGGTGGATTGGGAGTAGGTGTGCAATATTCACGAGGAGCAGAGGGAGGATTAGGCGGAACGACGACACGCTGCGGCGCATCTCGCTTCTGAACTCCTACGCGTTTGGCCTGCGACACGTTGACTTCAGCGGAGCTAGATTCTGCGTTTCTTTTGGGGTGAACGAACCGTGCCAGGGTGAGCCAAGAATGTGGGAAGGTTGTAAAAAGGTTTGGAAGAGAGGCTTGCGAGTGGAGAGACCGGGAGATCGGTTTGCTGTATTCTTGTGCAGTTGCTCTGGCCTGCATAGACGACGCTTCGCCCGTCGTGTCTTGAGGATTAATAGCATTCGAAGGGAATACTTGTTGGGACGTTTCACGACTAGGAAAAATGTGGAATTCGGGGGATCGAAATAGTGGAACGTGGATATTAACGAAGGGGCGATGCTGTTTGGTGTAGAGTTCAGGTGGATCGTGGTTCTTACAGAACTGTGTCACGGTCGTCAGAATGATTGGCATGCGAGAATCGATAGGGCTGACGGTAATTTGGACGCGTTGTCACCGCCTTTGACGCGTTCGCGCGTAGCATTCGAAGTTTGTGCGAGATAATGCAGGAGGAGGTAGAACGAGTGGCCGACGAGAAATAGAAATGACGATTAAACCACAGAAGCTGCTTCACAATAATTGTAGTCATTTGTTAATGAAGTGACTAGGGTTGCAGGGGATACTCGTTAAAATGTACCCAGCATACAGGCAATGTATCGAGGGTGTTGTTTTCAAATACGAAAAAATATCCACGATCGACTTCACTTTCCGCAAGCTTCAGTTATTCACGTCGATGAAAAGTATCAATAGGGTGATGCGAGAATCCATTGAATAATGTGTTCCAAGAGCACTATACCTTCCAGCAGATACCGCATTTCCAACATCGTTCGCTAATCGAACCAAATAAATGCCATTCCGTAGGAAATAAAACTTGCAAAACCGTAATCAGCGATGAACCGCTTCGTTCGCGTTTCGAAATTCAGAATTCAATTCTCCGTTCGTTCGGCGCACGGACATTCCACAGCGACGTTTCGAAACATTCTTCGGGCAAAGACACGGAAAATATCCAAAAAGATGACGAAAAGTAAAAAGAATAAAACCCCTCACCATGGGTAGCCGTAATTGAACGCGACACAAAATATCTTTCGAACGAAAACAAAACATCCCACCTGCGACGGAGGTTAATTTCCATTACGAATACCTCGGCGTTGCGTCTGAATTACCGGAAATACCACGGGGCAAGTTATTCGCGAATGGAATCTCGGCAAAAATTTTGTATAGTGGCACGCGATCGGCGGATTCGAAGCTTGTTGACGACTCCTGGCCTGGCCACAGAATGGACGAGGGGCAGCAAGAGAGAGAATGTTTCGATTTTTCTGTCGTTCCGCGTCCACGCGTGGAACGTGGTCAGCGTGTGTGCGTTGCAACAGAGGGGGAGAGGTGCGCGACCCATGGGGTTATCACCGGTTTCTCTGTGTACCTATATCAATCCTAGCTTCGTTTCACGTATCACGCTGTGGAAGCGTTGCGCAGGAGCCGAGCGACGCTCTTTCGGATCTCTGCCCGCGATAATTTTATGGCCGGGGAGCCACTTTCATGGAAAACTTTATCGTGCACGGTGTTGCGTCACGAGCTCGATCGAGATTCTCACCCGCGAACCGTGGATCTTTATTCGAATAGCTGAACAGCCATTTTCCCGGCGGAGCATCGCGATTTTCAGATTTTTTCCTCCCCGAAATTTCGTTGGCGAGTTCGTTCTGTTTGTGGCAAACTTATGAATGTACACTATTTTTAATTGTTTTTTCAAAATCGCTATCTGTTGCACCGCCGAAGATTTGCATTGGTAATTGGCGATGAATTGGCAAATGTTTGCACGTTAAATCAGCAGCAAACACTTATTCTCAAATATTACAGCATGCTCGCGGAACATGTTCAAAGTCTAACAGAGAAGTAAAGCAGGTGATGTCATCCCTTTGATATCTCACACTTGCGAGACTACACATCTTACGCATATTTCATAATTTTTAGGAATTGTACATATTTGTCAATCGAACGTTAAACAAAAAAAATCAAGCATCTATAGTGTTGCAACATAACTATTGACTCATACAGTTTCGTTTGGATCATAGAATAATCATCTCATGGTTTGCGAAGTTCTTCTAACGTATATTGATCTTCTGCATTATCAACACGGACAGAAGAGATTGACGGAGAGACATCAGAAGCTCTCTTCTGATAAGTGGGTACGCAGAAACAATACTATATCGTCACTAAATAATATTACGATAGAACCGTATCATATTATTCAAACTTACTAGATTCAGTGATCAAGATTCAAGAATAAATCAATATTTTAAACCGTGGAATTAATAATGCCGATATTATCAGTTACGAAATATTATACGGAACTCTTTTCTATCTTTTCCACAAAAATTATAATGCTTACGAAATGCAAACGATTATAATGCTTACGAAAAATAATATTCAAGTACATACATATAATCCCAGTCTAGTCTTATCTCAACTACGAAAGTGGTTCACCCTATAAATTGGAAACAATAATACCAAATATTCTCATCAGATACCCACGGTCACCTATTTCTCGTAACAAAACCATAAAACAAATTAATCCATCACAATCCATCTAAAAGACCTCGCAATCCGAAAAATCGTCCACTTTCGAAGCGAAGAAAAAAATGAACGCCGAAGAGTACCCGACGAGAAGCGCGCGAAATTCGTGGCGGAAAGCTCGATACCGCGCGAACGAGCTCCGCTCTCTTTTCCATTCTAATTTTACTCACCGTTGCGGCCGGAAGAGTTGGCATGGGCTGTGAGACGGGCTCCAGACCGAGTCTCATGCGTTTCGCGTTGTCGCTCTCATTTTCACAGGCCGTTGCCAAAATCTGCTCGGCCTGCACGGAGGTCAAGTGTGCCGGAGTGGGTCTCGCCTAAAAAGAAATGCCTTTCGTCACGTGATCGTCGCATACCGAAAAGCTCGAACTTGACTCAGCCCTCGGGAATTCGCGAGACATCGCGGCTGACCTTCCGCGGCCCGCCACGAGTACGTTTTGCAAACGGGAATAAAAAGCATCGAGGCGTCGAATCGACGAACAGCATTATCGTAGAGCAATATATTAACTTTGAATAATTTATGGAATATTGTTGATGGTTACTTGGCCGCGTGTAATATTAGGGGGAAATAAGAACGCGGTGAAAGAGAGGTAATCGTACGACAATCTATGAAGACACGACACTTTTCATTCAACCTTAATATTGTGGAGTACAAGCAAACATCGCTGAAGCTATGTTCTTTCCAGCACGCTTGAAAACAAAAATACTCCATTCAATCGCGTTACTATAGTGGGCGAAAAAATTCGATGAGCCTTTTATCCTTATCACTCGCTCAATATTCTAAAACATCTCTTCAATCGTGCAATCGTACATCGAGGTAAGGAAAGTAAAAGAGTATCAGATATCTACTAACCGCGTCCCAAGGTGCACCCTCCCTGCCCCGTTTATTCCTCCGACAGCTCTTCAGGTACGTTCTGATCCTCTTCCTGGCCCTCTCCGCGAACTCGGGGAACTGCCTGGTGCAGCTGTCGATGATAGCCTGTATCTTCTCCTTCGGTTGCTTCGAGATCGGCACAATACGGTCCAGGTTCTCGTCGACGAACAGCCTGACGAACATCTGTAAAGACGAGACGCGGGCAGACCGCCGCGGAATGAATTAAACGAGCCCGTACACTTTGCCGCCGCGGGAATTAAGGATACGAAGGTAGTGGGGGGAGGAAGGGGCTGGTGGCGATGGTGGTTGCTCACGGCGGCCCTCTATTAAACTAATTGTAATTAATTAAGGAACCATTCTCTCCGGCAAACAGGCTCACGGCCATCTGCGGGCCCCGTTTGGATTTCAGCTTCCGCAGACGAGCGGATAGACGCGGGGCAAAGCGGAGGCAGCGTGGCGCCGCGACGTTGCGTCCCATAAAACTTTACGATAATCGCGACTTTTTCGGTGGGAGGAAAGTTCAATAGCGGCTTAGCTTTCATTTCGAACAACGACCACGCTCGACTTTTTTTTTTCTCTTCCGGATCGTTCGTTCCTTCCACCCTTCCGTTGGTAACCCCGTGAACAACGCAAACTTCCTATCTTTTTACGCGGTTACCGGAGCGACCGGCTAATGCCAGGAGCAATAAACTCGCCGTTTCCGGTTTACTGCGGCCAGCGGACCGAGCACACGGTAACGACGAACGCCGGGGGTTACGGTTTCAGGTGTTTCGCCGTCCCAATGGGCGTTTAACGGGGATAATTACGCGAAAACGATCGTTCGACGGTGATGCACGGTGTGGAGAAATCGGGGGAGGGGGCGACGTTTCTACCTGCGAACGCAGATCGGTGTTTGGCACGGTGGAGGAGAAAAGGATTGGGGCCTCGGTGTGCAGCGCAGGACGTAGTAAAACGGGAGGACAGCGGTGAAGTGTTTCGGTGGTTAGTGGATAATAAAATGTGAAATTGGTCGCGACGTGGTTAAGTGGGAAGTTTGCACGCATTTTAATGCGACGCGCGTTTCGTGGATTGCTATTAAAAGTCTTTCGCGGGTGCTCGAAGAATTGCCGCGAACGGTTGCGCGAGACGAGGTTGAAATTGTAACTGAGAATGTAAGGCCTGAACAATTACCGATAGATGCAAGCATCATTTAAACTATTTTATATCATAATTAAACTAAAGATTTCGCGGCTACTGCGAGTAGCGTTTCAATAATAAAATAGTAATAATTTAGAACTTTTGAATCTTCGACAGCGACCATTGTCCCTGTCGGTCGAGAGACGTTCATCATTCGAGTCAAAACTCGAACCAAAATTCATCAGTCTCCCTGGCCCCCCGCACTATGCGAATGAAAGAAAAGAAAAAAAAGAGGGAGAATCGAGGAGTCCAAAAGCCCTTCGCTACTCCACGTCGGTCCATTAATCACGTCGAGCGTCCCCGTGGCAGACTCACGCCTCGCCTCCGCTCAAACGAAAGAGAGCAGCCAGCGTCAGAAGAGAATTACAAAAAACGTGGACTCACGTTGAAAGCCTTCTGGCGCTCCGGGTCGTGGTGTCTGGGGTCCAGCCTCTCGTCAGCATCCTCGTCGTCGTCGTCCTCGTCCTCTTTATTGCCGCTGCTGCTTGTCTCGTCGTGAGCACTGCCCGTTCCCTCGCCGCCTGGCGGGCTGGACTCGCGATCGCGATCAGATCGCGACGGGGTCGCAGCGGACGCTGGCGGCGGCGTCTTCTTTAATCCCATGGCGTAGGAAGCCCACAAGGATGCCATATCTTCACCGCCGACTCCGGCCACAGCACCCAAATTAGGAACGGTACCCGCGGGCATGTCTACCAAGTCCGAAGAACCGTTTCGCGAGTCTGAAAAATTGACAAGAGAAGAGTGCTCATGAATTGGTGGTATACTCGTATTTTCTGAACGCGAGAGCGAGTGCACGTGATAATTGGTCAACGGGTATTTATGTAAATGGTGGATTTAATTGGGCACGAAAGAAAACATTCTAATTAATGTCGAAGTGTATAGAGCCAAGAATTTCGGTCGCGAAGAACCAATCTTCCAAACAGTTGCCCCGGTGTTGGCGAATTACGCGAAACGGCGAAACGGCGAAGCGAAACGTCAACAATTCCGCATTTACATCAACGACGAGTCGCGCAGCTCGGCATTAAACCGTGAACTTTTTATCGCCGCATCTAGAACGGAGTCTGTCAACTTGTTGCGCCTAGTCCGTCCGCGAGGACAATTCAAATAATCTCGTCCCGTCTTTCCACAGAACTTGCTCGCATCTGGCGATCTACGATCCCCTTCGAACCTCGATTCTCCAGTTTCTCGGGATCTCACGAAACGATAAATCACTGGGAACCACGTGATTGGGCAAATGTGTCGTAACGCTTGGGAGAGAATTATTACTGACAGATCGAATTATGGAGTTGCTGGGTGATCAAATTCTTGGGTAGAGACAAAGCAAAGGCTTCCAGAAAATTTTTATCGGGAACCTGGTACGAAATTATCACGTGACGCGGATGTAAAGTTCAAGAGACGTCAGGTCTCATTGCAATTATCGCTTCATCGTTTTTATTTTGCTAATGTGTCAGATAGAATGCTAAATTAGTATCGCAGTAATGTGTTTCAAAATCGTATAAAAATGCTTTTCTAAATAATTCAGTTTGGGGTTAACCTACTGTGGTGAATTGCGATGCAATCGTAATGAAATAGCTGGCACACTAATTTCTCGGTACGATCGTCTTCGTCCTTTATCTTAGCCTAGATCCAATCGCGTATACTTTGTACGCAGTGCTACAGCAGAAAAGATACGGATTACAAAAAGCTGCGTGGCCTTTGAAGTATGAAAATGAAGCTGAAGGCAATTGCACTAATTGGCAGTTGGTCAACTATGCTGATTCTATTTCTTTCGCGCTTATCTTGCAGTATCCCCGAGATATATCTGTGATGACTTCCAGCGAGGAATATAAACTGTTAGCTCTAGGAAGATTGATGGGCGTTTCTGTTCAATTCAATTCCTGGTCGCGGAGTAAAAGGACGGCGATGCTTCCCACGGTTAAATTGGGAAATATTTACCAGTTCAATGAAATGCTGGACAATTAAGATGTGGCTGATATTTATGGCACCAATATAATAACAACGCCATGTCTGAATTGCGCGACGCGGCCGATTAAACACGATCGAAGAAACGGAAGCTCAATAGCCTAAGAACTATCGATGATTATAAATCATCATAGCTCTTGAAAATATTCTAAACCTTTGTTATAAACACATTTTTCAAATTGAAATTGCTCTGCCTGTAAATTAATATTTCCTTATCACTGTGCTCAATTATTTTATTCGTTCTTTAAACAAAAATTACTTACACAGCCATTATCTAAAATACAAAACAAGCAAAATTAAGACCATCAACCCATGCTATGCCTTCGTCCTAGCCCCTAGAAACTTACATATCCTTGAAGAGACTATCCAACAGAAATCCGAAAATCTAAATCACAGTCCTCCAAGCGCACACGACTGTTCCTCTAAAATCCTTCGCGCAGCCCTGACCTCGCATCGCACCGAATCTCTTTCGAACCAATTTCAGCGCACCCAGGCCGTAGGAAACGAAGCACCGCGCCCCACAAACACTATCCCACCTCTAACAGCAGGCTATCTTAACGGTCCCTCGGCAAGCACGCCTGCCAAAGTTCGCCAAACCACGTTTGAACCGCGATGCCCATTAGAGAGCCGTTCTCCATCAGCAAGACTGGTTCATCTCTGCCGTTTTACGCCTCCGTATTATTTCGAATGATCGGGTCCCGGCGAGACAAATTACCAGTCCTTGGCTCGTGCTCGTTGGAATAATGAACGTACTCGAGAGATTCGCGCGAGCGCAGCACTGCGACGCGACGTTTCGTGTACGGGGGTCCCCCTTGTCGCAAACGGCAGCCGCTATTTACAGCCTCGGCTCGAGGCGGTTGCTAGGAACTTATCCTTCCCGCGGTGTAAAAAAGGCCAACCTGTTTCCAAAACCCGTAATAAGTCTAAGTAGATCCCATCCACCAAGAAGGAGGCGCACTGCCGCGGCCACGGGAGAGAACGTACCAGTCGGAGGTGCTTTCACGAGGATGTTGCCGAGGACAGGTACGAGAGCTGGACCAGCGAGAGAGGCAACGCGCGTGAACCCGACTGGAGTAGCGAGGATCATGGGGAAGGGAGCGCCGCAGGGGAACTGTTAAGCCGTATTCACACTTACGGGCGCGCGTCCGCAGATGCACACTGCGTTTCTGATCCTCCGTTTCAGATAGGAAGTCGAGAGACAGGTAGCAGACGCGAGTGAAAAAATTGTTCGGCGGTGGGAAGATTGAAGGAGAGTTGCTATCTATTTGTAGTTGGAGATCGTTGGAATCAACCCGGGTACGGTTCATATTGAACGACAAAAATTGTGACTCAGAGATGTCGAGACGATCATCGAGGCTCGATCACTCGAAGCCAAATATTCTCCTTGCTCTAACCCTGAACAAAAAGGGCCGAACATTTCCCAAGCACCACTGTGCACCGCGAGCAAAAGTCATCGGACAGGAAGTCAGTCTCTTTCTCTCCCCCCCTCTCCGAGAGAAAATAATCCACCACAATGCTAAGCTTACACACCTAGAACCAGCGCTGGCTCCGAGCGGAGTGGTCTGACCAGTCGTTGAAAAGTCGCCGCACAATGAAGCCGGCTGGCACGAGCGTCGAAAACAACAAGATTAATGGCGAAATAATCGCGTCCTCAATGCCGTCCGCGTCTCGTTCAACCGGGAGGACAAATTGCACGCCATCATCCCGGAAGCTGTGCGGAGTCGGAACTCCCGTGGAATCCATGCACAGGGGTCAAGGAAATCGCCGCGACGCCATTGGTGGATGGCCAGGCGCCTGGCATCGTTGCCCACCCTGTTGTCGCTCGCCGATTCTAATTCTGCGCGTTCAACGATCGCGCGCACGCAAGCAAGCACGCACGCTGCTTCCAGGAAGATTCCGGTAGAACCAGTAACTGAACGACCGAGTAGACGACCCAGGAAACTGGACCCTCGTCCAGGAGGCGGCGCAGCACCGGCTCTCTCCTTCCCCCTTCCTCCCGGCTGAAGCGAGGTTGCTGCACCTTGGTTCTTGCGCCCGTACACTCGGCTCAGACAATTCGTGGGCACGAGGAACGCGGCGAACGGAACGGCCTCCTCCTCTTGTCCCTGGTCAGGGAAGGGCTTCCTCGTTTGGTCATGTTCCAGTGTGTCGGCGGAGGATTCGTTATTGGTTGCCCCTTTTTGTTACAAGCGGTGAACGCGTTTGGATGATGGAATTGGTTTCAGCGCGAAGGTAACCATTCGTTTGGTGCCAGGGTTAGTTGTTCAATTTCTGGCAAGGCAAGGCTAGTTTACGCTCAATTTTCCAAAATGAAAGCTAGACAAACTCTCCCCTTCACTTTAAGCTCACAGTCCTTTCTTCCCACTAACCCCTCTCACTTTCACCTTCGCAAAATCTTGTATCGCAACCAAACGACGATAATAACGCGCCCTGTCAATGTCCTTCCTCCCTTCGCAAACAAAATCAGACAAACCTCGCGAACCTTTTCCCATTTCCCCGCACCCTATCTCTAGCCCACCCCCTGCCCACGATAATCGCCACCGTACCACCCAAAAATATACCAAACGAATCCAAGCGTCGCAGTTAATCCCCCTGTCGATTCTTCCCGGTTGAATATACGTACGCACGCGCCTGTAGCACGTACGAGTGCACAGGGTACGGTACTACGTGCACAGAGGGTTCCTGGCCCGAGGCGAGCGGATGCCGACGTTGCAGAAGCAGCAAGAGGGGCAGGGGGAACAGATAGAAACCCGGCTAGGCACGGCTAGAAAGCCGGTTAGCAATCCCAATCCCACCAGCACCGTTCCTGAACTCGGTTGGTCGGCCTGAACCTGAAATCAGTCGCCGCACCACCATCATCACCACCCTACCCGGCTGCTCGTCCTCCTCATTCTTTCAGCCGCTTCCCGCAAAAGGAAACTAATACCCGGCCACGACGACTTCCTCCTTTTCTAGCCGCTACATGCGTAGCCGTGCAACAAAATTCACGGACGAGCTGGCGCACGCCCACGGCTCCGTTGCGTTGGCCAGCTATGAATACCATCGCGGCAACTCGTTGGCCAGCCTGTGTTTTATCACGTGCAACGAACGATACACGGCAGAACGTTCGCCGGGATGGCGCGAACGCCCGTCAAACTTTTCTTAGGGTGCAGCGGATTTTAACGGCACGCCTAATGCTGACAAAGATGATCTTGGCACGGGGAGGACTTTTCTTACGGGCTTGGTTTCTACCTTGCTGCTTCCCTTTGATGGTTAGCCAGAGAGGACTGGGGTGCTCTGCATGTTAATGGGGATCTGGTTTAGCCATGGAAACGTCCTGCTTCGTGCTCGCGTGATCGTTGGGTTGCGCAGTTTGGTTTTGTTTTCTTCCCTTTTTTTTATGCACGCAGAGTTCTTTTTCTTGTACGCAGCGACAGCACATGAGAAGGATAAACAATTTTTCCAGAATGTTTGTAGAGGGGGATGAATTGAATCCCGTAGAACGAATGCTTAATTCAGAGCAAAATGCGAAAATGTAATTAAACTTTCTGTACCAAGAACAAGGAAATCTTATTCTATCGCTTGAATGCTGCGTGTTAAACTATTATCTGGCGAATTCGGAAGTCTCGAGTTTAATCGACAGGATTGCTATCAAAGGATACTTGAATGTATAAATGCTACATGATCGTTTAGACTCGTCTTGTAAATTGTCAACCATTCAATCTTATGCATACAAAGTAGTCTGACAACACTTTCTCTGGTAGCACATGTAATCCGAATATCATGTTCATATGTTATTTTGATACGTCTATACTGCTGTTAGTTATCTACCTTGTTTAGATAGCCACAGATATTTGATTCTGCTTTTAACATAGCAGTTACTGAATTTAGACGACAGATACATTTCAACTACCACATCCCGTTTTTTCTTTTTCTCTGAATCGTTTATTTAAATATAAATAAATTACATTGGTCAATTTCGCGACAAACGATCGTTCTATGACGAAATGATTTTCAATTGTATTGAATTTTTAAACATTCAGGGCCTATTAGAGTCGTGTGAAACATGCAAACTCTTTAATATTTTATTGGATCTTATACGCGGATAAAAATTAATCGCTTCCATTAATTTACCTGCCTGATCTCGTCTAAATGATAGAGACGATCGAATTGGAGTTCCCCCCAACTTTAATCTCAGAAAATTGTACTGCTTTCCACAATATTCACCGAATTAATCTTCATTTCTCGCTCAATAATATTTTCAAATTTCGTCGAACCGCAAGTTATAATACGTTTCGAAACGTGCAGTAACCCTGCAATGAATGCTGCAGGAAATGCAAATACGAACAGATTCGCTCGCGTGGAGGCTTATCAAGATTGGCGTTATCCGAAAATCGCCTCGCGACACGTACGGCCATGACGAGAAAACGAAAGTATGTATCCGTGGCAAACCGAGCTAATAACCATACGAGAAAATCGCCGGAGACACGATTCGCCTCGCAACAGGCGTTTCTTCGCGTCGCTTTCGTAAATGTCACCGGCCATTAAAGCGAAGATTCTTTATCGCGTTGTCGACCACCGGTTCTCTGAAACGACGAGATTCGGAATCTCGATATTCTCTCGCGAATACGATGAAAAATCGCAACGACAAGACTTTTCCAAGGAAAAAAGAAACGGCTTCGTACAGAATTTACGTTGAAAGTAATATACCTGTTACGTTCGAACGAACAAACTTCTGTACTTCTTTATAATTTTATGATCATTTGGTAATCATCGTCGATATTTTAAAGAAATTTATGTGCAGATATGTTTTTACCGGCATTTTATATGCTGAAATGTTATGCCCTTTAAATATATCGGAGTGCAATATTTTGTGGCCAATAGTAAGCGAATAATTTTCTATTTGTATAGTGAGATGAATAATTTTGAAAACAGCATCGTCGATCAGCAACGCTAATATCTTTAGAAATTAGAATAGCAGTGCTACCCTGCCATTTCACCTATTGATAACCAAATTTGACCAATGAAACGAAACGTATATGTATCACCGTTTCCGCAAACGATCCGAAGGAACAACATACGCCGACAGATTTCTCTCGTCGATTAATAAATTTGCATAACGGCACGGCTATCCTTTGTCACGAGCGCCGGTGTTTCGGACCAGCGCCTGTTCGCCTACGAGCATTTCGCAAAATCGATTTCCCGATAAAGCCCCCGCCATTCCGCGTCGCGATCGCGCTGAAAAGATCGCCGGGAAAATATACAACGAGCGAACTTTCGTTTCGCAAGCGCGACCGCAATCTCGCTTTTGAATCTCCCGCGGAGAATTCACCTTTCTGCAGAAAGGAAACGGAGGCAGGGGAAGAAAAGGAAGAATCCTTCCCCTAATGGCCAGTGACATTTGCGAGGATGACGGGACAATCCGCTCGTCTCCTTTTCCATCGTCGAGATTCCTGATACCGCACCGGGACTTTTGTGCCTTTTTTCCATTTCGCGTTGGCACTTCAACGTTTCCAGGGAACTCATTTTTCTGGGACATTAATAAATTCCTGGGCCGGGAGGCACGCGAAAGAACCTGGAATTGCCACGTACGGATGAACGTCGTTGGTGAGAAGAACTTTTTTTCGGAGATTTACGTGGGAGGATTCGGCGGAGAGCAATGAGCAATGTCGAGGATATGGTCCTTCACTGCTTTGTCTATTTTCTTTCATATTTCTTGAGATGCGTCGATGCGGGATTGATTTTTGGATAAAAAGATTTCGGTACCGTAGTGGAATTATCCGTGGGGCAAATTGAATTAATTCGTTGAAGCACAACTCGGGCTGGTTAAAATGTTATTTCATAAGAGAACGAAGTGATTGTGGGGGAAATTGCTTTTGTAATGCAAAATCAGCTTTGCCCATCGCTCGACACCAGCATGTAGCCGTGCAGTACGTGTTCCCTTTGGCAAACATCGCTGAAGAAAGATTCTTTACCGTTAAGGCACAACTTGAGCATCTTAAGGAGTATATTAACTGATTAAAAAATCGAGATAACCGCACGATGACGGGACGAAGATTTATTCGTTGTGTTCTTCGAGTTGTTCCTTACGTCGTTGCACAGAAGAGGCAGCTTTCTTGGAAGAATTCATCCGCAAGACGTATTGCTATTCGACTGCTGTTTTATTAGACAAAACGAATGATTCATATTTTTAGCTACCGTTTTGCGAATTTGATTCCCTATCCAAGACTATTCGTACTCCTTGTGCAATGGCAATAGTTACACGAAGCGACTACACTTCCGTGTTGGAAAAAAGAAATAGATGTCGGTCGAAGGCAGTAAAAATTTCAGACTATACTTTCAAGCTCGATTTCTCATTGTCAGTGACAACATGCCATGAGGTTAATCGAATCACAGCAGGCACAATTTAATTTTCCTAAATGTAAAAAAAATCACATCACCTGCGCTATTTCCAATAGCAAATGGCATCGATTTTACGAAATCGATTGTCTATTATCCTCGCTCACTAAAATCTTCATCCATTCCATTTTCTCTTCGACAACTGGAAAACGTTAAAAAAAAAGATTGATACACTTCTACAATTAACCCTTTCGTGTATCATCGTGTATCAAAAATTTGTAAGGCACGCAGAAACGAATTTTTAATTATTACGTTACTTCATATATATTATTTCTAAATGGAAAACGAGATTCGTACAAAATATATTTATTAGACATAAAAGACATGAAAGTATTTTCCAACGACCCTTACTGTCGTGTATCTACAGACAACCGAGAGAATACCACGATCACGGTCGTCTGATCCGTCAAAGGGTTAACATCCCCCCGAAAACACCTCGGAACTAGTAAGCCAAGACGAAAAAAAATACTCGCCATTTCCCCAAGAAATTTTCCACGCCGTTCGTAAAGCGCGGACTATTCGCGTTTATCGCGGAGTGAATTTGCGAAACCCGCGTCACCGGACAGGAGAACACAAGCGGTGCCGCTTGAAATGTAGAATCTTTGCTGGCCGTCGTCGCCAGGTGAGACGAAGGTGGCAGAAGGGGGACCTGAAACGATCCTGTGGCTCGTACGCGTACCATCGCGCCTTCGTCGGGCTGGTTCATTACGCAATGACCACGTTCGAGATGCGGAGGCCCGCTTCGAAACCAGTTTCGCAAACGGCCGCCACGATGGTGGATCGTAAAAGAAGGGAGGAGGGGGCAAAGGGCAACGGTGAATTATCCTTCCGCAACCTCGCCTAACTGAACCACTCTGATGCATAGTGGCCTGCGAAAAAAGAAGAAGGGATCTATCCTCTACCTTGGCCTTTCGTAGGATCACGTTCGACGCGTACTCGTTGGTTCACCTGATTCCCTTTCACGATACTAACTACTCACGCTGCAGTCAAATCGACAATGGGGGAAAAATCGTATCGTGCAACGTGAACGTTTCATTCAACGATCGAGAGCCAAGTATGAGTCGGTTATAATAAATCTGTTGTTGCGTAACGCGGTTTTGATTAATCACGATTCACGTGTCTCAAGTGATACGATGTGGCGTGAAAACAGGATACTGTGCGGCCCGGTAACTAATTCAACCGTTTGAAAGCGCAGTTCGGTACGTATACGAGTAGCCATTTAGCTAAAACGATCCTGGCTTTTAATCGTACGTGGAAAAGAAAATGAGATCCTTCGATATTACGCCGAGGAGATCGAGATTGAATTCAATGCATTCATTGATTCGTATCTGCACGGTGCTGTGAGAAAAGAGAAAGGACTATGTACTTTGGAGTTCAATGTCTAATTTGACAGTAAAGAGTAGCGTAGGAACGCAGCCCCGTATCTGAATCGATTCATTCTTGTGAGAAAGAAACCGGGTATCCGATGTCGGGCCTGATAAGATCGCTATGCACTTGTGTATCCGAATGACTTTAATGCTTGTACGCTTGTATCAATGCTTGCCACCTTGAATCAGAGATAAGGAATAGTTGCTCGCCGCTAGCCCGAGTGCTTAAAATAACTGATGCACTAGGCGAATGCTATTTAAGTAAATAAACAGAACCTATATACGTACTCGCGAAGCAATTAATCTTGTTCTTTCAACAATGCGAGTTATCGACTGGCCACTATAATATTGTGCAAAAATTGATTTTCTCGTTATATCATATCTTGTTACTCTTTTCGTATAGCGTCATATTTGACACTATATAATTGATCTATATAATTATACTAAAATTATTCTCGCGTTATATAACAATTCAAGAATAATATGTATACAAAAAAATCCATAATATTTCAGCCTTCCTTTCATCCTCTCATTTTTACGAAATAAAATATTAACGTCTCCCTCGGAGGCAATGGAGTTCGGCGAAACAATCCAACACGGTAGGTATATGAAGCGATGCATGCGAGTAATCCTATGAATCTTCGCAACATATTTCCGGTATTAGTTGGAGTGATTCTGTCGTACGAATAAAACGCCGCGCCACGGGTTCGTGAACGGTTCCCAGCGCGAAAATATCCGAACGAACGATTTCAATCCCCAGCCACGGCTGATTGAGGCATTTTCTCTCTCACGTATATATACATATATACACCGTGTCCCGATATCTCCAAGCACTACATATGTACTGCGTTTCCAGGTATACGCGATTTGTTTCTGTTCGCGAAACGACGCTGGGGATTTGAGAGATCTACGAATCACCCGGCCGCGCCTGCACGATCTGTAGAGTGCACAGTAAATATCGCTGTTTCATTTCTATTTCAGACGATTAGAGATTAGAGATTGGAAGATAATAAGAATGCACAGAGGTCGCAGATAATCTTAATTTATTTGCGAAAATTGCGGGCTGAAAAATTCATTTTACTTTCTATACCTCTACGCCCTTCAATATGTAATATATCATTTGGGTGACAAGACGAATGGAGCACGATTAATTAGCAGACTTAGTCACGTTAGATCGACACGTTGAAACGCGTGTTGTCGAAATGGCTCGATTTCGCGGGCCAAAGAAGGCGTAGTCTGAATTTCCTGGCGGACACGTCACTGCTCGATAGTCTATTAGTCACGTCACCTGCGACGACAAATCTCCCGCGAGTTAAACAGGCGGTACACCTTGGCCCCGTGATACCTGCAATTCACCGGCCGGCAGAAGGACGCGAGACTCAAGCGTTAAAGTCTCCGCGTAAATGCGGCGCCATTGGGTTCCTTTTCAGAACGCGCCCAAGATTTGGTTACCTGCGTCGGATCATTTGTAATTGCACCAGAATTTAGAGGAATTATTTAAATAGCGCAAATAGAATTTGATACACGACGTAAGAAATTTTTTACCGCGGAGAAATTTGCGGATTTATGTTAATGAATAGCTATTTATTCATTCATTCAGATTAACCGCATCAAAGTCGTAAAAGGAAAGGGTTTAATATACCATAATTGATTAGGTATTATCATGAACATTTTACTGCTACTTTATACTCAATACCCTCAATAATTCAATACAACTGCCAGCATAGCCAAATCAATAGAAAAGCAAGTAATACTCGATACCAGCCACAGCGACAACATTACACAAAACTAATAATATTACCAATAACACCAACAACAACAACAACAACAAAAGAAGAACTAATACCAAAACTCGACGTCCCCTATTCATGCCAATGATCAAGTACAAATTTAAAAAACAAATCCTCAAACCCTACAGCGTCTCAATCCGCACCCTTAAAAAACAAGACCAAGATACCAATCCCATTCCCCAAAATCGAAATCAAGTCTACCAACGTTCCAGCATCCAATCTTTCAAGCAAAAAATCCCCCCGCTCGTTCCTGTCCGCGACACAACGATCGTGGCCGAAATATCGCGAGATTCTCGTCATCTTTCGTTTTTTCTCTGGAAATCGCACGTCGAAACGGTCGAAACGGTCGAAACGGCCGAAAGCTCGCGGTCGATGAAATAAGGTGTTACCTGTAAGTGTGGAGTTGTTAATGGTGTTGTTTGCCGTGGAAATGGCCGATTGGCTGGTGACAGTTGTGCCAACGGTGGTGGCTGTGGTTGTCGAGGAGTTATTTGGCGAGAGGGCCGCGTTGGCGGCCTGAGCTTGCGCCTGGGCCTGGGCCTGAGCCTGAGCCTGCTGTTGAAGATTATAATTCCACGCGAGCAGCATCAGCTTCAGCTTATCCGCGTCTTTCATGAGCGCGCCTGCCGAAATTAAAAGTGCCAATTGGTCTCAGGGCATGATTACACACGGTGAATAGTGCCGACGGATGGGATGAGTCGGTATTCGCGTCCACTTCCGGTTCGGTCGTAGCCGAACCAGAGGTCAGAGCGGTGTTTTTTTTTTCCTGGTGCGATTATTCATTTACATTGGGGGAGGGATTATTAGATGTTGACGTGGTGCTTGGTCGAAATTGTTAAACGTGATACCGCTGCACGTACAAGGTGTTCTGCAATGAAACTCGCGAACATCGTCAGCGGAGGTATTTTAATTACAACATTTGTAACGGGGTATAAATTAAACTGCTGGGACAGCTAAGCTGGGGAAATGAACGGGGTAATATATAATATCGAATTATTATTAAATGGAATGTTGAAGCTAATGTGCACGTGGAATATGTATATGTACGTTAAGTGTAGCCGAATGTGTTAGTAATCGTTTAGCGAATACGACAGATTTGATCTCAACGTTTGTAAACGCGACAAGTCGATCGGGATTTATTGTCAAGATACAGAATTGAAATACGCCATTAAAATCAGGCGTATTCACCCAACTCATATTTAATATCCGTTCAATCGTCGACTTTTATTCTGTACAGACATCATTTGTGGATGTGCTATTGAAAGCGGTAGCTTTGCACCTTCGCGTTGATTTTTGATACAAAACGGCGGCCTCGATTGTGCTTTATTAAATACAAAATTGACTTATAGAATATGAACGTCATAGACGCCACAGCTTATTTCAATGAAAATGGGAGTTTTAATTTCTAACACAGAAGTAAAGAAAAATTAGCACTTCCTTTAATATTGCCATGAAGAAGTATTATTACAATGAACTTATCGGTTATACATATAATATTTCATGTTTAAAATAGTTTCCAGAACGTGTAATCGAAGTCTGCTAGTTTCATTGCAGAACATAGCGACGAATTCCAACACGGTAATTGTAAGTTTTCCAAAGTGTAGTTTTCTACTTGCTTCGATTGTGCGAGTGAGTTTTGTGAGAATTTCAATTTTTTATGTGCCATGTTGCTACTGCAAGTCAATTTCTAATGACTTTTACAAAATATGATTAAATTTATGAGGAATATTTGGAAAATATACATCTGATAGAAAAATAATAAAACAGTATTATATATATATATATATTTTTTTTTTTTTTTTTTTTTTTTTTATTGATAATGTAATGTGAGTGATGTATGAAGAATATTTAAAATACATATTGCTGAAATATATTATTGTAGTATTAAATGAACGGTAGCTATGATTCAAATTGAAGATAGGATTTGTTTCACAATTATGTAAATCTTGATCTAAATGATTACTTGTCACGTCACTTAATTGCTTGTTAAATATGTAATTCAATCTCGATTTTCTAATTTTACACTCACACCATTTATGACCGCCAAAATGACTAAAGAAGCTAGTTCTCTGTTCTTGTCCCTTGTCTTTACAAGCGAATTTAAGAAACAAGAATACACGAATGAGAATAATAATAAATATTTTCCTTGAATGAAAAAGAATAGATTAGAATTACTTAAAAAAATACCATACTTTCATACTTAAACAAACACATATGTCACACAAAATATAACTGTACTTAGTATAAAAAAAATCACTACATCATCACTCCTATATGTATACACGTGCGTCTATCAGACTTTCAAATCAAAATCTTCAAACAAAAATAAAACATAACACAAAACTCATCCAATTTTATATAAAAACAAAAATCACTTCCTTCAAGCACAAATACAAATCTCAAGAAGCTGAAACTCTGAACTGACTTAAAAAAATCGAAGATACTATTCACTCGAAAACTGCACTCAAACCAATTTAAATAATTTCTCAGCAGTACGTTCGCAATATTTTCCAAACGTAAAAAAATAAAATAAAAGCGAACCGCGCAGCTTCACGGTGTAAAGATAATTATCGCATCCACCGTCGGGGATTTAACAGAGTCTTTCCTCAAACAAGAATTCCTTAACGACGTCTACGTCAATTCGTTTCGCAATCGATCGACATTCCCATCCCCTCGAACGTGTCCTCGATGCAACAGGTCCAACCATCGAAATTCTCCGGTATTCGATGAATTCTCGAGCTCATTCGCGCGAAAATGCACCTACGTTAACAGTTTCGTCACCGATCGCCTACTATTTTCAGAGTTTTCATTCGATCGTGTCAACAGGTACATACATAGCACAAGTTCATTTCCAATCTCGAACAAAGAGCTGCCACGCTTTTTTCTCGAACAGCGTAGGCGTTTCGTGGAATATGTTTACTCGCAGAACAATGCCAACAATTCTGCTCAATTTGGCGCGTGACGTTTTTCGGCGTGTCCATCAACATCTTCTGCACGTCCCTTTTCATTCTACATTTTCTATTTTCTCTTTGTTTTTTATTGGGCTGAGTTATCGACAGTGATTAAACATCGTAGTCTCGACGAATTATCAAGCGTTACATTTATAATTAAGCAGAAGTGTACCATTGGTTCACGTTAGAAAAATTATTTTGCTTCTCCTGAGTAGCAATAATAATGGTAAAAAAAGAAGGAAACGAAAATGCGGCTAGTCGCACGAGCAGCGCGAAGGAAGAAACGGTGCAGGGGCGTGGTAAACGTGGCGCAGAAGTGCGACAACGAGTCTGTCGAGTGTCAATTAAATCCTCGTGCCCGATGAGCACGAGCCCGTCTCGATCGTGCACGCGCTCAATTATCGATCTCGTTCCGTCTCGTACGGATAAAGACTCTCTCGATTCCGAGGATAGAGGACGAACTTGTCCCGCGACAAGTTCTAAGGGAAATTTTCCGACGAGTGTTTTTCGGCGCAGGCAAGATTGTCGAACGAACTGTTAAGTTATTCTGCCTCTATGCTGCTGCTCAAGTATAACAATCGATACTAGCGTCGAGTTTTTGATGCCGCGTTAATGGACTTTTTTTAATGTTCAATGTACGTTAATAAGTAAATAAATAAAAATAACTACGTTTTTCTATGCGAACAACTTGTTGCATTAATGTGAATTAAATTGGAGCGCGTGAACGTTTCGAAAAGATTGGAAAATTAAATGAAGAGAGGGTGTATATATCGCGTGTTAAATACATCATTCGCAGTAGATGATTACAATAAAGAACGACCGCAGAAGTATTTCAAACGCAATTTCGTTTAATTAGGCAGCATCGAATGGAATTAAATACAATTGATCTGATTCCCATATCGAACCACCTTTCCCGTGGCGAAAAGTACTTCACCCATACAAGTATTCCACAAACATTTTCAAAGAGACCTTTATCAATCCCATCTACCACTACAACCTTCACCTATTATCCAACTATCCGACATGTCTCGCCAACAACATTGGCGTGCACACTTGTCCCCATCAAAGACACGATACTCCAGTGAGAGACAGTAAAACGGACGATGATCGAGAAACCGTATCAACCAAATATTCCCAGCCCAAAGCCCATGTCGTCCAATCGAATTCCAATCGTGAGCAAATAGACGAAACGCAAACACCTTGTCGCATCTGTCGTACAGCATCTGCGTTGCGTAAGTTTGAAGAATCGCAACAATATCGCGAACGTGCTGCGAACAATTTCATTTGATCGAAATGCCGCGGGATCACGATCGAAAGAGGACGCGGCGATGGCATCACGAAGATCCCCGTCTGATTAATCGGTCGGCTCTTAGAACCGCGGGGCTGCGTCATCGTGCACCAGGCGCGAGTGCATCTCGTTCGTTTATGTAAGAGACCGCGGTAACGAGATTACGAGGTTGAAGTGTCGGTACATGCTAATAAATACGTCGTTCGCTCGTGACGCGGACGAATCGGCTCGCTTTTACCAACGAGTTTTCGAACCGGTTGCTTTTACGTTATGGAAGCTCGGTCGTTTCAACACTTGTTGGCTCGTACGCGATGCTTTGGCCGCGAGGAGACTGCGTATAGTTGATATATGATTTTTTTGTTTCTCTTTACTACACGGTTTTCGTTCGGCGTAGAGGAACGTTTTATACTTTGAAGCGGGCTTTTGCTTTTACAGAGCTCAGATGCTTCGACAGACTTGTTAAGCACGTGAAAAGTCGCTCGAGGGTAGATGGTTTGACGTGCGTGTAATGAAAGTGTGATCTCTTGAGTAGTATTTTTTTGGGAGTCGCAGCAAATGTGTATGGGAGGAATATGTCGTGGAATTGGCTGTTTCTAAATGTTAGTCGATGCACGGTCTTTTTATATTGTACAATAATGTATAGATTTGGGATTGATTTTTAATATATTGCTGCGGAGAATTTCAATCAATATTTTATGCCATTTTAATTATTCAGGAAGGAAGGAAATGAAACATTAATTTCGATGCCAGTGATTATATAGAATTTAGCTATTTCATTAGAAAGTATTTGCCGCTTAATTGTCGTTTGAACGAATGACAATTAATCATTAAGTGAATTACTTGCAATAAATGTAATGGACAATTTTGAGAACAAATTACGCGCCGAATGATATAAGTAGAAACTACGAGTCCAGAGCAGACGAAATATAATACATATGTACTATGTTGTGCGAGTGACAGTGGACTGTCTATAGTCAGACATATTGTACACCTACTCTAATGAACGCTATACAGAATGCAGCGGTAGTGACGGTAGGCCGGTGATTGATATATAAGGCTTCATTTTCGAGAAAATCGATTTCGAACTACTCAGTGCACGTGCACTTCCGTATCTCTCCGTTAGAACTACATATATCTCCACCAAACTTTCAATTTTCAAAATAAATGAAACTAAATTCTAAGCGGTTCAAATAAATTCTATGTGACAAAAGGCAATAAATGCTGCTCTTCAAATAGAACCTTTCACGAAATACCGACTTTAATGCACACACGTGAGCAATCCATTTGCTCGTTACGACAACCTTTAATTTCTGAAATTTCATTGAATCAGCACCTTTGACACTTAATATTTGCGACATCGATCTTCTCGAAAACAAAGCCCTGTACGAAGAGAAATTATTCTACAGTTCCAGCAATTTTTTGTAGAAAAAGTCTATACTATAAAAGATTGCGCCTACGTTATTGCTGCATCCTGTATATTCATGCCACCTTTGAAGAACACGCCGAGAAAAAATTGCATGAATTAATAGAAGGTTCAAAGATACGTATATATTTGCATACTTTATTCTTGAGATAAGTTCTTCTTCTTTTTTCTTTCCTCCATTTATTTAAAGTTGCATCGACTGGTAATGGCCGTTAGCGACAACTATATGGTGTGTGGCTTGTAAAACGTGAGTTTTCTAACTGTATTAGACGTACAGTATTAGATGGAATCGCGGTGTAGGGCACATGTATCATGCACAAGAGATGCCGGTCGAAATCGACAGTGGCGGCATGAAAATTTTCCCTTTTGCACGGCGGGAAAACATCGTAGTACGGCGGGTCTTTTACGAGAAATCAAGTTCTACTGTATCTCGTTACCAGATTAACAGCAGCCAACGATATTTTAGTACAATGAGTTTCAGAATTTTCAAAGCCACCCTTCATTCCCGCGAAAGAATTAAACATTCGTCACACTCCTTTCACTATTGTTCTCAAAACCACGTTCACAGAGTCTTCCTTTGGCTCGGACTGTATAAAAATAATGCCTCGACAAACTTTAGATATTAAACAGGCAGAGAAACGCGTTAGAAATGCCTCGTTGCCTTCGTGTTAATGATTCTATGATAATCGATGCTTCAATTTTCTTTGCCCCTGGGAAATATTTGAGTTCGATAATTGATCGGTAAACTGTGTTATTGAAGTTTGAATTGGCAATTTTATTAATTATATTTGACCTATGATATTGCGAAATATCTTTAATTTTTTCCTAATTCTACCTAACGAATCAATAAATTGGACATCAAGAAACACCCCGAAGAAGGATCCAAATCGCAAAACTCCGCAAAACGAACGGGTCGAAAGCAGAATGAAACTCGCAATGAGAAATCGTGGAACGATAACGAAAACCTAGACAAAGTAAGTCGATGTGCGAGTCGAAGCGCGTCAGCGATGGTGATCGATATCGCCACCCCATGATCGGTCTCTGCCTCGAAGCCATGATCGGCTGAGTAGCTCGCCGCTCTTCAGATTTCCCTCCGGTTGCAGCGTCGATTCGTTCGAGCGGGAGAATTAGCAGTGACACGTAGAAGGGCACTCGAGTCGCGCCAGAACGAAAGCGTATAGAAATAGAGGGAGAAAGAGGGAGAGGGAGAGAAAAAGGGGGAGAACGCTGATAGAATGAGAGAAAGAGAAAGCCAACCAGGAGGAGAAGGAAGAGGCGAGTGGAGATTTATTAGCAGCCGGATAAAGTTGGCGGCTGACGGAGAACGGCGTGACGTCTAAAACATTCAACCCGTTCAATAATGCAGAAACGCGACGACGCCGTCGAAGGATTTGGGTCAGATTCCCGAAACGGCCGCGACCTGACCCCGTCCAGGGGACAGCGAACGTCAAATCGAACGAATCGTCCACGGGAGTTCGTCGATCTCTGAGCATAGTCGATTTGGTGGTGAACGGATATTCATCCCTTATTTATATCAGGCGCGGGAAACGAACGCTGCTCCACTTGAGCAATATGTTGATTGGGGGACCACGGGGTGTCGATATTTTGTCTTCGTTTTTTCTGTTGGTAGGGTGTTGGTAGTTTCAATGAGGCGCGGGGAATCGAAATAGCCAGTGATCTACTCTGTGTGTCGGAATTGAAGATTTGCGATATTATTACTTTTAGCATTTTCTCACCCGTGAGATCCTTCCTCGACAGTAGGAAGATATGGCGAATGGAAATGTTTTACCTTTAGAAAATTGGGAGGTGATTGAACGAATTGTTTTACAGTGAATCAGTGACGATAGTACTTGTACGATTCGTCTCGATTTGAGAAAAAAAAGGTATCGCTTGTGTCATAGGAAATGAAAGAATTGCATCGAGTAATCTGATATAAAATAAAATTGCGTAAGGGATGTATGTATGTACAAAACGTGAACATTATATTGGCTTAGTACCGCATACAATGGACATCGAAGCATGCATTAATAATCCAGTTTAACATTTGCAACAGTGCCTAGCATTATACGAAATGTACAAGGAATAGGAAATCGTAACTAATAATCAAATTATATATCAATTTGTTAGAAAACAACGCCAATATTTACGTCTAACTCTGGGTGAATTTAATCAAAAATGTTTCCATCTCGACTGTCAAAAAATTAAAACGCGACTGTCAACGTTTCCTAGATCTTCAATTTTCACCAAATATGTACATGTCTCTGCAAGTTTCTTCGTACCTTATTAAATTTCTCAAAATGATCGCAACGCCAGAGGTGAAGAATTAAAAAGACAGAAAATTCATGTCGCGGCCCGATCGCCTCTGGCAGGAATGGAAAAACGACAAGGTCCGCGAGTGTGCGGGTAATGAAAGGTTTTGCTTACTCGAGTAGTGATCCTCCTCGGATATGTCGGCTGGCTCGGGCGTCGTGATGTTTTCCTGCAACAAGATGCAAATGCGCCGTTACTACAGTGTTAGTACATCACCGATTGTGCCGCACAGTGGCGAACAGTTTTCTCGCGCGAGATGTGCAAAGGGCGGTCGAACTTTTCCACAAACAGTACCCCGCGTATATACTTTTCGCACGACTGGTAATTCTCAATAAGGGAGGCCACGATGGGAACGCAGCACGCTGGTTTTTCGCTTTCTATGTTCTGTACCGCGCCATGAATCACGAGTCACGTAATAGCGTCCTTTTTTACAGGTTTCGCAATTACAGCGAGCGTATATTGTATTTGAATCCCGAGAACGTAAGACCCAGCGTACGTGGCCGAGACCTAAATCGAACTTGAAAACTAATTAGAGGAAATAGCGTAGCCTGAAATCTGGATAAAACGTGCCGTCGCAAGTGCAATAAAAAAAGTGTCGTACAGCCGAATGAAAGCTCGGCGTGACCTAAAGCTAAATCGAACCTACCCAGAATAAAAAGTAAGGTCCAAAATAAATCGGGCATAAAAATAGCTGAAACTCCGAGCAAAATATTCCATCAGAAGTGCCCTCAAAGTAGCATGACATCAAAGGAAAATCTAAATCGCCCGTCAATCGAACGAAGCTGCTATGCACGGTCTGGGCCAGTCTAGGCTGCCGCCGCTTAGCGACGCGAATCCATAGAAACCGTCCAAGTGGGTCGACATCCCAGGAACACGATTATTGAAAAATCAAGAGGCCACAAGCCAGGCGAACCTGGTCCCCCGGTCGAGCGTGCACGCTTGCTGTCCGACGCTCGTTTCACGGAATCGCGATTGTCTTCGGCCGCGATTGCGCCACGATGAAACACGCCAGCACAGACTTTCCGTGCACCCACGGAACGACCGTGGACTTTATTGTCCCGGATCGAGAGCCGACGGCGGCTCGCGGTTCGTCCAAACGCAAATTACTTACGCCTCGGCTGGGCGACGCGACGTGGGTGACGCGATCGAGGCACGTCGAGAATCCTGGATCGATAGCGTAACGCGGCGCACCGCGGGTGAACCGAAAGGTGTTCAACTTGGATCTACATACCTGGCGTTCGTGTCACCGACGGTGGAGCAGGTTTAATCTTTTGTGGATAGGCAGTATATTATATTTGAGTATTGTTAGCATATATGTATAGATAGTTTTCAAGTGGTTTGTTCATTACGGTGGCTGCTGTTATTTCTTTGGAATTTACCATACTTCTTTGGTAAGCTAAATTATTCAGCTCTGTGGTGAGATCGATGTTTGTCTCCAATTGTGATGGCTGTGGATTGACCAATTATATGCGACCGTTCACACATATTTCATCTTAATTTGGGGACTATTTCAGAACTGTCCGAGATGCAACGAGGGAATCGAAAAGAAAGATATCTCGAACGTTAACGTTACCCTAACTTCGATTAACCCTTCGATTAACCCGACCGCAAAATCGATCATCCCCCCTCATTAATCCATCCAATCCAACCGACAACTCTACCCAATCCTCCATCAAACTCACCATTTACATATCCAAAACCCACCCTCTCCATACCCGTCTATCCTTCACCCCCGATCCATGGAAAGCCCACTACACTACACTTTCATCAAGCTTCAATCAACTTCCCAATTGAATCTCATTCACACCCATCGAGCAATTCTCTTTTTTGCCTTCGCACGGACCCGAGTCCAGCGGTATTTCCATCGATTCCACGACAGCGAGGTCGTCGTATCCACCCGTACCGGATCGCCACAGTACCACTGCTCCTTCCCCTGTCGCCCAGGGTTTCCCGTTGAAACGAACGGCGATTTCGCAAGGCTTGTACACAGGCATCGCCTGTGCCGTCGTCGCGGCGCGTCGGCTCGACCGAGCTCTCCTATCTGTGTCAGGTCTCGTGTTGCAACTGCAGAAGGTCGACCGGTATACGCGCCGCGGAGAGCACGGCCAATTGATACCAGCCGCAACTTCGTCCGTCGTTGCTGTAGGACGACTGGGACGACCGGGACGACCGGGACGACCGACACGACCGACACGACCGACACGACCAACTTGCACGCGCATACCGTGCTGCAGCCGCGCAAAAAGCACCGCTGATGTAACCGAGAAATTCCGGCCGCACCGTGCCGTGCCACGTATATGTACACGCGAGCATTCGTCGATCCGCTCGATGTTCCGCTCCATCGTATCCGCCAGCGGAGGAATCTCGAGAAGCGCTAGGATGGCCGATTTCGAGGCGTTCGAGCGCGCAGGGTTCGCAAAGATTGTACGCGACGGATTGGTGAAATACGTTAAGAGGTACGGGACACGTGATGCCAGTTTCGAAGCGACGAGTTTGGATGATTTTTTATTTTCGGAAAATTTTGAATTTGTTTAATTATTTATTTATTTATTTATACGGGGAATGGCCCATTAGTGTAATACACAATAACAGTGACAAAGCAGGCTAAGCAGTGATCGTTTTAGAGAAGAAGGTGTTGAATTAAATAGATCGATACATGAGATGGCATTATTAACATTAATAATCATTCGGTTGATACCAGTATATTATTTGGAGGTACGTCTCGGGGTTAAAGATCGAAAGTCTTTGGGGTATTTGGATGCGTATAAAAATGGAGTAAATGTTTGTCACTATTAGCTGTCGCGCTAGTAACGATTGTGATTAAGAAAATCGCCCAACCAAAGAGCACTTCGCCGTGATGCGTTTCACATAATCCGGTAATTAATCACTGAACCGCGCTGATTAAGATGTGAAGATTACCACCGTTTTCAAGCTCGCCGCTTAATATACGATCCATACAAGCGTTTGTGCCAGCAGTGGCCATCGATCACGATCTACGAAACGCGAGGGTCTCGTATCCAACGCAGTCGCATTTGAAATTCATTAATCTTCGAACTGGAAAGTGAGTACGTGTATCATAAGGAACAAATGAGGAACGAACGAAACAATTAAAAGGCGCGCACGTAAGCCGGCATAGAAATCTCGATGCCGGCTGGCGAATTAATAGTTCAGATCTCGAATAAAAGGCGAATCCATTAACCCATTTGCCGGATACCCGACGCGATAAATCTTTCCGCCTACTGGTATCGCGTGAGTTGCACAATTCTCCAGTTTAAAAAAAAAAGGGAAACAAAAGTGGGGGGAAAAAATGGAGGAAGACAAAAAAAACAAGCATTGACACGAATACTTCCGTTGAAAAGCGACAGGCCGATGATTTACCATTCCCGTTTCCTCGATCCCGAGAAATCGCCGCACAGAACGATCGTTTCTCTGTCGTTCGCCGACAGAAACATAGACACCGTCTCCCGTTACAATCCTCCCGCGCATTCCGCTCGTAATCGCGCGCACGAACGATTGGAAAGCTGGCCAACAGTGGACCTCTGCTTTTAATAATCGATGGAATTTATTGGCTGCCCGCTCGTATCTTCATTCTAGAGCAACAGCTTCAACTTCCAACGGCACTGGGTTATTTTAAGAATCCACTATTAAGAATTTAATATAACCGCGGGTTCCAGGTAGCCGTCGGTACGCCCTCGATGGGCGACGTCCGTTTCCGGTTCCGTATCACCGACACGGGAAGAATTTTACGATCGGCGCCGCGGTTTTGAAAGATCGAAGATGCTTCAATATATATTTCGGAGAAAGGAAAGAGGGAATCTAGTCGTTCAAGAGAGATCGATAATTGCGGTTGACGGAAGGTTTCGTCGACAGATATTAATTTAGTACATCCTTTAGTATTCTTATTAGTGGAGTTGAATATTGGAGCATCCAATATTGTATGTATAAGGATAAATTGGAATAATTATTCATCTCTGTTATATTTTATTTCGGGGGGATTGAAGTAAGAAGCTTTCAGTGTTCCGCGAAATGACACAACTTAATCTACGTTAACTGAACTCGGTTGGAAATTATTTAATACCCAGCGATACTTCGTCCCTTTTAACGTATAACAAAGTATGCGCTGCACGAAACACGTAATAAGAACGTTTAAAAAGAAAACTAAATAAATAAATAAAACATAGCTAATCTTAAATAATTTATTCCTTTCCGATTTTCGAATCGTCTAATCAATTACTGTCCTCCCAATTATCCCCCCCCCCCCCCCCCCGGCCTTCTTTACCCTTATCTAATCCTTCCGCGAGTAAAGTTTCGCAAAAACTGTACCTAATCTTCTTCAAATGATTTTTCTCCCTTCAGAAATTACCTAACAGCAATTACATGTTACAAGTCAGGGGATCGGTAACAATCTGTGCCCAACTTTTCTGGGTTGCTCGTCCGCTATCAGTGATAAGCATAACCGGTTCGGTTGCACGATCGATCAACCATCTCCTTCACAGGAGTAAATTCATTTTAGAATTTTAATTAATTAAATTTCTGCGACCTGCCGCGGCTTCCACGATCGTTACCACGATTAAAATTCGCCGGCGTCCGGGAAATATGAGTCGCGCAAATTTTTAGCGGACATCAATCCGAGGCAGTTGTTTTTGCTCGCCCTCTATTTCCGCAATTAGAATACGAGCAGAACGATGGAGCAGGCTGAGAAATCGAGCGACCCATCGTTTCCAGCTTATTAACTCGCCCGTTCAAAAAAGGCAAACGTGGCCTTCCGGATTTTCCTGACGGCTTATTACTCTCGAGAGTAATTATCACTGAAAACGAGACGTATTAATTTACCCTTTATAATGCATTAATAATCATGGAGTTCGATTTGCGCGAACTTTCCTTTCCATTTCCTTCCCCAAAATACAATTCGCCGTAAAGTTATGTTACATTCTCGCGAGTCGTTCAACGAAACTCCAAATCCTCCACATTACCGCAAACAAGAATACAGTAACGTACACGAGGCACGTATATAGCCGTGCATTCTAATTCTCAGCAGGAACCATGCACAAAAACCTTCCAAGGAGCGCCCATTCAAGTAGCAACGCTTATGTCAGCAATGCATTACCATTCAAACGCCATTCCCGTGCCAAAAATAGTATCGTTGCCCGGCTAATGAAGCGCGACAATAGATTCGGAGTGTCGCCGATGAATACCGTATCAAACATCGTAACTTTCCAACGTGTACAAAGCTGCTCCCCCACTTTCACCGACCGCCCAGAGGCCTAAAATTCATCGAATCGCTACGGTCGATCGCCGGGCCTAAACAGACTCGCAAATCATTGCGACTGCAGAGGCGAGGTATCCTGAGGTTGCAGGTACTAATGAACGATGTCCTCTAGCTTTCTCTCCCTCTCCCTCTCCCTCACCCCCTCCATCTCTCTCTGTTCGTCGTCTATCTTCTCTTTTTCTCCCGTCTCACCTACGCACGGGCCGCCCCACTTCCGGCGGATGTACCCTGATAAATGGGAATCTCGGCGAGCGCGCGGCCAGTCGGCCGTATACACCTACGACGGAGCGCACCGCGCCGAATGAGAAACGAGCCGGGAGCGGTGCTCGTCTTCGAGGCCGGCAACAAGAATCAGAAGGAGAAAAATGAGGGGGCTAGCTCTCTCGTGCACCGTTGCAGAGCCGCACCATCGCATCGGCCAGAAGGAAGCGACGAGTTAACGATTTCATCGTGCACGCTCGAAAGCGGCGAACCTCTGGGAGGCGAAGACTTTTAGATTCGGGGAACGCGTGAATTCGATGAATTTCGAGTCACGAAAATGATTGTATTAATTGGATTTCATTTATGAATTAAATTTGAATGAATTATTTCTGCTTCATTCGAGCACGAGTTGGAAATAGAGAACGATTCGTTTAGAGAGCAGTTATCGATGGAGCAGAGCAATCAAAATTGCGAAGAAGACGACTTTTGAAAAGTTTCACGTTCTATCTAGGCGGAAGATTTTTTTTCTTCGTACCACTGTTAGATTGGTAAACGGAGGTGCGATATAAAACATTTTACTGACCTTGATGTCCATATTAAATAACGGAGTTACTAGTCGAACAATTCTTAAACAAATTCCATTCCTCGATAATACATCCATTAATGTTACCGTTCATCGAAGAACGGACGTACGAAGTCTACACGTTTTCGCGATAAATGACAAATCTAAACCGGACAAGGAACGGGAATCGAACGAGCAACGCGTCACAAATAAACTGAACGGCGAGGACCTACTACGTAGGCGGGAAAATTAATTGCACAATAACGAATCGTAGCTCGAAAAGCAAGTTCACACCACCAGAGTTAAGTTGATACCCAGCCGCGATTGATGCGTCACTGGGCAAGCTCGGGGAACTGATATCAGCTTTCGGAATGGTAAACGAAAACGTTGACCCGCTTACACTTCGAATCACACGCGTTCCATACGAAAGAAGGCAGCTGGTTCCGCCAGTGGTCCACCGTGTACCCGTTGGAAATAGAGCACAGTTGACGAAGTATTCCTACGGCAGGACGACACGCAGCCTCTCTCCTCGTGCGCGTCCCGTTCACACTGGCCAATGTAGCGGTTTCAGCGCTCTCACCCAGGGATCTGTATTTGTCATGCACATTAACAGCGTGACAAACTTTGTCACGTTGTCCAGCTGCGCGGCGAACGGGCTGGGACAACTATGTTCCGCGATTCCCTCACGTAAGCTGTAGACAGAGAAATGAGGCGACGTAACAGAAACGTCGAAGGTGCAGGGCGTAGCAGATTTGCCGGATTCCTCAATCCGTCCCGCAATAAAATTGGAATCACTTATTGGCCCGAACTTGAAACAGCCTTCGAATAGCAAGAGTTGCAATACTGCATTTTAACAAGACTACGAGGCTGAATAACTCAAATCCATTCCAACGTGCAAGAGGGCAACCAGAGTAAGATTCAGATGTCGCGTCGAACCGTACCGCAGAAAATACAGAAAGGGGCGGTGTGGCCGGCACAGGATTGAACTGTTCTCGTCCGGAGACCTGGAGCACGGCCTACAAGGGAAAAGAAATGCCACGGAGAAAGAGGGAGAGAGAGAGAGCTGCACACGACCAGGGAGATACTACGGTTGGAACGTTTGTTTAGTTGGCTGCAATTAAGCCACTTGGCGGCAATTGTTTGTCGCTCAGCACAGAATTCCGCTCCCACCGTGCGGGTGCGTAGCTCGCAAAGCGCGCGGGGACGCGTGTGCGTACCGCGCGCGTCTTGCGACGAACCGACTCGCTACCAGCACGGCAATTCCAGACGATAAAGCCGAGCGAGTTGTGTCGGGGTTAGGGGTCAACCGGGTCCAGTAGCCGGTGTCGGACCAATCAGCCGCTTGGACAACCGGCCGGACACTCCGCGAGATCGGCACAGACGATTGCCTTTTGTCTTTCAACGGGCGGTGCGACGGACGACGATGAATTGCGAGCCGATGTCACGCGACAGAACGAGCTATGCATGTGTGCCATCTGCTCTGATCTGAATTTTTATTTGCAAGTCGATCTCTGGTCGATCGGCTGGCTACATTGGTACGGTGCTTGCTAATCCTGCATTTAGAGTTAGGGAGATGGAGATAGAGACATGCTGGGGATTTGAGGGAAGGGAATTGGTAGCATTTATAATAACAGGTTCTCAGTGAAATATTCTTTTTGGACATCGGTTGGGCATCGTTCGAATGAAATGTACAATTTATAGAATAAGCTGGGGAGCAACAGCAATCGTACATGTACATGGTTCATTCTGTACAAGGACAGGAGTGGTTCAACGATTTTCGTGGAGAATCAAAGGGAGGACACAAAGGAAGAGTTACTCTTAAAACGTTTGCCAGTCAGTGGAACGAAAGAGCGCAGCGAAGGTGAGATAGCAAAAATATCGACGAATATTCTGAGACGGCTAAAAACGTGCCCGTACTATTATGCCTCTTCGACAAAAGGCAAAAAAGGGCAGCATCCCTATCGCCAGCAAACGGAATCGACAGACAACAGGCTCGCTCGTAAATCGCCCATGGAAGATCGCACGGTTTGACGGGCGTTCGCAGCGATTACGTCCGAGCTTCGTTCGGCGAATAAAAGAAATCGGACCATTAGAACTGGGGAATCGGTCGGCCGGTTGACTTAGTTAGGCGTTGCAGCCCGCTGTTTGGATAATGGGGGAACGATCGTGGCCTACCGGTAATTTCAGGGCCGCGTGTTTTCACTGGGGTGAAGCACCTATCGTTGATTCCGCTCTTCCTCTCTGTTCTACCCTGCCGCTCTACCTCCTCGGTGAGCACCTCTCAATTTCGGCTCATTTGCCTACCAAATTCGCCAGCCTATAAATACACGGCTGCCGCAACGGTGAACAGGGTCTCAAGGTCATGGGTAATTATCTCACCAACGATACTACGCCCTTGTTCCTGCGCTCCTCGATTTCCCTTTACCGCGCTCGAGTCGATTTTTATTACTCTCGACGCTGCAGTCGACTGGCCTTTCGTTGAAAGCCCTTTCGACGCACTTTGTGTCACAGATACATTGTTTCACGGTCTTTAATTTATTTGGTCACCCTGCAAATAGTCTCAGCTTTTTAAGAATTCATTTATTATTATTCGCTGCACTGTCTACTCGTGTCCTCGATCTTTCATTAATGCCTGTTTCTACAGTATAGAAAGAATAAAATGTAGGCTATCTTAGGTATTGCTCGCAACGTTGAGATGCATACATTTATCTCGCTTTGTTCGAAAGCTATATGAGAAACAGGCGGTGCAAAGTGACTGATGTACTTCTGCACATGCGATCCGTATTAAAAATCTCATCAGGCTGTAATAAGCATAATAGCACAACCGCAAATCTGTTACAATATCTGCATACTTTTGCCTCTATAATATAAATGTAGAACGAATTCATTTATTCCAGTGACTGACGCGCGTTAACAGGGTCAATCCTTGAACAAATCAGCCCGATATCTTTTCTTCCCCCGAACCAGACAAAACTGGGGCCCGCATCCTGCGACCATAGCCCTCCTAAACCACGAAGTTTTTCATGTAAGCTTCACGATACCAGCTGAGTCTGTGCCGTTGCGACGGGCTCGAGAAAGAACTGTCCAAGTGGACACACCTGCAAACAATCGTCGGATGCTACACACACGGCAAAAAGAGTGACGTTCCAGCGTTTCCAGACGTACACGTATCTCTGGCGTTCTGTCTGGCCAAGGATACCGATCGTCGCGTGTCCATTTTGGAGCACATTCGTCGCGCTGCAAGAACGAAGACGAGAGAAGGAGAAGCAATGCCTGACGTCATCGGGAACGAATGCTCCGAAGTGGCGCGTTCAGGTTGCGTCAGGGGGATCCGCGATGATCGTTAAAGCTCTTCTGATCTCTGGAGAGAGGAGTATGGGGAGAGGAGGCCGGGATAGCCTAACACGTGTGCGGTCCCCGAAAAAAAGGCCAGAGAGAAAAGACGACGGCGACGCGACGTCAGAGGCGAAGCAGGAAAGCGTCGACGGTGAAGACCTGCTCTACGGATCAACCGTGGGCAAAGAATGGGCTCGTGCTTTGGAAGAGGCTAATCACTGTCTCCTTATCGATCGCAACGTCGATTATCGGTGCAACTACTTGTTGTAGATTGGTGATAAAGCTCGCCTCGACTCCTGTGCTGGAATAAATCGAACCACTCCGAAGATGAACACATCAAGATCACGGGTATATGTATACATAGCTGATTTGTTGACGAATTTTTTTGCGCCACTTTTACATTTTTTTTATGTCTACTCATTCTTCGCGTCATATCAGTCCAATTATTATTTTTTAACGTCAGAGTCGATTGATTGTCTTTGTCGAATTATTTTATAGAATATAACACGAAACGAATACTGAGACTAAATACCAAGTTTACAAACTTACAGCTCCACTGAATCAAGTATTCTCATTAAATCCATCATTCTTTATCATTCATTTCGTCATCGCCAAATAGATCCAACAATGAAAAAACCAGTTTCAAAAAATCGCCATCAGATTTCCAAATGTGCGAACATATTCAAAGCGAAAAGGAAGCAAAGTTAGGCGCGAGCAATTCGAGCTGAAGGTTTAATCATCGGTGTCAGGCCTGCGCGAAACGGCGCTCAGGCGACGTCGGCTGTTGCTATATCAGGCGACAGACGTGACGATATCGCAAAGTAACGTCGCTGTTTTCCCACCGGGCTGTCGCTGTATTTTCGAGCCGGCCTGCAGTTTATCCAGCACCAGTCACGGATGACAACGGTGCACATCGTGGCCGGTTGGCTACCTTACTTGACCCCCGCACAACGAGGGACAATTGGGTGTAACAGTCTCCCATTCGTTTGTCTGTCCGTCCATCCGTCGAGCTGTTCGTCCGGAGCGTCCGTGTTTCTCTGAATCCACGGTCGTGTAACACGTCCATTATGCCTGGGGTGCAGCCGCGTGTGCGACCGTGTACACTCCTGTGCACTCGATCTCCCTTTTCTTTCAACCTCTGCCTTTAGGTGACTTTGGCCTCCGTCGGGGTTCTCGTGGATCTTTCTTTCTTTTCCTTCTTTTTTTTTGTGCAAGCAGGAAAGGAAGCGGTAGTTACTTTTCAACTTGGACGGGGAGGAAAAGTTTGAAGTGGAATTAGTAGAAGCTGGAGAGTACCAGCGATGTATTTATGAAAATTTGCGGCGATTTAAATTTTGTTCGGGGACAATTTGTTTTGAAATATTCTTTTCCGTTCAAAAACATAAAAGTGAGACTATTTATTTGCAGCGATTCACGTCTCGATTCGCGAGCTAATACTCCATTTCTAAATATCTGCCAGCACTCGGGAAAAAATTTCGAACGAAAGACGTTTGTAATAATGAACCTAAATTTCTCCATTCTCACGTTTCATCGTGGCACATATCCTCGAATATCTCCTTTTTTCGGTAGCACTCCATGCACGAGGCGTCCCAGTCGACAAGATTCGTATCAGGTACGCGCGTGCTCCAACGTGAGATATCACCTGGTCGAGTATTCGCGGCATTCGGTCTCGAGGGGTGAGAACACCAGGGAGACGAACGAGCGAAAAGGAGGCAGAGAATAGAGCGTCGCGACTGTTTGGAGCACGCGCCCTGCTCTATCCGCTTCCGCCGCGTAGACGCGTTCGATTCCTTCTCTTCAGTCGCGCCTCGCGTCACGAACAGGGCGTGTGCACTCCTCGTCACTCCTTTCCACGAGAACCCTTTCGATCGTGCGATTAACCGACTCAGAATTCCGTTTCCTCTTCGACGAATCGTAGAAATTATTTATCCGCTATCATAGGCAATGGTGGTTTCGTTGCAACAACTTTTCTCTACGTAAAGCATGTTACGCATTATAAAATATATACGTTAGTAGAAGTAAATAAGATGGAAAATTAAATTCTGTCTTCGTGCACGTGCCCGTATATTGTTTATATTCTTCTCAGTCTTCTTCATTGTTCGGATTATTATTATGGGAAAGATCAGGTTGATTGGAACGTGGATTTAATAGAAAGAAATGTAAATGGATAGAGTATTCTTTCATTTGTACTTGATATGGAGAAATTGTACATTTTTCAAGTAATTAGTATTGAATTAAGTAGGCGCATAGCGCGATAGTATCAGGTGTGAATGGAACAGAAGCAGCGACCTAATTATTATGCGTGTCTTTAATTAATTAAATAACATAGACATAGACGTAAACATAGACGTTAAGTCTATGTGAATATTTACGTTGCTCGAGAAATTAAATGGGGTTGCAAACGTAACGTACACGATGTTAAGATTAAAGCACGAATCGCTCTGCGTTTGGCCATGGAAATTGGACGAAATTGAATTGACACGAATTAAAATACAAATTGGGCAAGGGTGAGGCAAATTGGGGTAGATTAGGGTACAAACTAAACTTCGAGCTTGACTTCAGTCCAACCGGGACAGTTGGGAGCTATATTTTGATCCTGATTGAAATTAGTCTCAACTAGAGTATAAAGCAAATGCTAAACTTCATTCGGCATTTAATACCTCTACACCTAGTTAAAATTTAACGCACTAACACCACTTAGTATTTTTTATTTCACCATTCGTTTCATCGTATTAATTGGTTTCGCGATGCAATATTATGGACCGAATACTTTTAATTAAATATCACATCAAGATAGATAGAATTGCATGATAAATCGATACGACTCGTCATTCGCTATCGTTTGCATTTAAAATCGTCGAATATGAAATACATAGGAGACAACGAAGCATATAAAGAATAACATAAAAATCATCGCGATATAATCTCGTTCAATAAATTTCATAGATCGTGGACATTAATAATGTACCATTTATGGAATTAGTAATCATCAATAATTAATCAATAATACTAACTCGAAATGCTCCGAAGTACAAACTTTTGCTTTTTGTTGGAAAAGAGACTGCAATATTTTAGCCCTTTCATTTTTCCTTATCTATCTCTGGTATGAATGCTTGGTATAGATCCTACAATGACGATATTAATGAGAAGCCCAAACGACAGAGGAACGTTCTCACACACGCGGTAAACCGATTAATATCATTCTCTTGGATCCTCTTACGGTTAGTCACGAATCCCCAGACGATCCTCGACTATGATCGAGAGTTTAACGCTCGTCTCGAATTATTAATCCAACGGCCTCGTTTTTATCGCGCACCTTTTTACGTACAGTGGATCGAATTCTTGGAGTGGCAGGAACGAGGCTCGTGGACTTCCTGATTCCACACTCCTTGTCTACGTTTTTCCTTCTCCTTCTCTTTTAACTTTTTTATTGGAGAACGTGCCTTCTGACTCCAAAGGCAAAAATAAATCTACCATTGAACGACTACGCGTAGTTTCTTCATTTCTATTACGATTCTTTTAACAAGGGTGCTCCGTATAGAAAGTGTTTCATAAATTCCAATTAAAATTCATCAATTTCAGTTAATTGCGCATAGAACAGTTCGTTCATGAGTTGTTTATAGACCTCTATGAAACAAACTAAATAATGAAGTACTATACCACGAATAATCAAAGAAATAAGGACGATCTTATCTTTGGAACGAAAAAAGAAAAGGAAGAAGCAGTCAAACGAGTCTCATTCAATGCTAAATCACGTCAGAGGCAAACGAACCAACGTTTCTATTCATGCACATACGTCGATTCTTCCCACAAATTGTATTTTAACACACCTGGAACGTGCATTGGGAACATTAGAGATGCAGACACGTATATACGTATAGACTTCAAATTATTAAAAACATTTCCTACCCAGCATTAAACCGTAGGTAGCAAGCAATTAATGTTTATGCAATTCTTCCCACATGTTTATAAATCTGCTGCATTTATGCGTTTCAGATATAAACGCACCTTCCAGCGTACGAAAACGGTAAGAAATTCTGCTCTAAACTTCCAATAAGTTTATTCGGCATTAGAGTGATAACAAACAATTGAATCCATAAAATATAATACTCAACAATACCACTGGTGACCAGAAATATTAATTCCCATTGACACAGTCCTGAACTAAATACTATTTCCTATTTCTAACGTCACGTACCCATGCAAGTTAATAATAACCAAGTACATTATCAGTAATTCAAAACGTGTAAACCATTCTCCACTCAACGAATACTATCGCATATAAAGAGATATTCTATACATTAATCGTGACAGTTAATTATCAACAGCTGAAACTTCTAACAGGAACGTGTTAAATTTCGCGTGCCAACCAGTCAAGTTAAAAATCGTCCTTCCGTTTCGCGGGTAATCTCAGCGAACGTGCAGGTCGGCTAATTTAATTTTCCCACAAATTAAACCCAACGCACCGCAACCATTCGCATACGAGATTACGGTCAGATCGCGCCGCTTCCATGCTAATTCCTAACCAGACGTATAATATTCTTGTTAAACGCATCCGTGTATAACGTGATCACTTGGTCGGCACCGTTGTTCCGCGCACCTAATCGAGCCACGTTAATTGACATCGCCTGGAAGCGGACACACCGGTTACCGTGGCCAAGATGGACGTTTACGCGATACCGCGACGCTTATCGGCCCTATCGCGCTCGCGTTTTGATTCGATTCATTTTTCTCCCCTGCTGGTATCGCGCTGCAACGCATCGGCACAGGGTACAGTCGAAGGAAACGTTACGTACAGCTGCTGAATGGAATAGTTAATAGTTTACGCGTTCAGAAGAGTGATACAGGGTTGTGTACGTGGACAGCGTGGATATTTTTCCCTAATATCGTCACAGTTTGTTTGCCGAACGCGAAGCTACAAACTATAGCAACGAATAATACGATTCAGGTGAAAAAGAGAGTTTCTACGCGAACGAGTGGCGCACCGTGTGCCCTGGTTCTTGGCAACGGCCAACCAACCCCTTTTCGGTGCATGTGCGAGGTCGAAATCCGTCGTGCCCATCGAGGAAGCTTCTCCCCGCGTTCGTCGCAAGCGTCGAGGGGCCCTCGAGCTGAACTCGCATGCGAGAGGAGCGAGAGAACCCAGGCCTGCCAGGGGAATATTATACTTGGCGATGACGCGTACGCTCGGCGAAGAGGAGGCCTGTCTCGCCTCCGCGTCGGAGGAGAGGATACCGCGGCATGAACACGGGTGCGAGGGGGCAAGACTGCTTTAGACAGAGAGGAAGTGACAGGCCAGAGGCGTGGGAGAGAGGAATGAGGAGTCTGAGAGCTTAAAGGAGGAATAAAGATGAGCGGGGAGAGCAAGAGTGTGGGAGGAGGGAGTAAAAAGAAGGAAGGCTGAAGAGAAGTGTCCGAAGGGGAGAACGAGAGACCGTAGGGAAAACGGGGGAACGCGGTGGCAAAAAGAAAAGGGAGGGACGGTTCGTGATGGAGGGGGATGAGAGCGGACGATTAGAAAATGAGAAATTGAAAATTGAGAATGCGAGAACAACGACAGGGACGGGGACAGGGATGGGGACAGGGATAGGGACAGGGACAGGGACAGGGACAGGGACAGGGACAGGGACATGGGCTAAACAGAGCGAAAAATTGGCGCAATTGTGCGAGGAGCAAGAAAACTCGAGAGAGAACAATGCGGGGAAAGGGTAATGCACGACTGGAGTGAAGGAAGAGAAAAAAAATTGGAACAAGAGCGCAGAATGGTAATGTAGAAAAGGCAGTTTACTGCGTGGAGCGGCGGCAAGCGTACAAGTAAATCGAAAATTCGAATTTTTGGAAGGGAAATGAAGTAGTGATCGAAACGAAAAAGGTGGAGGAACGAAAGGAGAAAAAGAGTACACATGTAGTATCAATGCAAGAAGACCTAAGGTGAACTAAATTGGCCTGGGCTAGATAATTAATCTCAATTGAGTTAAATCGTTTCCAACCTCCTGCATCCATCGCATATTCCTGTATCCCGTGCATCGTTGCTAAGCCAATTAAAAGAAAATTCGAAGACAAAAAAGAAACGAGAATGAATTACAATCTACTTTATGCCCGAGAGAAGTACCCGAGCAACAAATGACAAAAGAAACGGAGCCGGGAATATCTTCTTCAACATCGTGGCGCGTGACAGCAACGAGACGACAGAGAGAACGAAGACGAGTACATAACGCGTGCGTGGGAAAGAAAGGGAAGCGAAAAAGAGAAGGTGGACGCGGCGAAGGTTTAATCAGACTGGACCATCCGCATCAATATTCTCGGTTCGCGTTAGATTCGAGCAAACGAAGGAATCGTTAGCTGAAAGCGAAACCAATGTCCCTTGTGACAGCTACCACGCCAGATCCACGTGTGGTCCCTGGGATATCAGGGAATTCCTGGTAGAAATCCGACGGCGGGAAAGTGAAATGTACTCGTCGATAATCGTCGCGTCGTTTATCGCTGGCAGCAAGGAATGCCAAGGACTTCCGGGGTAGCTTTAATCGATTCGAACGATTGGAGATAGGTATGCAACGCGTTCCCCCGGTCTAACCCGATTGTGCATTGGGTCTGCAGAATTTTAGCTGGTGGTCGGGTGAAGTTCAACGTTGATCTTTCAATTCTGATATACGTATATACACTTGAGTAAAATAGAGCAGAATAGATTTGCAGAGGAATGAGTTGTCTTGGAAGCCCGGCGCTCCGACACGTTTCGCTAGCACGTGTATACTTAGCACGTGTTTTGTATTTAAGAATGTTTTAATTATTGTACAATTTAATAGTACATACTAGGACAGAGTTTTAGGGGGTCTTTTGTGTTCTGAACTTGGAAAAAAATCGATTTTTTTCCTGCATTTTCTTTGCAAATACTTGTTTCACAGTTACAAATTGTAATTTCTCCAACTATGAAATAACGAGTACACGATCGATAGATATGCAAGAAACCACTTGCAGGGTTCCCTCAAACGAGTCCAGCGCAGAAATCTCAAAAGCTGATCACACAAGACATCCGGTCGCATTTTCAACTCTTGGCCACGTGTTATGTGCCGGTACTCGACGAGCAGGCTGTCCTTGAGCCGGATGACCAAGCAGAGGAGGGAGGGCGACACGAGGGACCTCGAAAAGCGAAAGATCGCGAGCAGCGCGTCCCCGTTCGTAGAGAACGACGGCGGGGAGGAGAAAGCGGGCGCGGTCAGAGGTCAGTCCTGTTTCTTATCAACGATTGCCCTTTGCTTCGTGCCTCGTTCAACCGGCACTCGATAACGAATCGCGTGTTGCCGCGATCTGGCATTAACAGTAATCTCTCCAATCATGCTCCTTAACTCGAAGCAGCCTTTAAACTCAAATACACGAAAGCAAATTGAAATTGTAACGGTACCAAGGGAAATGCTTCGATAAAGAAATGGTTCAGGTAGCCAATGCCAACGAATTACCCCCCGCCAGTTACCGTCGCGATGATCATAAATACTAATTACACGCCTGTTCTACAAGACGCTCGAATCTCCCGCAACGCTCCAGATACAAGATCCACCTTGTTACGTCGATCGCGCCGGCAAGACAGTCCATCAACGCTATCTTCTCAGGAGAAGCGTGTCAAGCGGAGATCGAGACGCGAACACGCATCCGACACGCTGTGAATGATGAACGGCCCTCGAACAGACACGCCGCCCCGGGTCTTCGATAATAATCGATCCGTCCCACCGTTCCGACTCCAGAATCGTCAAGATTGACCCATCGGGGACACTCCGCTGGACGGGAGGCCACAATACGCGCGACTGTGCCGGCCAACTCGATCGCCTCTCGCCGTCCGATCCATAAATCGAGAGCTACCTCCGTTTTGTACTTCGCTAATTGCCCTCGAGGGGAATCGGTTTCCCAGAGTCTAATAAAGAGTCCTGCCGTCTCTATCTACCCTCGACCTGGCCCGTTCCGCCCAAGTCGACCGGCAGAAAGAAAGGGGAAAAGAAGAAGGAGAAGACATCCCTTCCGTCCTCGCCGTTCGTCCTCTGTGAACTGTGCTCTCTACTCTCGGCTCCTCTCGGTCCCGTGCTGAACGCCAATCGGTCCCGGTAGAAGGGAAATGTTGAAAGAAACGTGGACACCGACGCAGGCAACGAGAGAGGGAGAGAGGCGGGGGAGACGTTTTATTTTGGCATGTCGCGAGAAGAGAGGAGGATCCTTTTTATTTCTCCGCAGCACTGGCAGCTACGCTCGCTATAAGGTATTCTATGACGGTTCGTCGGCTCCAACGGCGCCCCTGTTAAATGGCATACGACGAGAGGTTGGCCATAGAAAGAGAGAAAGAGAGGAAGACGAGTGGCCTGGAAGTAAGAAGAAGTAGCGGGTGTGCAAGAAGAAGAAGAAGAAGAGGCGACACGGTGGGGGCTCTCCTTCCTCCATTCGAAGCAGCGTTCTCTCCCGTACTAGACTCGTCCCTCTGTCGCCCCACAGGACCACTTCTGCCCCCATTTCCCCTGGCATTGGGGATTTTTTCGAGGGCTCGGCCAACGGAGCGAGAGAGAAGGCCGACTCGTAGTCGCCAGGCTGGCAAACGTTCTCGACCGAACTCACACACCTACGAAACTCACCGAGGTCGATACACGAGCTCGGCTTTGCTCGTACGAGGGAGGACCTTGCCGTCCAGTACAGCAAGGGAGACGAGTTTACGTGCACGCACGGGAACCAGCCACCACGCCAAAACTAACCGGCACTGCAAGGCCGACAGATAAGATAAGCGTACTCGAGAGATAAGCTGCCAATGGGAAATAGTCGAGGCTACTGCAGCTCGCGATCGCGGCTGGTCTCTGCGCTTATCGATCGAACCGTATCGACTATCTTCGCGACGAAAATTTCTACAGGTACAGATCCGTTTAGGGATTGGGGATCGGAACGTTGCGGATTTTAGATGAATCGGAAGATCTACCTTTAATTGCACGATGTCCAGCCTTAGCTTGAATTAGTCTTGTACAAGACAGAACAGGGAAGGCAACCTAACTCATTATATATAGTCTGAATCGGAAATTGAAAGGCAAAATAAAGAAACAGTGATCCTCATCGGTGATCCACGTTCCACGTGTCGTCCCTGGCAATCGCCCTTATCTACGAGTTGTTCGGGGCTCGTTGCTCCGCTGGCCACATCTGCACCACGGCCGTGCACAGGCCGCGTCGGCTCTCGTGCACGAGCAAAACAGCAGCAAAGAAAAAGGGAGACAGAAACCAGCACACACAGCGAACGAAGCCAAGAAAGTGGCAGCAAAGTAACGGGTGGGGGATCGTTGGGCGGTTGGGCCGAGGGGTTTAGACGAAGAAGCTGAAAGACGACGTTGCTCGTGGCGTCAGGGGAACGAACGGGCAGAGAGAAGAAGGGCAAGGGAGAAATCGGTAGGAGAGAACTGTTGGAGTTGAATTGAGAAAGGAGTTGTATGGCGCGGCGATGGCGCAGGGGGCAGCAAAGAGGCAGAGACGCCAGAAGTGGGAGTCAAGAACCCTACAAGGAATTAAGAGCTTATTCGTAACAGGCACCGTGATGAAGATCCTATGGCTCGTGGAGCGGGGAAGGATAGAGGAAAGTATGTACCAGGGGCTCTCCCACACCGAGGATCTTTGGAATACCAATCAACCGGCTAATACGTTTGCCCATGCGGGCGCCAAATTGCCTGGAACGGGGGCCCTACGCGGCCCAACTTCCGTCCCACAAGTTTTCATTTCGGAGTTCTCGTTTAATCCTCATTCCGACACCTATGCTCCCTAGAGAGAGAGTTAGAGGTTTCGTCGTTTTAATTTTACTGACGCGTTTTGTCCGATCTGTACTTTGGAAAATAATTCCGTTGGACCGGATCAATATCAGTGTACTTGAGCCCGGGGTGCGTAGGATTCTCTGTGAAAATATGCAACGCTTCGGTGTTGACGCTTTATCTAATATCATTTTTGTTCTTGCTTACCGTTCTGTTATGATTTTATTGGTATATTTAACTGTAGAAGAGTATAAGAGGTTATCTACGATCACCCTACGTCCACTTGAACCTTCGCAAATTCGAAGACACGGAATTCGCGGCGCGCGTTATCCAAACTTAGACCCTGTATTTCAAGGGGATGCTCGTCAGAGGGGTATACACGCGTGAAAAATACAGCCATTTGGCCGTGATGCGTGGCAGAACATCGCCGTTTCCCTTTGAAAAGTATTGTGCCCTGCGGTGACGCAAGGCTCGTTGCAGGTCTTTGAAGCACCTCTTCGCACCAGAACGCGGCAAGCGTCGCATAAACGACGCGATCGCGGAGCAGTTTGCACGGGGGGATCAGCGTCGCGGCGCTATAACGGCTTGCCAAGTAACGACGGAGGCTTAAACTTTTACTGGTTCAGGAACGTCAGCGTCTGGGCATGTTTTTGCTCGTCCGACTCCTCACAGGAACCGGAAACGTAAGATCGCTCGACGCTTTCCAGCTAGAATTCTCTTCGGATCGCTTTCCGCGCGGGAATTGCGAAAATAACCGAGGATGGAAAAAATTCATCGCTAGAGAAATTATTGGGACTCGAGCATTATGATCGTATTGCCACTTCTTCAATATTGCAGAAATTCTATTTTGCGTTGAAACCATTAAAAGCCAAGCACAACTTTAAACGAAAGAGTATAATATTCATCCGGGCAGCGACTAATTAACCTGTTAACATCTTGCCTTCAGTGCTAATATTCTGGACATATCTTCGCTTCTTTTATCCCTTAATACATCCCCCTGTTAGTATTCAACTGTCGATTCGTATCCTCGTTCCTAAAAATAGTTGCAGATTGCAAAACCATTCGTTTAAGATATCAAAGATACAGCAAAATCGAATGGGAAAAGAAACGAGGAACTCTTCGCGATTCTAAATCCAAAAGAAAGGGGCTGACAGCGCTCAAAAAGCTCGGTATCTCGCGAAAGAATCGACAAATGCCATAACGTCGCTGGCGTTTCTTAACAGGTCATCGAGAATCGCAAGAAAATGGATAAGAAACGACACAGTATCACGTTCCACACCAAGGATCGTCTGGAAAGGGGATTATATGTCGCAATGGAGAACGATATTGGCTCGGCAGTCCGCGGGGGTGGCCAAGAGGGGGAAGCCTTAAAACGGCAGTGAGATTTTATAGGAGTTTATCTTCCGGCGATGGGAATGTTGGATAGGAATGGAGCCGTTCGAAACTGCTGCCCGTAACCGTGGCCAACGAGGACATGGAAAATGCCAAGGAGTCGGAGTTGCGAGGGGAACAACGAGACTGACACAATCGAACGACCTCTGGAACAATGATGCATCGGGGCGATAAACGAGCGTCGTGGAATCGGATTGAGATTGCTGGATTAGACGTGCGAGGTCTCGGACCAGCCTTCTGGGGAGGAAATTTATTGGAAGATTGTGCCGTTCCGTAGCTGCGACGTTTTGTAAATATTTCGAACCTTCGAAATTTTCAATTTCTAAATTGCTAGGTTGTAGAAATAAAGATGGAACGATCAGAATTTGTTGAATTGAAGCTCTGCGATTTACAATTGAATAGAATTCGCCAGCTCTGAGCCAGCGCAAGGCTTTGTGGTTCTTGAAGAATTAAGAATCTGAACATTTCCGAGTAGGAGAATTTATGAATACAATTTTTCGTTGGATATAATTCTGCGCAGATGTCCATAAACGCCGAGGTTGAATGTAATAAATTCAGGCATTCGTTGCTCGAGGATTTTAGAAATCGAGAAATCAAAATTTCTGTTAAACGAAAAATTTGCTAACCGTAAGCAGATCTCAGAATATTTAAATCTGGATAATTCTATACGATATAATTATTCGTCCTTTTAGGAACCGAAACCAATGTTACCCGAGACTACATTCTACCAGTACATAATATCGACCCTGTACCTGCTTCCAGTCGTCGAGCGATTTCGCAGATGGTTCGGTATTCCTCTTCGACCAGAAGGAGAGGGGATGGCCTGCTAAAATTGCAGGAACACCTGCGAAGTATTAGCATAGCTTGACTTATTAACAAGGCTAAGTAGCCGTCAGAGGATCCAGACGAAACTTTCCAACGGAGAGCCTTCTCGAGCTTTCCGGTCTTAAGTCATTGACGAGGCTGCAGCTGTTAGCAATGGAACCAGAACACCGTAACGAAGTCCCACACATTCCTGGTTTAACGAACCGTTCCCATAATATTCAAGGCCTCGTCATCAATCGCGTTGATCTGCTCGAGACGCGGTTTTGTCAAATCCTGACCGACTAGAGACATTATTATTTGGTGTATCTATGCTGCTCGGTTTCAGATTTATAAACGAATTAATTTGTTGCTTGGATAAGGAGAGTGATAGATTAATATTCAATACACACGAACAGCGTGCTATCTACATACATATATGCTCGGTGGGAAAATGTTGCTGCTAGTTGAGGTCACAGTGTTCAAGTCTAATTAATTTATGGCAGGCAATTTATTTGAAAGTGTTTTATTATAATATTTTGTTAGTGATAGCACAGGTGTAAAATTCTAGTCGTGTTTGAGGGGCTCCTACTTTTCAATAGAAATTAATTGAATTGTAACTGTGAAATTATCGAATCCATAAATGTTTAATTAATGCTGTCGCGTTATGGATTTAAGAGTATTATTACTAATTTATTGAATGGCGATATTTGTTGGTAACGTAATTACTGAAAGGTACGGTGCTCCAGCACGATATAAAAACGTAGTAGAATTGAAGAGTGAAAATTGCGAACATCGATATTCCAATCTGTATTTCGCCAATTAACAAATGCTTCCATTTCGTATATTTCACATCATCGATTCATCGTGCATCCTCTGTACCAGCACGAACAAAAGATACCACGCTAAATCGTTGTACAAAAATTATCCCCATAGTTAAAAAAAACCCGGGCCTACACCCCTTCAAACCAACGGACAAAAATTCACTGTCGCTGAAAAAAACCACCCGCTCGGACGTTCCCCGCTCGCGCGCAAGCTTTACTCGCCCCAAAACCAAAGTCCAAAACTTTCAAGCGATCCGCGGTGCGTCCGCAGCGGTTGCTCGCGCATACATATAAGAAGCGCACGCGGTGTCGCGCGAAACGCGAAGATAACCCACGTGACCTCGCCCGCTGTTTCCCCTTGGCGTGGTTCACGGTCCGCACGTCAGTGGCACGAGGAGCGCCAGCACGTCGGCGTCAACGTGTCGCGGGTCGCGGGTCGCGGGGTTGGCAGGGCCGATTGAAGGGTCGCCACCGTTGCAGGGGAAACGTTCGTCGGTCTGCACTCCACCCAAAGTAGATAGGGAGGGACAGCTAGGCGGAAATAGTGGGGGGTATGGATAAATTCGCTTGGCAAGGGGAAAGGGGGTTGTTGTGAACGCGCGTGCACGGCCGAAACTCAATGAACTGCTATCGATTAGCTGCTCATTTTATTCCCCGTTCGTGTTCGTGCGGCCGACTCGTTAAACGCTTCGAACCCCTCCGCCCTACGCGGCCTGTCTCATCGTCCGTGTTTTTCTTTTTTTTTCCGCAGGGGTAGGGAACCGAGTCAGGAGGGTAGTGGGTCACGGTGCGCCTTTTTTTTCCCCACCAGACGAAACGGAGAAAGCGGGTCGCGCGGGATGCTTCGCGTAGTCCTCGGACTGTTATATCTTGACTGCTTGACCACCGAACGCTGCGGTAGTGACGCGATTTTCTAAGCAGATGGGCCCATCTGTGTAACGGCGGTTTGTGAAAGGCGCTGGGAATTTTCTCGTGGATGGAGAATGATGGTTGGCGTTCGGAATGGAATATTTTTGTGGTCTAGCAGTTTCCTCTTGTGCTATGGGGATTGTTTAAAAAAAATTATCTGGCAGTTGTGATGTTGCGGTTAGTTGAAAGACAATAAACAATGTTACCACGTTCCTGCACTACATTCTAAAATTCTTGTTTGGCCAATTTAATTGTTTGTCGCTGCATACGGTGGATATTATCGTGAAAATTGGAATTAATTTGCTTTTTCTTTGGGGATCACTTGTTCCATGTACTGAATCTGTTCTATTATTTCAACAGTCATTTTCAGTATTATTTTTTTACAAGCAATTCCTTGCGCATTATTATACTAGTAGTTGAAACATACCTTCCCATTCCAGAAATGTTACCTATCGATATAATATTATCGAACGAACGAAATTTTGCTATGCTCGTGCGAACTTTCATTCCTATTGCAGGAAAGCCCGTGTAGCGCGGCAACCCGTAACAGGGTTGAATCGAAATCGGATTAAAACGAACTCGGAGAAGTAATCTTGAACGCAGATAACAATCCCGCTGTATTCCAACATTTGCATTATATCAAACGACAAAACGAAACATCAACCATAACTCTCTTCTTCTTTTTCTTAACAAAATCCAATAAACAGCAAATAAATCAATGGAATGTCCGAACTATCAAAGCAAATCGAAGTGCATTCATTAAAACTCCCGAACAGAGAATAGTTCGACTCAGAAAAGCAACCCCTCCCGCATGAATGACCGAGTCTCGTCATTTCGACGAGAAATCCGTCCAATTCCTGCTTCGATTTAACGATTGTTCGCTTTGGCCACGTTCCAATCACGCTCGTTCCTCGAGCAAGGAACCACGGGGAGTTTCAACAGCGGGAGAGGTCGGAAGGAAGAAGTTGGGAGCCAGGCGTAGAAAAGAGAAGAGGTGGCGGCCGCGTGTCGAAAGGTGCGTTGTACTCAAACAAAGTAAAGATATAATTAGACGGGTAGACGGCTGCGACTGCAGGAAGCCCACGTGTGAAAGTCGCTCGCAGAAACCTCGGTCATCGCTAAAAAGATCCCGAGGAGAGCACGGGAAATCGCGCGCTTTCTACGACTTTTACCGCGTTGCGACGCACGGTTGCTGCTACGCCGAAACTTATTCGGAAATAGAATGTTCCCCGAACGTTCCAGCTGTTTTCTGAGAGACCACCTCGGTCTTCCTCGCAGACGACGCCGGATTGCCTCATAGAGATTGACTTGACGGCACTGCAAGTGGTATAGTGGCAGCGGGTTCGGATATGTTTAGTCTAGGACAGCGATGGGTACTCCATTTCGGTGGGTGCAGAACGTCCAATTGATTGTCAGTCATTTTTCTAGCTTTCGTTTGCGAAACAAATCGTTCCGTTTGTTCGTTGTCGCTTTGATATGGATATTTTGGTTAGGAAGTAGTCATTGTTTTATTTGCGACGAATGTACGATGAAAAATTGATTACGTACTTTCGAATACGATTGTCTTTCAAGTGCTAACTACATATACGTTCGCTATTATATCTTCGATTATTCTTAAGTATCTATTGCAATATGAATTATTCAACGATGAAACATTCTTAACTTTCATTCTGCCGAACAGCTTTCCTTTTGAAATATGGGAATTATTATACGGTGTGCAATACAACGCATCTGAATTCTGTACGCACTCGTGGGTACTGTTTATTTTCTCGCTCGTTTTAAAACAGTAAGAAGAAAAAGAATCTTCAGCATCAAACATCATTCTACTGCGGAAGACAAGAAAAGCAAATAGAAAGTCTCGCAACTTTTAACGAATCACCCAATCAAATTTATGCCAAATCGATCAAATTTTTCCCCCTTCTCCCACAACCCGGAAAACCATCGCAACTCACAATTCAACCTTTCTCCGTCAATTGCCATGAAATTTCCTCGGTGCATTCTCAAGCACGCGAAAGGTGGACGAGCTTCGATCCCATTTTACGTCAGGCAAGTGCATAACGCCGTGCCGCCCAAATATTTATCCGGTTCGAAATACATACCCCTTCTATGGCCACGGCCAGCCAGATGAGAGCTGCTGAGGGCGAGACTCATTGTCCGAAAGTCTTGGCGTCTCTCGCGCGAGTGGGCGTCGCTGGCGATGGAACGTCTGTCGGTAGCTCATGATTTAGCCGCGTCTCTATTCGTGTGCGCGTGTTAACCCGTACGGTTCACACGCACCTTAACCGAACGGATGCACACCTACCTACGTAGATCCACGCCAGGTCGACGGAAGCCTGTGTCGTTTCATGCGAAACGTTTCCTTGCCCGATTTGGCTGCGGTGATTCTGCTCCGCGTTCGAGGGATCGTGGCAGAAACACTGGCGTGCATCGTATCGATTCTTCGGCGTAGTTTTTTTGGGGGAAAAAGCGTGGTTCTTGGAGAAATGTTTTTCATAAATATTTCAGCCGAAGTACCAGCCGACATTCGAAGGTATTCGAGGAATATCAAATATGATACGCGGTTTGACAAATTTCGACAGCCTGAAAATCATGAAAATTCTGAATATTTGAAAATGAATAATATATAATAATATAAGATCATGTAATTGAATAAATGTCACTCGAAATCTAAAATTATTCTAGCATCAAACGAACGAAATTCGTGCTACTTTGATACCGCTTCAACCCTTTGAAAACTATCAATTTCGAGCACGATCCGAGGCAATTCGTAGCTTCCGGCGCACGGTCGCGGTGACTCGAGGCCTTTTCAACCCATCGCTAAATCCAGCAGGGTGATAAGTAAAAAATACTCTTTGTCCCAGACCGTGGCATCGTCGCGGATTGTCTGCAAATTGCACTCGACCGGTGCGTCGTCTGGCACGGCCAGGTCGATGTACCCGGTGTTCGAAAAATGTGCGACGACCTACGTCACCGTCTGTTACGGACTTACTGCGTACCTCGACACTTCAATTATCGGCTGCAGCCGTGATCCAACCAATGAATACCAGCTGAATGCGGTTGCACCCACACGGCGAGACGTATGCGTGTGTCGATCGATTTATCAAAAGTGGTTGTTGCCGTGTATCTTGGCGAATTTGTTCAACGCGAGTGGTCTTATTCGCTCATTGAAGCAGCTTTAAGTTGCATTTAGTTCAGTGATCTTTAAGTATACGTATGTATGCTGGTGAGAATAATTTTCGTTGCTACTATTTTAATTCTTCCCCTTGCTCTTTTAAATTGCCTCGTTTATTTATTAAACTAAATAAAAATCTACAAAAAAAAAAAAAATGGACCACCTAAATTCCTCCTCACAAAGCCTAAATCAATCGTTGCATCCGACTACCACTTAAAAAAAACAGACCACAAATAAACCGCTCAGCTACTATATATCATACTTCACTCTTCCACTTTCGCGCGATTGTCGTCGAGGTAAAATAATCCGATCACCCTTTGGCCATAAAGTATCGCACAACATTCCCCAGCGCTATAATCTAAGCCCCAGTGCCAAGCCCGTTAAACATTAAACCCCATAGGCCACCGTATGGGAACAAGATTTAAAGGACCAGTCTACGAAGACCCGCCATTATCCAGCGCGACAAATCAACCGAAGGAGCTGTCACGATAGTTAGCCGCGACGCTTGTAATCAGTGATTAGCGATCGCGCGACAAATCGTCGGTTATTGGTGTCCAGCGTGCGCCGTGCCCTGCTCGTTAATATCACTTTCCCTTCCCTCTCGACGAGATGCAAGTTCAAAGTCGTAGATTTCAATTAGCCCGGCCAGTGCAGCGGAGCGCGCCAGCCGGAGGCCGCGATACAACGCGCGTCGTTCATAATCGAAATGCAAAACGGCCAGATCGATGATATTAGCCCTGATAGCTTATCTCCGAGCAGTCGTGATAATGGAAGGGTACTGGAACCTCCGCAGGATCGTGATTGATGCAATCGTACATGGAATAAGACTTGTGCCGGGGCTGCACGATTAATCGCGGCTGTCGGACCTAATTCGTTATCGTTCGTCTCTGACTCTCATTGATAAAAGCAGTGACGCGGTCGACCGACGGAACGATTTTGGATCTTGGGTACGTATTTGAACTTTGAATTGGACCATTGCAAATTCGTGGCTGCAACTCGTGCTCGATGAATGAGCTTGAGAAGAACAGTGGTGCTGTGCGCAATTGATGATGGCGCTGATTTCTTGTTCATTTGGTGATGTATTCAAGAATTCGATCTTTGCGATATATGTTATTTCAATTGCGTACTATTAGAACCGATAAATCAAAGGATACCTGTCGCGCGTGCTGGCCCCCGATTGACCGAAAAATTAGGATAGACCTCAGAATTGATGGTCTGTGGTCACTACCAGCGACCAGAAGTACTCCTTCAACCATCCAAAGCTAGAGAGCAATTGGCTGGGCTGGATCACTATACTTTCTCTCTGGCAGCGACTCGACTGCCGCCGTAACCTCAGGTGTTACGTGCATCGTCAGGAGGCATGGGCGGTGAGGTTTAGCATAAAAATCTCCTTGAAACGATTCCATATGAGCGTGCGTGCAGATACTGCTGGGTATTATCGTAACTGCCGCTGGATTATGGCAATTTTCAATTTTGCCGCACTCTCAATCGACCCACCGAATGACTCGGCTACTATAGTAGGCAGGGAAAGATCGCATAGACGGCGTAGACCCGTAGAAATTCTGTTCTCCCCGTGTGCATCGGAGAAGCGAGAGATCATCATTGTACATTTAAACCGGGATAGGAAAGTAACCATGTGATCAGCTCAACAAAAAAATTAGAATACCTTAAGATTCTTTCCCTTCGCCTCTCGTCCAATTGATTGGTATCGTGCCCATAAATGCGTCCACCGTTAGCGACTTACCTGCGAAACAAGAAAAAAGGACGCTCTTAATTAAAGACATACAAATATCAATTTCCTAAATACTAAACGAATTATATGTAAAGCAAAGAATAAATCTATATGCTCGCGTGAGAACGACGAAGGGGAACGACGCTGCATATAACTGTAAGAGAGCGAATTAAAAATACGAATACTCGTTTCCACACGCTCGTCGAATTTGCGCGGACAATTTATACGACTCGCGGACAGAGCGAGACTTCGTTCCGTCGCGGTGCATTCCCTCTGCAAAAACGTACATACGACACGTGTGCATAAGGCGCGTTCTAAATTGCCCCCGATTTGACGCAGCTTCGTCGCCGAGGTAGCTCGCGTTATTCGAGCAAGCTTGCACTCGCGGTCGCGACTGCTCGAACGAGTAACGGTGAGGATCGGAAGGAATTCGTCGGCGAAGGTAACGGAGTGGATGGCAGGGAAGGTCGCACCGAGCTAAATTCATCGCTCGGGATCGATATTCTCCTTCGTTAAGTACGCCAAGGATCCTGATCTACGAGGTCTACGACGGGCCGAGTCAAGGGATCGCGATTGCATCTCTACGTGCATCGTTGATCCTTGAGGAGACGTGTTCGACGATTGTTTAACCTTTGCCTGCGCGAAATGCATCGCATGGCACGAATCAAATTGGTAATTTAATGATGATTGCAAATAAAGCAATAATTACGAGACGATATTGTACAGGTAATTCGTGAAATGCGCTGGATTGATTTCGAACAGCTTGCTCCTCCCCCTGTTCGGTGCGAACTGAAAAAAATTCAGCTACCTGAATCCTGACGATAATCACAGCCAGGAAACCACCCACGAATTCCTATCGGACTGTGCAATTTCAAAAATCATTCTCTCTCGTGCGCACACGGGGCGCGTGTTTTCCACCGGTGCCCCCAGCAAATAAATTGAATTTCCTACCTCGGAAACCGGTCTCTCGTGTAGCGATATTTTACACATTCCAGCGACAACCGGCCACGGTCCCTGGGTGCTCGATGATTTAAGCTCGGGTGCATCATCGGGGTCGGTACGTCAAAAAATTAAATCAATTAAAACCATCCGTTTAATTGAAATGATAATTGAGTTATGCGAGCGTCGGGGGATGCCCGGTGGCGTCGCGACGCCGAACGATAATCGGCCTTTCCGTTCGCACCTTCCCGCTCGGAGACGTTCCATTTTTTGGGTTGCAATTTTTCTAATTACACGTGAACGCACGCGGCGGCAAATGTGCCTCGTCTTAATGGATAAACGCTCCAACGACATTTCCCGTGGCGCGCCGTGTGCATGAATTTCCCTCTCGAAACTGGCGACGACTCGTTAATGGGAAAGAGGAATAACGCGACACGACTATTAACGTTGTTGCCACGGTGATTTGGCATAATGAGCACACGTTGGTCTCGTTTTAATCTTCGTTATTGAACTCGTTACCTAAACACTCGCAGGACGCGATTGAAACGCGTCGAACGCGATTTTATCGCGATTGATTTTTCACTCGGCCAATCCGGCACTACGCGATAATTATGTACACCGAAATTCAATTTCACCGCTGTCCTTTCACGGAGGCCCTCTGATGTAAAGCTCGACGATTTCTACCGTGTGCTGCGGATACTTTTCAAACGGTCGCGTTGTGTGCACACCATTTTGTACGATCATTTGACCGCAGATCGTTTAGCAATCTCTTTGAACGGGCTTTGAAACAGCACTAATACGAACAGCCGGATCATTACTTTGGCTGGTATTAACGCAATGCCAGAGTCCCTTGAATGAAAAACATCACTGAAATACCTTGATCAGGTATTCGCCACTCGTGTTCGAAATAATATTTTTCAAATTCGGTGCCTCGAATGTATTTGTATCTCTGTCAGGGGAATACCGGTTCTTCTTTATAACGAACGGCCAGCAGCGAGCCCCGAAACTTCGATCTCCCCGAGCAGAGGCGCTTCCATTTACAAATTAAAACGCGACACCCTGTACAAGCGACGCACAGAGTCGCACACCCAGTTCCCGGTGAAAGAAACACAAGCAGCAAAACGATTTCGTCCTCCGGTGGGATCCGCCGCAATAATTTCTCGATCCATTAAGGCGCATCGAGTCACAGGCGTCCGTAAACGCACACCAAGCTCTTTCGCGTGCTTGCACACACGCACACGTGTACACCTTTCAGTCCTCTAACAAGCAGAAGACCCCGGGGGACCTGGATGTCTCGTAGGTGGTAGGTTGGACGGTCGCCACTAAGAATTCAATTAACGGTAATTATATGGCGACCCAGTCCTCGTTACTTTTCCCCCGTCGGTTCTGCGACCTTCTTCCACCACCCCCTGCCACCACCTCTTGCAGGTGTATGCCCACGTTGCAGATGCCTGGCTGCCAGAAACTTCCTACCAAGTCCCATTTCGAAGGCTAAAACTAGACGCCATTCTCTCTTCTATACTCTCAGACTCTTTCCATACTTTCAACCACCCCTTCGATATTCCCTCCACTTTTCTGTCTCTTCCGTGAACCACCACCGTCGCCAACTCCAGCACCTCGAGTAAGGGGTTTCCGTTTAATACTGGCGGGTGGTTGTCAAGAAATTGGCAGGGATATCCACGACGGCACGATCCCCTAATTGTGTGTCCGCGTAGTTTGGGGGTGAGATGGCCGCTTTTATGCCGTTGCTGGATCAGGCTGCTTGCCAGCCTCGACGAATCTTAAGCCCAGCTTCGACGAACCTCTTTTCAACCGTCTGGATAAAAGGCTCGCCTCTTTGCCCGCGAAGCACCCCGACCGTGCGTAATTAGGGGTGGAATTTTGATCGGTCGAAATGGGGGCATGGGTTACATCGAGGCGCCACGACGAAGTGATGTGTTTTTTAATTTTTATTTTTGGTCGATGAATGGTGCGTTTAGATATATGGGTTGTGGTCGCTGTGACTGGTCGAATATAATTGCACTGAAAGATTTTCAAGACCGTTTGAAAGTCACGTACAATGAAATAAAATTGGAATCTAATAGATATCTAAATATCAGTATCTAATATCTAAACGCAATAACCACCCGGCGTACGAATTAAAGAGCAAAGAGAAGGAGCAAAAAAATACAGGATAGATAGAAAAGGAAAAAGAGTCGAAACTAGCCCACGCCCGGTGAAACGGCAGATTAACAACGGCCATCGTTTCCATGGTCGCGCGGAGATTTTTCATTTAACCGGCATCGAGCTTTTAAAATCGGAAATATTTTTTCCCAGGGCAAACACGAACGTACGGCCGAAACAACGGGCGGCAATCGTCAGTAAATTTCACGAGCGGGCTGTACCGCGCGCGCGAGGGTGTAATATCAATTATAAACGCGTAACCAATAACTATGCCAGCGTATATCTGCGCGGGCGGTCGCGAGGCCGGAATTCGTCGAATATTTACCAATTCCGCGTAATCGAAAAAACAGGAAACGACCGTCGAAATACCTTTTCATCGCGTTTACAATATACATTCGTTGCCCGCCACCGTTCTATCGTACCTCCTATACAATCTCGAATCGTGTCTCGTTTCTGTTTGCCCTTTTTGTTACCCTTACGTTCCAGTAGATCTCGTGCTGCCAGTAGAGAGTAATCTTGTATCTCGTTTTGAGGGATCGGCGTTTGGCGGTGGACTGATCCGATATTTCGTGACAAATCTCTCTGAACGGAGCAATGATACCTGCACGTGTACGCGTGTGGAATATTAAGCAAGGCGCGGGGAGTAGGGAAATGTTTGAAAGAAATTAGAAATTAGATTAATGAAATTGATCAAATTAGATATATCTTTTGTGAAAACATTTTTTCGTTAAACGATTTTTTGGTTGGCCCGAAATATGATTGTCCTGAACTGATATGTATAATATGCAATTTGCAAATGGCAATCAAATATTTTGTTTTTAAATAATACATTTAATCAACTCTGAGTTAATTGGTTTTATTATCGATGGATTTATAGGAAATATCGAAGTGCACGTTTCCCCAATGTTTTATTCCTTGTAACGAATCACGTTTCCAAATTATTTATACATTTATTTATTTTCTTTTTAACGAAATACGAGACCAGCAATAAATATGAGTATTTCCAGATTTATATTCGTATTTGCCTTCTGCCGTTATAACAGGTAACGTCCCGGCTCTCGAATGATTTTTTGACAATTTTTCACTAACGCGCTTTATCTTTTGAATTCCACAAAAAAGGCTCCAGTTTCATCCTATCGGAAACAGAATTCCGGAATAAAAAAAAGAAGTAAAAAAAATAAAAATCATTTATACATGATTTTTCAAAGCTTCAAGCGAGTATCACATATTTTCCATCGTTGGCCAAAGTATTACTGTCAAATCCAGTCTAGAAATCGATCGAATTCATCAAAGCAAAGAACTACAATTTACGCGTGCCTTTAAAAAAATGTTCCATCTCGTAAAAATAAATAGGGCCGAACGTTTAAAGAGTAAATTGTCGCAATCGGTTGCAACTGAAACAACACTGCTGAGCAGGATCGTAAAACACTCCGACGGAGATCAGAGGGGTTCTCACCCCTAATGACAACTCGTACATCCCTCCATTGAAGCCGTAAAGGGACCTCTAAACGATATTCACGCGCATTCGCCTTTGCACCCCCTTATAAACGTCCGACGTTTATCAATAGTTTAGATTAGTTTAGAAGATCACGCCGTTTTTCTTGCACAGAATTATTCCGTACTTACTTTCGCGGTACAATATGGAATTATATTATACCAAACCGTGATCTATACAATAAGGAATTTATCTATGGAAACGAGATACAATATCGTAATACTACATTCCTTTGAACCTCCCCATTATATAAGATAAATATAGTGCAAATTATATTCTACGCGACTAGTTATTAAACAACAACAAAAAAGAATAATTTACACCGAAAAAGTTTACGATTTTTCACTATCTATCTACCCAAAAAAAGGGCAGGTACAAACAGAATCTTTCTCACTGCAATGAAATATTGATTAGTAATTTGTAACAGAGGAAAAAGAAATTGACAAACGACAAGAACGAACAGGGAAAAGCGTAAAGAAAATATCCTCGATGCGCACGAATTTCCTCGTGAAAATCACCGAGTTGTACATTAGTACATACTGAATAATGACAGAAGGAGGGCAGATCGATCAAAGGACAATTGATAAGTTGGACCTCGATTGCCAACGACGCGTACACGCGACTCGCTTCGAAACTTGTGGCGGGTTAACCGTGAAAGCCGCGGCAGTGTAGATAAGTGTTGGGTATCAACTTGTTGCATTAATTACACCGGGGAGGCTATTAGCCATCGATTCGCGCGAAACCTCGTTTCTCTCTAGTTACCTCTCTTCTCGGTTTCCGTGTACACAGGCGCACGCGTATATACGCCGGCTTCACACTGTTTAGAAGCTTTCCTATACACGCGTTCAAGTCATCCGGATTTACGATACATCCGTTCGCCGAAATCCACCTCGACGCTAGGTAATAGAAAATTCGTATCGATTATGACCGATACTGTCGGCAAACTTACAATTTGTGGAATATTCGCACCGGTGAGGGGTATAAATTTAAGCCCGTTGAATTGCGATAGCGCCCCTACGTCTGTATGCTTAATTTGCAGAAAAGTGCACATTAGAGGAAGAAAATAATCGTCATCGAGATGATTTAAAAGGTATTATTTTAATGCTCGAATTGATGACTGAATTGAATATTCACGGTGTAAATAAGGAATATCTGTAAATGAACAAATCATAGCGATACTTATTACACTTTTATTACATAGTTAATCATCATGTTAATTTCAACATGTGTACAGTTATTTCATAACACGAGTGATCCAAGTGCCTCGTTTGCGAGTATGTACGTGCATAAAGTCTCGCGGCGAGTTTTGCGCATCTAAGTCGTATCAGAGATAAGCGAAACGCAGCAAAATATAAATACATGAACCCATTTTACCGCGAGTGATAACCTCTTTACTCGAAACAGATCGCATTTCTCGCAAATATCGAGCGAGTACATAACGAAGTAGGCAAAGAAACGGAAAAGAAATGTGTCGCTAAATTTTGGTATTAGTGTGAAAAAATACAAATATTAAAATGCAATAGCAAAACATTGTTCTACATTTGTGTCATAAATATAACTCTCTTATCAAATTTCCAATCTCACATGGACGCTATGAAATTTACTAAAAATATATCGCCCAATTAAAGTTCGTCATATTAAAAAATATTTAACAAAAAAATAAACAACACAATGTTAGAAACATTCTCTTAGAAGATCAGTTATATGTAACATTTTTAACGGCTACTGTACACTGAAAGTAATCAAATAAAATATTCATCAGATTCGATAACACCGAGACTAAAGTACAGATTCGATTTCCATTTATCCCAAGTGTACAATTAACTGATATTGATAAATATATCTTTGGAATGCCCCGCTTGACGATGCTTCTAGGTTAAACAAAGAAGAATTAAGAAACGAAGGAGCCCGCCGCGAAGCCCTTCGCTGCGTTTTACGCTCTCGCGGAAGCGTGTGTTGCTTTCCGGCGAAAGGAAGGTGCTTGCAGGAACGGATACGTGGACCGGAAGTGGTCGGTAGCACCGCGCCGGCAATTACGCGGACCTGCACGGCCATCCCTATCAAGTCGACCACACGAGACCGTGCGGAAAACCAACGTGTGCGTTAACACGCACACGCGTTTCTACTCCACTTCGAGTACTTATTTAAGCACCGTTTACACTTGGCGAAAGGCAATCGTAAAATGGGAGTGCAATTACTGATACGTTCGAAACGGCGATAACATCTTTTAATAGTTATCGCCTCTTCAAGAGTTACTGCAAGAATGCTCGGTAGAAAAAATTGTACCGAACGGAATAATAATATCTCTGTAGGATAAGCACGGAATTTTCATGGATCTTCGGGATACTGAATTCATATTTACGTTTAATTGCTGCGCAGCTAATCTTTCATCTGATAAATTCATCTGATTTACAGAGATCTGTTCTTCTGAATTGAACGTTCGCAAATAATCGGTATATCATTGTTTAATTTCATATTACGCCCGTTAATGAACTATAATTAACTAATTAAACATTAACGCGAACCAGAGACAGCAGTCCAATACAATATGGAACTTAAACTTAAACCCCTTTAATTTCATTGTAGTCTCGTCCCTAATATCAAATTAATGAACTTCTCTCTTCGCTCCTTTCTTCCTTCTTCCTCCTTTCCTTAATCAAATCCGAAGCGATCCAGATTTATTTTACCGTGCATCCGGCACTATTAACATTTTGAAAGGACACTTCCATCGAACGCCGTCGCGCTCCCCGAAACTGTAATCCCCCGTCCTTTACGCAACACGCCAAGGACCTTATGCAATTCCATTAAACAGAGCCGTTCCAATTGCATCACGTCACTCGACACGATCGAATTATCAATATGTAACACCCATTGCTTGTGTCGTGATACGAAACGCTTGACAACACGTTACGCTTGTGCGCGGAGTGTAAACGCGCCTTTAGACGCGCGAACCCGCGGCTAGCGCACCGGATGAAAAAAACGCCGCTCTTTTTTCTCTTTTCTCTCTCTGGCGGCGTGGTCAGCTCACCTTGATAATGCGAGATATCACGCGAGTACACCAACGAACGAGCGTGTGCATGGAGAAAAAAGCCAAAAAAAAAGAGTGGGGAAAAACAGCGCGGACATGGTGGGAGGAGAGGATGGGAGAGGAGGAGAAGAGGCCAGTGGGTATCTGGTAACTGAACACTGCGGTTCACGCGAATATGTCGAGGTACGAGGAAAATTAAATATTACGCCGCTTGCATCGTGAAAATTTTCAGCTTCTGGAACTTGGTCTGGTCGCGTGTCATCTTTTTCGAAACGTTTGCCGGACGATTGAATGAAACGGATTTTTGGAGCGAGAGTAGAACTTAAATCCCGGAGAGTGGATCATTTTCGATGCTGTCGCGTTTAGTTTGGTATCAAGCGATTTTCGGGTGGGAAATGAAAATAAGTGAATGGTAAATTCGTTAGGTGGTTTGTTTTATTATATGAACGAGAAATTGATCGGTTCTGTTTAACTTTGAAGTCTGTATTAGTTGCCGTTTCAATTCATAAATTCTATTAATCTTCCACGGTTGGCAAAAGAGAACACTTAATCTCGGTATTATTGAAGAATGTCGACATAAAGTGATCGAGCAAATTGTTTATCGCGGGATGAAGTACAGCGTGTATGATGTAAATTATTTAAAAAAAATTTTAAATCCGACCTCTCGTACGCGGTACACATCACCGCACGCTTTTAGTTCAATAGCCAATACGCTGTTACTCGGTCCCTTGCAAAATTCATTTCGCCAGGGCGCAATAGAAATCGGCGAAAAATTCATTAAAAATTGATCGCGTGTACGGCCACTTTATGACTATCGATGCTCGTGTCCGATTGTATTCATTCGAATTAATATTCCCTGTGATTTATGGTAGGAAATAATTGCGATTAATTACTACTATCGCATTAAATGACTAACGTGCTGAATTAACAAACTCGCCAACCACGATGTTAAAATAAAGTTCCGACGAGTCGATAATAGCGATATATTTCTAGTATGCCTATAATATAAATGTACTCTGACTAATAATATGACTTCGTGTTATATATAATATGATATTTGGAATAATCTCAAATCCGACTTCAAAACGACTTGACATGCTGTGTCTATTTATTACGACACACATATTACAATCCATAATATCCTTTCCAAATATCGGGATAGTCGAAATCAACCTGCGGCAACATTACAGACGACGCAAGACGTACGCAAATCGAACGTCAGACTCAGCCAGCAACGAAACACTCAAGTGCCACCAAATGAATCCTATACAACTTTAGACTGTTAAAACAATGGACGAGCATGAAACCTTCTGCGAAGCGTCTTTAAAGTAACTATAAACCAACGTAAAAGCGGGTGTAAAGCAATTTTATAACTGCGGTAGGCCTGTTGAATGCACGAGGAACATCCATGAACGAGGTTCCCTCGAAATAAAGTGGTCTTAGGAGACGATAGACATGATCGGATACATTACTCTTTTTGTACAGGAAATACTCAATCTGAATGCGCTGCTAGCACAAACCAATGGTACCAAAAATATCAAAGAATACCAACAGAACCGATGATATTTTGAAATAATCGCCGCGCCACGGGTAGTTCGAGCGCGACAAAATCGCTACCGGCAAGCTTAATTTCCAAAAGAAACAGACCTCGGCCATCGAAAACCCGGGCTCGTAAATAACCGCATAAAAGTTCATTTTCTCTGGACACTTCTCCCCACAGGAGACAAACGGGAACGAAATCGGCCTTCCCTCCTGTGACCAACCGATGGCTCCCGCTCGACGTCCGGCCGATCCCGGCATAACCGCATATTCCGACTAAATTCGAAAAGGTCGATATTTCAAATGCCAGCGTCAGGGGTTAACCGGGGGCTATTTTGAGTGTGCCGTACGGCATGTAGGACCCGAACACACCACCCGTCAATAATCCGCTGAATAAACTATCGTCCGCCCGCCCACACGGCCACCCACCCGTCCACCACAACTCCACTCAACCGCCACGTACAGCCAGACATATATCACGTAGGAGTGTGGCGTTTGCGCGCGTGCGACGTTGTCTCGCGTTGTTGTGTGCGTGGAACGTGCTAATATATGTACCGCAGGCGCGGCCGGACGAGCTTCCACCTTCTCTGGTCAGATGTGTGCGTGTGTTGCCGTGTGTGGGATGCGGCATAGGCATCGGGGGTGGTGGCGGCGACGGCGGGGAGACGCCGTAAACTCGACCAGAGAGCAGTCACGAGGGAGATACAACGATGGCTACGACCGAGGAAATGAGTAAAGTTCCGCGGATAAAATAATAATTTCGTTGCAGGCGCGTTCTGCCCGGGCGCGAAATTCCGTTCGTGAAATTTCGCGCTGGGACGCGCAACGACGGCCATCCTTTCGGCCGACGAGCGTATAGACGGCGTGTAAGTAACCGCGATTGCCTCGCGAGACCGATGAGAACTAGAAACGGTGATGTTTCTGACGGCCGGTTGGTCCGGGGTGGAATTACGGCGTGAAGGTTCTAGTGAAACGCAGGGATGAGGGCGAAATACATCGAAGCTTGTCTTTGGAACGGTCGCCGCGTTCATACTACTGATACACCCTGCTGGAGTATTATTTCTTGATGAATAAGCGGCTGCGGGAGTCGGAGTGCTTGTTGCTTGCTCGACTGACCGAACGGGTGTACAAAGAGAGGGATGAATTCAATGAAAGCTTATGAGTATAGGAGAGTGGTCGAGTTTGATTGGGACATTTGTGTATAAAATGTTCGAGGATACGAAATACACTTCGTGTATTACCAGGTGGATAGGCGAGGGGCGAATTTAGATGCGATTGTTACTAAAATGGAAAACAATATAGCAACTGTATGGAGGGCTCAAATATATTTACTATAAACTACCATCGCTAGACATTTCACGAATCTTTTAAGTAACTCGGAACAAAATTTCTGCATTCAGTTATTCATATATACATATACACATATATTATTTCCCCTGTTATTCTCAATATCAAAATTTGACGCAAATTTCACGCAAGTTGCATCGCTTCATTATAATCATTACATATCCCTACAAATTATGTTCTATTTCTTACAATTTGTTCGTACTCGACAGTTGTTTCGAATACTCGCTAGCCTGAGTCACCTACATACGAACAGCACGATGTATTATTGACACCGCAACCCCCAATGTAGCCCGCCATCGTCGACCCCCTTTGTATCCTCCCTTGTTGGAAATCGGACAGGTATGTGTACACGTAGATGTATGCGCGATACGTTAAACATATATGCATGGTTTGGGTGCAGAGTGGCGTTCTACAAACCGCTGCCGCGAGCGCGCCCGATAAATTATTTTCGCGATGCTTTTTTTATTCTACAGAGCCACCGAATCTTTGTGTCAAAAACTAGATCGCCAGCACCGCGAAATAATATTCGCTGACCGGTTAAAAAAATTAGGCGAATCGACTGAAAGATGTTCATGCATAATTTCAGCATAATTTCACTATTGCCTTTCTCCGTTTTGCAATTATTTCGAAAATTTCATTCTATCTACCACCAAAATGCTGCAATAATTTTTTTTCTTGGAGGGTAGCAAGGTTTTTTTAATGCTGTCCGAAAACTTTGCTCAACACGCACAGAATACAAACAGCAATGCCCTCCTTGCTTTCTTCAACTCGTTTTCAACTTACCAACCGAAACAATTATTTCACAAACAAACGGCAACTCGAAGCCCATCAGAATCCCCAGCAAATCCGATATCCCGCAACCCACCCATACGAAAGAACCACCCCCCAGGCTCCGTCCCCTGATTAAAAATAAAGCCACCGAGATCGTCTTAAAGCAGCCTTAAAAAACCAGCCCGCAATATCACGAGCTAATCGCTTCCACGAACCGTTACCATCCAAGGGATCGAGCCAGCACGTCCGTCCATCGACTCGACCTGCCTAAAAAGATTAAAAGCTCGGCGGCCGTGGCAAGAGGCCGGGTCGTCGTTCCGGCCAGCGTAGCGCACCGCTGCATGAAAAAATAACGTTTCCGCGCGTGACGGGCCCCCACTCTTCGTCACCGCCAGGCGGTTTCACCGGTAATTTCCTGGGCCTTCTCTGTCTCGCGGAGCGAAAGGTAGGAGAGCAACCTCGAGGCCCGGCCGCGTACCTATTCGCATGAATAATGAAAATCCACAGACTCGGTATAATTAGCACCGGTGCGTCGCATCCGGCCTCGATTCAGACGATCGTCGCATCGCCGTCGTCGTCGCGATGCTGCTGCGTCTTCGATCATCGAACCATCCAGCCACCATCAGGACAGCACAGATCGTCGTTGTATTTCTGGTAGATGCAGACGAAAATTCGATTACTCGGCCCCGGAAGGCAAGAACTAGTAGAAACTTTTGGTACGGTAACTATCTTTAGGTCGACACCTTCTTAGGACGCGCCACCAACCCGCGACGTCCTTGCTATCACTCCGTCGTTCGATTCGGAATTATTCGAGCGACGGAGACAAGGGCCCTTCGCTTACCCTAGGTCCGGGATTACTACTCGACGATAATCGAATCCACTCGCTGCTAATTGACTCGGGGAGTAATCGCGAATAAAACTTGCATGCCTCGAGCCGATTCGCGATGCTCCGCTTGACTGACAAGCGACTTGGTCCAGGGACAAGTGCCTGAGGACGAACGCTGGCTGAGGGGGAGGCTGGCGGTGGATCAGGTGAGCGATATTAGCGGAGATGCCACTCCGGTTGCACGGTAATTGAAGTAAAACGGGAATCCTTCTCTCGCCTGTCAAAACGAATTTGCTGCGTCCCACCCGGCCGATTCTTTTGTCTTCTCGTTTGCCAACGATGGCCCCGCGTTTGCTGCCGACTGGTTTGCTGATCGTTGGATCGCGATCGAACCAACGACAGCCTGTATTTATGCGCCCGTCTCGTATGGATAAGCTTGTTAACGGTTGAACTTGACGACGCGAATTTTTAATGGTATGTATATACTGAATTTTTCTTGGCGATATTCGAACATTTGCTTCACTTGTGAACGTGGATTCATTTTTTTTCATGACGGCGGACGAAGGCCACTTTCAGAGTCGAATTTATATGATTTGCAGGCTGCGATTATTTCTAATTTGCATATCGATTTCGAATATTGCACACTTGTTCTTCTGTGTAATTATTTTGTGGAAGATTTTCTTTTTATCTACCTTTGTAGTGCTTTTGTTCTAGATACGATTGATAATCGATATGTATCTCGTTGATTATTTGACGAATATACAATATGGTACACTCGTCAGAACTAAGTACGGCAAATATGGATGGTACAGACAAATTCATCGATATATCGTTTAAGCTGTACCTCGAATTTAATGTATTCCAGCTATAATTGGATGAGTACAATTTCAATTATCTCATAGTAATCATTCACGGATTGATACTAGTCATTCTACTTTCAATATTGTACTGACAATAATATATTGACGCGCAGATCAAGCGTTAAGAAATAACATTGTAAACATAATTTATTGCAGTACGGCTTAAGCGAGTACGCACTGTAACTATTAAAAGATAATGAATCACTACAATTATTGATGAATATTCAGTGGTACCTGGCAAGAGTGTTACACGCCTCGACAACGTAGGCAAAAGTCTACACTACACGTACAGTAAACTAGTGACAATCAAAATACTACGAATAATTGTTTCACATGTTTTTCTTGCTCTCTCATTCAGGGCCTCCATGAAAGCAACAACAATTATACATTCGCGAGCCTTGTATTTGATTTCATTCGTCGTAAAGACAGGAAATCAAAATAATACCGCCTGAAACAAACAAAAAATATATTTCTTGCAGCTCACCTATGCATAATTCCGTGATTTCGAGAAACAAAATTCCATTCAATGCACCACGACCAAAAAAAAAACACCTTCCCCACGAACAACTCGAACCGATCCAAAGAATGTACGACGGGAGGCAAAAGCAAAACTTCTGGAACCACGTTTAGGATAGCTTCTCAAGAACGACGTCACCAACCACACAAACGAACAAACCTCCCGCATAATCGTATTCTCGGTATATAGACGACCGTAAAAATCCCGGGACGTTCCAGGGGACCTCTGCCCAAGGTGGGACAGGCATTGTTCCATAAACTCGAACGAAGTATGTATCTCTTAAGCGCTGTTTATGGCGTTCAGGTGCTGGTTGTTCGAACAGCAGTCGTTAGCCAGTTTCGGCCCTCCAAGGATTACAAACAGTGTCGTCAGCGAGTAGGTATTTCGCGTGGCGTGGAGAGGGTAGCCTGGTTGAATTATGTACGAGGCAGGTCAGGTAGTCATTCTCACTGGATGACCTTCGAACCGGCGATAATTTGGTTAACGCACGAATTTCGCCACGGAGACGCGAATTTCAAAGTGCGACAGTGAAACCTGCAATTTATCATTGAGGAGATTCGAATTTTTTCAATTAATTATTAATGTCAGAGATATGCAGATTCGGAGTATTTACTTGCAGACGGTTTTTTCCTTGATAATTATTCATATTTTCAGCAATGCCGTCAGGCAATGGCTTAAATAGTTCTTCAAATGATGCGATAAATCCAGGATATTTAAAACGTTTCATTTCGTAGGACAATGCGCGCAGAGGAACGAGAAACTGATCGTACCAGTAGTTAGGTATCGTCGTGCGACCCCAGAACGGGAAAATTCATCGACCCGTGGTCAACTTAACTATTTGCCCGAGCACGTGAGTAAAATTATACGTCAGGTCGGGTCTTATTTCGTAATGTCACCAGCCGCGCGATTATATCGATCGGTTGCATTCCAAGTGTCGATACGTTTTTGCAAAACGACAGAGGAAACCGGCCACTGTCCCGCGGTGCTCCCGATCGCCTCGTAATTTCCTTCCGGCGGCACAATTTGCGTAATTTATCGGCGAATCGCGTGCCCCAACTAATAGAACCGTCGCATAAAAGGACGACACCTCCGCGTTCCTCGGGGGTGATCGCGAAATTATCTCGACGAGAGTAAACTCGCGCGCACTTTCCCTTTTCTTTTTTCTTCGTGCCTTCGTGCCGAAGGAGGAAAGGGTTGAAGAAGGGTGGTGGCGATAAATCGTGGTGGCAATTATTTGCAATAAGTCATAATTTATAACTCTAGAGAAGAGAAAGTGGAATACACTTTATTCATGCATTTTCAGTATACTTATTATTTTTACCGTATACTTACAGTATACTTATTGTTAGTTATATTGAAGTAAGTACATATGTATTTTTGTTGCTTTCGGAGTATCTTATAATCGTTATAGAAATAACGTAGACGTGTCCAATCATAGCAATGAAATATAACAGTACTCGCGAAATTGCATTGTCTATGGAATGTTAGAAATTTATTTTGTAAAAGGCTAGAACAATTACTAGACGGGAAAACAAGGAAGTACTTTATCGATATACTGTCAATTCCTCGTATGCATATACCTTCTTACATTCCTATTCGATGTCTTAAGTGTAACGACTTAATGATACACCTTAAAGGTAACATACGGTGGCTATAATTTAAGGTAATAAGAGGTAACGATGTTATTTTTCTAGCGCCTCCTATACGATTCAAGTTCATCCGCTAGCTTTAAAATATAATTCACTACCTGACTGTAAATAATAATTCCAACAAAAATTTTCACGTAAAATGCCAAATTGAATTTTACATTCCTTTTACGTGTATATTAAATGTGATTTATATCGCGTGCAACCCGTTTCTCCATTAATTTGAATAAAAATTCTAAAAAAAAACGAACAAAAAAATCGCAATTAAAAATTACCATTTCACAGTCCCGATTCGTCCCTCACTTATTTCCAATACATCCGAAAACCCTTTATCGGTTAAAACCCTTTAACCCTTTAACCGATAAAAGAAAAAGGAAAGAAACACCTGTACCAAATTAACGTTCTTAAGAGAAACTTCCCAACTTTGGGAGTTTGGCTCGTTATATCAATCTCTATCTTCGATTTCAAGAAATGATCGATTCTACCCTTCCCAGCCACTCCAGTCATCTTCGATGAAACTTCCACGCGCGTTACTACCCGTTCCATCCCCAGTTGCGCTCCGATATTCCACCCTGGGCACCCCGTACACCAGTGCAGCGTCGTGCATGCGACAGAGTCGATCGTTCTGTCGGTACGTGTGCACGTGACTGGTGCAAAAAGAACACAGGACGTTGCATGTGGACGTCGATGTGGTGTACCTTGACACGGATGGCTCCCTGAATCAGCCGACAGCTAGCAACAAACATCACCTCGCTATCACACACGCCTACCCGTGCGACGAGAGCTCGCTGCCAAGCCGTGTGCGTGCGTGTGAGCGGGTGACGAACGGCACCGATAAGCCCGTCATCAAGCTGGCCAATGACAACGAGCACGACCAGTACACCAGCTTCGTAGGAAATTCCATTTCCTTCGATTCGAGCCAAGAGTCGGAGTACCGACATTACACAGGATTCGTTCAGAGGTGAATCCTTGCTGGACGTACAAACGAAAAGGACAATTCTATGGTGTTCGAAAGAGTTTTGTAATGATATTGATATATATTTTTTGGTCCCGATTTACATTTAGAGAAATAAGCATTGACTAGAAATTAATTTCGCACACGAAGGGCAGGGTGAGCTTCAACGGCCAAGGGGAAGATGCGATTTCTAGTCTGCATGTGATAAATTCATCTTCCAGGGAGAAAGGTGTAGCGTGCAGCTCTAACGAGACTAAACACGGACATGTGTAAATATGTGTTATTTACCACACTGTGCGGTAAACAGTTGCGGCAAGGTCCGACAAAAGTATACTCTTCGTCTGAAACAATTCGTCTGAGACAATAATAAATCCAATTTTCCAAAACGACCTGATGAACGCTTTACAAAAAATATCCAGGCTCGCTAACATCAACAACAAAAAATCCATTGAATGCTGCATAGCCGCAATTGGAATTCCAATGTCCCCTTCAACACTGTCAACTTCATTCCGCCTTAAAAAAAAAAATCACTCCGTTCGAAAATGCAATCACCGTTCGACAATAATTTTTCTAACGCCCACGGAGACCGAGAAACGAGTTCAGGGGAGACGTCACAAAGGCCGCAGTCCAACGTCGACCCCCAAGATCGTCCCGCCTATTAATACTTCGCACGCGGAATTCACGGTACGTAAACCCAGAATCTTTACCGCGGCTCCGACAGACTATAAAGGTAACCGCAAGGCGACTGCCAGGGAGCCAAGCTAGAGACGATCTTGGAACGTGAACAACGCGGCACGCGGTTCGGTCGTGGAAGAAGGATGAGAGGGCGTGGTTCCCACCCCGAGTGCATTACCGGAGAGTGTACTTTTGGAACACCGGCTGCTCGCAGCTTTTTGGGGTAGCGACCGTTGGCGAAGGGGTGGAAACGACGTCCACATATTGCGTTTCGTGCGCTGGTGTCTGGATGGTGTACGAAGAAAAGCACGACGGTCGTTTGGTACACAACGATGGATGATTAGGGAGGCTCTTTCTCGTGAACGTGCAGTATCGAGGAAAAGTTTGAAGCGAGCTCTGTTAGTCTGCCTTATATTTTAGAGCAGCACAAATTATTGAATAAAACTTCTTTCAAAAGGTCTCGTTTGTTAAAGAAAATCTTCATTTTCCCGTATCGCCGTTAAATATATTGACACGGACATCCTCGGTCTGTTCACGAAAATATATCCACCCCTTACCGCAAAAGTTAAATAATTATCCCGACGCTCCGCGTATCAAGGAAATGTATCCTATCTCGTTTTCCCATCGGTGTGGCTCGAACAATTATTCCAGGGACCCAGTCCCAGGGAATATTACGAAAGATGGCAAATATTCAAGTAGATATATATTGCACGGAACGCTCCACACGACGTGGCAGGGCAGGACAGCTTGAAAACGGGGCGAGAGACGAGCCCTGGGGTGGCATGAAACGGGCCAAGAGAAGGGATGCCACTCTTCCTCCCTTCTCACCCCCTCGCCTGGTTCCCTTCCAGTGAATATAGCGAACGAGCACACTGGCACACCCTTATTGTCGGTTCCAGGCACCGGCATACCTGATCTTATGGGAAATCCATACTGGCCCTTACCTCGCCGGGAATACGCACCCCTCGCTCTGAAACTCTTTCCTTCCCCTTTTTGCACGGCTGTCGAGCGTCGAAGAAGCTCCACACCACCCGCCACCGTCCATTTCTGACGAACTCGCCCCCCTGGTAAGAACTGTCCGATCAGAGCACGGCGTACAGAAATATTCTCTCGATGACTGTGCCGATCTGGGCGTAGTCGTTCGAAGGGGTTGCTTTCGAAGCATTTACGAAACCTAACCGAAACCGCACGTGTATAGGTGAGTTAATTGCCTGAACGAATGGGAGCGATCGTGTGAATGATAAACTAGAGACTTCGAAGTTGATGGCAGGGGTACCTTTCCCGAGTAGCTGCAGTGGTGATATATCATACATAATTTCGGCAAAGAAATTTTGCTTGCGAAATGGATCAAGAAACCCTTTATAATAAATTATGTTCAATGCCTTTCTTCGAGATAGTTTATTAAGGAAAACAAATTCATTTCCTCGCCTATTATTTTACCAATAATTCAAACAGTCTCCATTAACAGGAAAACAATAATTTTATAAGTTTATATATAGTACAATTTTTACGCTTATATTATCATTAAAAATGGTTTACATCTTTTCCTTATAGACTTCGTCTATAACCTAAACTGCATCGTCCTTCGTTCGAAAACGAAAAAGAAAATGTGAAACAGATTTCTCAGAAATAAACGCAACAGCGTGGATTGGAGAGGGAAGGAGAGAAAGCGGACTTATAGAAAAATAGCATTTTGCTCGCAAATCGATTTTCCGTCATTTACAAGCTCCATTAAGTCCTCGAGATCGTCGTTAAAGAACGAAACCCCCTTATGCCAAACCCTCAGCCTTTCGCCACGACTTTCCACGTCTAGTAATTTAATCCTTTAACGAGAGAACCGCACGCCTCATTAACGCCCGTAGATGCCGCGTACCTTATGCAGCCTTTAAGCAGTCCTGCCTGCAAAATTTCAAGAATGACAACCACAATGACTGTCGAACGGAATTCAATTTTAAACGTTCGACGTTGGGCACGCGGAAGTAATTAGCTACAGACGCTACGTTAATTTCTCGAGTGTGTAAAAATCAGAAATTCATCGTCGTTTCACAATTTTTCACGTTTCGACAAATTCTTTCCCAGTGTTCTCCATTAGAACAGCCACAAGTAAAATTTATAATTATCACCGTCCTTCCCTATACAATATCACGAACAACCGACATAAGTTACCACAATTCGAATAAACTCCGTTTTGAAACCATTATTTTCACCGTACATTAAACATTAACAAATTTTTCTTCAAATCGAAACACTGCACACGCATTACAGCGCCTCATTTTTCTAAACGAAGAGAAACGACACGAGCACATAGGAATCATGGCCTAAGTGGGCGAGAGGCAAGGGTGCCGCGGTGTTTAAATATTGCACGGCGAACAGGCGGGAATAATACGCTAACAGTGTTCCAGTTACAAACATTTCTTGCTATTCCCTTTTAAACCCGACGTCCATTCTCGGCTAAACCAGCTTAACTTTTGCCGCGTTTACCCGGACGAAACACAAGGGAAAACTGTAATCGCAATATGCATTCGCGCCGAATAATCGTTATCGAATTACGCCTTCAACTTTCGTCCGGTACCTATTTACTCCTGCGTCTGTACGTCTGATTCATAGCCGTGCATCGCACAGTCATCGGCTAAATATTTTTCAACGGGCTCCACCGTGACAGATATATCCGTATTATCATGGACGAACCGCGGGCGACGTTGATAAGAAATTTTGATAAGACACCGTTGCACGACTCTCGACAATACCCTCGACACGTCGCTGAATTCCCGGCTGTCGATCAATTAAGCGGAAAGAAACACGCGTTCGTGTGAAGCGAATCAGGCAACCGAGAATAATCCCATTCTTTATTTCTCATTGGCCCGAAGAGGGAAAATGGCCTTTATTTTTGGCCCCGTCGAATGGATCGTTTCTGCAACTTCATATTGAATATTGAGGAGTCCGTGGAACGAAGTGCAGTGTGTATTTGGAGTGCAATATTTCAAGAATGTGCCTGCATACTTCCTGAGTTGACGTGGAACTTTAACGCGGAGGAATACACTGTATTACGAAGGCAGCGAAGCAAATGGTGCAAAGATTGCCATTTGGATAATTGATACAATCGTTTTATAATTTAATAATATTTTTATGCAACCAAATTTTTTCATTACAATAGCATTAGCGTTTCGTGAAATCTGGTATTGTATGTTGGAAAATCTAGCTACGACATAACGAGAGCGATAACTTTACAAGTATGTACATTGTTAAATACAGGGATCCAGTCTAAACAACTAATAAAGCTCTGCAAATATCATCGTGCTGTAATTACAAACGAATTTACAGTGGAAACGCGTTTGTGCAAATAATGTTCCGCAATCTCTAGGGTCATTATTTCGCGACTGCTGACACTGCGATCTTCCATTCATAACTGTTTCTATTTTACAATCCTAACCATAGCTGGTCCGTAATGACAAATATTAATATCCGTTAATTGCTAATATTGCATATCTGTCAGCACGCGTGATCACTATCTTGGGACCACAAATGTTACCGTTTTATGAATATAAATTCCACACGTTAAAATACTTCGCCAGCTCCTAACTCATTCAGCGGCAACAAAATTACAAACGTGCAAAAAATTTTTAAATTTTCTAAAACCATTATCTACGTTAACACGTCCAAGACAGTACGGTAACACCAGAATCCTCGGAACCACGCTTAAAATAATTTTCAAAAAATCCCACCCTTGGAAGCAATATCCACGCCGTTCAAATTTTGCAATAAACGCGACACAGCAAGAGCAGCGTTATAGACATAAAAAAGAAAATGGCGAGATTTCTTAATCGTGATCCTTTTCAAGAAGATCCGCGATCGTTCGCATAAGGGTGCGATTCCCCGCGTGATCGACGCGCCGGAAAGGGTTCACACGGTCCACGGGGGTGACTTTCCTCCCCGTCCAACCGGCGCAGCGCAAGCATGAAAAAACTTTCGAACGAAGCGGGAAGATGGACCGGTTCGTCGTGGGGGCGACAGTGAACGAAAGGGAGGCGAGAGGGAAGATTGATTGGCCTCGGTGGGTACGCGCCGCCGAAAGAGAGAAACACGAGTGTAGGCGGGGAAAGAGGGGGGAGAAAAAGACGGGCGATGGAAGACGATCCGAGGGAGCGAGGTGGAAAAATATAACCTGTTGGACCGTGAGGGAGAAAGAGCGAAGCGGCCGCGAGGAGGACAAACGATTCAGTGCACGGCGACGAGAAAGAGAAGAGGCGAGAAGCGGCAGAGCGAGACAGCCTCGTTAGTTCAAGAAGGGGGAAACTCGTGGAGGGAGGACGAGCTTGGCGGAACGAAGAATGACAGACGGAGAGGGAGAGGACGTCCCGAACCTGCCTCAACTCCAACTTGACTTTCGCGGTTCGATTCTGATCGGATCGATCTAACTAGCGCGCCGCCAAGCAAACCCGCCACCGGTATTTACTGTTGCTCTCTTCGTCGCCCGTACACGCGCCTTCTCTGCCCGTTTATCATGTGTTGCATCGCGTTCGATCCGGAGTGCCGCAATCGTTCCCCAATTGGGACCATTTGTCCTCCTTCTTTCTGCTGCTGCTTTTATTTTTTTCTCTTCCTTTGTTTATTATTTCGATTTTTCCTTAATGCATTATTTATGATTACGTCAGTGCGAATAATCGTTGGCGAAGTTATTATTATTGCTTCTGAGGGAAATGTAGAGTTATGGATTTTTATGGAGGCCTGTTTTTTTTCTTTTTTTTTTAGAAAATATCGGTAACGTGAAACTTGTTCGAGGTGTCTTTAATATCTGTGGGGTTAATTTTGTTGCATGCGTTGCAAAAGGCAGAGCTTTTTTTTAAAGGTACTAGCGTGTGAAAGGGTTGTGCGTGTTTTTTAATTTTTGCTTGCGTTGCTGCACAGTTTTCATTGCCTTATACCGGTAGAATATTCTCGTTTTAATTGCTTGATCGTTCAGAAGCCTGCATTTATTTTTGCTCCAATTCGTGTGCTCCGAACGCTCTGCTTTGCCCAAATAAACGAGCTAAAACTTCGAAATAAAACACGGAGGTACGTGAAAAAAAAAACAGTACCCCAAATATAAATAAAAACAACCCCTGCATCCTCATTATAAATATTTTCCTCTCTATTGAAACACGAATCAAATTCCAATAATTCGACCAAAAACTCAACCACTCTTTACCTTCGAAACGAGAGAAAAAAAAAGAAACCATTTACTATCCCGACATTTTTGACAAACGTTGCCCAGCAAATTCGACTAAACGCCATCACAAAGTGTGCTGTGTCCTTTTATAACTTCCTATCCCCGTTGAAAAACAACGCAAAAATAGATTTGCCCCCGAAATAAACCAGCGACGCTGTTAATTCTAATTGTAACGCAAAACCGAACCGTTCGTTCCGGCCGACAGAACGCCAGAGCTCGATTCTGTTCCGAATTATCCAGCGAAATTTCACAGCCGGCGAATTGTTCGAAATTCTGCATGCACCGTGGACAAAAGGTTGTTGCAGCCGCACGAAAGATCCAAAGGCGAACCGAGCGCACTTTTCAAATCGATCATTGTTACGCCGTAGCTCTGGCTAACAGGATGGTGTATGGTTTTCGAAGCTAAATGCGGGCTGCATTGCGGGGATTAATTTATGCAGCCGAACGATCGATCGGCTAATGGAGCTCGGAGAGTTGAATATATCGGGCCCCTCTAACGATCGATTTTCCGACGAACTTTCTTCCACTCCCTCAACAGTTACAATTAAATAAATGGCAGTATTTGTATTTGGAATTTTTATTCAAAAATATTTTGTCGTTTTGTAACTGCTGTAATTGTTTATAATTACAGGTTTCATAGAGTTGTATGAATTTCTGTTAATTACGACGAGTGCTAAACCACTTCGATTGCATTTAATTGCGATATTTTTGTAACATAAATTATCAAATTCAATTCAGAGATTAAGGAACAACATTTGGCAGACAAGTGATTAAAGAATTAGGGAGGCAGTAATTGGAAGGGGTGCGTAAATTGGCGATTTGGAACAGTGGGGAATAGAAAGCACGAAAATTGAGCGATGTTGAAGAACGATATTTTTATGTGGGGACGGTGTTTTTTTCGTTTCTTTTTTTCATTTCTTCCAAAACATTTCCCTGAACCCTGCGGCCAGAACGTATGCAATTAATCGCAGATTTTAACGATGTTTCGGTCACCCTACATACGAACCACCCTCAAAATTACATTTCCGCGTCAATTACCCCCGGCACGAGTAATTAGAATAGATATCCGGGGAGCGAATCGAAAATATGCAAATATAATAATAAAATAACCCGCGGTTTACGATCAACACCCCTTTATCGCGTGTGTAACTTAAAACGTCCCAAACATTAACACCGTACTTGTTGGTACGAGTGACAGTGAATTGTAATCAGTGCGGTTAAACAAATTTTTTTCCGTTTCTTTTTTTAGTTTCAATCATTCTCTTGCGCCCAAACCTATGCGTGCAATTGTTTTACTCCAAACGAAACAAATTTTACATAATTTTCTACTCAACAGTTTACCTGGAAAGCAATACATATATTATATTATTCACCATAATCCTTTCATCTCCAAAAGTATCCACATATTTGTGTTAAAAAAACAAAGGCATCTTATTATATGAATTTCCAACATGGAGCACTTTTAATCCAAGTGTCACTTCACCATTTATCTCTAAAACAAGCTTAATGGAAGAAAATATATGTACATACTCGGTGAATATATATTATCTGTATAGTAAAGAAAAGAATTCACCATTCAATGAAACAGAAGTATGTATATGCAGATTAATATTGAAATAGCACCCGAGTGACAAGAGAAATAGTGACTTCAAGCTAAGGCGCTTGGTCACGGGGATTCTTCAATCGAGCACGTGCTCGAACGGGCTCCTTGGAAACGCGATCCGCGGATTATCTTTCGTGTGCGATATACAGGCCTAATCTGAACGACGAGAGGAAAAGGTCTCGCGATAAGTCGGATCTGACAAGTCCTTCATCGACTATCGTTTATTTCCTCGATCCACGGGCAATATGAAAATCTGAGAATTCGACGTGCCTCTCGATCCGCGATGTAGGTATTTATCGAATCGAACGCAGGAACCGCCTTCTGAACATTTTTTCGTAACACGTTCGATGGTATAAAAGAATTTTTATTGGCGAAATATTTACTACTAAATTTATATGAAGTCTGGGTTGCTACGAATTAAGGAAAATTGCTCGCAAAATATTAATTTTTCCTTTTTCCAGCATCCTCAGAATTAATATAATAACAAGACAGTTATAATATTGTACCTTCACATTAACGATAATTAGTAGCGCCAATTGGGAGAGCAATATGAAAGTAAACGATATCGGAGTACGTACTTGCTCGAAATAAAAACTTTGCACTGGCTATAAAAATATATAAAAAAATCACTTGCAATTTGTCAGCATTTCCAAACTTTATCTCTAATCTTACTCGAAAAATAACCCTTCCACAATACTTGTCAATATCGCAAATACGGAGCACTTCAATATTCCACAAAGACCGTAAGGGAATATATGAAACGAAAAAAAATAAATAAATAGAACACGCCCTTGCATACGGTTCCACTAGTTCGAGGAACAAAAATCAGGAATAACGACGCAGGCAACGGTTAATGAGTCAATACGCGTTAAGTGTTACCATCGCAACTTTTCCCCGCGTTCGTCCCCCCCCCCCCCCCCCCCCCCGCTGACGAAATTCGTGTAACTCTTTCAATTAAAACTTTCGCGCGTGGTTCATCTTCCCTCCCTCGCTGCCACCTCAGCCGCTTCACTCGCCACTCCGAAAAACTCGGAGGAGGGAGGGGAAAAAAAATTAGAGTGCAACGGAATAACGAGTTTCGCAGCGAACAAACGCGATTTGCCGGTGGAAAAGTCCGATTTTCCGATGCTTCCCCGTACCATCGGACTTCCCACCGATCTCGTCGCGAAAATTCCCCCACCCTGTTTCACAATGCATATTCTACGTCTATCGTAACACGATTCACGCGACGACACATCGTTTGCAGGGGCCCAATGAAAATAACAACCTTCAACCTCGAACCGTGGGCCCGCGAGTTAAACTTTGACTCCAAAGCAGCGAGGGCTTTTTTTTGTTTGGTTTTTGTCGGGTCGATGAATCGACGACAGACTCACGGTCTCTCTCTCCCTCGGTGGAAAAAGTCTGATCACGTGGTGATATAGTGGCAATCGGTAGACTCACCTTGTGGTGCTGCATGATGGCAGTGGCCTTTCGCTTGGCGGACATATTCAGTCCTGATTGGAGTGTCTTTCTTCGCCTCGTGGAACGGCAGCCGTGTTTCTGTCCCTCTTCTCCGCTTCAAGCACTGTCTCGCTCGGTCAATCAGTTTCAGCCCTGTTGGCCGGCTCACCACTATCGTCGCCGAAAGCACGGATTCTGGCGAACCAAAAGAATCGACGCTCCTCTTTTTTCGTATCACTCTTTGTCACCTCGCTCTTTCGGCTACTTAACGATTACACGAACGATACCGTACACGTTGTCGAGCAAAAGAGAGGAGCGGGAGGGAAACGTTTCGAATTTGCTCGGGTGGCACGTTTTACTCGCAAACTTTCTCAGTGTGCTCAGTTTTAGTCTCGTCTCTGTTCAACACCCACTTCCTCCAGCCGGACGCGTATACACAACGAGCACTCTCTGTCCCTATTCCGCGCACAATCCGCGAACTTTAAGCTCGCGCACAACAACACCACGCAGCGGCGCCGCAAACCGCCGCGATAAAATTCCCGCGGTTGCCGCAGGTGTTGACGTGAACGTGTACGAGGGGAAAAAGGGCCGGGTATTCGCACGAGAATTGTCCCGGCGCTGAGCAACGATTCGATCTTCCACTCACGTACACGATACTCCACGGACGAGCTGCCCCTATAAAGTCCATCGAGCCGATGCAGCACTGCCGGAATCGCGATCAGCTGGTCGGTCGCAGAGTCCGTGCATCATACAACAACAACAAGGCACAGTCACGCGTCGGGGTTGGTTAGGCTGCACAGCACTTGGACGTTCCGAGAAGAAAATGGTCTCTGGTCAGCGAGCACGGTACAATCACGGTGGGATCAGTGTCTTCCAGTCTCGGGAATTGTCACACACCGGCGAACGGAATGCCAACGTGCACCAAGGTCGTCAGCTGTAGCACAGGTAAAACAAACAGGAGGAGCAAAGTCGCGCTAGGGACAATGGTTAGGTTCCTCGTGTACAGCACGTTGCGTGGACGCGCACGCCACAGTTCTGCGATCGACGATAACCCTTTGGTCGCCCTGTCGCAAACGATCGGCAATGGGTTCGTTGGTGTCAGCGCCGGTATCACACACCTCGTGGAACGTTCGTTGCTCCAACGGCAAAGGGAGCGTGATATCGTGCAAGGGAACGCGTCGTTCCCCGGTCCTAATGCGAGAACTGAGAGAACGCCACGTTTCTAGACGAAAATTATAGAACGTCCTCACATCACGAGCGCTCACGGCAAACTGGCGACTGGCGACGCGGCGGCGACCCCCCTCCCTTCGTTCACCTCACCCTTTCCACTATTCTCCTAACCGCCTCCGCGTCGTTCCCCTGTTCCTCTCGACTCCACCACGTCTCCTCACCCCAACCATATAAACCTCACACCACGTTTCACCCATACCCCACTACCCCTTTTCTTCTCTCTCCCTCCTTCTCACTGCCATCAACTCGCTCTATCTCCTTCCCACTCTCTGCTGCTTCCCTTCCTCCCCATACCCCCATCCCCATTGCCCCGTCCCGCTATCCATCTCTGTCTCACCCTCATGCCGCGCCCTGCTATGACCCGTACCGCTCTCACTCCCCAGCGGTCCTCCTCGAACGCGTCAACCCTCTCTCCTTCACCCTGATATTCCTTTCTGCACTCAGTCCCTCTTTCTCCCTCTCTTTCTCGTTCTCCTGCACTCTACTCCTTCCTACCATAGTTTCCCTCTCTTTCTCACTCGTATTGGCAAGTCCGTCGATCTCTCTCCGTTCCGCCAACTGTCCGTCCCGGTCTTCCTTCCTGAGCGCCCTCGCCTCCACCCTCTTCTGCCCGCGGCGTTGGCGGCGGCAACGGAGGCGGCAAGGTAGGGTCTGTCACCATTGGAACACCGAGGGGACCGCCGCGCTGGACGGGCGAACTCTCCTGTGGGAAAGGAGGGGTGGAAAGGGGCGCAAGAGGCCGCACACGGCATCAACTGGGCCTTCGTCGGAAAGGGAGCCAGCGAGTACCTTTGGTTACGGTTGATAGGGCGAAGGGGGACAGTGGGAGTGTTGCGCTGCAAGGGGCAACAGTACTCATCGGCCGAAGGGGCTTCCACGGGTGTGTTGGACTTGTGCTTAGGAGGGTATGTGCACGCCACTGCTCGCCTTTCTGTGCGGACACGACACAGCGCCTATGTGGATACCCGTTGGGACGTGTACACGGGATCCGGTGCTCTCCGTTGCTCGCTGTGTATCTGCACGATCGTCTTTGTCCTTTGTTCGTTCGTTGTCTCTGTTCCTCTATCGGCCGGCACGTCACTGCTCTGTGTCCGATATCGTTGCGCTCGGCGATGATCTAGAATCTAGAGTCTGGAGCCTAGAGCGTGAGCGTGTGTACGTTCGCGGTGCGCAAGTTACACGCACGCAGCTGCCGATGGCGAGTCATCCGAGAGACGAGGCTCGAGTGCGTGTCGCACCACGGACTCTTTAATGGTCCGTCTTTCGCTTTTAGTGGCCGTGCAGAGTTAACGTCCTCTGCCTCGACCACCTGCGGGTTGATAAGGGAGGATTGGGTCTGGAGGGTGCCTTCCTTCGACTGCGGGAGCAGTGGACACCGGGTGCTTTTTAGTTCGAGGTGCACGCTTTTACAATGGCGACTTTGTTCTTGCGCGGATGGGCCAGGATGGATGACTGACTGGGGAGTGTGGTCCTTGGGATGACGAGGAAGAACACATACAATGGATACGATATAGAGTGTACTGGTTCGTTTGCGTTGAAGCGAACAAGAAATTGAATAATGGATTTGAACTGGTACGTCGTACCTGATAGCGATATCGTATGCTTCTCCTAATATTAGTATTTTACTTGGAGAGAGGATACATAATTCGAGGGCAAACAGACGATGGAAAGTACAATTGCTTTTCGATTAAATCATGAGGCTTGCCTTTTCATTCTCTTCGTTAATCAAGGTTTAGCCACTCGTACTGGTAAAATTTATTCGCGCATCCCCCATCGAACGTACGATACGTCGTATGGTTACCAAAATCCGAATTAATAACAATCGTATTGTAGCAATTATCGACAGCTAAAGTTTAAATGGACCGCGAAATTATTACGTCTCTCGTGGAATTTCAAGCAATCACTCCGTGGCCACCTTCCGTCCCTTTTTTTTGGGGGGGGGGGGGGGGGGGCGTTACATCGTTTGACGTTTTAGGGGCTGTCCGTTCCATTCGAAAGAGCATTCACTGTTTTATTAGCGACTTAATATTTCATTCGCGACGGAACGATGGCGTTGAAACGAACGCCCGTCTCTTTTATATCGATAATCAGATTAAAACGTGTCTGCGGTTCCCTCTTTAAACGGCGCTCATTAGCCAGCGAATTGAAAAGTCACGGGAACGAAACGGGAATAAAGCGGGAATAAAGCTGCAAGCCAGGTTGCTTCTAATTCCTTCGGCTTCGTCGATAGTCGTGAAAGGGGAGGCTTATCGGGCGGAGCGTACACGCGATAACGATCTAAGCAACAGTTTGCCGCGGGGGTGGAAAACTTCGGTACACGACGGCGCATAAAAAAGCTGAAAACTTTCCGGCGAAAGTGTGATTCTCCGCTTTCGATTCGACTGTCGCTGCTACCGAAGGAAGATATTCCCCCTTCGCCGTCGTTTAAGTTGTACACGTACGAGAAATTCCGCGTTGACTCGAACGCCTTTTGCGCTTTTTGTTCGCCGCCCGCATTCTCAGCATCCATCGAGTGCCTTGCACGACTGCTTCTACGTTTTTCCGTGTCGATGACTGCGGTGTACATATTCTGTATTCCTTGGAAAGAATTAGGGAAATTGGGTATATATGTGCGTGCGGTGTCGTATCATTGCGCGAAAAACGCGAGTGATCTGATCGAAATGATGACATTTGAATTGCCCGCAAAGAAATAATTAATTTAGTTGGGCATTCGAAGAACACGTCAATACGAATGGACGTGAATTTTTTGGAATGGTAATTGTAAATGTATTTGGTTGAGAAACGGCGTGCGTTGCCGTGGATGATATTTTATATAGTATGTATTGTATCAATTTGATTTTCTGTCATTCTGATTGAACAGGTATTCGATACCATAATTAATTAACAAGAAAGTGTTCTTCCATCCGTTTGAAGAGGATACAAGCTACGTCTTTAGCGTTATTGGAAAAATCAGACTCCCTTTTTTCTCGTACTAGAGTCTCTGACATTTTTATACAGTAGCGAATCGAAGTGCCATTCCAGAAATAAACATATCGGAATGTTCGATCCACCGAGTCGAGTCCCTGACCGGCACTCCATAACAGCGAGGCAACCGAGTAGGTTGAGCCTCCTCCCGTCATGTTTTTTTACGAATCGTTTGAGCCGGATGCACAACGTCACGGTACCCCTACGGATAGCCTGATAGAAGATTCACGTTCAAACACAGTCGCACGATTCATGCGTACGACGCGGCTACCTCGTAACATTTTAACAGAATCGATTAAGATTATCATTCTCATTCTAATACAGTGCTTTGTGGGAACATAATTGTCGATTTCAGTGGTTTCTCCTTTCGTACAGGTCTAACGGGGAATTTGTTGCGCGACAAATAGTTTCAAAGAGACTTTCCGGCACAAATAACACCACGATTTACCAAACGATACACGTGCTATGCTCACGGGCACCTAACAATTACCAAGATTCTAAAGCCCAACGCATTAAGGTCTTCCTTACGAAAAGGATAAAGAATAGAAAATCTTAGATAACCACTGTTACACCGGCCCCTGACCGGCAGTCACGGCTCCAAAGGAACATCGTTAACGCGCAAAAAGCCGCGAGAAGATCGACGTCTTCGTCCAGCAAAGTCTAACACACGTATACATGGACCCGTGATAGCAGCCTGTGCTGGCTGCGCGCTCACGACCCCGCAGCGTGTCATCCAACGATGGAACAAAGACCACTCGACCCGGCGCACACCCCCGCACACTTTCAGAAACGTCGAACCGCGTCGCTTTCCTCGTCCTCCAACCCCTGGGCTGAACAAAAAACTCCGTTCCGTCCGTGTCTGAAAGCGGTCGAATTTGATCTATAATACCCAGACCCGCTCGCCACCCCCCTGTCCAACCTCGTGTACGTGTGTCCCGCTTTCCGATGCGACCATAATGCAACGCCGTGCTGACGTTTGGTCGGCTCTCATACCTAATACAGCGACGGCTCGTGGTACCATGTACTGGATCCATTTACGCTCCTATCGACGCAAGATACGCACGTCCATTGCGCGCAACGTTCCGTGCACAAACACGCACAAATAGACCTCTGGTACCAAGTTCCATTTATATATACGTATACACATATATGTACACGTATGCACGCATTAGTACACTTGGTCACGCGTGTTCACGTACACATATACAGATGTATAGAACACATAGGTGACGCGTGCAACCTGTCCGTTCACGTCTCTCTGTAACACATCCATTCCACCGTCTATCGGTGTGTCGATCCGTGCGCGTCTGTGTGTACACAGTGTGTCATCTCGCCAGCGAACAAAGTCCACTCGGCATTAGACACCCTTGGTTTCTGAAGCCTTGGGCGGTAGTCCCCTACCCTTTGCCAGCACCCCTATGTATCTCTCTCCATCCGACCCACAACCCCCTCCCCTCCCGAGCGCAACGACCCTCCTGCCTCTCTCTACCGTCATCCACCTTCGCCGTCTTCGCCCTAACCCTCATCCCTCTTTCTCTTTCTCCCTCTCTTATTTCTATCTCTCGCTCTTTCTACCTGTCTCTGTCCCTCGAACCATTTCGTCCTCTATCTGTGTTTCTCGTTCCCCAGAGCAGCCCCTGCTTGCTGCCAGTTCTTCCTCTGCCTCAGCCGTTTCCCTTGGCCTGTTCCCCCGTCCGTTCACCGCCCCCTACACTCACTGACGTCTCTACCGCTCCTCACGAATGCCCCCGTGCTTCTCCGTCCCCCTTCGGACGCCCGAGCGCTCGTTCTTCACAAAAAACCCAAGTCCAGTGTGGGCGCAACGGGAGGTTTCTCCCTTCGCCTTCTTTTACCCTCTTCCCATCGTACGTCCTTCCTCTGTCGCCTCTCCCCGTTTGCTCTACCGTTTCTGTCCCTCTACACCGAGCCAAGTCTCATCGTGCCATGGCTTATACCCATCGCGTTCTCTCTTGGCACCCTTTTTCCTTCTCCCCTTTCTTCGTCGTTACACCGACTCTCTGACGTTTCTCTTCTCGTCTTGCTGCCTGTCTTTCGGTCCGCGGCTAGTGACTCTCAACTGATGCATACACGTCAGTCGATGACTGGTGTACGTATCAGTTCCAGGGGTGGTAGCCTTTTACTTCGCGGGAGAACGTGTTTATGGCGAATACGGCGCTGGGGGTGCACCGAGGGCAAATGAATTGCGAGATCGGTAGGGGTGCACGTTGACGTGTTTCGTGCGTGGTATCGGAAATAATGAACTTGGCTGTGGGGGCAACGATAATAATAGCGCCGACGCGAATGCTACCAATTTATGTAATAGAAGAGGGAAATTGAATGACAGTAAAGTATTATGTCGTACGAACGGTGGACCGGCGGATACGAGGCTTGGTAATTGTCTTCAGAAACAGAAGGATGTCTATTATTCGACAGATTCGGTATGGGAGATGTTCCCAAGGGGGTTCAAGACTTGGAACGTGTGATAATAAAAGTTATGTACTTTAGCTGTGCAATCAAATTTGGCTGTACTTCATTTGATACAATCGTTGAAAACAGCAATCCACGAGTGCTTCGTGCACCATTATATCAAGTACTTGCAAGTACTTCTCGACTAAAGAGGGAAGGAAACTGGTTCACGATCGGCCACGGTTGCATCGATCAAAGGTGTCGATAATATTCGTAACGGGACACGCGTCGGAACAGTGGACGATGGTTAAACGGTAAGGCGAATCGAGATTTAATCGGATAGTCCCCATTACGATCGGCAAAGAATCGACGAGGGACGGTCACATTTTTTTCGCTCGTAAGAGCCAACACGTTGGTAAATTATCGTCTGCGGAGTGGCGGTCGCATGCGACGAAACGCTTTTGTCTCGAAGCCAACCACTCCCTTCGCCTGTTATTACCTTGTTCCATTTACGCGTGCAAAAATAAGGTACGCGATTACTTTCGATGGCTGTTACTACGAGGCGTCTTTAACTGCCCTGCTGTGTTGCTGCCTTTTAACCCGTACAAGATGTTTGCTAACGACGGACAAAAAATGGACCTCCGATTTCTGCAGATGTAAATGCAAATGTATGTACGAACTTAAATTCATAACGATATATTAGTTCAAAGTCGACCATACGAGCCCGGTTTATAGAAATACCTACGCACATACCTTTCCTAGAATTTCCCCAAATCTTCCAGGCTTCCATCAGACGCCCCACTGAAGTTACAAAAACGTTGTCACCGGACCAGATTGTCGATACCTTGGAAGATGAATTAAAAAATACACGCTTACAATTACTTCCCGCGCTGCAAGTACCAACACGGTCATAGTCCTGCTGGTCGTTTGCCGGCAAACAGTGTACGCATACACTGACTGTGGAGTCAGCAGTGCCGTCTTAACGTCTAAAATTCCCGGACGGTTCTTTCGAAAACCATAAAGCGATACACAGAGGACGTGAAAGAGAGAGGTTGGCGTATCCGTGGTGTCCGCGGGCAGGTACGAGTCAAGCAGCAAAAGCATCTCCGGCTGCGTAGTCCCTCGCTTATGCAGGACGTTCCGGCGGGGCGCAGATATATGTCCGGCTACGAGCCGAGAAAGAAACGTTCAGCTTTGCCATCACACATGGTGGCCACGTTGCCGCCTCCTCGACGCGATGCTCGCCTCCACCTCTAATGTATTCCCCGGCGTTAATACCCGAGGAAGGCTCACCGAGGCCGTTCTGTCTCCATCACACGTGCAAAGACGAGGTCCAAGCAGTCGTTCAACTGTCTCACTCCTGTCCACGTTCCACCGTTCGTGTTGTCTCACCTCTCTCAGGGGGTGAGAGGCTTCTTTTAATAGTGCTAGAACAGGATCCGCAGCTTCCACGAGCGTGCGCTCGCGCCAACGAGCCAACACCGTGATGACTTTCAGCTCACGCCACTTTTTCTCCGTTGATTTTATGGATGTCTTTTGTGTCCAGCTTAGAGACACTCTTTGTCCCTCCTTTCATCGTTCCCCCTGGCGTTCAGGGACCCTTGGTGTACCTAGCTGGATCATCGGGTTTCTTGGGAAATTAGGTGTCTCGCGGAAGTTGATGGTTTAGTTGACGTGGCTCAGGGTGGCCCAGTTTTCCTTTCTTCTTTTTTGTAAGGGGAACAATATCGCAACGGTACAGGAAAGTAATTTGTTAACACCGGAACGGTGATCCATATATTTATTGTGTTTGTACGTAGTGCTTGAACGTTTATTAGGAGAGACGCGTGCAGATAGAAAATCTTCGTGTCAGGAAATATCGGGAATTTCTTAGGACGATCGAGTGAATTCTGGTACTACGTGTGTAATAAATAATAAAACCTGATCCGCACAAAATGGAAAAATGCTAAACAGTCTAACCCGTTATACGAAAGCCGTGCGTATAAAGTTCCCTCTCGCGAACTCGAACGTCCTTCCCACCCTGCACTTCGAGATGGTCCTCCACAAGTCACGGCACCCTGTTAAACCCAACGCGTCCTCCGTAATTAATACCCTGTACAGCGTGCAGACGCGTGGATAACGAGGCCATCGTTTGCACAGTATCTCCTCCCGTTCCCTCTGGGAACGCAAAGTTCCACGGTTTTCATAAATGTATCCGATCCGACGTGGAATTCGACGCGGGGAGCAATTTGACGCACCGTCGGATATATATTCATATATACACCTATATATAGATATATACGTACACAGTTCTGTATATCCGTGTCTTGGCCGCGGTGAGGGAATACCTAAAGTTGTCCGTCGCGGTGCCCAAAGACACCCGTGGCAAACAAGAGGACGAGTTGCTCATTGTTCTCAATTAGGCGGCAGGCGCACAGCCGGATAGATCTGGATCCGTGTGGTCAGTGGTTCCGGGGATGATTGCTTGAACGAAGGCGTTTCGGTGATCGGATGCATGACGTGGCCGTGCAATTACTGACTTTTGCCGGTGATCTCGGTCACACGCGAATTGCTGCTTGGTTGGTGTCGCCTTTTTCCCGTGCAACGGCGATGTTATTTTATTCGGATTGTTGGATGCGCGGCAGAAGGAAACGTGTCGAAAAATTGTGATGGCGTAAGCGTAAGAGGTGATGGATTTTGAATGGCTGAGGATTTTATAACAATAATAAATTTAGGACGATATCAGTGCCACCCATTTATTGCCAACGTAATTGTAATTAAAATTTAGACGTTCCTTGAGATTAAAGAGCCCGGCTCTTATCATCATTGAGAGAATGTATCGTAGAAGCCACTTGTCTTGCTCATCTCTATTCGAATAATTCGAATTACTCGTTCTCATTACAATCCATTGATCAATTTCAGCAGCTGCGTACGTATACGTACATATATACTTGTCAAATAGAATCGCTAGGGATCGAGAGCGCGTCGTTTCTACGATTGTTTGCGTCGTGCTACATTGAAAAGTGAAACTATCAGTGAATGCGAACGTTTTATTCGCGGGCAAGACTTATGGACGAGCACCAATTTATTTTCGCGAGCGTTAGGCGGCCGTATCGCGCGTAATTATTTCTGCAATTAATACCTCGAAACTTGACCATTAATTATATTACGTTGCGACCACTGACTCGTTCGCCTATATCTCCTGGAGCTCATTAATGCGATCATCAATATTATCCCGAAAAATTGAAGTATTATTGTGTGCATGAGCGGCCAGATCGCGAGATATATGTTTACGATATCGATGAACAATTATGGGCGTATCGTAGCTAATAGACGCACTGGAATGCTATAAAATCACAGCTTCCGATTTTCCTGTTGAGGGGAAAAATATTTCCACAGTCACGATTTTTGATACCTGCCAGATATGCATACATACTTTCTAAAAGTACAACGTTAACCTTCGAAACAAAATAGTACCAGAAAAAACACTACCCGATACTTCTATTAAAGTTCCCTGCAAGCCAGCGAGGTTTCAAGAAAGATTATCGAAGTTCCCCGCACAAGCAGAAGCGCCGGCAATCATAGCAATCGATTCTCGGTTACACGACGAATCAGTGAATTTCGATCACTACAAAAACTATAAACGCAACGTGCAAAATAAACATTTCCCTGTTCTCCGTCATCTGCGCAATAAAACCCCGGTGACAATTAAACGGCAGCCGTCAGTGGCAGTCGCGTGATTCCGCTCAAAGCAGCTCGAGACGAGCCACGATTCGTCCTTTTTGCCAAGCTGATCGAGTGTGCATCCGCGGCTGAGCCCACCGTGAATCCAGCTTATCGCGAAACGTCGCGTCGCCTCGGTTTGCTCGATCGCCACAGAAAGGGGGACGTGAGACACGCTCGTGTGTCCCCCGTGACATGCGTGCGTTTCTGCGTGCACGCACTCTGCAGGGTGTGCGTTCCATGTGTGTGGCTGTCGCGGTGTGCGGTGGTACCACCCACTAAACGCAAAGCCACCGGCCTGAGCCGCGACTCCCCTTTGGCACAGGCAACCGAGCAATGGCCACGTTCTTGCACACGAGCGCGTTGCACACGGTGCATCCAGAGCCGTACGGAGAATGCACTCCGTGGACCGGCATAAACGGCTTAGCCGGAACGTTCAATTGCTGCGAATGGGAGCCATAGCCGCAGCATTGGCCAATATGCCCGAATCTCGCGGCTAAAGGGAATCAGGTGCGGTGCGGTTTTCGCTTTGAATTCTGGCTGGAGTTGTTCGTTGTTTCTTCTAGGGACAGTTGGGATTTTTCGAACGGCCTTTGTAGGGGTCCCTTCGTGTGGGCAATTTTGATTTTCGGCAAGTATCAGCTGTCCCCGTTAAAACGATCGACACCGCGATTCATTGTAATAACAAGAACAACGGGCAGCAACGTTGTTTTACCTGAAAACCATCGAACAGCAAGAAAGTCGGCCGTTCAAGTGACGGTGAAACTAGACCCGGTACACTTCTCCCACGGGATGGCACGAAACGATGAAAAATTGAAATTTAATCAAGCGGTCACAGGCAGAGGGTACAACGTGCGTATCTTAACGCGGAGTGATCTAGCCGGTCTATTCGAGCGGGCACGGCGCATGTACCATATACTTATACGCGTGTGTTACATCGTGCGTGCAACGATGAACCGCAGCGTGGTGCATCCAAGCGCTGCACCGAGAATGCACTCTCCTCGGACCACCATAAACGATTGCACGCGCGAAGGGCCGCCTTGCCGTTCGTAAATCTGTCAGGAGCAGCATTTACGACGGCATTAATAAGCCGGGTACTGATGTAATCTGTCAGAATTCGTCGAATCGCTGTGCTTCGTCGCTGGACGAGCCTTCCAACGTTTCTGCTAATGAAGGAAGGGCTTGATGAATTTAAAGTTACCTCGGTGCAAAAGAAATTGGGGCGACTAAAAGATGCATTAACATTTTAGCCAACAGTTTTTAGAATCCAGAAGTTAATTCTATGGTCCTGTTCTAGATAAAAGAACAGCTCCAATATAGTTGAAAACGGTATTCCACGTTCCCCCCATCCCTCTCTACGTTCTATAATACTAAAATTCCCTTTCGCTGTGTGTTCATGCCGGGAAAGCCAACCCCAGGGACGATAGAATAACATTCCAGATGATTCTACACCGTTAAGAGGCAAGTTGCTTCTAGGGTTTGAGAAACGTGGTGGAAGGGCTGCGTCTTCTTCGCGAGGACGGCGCGGCTATGACACGAAACCAGCAAGCTCTACCGCACTGCGCAAGGGGTGAAAAGTACGTACGCTCCACTTTCGGGTCGTATTTGCGTTTTGGCGCAACTGGCCAGGAGAACGAAGTCTCCGAAGTTTCACGCGAAAAGCTGTTTCAAAATTCAACAGCTCGCCAACTCACCTTACACGATATTATATACGAACCCCAGCACTAGGAAATTTCAATTCTCCGCATTTCTTTGTTTTTCCACAGTGGCGTTTTACGGTGATAAATATTTCGTCCACAATCGCACCACATTTCAACAAACTTCGCTGTCGGATATAATAATGGAGAAGCAGTCGAGGGAGAAGAAATCGTTTTTGTATCGCAGGTCTCCTTTAAAATATATCATTAGCTATATTGAAATGTATTTACAGTTCCTTCTTGATGGAACAATTTTTCCATGACATTTAAGTCACATTAACATTCTCTCTGTACAAGTTAAAAGGAATTGCCACGGTAAATTGCTCGGATTCTGAAACGTACGTACTATCTTCCCACTATCTCGCACGCAGTGTCTGACGAGCAAACATTCATTCTCAGAGCATCGTTTCCTTTTCAAAGTTATGAACTTTATAATATCAGGAACCACCTACACCATGAGCTACACCTTCTATCCACGAAGCTCGTCCCCCTTATAAATATCCTGCCTTCGAAAACTCTGAGCTCCTCGTAGCGCTTTAAAGTGTACACCCAAAACTTCTCCAAAGCAGCAACAATTATCAAACAACAATTTTCCGTTTATATACATATGTACCTTGCACCGGTCCAGCTATCCCCATTACACCGGCCGCCGTATGCTGCCGTAACACGCGTATCGTTCCAATGTATCGGGCGTTCGATCCGCATTAATTCTGTAACGCGGAGCGCGGCGCCAAAAACAGCGGCAAAAACGGAAAAGGAAAATCGATAGGACGGCCAGCTAGTGCAGGCCGCTCGGGCGGCAACGGAGGGAAAAAGGGCACGGCATCATCGTGGACAAACAGCTCGCGGGAGGGTACACCGAACGGCCGCGTTCCATTTTCGCCGTTCCAGCGAAACGGCCGGGCTGCGAGGGCCACCGATACGCGGGCCACTATTTGACGAATTTGTATGCACATTCACGTGCGCCCATCCATGCGTCCCGCGTTGAAACGCTCGCACGGATACGCGGCTCGGGAATGCGACAAACCGGGACTCACTGACGTCGCAGGGGGACAGCCGGGGTACTGTTGCCAACGCGATAAAACCAATCGCCGAAATAACCGAGGACCGCGGCCACTCTCCTACTGGACACGCGTGCACCGCGTTCACCCTCGCAAACCTTGATACACCCTCCACGGTACCGGCGTGGTGCATACTGGGTGCGTCGTTTAACGCCGCCAGGCGAAACAGCGGCGATAGTTTTTGCGACAGCGATGCCTGGATGAAACGGTGGCTTTCAATTCGTACCGGGGGACAATGATTTCGTGGGGACTGACGAGTATTTTTGCATACGGTGCGGGAGTATCGGAGGCATAGGGTGGAATTTTTGGGGTAGGTTCCGCGGGGGGCTTTGTTGCATGCTCGATCGTGGATTTTCATTTGGATGAAATAAATAGGGGATGGATATGTAAGTGATGCGAGGTATCTCTCGTTCTCGAATGAGCGCACGTTTCATTTCGAAGCCGTTTTCGTATTTATGTATATTGCTGTTTTCTCGTTGATGTTTTCGAAATGCTTGAATAGTTGAGAGGCAATTTTTATATTTGGGCCTCCAGTTCCGGTGATCTATTGCAGTATTTTTCGGGCGCGTTCAATCGGCTGTACAAATTTATAGGAGTTACGTTATGTAGTATGATACGGATAGCAACTCGAAATATAAATTTCCAATCGAAGATAGAATCAAATAAATCCAAATACTTTCCAAAGCATGGTTAAAATAACAGCAAAGCAATTTCAGATTTCCCTTTTTCCAAAAGAATTCATCTCAAAAATTGCAAACCACCGCCTCTTATACCCACGCGGTTCCCCTACAAGTACCTTAAATTAAGTCTTTGCATAGTTATGAAACTGCATCCATTTCCCGCGTCCTTCGAAATCAAAGGGTCGGAGGAATCAGTTGAAAAATTTCGACCTACATTTTTCTGAAAACGTCACCCCCTCGAGCGACGATTTCCTAGCTTGCAACCCTCACCCCTTTCTATCCATTTCCTCGTCCGTTCCTGTGTCACAACCCTCCGCGCTTCATATCGCCGTGAGTAAGCGTGTGTGCAAGCATCCCTCCTTTCTACCCCCCATCGACCCTCTCCCGGTTGCTCTGTAAGCGAGGAGGAGGGTGCTGTAGTCATGGTGTAGAGGTATGCGTAGCTTCGAGCGCTGCGGCTCACCGATGCCACCGCTAAAGGTTTAATTAGTGAATCGGTTAATCTGATACGTGACTATTAGCGTGAAATCCGGGGGTGCGTCACGGGGTAAAAAAAACACACACACACAGAGGGAGAAAACGGCTGTTCTATAGGCGATTTCGCGTCACCCCCGTTCGAATCAATTGTTTGTTTAGTCGCACTGCGACGAACAGGAGGCGTGTGTAACGTTAGAAACGGGAGTTCAGGTGAAATTGTATGGGTGTGAAGGGTGGAGGTGGTTTCAGAATTGGTGGTTTTCTCGTAAAGGGTTAAGTAGCCTGGAGGGTTGGCAAAGAGCTGCGCGCAGGTCCGCAGATTAACTCTTTGAGAGTAAAGCGTACGTGCTTTTTTTGGGGCTCATAGTGGTAAGTTGGTTGTAAGTGCTGTAAGCTACTTTTGTTTAGTATGGGAGTAAAATTTGCCGAGCTTCTGAGGTCGCTTGATGAATAAAATGTTGTGATTTGATTTTGGTAGAATATTGAATGGATTGGAAAATAAATCTAAACAAAAATTATTCTGTAAATCCATATGAATACATCGGTGAAAATTAAACCGTCGAATAAAACTTTCGGCATAAATGCGGATTAAAATAGTGAAGGTTCCCTGAAAAATGGAACATGGTAATTAGTGAATAGTTGTACAGGTCAGGATTCAATGGTAGAAAAAAAGTATAACGACACTAAAGATTTTCTCATACAAAAGTAGCCAAATAAATTCATAATCCAGTTCAATTTAAATTCTAATTTTACCAGAAATATATTTTCGCAATTATGAACCGTCGAATTGGAACCGCATTACCTACGCACCCGAGAGCACTTCAACCCCCTGCACCGTTCAAATAACGAACCATTAATTCGAGCTGGAACGATCATCGCCGCAATCGTAAAACGAAGAACAAATGTTATTACTACCAGCGAACAGCGAAACATAAAATGCGCGAAGACAAAGGAGCGAAAAGTCAGCCTAAAGAGGGTGAAATATGAATCCCTGCGTGCCAATACAGCTCTCATTGACCGGCTTTCCACCCTCGCTAGGTGAGACAGGCTTTAAAAGAGGCTGGCACGCGTGCAACTGCGACAATTTATGCCCCCGTCCAGTTTATGCCGCGAGAGGCCAACTCGCAGCAAAAAAAAAAGGAACGCGGGAAAGGGTTGGGGGATTGGACGCGGCTCGCGAACGTGCCGTCTCGACGTGCTCACCTAATGCCAGCATAAACTCACCCTAAAATCTTAAAATGGTTCCAAGAATTTATGCGTCCTGTTGTTGCACCTCTGCCGCCCTTTTCTGTGGCCCCAGCCATCCCGCGCCTCTTCAACATTAGAAACGACGGGGAACGAAGTGAAAGGGCTAGAAAAAAAATAACCACGCACTTATGCAACGCGAACTTATATAGTGGAATGAAAGTTGTAGGGCAAGTGTGCGAGGTCGGTTCGCTAAAGAACTTCTAATCGAATTAAATTTATCTCGAATTAATATTCGGCGATATTCATCGTCATTTCTTTTTAGAAAAATCGAAAAATTGCATACGACAATATTGCTGTCAGTTCAGCGTTCTTCCAGCGCCGATTCGGAAGTACACTTGAAAATCAAGTTTCATCCTTGAACGGTGAGTATGTTCGTTGAATATAATATCAAGCACAATGGACTCAAACAGGAATCGATAAGACAGTGAGATGTCCTGAGTGATGCATTCCGAATTGAGGTCATTGGGAAATTAATGCACGTTAGGATCAAATACATACATGAAATTAGGAGAGCCTTGCACAAACCAATGCTAAAACCTGAAATATTAACCTTATGCTTGCGCGGAACATATTGTCAAATACAATCACACATTTTGTAAATGTAGAGATCATTCACGTGCAACGAGTCAACGCAGAAAACTGCCCACAGTATAGTAAAATTATCGAAAATAATTTCATAATAAATATTATAAGTAATAATTTGGTAAATTGTTGGTAAATTAAATAGATAAACCATTGCAATTGTAGAATAAATGGGATATACCATAATAAAGCTTCATAAACGCATCCTTTTATGCGGCTAAGTACTTGGGACCAATAAAAGTACGCAGTCTATGCAATAACGTAGACAACAATGGGAACACGATTCATAAAGGCGGACGATATTTTGAACTCCAGCCAGCCAGGATCAGGACCAACGTGGTTGCGCAAAGTGTTGTATACGTACTAAGGAGTTTCAATAAAACCAGATTCGATGCGCACGTGGTCACACATGTGAATTAATCCGATTACAATAATTAATTTAATTATAGTCATTTTGAGTATCGCTGCCTTTTGGTATCGCACTCCTTTATTGTAAATTGCCTAACAACATTTACATTAACAAGAATTTTTATAATTCTATCTATTACAATATATTCTATATTCAGATCTAGTAATTCACATTTACATGCTGTTTAATTTAATTATTGGAATTAGAATATCAATGAAAATTGGGCATCTTCCTCATCATATAAATCATAATTCATACAATACACATCGATTTTCGTTCCACAAGATTCAATAAAAACCAATATCAACTCCGTCCACTTGAACATACTCAACAGCCACCTACGATATTCTCGATTCTACTTCCATCGCACATTCCCAGAAACATTCCCAGTGAAGGAAGTTCACTCGCACAAGGTGGAAAAAGACTACGACAAATATATCTACGCTTTGTGACTCCGCTCGAGCGCACACGTTCCGTCGAAGAAATTGCGTCCGCGTGTCACACAAGTTACCACCTTCGTGCACATCACCGCGACCAATACGAAATGGTCGGAGAGAGGTCGAAGATACGGACGTGGACACCTTCCACACCCACTTCCGGCTTGAAGGGAATAGGACAGATAACAGAACCCCTCGAATCCGTTATCCTATGCGTGCTGCTGCTCCAGCTAAGTTCTTGTCAAGATTTCGACAGGGTAGGAGGAACGGTAAACATCGGGCCAACGGTGTCGCGATAAAAAGAGTCGTAACTGTTGGAATCCGGTCGGCGAAGGCTGACGGGCGGGATAGACGGCAACCGGAAACGGACATGAAACAGTGAAGATAGTTTTCAGGCGAGGAAGACTGCCCATGCGAGTGTTCCCTCTGCACGTTGATTATACAGGAGGTTTCTACTCGAGAAGCTACTCCGCTTGTTTTCTTTTAACAGTTTCTTTTAAGACCCAACGCCGGCGTTGCACGGATTTTTATGCTTTGGAATAGCAGAAAGTTAATCGGAATAAAAATAGATTAAACAGCAGGAATGTGCAACTTGACGAATTCGTGATTTATCGAATAGGAACGTTCAGTCTGCTTCTTTACTCGGTGAGTAAAAATTGGCGTATTTATAAATCTAACGTAATGGGTACGATATCTGAACGACGAAATGCCATGTGCATTATACAAATTAATACTTGTTAGTACATGCCAATTAAGTAATTACGTTGAAACGCCTATCCGCCTGTTACGAGAGGGGACCCTCCGCAATAGCAACCCCTGATATAAAGGGAAAACCCTGAAACTAACCTGCATTTCTATTCTCACGTATACATATATACTCGTAACCAAATATGTATCATCGCCAGAAAGAAACACGTGTGCTAGTTACACAAGTGTATTACTGTACAGAAAAGCGAAGCGCTCTTTCGAACGGCGAAGCAGGACATTTTCAGCCAGAGCATACAGCCACGCAAATAAACAGGTCGAAGTTGGGTAGAGAGGTTTGTTTGTAGCCAGATACGTGGATCCGGGATAACAATATCTAACAACAAACTAGTAGGATTTCTGGTTCGTGCGTAGGGCTGGACGGAAAGCTTCCCTGGACTACCCTATCTCGTTTCTTGCACGAGCCCCACCCCCTGATGATCGTTCAGCCACCAAGCCAGAGGGTATTTTTTTATTGCGCGACAGCCAGGCACCAGCCAGCCATCCAGCCGCTGCTAAGACGTCCTTAAAGCGATTTTTCTCGAAGGGAAACGACTGCCTGTGTTCACCCCTTATCTTGGCCAAGTCATTGCCGTGAACTTGTAGATAATGTTGGTTAGGTGGTACGATATGGAAGAATTGTCTGTGTGGTTGAAAGTCTGATAATAGAAGGGATGGAAAGGGTGTAAACGTGGAAGTAACTTGGAATGCTAGACTTTGGTGGAAATTGAAAGATTGATGGTCCGTTTGATTAGAAGCGAGATTAGGTTGTTCAGTGAATTAAAGGCTTCTGCCTTTCCAAGTAATGTATAGAATGAAAAATTGCTAAATGTTTGCGAATTTTGCGAAATTTGTGGACAATTGCAAGGTTAACACCATTATTTCAGAGACAATAGTCCTTTTCCACCCTCGGCACAATAGCTACTCTTGGGACCACTTTCAATGAGATTCGTAAAAGCTCGTTATGAAACCACAATACAAGTCGTAAACTTCTATATTTCTAAACTGGCAGTGTAATTCTTGTTCCGTAATGTTACTAGTTTGTGATGTGCCGTTCGAATCTTGAGGCACTTCAATCATCTATTTACAATACGAGTAAAAAATAAATCGAAAAAAGTCCACAGAGCGGTTTGCACAAATAATAAATATATAGCTAGATGTAAAATAAAATCATTCTGACCCTCTGTTGAAACACTTTAAAACATCATACTACGCGGATAACGCATTGCAGTGTACGAAACCATAAAAAAAAAACAAGTACACAATTATGCGATTTCTAAGTTGCGCAGAATTACAGACATTCAACGGATCACCAAAACGATAATTCTACCGCAAACAATGCCAAAAGATCGTCCCTGGAAATCTAACAACGTGTTCCTCGCGGTCGTCTCGCCGCACGAGCACGAGCACGACCACAATAAAACGTTTCACATCAAAGTATAACCCAACGCAATCTCACATTGTTCCGCGTTACACGGGCACCGAAGCGGCCCTAAGCGCATCGAACTTTTCCAACAACAACATTTCCGACCCACTGTATCCATTAGCATTCCACAATTATCCCCTTCAGAATCTCCAACACGTCAACTATTCTCATCAAACAATACCAATTCCCCGCGTCCTCGTGCTCCCCATCTACCCCCTACCCTACACCATCATCCCTTTCCCTAATATCCGCGAGGTCTGGCGCGGTGCTGCAGGAAGCGCAGAAATCACTACCACTAAACACAGAGGAAGAGAGGAAGAAAGAAAGGAAGAAATAAAAAAAAGAAAGAGCGCTGTGACAGAGATGGATAGATTATGGTTAGGGTAAAAGCAAGAGAGAAGGTCTTCGCCCTTTTTCCAGCCTCAATAGTAGCAGGGGAGGCAAAAATGGATCCAAGGAACGAAACGCTGAGCTGCGGGGCTACTCCACTTTCGAGGTTATCCCTAGATAGGGAAAAAATGTCTCGGCCACGGCAGCTGGGTAAAATCGTATCTCCCTCGCCGTCCCTGTTCCGCCTTCCCCCCTTGGCGCAGAGGGTATACCCGGCGTCTCCCTTTAACGATAGGTACGTCCTTGTTGCCGTAGCGAGAAAGAGTATTGGCCACCACAGGCAAAAACCTGACAGCCATGGGTACGTACGTGAGCCGGTTGCCCGCGCTCTTCCAGAGAGCTGCGCGTGTGTGTTGGTACGGGAAAAGAGGGTAGCAGAAACGACGGAGAAGGGTGGAAGCGTTGAGCTGATAGGAGAGGAAGAGAGACGCTCTAATACAGAGAGACCCGTTCCAGCGCACACAGACCATCCTATATTACGGAGTCTCACCCTCTATCCTGGCCAACCCCCTGTTCCACCACGACTACTCGGCTCCCTCATCCCCCGAGCCCTCGAGATGAAACCCAACTTCTCTGCTACCTCGACTCTCTCGCTCGGTCGGCCCCCTTTCACCCTTCAGCCCCGTTTCCCTTCGTTCTCGCTATGCCCTGTCGAGAAGAGTAAGGGAGTCCTTTGGGGTTGAATCGAGGGCGCGGGGGTGGCCGGGTTAGGTGGGAAACGGGACGGGTACATCGGTGCAGAGAAGGTAGAAGGACACGGCCGGAGAGAAACGTGTCCGAGGAGCATCCCTATACTGGGTGCTCGGTATATCATGATCACGGTGAATATATCCGGCGATTTTGACGTAGCGAACATGAAATGGAAGGTGAGATTTTCTGTCGCCGTTCGTGCTTCTTCGCTTTCCTTTTTTGGCTTTTCTTTGAGGCGGTTGTATGCACGATGTTATGAGATTACATTGCGGACTGCAATATGCAGTATAAACTCTTACGGTGCATTATACCACGCGGTGCAGAAATGGAGCTTTTATTTAATTGATAAAAATACGTGTCTGAAATATCTTCGTACAAACCGAGTGATCACGGCACAACCAACAACCACCAGAACCCTAAAAATTCTCATACTACCCCTGCTAAAATCGAACCACTCCGATCACACCGCTCAATGATTACCAATCGCACGCGTCCTCCAGCAATTCCTTCCAAACGACGCCACCGATCAGAACACACAGGCCACCCTGTATTAGACACCCTGTGCACGTCTGTATAATGCACGTGTGCGCGTGTCGGTATACACCTACGTGTGCACACACCGTCACAGATAGACGAACGCCGCCGCTTGGCGATATTAATTTCTCTGCAAGGGCTTTCGCCCGCGTACCTTTCCGCTACGACTCTGCCAGGCCCCCTCGTGACCCCGAGCGCGCGCGAGCACGCTCCGAGTTGCGACTTTCGGCGGTCATTTCAAACCGACGCCAACTTCTCCACCCCCTGTCTCTGTCTCTTTGCAGAGCCATCCTCACGACCCTGCCACCGGTTCCCTATCTGTCCTGTCGCAGGTGTACCTTCTCCGTTTGGTAGTTGGCCTTCCAGTATGGGGAAGCTGCTTGTGGGCGTTTGACGTAGATTGCGAGAGCCACAAGGAAAATCCCTACCAGGTAGCCCTGTCTCCTTCGAAGCGTAGATCGTGCAGTGGACAAGTGTGATGAGCTGTCCTGGAATAGGAACAGATACAATGTGCGTGGGAGTAGGAAGGGTTTCTGGAATCCTGCGTTTTCTTGATATTTCGGAGCGTTTGGAGGGGATGGATTGAGATTCGACTGTCACTGTTTTTTTTTATCGAAAAATGGTTATAGAGTGGAATATTGTCGGTTTTTCTTTTCGAGACGCTGATTTTTCAAGAAATATAATTGCAAGAATATTCTTCCTTCGATTTCCTAGTCGAAACTTATTCAGTAGTATTTTACGTCTCTGTCGTTAAATAATTATGTCCCTCTCGTGCCGTGTCCGAAAGATCTAAATTTATGTGACCTAACTGAATTCGATATCTGGGACCGAGTTACATGCGAACGTTCCACAGCTCTCAGGAACTTGTATATGTTAATCGAATCATCGATAAAAATTAAGTAATTACGTACCACGTGCGAACCGTATTTCTTCATCTCAGTTCAGTTAATTAAATGTGCTTAATGTTGATACAGAATTTTATGTAACATTTAAAGTGATCGAAATACTATAAATTCGCACAGTATAAAAAGTCCTTCGAGTATTTTTGTTTTTTATGTATTCCCTATTTACAGTTATCAGCTCACTTAGTAATGATAGAATTGTGGGCACGAAAATCGTCGTAAATTTCCACCTCGCTATGTTAAACCACGCTCTAATTATAAAGCTCGGATGATCCAGTAATTCAACTTGAAATAGAAGCTGATCGATTAGAATAAATTTGAATACGTCGAGCACAAACGTAATTATTACTGTCGTCCAAATACAATAAAATCTTTCGAAACTCGCCGTTGAATGTATAAATTATCACAGTACTGTCTAGCAGAAACACATAAGGCAGCTTTTTATAAGTATTCTTCCCATTCCCTGCAATTTTCTATTTATATTAATTTTCTATTTATACAGATATCTAAACATTCAGTACTTCATTAACATTTATTAATCATTTACTTATATGTCGGTAATCTCCAAAGTCCCCAAACCCAATAGCTTATACATTTAGAAAAATTGAATCATCCAACATATCAACGTACACAGGTTTAATCATTAAACGACGTTTGTAACAGTTAAGAATTACTAAATACGCCTGTTAACGCGTCTTTAGGGAGAAAGGTTCCCCGGAACACGAGTCAACGACAATACAAACAGATTGATCGATAAGATCTGGCCCTGTTGAAGGCGGAATAAAAATAGGTCTGTTCTACTGTAACGGATCCGATCTACAGGCCTGCAGGCCGATAATCTACCTCTATTATCAAATCGAAACCCGGACGCTTCGAGGATATGTGTAATTTGCGTAACGCACATCTGAATGTATAGCCAATGGACATTGGAAAATATTTGTTGCAATGTTGTTAAAAACTATATCTGTATAAAATATTCTTTCACAGTTAATTAGAGAAGAAGGAGATGCAAGAAATAAAATGGTGAATTAAGTGGAATATGTAATTGTTCCTTTTATATTCATTTTCATATGAACAGCATTTTATATTTCGACAAATGAATTATATTATAACCAATAACAAATAGATATTTTCCTGAGGTCTAACGATATGCTATTATAAATTGCAAAGCAATACAAATAGATAGAATATTCTTTTTTATTACTAATATCTCTATGCCACATAAAGATCACCTACATACATACATACCTATTTAAACGTATACATATTGTACATACATCTTACCTTATTTCCGCATTCCAGCAAATACTTTTTCCCTCCACTGTACATTAAAATCCTAATGGATCAGTCCCATCGATCTAGCATCCTCTTCTCCGCGCAACAGACCCGAAACTCCACTGTCTCAAGAAACCATGCCATGTAACATCATAGAAGTCAGAAAGTAGAGCGCTTCGAAAGGATTCACATGGAGAGCGCTGCTTGGTATGGACCAGCGACTCTCGGATCCTTTGTAATCTCGTTGAAGACGATCGCGGACCATCCGGCGGCTGCCGCTGGATCCCGGAGTCTAAAACCCATATAGTGGCCCGTAGCCACCCTCATAGCGCGCATAAATCACAATAGAGGCGGAAAGTGGCATGGAGAAGTTCTCAAGCAGGGATATGTTCTCGGTGTAGTCTTCCAGCGTTCCCCTTCTAGCCGCCATCGCCGCCATAGCCGGCGTCGACGTCGCTGTACCGCCGCCTCTGCAGATTCTTCCTCTTCTTTTTGCCGTTAGCCGGCTTCTTCTGTGCCTCCGCTCCTTTTCAACCCGACTAGTCATCCTTTTTGCACAGCGGACCTTCTTCGCCAAGTGCTGGCGGAACGGTGCCACGGATCTGGCACCGTGACTTGATGCATCGCGGAAGTATCGTCGAATCTTGGACCACGTAAAGCCACGGGGCCGTGGCAAATTGCGGCGATTTTTGTGCGGAACGCGACATTTACGTTGCCGATAAGGGAAAATTGATCGACGATGGCCGAGTAGGGTGCTCGGTTGAGATTTACATCGGGCACTGCCAAACATTTTTTGTCTTTTTCGAAGTGCAATTTAAATTTTGTATATTTTTATTTTACATTTTTTACAGGGTAGTTGCTAACGAAGTAGTGGACAGTATTTATTTAGGTTGATCTTTTTTTTTTCTATAATTGACAGGAATATATTTTTACGCGGTGCCTTTTATAATTTTCGTCAACGCTGCGTCGCAGAAAACTATCACGCTGGATGGGAAATATTAAAAGGGGGTGCCTTATTCGACCACAGCTGCGCTACCTAAAAAGTTGTACAAATTTTTTTTTTACGCAGTTGTTCATCATGAAAAGTTGCGCAATTTTCCCCTTGAAAAATTTCTACCCATCTCCGTCTGCTCTACAGTTGTTCGAGTTAATAGTTTCGCGACCCCTCTGCATCGAGGGATAATTTCACGCCCCTAAACAGGAATTTCCGCCGATTAAAAACATATGTATGTAATATTCATTAATTCTCTGGCGAAGTTTCGCAAGGAAAAAATAATATGCATTTAATGCTTGATTAGTGACTATAAATTTAACTAAATTACGACACCCTCCGTGGTATGCTGTACCACGAATAAAATAAACGGTAATTATAAAAATTATCTCGTCTGTAATGCAATTGCTAATATAAATTACACCTTCACACAGTCGACCGCAATTTCAGTGGCTGTAAAATTGATTTAGTACAACGCTCTATTACTACTACGCCTAATTTTTGCAATATCATACCTATCGCGATACTTTGACCCTTTACATAAAAAAAACTACACGCTACGAAATGCGAAGTGACATAGCAGTATCATGATCGTGTTCTGCAACATTTAATAAAGTACTGTGGCGCACGATAAGCAATGTTCACGATGCATTTTTAAAAGTAAGACATGAGTGGGAGTTACGGAATTTCATTAATCTTCAGCCACGAAGTTGCACTATCAGAATGACTAGGATTTCGTCTTGCAACATATCAACATTAAAATACACCGATAAATTTGCAATAAAATTGATAAAAATTACACAATCAGCCTTAACATATAGCAACTCAATCAATATGAAAGGGAAACCTAATCCAAGTGACTGGATGGAATAAACAAATTTTTTAAATCCGCATTTATTAAAAAATCCCACTACTTTACCCCAAAAATCGAATACGCCCAAGCTGCTTGAAAACACGAGCAACGACGCGCTGAATTACCAGAAATACTGCCGCCACGGTGGATGTTTTTCAACCGCGACCATCCAAGCATTAATCAAACTAAAATTGATTAGCCTCCCGCGATGCTTTAATCCTCAATTTTTCTTGCAGTCATTCTTATCATAGATCCCTCCTCGACCCAGCCCCACATACAACGTATACGTACCAAACCTGGCTATGAAAGCCAGCATATATATATATATATACGACCTCTTCTACTTCTATTACTCCCAACACCCATATATGTATACACACACATACACGCGTGTATAGATGAACGAAGGGACGCAGAACGTAGTGGGGACAAATATGGGGGAGGGGTGGAAAGACCGAACGTCGTCCTTTATACCTTAGGTGGTCCCCGTGGATCCTCCGGCTGAGTCCTCCTTTCGTATCTTTACCCCCATTTCATCTTCTGCCACCCGCCGGCTCCCGTGCCACCCTTATTCTCCCTCTAGCCTTTGCCGTGCTTCACGGATCGAGTCTCTTAGGTTGGGTTTCCGTCCACCACACTCTTTCACCCCCTGTTCACCGGTCGCCCTTTCGAAACACCCAAGGCAAAAAAACCTGCCAGCCCCTTGAAGAGGGGGCGAGGGAATCAGAGAGCGAGGGAGGCACGAGGGGGTGGTTTTGTACCGGTGGATGAAGGTGGAGAGAGTTATTTTTCGAGGGATACGGGACGATGATTTTTCGCCCGTGCTCGATATCGCGTGGAAAATCAATACTGCAGCGCGACAACGTTTTGCGAGCGGTGACGCTTTAGCTACGTTGAACGATGCCACCGTGATTTTCCGACGGGATGTTGAGGTTTCCGCGTGAATAGTTTTCAATGATTTTTCCAGATTCCCTGCCGACGGTGTTGTATTTTTTGGCGTCGCGGCAGTGTGTGTACGTACGTATATGCATCGGAGCTTGAAGCTCGTTAGAGTGGCGGTAGAATCGCTGGGAAATGATTTCCGTGTATGGCTTTGGTATTATTTGGTAGATTTTGATGACAGTAAATTGCGTCTAGCTCGGTGTTTTTTCCCGCGAGGATTGTGAAAATTTATCGTGCGAAATTTCGAGGCTTGTTTCGAGGACCCGATTGTTTATGGTGCAATCGTGAGGTCGCGAGAACGTTGATTGAAGAACGTTTGATGATGTGAAAGTGTTGAGTGGTAGGATTTTGTTGTTTTATTTATATCCATTAAATCGTATCCCATTGTTACTAAATAATAACGGGGGGTTATTATAGTATCGTTTAAATCTACAATATAAAATGCCCACGATCTATGACAAGATCTTGCACGAAAATACAACCACCACGGCCAGAGATGAAACACCCATTCGAAGTAAAAGGATTCTGCAAGGTTTTTCCCTAGCCCACGACTGGCCGAAAATTCTATTCGATATTTCTAAAGGTATGAGGAACGAAGAACGTCAGGGAAGAATGCAAAAAGGCACGCATAGGTTAGAGGATATTGGTGGATGAGGGTTGATATGGAAAGATATTTTTCAGGCTTCTACCCAACGGTTCGACGAACCTTATAGAAAGCGGCCCTCAATCATGATCTCGGATTCCCCTCATTCTGCGGCCACGCTGGTTGACCCTCGTCATCGTGCAACGAAAAACATGTATTAAGGTAACTGTTGAATTTTCGACGACCCCCAAAACGGATTAATTATCGGGGATATTCAATATGTCGAACAGTACCGCCCATACGGTCCTTTTTTTCACCCTCGCTGATGTTAACGATGATTGTAAAAATACGAATACTGAGACTATTAATTATTAATCGTCGTTGGAATTAATTGCTATTATATTGTATATTTCACTTTACAATTCAATATATTTCAGCACAGTACCCGGGGCATTAATGATTTAATCACTAACTCATTCGCATTTCAGAAAAATTCTCTAAATCCCAAGGAAGCAATACTTCTTTTTAGTCGAAAAAATATTCTAAAACGTTCGACCTGAATAAATGTACTACTCCGTTATATACGCTCAGACCAAATCGACTAACCGTAGAAACCAAACAGCGAAAGGGATCACCTATCCTCTAATCGGCAATCCGTTAATCACCCCTCACAGTTCCGTTCACCGACCTCGCACGCTCAATTTCCCTCGACTCCGCTCTATTTCTCCAAACCGAAAAGAAAAAAAAAGAAGCACCAACCCTCACGATACCACTCCCTACGTTCGAGGAAGCACCAAAAATCATCACGACGGGCTTCGATGAGCTACCACCTAGCAAAGCACATACGACTAATTGCGCGTGAGCGAGGGGGGCCGACATGGGACAAAAGGAGGACGAAGAACAATGCCGGATGACCGGGTTCGAATGGTTTCTTCAGGGTAACACGTCGGGATTAAACGTTCCCTTTGTTCATTCGGGGCAAAGTCGCCAGTCCAGCCTGTCCGTACCCCTTTGTCCTTCGATCGTGTCTTTTTGCAAGAAAACTTCTCCTTCTATATCCTCTCCCTTCTTCGTTTCTGTCTCTCCCCTTTTCCCTTCGTATTAGACCCTCTAGACTCTAGGTAATGCCATCGCGGCTGCCATCCCATGGACTACACGTCCGTTCCCCCGCAATTCCTATCTCCACCCTTCGTAGACCGAAATTCCCGGTTTCCATCCGACGAACGAGCCACCCCTGCACTCCTGCGACCCCCTTCGCTAGGAGGGTTACCAATCGAGCTCCTTCTCCCGACAGAAACGAAGGAAGGACGTTCCGTGGGGCCAAGAAAGGGAGCTTGGTCGGAAGGGTAAGTTTCTTGTTAGGGTCCAGACTCGGTGGCGACTCCTAAGTTGCTATAGGCATGTGTTCGCTGGCACGGAAGGGAACGGCAACGCACTAAAGGCGACTAGCACGGGGGCGGTCGAAGGGGAGAAGGTAGCGAGGGGTGCAAACAACCGTGGCTCGACAAACAAACCGACCGGACTCGAGGTTGGGCCGCGAGTCGAATTGTTTGAAGATTAAATCAGCTTCAAAGTACACGACAGAGTGCGGCCACTTTGCTTCGATTGCTCGAAAGACAGACACGAACGGATGCAGGGGCTGGGGGCGTGAGGGATAGCGGACCGTGGAGGTTTTCGACGTGAACCCGTTGAGGGAACGGGGGGAGTTCAGAAGGGGTGACAGCACGCGCAACCCCTCGAGTAACGTGGACGCTCGTGGTAGTCGGCGCCGCGATTGTTCTATCGGCGTGTATCCGTGTGAACTTGATTACGGGACAACGGTTATTAGCTTTTCGCGTCGTCGACCTTCTCTCCGCCCTCGAACTTGCTGCGGAAGGTTTTGTGAATGAGTTTTTAGTCGCTTTGCCACGCCGTTCGAGCCGGGTTTCGGTAGATCCTCGCGGTCTTAAAGGACGTGTTGATTTGGAAAGGGCGGAGCGTTAAACTGTGAGTTAAAAATGATTTGGGGATGGCGAAGGTCCGAGGGGAATTTCGGGTTTGGGAGGTATGCTTGAATTTTTATTCGACGATGTTATATTTTAATAATAATGTTGTAGCAATGTTGTGCAGTTATTGTATTGAGGTGCGATTAAAAATTATATGAGTATAAGTGAATTTTGTATTTTGCGTTTAGGTTCCCGCAATTTTTATTTACATATGGTAGCTCGAAATAAAATCCCACTACAAACGAAACAATATTGATCATGTATTTCAAATGAAACGCGCAAATCAAACTTACGCAAATTTAATTATTTCACGCTTTCGATCTTTCTGAGAGATTTCAGATGTCTTTAACAATTTGCATGTATTAATGGATGCTTGACTTTTCATTCATTTTGCAAAATTAAATAATTTTAGAAAATAAACGAATGTAATTGTACTTGTTTCAATATAAATCTTGTTCCAAAAATAACAAACAATAAAATATAATAAATTGAGAAACAAAAGACGTATAAATGAAACATAGGTAATACTAAAATAGAAAGAAAGAATTATACAGACGTCCGTACGGAACTGTTATAATAAAAGCAGGCATTCAAAAAGTTCTTCTCACATTACTTACAAGTGCCAGTGTAATGACGATAATTAATTTCACAAAAGTTATCAGAATTACGTGCAACGGCATAGATCACATCATCGAGAAATCTTCACAATCATCGACAGAGATGTCCATAGCAATCTCCATAACCTGTCCTACAAACAGAAAAGAAGAAGAAAAAAGAAGAAAATGACAAAACGTAGTATGTCGTCGTTTCAAGTAGAAGCTCCAAGCGTTCAAAGCCGGCCTAGTCACCATTTCCACGCAAATGGTTAAAGCCGAGCAACCAGGAAGAAGATCACACCCTCTCGAATACAGAGTTTCAGCTTCAAAAATCAAAGAGCACCGAACGATTCGCGCAAACCAAACAGACTTCCATCCGCTATAATATTGGAAATGTCCTGTGCATTTGAGACACATTCCCTACCAACTCGAAATTTGTTCCAAAGGTCATTTCTTGTTCCATTCGAACGTGATCACTTTTTTCCTCTGATCGATCATCAGTTCATATGGATTATTATAATAAACGAATGATTGCTGTGATTACCAAGTGTCGTATATATAAAAATGATTGAAAACTTTAGGAAAAACGAAACACGCGCTTAGCCAGTGAATAACAGATCTTTCTAAGACAATGCTACGATACTATAGTAGAAGTTGAGTCCACAGCTAGACAGCGGTAGAGATTTCGCAGCATTGATTAAAACAGTACACCCTGCAGTTATTGTCAAGAAACTCTCTGGCAACTGAATTGTTCCAGGTACCAGGCTGCTCAGTTGACCATGTGTTTTCGGTTGGGACACCTTTCATCAGATATCCTTACGAAATACGGTTGCACAGAATAGTCGCTACGGCTAAGAAATAATGGGCTGTTACGGTACAAGTGGAATGTTAATCGATTTGTAACACCTGACCAATTAGAATATTTCAATTCAAAAAATGACAAATAATAAAATCCAAAAAGATGCAGACGCGAAAAGTGCTAAGATAAATAGAGTAGTTAAGAATTCCCAAACAGCTGCCCATGTACATGTACATAATGATAACAATTAACCCAATTTTCCCTGCAGTCTCAAAACACACTGCTGTTCAACCCTTGGTTCAGTAATCCACTGCAGACACGAGCAACGATTCAAGAAGTTCCCCAAAGGCTGTCGACGGTTTCACACTCCCAGCACCGGTTATACGGTTCGCCAAAGTTTCCCGGGAAATTCGAAACACCCGTTGTACCGTCAGCGGATTGCGACTCAACTCAATCCAGGAAGCGGCCACGTTGTAGAAATCGATCAGGTCGCGTTGGTGCAGGCCGAACTCGGCCAGCAGTGGTTCACCAGGTAGATCGGCGGCGATCGCAACAGTGAACACAGGCCGCTTCGATCGTACCGGGCTCGTCACCTCTGACCGAGGTGAACGTTCTTCGCTCGCACACGGCCGGACATTATTTAATAATGCATTACTATGTACATTAACACGATACACCGGCGATACGTGGCCGTGCCCTGGTACATCTACGTGCACGTGCTCGCCCGCATACACACATAGACACACACGCGCGCACGTTATCCACGGCCTCGTCTGCCTATCTTTGTATACCTTTCAGCGTGGTGACGCGAAAAGAGGGGTGGCCACCCTTTCTCTCACTCGTCCGCGACCCCCAACGTCCCCCAGCCACTCTTTATCTCTGTCGTAGCGAGCCGTGACCGCGGGTACAGACGGTTTCATAACTCGCAGCAAGGTATACAGGAGGGGGAATTGGTGCTTATTGGGTGTGGGTAAGGTTTGCGAAGAGGTGATTTAATTTCTGGACCTTTCAAAGTAACGTGGTATTGGAAGGTTGGCAAAAGGTGCTTCTGAATGAAAGGCAAATTTTCCTTCCTCCGTATCCTGTTTTGAACTTTTATTTTTATTGCACTGCAAATCGGCGATTATTGTTAGACAATAATGTATGTGTCCACTAATGATTTCATGATTTTAGTGTTCTCAATTAATATATTAAAAATAAATGGTATTTTTTATAGAATGTAATACATGCAGATCTGCGTATACGTAATAAAGTGGATATTTAAGAACAACATTTGCATCAATAGCTTTCCCATCCCATATATTATTTTTCCAAATGATTTATAAACCGTTGTAGCTCTTATTAAGCAGAAAAACGAGAAACTCGTTAACAAAAATTTTGTCCACATGAAATTAGGAACATTTTCTTTACAAATTCATCACTTACGCGTTCATAGCATATTTCACAAAGTTCAATTATTTTTGACTACACTGAAACAACCATTATTACGAAGCAGTCTTCCCAACTGAAAAAACTAAATTCACGGAATAAAATTAAATAAACTTAGACCCACTTGGCTAACCCAACCAAAGTACTACCACTACGAATACCTCCTTTTTAACAAAAAAACCACTTTCTCCTTCCTCGTGCCTGGTCATTCGTCAGGTGTGGACCAAGCTTTATGAAACACCCTATACAAGCATGAAGACAAGGGTGCTGAAGCCTCGCACACGTACACACGCGTTTCCAACAGCCTGTATATTTCAGGACTGCGGGCATGGTTACAGTGCAGCGTGCAATATACACACCGTAGAGGGTGCAGCTATAGTGGACGAAGCTTCGAAGTGGCGGCATACGGCGGGGGTAGAGGGTGGCCAGAACAGAGGGGGTGGGTTTAGAGCGTGCTATAGTGGACAGACCGGTGGACTAACTGGGGCTCGCGTTTCGTTCCGCACGCTTCGGAGAGGCGAACTTAGCGTACCTACACTATCGTCAGAAAGTTTCAGAGCAGTTGCTCGCGAAGGTGATAAACAGCTGAAAATCTGCAGCACGTGTCTCCTTTCCAAACGTTTGTCTGTAAAATTATTGACGCACGGCGAATTTTTATACTCCCCTACCTCTTGCTGGTGTATCAGTGAGATCAGTGAATTTTTTGGCAGATCTGTCTCCACCCTTTCATGAAAAATGATGCTCTATTCTAGCTGAGATTTTTAACTGTTTAAGTGTTTCTTTCAACCCCCTGTATTATTAAGTCAACTATATTTGTCAGTATATGTTAGTTCTTTTTACGATAAAATGTAACAAAAAATGTTCCCAATAATTTTCACAATTAAAAGGACTGACGACGTTAACGGTAAAAGTGAAATCCCACCAAACGAAGTCCCAAAGAATAATTGCTTAAACATTACCCTCTCGAGCGATAAGCAACCGCAGTTTGAACATTATCATCAGCTACTTCACTCTATTTAAATTCCACCCGTTTGAGCCACAGACCGCCCACCTTAAAAAATTATACCGCCGCCAAACTTTCTGACCGTAGTGTATACGCTCGCCAGGGCGTCGCAGGGTGGAAAATAAAGTAACGGGGTTGGGGGCGTGAAGGACGCGAGACAAGAATGAAGCTGGTAGGAGTACTCTCTGACCAAAATGTTAATTATTTAACCCCCCCGGAAACTCAGCTAACGAGCCAGCGTACGAAATGAGGGTAGTAGACGGGGAGCAGGGGAAACAGGGTGTTGAAGGCTACTGGACAAGAAGATCGCAACACGTACTCCGCGAGTTAGGGCCACAGGGGCTCGGCGCTTCCAATTACGAACGAAGGAAAAGGTGTTTTGAAGAGAGCAGCCTGTTATGAACGGCAACACCTTGTTATAGGATTCGAGGATACTTCGTCAAGATGAAGGCTCGATTAATGGCATGGGGTGAACGAGAGAAAGGAGAAAGGGCGGTAGATGAGGAAGAAAATTTGGCTTCGAGAAATTGGAGGCTACTGAAATGGTCCGTGATTATGGTTAACTGTTTAATCGATTAATTGATTCTGGTAGGGTTAGTGGATGAAACTGTTACAGCATTTGGTGGTGCAAGAATAGGATCGTGTCGTTCGAATAACTTTTGCTTCCGATATTTTATTAGCAGAGTGTGTCTATAGATTCTGGTGTAGATGTTTGAATTTGTTCATTGAACGAATTTTATTTATTTAATTTGTTCATTCGTATAATACAAGAATAACCCCTTTTTTTGAAATCGAAGTTCCGTGATTCCTGTACAACACAAAATATATCCTACGTTAATTTGTACAAGCTAGTAAAGATGCAATGGATCGGTCAGGTGGATCCATCATTTGAACTGATTCCCACGGAACGCACCGGGGAATAATAATCCGAGGTCCGTGTTGGAAGTTCAATTGTTAAGCAAATCGAGGAAGTTGCTGATCCGTGTTTGTTTTAGTACCGGTCGCGAATATTGCGGAAGTAGAAAGTTCCCGCCATCCGTCTATCGAGCGATTTTAAATCGATTTACGAAAGGTGTATACAATCTGATGTGCTCGAAGCAGTTTCTTGGCACGGAAACCTCGAGACTTAAATTTAGACACATGATGCCACTAAACCCACTTCGCCATATGCTACCAACTTTTATGTTTCCTGCATTTATCAAGCTGGCCTCACCTTTTCCTTGCATCGCGATTATAACGACCAAGGGTAGAACAAAAAAGAAAGAGGGAAACAAGTGACAGGAGGAAAGGAGAAAAAAAAAAGAACGATCTCGAGCTGCAAAAATGCGAAAATCGATACGCGATTGCCGCATACTCCGCTCAAAGCTTTTACGGTTAGAACAGAAATAGTAGCGCGATAAGTATAGACAAGTGTGTCGAGAAATATAACTAGGCTATTTTTAGGGGTGGTTATGGTACCGAAGATATTGCAGAAATGTAAATAGAAAAATCGCGAATATCGGTGTGCTCCATTATTTTTAGAACGTCAGGAGCTCGTGGAAGCAACGTAGAAAAGCCACGAATTTACCTAGCTCTTGCAACAAGTTCGTTACAGTCTCGAGGGGTTCGAAAATACGAGGTACACAGTTAAAACTGTATAGATATACCCTATTTTTCGTCTTGTTAAATCACCAATATAATTTATGTGATTTTTAAAGGCATATTTATAAGAATAAATATAATTTCATTTGAATAGCAGTTTCAAATCTATTTGGACCAGAATTTTTGCAACAAATTTTAAAGGCACCTTATATAATGTAATAAAATTGTCTAATATTAAAATTGCATTAAAGTTGTACAGCGAATCTTCCTACGACTCTATTGCACTGCAAAGCAGTAAGCCGCACGCAACAAGTAGATTGAAAATGAAACAATGTATCCAACATTACGCGACAGGTAACCAGAGTCACAATTTTTGCTTCGATGTGTACGCCTCTTTGCAGAACAGTAATTCCCAGAAACGGCGCGCCGGCAAACAAACCAGCAATCGCCATTAATTTCACCGTTCAATACGCATTAGCATTAGATGGTATCGAACGATGGACAAAAGTCATCGTTTAATTGCTCGCCCAGAAGATAGGCGAGAAGCTTGTCGAGAGTAACGAGGCAGCCACGAACAGTATGATAACACGATTGTTTTCCTCCTCCCGTTTCCACTACCCCTTCGCCCAATCGTTCTGGCGGGAAGCCGAAGGGCGAGCCACCCCCCTGAGCGAGAATAGGGTAAATCGAGATGAGGGCCGGGAAATTAGTGCGTGGACGATTTTATTAGACCTCCGGTGTGTAATGAAGATTTTACGAGGGTAGCTCAATTATTGGTTATTTAACATCTTCGCAGTGTTCGAAAGGGAGCTTCCCAGCTTCTTAATTGTTTCGTGCTGTCGACGAATCGTATCGGGGCTGTAGTTGAATTCGATCGAACTCGAATTTGTAATTAGGCCTGTGGTGTATCAGCAATGAAACATCGTTGCGGACCCTTCGACTTTATGGAAATTAGGCTGGGAATAGATATCGCTGAATTCGCTGATTTTTTTTTTTTTCTCCGGTTGTGGTACTGTTCAGTTATAGAAGAGGCTTCCTTTTTTGTTTTTTTTTTTTTTTATATCTTTTATAGAGGTCGTTGTTTGTTTCCAGGGGTAGTCTTTTTCATTTCAAAAAGTGGCGGGCATGTCGGGCTCGCTACGATCCTGGTACCCTCTTTTTTATTCGGATCTATTGCTCTATGGGCTATTCGGTGACGGACTGAATGAAAATTGAACAGTAGTTTCTAGTTGGTATTCTCGATAGAAATGTCCGGCGATGTTTTATTCGTAAAGAGATTATGTTAATGAAAGTTGCGCATTTCCGCTTACGATTTCAACGTATCTGTGAGCTTCGATGATATCTGTGAATTGAATATGATGCTCGAAGAATACGAAGGGTACTAAAAGTAATCAGTACGAAATGTATTGTTTCCAGAATTGTTTGTTTTTGAAAGAAATTGCTGTAGTCTCGATGCGAGGGGCCAACTAGCTACTTGTTACAGATTCCCATAAACATACGATAATTCGCTCGTACTATTCTTTGTCGTTTTAGAACCTGAAGGAACGAGATGACTGCAATGCATAATGTGATTTATCACAAATTGAACAGGAAACGATGTCAGCTCCAAAGATGGGACCAAATACGTTGCTAGAGAAATTTTTCAATCGCTCTTCTTTCCTATATTTTCGCGATCATCAGTGTGTGTGTGTTCTAAATCTCTCCAACGGGAAAGGTAGCAAGAAATCGTACGAACAATTCGTCGGGAGAATGAATTTCAATGTTAAAACTTCAGCTATGTATTACCAATTGCAGATGAAATTTCGTCCCCGATAGTTTCGTTCCTCTCGAACCGATCGAGCATTAACGATTAAACAACCTGCCTCATATCTATCGTAAATCTTCATCGACCCTCCCCCAAAAATAGTTATCCCAACATCGACTTAATTCTACTCTATTAATCCAGCCCCCACGCCCCCCACATCCAGCCAGGCCAATAAACACCTACTTCATCGCGCGATATCTAAAGCCACGTGAAAAGGATTCGCGTGGCAACGACGAACGACACCCCATTGTCCAATGGTCCGTCGAGTTTCGAGCAACGGAGCGAAACGGAGTCCAGATTAAGCGAGCCACTAGAAACAGGACTTCGTAGAGAGTTCGGCCGATCGGCGTCGACGGGCTGCCGAGCATTCTTGGCCGGAAGTTACTCGTCCCGTCCGTAACTATCCACTGTTCCGTACAACAGGTTCTCGATACACCTCGGACACCGACCCGTGCGGCTCACGCGAAATCATGGCGCAAGTCGATGTCCTTGAAGCTTCTCGCCACTGCAAAGGCTTAACTCCGGGGACGAAGGAGAAGGTAACGGAAATAGAGAAAGGGAATGGACGGATGAGAAGGAAGAGGAGGAGAAGAAGGGTGAGTTGTAGAAGCGCAGAAGGTCCTTCGTGATACCATGATCAACCTAGAGGTCGGGCGCGGCCATTTTCCTCGCTCTCTCACCCTCTACGTTGCGCTACGTCTCTCGTACTCACTCCACCCTTGCTCCTCTTGGGTTCTACACCCCGCACAACCCTCTAACGGCCCCCAGAGCGTAGTGGTGTACGAAGAGGGAGATCCTGGGGGTGGTTGATGTGGGCTGAACGAGGGTGAAGGCCTGCAAGCTATGGTATATGTGTACATATGTACACACAGTGTATATATGGTATATAGGTATACCTGGTCTGCCCTCCAGTACCGGAAACAGCTCCGTCCCGAGCTCAACCAACAGCATGGTAGCCAACATGGCGAACCCAGCGGTGCTCATATTTTCGCCCAACGACCGCTGGCCATCGCATCGAGAAGCCACCGTTGCGACCTCGTGAACTTATCAGACTATACTCTACGGACAGAGTGGCTGAATGCACGGGATAGAAGCCGGTACCGCCTTGTTACGCGTTAATGGTGACTAAAGTCCACGACCCGGATGACACTCCGTTACAGGGTAGATCGGCGTGATTTAGTTGGATCTTCGAAACCGTGAACTGGTACTCGAGCGGCGGAAGATGGATATCTGGACGCGATGGAACGTTTGGTTGGACGTTTAACTGTGGGCGAGGAACGGAGGACTATTTTTTGATTAATTCTCAAAGGTTAAGGGTGGTGAATCTATTTGATGGAAATATATATCTTTTTCGAACATGACGATAATGTCTTATTCTTCTGACCGTCGTTCCGTGACGTTTGAATATTAATAAGCATCTGTATGGAAAGGCTTGCAGTTGAACTTAATTTCTTAGCGGGGATGGAGGATCGTAAATGCTATTTATCAATTGCTATTGGTGATTATAAATGATGGACAGGGTAAACGTTTCAGTGTTAACGCACTTGCGTCGGTGTGCAATTTATCACATTTCCCTTGCCACTATATGATGACACGCTTTGAAGTGAGTTCGATGACCTAAGGTACATTGATGACGTGATATTACAGTTAAAAAGGCTAATAATTTGCATCATTATAAAATGAAAGCATGCGTTTAGAAAATATTATGAGAAAAATGGAATTCGTGATAATCTATTAATTTATTAACCTGTAATAATGTAGATGAAGCAAATTATTATAAATGGGCAAGGGAAATTAAGAACGTAGAAAAATATTTTTTATTAACGTCCCATCTGATAAAACTTTATTACCTATTCTTCAACCCCGTTTCAAAATTTGTATGATATTTAAAATTTATTACCCTCACAAAATCCAATTTTTGTTTTCACAATTTCTGGCAACGAAATACGAAATCATCCGGTTCTTCGAGCTACTTTCGACGTCTTCATAATTAATGCTGCCTTCTTTATGTGCCAGCATGCTTCGAAAGTAAATAAGACCATCGCGACTTTGCTACTTGTAATATCATGCGCTACTTGCAGTAGCTCCGTTACAACGGAGTGCATAAACGCAGCAACACTTTCTTTTTTTCTCAATCAGCACACCCCATTTCTCCCCGTTAGATGTACACTATTCTTGGATCATGGAATTCGGATTATATTTGTTCTCACGCTATAGCTTATCTTCATTCACGCACATAGAAATTCTGGAGGTATGAATATTTAAACGAAGATTTTAGTAGCGGTTCATTATTAGATGGTATCGGTATTTAAACAAAAATATAAACTACAATATATCGATCAATTATTTTTGCGAAGCATATATAACAAATTAAATGTAAATTCATTAATAACTAAAGGTAACAATATATCGCAACTGACAACACGGATTGTCTAATATGAACCGCAATAAAAATCAATGTACCTATTAAAATTAATGAAAACCATACAGGGAAGAAGAATTGCCTTTGTCTTCTCCTAATAACTAACACGAACAGTGATTCCAAATGACGATACTCCATATCGAACGATAGGACGGGATCCCTTTGCAGCAAAACGAGAAATCGCCACAGTGATACTACATCAATATTTGCGGTCGAACGTCCTCGTTCGCGACGACGTGGAAAATATGCTCGGAGCTTTCCACGCGAGGCTGCATTATTTTTGGCAGCGTACAGGTAATAGTGATATATTAAATTTACCGCGGAATACAACGGCGTTCATATTTTCATACGGCTGGCGACCCCGTGAACTTTCCCCACCCGCATTGAATATCGAAGCGGAAGCCGGGCGGTGCGTATTTTGCCCGACATCTCTGTTATCAAAGGTAACGCGGGGAATACTTTAAAAAGCCCTGGTAATTCGATGGAGCCGTTGTCATAACGCTGGACGTGTTTAAAAGTAGAAATCGCCAAAGCAAACCTCGCGTTTCGAAGAAGGAATCATAATTGAATTTCGAAGGGGGATGGGTCCGCTTTGGATTCCATCATCCGACCAATTTATTTACGCACTTCGTTCTGTGAACGATGAGAGAATTGAGGCGCACAGAGGGAGAGGAATTTCATGTAAAGAGCACATTGGAGAATATTTTTTTTCCGAACTTTTCGGGCCACGAAGTGAAATCTGAAATGTTGGCGAGACTGTTAATTCTGCATTATTGCTTTTAACTTCTATCATTATTAATAACATCGAGCAGGTTTTCGTGAAAACGTATCATGGAGGGGACGAAACACCAGGGTGCATTGTCGAGCGTCTTACCTCCCGGCCACGGTGTCCTTTTTAAATCGGCCAGCGAGTTCCGGCCCAGATATTCCGTTTCTACGTGTACAACCGTAATCACGAGCGAGTGTGTACCGTTCACTGTGTGTGCATTCTGTACGTGCTTTTAAACATGATGCAGATAACGTATACGACGCACGCTGTTCGTGGGTGTGACGCGACGACAGCGTTCCGCTCTGCCTTCTGCTGTTCGTACTTTGCTCTCTCTGGCGTAATTCGCCGTTTATAAAACGACGAACAATCAAGAGATTAATAAAGAGGGAACTACACGCAGACGTTCGCTCCATTTCGTGCAAATTGTCCCTTGGTTAAACGCCCTCGGACACCATGCGCAGGAACATTAATATTTTTCCTCTTTCCCTGCCATTCTTTTCTTTTTGTTGTTTATTCTTTTTTCGACGTCCATACCCGACAGACCTTAAACGCGATTTTGAAAGCCCTTGTCATACAGGTGCGGCTGTATCGTAGTTTCTAACTTCATTTCGGCTAATTTCACTACCGTTCTGAATGATACCAGCGTCGCTGGGACGAGAATGTGCACATTTTTTTACTAATCCACTGTGCGTGTTTTGCTTACAATTGGTTTCGCTAGTCTTGTACACCTTTAATATCAGCCAAACATTTTCTTTCTTTATTTAGTGATAAGTGATGAGAAAAGTAATAAGATATTCGAACGCCTGTTGCATTTTGTTTTACTCGTATCCACCCCAGATTTTATTTCATTATCGCCCTCTGCAGTCGTGCTCTTTACCGCGATCCGAACCTGCATTGCGAGAAGAAGTCTCGTAAGGCGGCGCCTTACCGTAATCCCCGAACAGGGGAAGTTTCAGTTCGTTTCGTGGGTACAAAGGAGTGCTGCAGGCGCTTCAAGTTGATGGCGAACGCTTGGCAGATGTATTCGCGTGACTATAACACGTCACTATAGACAGGAAGCAGGTTGGTACAGGCGCGCGGCTCGGTAGACAGTATTAGAACGGTTAGTAAGTGAGTGTTTGGGCTTGCAGCCTTGCAGATACGTACTTTCCGTCTCCGGTTCTGCCGTTGAAGGCAAAGGAGAGCTAGCGAGAAGAAATTGTCGACGAAAGATACGCGGGACACGTATAGCGATGGATAGAAACCGTTCTAGAGCAAAAATCCTGTCGATATCTACTGCAATTGAGTAGTATAAGGAATTACGATATGGCATAAGGAATGGACGAAACTTTTCAGACGGAAGAATCAAAGAACAATCTGATAATTATTTAAACGGTGATTGCGAACGTGTCTGGGTTTCGTAGTCTAGTACAGTTCAAAGTATAGGAACTTTATCGCTTGTGGCGACAGCAGAAGTGTAACAGTAGCGAATCGTTACTAACGATGGACAGAGTGAAGCTATGGGGCCTATAGAGATTAAAGAGATTCCGTGGCTACGGGGGGCGCAGAACCGTTATAGTGATATTATAGAGACTGCTCGGATTACAGCCGATATAGAGAGATTAAGTACAGTCTCTAAATAAACTAAAAAAATACAGGGAAATCGGACCACTTACGAATAATCAAAAATCTCCAAGCACCGAATTCCATAAATTCCCCTAAACATTCCCAAATAAAATAACAAATATTCTGTTTAGGGCACAGTAATTATCCAATATTATAAAATGGAAAGTATACAAATTTTCAACCCACGAAAAATTGTTCTGCACTAGTATTGAATACTTTCTATCCATCAAATCACCGTCACGATTTCGATTTCAAGTAGCTACTTAAAGGCCAACCTCCCCTCCCCCAACTCCATCTTTCATTTTCCTACGATCACGAATTTCATTGCAGCGCACCATCCATAATTTGCGCAAGACGCCGCTCTCATCTCCGTGCAAGCAATGACACACGGATGCAAACATCGAGTCGGCCCAGAATCGGCCGGCCGTGTCTCAAAGGGGAATGCGACACGTTCCGTCGTTGAACGCGTACAGAGCAAGCTTCTACCTTTCGCCGAAGACACGGGGCTAGGGTAACTAGGAACAGGGTGGATCTCGTCCGAGTTGCAGGCCTGTTCCTGCGAAGCTCGAGTAAAGGAGAGGCTTTTGCCTTCGCCCCCGCCGCACGCCCTCCCCCTACCCGCGACGGGGTAAACTCGGAGATTCAGAAGGGGTTGAGAGGGAGCAACCCTCAGGATTCGACCTGGACCAACCCCTCTGCGAAATATCCTCTGGACCAAGGCTGTCTGGAACCGTATATAACCTGCATCTACCCCTACTCGTTTCCCAACCCCTTTACCACGTGCACGTGTGCGTGTATGTTACTCTAGCTGAAACCATTCCGAGCATTGCAACAACTTCGCGCTGTTTCGCGTAATATACATACACGTGGCCCTCGTGCACGTACGAACGCGTAAAGTTGGCGAAATCGTTTGTTCTGTTCTTTGTGTCCACGGGTACATCCGCGAGAGCGCCGGCTATTCGCGTATAATAATCCTTCACCGTCCGTTTATTACCAACTGGCGAGGGGCGTTTCAGCGCGTACCCAGATTTTATTTCATTTCGCCAGATCGCCGGGAAACCTGGCTGATCGCCGGTAATACTTTTAAACACTCCCGATCAATATATTCAGGATGACGAGTGTGACGATATCTATCATTTTCGTTTCTGTTTCGATTGGAATAGTGTTCGAAAAAAAAATAACGAACGAACTAGCGAAAATGGACCAGAGGGGAAGAAGACAACGATCGTGGAAACGGATGAGCCGAGTGGCAAGAATCGCTAAAAGCACCGCGACACCTTTCAACAGCCGGGTAATGAAAAAAAAGGAAAACACGGAAAACGAAAAGGAAAAGCCCGCGGCAGACCATATATTATTTTCACGCGGCGTATTCAATCTACAAAAAGGCCTCTCTCGGCCGAGCTGGCTTATTGTCCAAGACTCGTGTGCACTTTGGCCGGGGTTCCGGATGGGCGGAAAGGGTTGCGCAGCGAGAATTAAGGGAGACACGCACGACAGACGCGAGAAAGCGCGAGGAAGGATCGCGGACGAATGGTACAGCCGTGAGGCAGCCCTAAAAAGCGGAGCGCGCATCGATTTCCAACGACCTTGAAAATAACCGAGACATGCTGACCCATTTTTCTGACTTTTGTCGCGCCGCGAACGCTCGTTAATTCGGGGGTCGTCGGGGAGTAACACGCCCGAAGTGATTCAACTTCCTGCCAACTTAAACGGCGAGCGAGACAAACGCATCGACGCCCATGAATTGTTTCGCTGGTGTGTATACGCGAGGAAGAAGAGTATGAAAATTTATCGCTTGGCCCGTTACATAGACCATGTGGGGAAAAAAGGGAAGTCGCGTCGGTTCGGTCGAAGCGGAGAGCGGTGGGGCACTTACGAACGCGGCGGAGCGAACCTTTTGCTATCAATTAGATTATTAGGTTGTTGCGCAAGAATGGAGAAAGGGTGCGAAATTTGGCGGGGGAGTTGTGAATGGATTTATGTTGGTTATCATTTCGTATGTGATGATGGGAAATATTGTAGTTTGAACTGATACGATCCGGAAATTGCAACTCGGTGTAATGCGATAACTTTTAACGTTATTGCAAGGGATTCAAATAATAACTATAATAGAGCTTTATTCGCAGAAAACGTATATACATATAATGTAAATAGTAATAAATAATGTGTCCGATACATCCGAAGCAAAAAGTCCGGGCGTTCGTAGTAAACTCTTCCAGTGTTCTTCTCACGCGTGAGCCGCTGCTAAATACACCCTTGGCGAGTACTCGGAGGCAGCCACCCTCGGTAATCCGCAACAGCCCCGCAGATCCCAATAGTTAAAAACCATTTCGCCAGTAACTCCATCGGCTACGCAACGGTTTCTCCCTTCTCTTTTCTCTGCTTCGAGGAGACGTCTGCAGGGTCGACATGTCCTGCAGCCAACACACACACACACACACACACACACACACACTGAGAGAGAGACGGGGGAACGTGGATTTTGGATTCGCCAGCAGGTGGAGCACCGAAGCCCGCAGCAATCGTACCGCGGAATTATTTAGAACAGTGGATACTAGCCACGTTGTAGTTAGGTGGGCTGCGGTGTCCAGGACTACCACCCCATATCCACCCTACCTTTGCCACCCTACCCCACCAGGCAGAGGCCGGTGTTCAACCACCCTCTCCCTTCATAGCCGCCCTTCTGCCCCCATGCCAGCCAACCATCCACCCTCCCCTGTCCCCTTTTGCCCTTCGCCAACCACTGAGCGTACTCCACCTCTAGCCCGGCTTAGTTCAAAGCAGCCCACCACCCTGCTACTCTTCCCGCATCCCCTCGACACCCCCAACCTCACTCTAGCCACCCATCTACCAACCACCCCCTCGCAGTAGCTTGACGTACCCTTGCGTGCCTGCCTGCCTGCCTGCCTGCCTGCCTGCCTGCCTGCCTGCCTGCCTGCTAGCCTGCCTGCCTGCTAGCATGCCTGCCTGCCAGCCAGCCAGCCAGCCAGCCATCCAGCCAGCCAGCCAGCCATCCACCTAACCTAACCACCCATCCCACCTTCCTACAGCCCCAACTACGCTACCAACCACCTACACTCTGCTCCCTTTACGCCCCATCCTACCGCACACAGGCTTGCCCGCTACGCCGCAACCACCCCCGAACAGAAAACACAGCTGAGCCAACGTGCTCTCCGGCTGAAATGCCTTCCACCTTTCAGAGGGAAGAGTGTCTTGCTTCAACCCCCTGCGCGCACCACCGTCTCGCCCTCGTCCACGTCCTCTTTCCCTCGTCGGTTCTCTCGCCTCTCTGCCCTCCCCTCGAACACCCGCGTTCTTCTTCCTTCTGCCATTGACGTTGCCGCTCCCTCCCCGTGTAACACAGTGAAACGCATAACTGATCAAATAATTGAAGTGAACCGCGCGTAAGGCTCGATGTCCATCTTCCTTAGTTCGAACTGTGTCACCCGTTTGGTAATCGTCATCCAACCTGGACGAGATCTCCTGGACGTTTTGTAGATTGTATTCAATCTGTTGGTTTTCCTATGGCCGACTTGAAGTCTGGCACAAGTTCCTCGAGTGTCATCGAGTGGTCGTCGATAACAAATCGCCAGAAAGATATTTATTTGATTAACGGAGCAATTGCTTTCTTAATTAGCTGGAAGGGCTTGCCTCTCTCTTTCTTTCTCTATCCCTAGGGAACCGTTTGTCGTTAGCTCGAGTGGCAAATCCAGAGGACACTTGCATCGAGACGGTGGCCTGTATTTCTTTGCCGGCCGTGCATTTATCATTCAATGAATAATTCTCGGATTTCCCAGGAAAACCGGGGTCCGTTGCGTCGGACAGGTATACGGGAAACTCTGAAGATAACCGCACGGTCAATTATACAGGGTGTCCAACGTCTCGCGGGACGAACCTTTGATACGTAGAGGGTGGCTGGAAATGTGTGAGGCACCTTCGAAAGAAATAATTCGTCCTCGAATGTATCTTATAAAGGGCTTCTATTCTTCATGAATAGTTGAACACTTGACTTAACAGTTTATACAGTGAACGATAACAAATTTAACCAGCTATAAGATAACTCGAACTAAAAAAAGGAAATGGCGACTAATTTTGCTCGAACGTAAAAGAAAAAAGTACAATTCTAATGCTGCATTTAGTCGATCACAGACTTCTTTACGAACGTACAAAAGCTCCATCCCCGTTCATAAACATTTCAACAAGTAACAGCTCGTTCAAATTCTAAAACTTCTGCTAATTCTATAACGCCACAGCGAACAAACTACTCAAACCAACTCGCTTAAATAATATAACCGGAAGTAGCACACCCCTACTTACTACGAAAGAAATCACTTCCACTCACAGTACGCCGTCACCCTTCAGCGCAACATTTTCACCAGAGCGTTCGTTCATTAACATTCAAACATTTCGCGCGTACAACCACGCGCGTTTCCCCAGTCGTAGTATTATTGTCTCCTCTTTTCAACGCGGGTGGCAGTGACCGCAAAGGCTAAAAAGGGGTATTTCGCGGGTCGTCTCCGCAGTCGTTGATTACATTCCCATTTTTCCCGCCGCGCTCTTACTACTTTCCGCGCTGTGTACCTCCAGCACCGCGTGTTATCTTTATCATTACCGGCGGCGTTAGTTTCTATTTATTGTAGTTCTGTGCAACTCCGTCAGCCGTTTCACCCGGTATTCCTTATTATTTTATGCAAACACATTTTTTGCCTGTGTCTCCGTTTCACAGCGGCAGCGGACAAACAACACGTGACCCCTCCAGCTGCGCAACGATCCAGCGGTGCGACGTGTTAATAATCGCTCATTTGCGTAATTAAGTGATGAACGAGTAGGTAAACGGGATGGCAGAGACTTGAGCGGAAATAGTTATGTACGCCACAGTAGTTCCCATTTATTCATCGTTACGCGGACGCAAATTTCGGATCTTTCTTCTTCTCTCGTTTAGCCCCCTGAAAGTCATTCCTAAACATGGGAAAATTGTGCCTACAATATTTTAACATTGATCGAGCAACGATACAAATGTGCCACTGTTCAAATGCGTTAACGTTCAAACGCGCATCCAAATTGTGTCACTCATTTCTGTAGAGAACACAAAACTACCTGGATCAGAGAATAAGATCCGCACCGGTACGTACTGTACGTAAGGTAAGGTAAGCCTTACCTTTACAGTAAGGAGAACGATTCGATCGGTATCGATTCGAACTGGTCAGCAACTTACATACGTCCCGTCCTCCCGTCCTCCCGTCTACCCGTGAACCTACATGCGTAGAAATGCGTGTACGCGTCTAACGCGCTCGTCCAAGCGCGCGCCGCAACCCCTTCTGCGCACCCCTTCCGGTTCACCGTACTTACGCAACCGGTACCCGTTACTGTGTGCATGTCGCGGAGAATACCTGTCTCCGTAAACTCTATTCCCCGTGTGCACGTCGTAACCCCTGTGCCGCACCTTGTTGTCGAGCCACCTCCGAGAGCGCGGCCAGAATAGGAGACGGGGCGACAACGACGGAATAGTCAGCCTGCGAGGCCAAGGGGGTGGGAGGTGACAGTATGACGGAGATGGAGTACGTCTCTGTGCATTTACTGTTTCCCTCTGTCTCCTTCAGCTGCACTCGGCCGCTTTTCCAGGTATTCGAGTAATTTAGTACATAGGGGGGTCGTAGATGTATTATGTATGTGCTTGAGAAAAAAAGACTGGGGAACTTGGTGAACTTAAGGGATTACGAAAGTTTCGAAAGTGTTGTCAAATAAAATGGAATTTCGTTGGTACAGTGGATAATGAATAATGGAAGTACGCGATGGTTTGGTTTTGCGTAATTGATCGTGAATGATCAAAGATAATTAAAAATATTTCACGATTGGGGTGGTTCTTGAAGGGCTTCGTTTGGCTTAAAAGTTTTCAAAGTCTTGGGAGAATAGAGACTATGAACTTTCTTCGAGTACTTTAGCGCAGTGGAAATATGCGATAGTTTAACTGTGGTGGTCCCGGACCCTCGTCTTGAAAATTTCCAGGAAACTTTATTAATCTTCTGTATTACTGTAAATTACAGTACCCTCAAAATCTTGCAAGGCTAATTATTATTAACTAACAATAAGTCTCAACTTGATGCACGTAAGTGACTTCGAGGCGACAAATTCTTTGCGAAATATAAATTTTAATCGATAGTGCACAGCACATACTCGCAGCTGCAATCCAAACGTGCCCTTTCCCTATCAATTTTATATGCCGTTCATTTGTCGCTTCGGTATAAATCTTCTAGCCTTGCAATGAATTAAATCTTTTGAAAGGCGCTTTTAAAACAATTGATCCCCAAACTTAAATCCAATCTCATTCTCTCCCACCATAATCTAGAGCCCATAAGCATGCATAACAACAACGTCATTGCATTCATTATTCGCTCGCTGGTGCGTTACGTTAACGCACTCGCGGCATCGAAATGAGCCAATACTCTTAGCGGTCCGAAAATCCCCGTATCCACGTTAACGATCCCCAAGATCCTGAAAACATCCAAGCAACCTTCGAATTTCCAATAACACCTAATAAAAGTCATTCGATGCTTCTTGAGACCACAGCCACGAAACGGAAAGGCAAAAAGGCAAAGGCGGAGAATGCACGAGCTCAACATACACGCATACGCATTCGCGCTTGAACTCTCGTGTGGTGCGTGTTGCGAGAGGGACGAAGATAAGGGTGGGAGAGGGAGAGAGAGGAATAGAATACTCTCTATGTGTCAGCCACGTATCCGGTACATAGGCTCTCCGAGTACATGGAAGTAATGTTTGCAAGGTGTAATACATAGGCTAGGGCGTACATACAGTTACACACGTTTACCTTGCCGCACGCACACGTGCATCGACACCACATCCACGGACCTACTGTAGAGGGGTGGTTGAGTTGGAAACCGGGCTGCGAGGGGTTGAAGAGAGGATGGGTAGAGGGTCCCAACGCGGCTGACACACAAACAACGGAGCTGCCTCCACCTCCTACTCTTGCAACCCCTTCCGTCTCTCATCCTACGCTCTCCAACCACCCACCTTCGACTCTGCCCAGCCAGACCACCCTGTGAAAACCCACCCTCCCTTCCGTCCCAACCCTCTGCCCCTAACCAACGTTAGGTGCAGCTGAATTACACGATACCAACGGGATACAGACAATCGTTTCGCGGAAAATTATGAAAAAAATATAAGCAGCAGAGGGATTTTCTCTGCCCCGCGGTTCAGTTCAAGAAACACACACAAGGCCCAAGTCGCATCGAAATTGAGTGACTCGTCGTCCAAACGGCGAGCAAGGCAACGAATTTCGCCGACGACGGATGGAGAGCGAAAGTTCGCCGTGTTCGATCGGCCACGGATCGATCTCGCGGTCGACCAAGACGGGCAAACTTCGACGGAGACATTGTCGCGTCGAGTTTCAATGGGAGGTTCGTGTTTCTATCAGGCGAAGAACCTGCGGACGCGGAATACGTATCCGGTAAAAGAGTATCATTTAACGAAAGGCAAATCTTCCTTTCAGCAGGCAAATCAGCTTTCAAGCTGCGCGACGGGGTCACTTGTGTGTTTGACGAGAAACGCGACGGTGGAACTCGGTTATCCGGGAATTTGCAGATGGATATTTCGAAACGCGTTTTCATGGACGGCCTATCAGCGGTCGTCGCGTATCCGTCGATTCGTGGCCGTCTAAAATCGACTGCGCCGCAGCTGAATCATGCACTTTGGAGCGATCGCAATGCCGGGGAAAATATGTAAAACCGAAGATTATGAGAATTATCCCCCGGATTTATCGATGATCTCGTTAATCCGAGGGCCGAAAACGAAGGGAACGTGTAAATTGGTGAAATTCGTAATTCGTAATTCGTATTGCGACGATTAAGAGAGATGAAATATCATATAATATACGTCAATCAAGGGAAGCACTTTACATTTATCTCGATATCTTTGCTCATCAATTCACCCCATATCGCTCTTCAACCCTGTATACATATGCGGAGGCCACCCCTTGCCAGCGTTAGGTACAGTTGAATTACGCACCCCAATGTCGATGTGGAATTGGAGTGGCACGTGAAGCGCTTGGAAAACTATAAGGAAACAGGTGAACGTTTTCTCTGGCCTCTCTAAAAGAGACGTTCGTAGATTTTGTAGATTTTGTAGATGTTGTAAATGAAATTAACCAAGCCGAATGGAATATTATTAAACAAAATTAAACGTTCGATAACGAAAACGTAAATGCTCTGGCATATTAAAGCACGATGCACTGATGTATTGCACCGTAAAGTATTTATACCAGGCGCGTGTAACTGAAAAATCAATGCTGGAAAATCTCTAACGCGAGATGGAAATTAATAAAATTATGAATGGCGGGGCAACTGTTGAAACATTTATTTTTACAAAGTTATGAATGAATTAATAGTCCGTGTTAATGAATGAAATGCAATATACCGGGTGCTTCAGAAATGCAGTAATACTACAAGTGCAGCGATAAAAGGATTCATAATAAAAACAACAGCCACAGAAGGACAATCACTATGGCACATCTGCCGAATGAAATATCAGCCACGTGAATTTCGGAGCGGCCTGTATGAAAAAAATAATTTGGCGTTCCGCGCGAACACGCGCAAGCACTTACTCAATTCGGTTAGCTCGTCCGAAATAAAAATTAATATGTCCATAGCAACGAAGCGCAAGTAGATACAAGCGAAATTCCGCACAGCGTTGAAATAAAACAGGGCATCCATTTCCATTACATTAATACGGATGCACAGCCGGCCTGTTCCTCGTGCGAGGAATTAGCGCAATAATTTAAATAGCAGAAAACAAACGGAAAGGTAATTCGAATATCTCCGTAACAGCAGATAAATCGTCGAATCATCGCGAAAACTCTACAGGCCAGAGTATAAATAACATATTCACCGGGGGTTATAAAAAGACCGGCGACACGGGGACACGGAAACGAGTGTGAACGACGGAAAAGCCAGTAATACCAGGCCGCTCCCGCTATACGTCATTCCGCAAAGGTCAGTCGACGTTTCCTCGCAGATATTCGCCGGCGCATCGCACGTTTCGTGGTTCGCACACCGCCTCTCCACCCTCGCGAGTCCTGTTTCTCCATCAAGATTAAGCATCCCTACCCGCCGTAAGACCCATCGCAGGAAAGGCGATACGCCATCGTTATTCTTCTCGTCAGTTTGCCGCAGCGCGGTGTCGCGCCGAGGCGAGTTCAAGCGGAACAAGGCTGGCCTCCTCCACGGCCAGGGAAAAGCGGCGGCGAGCCGGGGGTGGATTTCGCATGGATCTCGCATGTTTCAATGGAACAAGGCAAGTCGATGTCAACCTACCTGCGTTGCTTGGGTTCAACGCACCTCCGAAGCAACCACACCTCTACCCACCCTCGTGGAACGTTCACCACCTTCCCCTCTATTTCACCCTCGTCGACCGACCTCGCCACCACCTACCTATACCGCCTGCCTACCCTACCTACACCACCCTCGCGCCGACCTCCATCCCTGTGAACCCTCTAACCACTCTACGGCCGACCCTATCTACCGGCGTACCCGCGCGCCGTTCTACATGCGTCCATGTAGCCCTGCATCTATATACATATATGCATACGTATATATGTACTCGGTTACATACTGCGTCTGGCGTATATAGGCGAGTATGGTATCAAAATGGACGCGCGAGCTACAGTGGTAGATATAGTGGTAGATACAGCGGTAGATATAGGTACGCGTACGCGGCGACGAAGCACACCCACGTTGCACTGTGTCCCGTACCGCACGTTTGTGTGCGTGATAGCACGGCTAAACCCGCTCCCGCCCCCTGTCCCCCCCCCCTGCTACATTCCCTACTCACGCCATTGGTATCTGTTGTAACGCGTGGACGCATATGTGCCGGTCAGAATCGGTGAATGCACACATGGTCCATCTACGGCGGGACACGCAACGGGCCGGGGGATGTGTGCGCGGCCACAGATACCGGACGAGAGAGGACCGGCTGGTATATCGTCGACTGGGCTGATTGTAAACGCAGAATTGGGCTCCGGCCTGCACCACGGGGGAACACGGGTACGCGCTGATAATCACAGGTAGCGATGCATCGCCATGAAATTGGGCCTCTGTCCAGGACTCTGGCGAACCCTAAAGGGACTTTGAAATATGGTCACGGTACGCTGGACACACGACACTGGCCAGGGTTGAGGTTCTTGTACCCGGTGGCCACTCGACGCTTTACTACGCGCGTCGTTCTCGATAATCCGCCACCTACGAATATAGGTCGGCGCCGAGCAGAGACGCGCGCGCGCTCGCCCTCGCCCTCGCCCAAGAGGTTTCTCTGTGTACGTGTGTCACGAGCGTGTACACTGGAATTTTAATGGGCCGCGGGGCGAGCTTAGGGCGGGTCGCGGTCGTCACGAGACATTCGTGGCACTCTGTTGCCACTGTGGGATGAGCGCCGAGTGTTTTTGTCACTGTGCCTCTTGCCGATTGACGCCCCCGTGATTGGCGAGTCGCGAGGACGTTGGAACGACTGTTTCGTTGGTGTTTGGCGGGGGTGGATGACGGTGGAAAGAATGCTGACCCTGTTGCTTCCGGTACCTTGCGCGTAAGAGCTATCCCCTTCTTCCAGAGTCCTAAATCACGGTGCAGTAAGGATTGCTACGAAATTCTAGAGACATGAGGTCAGCAGGTAACAAATTTTCGTGCGTCTGTCGCGTTGAGATAAAATTGTGGTGCCAACAAGTATGTTAAATATAATATTTTTTTTTGCTGAAATTTAGTTGCACGGTACGGTACTTTTTGCGCGTCCATCGACTTAATAACTTAATCCTTCTGCGCTTCGCCGAAACTCGCCAGATTTTTATTAAACCTATGATTTGCAGAAATTAGTACCATTTCGCCCTCGCTCTGGCGACCGTAATGAACCCTTGGGGACGCAATTTTCAGTACGTTCATCCGGCCAGTCGCAGTTCGGGTCTCAGGCTTTTCCAAGCTCGCGCATAAAATATTCGACGATGCCGCGTAGTCAGTTAAGCAGATTTATTTTCGAGTATCTGTTAAACCGAGCGCAGCCTCTTTTCGAATTGCGCGCGCCCACGGACACCATAGCAGCAATATTTAAAATTTCACCATTCATGCTTTTGCCGGACACGGTGTACGTAAACATTTATGTTGCGTATTGACCGAGCGGAGAGTCGAATACTTTCGTAAATATTTGAAGGCTCGGCAGTAATTAATTACCTTTCAGATGTAACGTTAAAATTATTCGTCGAATTAACTAACCGTAATTGCACCTCTTTATTGTCGAACATATTAAAAAAGAAACGACTGCTCAACGAGCAAAGTCCGTAATTAAACAGAAAGACATCGCCGTACCGCCAAATAAACCCACCCCTCGAAACATCGGCCAGCAATTAGAAACCACACCATTACAATCAACTGCCACGATAATGTAACAGCAGGGATAGAAACAGTACGTGGATGCTTTTAACGCCGGTTGGGGACAAAAGCGCAACGGGGTGCTAGCACATTTTCGGAAAGGTCGTTTCAATCAGAAACCTAATATTCTTTTCCAATTTCGAGGCAATCGATCCGGCGGTCTGGTTGAAATTCCCTTTGCCACTCGCTGCCGACACACACAGACACACACGCGGCCGTGGGGTGCGCAACGATAAACCGATACCACCCCCCACACCCCACACCCCACACCCCACACCATACATGCGGTCGTACGCATTCCATGTGAAATGTAACTAATTACCGATGCCGTTATTGTAAAAGTGAGCGTTCGTTACTATGCGCGGGGGCTCTTTTAAATTCCAGATAAACGTACGAAACATCGGCTGAATGCGCCAGCATGCCTGGGTCAGTGCACTTCGTAAATTCATGAGCCAGGATTTCCGCGATAGATATCACTCAGTGAAATTTTGTTTCGCGTATCGATCACCCGGTATACACTGTAACATTGTGCAATCTTTTTCATCGCGGATAAAGATGTGGCGTTAACATCAAGTAGACTTAATATTCGCGCGATTATTTAAGAAATCAAATTCAACGATAATTCTGTCCTCGATTAACATTTGAAACTATTAAAACTATCCGCTGCTAATATAGATTACCTAGACCTTTCGCGTTATATTCCGTTTAACGTTTACCCTGTACTTTTGCAGAACTTCAAAATCCATATCGTTACCCGTGAGCGGATAAACCCGCGTACCCGAAGGAGCGGCAAAAATGCGAAGAATAAAAAAGATCAAATGAACGCGTAGGCGGAGCGCAATTTCTAACATCGTGCCGGATATATGCTGCCCAACCATGGCGCGGCTCGAACTTTCTCAACTTCGTTAGCCGAGATTACACCGACGACGTTCATCCCCTAAAGGGGATTAAAAAATTAACAGGTGTACGCCCGATGTATCTATATTCAGCTGTTCCGCTGCCCTGTACTTTATCTTGCCATCCGTGTGACGACACCTTCGTGCTAGGTGCGCCGAAGTAACTCCGTTTTCCCGGCGGCAAGGGTTCCGTTAATCTAGGGTCCGAGGGGTGGAACAGGGTGGAGAGGGGTTTTGATGGAGAAGCGAGCTAAACCGGCGAGTCGAACGAAGCCAGAGAGAGAGAGAGAGAGAGAGAGAGAGAAGGGAAGGACCTGACAGCGAAAGAGGAACCAAGGGAAACGAGATGTTGTCGGAGGGAGAAAGAGTACGGCAAAAGGGTGCAAGATGGACGAAGGCGATAGAAAGTGATGGTAGGAGGAGGGAGGAAGAACGAAAGGGGTTCTAGGACTGGGGGTTCTTGATAAAGGTGGGGTCGGTAGATCCGTTGATGAAGGTTCAGACCAGAGGGTTGCTCCGCTCTTCTACTCTGATGGCTCGAGGGGGTGGTGGGTGAGAAGAGGGAGGCAAAGTCGGTGGCAGGGTCGGGCACAGAGGTGGAAGAAGACCGAGGGTGGGTCCAGTGCGGTCCAAGAAGCACTGATTCATCCTGGAGTTATGCCCCTGACGGTCAAGGAAGATATACAACGACGATGTATTTTCCCCGAGAGCACTCTTCCTCTCTTTCACCCTCAGGGCTTCGCATCGGGCCATCGCGCTCTTCTTTGCTGTCCGACTGCTCAAAGGGACCGGGAATGAAGACGAAAAAGGAACAGGGTCGATGCAGCCACTGTCGATAACAAGGTCGAAATGCGACAGAGGAAAGAAGTCGGTGCGCGCGCGCGTTCTCGAAGGGTGGGATCGAAAGTGTCAAAATTAATAAGGGCTGTCGCCCCATTAGCGGTCACAATCCGGTATTCTTCTGCGATTGCTTTGCTTATACACGCACCCCAGCCGCGAAAATTAGGAGGAAATTTTCTTTCAACGCTGCTCCCCCCGTTCCAGCCAATTAATCTATCAACTAATACTCAAGGAAATTGTATGCAAACGTGAAAGCTACGTCGACGTGCATTTCCAGGCCAATGCTTTTGGCAGACGGTGCATTATGTAGGTCACCGTTTCAACCGTGGCTATATGCACGACGAAGACGAAAGCGTGGGGCGAAGAACGTGGAATCGGGATACTTCGATCTATGATTTTTTTTGGTATCTTAATTAGGCGATGACATCGCGGATAAATGATGCACATCGCACAAAGATTGCCGGGTAAACTTCCCCCGCGAATTTTTTAATCTCCTTAGTTCCTTGCTTCGGCTCTTCGGGTAATTAGCGTCATGGTGAAACTTTAAAGAATGATTAGGCGCACTGGGGCACCTTTGGGGATTTCTACGGAGCGAAGGGTTGAAGCGGTAAGAGAGGACTCTGGCTGCCTCTGCTTAATTTAAGGGACATTAAGTCCACGATGGATACACGTGTGCCTTCTATTAAATGGAAGGCTCCACAGTGTAACTTTATACGTTCTGATAATTGCTAGTGAAATTTCTTTGCAATGAAAAAGACACAAAATATACGAAACACTGCGTTCCAATAATCAATGAAAATTGTACTACCTTTTGAAATCGAATTAGTTGAAATAAATCAGCTATCAGGTATACAAGAAATGATTATTATATATAAATTAATTGTAAATGTAATTAGACAGTAGTTCACCGAGTGAGTCACTACGAACAGCAGAGACGCGGCACCGACAAAGGTATAATTTTCCAATGAAAAAAAAATCCATATTTCTACGATGACGAAGACATCACTCGACCAAGAGGAAGGACAGAAAACATTTTCACCCTCCCTGAGTGTGCTTACGGAGAAATGGTACGAGCATTCCATCTTGAGCTAAAACCGTGCTGCACGTCAGAGCTACGCGAGTTTGTGTGTGTTCGTGGTAGTGCCAGCTATAGGGTGGCAGGGTGTTTGGAAGACGAAGAGGACCACGGAGTTTCGGAACACCGCATCACTCTGCTGTTGCCAACGCAGGAAAGGGTACGAACCTGCAGTTCTGCTGCAAAACTCCCACCATCCGTTCCAACTGCTACGTAACAGATATTGTCAAATTAATCGATATTAAAATGAAAGAAAAATACCAAGGGGGAAGCATAACTGTTTCAAGCCGTGAACCGTTTGGAAACGTTTGCTCAATTTTCCCACCATCGAATGCTTGACAAATTTCCAATCAATCGAAATTTATATTGCCGATATTAATTATCGGCCACTTTGCATTCATTAGATAGGTACATTTCAGTATTGCAATATTTTAGAACTGCTATTCATATTACTCTTGATCCACTGTGCACCCTCGGATACAATATACACTGCCCAACAAACAAAATCATTGTCGAAAGATACGCGTGTCCGTCGTTTCATCGAGCGCACCCGCGAGACGCGCAAACAGTTCAGCGTGCTGTACAACTCGCGGTGCGATATAGGGTGGTAATAAGGACAAGCCACCCTGCTCCTTTACGCGCTTACGCGTTACCAAGGAGCGCCTGAGCAGTTTCTCAATAACGAAGAAAAGCTAATATCACCCAGTAAGCCTCGTGCAACTCGAAATTCCGTACGCAACTTCGTTCCTTGAACGTGTGTGCGTCACGGTTATATCCGTCGCTACCCACAGCCGTCTCTCGGGCGCCTTTCCACCCCCCGAACACTCGCCCCTCGAGAAGGTCGGACCAGGGGGTGGATATCTCGGCGTCCTGTCCGTAATATCCCTAGCCGTCCTGCTTCCAGCTCGCCTTCTCTCCCTCTCTCCCTCACCCTCTCACCCATCCCGTCGCCCCGCTTCAACGTTCGTCCTAGAGCCATGAGCCAGCCCACGTTCACCCCCGGGGCCAGAGAGTTAGGAGGGTTGCCTGGCGCCCTTCTACTGCCCCGTCCGCCAACCCCTCGCCACCTTCTCACCCCCTTGACGGCACATAAAGTGCGGACTGTTAGGGGCCGATGGTTTCAGGGGGTGGTTGGGTTAGAATGGAAACGGACCGCAAGTGTAGGAATATCTGCACGCGTGCGTTGAGGAAACACAGGGTAGATATCTGATTTCGTTGTGTTATTTATTTATTGGTGCCCCACGTTGCCGCGTTCGAGGGTTTTCACTTCTGTCTTAGGTACTGCCGAATTGTTTGTTGGCAAAAATTTGCTTCACAATCTTGGCTTTCGACTGAATACATTTATGGGACTCTCTAGGAGGGTTGTGGTGAATCGATAGCTGTCCAATGGGGAGGTGGATATTTATATATATTATAAATAATATATATATAATTTGGGCATTGCACATTTCCCAATGTACCGTATTATCCATATACCTTTTCATATACATGTGTACAGATATACTTCCGTAATACCTTTGGTTATACCAGAATTATTGATTATCTTAATTATTCCCCGAAATCACAGATGACCGCGTTACCTGGAAATTTGACATAATTACGTTCGAGCTATCTCGGTCGTCCTATGGTTCACCAAGAAAGCCGCACGTGACACACTTAACACCCATATGTATGAATTTGCCCCCGTAGAATGATGATACATGTAACAGTTCCAACTGGATAATCGCATTAACAAATGGAGATTACTGCTTGAAAGGCAGTATCTCTTTTAAGATGATATACGATACGCAATGGAATTAGTGTAATAATATAGCATCCACCGAAATATTAATTTCAATAATAACTAAGGGATGCAAATTTTTAATGAAATGTAATTTTAATGAATGTAACAAAATCTTCGCTAACAAATTTTCATTCCATTTTCATCGTACTTTTATCGTTTCATAAGTTTACAAATAGAAATTCGCACATCACACCTACGGCAAATAGTAAAACATATGTCATCAGTAAAAAATGAAAGAAAAAAGTGGAAAGCATTGCATCTGAAAGTGTTTCGAACGAATGCAACACCATTCGAATCCACAATAATTCATAATCATTACAAAATAGTTTTATTATATATTTCTATTTATAGCACACCGAAAAAAGCGTCGGCAAAATTTGGTATTAAGAGATCAAATATCAGCGTTCTGCACAATATCCACGTGCTTCCGTGTATTTTCGTCCGCTTTCTTCTTCACCTACGTTACTTCGCTGCTCATAAAATGCGGCCAGGGTGTAGTTGGGTCAAAATGAAAACCGACCGCAAGTGTACGGATCTGCACGTTTCTGTCCCTCGGTTGTGTCTCGTGTCTGGCAAATGATTTCGCAGTCGGCAGCCGTAAACGTAACCAGAAATGCGTCCTGAGGCGGCGACCGGAGTCCTTTGTCATCGGGTAAACGATTAAATTGCACGTCCTACAGGAGTTACTGATGTACAATATCACTGATGTCCGGTCCAGGTTGCGGCCTTCGCCCGGGTAATGAGAAAAAGATTTCAGATCGTCGTCCTTTTTTATTTCCATGGGTTGCACAGCGTCCTGGTTACGTCTGCCACGGGGATTTTATGTTTCCTAACCTAGCAAAGGGTTGCTGGTCTTCGTTTCAATTTTTTCAATTTAAATTAGCCCTTAAACTTAAACGATTATTAGTTGATCGCGTAAATAAACTCGAATCGATATTTCTGAATTTCAAGTGTTAGACGATTTCCATTTAAATTATGTTGCTCGTGTGGATAGTGACAATTTCTCAAAAATTTCAGAACTCTCAACTCGCGTCTGTAGAATATGATTCTCAACAAAGCGGAATTATAACCATCACAGCGACATTTTATCCGGGACATAACTGGCGTGTCCATCCATAAGTATCCAATATCAGTAATTACTGGGATATGTTTATCGTCCGGCATGACGGGAAAATCTAATCGCTCACGGTGACTCCCTTTCATATTCCATCTTCGTAGCTGGGCTCGCGTGTAAGGGGATTATGAGTGCAAGTCGAAAAGGGGCTTCTGGGTAATGTATTGTCCCTGTCCGACATGCCTGTTGGAAAGAAAGAAAAACTTCGAGCAGGAACCTCGCGACACGTATCGCCGCTTTAACGGGGGAACTATTGAATCATTATACGTTTGAGTCGTGGGTGCAACCCTTTGAGAAAGAAATTACACTCTTCCAAAATAATTCACGAACGTTGCGTACACGTTACCCGAAAGAAATTTTCGTTAAACCTTCCCAGTACGCGCGCGGAATGTCAATTTTTTTCTTACATTTCTTTATTCACCTCTTTTCTCTAACGCGACAAATCGAAGAATATTCTTGGTAATTCAAGTACGATTTCAAATATCGTTTCGTACCTATCGCCAAAAAAAAAGGGCAAGCAAAAAGCAATTACTCCTCCAAGCAATATTTGATATTCCTCAGATAGACTTTTTTTAGAGAAAAATTTGGTTCAATAAAATAGAACTCGTTCGAGTACTGTGAAGGATACAACTACGTAAAATGATCTGGAAATTCAATTGTGCGCAGTGTCCTTTGACCTCGTTAGAAAAAGGGACGGCCAAAGTGTCGGAGAGAACAAAAAGACGATCAAGTTTTATTAAAAAAGGGAGTACGCAGACGATGCAGCAAAAAGTCGAGGCCTTTTCTTGTTCTTTATACCGGATCCTCTTCCTTTCGAGAACAAGTTAAATAAAAAGAAGGGAATCGTAGTCCTGGACAGATTAAACTTCGCCTTAACTAGCACTGCAGGCAACAAGATTTTTTCGATGCAACGGTATGTCGTTGTCGTTACGTTTACCCTTTGACAAAGATTGTACCATTTCGAGATTTCGTTTGAATGAAGAGATAACAGGCAACAGATTACAACGACAGATATATGTATTCCTTTCGAGGCAAATAAAAATTTACCCTCGTCTGCCAGAAAGATACTATCTAAAAGAAATTGATATTTAGAGTATATTAAATGATTTGCACGAGGCATGAGATTTAATGAAATACAAAAACTATTATTTTCACCTTGTCACTATTTCGATAAATTTAAATCGAATACAAATTTCATGTGTCTCCCGAAGAAAGCCAAACTATCCTTAAAATATAAACTACCTTCTCCATCGAAGTAAAAAATAAAATATAAAATCATTGCATGCATCAAACCAATTATTTAAACGTTAAATTATTGCACATGTTCGACCACCTCGATATTTCCATCTACTACATATGTATACCAACAGACAACTTCGAGTACACACGATAACCCTTCCAGAAAGAAACCACGCTGATTTAATGAAAAGCCACAATTCCAACGCAACCCTTGTCCCAGCAAAATTGTTACCGCTGAAACCATACAAGCGATCCTCGTGTCAGGAACTCCGTAAAATCAAGCGGCAGTATCGGCCGAATAATTCGGACATAAATAGAGCGTCAAGTAGCGGGCGAGGAATCACGCGATTCCAAAGGAACGAGGAAGGAAGTCAGGGGAGTCGTCCTCAATCCCTATCACGAAGCATTTAATCCGTAACTTTGGCGCTCTGGTGTTCCCTCGGGGAAAGCGTTCTCTTTGGTTTTCCGCGCGCAACAATAAGTTTTCCCCCGATGCAGGCCTGTCAACGACGCACAATTGGCGGCACCGGGGTTGGGGGTGGACGGGTGAGCCTCGCTGCCACAGCCCCCGCCCTCGACGTCCTCGTTCAACCATCCCTGCCCCTCACTTCAGCTGGATCTCATCCCATTCTCTGTATGCCGTGATTGCACGGCCCGGGGGCGATATTGGGGTGCGTATGGATCGGCACAAGGGGATGCGCTTGTTCACCCTGTGCCTCTCGCTCCCTCTCCCATCTAGTCTACCCTGTTCTCTAGTCCTCTGTCCCGTTCTCACCCTCTGTCACGTGCACAGGCACATCCGGTGCGTCCATGCCTCCGTCCTTCTCCTAGTTGAACCTTTCCACTGGCCCCCACACCGACATCCTCGCCCCGTGTACTATTCCGCCCGCTCGTTCCTTCTACGGTATGGAGACGAGAGAAACGCTTTATGGACGAGGGTGACCCGAGAAACTTGGTGGAACTGCCACGGAGGAATTACCGATATTGGCCACGGCGCGGTATCGCTGTGGATATCTTGCTTCTACGGGTAACTTGCGCCCTAGCAATACGATCACCTTGGTTTCCTGGCTGATTAGAAGGTGTTTCGATTGATGGGTAGTTAGAGTGTTTTTCTGAAATGTTACGGCTTGTGGCTTTTCGATAGCTGGAGTCGATAGTTGCTCGTGTTCTCGTACGAGCTTTTAGGATCGAGGTTGATCAAAGGGACAATATACGATATTATTTTTTAGATGACCTTCAACTTTTTTCTTTTGTGCGCTAGCCAAATTGAAACATTTCTTTGCCTTCAACGTAATCCTTCCTTTTTTCAAACACACCAATCTACCAGCGAATAAATATTCCGATGAGCGGTATCAGTGGTCCCGTGTGCAATTTAATCGCGCGTAGCAAGCCGGTGTTATTAAAATCTAGAAAAGTATTCGAGCCCGGTCCGAACAACGAAACCGAAGACTCAAAAATCATATATCCGGTCGGAGTGGCCGGCGAATATATGTTATGTAAGTGCAATCAACTTCCCTTTGCCCTGGCCGTCAGCACAAAGGGCGGGCCGGTTTGAAACATTATTGAACGTCGAATATCAGCGTTAAAATTACGTATTCGAATATACCAAGACCGGAAACGGTGATGATCCAGTGCCGATTGCCATTGTAAAAATTAATTCCTTCCCCGGCGGAAAAGAATTCGATCTGCCGCGTTTCACAATGCCGTCGCGTCTCTCTTTCTCACCCTCTGTCTGCCACGCTTTCACGTCTGCGTCGCGCTTCCGTTTCTGCGCGGCGCATCGGCACAAAAGCAGATGTCAAACTTGGTAAATTCAATGAAACTCTCGCCGCGCGACGTTAGGAGTCGGTGTTTCAAGGAAATTTAGTACTTATCTTTTACACGAGCCGTGCACCGTTCGCCAAACGTATCTGCCGTCACGGAACGTCGGGTCGGTGACGGTGAACGGCGACGTCGATGCGGAAGCCTCCTTCTTACGGATTTATAGCGGATGATCCCGGCGAGTTTTACGGGTACACCGAACAAGAACAGGTGTACTCGGATGAAGCGATGCATTTTTGAGCATTTCATTTATCTTTCGTGGCTTCCCGCCCGGTCTGACCTGCTTTCCATTGATTTTTCCTATCGCGATACGCTCCTGTCGAGACAGGGATTTTTTCCTGCAGGTGCAATTAGATTGAAAGGGTTCATAGATCATGGCAGGATAAAAAAAGAATCGAGAATTATTTGGTTCGACAACTTGGTTTCTTATTTCTCATTAAAATTGTGGAAATTAAGGAAGTTTGATAAATGTGACATTGCTCTTTAACATGTTTTTCGATTCGATTCGATGATGTTGGTCATTCGGTACCAACATTATTTGGAGAATATGGTTGCGGAACAGTTTGGCGAAAAACATTGACCACGGAAAATCAATATCGAAACTGGCGCGGGCAAGGGGGAATTCAAATTGAAACCATAAATTAAAAATAAAATTTCCAATTGCCAAAACCGGCCAGCCCGGTCGCCATAGAACCATTTCGGAGCTTATATTCCAGCCTGTTAAATTTATTTATAATTCACTCGCAAAGCAACCGAATCATGGAGAATGCGCCACGAAAAGTGCTTACTAACCGCAATACGGCCAACAACAGAAAGAAAGAGACAAACGCAGCATTTATGTCTAGAATAATATCAAATGTTAGTTACTTTATCAAAAAATCATCAACAATTTATAAATATCTTTCCCCTCTACCTCCATCTCGTAGATTCACAAGCATTCGTTTTATTCAACGAAAATGGTGCGTTCTCGGTGCTAAAATTTGGCCTCTGCTAGCAGCGCTGCACCTCCGCGTATACGTACCACATATCGACCTGCTCAAACCAAGGGGTTTGTCATTGCGGAGGGTGCATTCGACCCCCGGCTGTTCCTTCGGGGGGTTGCAATGACCAGCGACGATCCTAGAAGCTGAACACCGTCCAACATTGCAGCCGCGTTAGCGATAATGGCCGTTGCGAGCGGTGCTTAACATCGCAAGGCAGCCAAACAGCCGTTACACGGCTTTGAAACTGGAAATTTATCTGCTGATTCAAACTTTGATCGCGAATTTGGACCCGAAGAGAAGAAAAGAAGAACCAGAACCGCTGTACGGTTCGATCGTACGCTATTCACGAAACAGGTAAAATGTGAATTTGATTTTCTCGGCTAACAACGAATAGTGGCAGAAGTTGTACGAGATAAGCAAAAATCGTGAATTCATTTGTATCGCGTTCCTCGTTGTAGAGAACAGAGAAAAATGATATGACTGCGCGACTCTTTCAAATTAAACTCGAGACGGAGAAATTTATTATTACAGTTCTAGACTGTGCCATGAATTCATTTATTTCTGAATAGCGCATGTACATTTCAAGTAATCTATAGCATCTAAGTGGAGGCGATTTTTTTATATTTTTTATATTTTATCCGTTAGAAAAATTTATTTGCTCGAGGTTCTGCCTTGAAAAAGAAGAAACGTGGAAGAGAGGATAGGGAAAAAGAGATGGAGAGAACGAAAACCATATCTCGTATACAGATTGTCCTCCGCGTTTGAAAAGCGTAAACGCGACGACAAATTGCTTAACGCAGATAATCGACTGTCAGAAGTCGCGCAAATGAATCGCAAAGCTGCTGCAATTATTATTTCCAGAGCGAAGAGCGGTGGCCCAGCAGGAAATCGGTGAAAAAGGAGAAGTGCAACTGCTCAACCCTTGCACGTAATGCCACGTAACAGATTTTTTCACGAAGGAATCCCATCGGGGTGGCGAGGGCCCGGACTTTCCCTTAATTAAAATTAAAAGACGGCAAACGTTGGATTCACCACGTCATTTTCATCCCCTGCCTCGCCACCCTGGGCCTCACCGCTTCCATCCTCGTTTCTCGCCGCCCTCCAACCCTCGTTGCCGCCCTTGCCACTTCCACTCGCGACTACCAACGTTGCCTGCCGATTTATATTCATAATTACAGCGCCCCACACCAGTCGGTTTCACCTGGCTTCGCAGGGGTGGAACACTGGAGAGATTATTAGCTGACGATGAAATCAAAATGGCAGGGAAACTCGAGCAATGTACTGCATCCGTCGTTAGGAGTGCGTCGAACCCCAACTAGAATTTTCCATTCCGAGAGTATCCGTCTACTCCCTACTCCGTTTCCAGGTGACGATGCTTGGATTATTTCGAAATCAAATGGAGCTTTGCTTTGGAATGTATTTTATTATATCACATTCTTCGCGCCTACTTCGAGTTGTCCAAACAGTTCCAAGTATGACATTTCAGCATTGGAGTCATCCAATCGGCCATTGCGTCTACGTGTGTCGATCCGTCGAGATTTTTCATCCGCTTCTAGTTTGAACAATTTCACTCCTTTAAAGTCGAACGCCTGAATTATTTTGAAGAATTATTTCAAACGTCCAATTCTGAAGCAGGAAATTTAGAAATCATACAAATCTTATTATCCTCCGTCCGCAATTAACTCAGCATGGCACTTAACTATCAAACCAAATCGAGGCATAGAGAATAGAAAAGAATGAAGCAGTCAACCCAGCAGGTCTCGCGTGAGGAATTATTCACACGTGAAACGCCAACTGGCCATCTTCGTGAACATCATAGGATTCTTCCATTCCGTCGTGTTTCAAGCACAATATTACACGAGCAGAGCCGTGTAAAGCGTGGAAATAACAGCTTCCGGAAAGCGCGAGGGGATATTTACCTGACGTATGATACCGCGACTGCCGGAACATTTACCCAATAAAGCTATTGACGCGGCAAACAAATCTTCGACGAACGGACAGAGAGAAGCCCGGCAACATTTTACAGTCGCCATTATGGCAACAGCCTGGCATATTCTAAAGCGACACGACGTTACGACTGTTAGATCGTTATGACAGCGCGTGCTCGTGACAAATACCGTCGCACTACGCTACGTCTCACCTGGCACCGATTTCCTCTAATTATCAACGGCCAGTAAATTTCCGCTTTAATGAAGGCGTTCTCGTAACCATAACCCAGAGTTGACGAAAGACGAGATCTGTGTCAGCGTTTTGATGTATCGCCGAACGAATCTCACACGCTGTTGGAATGTCGAAGTTCGCGGAACCAGTTTCGAATCAACCCTCTCCTAGGGTGCGTGAATCGAATTAGAGCGCATCAAGAACCGTTGTTTGAAATTAATCTGCGGATTACCTGGCACAGTAAATTAGTCTCTTACGCCGTGCACGGAATTATTTGCTGGTAATGTTGAACGGATTCGTAGATACACGTTGTTACACGAAATTATAGGATTTGCATTTAGGTGTACGCCTATCAACGCATGTTTAATGCATTAATAATTCTATTATTTTTTTAACTAATTGTAAGTATTATAAGCTGCATATAGATATGTATATAGAGATTGTAGTTGATTGGGCTCCGATACACCACGTATACTAATCACGTGCAAAGTTTCATGTGAATCAGAATCAGACGCAAGCATCACATGTTAGAATGTTCCTTCCGCGTGATTGCTACGTAACGAAAGATAATTCCTTACTCGAAGTGCATGAATATCAATTCATTCATTGTTAACTGGCGATCTTTCCCCTCGTCTCTACAATATATCCACAATTATAAAAAAAACAAATCGCACTTTCCCCATCGAACTAAGTATCGAGGCCACGTTCGATGCGACAAAAAGCTGCCCAAAGTTGGCCCCATGCCACAGACGACGCACACATACTTGCGCGCACGCACGCCATGCACAGCCCGACATTGTACACTTTACTTAAGAACATCGTAACGACCCCTTTAATAGAATCAAACCGACCAGAATCGGATCTCCCGCGATTATCCGACAGAAAAGGATTGAGAACCCCTTTGGACACTGGAGCCATCCCTAGCCTCCCGTTCCAGTCCACGTCCATCCGCTCACGAAGCGGCAAACACAGCCGCTCGCATACACGCCTATCCAGCGGACGCACACACGTGTGCCGCAGGCCCACAAAAGATGATCTGAATTACGCCCCGACCGCTGACTGCCGCACGTGTGAATTCACCTACGTGCACCACGCATGTACCGGGTGTACCGGCAAACGAATGGATCCAAAGGCTGTTCGTTGTAAAAAGCCTGCGAATATTTTGTACCGCTTGACGTCACGCGTGCCACCGGATCGATATCGTCCTGTCCGGTGACGTTTTCGATGCCATCAACAAATTTTTCGACAGGTAGAAAATGTTCAATTTTGCCCGCCCTCACCACCGCCCCACCCCTCCGCCATTGCCTGATGACGTGGTTAGCGAGCGGGAGACGAGATGGGCAGCAGCGATAAAAAAGAGAATAATTTAAGCCCGGGCAAGATTATGGGTTCGTCTGATTTTTTTTTTCTTTTTTCTTGGCACTTATTGTCGTCTGGGATTAGAGGTAGATATCATTTTCTTGTCTAGAGAAGTACAAATAATTTGAAGTCGGAAAAGTTGATATCTGGGATTTCTACCCTTACATTCGCTGGAATGGTCGCAAGGCAACCAGTGATTGATTTTTGTATTCCCAGTTGCCCATTTTATCTTCCAGCAAGAAGATAAAATGTCGCGCTACTGCATCAGGTATATGATCATGAATTCCATTAATTGCATTGCATCTGAGCGTCTAAACTCCGTTAGTAGCCGCATATAGATAAACCCAGTTTTTCGCGGAATATTCCTCAAAGATCTTTATTTCAAGGAACCTAAGAAAGGCAAAGGTATTTATCAGCCCAATGAAAGAAATAAATCTGATTCTATAAATTTTTCAGAATGAACGTAAAACAATTAATTAAATGGTAAGATTGAAATGTCAAACGAAAGTAAGTTCAATAAATTGTTTCTCGTAAATATTAATTTCTGCCCTAAAAATCCGAAACTTATCGCAACAACCTTCAATGGATCATCCAGATCGCGGAACATAAAAATGAACGTAGGGTATTATATTTGCCCGGAGTCAAACGTTCGCGCGCCACCCAATTCCACATTTTCGTGGCACCAGTGGAGAAGTAGGTCAAAAAGTGTATTTGTTTATTCAAAGTATGCGACGTCGAGTGTGGCAGCACATCGGAGGGAAACGTTCCGTGCACGTGCACGTAATGGGACGGGTCGCAATCAAGATTCATAATCGGCACATGTATCGTTGCGCAGTTTCGATCGGTCATCAGTCAGGCTGACAGTGAACGAGATGTCGATGCGGTTCTCCGCGTAATAAAACACACGGATCCCCCGACATTTCGCAGTTTAGTCGCCGCAACGTTTTTCAGGTTGATTTTCAGCGTGGCCCCGGCGCGGCGCGGCGATAACACATTGCAGGCAGGCGTATTACAAATAATAACGATCCGTGCGCGCATACGGCGTGTACGCGAACTCAGGCCGAAATAATAAATCTGAAATGTCAAATGGCCACTATCGTCGCCATTATAAATTATTGTCTCCAGCGGCCGATTATTTACGATGGTAATTATAAGCCCCCGTGTACGCGCTCGAAGACACGGCGAAGTTTGATTCGACCGCTCGAAATCGTCGCGCACTTATTCCTTTATTATTGGTGACGGTAATAGATATTGGGTTGACGCCCGTGGAAGTGCCGTCTGCCAAAAAAAAAAAATGGTTTGCACGAGATTGCTATGATTTTTCCTCAACGATTATCTATCATCAGGGCTAGCTTTACAATTTGTTCGTTAAACAATTAAGGAAACTGGATCCCGATATCGGGATACATTTAACAAACGAAGAAATCATTCGCGAAATCCCAAATCCACCACGTTCCCATTATCAAATTGCTGCAACGAGTATCAGCGTCGATTGCAACCGTATCGCGTATCCATGCAGCCTTATTTTCTACCTCGGTTCTCCGGCCGACCGGCCGGCGAGTAACGAATGATCGGAGATCGAGGGACAATCGAAAGCCGTCGCGGCCGATTTCAGCGTGGAGGACGTCTCCGACAGGGAATAATCACGGGGCGTATTCTCCGGTGTGCCGTGAGAAAAATAGAAAGAAAGATAAGAAGAGGGAGATGTTAAAGTCGGGGGTGGCAGCGTTTTTTCTCCCCAGCCCCGGCGTTGACCGCAATCAACGGTTCTCGCGACGAAGTAGGATGCGTGCACGTACGCACGCACGCACGTGGCGGGATCGGTCAAGTGTGACGACGACGCAAGCCGCCGCAAGCCGCCGCACTCACGGTGCTTCTGACCGCAGCCCCGGCGCTCGACTGTGCCCACCTAGGCACGTGTATGATCGCACGCACACGCACAGGTGCGTGGACGGCCCTCATTATAGCGCGACCAGGCCGCAAGCAGCAGCACGTAGCCGTTCGCACACACTCGTACGTACGTACACGCACGGGACACGCGGCATAAGCTACACATACTCCAGCATTCATGGAACGCTAATACTAATACACGGAGCCGCTATAAATACTTATAATCGTGCACGCACACAGCACGGCGTGCACAGTGACACACTCGGAGGACCTCCAGCAGCGCCGCGCCGGTTTCCCCATTATCCATTCGCCCGCCAACAGGCAGAATACTCGCATGATGACTATTCAGGGAAACTGGCAGGGAGAGTGGGGGGCGTACATCGACACGGGTACACCGGAGTGAGAGAAAGGCAGGCGACGGGGGTGGCGATGGCTGCAGCGACGCTAGTACCGGCAGGGGTGTATATGCCAGCGTAGGTGGGCAGCCAGAGGGGCGAGATGAGTAGGGGGTGGTATAAATTATACCGTTCAATCGATTTGCTGTCAGAAGACCCTCCGCTGGCAGCGAGGAAGCTCGTGTGGCTGTTGCCTATTGCTACTACCGTTGCGCTGCTACTGTCGCTATTGCTATCACCGACAGCGTCGCTGATGTTGCTGCGAGGGTGCGTTTAAGCGAACGAACAGGCACGAAGGGGCGCACGTGCGTGCACCAAGGGAGATGATGTGCATCGACGGTTGCAGGGGTACCGCGAGAAAGGGGTTGCTTACGGAACACGGATACGGAGCTGATTCTGAAGGGCGAAGGCTCCCGTGAAAGGGTTCATCTCTCGGTAGGTCGAAAGGGTTGGTCGGCAAAGAGATAGGAGATGAAGGTAAGGGCAGAAAGGGAGTCTATCGGCAATGTGGATGGGATGCGTCGATGCGCCAAGAGTAGACGGTTCGCTTTGGGGCCACAATTAACCTTTCGATGCATCCGCATCTCGTTGACCGATATATCGCGGTCTGCTGGCGCGTTTATTTACACGGCACGCAAAGCTCTGCGAAGAAGTGGTGGATGGACTGCGCGTATCGTTGGTGTTGATATTCCTTCGCACTTTTGTCGAGGAATAGGCAGCTAGGTAACGAACCAATGTTCGTTATAGACTACCGTTAAGTCTACCAGAAAACTATTAAACAATCGCTAAAAATGGAACGAATAATTTTGCAATACATTCCCATAAAGTCCGTCGATCGTTTTTGCAGATGTGTACCGCGTAAACTGGGTCAACGTGACGCTTCGAACGTTAAAGGTTCGAACGGGGTAGCGAAATAAAATCTAGCTGAAAAAAAAAAAAAAAAAAAATACGAAACAGAAAGAGAGAGGGAGAGACAGGAAAGATCGATCTAGCCTCATCGGAAATTCCCGAACGCAAGAGAGCAACGAGCCCCGCGAAATCCCATATTCGCAGCGGCGAAGCCGGGCGCCAAACGGATTCAAAACGAAACGCAAACATGCGATACAGCGACGAACTTGGCAGGGTTGGAGCGAAAAACAATTTCAATGAATCGCGCGAAAAGCGCGGGAGAGTTAATCGAACGGTCGGGACTATGCGCGGACGTATAGGGGATGGCGAAGGGGTAGGTGGCGTCGAGGGGGCAGCATTGCAGGGTAGCGCGAAGGGAAGGAAAAGTTTCGCGGCAACTTTCGTAATGCACGCCGGATAGTTATACAAAATTGAACGTCGGGGTGCCTCGGAAGGCAACAACGCAACACTCCGGGCAATGTGCCGTGTCTGGCGTATCTTGGGGGTGGGGGGCCGAGAAGGGGTTGGAGTGGCAGCAGAGGCAGGAAAGGCAGTAGTAGGTGGAACGCGGCGGATCGAGGAGATGGTGCAGGTGGTTGGGGCAGAGAGTCGAGATGCGGGAGTGTGAGTCCAGAAAAGAGGGTTAGGTCCCCGAGTCCTCGGTAACTCACCCTCTGCTACCGTAGACCATCGCCAGAACTCCAGTTGTCTCCCTCTGTCTCGTTTCCTCTCGCGTACCTCTTGCCATCTGCCTGCGAGCCTCTCCGTCTTTGTTCCTCTCGCCCTGTCTCATTCTCTCTGCTCTCTCCCCCAATCCACACCCTTACGAGCGTCACCCCCTACTCCGTTCGCCACCCTCGTCCAACACCGTACGTTCCTGCGCCTTCTCCTTGCTTCAGGGACGCACGACGTGGCCGTAAAATTCCAAAATCCAGAGAAGCTCTCTTAGTTGCTCTTCTTTCCGCGCGTTTCTTCATCCGCTTCCTCGGAACATCCACCCGGCTCCCTCGATGCTCGCAGCGTCTGCTTCTGTGCTTGCTCGTTCTACTTCGCTTTCCCCTCCTTTCCGCGAAACCGAGAAGAGGAAGAGGACTAGAACCTTTGCACGGAACTCCCCGGGGTTAAGCGTCCCCTCTCGGAAATTCCGGGCATTTTTGAGAGTCCGGAGTAACGACGACAGCGGGGACAAAGTAGTGCAGCCACGTCGGTGTAAGCACCGACGTAATTATTCCGAAGATTGATAATTTCAATGGAGCGGCAAAGTCTGCACAGCGGAGCGTGTACGGGGAAAAAATTCCTTGGGTCTTAAGTTGACGAGCTTCGATAGTCGATACCGGTGCAAATGGCACGTGGGCGAATTCGTATTGTGCAACAGTCGATGGAGAAAAACGACGACTGTGCAGAGAAACAGAAAAGGAGCTTGACCTGTTCACCGTTAGGGTGTTGAACACCGCAAGGTGATCACTCTATATCCATTTCAATAGGACGAACAATGGACCCAAACACAAAGAGCAACCCCAAGCCCCAGGCATCCCTTTGCATTAGTTTCTGACGTCCCACTCATCCGTATAATTGCCGCCCATTACAAAACATAGCATAGTATCGCCGGTAAGCCCAGTGAGAACATTCGCCGTAACCAAAAATTGTACGGCGAAACCTCCACACGTGGCTACTGCCGAAGAATACCGTGGAAGAAGAATTTTAGCACGAATTTTAGCATTTCTCGTGCCAGTGCGACGGGTTCCAAGAGATCGAGCGGTCCATGATCAGAAGAAGAACGACGAAATAAAGTGGAAGCTTTCACGAAACGCGACGATAATTAAGGCGGCCCTGCCGACCTCGAAAGTACTTCTCGGCCCCTGGCTACTACGCCATACAGGCGAGTCTGTTATTCTCTTTCTCCCTCGTTCTCTTCGTTACCCTCCACCCCCGTCGGTCTGAAACTCTCGTGCTTGCCGCCTTTCCTCCTTCCACGTCGTGTACCATCGTTCCTCCTCGCCTTCACCACCTCCCACATTCACCCACACCAATGCAACGCCCGACCTAAGGGTTGAAACCACCCTCCATTTCCAGTGGCAGCCAAGGCAGAGGCAAGCAGACTCTGGCTGGCAGACTGGCAGGCTGGCAGGGGATGTGCACGTCACCGTCTTACACTATCGTCCCGAACAAACACCACGTTTCCAACCCCGCGCCTGCCAACCACCCTCCCGGCTCAACTCCGTACCGCCATCTCCAACCTCCTTTCCGCCAGCCCCATCCTCCTTTCTCCAGCTACGCTCCACGGTGGCCCACCCTTCGAGCATCCTTGCAACCTCGACGTTCTACGTACGCGTCACGAGACGCGTAAGGTCGTCTCTTGGGCGATCCACCGACTCTACCGGGGTGGGCGGATGGAATAAAGAAAATAAGGAAGAAGCAGCATCGGGCACGGGAGAAAGGGAGGAAAAGGGAGAAAATACACAGGAGGTAAGGTTGTACGGCTCACGTCGCAGAGTTCAAACGCGAAGAAGAATCTCAAGGTACCTCGAGGATAAGGGATGTTTCCGGCGCTCAAGTAAGATCGCTAAGGGAACTCTGAAGCGGTACTACTTCCCGCCCTCTGTCTCACCCTCGCCAACCCTGCAGCCACCTCGTTTGCCCTCTGCACATCCTCCCTCCTACGCTTATCGATTCTTACGTAAGGGATGTTTTCTCGGAGGTGGATCGTCATACCGCGTAGAACCAGTGGGACAGGAACGAGGTGGAACGGGACTCAGAGAAAAGAAGAAGTGGAGATCCAGCTGACCTAGGCAGAATGTGATTCGGTGGAAGGAGCTTTGTTCCACCTTGAAGAAATACCCGGTGAACGGCCACGGGAGAGAGGATCGCTGTTTTTCGGCCAGCTCGACGAACCTGACGATTTCCGGGGATTTAAGGGGATCGAACGTGCCTGCAGAAAGGGCTCGTTTATAAAGGAAATGGAAATGTCAGCTGATAGGACATGGCATTCAATTGGCCCTCTACGTTGCGCTCGATTCATTCCGAAATGAAAATACCGTTCACCGGTTTAAATTTTTCCGTACGATCTGGGTCAGATAATCCGATGCTTGTCATTACGACCCTACTAGTTCACTAGTACTTTCTACTTTCTACACTCGCTTGTTCATACGAAAATGGTTCACTCCAGATAAAGCACAGAAGAACAAGTCCGAAGGATATACAAGAAAATAGTTGTCGATATCAAATACCTGTTTAGTAAATCTATCGGCAAGACATCTTACTGCAATCCATTATCCAAATTGCTCGATCGGTAGTTACAGCGAATTATTACGATTCATTTAAGTGGAGCAGCAGACGATTAAGCTTAAGGCACCCGGGGGTTTTGTCAAATGTAACGTAAAATTCAATTTCACACCCGATAAGTGTCGCCCATTAACGGTGCAATGGATTTGCAAACAAGAAATCGAGATTTCCCTTTCTTTTTCATGCTCTCTGTTCGATTTTCTCGGCTTATACGCGAAACATTTTGCCCGCGGACTAATATGTATAATGCGAGGGAGGGAATTCGAGCGGTGTGATTAAATTAACGAATGATCGATAGCCGCCCCACTAAAATCCAAGTCAAACTGGTTCACCTAATTTGCGACACCCATCGCGACGCGTCGGCCCTCTCAGGAGTATTACGTCCACGTATGACAAAGGGGAACCCCTATGTATGATGAGATCGGTTGATCTTCCAGCAACGTGCGTCACCGAGCGGCCGAAAAGCCGCACGCCGGCAATAAGTAGGGTGATTTTAATTCCCTCGACAAGCCACCCTGTCCTAACTCCATGAATACGTTTAACGGCGCACGGGGAGAGACTCTTAATATCACCCATGTAAAATGTTTCTTCTGATCGTAATAATAAAATGTAATGGTTGCGACAGTCAAGGTATGAAATAAAAATTATTTTGAAGCATTGACATACGTGACATTTTTCTTGCTCAAAGATACGGAATATTTAATATTGCAAATGGAGGGGGAAAAAAATGGAGTTATTTGAAATATTTTGCACTTTTGCAAAAAAATGAGCATTTTGCTCAAGTTCTTCGCAATGGAAATCATACAAAGTATCATCAGCGTAACTTTTTGCGTTTAAAAATATGAAAACAGTGGATAAAAATTATTCCTAGCTTTAAAAATTCGTCTGTCGCAACCGCCAAACATTAAACACCTCAAATCAACCATCAATTCACAAACTATTGAGCAGCTTTCACGCTTCCCCGCGCTTCAGGTAAACGTTTCATTAACACATCTGCCGACGAAATATCCAACAAAGCACCACCCGAAATAAACCCCTCGAAATTTACTTTTCCGAACAGAGCAAAGTTGTCGGCGCCTCGTACACGGAAACAAGAGAAGATCCGGGGGTTGCCGTGGAACACGGGGGCTGTGAGGAGCGGGGTGAAGGAACGTGCTACCCCCGTGCCATTTGCCACCTTGTTCCTAGTATTTATGCTAGCACGGAGATCCGGCGTGTTTGCACGAGCTTTAAATCCTCTCTCACACCCGCGTTTGCATCCTCGCGGAACACTTACACCTTCGACCGACGGCTTTTCACCTACGTAACACGGGGATAACGCATACGCGCACTGCATGATCGCTGTGATTTACCGGCGAGAAGTTCACGCGCAGGAGACCCGCTCCAGGCATTGGAAGTTAATTGCGTGGAAATTAATTGAGATCGTCGCGGAAACCGCTAGTCACTAAATTTTGTAGGAGCAGGTACTCACGAGCGATCGAGCCGTGTGATCGGGACATATGCAGCTAGGTCGATGGCAATTAAGCGGTCAACGTTTTTTTTTCCTCGTCCCCTGGCTTATAAGCGGACCACAATTTATGTAGGAATATAGCAGTGCGTGTTTCGCGTATGGGAAAAGAAACGTTTCTAACCCGAGGCAAATACCAGAGATAAATGAGTTGTGACGTTGCGTTACTTGTTTAGTATACTTTAAAACAAACTTTCAAACAAATAATAATTGGAAAGGCGATATAGGGAAAACAATTTTATTTTAATCTATTGCAAAGCTAGTTTGAATTAGAAGCGGATAATAATACAGTCGAAGAATGTATTATATCAGTATCGATTACCTAATCGATTATAAGTATAATGAACAACGCAGACAATTTCCTTCTTTCTTAGCGAAACACTTTTCTGATTTCCAACGTGACAACGGTAACGTGAACACGATGGTAGATCAGAGTTACAATTCCTAAAGCGTGAACAGCATAAATAAATGTATCGATGGTTGTATCTTGATCTTCGATAGGATAGCAGCGTAATACATAGTGGTGGAAGAACCATTGCAATGGGTCTAGAAATTGTCTTACTTCACACGTGGACGACATAAACGTTATTAATGACACAATACTTCAAAATGTTAGTTTAACGCTAGTCGCGATTTCTCGATCCCCGGAACGATAACGGCGTGCGATACAATAACAGATATCTATGAACAATACCGCATTGAAAACAGTAGTAGCTACACGTATCAGATTGTCATTTTTACGCTGGTCACAATTTTCAGATCTACCGCAGAGTATGCTCGGTACATATTGAATTTCAGAAATTGATAATCGTAGGTTTTGTAACTAGCTCGCAATAATTTATAATAAGCATTGATCTGCCCCAACTGTTCATTCATATTACCTAAACTAAAAAAAATTAGGAACCTAGCAAAATTAGAATGGACATATTCAATTTTCCCCTCAGTTAAAAAATTTAAAAAGTTTCGTCCCCCCGATGAAGATCATGTGTAAAATTGTTGAAATGGCACTCCGCAAGTTTGTATCTCTAATGAGGGTATCAAAAATCAAAATACAGATTCTTGTGCTCGTTGAATCACGCAACGAGACAAATCATCGCAACTTCGTGTGCAACTACTTCAATCCTCGCACAGTGATCGCCTGTTCCGCGCAAAGGGCAAAGTTTCTTTCACGAGACACTCGTTAGTCCGGATTCTCGACAAACGCCGAGTAGGCGATGCGATATATTTTTGGTCTTACAGTCAGTTTCCTCCCCCGGTCATGTCACCCACCGCATCCGGCATTCCAACGAAATATCGTATCCGTGGTCTTTGTCGCGTACCGAAATACACCCCCGAAAAGCCATACCATAATATATTTGGCAATAGCGCATTCCACCTTCGAGGTAGAATTTTTTGATCGTCGTTCTTATACGAATTTTTAATAAACAGAGAACCTAAGAACGCTAAATGTTTTTCTTTGTTTTTTCTTCGACAAAGCAGATCGTTGCGATACGGAATCACCGACTCCAAACACGAGAAAAATTGTCCAAAAGAAATGATTTTGCAAAAGAAATAACTTGGCAAACGAACGGACCATTATTAATTCCAAACTATTATAGAAACACTTGAACCTTTGACGCCCGCTCTGACCATTACGGTAGCAACAAATAATAGCGTTCGAGTGGACGAACGTTAGCGTTTCGTTCGTAAGAACCGACCGAATTGGGCACCGAGGGGCGACGAAGACACGGGTAGACAAACAAAGCGGTCGTTCGCAGTGAACTGGACGAAAGTTTGCGCGCCACCTGAAAAAGCGCACGCTAGGGGACGGTCCGTAAAAAAAGAGATCGAAGTACTTCTCCGATGAACCGCCATCTTTAATAATTTCACACTTGAGAAAAATGAACAGTCTATTCATAATCCTTTCCCTTGACGGGAATCCGTCCTCCCACCCGAAAACCCGCCAAAAGCGATCCACAGCCAGTCCCTCCCCCCACCCTTTCACTGTCGGCCTCGTTTCTTCCTACCCCCGTCGAACGCTGCCGGGTGCTCATTCATTTAATTTCAGTCATTGCTGGCAGTCGCACCCCTGTCGTGCGACCGACAAAAAATAATTAGTGAAGCCTTACACCCCTCTGCCAGCCACCCCGTCAGCCTCCTCGACCCTACCGCCGTTCACCACCCTCTCTACCCGTTTCGACTATATTCTCCCTCGGTTACGACGACTACGACGTCGACTACGACGGCGACGGCGACTCGACGCCCCCTTTCAACCCCACGGGTACGTACCTTGCGCTCGAATTCTCTCTCTCTCCTCTCGCTCCCTTAACCACCCAACGCCCCCGCCCCCCACCCCCGTTACCCTGCCAACCTAACCAACCAACGTATCACCCTCTCACTCTGGAACTCCGCTACCCTCCTTTTCTACCACCTCCTGTTCCATCCCCGGTCTCCATCTCCTCCTCCCTCACCTCTTCTCCTGAGCCACCCCCTGAGCAGCAGCAGCAGCAGCAGCAGCAGCAGCAGCAGCCGCCGCCACCACCACCACCGTTCTACCGCCAAAACCCTAGCTCAGTCAGCCACCCCCCGGTACACTCTATCTCCGTTTCTCTCTCTCTCTTTCACTTTTACGTTCCCCTCCCCTGACCCCTGCGTTCGCTCGCCGTGCTCGTGGCCTCGGGCGGGATGATTCAGGCGCCAGTAGGGCGCACCCACCTTCAGCAGGGGGTGTGTTGGAGTGAGTTGGTACGGTGGATGAAGGCAGAGAGGTGAGGAGAACGGTGGATGTGGGTAGCAGAACTAGCAGGAGGCGAAGGCGGTGGATAGGGTGGTAGGAGAGGAAGGAAAACGGGTGGATGGTGGAGTGGGTGTCAGTGGGTGGAATCGGGGGGAGAACAGTGGAGAACATAGAGTGTGTCGGGGACTAGGAGGGTGGATAGCTGGCCGGGGGCGAGGGGTGCGCGGCTCAGAGGGAGAGCGGGCTGCCAGAAGGTGGATGGAGAGAGAGTGTAGGATGGGGCGGTGAGGCAAGAGGGAGGAGATACGCGCACGGAGGGTGGTTTTCCTCGGCTGAGATATAGGCACCACCGACGCCGCGGTGGGTTATATCCTGGGCTAAGTAATACAAGGAAAAGTGCTACGTGAAGCCCTCCTATCCTCTCTATCCCTTTGCTCATCCTACCTCTTTCTCTCCTCTATTTTTGCCCTTTCCCGTGCTACTCCGCACGGGATCGTCCGTTCTCTACCATCGTCACCGTCTCCTCAGCTTTCGCTTCCTCCTCCTCTACCTTTCACCTTCTTCTCCGTGCTCCCGCGTTTGGCCCTCGTTCCATCCACCTTCCTCGCTCGTTCTCTGTTTCCGCGCTTTACGGTGCCGCAGTCTCAGCAGTAACAGCACAGGTGCACGTCGCGATGCATTCTCGAGGGGAATACGTTCGGTGGATAGGGGCCAGCTTTGTTGGGCTGACGAACAAGGCTGCCTGCCACGGCGAGAATAAGTATGAAATGAATTACCGTTGGATGCTCATTAACGGATACTTTGGCGAATTATGTTACACTGGTAGCATGCACGAGTCCCGCGCCGAGGGAAAGATGCCCTCCGCCCTCCCCGAAAGCCCACCCTCCGCGCAACCACGTCTCATGACGAGCAAAAAACTGTCGGGGGATAATTGTTTCGATCCTTTCGCGTCTCCGGTCGCTGTTCTTGCATTTCCGCCCAGCTCCCTTCTCTTCAATGCTGTTGCGCCCTGAATTACGGGGTGTCTCAAAATTACTAATAGGGCAAAAACCGACGCGCATAGCGCCAGGGAAGATAAACTTGCGCGCTTAACGGCACTCGTAAAACGAAATGAAAACGTCTAACGAGTCTAATGATATTTCTTTTTTTCCTCCCTTTTCCTTCCTTCCCATTCGACAAAAAGGTGCCCGGCTGAAAAACTATTTGCATGTACGATGAGTGTTTCAGGAATAAGCACTCGAGTCGTGAATACTTAATGGAACTTACGGGGAGATTTTAATAAGTGCACGTAGATACGGAGTCTAATCAGGCTGGGAATATAAGAAAAGTTTCGTTTCATTTTTTCTTTTTTTTTAAAGGGAAAAGTTCTTTTCATGCGACACGCGGGGATAAAGACTCTTGAATTTATTAATTGTAAAAATATTTCTGCACGCTCAGTCCTGTGACAGCGTGTGCACGTGAAACGTTATACGACCAATATATTACGTTCGTTGATAAAACAGTAGGAAAATGCGACACGGAACTGATTTTCTTTGTTCATCGTGCCGTATAGCGTACCACGTTGGATGAAACCTTATCGTTGGTCAAGTTTGTTCCGGCATGTGTGCTGTATTTGACAGACAAATGAGTTTCATCCTGGCTTATCTAATTTATAGATTTATTAAAATAAGAATCTTCACTAATTGTTGATGCTATCGTGCTGAATTGAAATTTTTTCGAATCAAGTTCCTTTAAATTGAACAAAGCAATAATTAAAGAAAAAATGATTGAGTTTGTTCCGATAACTATAAAATGAATATTCTTTATTTATCGGGATATGAATAGGAACTACAACAAAAAGGATCATTACATAAAACTGGTAATTAAATAAACTTTAACCCTCCAAAGTTCATTGCTTCGGCACGAGAAGAACAACTTTGTCAAACATTTTTATAATAGCATATCGCGATAAATATTTCGATAAATTAAGAAAAGACGAAACGAGCAAGGCTAAAAACACCCCGTGCAATGGTGTAGCTTGCACGTCAGCTCGAATCCCCATACGCATTATCACTGAAGACGGGGTTATTCCGTTGCAAGCAAAATCCGGGGGAAAAATGCGAAGGAACCAGCTGAAGTAGCGGAAAGTCGAGATGGCAACTTGAGAGTGGATAGCGCGCAGATATAGGTTTCCTTGCCCACGGCGAGAAAGATGTGAGGATGTGAGGTTTGCGTAGCGAAGTGGGGTTCGTATTCGCACGTATAACCACGGGAAACCGTATGAGCATCGCGTTAAGTCGGCACCATGTTCTCTGATAACACCAAAGTGATGTGAGAACGTCAGGTGATTCCGTGTATTGAACATAACTCTGCGTAAAAAAAAAAGGAACTTTTTCGACGCTGCGCAAAGGTCTGAGAACGGCAGAAAGAATGAAAGGAGAGAAGATGGAGGAAAGAGAAGAATACGCAGGATGAAAGTAAGGGTGCAAGTTGAAAAGCTGTAACCCATTTTTTGGCGTCGCAGATTCTGGTGTACAGAATGCTCGGCACCCTTCTTTGTTATGATAAGCAGGAAATTTTATATTACTTTTTGTTATCGTAATTCAATCTCGAAAATATTGGCTCTCCTGGCAGCACTTCTTTCCTGTCCTTTGACGATCCGTTGCGTCGTTGAAACGAAGATCGCGCGAATATTTGTTACACCACGCTTGTAAATAGAAGCATAGGAAATATTAATAAGAGTGTTGAACACCAGGCTTCTCGTGAAAGTTACTGCAAACGAGAATGTTCAAGTAGAATTTCGAATTTCAAGAGACCTGAGCGACGGATAACCGGTAATTATATTTCACTACCTTGATTAATCTTTCATTGTACTTGTTAAACAATTCAATGGCGGAATTGTTAATTACCGTGTCACAATGGAATACTTTGTAATTTGGGTCGTTATGGAAACTGATGCCTTTTTTAATTTTCATTCCGTTTTTGTTTTTCATTGAACATTTTTCGTTGGTACGGATGCTTAAAATGTTTCACCATATGTAAAACAGAATTATTATTTACAAGTTGGGCATATCATGTTAATAATAATTTTATTCGATTTTTGGAAATATAAACACGACTTGTGCAGTTGTTAATTTCACCCACTTAAATGCAATTATTAATTACCTATAAAACGCTACTGTATGTATATTTCTCATATCGAATGAAATTTCAGTTATTTAGCAGATAGCAAGATGCTATTAATAATCATCAAGATGTCTCTGACTTAAACTACGGCGTCGTGTATTTTCTGAAGTTTAGGGTAAATTGTCACACTTGTCAGGATGTACAACGTTATAGGCCATCCCCTTTTGTGCCGGCAGGCGAAGTGAAATTAGCAAAAGTGAAAAGTAAAGACACCCTCTGGTGTCGCTAATGCCGCGGTCCAAGGGCGAGCATTCCTTCGCACAAGGGGTAGCCAAGATAAATTACATAACAATATAAGTAGGCGTCGAGTGTACGAGCCTGGAGGGGTGAAAACCCCCGGAGGAAAAAGAATAAAGAGCCGTGCAAACAATCCTCACGGAATCCACTCACTACGACGAAAGTTACTTCGGAAAAAGGTCGGTTTGTTTAAACGTATTTATAGACGATACAACTAGGGAACAAATTTCTGCCACTTTTTACTCGAAATGTTTTATAGCAAATATACATTCGTAGCAGTTGTTACTGAAAATGTTTAGAAAATTATGATTTCTTACTGTGCAATGTTACACGACTACCTGTATTCAAAAATTTCGTCCCGCAAATACACAAACACTTTTATATTTTTTTCTTCCAATCGTACTATTACTAAGTGGTCCTTTCTTACAAAGATTTATTTTGATATGCCAATAATAATGCATTTTAGGGTATGCAAACCAAGCCGAATCCATTACTTCCTTATTCGTTTCTTCGTTATTCAGTCAATATAATTCAAGCGAGTTTATGTATTCTAGTGATGCACTGAGAACTCACGAGAATGCATTCAGGCAACTTAAATGTGCACCCAAAAATGTAGTCTCCCCGCTGTTCCCGACAATTCGTCTGATTGTCTAACGAATTGGGCAGCATATAATAGATTCCCCTATTCCCTCAACGTTCGTCAAGGAACCAAATAAATTACTTAACCCAGAAAAGCAACTTTTTCAACTCCAATATGTCCAACATTTTCGTGTCCAGCACGAAAAAATATGTTCCCACGTGCTCGATTAAATTTAAATTTGAACGAAATATTTTGCCGTTCGGCAGCTACTTAATCGGCAATGAAATTAAACAGAGCAAGTAAGCATAATTCACTTCGACGGTTTCATCATCGACGGTGTTTCTTAATTAAAAAGAATATCGCGAGGCACGCGATGCAAATGGGGGCTTAGTTACACTGCGCCGCAAAAACTGGAAATCTCGTCGCAAATTTTCATCCGCGGCTGCGTCAAGAATTCCCTGCCTAGCGAGCGCGTGAATTTAAAGTGGCGAGCAGCATCTAGGGGCGGCGGGCAGTAAGAAAAGCAAGAATCCTTGGGGAATAAATGCGTGACAAATACCGGCGACGTTTTAACAACGGGAACGCGGCCGTGGGAGTAAAGGACCATTCATTTAAGCCACATTGTTTCGGTTAATGCGTGACATGTGGTTGAAAAAACACGGTAAAACTCCAACAATGCACCAAGTGCCGACCCCTTTATCATGCGAAGAGGGGTTAGCGATTCATCCCTTCATTATTCGGGAATTAGTAACCCCATTTCGTTTCCCCTCTTCGTTTCCTCGCCCGCCCCTTTCGTCTTCGCTACTCCCTGACCCTGTTATCTTGCTGGCCGTGTCTGCCTTTTCCATTCTTCCTTGCGTTGTGCCGAGTTGTACGCGAGACTGATCTCTGTAATATTTATTGCTAATCGCAGTTGGAATTGTAATAAAACCCAAGAATAGATAAAGTTATATTTTATATTATGTTACACACTTCTTGCAGTTAATTATAAAGAACCGTTGTAATGCATTGCAATTTAAGTGGCAGTCAGTAAAATACCTGCACCAACAATTTCCCCGACTTCCCGCCTCTTGACTAATAGCTCGACAAATCTAATGTCGCGTCTCAAAGCACCAATTTCGCATCCGCAGCGCTTGTTTTTCGCCCCCGCGAGATTTGATCGATCGATCGATCGAAGCGTCGCGGCATTTGAAATCGCGCGCGATTAAAATTTCACGGATACCAGTCGCACCGATCCGTCGTCCTCCTCGTGACGCGTCTATCCGTTCGATGCCCGGCGTCGAAGACGCGCATTACCGAAACCGAGAAACATCACGCCGATCGACGAGATCAACGTCACGCGATGGCACCGGGCGAAATTATTTACTCAGATTTAAACAAGCCAGCCGCGCAGCTAGGCGCACACAGGGTACACACGTAGCGTATAGATAGAGGCAGAGAGAAAGGCCGACACCTCGGCGCCGAACTCACCCTCCTGAGACTCTGCAGACTCACCTCCAACCCCCTTCCATGCACCCTTTCAACCACCCCGCGGGCGAAGCATCCCAATGGCAGCCCCCGTTTCGCAAACCTACACCCACCTCCACATCCTCCAACCTCCTTTCATCCTTCTCTCTTTCTCCCGCTGACTGCCTAGTCCAACCCTCTCTATCACTCTTTCACCCTCGCAAGCTGCCTCTCTGATCTAGCTCCACTCTCTACCTCCCTTTCCGTCCCTCTTCGCTGCTTCACCCCCTCGACCATACTCTCATCCTCACTCTCTCTCTCTCCCTACGCTACCCGTCTCGACCCGACCGTCCAACCACCCACCCACCAACCTACAACTCCTACGTACCGAGCGACCCTCGAGCTATCTCCAAAATCATCCCTTACATTCTAGAGCTCGGCGCGCTATCCTCCATAGAGGATAGAAGCGAGCAGAGTCGGACGTCGTCGACGAGGCTGAAAGGGGGAACGAGGGAAAGTCGGAGCGAGGGGTAGGAAGGTTGAAACGAGGGTAGACACTAGCCGGGATATAGGTAGGTATACTGGATACTACGGAAAAATAAGAGATCTTCCCGCACGACTCGCGATACGAATTACAATGGCCAGAGGGGGTGGCTGCGACCTCTGTTCAACCATCCCACCCACATCTTTTCGTCGAAACTTACCCCCAACCCCAATTTCACCCGGTCGACCTGGTCTGCACGACCACCCTATTCTCTCTCGGTTTCTTACACAATTTGAGACGCGTCGCGGTAGTCGGAATTTTAAAACGACCAGCCGTTGCTAGATCGTGATCAGTTTGCCGCGAGCTTGCCTCGAGCTTGCCGCGAGCTTGCCGCGTTCGCTGGTAAATAGAGTCGCGCGATATGCAGCAGCCGGCTCTGGGTATTTGTTAATAACTAGGTTTGCACCGGGCGAGAGTGCGTCTGCTTTGAGCTCCGATCAAGTTGGCGCCCGGAAACTTTTCCACGTTTCCCTGTTGAAAATGTACGGTGCGCGGAGTGCGACGGAATAAATTATTCGCGCGGTGAAAATGTGAGAACGGCGATAAAACTGGTTACGCGTTTTTTGCATTGTTAAATATTTCATGCTCGCGAATACGATTTGAATGATTCCTTGAACCCTATGAGCACCACTCGACAATCGAACCGCCCTGAGAAGAAAATAATCGACTCCAGTTTCACGCGTACTTTTCGCGAACTTGTCGATCGATCGGTGACGCAAAACGAACTATCGATATTTAACACCAGCCAAGCCTAAAGAACAAATTTGAAGCGGTGAAGAACAAATCGTGCGAGCCGCATTGTCAAGCGATCGCGCGATTCACTTTTTTTCATTGCACCCCCTGTTCGTAGGAAGCTCGTGACACGAAGATCACGAGGAGTTCCCCGAAGAACAATGGTCGTCACGGACGAGTCGCGACGGGGTTGAACGTAGAGGGGAGAATGTTAAATCGCCACTCGATCGAGTTACGTCCGTTAAGCCCCGATGATATGGCCACCGTGTGGAACGCCTTAATCGGTGCACCGAGCCGTTGAAAACGAAAGTCGCGAGGTAACGATTGCGGGACGCGAAACGATACGCGTCGTTCACGAGTTCCCGATGGATTCCATACAATGCCTCCAATACGTGTGTATATGTATATACCCATCCCGTAGGGAAACTGTAACCGTTCATTGAAATCTCCAGCGGAGTTTCCGTGTTTCTTAATTTCCACGCTGGCTATCAGTATGGCTGCGGTATTTTCTTTTTTTTTAATGCCATGTCGAACGTTTCCGTGGGAATATTTTCTGGCAAATGAATTATAGATTGATTTCTCGTAATGGACAAATTGATCTATGTCGGTTCTGCATTGCCCTAGAGCAAAATTCTTTATCGTTAGCTGGGTTCAGTAGGGGTCAGTACCCAGGCTGGATGGCGAGATAAAAATTAGATAGTGCTGTTCGTCCTTGCTTCGCAGATGCCCCGTTCCTTAGTGCGTGGAAATGGGGGTTGGAGCTGGAGTGCTTACATGGGAACTACGGTTCGAAAATTCCGATCGTTTTTTTAACTTATCTGGTCTGTGAGGATTCACTCAGCCCTGAGGACTCATGGTTAAAAATATCTTTTAAAGATTAAATTAAATTTCCTGTTCTCCTGTATATATTGAATAGCTAGCCACGAACAAGGAATCATTGCAACCCATAAACTTTCCGAGACTCACAATGGCTTTTACAGCATAATCGAACACAAATCAGCGGGAGACTCCTTCGAACAAGCAGCATAATGGCTGGCCTCTGTTTGTGAAGCGAACATCGAACATTCCCCTCAACCTTTGAATATAATGCCTATTTCTCCCTAAGAGTTTGGAAGTTTATCCATAAAGAATTATCCTGCTAATTAATGGCCGATTATATATTATACATGATAAAACAATGGCCGATTGAAAACCGTTCGTTAAAAGTGACAGAATTGTAACGAAGAAATTAAGAATTGAAAGTGCGTGCACATATGTGTGCCATTTGAAATATCTGCTATTTGAAATAATAGCATAGAATATTCTATATTCTATAAACTTTATTTAACAGGTACATTTATTAATATTATATATTATTAAATAAAGGGAGTCACGTGTATCTTCCAATCAAAGGCTTACAAAATACCTAGCGAATACAATCGATCTCGGCTGAAACGAAGCGGTCCATCCTTTGAGCCCACGTTTACCTTCGTACCAATCGACCAGGTGTCAACATTTCGAAAGAAAGATCGCGACAAACGTGATGGTTGATGTCGCGGGGCCAGTGGTTAAGACTCGGAAGGCGGAAAGGGGCGAGCTCTGCGACTGCCACCAAGAAGGGTTGGAAAAAGGAGGGGACGGTCGGGTTTCTTAGAATCCTCGTTATTCCAGACGAGCAGAGGTGGTGTGATGGTCCGGGAAAGCCACGAAATATCCGAAGAAAAACACGTTTCCAGAGCCGAATCGATATCAACAATGCCGTGGCAAAAGCACGCGGCCTCTGCCCGCGAGATGACGAGGGGTAACCGAGGTAAAGGGGGTTCTCTCAGTCGTACGCTAGAGGGTAGAAGGAACCAACGTACACGGGCGATAGAACGGAGAAACGGGAGGGATAGAGCGTAGAAGAAAAGGGAAAGATGAAGGCAGAAGCACAGTAACAGGCAGAAACGAAGAGGGTGGAAAACGTGGTACGAGGCAGCCTTATTGGAATCGTGGAGTGGGGGCTGAGTTTTCCTAAGGGTAGAAGAACCGAGAAGACAGGTGGCCAAGAGAGAGGCACGAGTGACAGAGACTTCGAAAGAGAAAGAGGGAGGAGGAAGCACCAGTTGATGGAACGAGGCCGGTACAGCGTTGGCAACAGCCAGATGGGTAAAGGCTGCATTACCTATGGTGCCTCGAAGAAACGATCCTTACCTAGAGAGAGAGCAGGAGAGTAAGGGGGCAGGTAACCTGCTTCTGCTGCCCTCTCCTCCTTTGTTAAAGGGGACTCGATGATTCCACCCTCTTTGTTCGCGATATTAAAGTACGTCGAGGCGCCGCCACACCATCAACCCCCTACTCGTTCTACGGCCAGAAGTGTCAATTGCGTTCATTGTTCGTTCATAGAGCGGAGGATCGACCGATCTTTCCATGGCCATGCATGGGCTCTCTCGTGGGTGGAGGGTGTTGCTGTCGGTGATTTTTGGAGTGCTGTGCGTTGGAGTATTTAAGATGTATTCAATGTTAAAGTATCATTGATTTATCACAATTTTGCCCGAAGTGGAATTACCTAATAGTTGAGCTTGTAGGTACGGAGGAAAGAAATGAGAACGAGGTTCACGCAGATTTTGTGATTTCATATATTTTCCCATCTTGTTCGTGTGCCATTTAAATATAATAAAATAATAATAATTAATAATTAATTATAATGCTGATAACTGTCACGGCAATAATAATATTAATAGCAATATTATTCATAATAATACAGTCGCGGGTTCTTTTATCCTTAACAATTAGCTGCGCTATGTTACAACGATTATATACAAAATATCCGCAATTACATTAATATTATCCGATTTTATCCAAACACTTCCAAGTGTCCCTTCGTTCAATTCAGTTTTATTTCACTCGACATCGGTCTCTCTACTTTCACAACGATTATCAAACTCCTAGTACAAACACGAGTTCGCTTGTGATCGTTCACCTAATATTATACACGAAAGAAAACTACCCCCTATACTTTTTAATATCATACGCAAGGCTAATCTACACAGTGACATACGAAAATGTTTAGCGCCCAACGAGTCACACCCGCTTAGCCGCCAATTCATTCTCGACGATAACTCGCAGATCGATCGACAATTCCGTTTAAAAACTTCCTTCGAAGGAGATCCTCGTCACGGCCTTTCTCCTTTCACGATGCCTTTGGTATAATAACGTTCTCGCCAAGCGAGGTCCCAATTACAACGAAGATTACATTGCTCGTATTCTCTAAACATCAATTCGCATCGCCTTGCTTTCCGCGCGGTGATCGCCAAATAAAATATCAGGCTCCGCGGTATTAAGCGTAATTGTGCGTCCGTCGATCGATAAACAGAGGGAAAGAACCTTCAACGAAATAAATCTGTCGCTAAAGGAATTAAACACCCGCGTTCGTTTCGAAACATAGGACGAAATAAAATGGTCGTCCCATAAAATCGTCGACCACCACCGTCGCCAAACTAGCCGTCCTCTAACAGTTGCAGCCACTGGTTAATCGAAACGTTAATTCCATCTCGTGGAGCGAAATTACACCGGGGCGTGCGTCCGTCGAAAATTCGCGGGACAACAACGTCGAAGAGCGTCGCGCGGGTCAACGAGTCAGGGGCCACGACGATCTTGTTCAACGATGAAATATTCAGTGGCTGTCCTCGCTTCTGTCGAATCTGCCGTCCATTTCGGCTCCGCCGTCTAATGAGCGGATCGCGTTCGTGCCGGGTCTCGAAATATCGAACACGCTCCGCGGCAGGAAGCCGAGACTCGGTTTGCGGTCGTTTCCTCGATAAATCGACGACGCGCGACGTAGTCGACCCATATTTTGACAGACTCACGAATAATTCGTCTAGTTTCGCCCGTCTATATTCGAGCACACGGGACGAGATCCGTAACGGCACGGCCCCTGGCTTTAACTGACGTTGACGCCACGTCGCCGACCAAGTAATTGATCTTCTCCGGTTTAATAGATAATCGCGTTAGCCGATAATTTGAATGGCAGGGCCGGATCGGATATTGACCACCTAAACGGTCGTTCTCCGCAGGAACCTGCGCGTTCGGCTCCGGAATGAGAACCTTGCTATTCGTTGGGAAGTTAAAATTGGAGAGATTTGAAAATGCGAAACGGGTTTCCGAGTGTACAATTTACGGTTACATTATTGTCCGATCAGCCAATAGAATATAACAGAAAAGGTATAGTTGATCGGCATCAGTGGCGTCGATAAACGATCAGGTTCCCCTAATTCATCCACATTCTCCACAAATCTTTCTCTCTCTTTCACGTCCGATTCTCCCCGGCTTGCACAGACACCTCAGGGCCAATCATCATTCCATTAGACAGGACATTGGCAGCGGAGGGTAAGACCAGGGGACTGGGCATCGTCATCGACGGTCTGAGCCTCTCTGTTAACGCCAGCATCACTTGACAGTGCAGGTGTTGAATGGTGGCCAGCAAATTGAGATTTGTATCGATCAGTCCGGTGGCAGGTGAAAATCTGTCCCTCTCGACAGTGTCTATCTCGTCTGCGGGTAAAACAGTGACTTTCTGTTCGTGTTCTGCCTCCTTCATCGCGGCAGCCTTGTTCTTCTCCGCCTGGAGTAGCCTCTGCTGATGCTTCAGGTACGAGGTAGTGATGGGAAGGCTGTAGTCGATGGGCGTGTTCTTGGGATCGAGACCGGGGCTCCATGGCCTTGGCAACGGTTGGCTAGGCTGAGGGGATGGTGTTCGACCCTCTGGCAACATCCTCTTCCTCTTAGACGAGGCTGAACTTTTCGAGCTCGCTCTGTCCGACTCTGGAGTCCTCCTTGACTCGGGCAGGCTGTCTGTGCTCGACAAAAAACCGCCTGCGACGGGTTCCTTCTTCAGCAAATTCGTGATGCTCAGGGGATTGTACTTTTCCTCCTTCTCCTTATCGGTTTTGTCCGTCACTGGGGCTGCGCTCCCCTTTTGATGCTTCTGATGCCTGTAACTGTACAGAGGCTTGCCTTCGCCGCTGTGATTTCCCTCGCGCAGCTTAGGACTACTTTGCACCGACGTCGCCGACGCCGTTGTCGTCGTGGTGAGGGCGGTGCCGTTGCCGGCTTGGTTCGGGCTCAACGGTGTCGTTGGAGACGTCAGTGTGGTTGTCGTTAACGGTGTCGCCGGCGTGGACTGCGATTGGCTGGTTAAATTCGTTGGGCTAGGTGTCCGCGGGCGTCGTTGGCATTCCGTGCAGCCCAGCAGAAATCGCGTTACAGCTTCGCGGGGAAGAAACGCGTACGTTTCCGTGATCTGAAAGGGAACAGAAGAATCGTATCAGAAGGGGGATTCGTTCGGGTGGAATCGGTTTTCGCGGTGGGCTGAATAGAGTAGCAACTATGGGTATCCTCTAATTCTAATTTCATTTTTATTTTAACAACAGGACCGTATAGAGTATAGGTGGTCAGGTTTGTGTCAGGTTTGGATTAGGTTTGGATTAGGTTTGGGTTAGGTTTGGGTTCGATAAATAATCGGTCCTGTTCATATCAGTGTCGTTCACGAAATAGCTAAAGTTTCACAAGTTTCCCCGCGATCCCCCGAAACGTATAATACATTCACCGTTTGCGAATTCGGTCGGAACAAGGATCGAACGATAAAGTTCCGTTGAAATGAACGCGAGAAACGCCGCGTGGCATTCCCAATGCGATACAGGTATTTTCATTTCCCTCGACAGAATTAGAAAGCACGAGGCTGCACTCGCAGCTTGAGTGACCCCTTTCGTTCCCCTGCGAAACGTCGCCGTCACGTGGAGCAGTTTCACGCGGAACGCCCACTCGGGAGAATTCATGAGCAGTAACGGATCTTTGATGTCTCTGCGAGGAGGTATTTAGCCGTAGGGATGTTCTCTGCCTCTTAATAGGAAACGTTTCTCTCTAAGGAGATGAAGGTGCGGCATAACTTAATCAAGGATGGGAGGCTGCGAGCCGAGAAAGGCAATGGTCGACCCCTCGTGTGTACGTGCAGAAATGAATGTGTACATGTACGTGTGCGTATCGGCGAGAGAAGGTGCACAGCAAGCTGAGGTAATTCGATAAGATTTGCTCGACTCGAGACGAAGAAAAGGGCCGTAGGTAAGAAACCGGGATAATGGCTTCTGGATCGACACGACGCACACTCTGAAGAAGTCACGGCGACTGGTAGGCGAGAGTGTCGTTTCGTACCCCAGTGAAAGAACCGTCGAGGTCGAACGTTAATCACTGTCTGAAAATGGTGTGGGAGTGAAACGATGACAGGCTCGTAGCAGCATGGGAATCTGAAATTGAAATATCTGCGCTGCTGTAAACGCTTCTAGGACAGTAGATTGCGAGGGACTGCATTTGCTTCGACTTGTGCTTCTAAGGACAATCGTCAGTGTCCGCGAGCGTAAAGATCGGTGTCCCGTGAAACTACGTGTGAAATAAACGATCAACGATTTCTGTTTTGATCTAAGCAGGATGCATGCGTATACAAAAGAGTGTCTAATGGTTTAGTTTGACTGCTCTCAACTCTTTGCACTCGATAAATCATTTTTCCCTTCGCTAATATACATGTACAGTCCCATCTTCGTCGATCTTCCATAGATTCATCTCCCATCACATACAACAATATCCCGAACCGGTAACATATTCTATCAAAAACCCTATCGCCAGTCGAATTATAGATAATACCATGCACCGCGTAGCGAAACAGAATCGCCCGGCTAATATCCCGAAAAAGAACGTAACCTCGTATAGGGGTGAACTCCCCGGCGTGCCAATAAATCGCCGCCTGTAACAGCGACTTAAACGTTAAAACAGTTCCAGGGTCGCGTACTCTTCGGCTGGCCTCTGTGCATCGGCGTGCGTGCTTGTGTGTACGTGCGCGTGGCTGATGCCAACGTGTGGGTGCGCGAGTAAGCAGCCAATGCAACAAGTGTCCTGAGGTTTTGAATCACAAGCAGATCGCGGCGGTCGAGAGAGAGAAAGAGAAAGAGAAAGAGAAGGAGAGAAGGAGAGAAAGAGGACGGGATACGGCCTCGAATGGGCCAGGGTGGCGCTAAGGGGTGTGGGGTGGCGCGACTGGGAAGGTCGGACGTATTGCGAACGGGAGTAAAGAGCAACGGACAAGCTGAGAAAGAGGGCGAACCGATCAGGTCGCGGGTGGAGGATGGTGTCACGGAACAGATATGATACCCTGGAGAGAGGTTTACGCAAACGCGGGCCGGAACACGTGAGATGACGTGTGGTACCGAGTGTTCGACGCTTGAATGCCTCGATGCCTTCTCCCACGGGAACGATAAATATCGCGTGTCGCGGTAGACCATGCAAGAATTCGGCACGATCCAGAACAGATTCGGGGTCGCCGTCAGCGACGCGGATATATGTATCCCCTTCGGGGTGGACCGCGGTACGATTAAATTTCGAATAGCGCAGGGATACTGGCAGGGGGAAATGTTAGTTACGGGGGTGGTATTATCGGCGATTTTTATTTGCGGCCGCTGGAATTGATGTTGAAGCGGCGAGGGTGATTTTGTGCATTTCTTGAATCGTTGGTTTCTTTAGATGGGTTTGGTTGATCTTGAACCACGGTACTAAGGGCGTTGATTTGTTTTAGATAAGGGTGGGCTGATGATAAGTCATGTATTCAAGTTTTCTATTATTATTATTATTATTATTATTATTATTATTATTATTATTATTATTATTATTATATAAATATTGCAAAATTGACGAGAAATATTGAAGGCTCAGCAGGGTTACTAAAAAAATTGCTATCTCTTCATACAAAATCATACAAAAATACATTCACGCTCTATTGCATTTAATTTTTAAGTGATATGAAAATGGTTAGCACAAGTTACATTTTCTGGGAAGAATTGATCGCTTCGATTTCTGGGCGCATCCAGTAATGCGAGAAAGCAATCTGCAGGTACATATATCTATATGAAACTTACCGTCCTGTACGTTCTCTTTTGACCGGCATGCTTTCCCGGACGACCCTCAAGGTCAACATGGACAGCATGAATAATGTCGAAGAAGTTCTCCACAATCGCGACTTTCTTGTGCACTCTTCCGGGTGGAACGGTACCCTCGGCACCGTTTAACGTCTGAAACCAACAGTATGACATAGTTAAAAATTCAATCTAACTTTTAAATAGTTAAATCAGATAAAGAAAAAGAAAGAATGATCGGTTCCTGGGAATTCAGAATGTACTTGAAGTTTCCTTCGCGTTGCAATTAAGATAGATTCGTAAGTTCGATTTGATTGCTACATTTTCATCGTTCGTCGCATTTCGCGAATAGTACATACTTAAAACTAAATCACGTGGGCAGAGATTGCATTACTTAATATTTTATAAGTTGCAATTTAGTTTCCTAACGCGCGCCCCCGTTGTGTGCTCCGGTGCCATCTAACACGTCGCATCCAACTGTGCACTAGCTAAAAGGTATTCTACCTTATCATCAATAGTCAGTTTAGTCCCTGCAATTCTCTTACCAATGTAAGGTTCGTTTCACAACATCCCCGCCGATAAGCTAGGAAACCACACGCCTGCTATCGACAAAACAGATTTCTGCCACAAAACTACCCTTAATTCCAAATTGCTCCAACAGCTTTTGTACCCCTCAATACATGAAGAGTTCGATCTATCTCAACGAACTTGTAAATATATTTCATCCTAAAATCTCAACAACCAAATCACCCTCCGCCCCATCCGCCCGCCAAAACAACCAAGCGCCAATAACACCGTCAATTGTTAGAAACCCTAACACGGTTAGGTAACTGCGCGCTGAAAATCGGACGAGTTCCCAACTTAAATCACGATACGGAGTTACCGGTGCAAGTCTGCCACGAACACTTCCTCGACTTCTGCAACGGAAGGGTGACAAACAAGGGGAGGGTTCACGAGCCATGGAAAAATTCCAACTAGCCCAGAAACTCAATTAACTCTGCGGGCGCGGGTTTGCGTGGACGGTGCGCGGGCATGGCCGCGGTCAGATTGTTCGGGCGAACTTTCCGACCTTAAGAAGTTGCGGGCGCATGCGCAACATTATTGTATTTCCCTAAACACCTGTTGAAGGGTAAAGTTGAACTCGTGGGGTGGCTTACGACTCGGTTAAGTGGCTGCGGTCAGGCAGGATAACAATGCCGATATCTAGGTGACCGCCGCCTTAAGATAACACGCTGCGCGCCCGATCGAACGACCACGACCGCCACCCCTTCGGACGACCACCCCCCTTCCAGGTCACCCCTACCATAATTGGACGTAATCGTGACGACGGTTCCGCGCCTCCTCTTCGCCGTTCGTGAACGGAAATCGATGCTCTCGCAAATACCGAGGCGGCACCGATCATTTAATTTTTCAGAGACCCCAACCGGCTCCGCCGAACGAGGCCGGGTTAAAACGGAACCCGTTCGATCCGTCGTCCGATTTTATCGGGATATTATAATGCTGAAATATTTCGCACAGCCAGCGGCTCGTTCTGAAAATAAGCTGCTCTCTACCTCGTGTAGACGCTGTCCCGTCCGATATAAATTGGGAGGAAAATGTGCCCCACGATTAATTGCTCAGATCCACCGTGTATCCGGATATATTTTTTCGCTAAAAGAATCGAATTAATTTTGCCAAATTTTTTCGATCAATCAGACAATTTGTATTTCGTAGATACAAGCTTTTAGAAAGTACAGAATCTCCTGAAAAAAGTTTCCCTGATTTATTAAGAATTTGGAAAAATTATCTTCCCAAAATATGCAACGGGAGCACAATCCAGAAGAGCCTAAAGTGTTTCCTGGATTTCTCTTAAAAACACCTACGATAAATTGTCTTCCCGATAAGCACGCGAAATTCATTTCACGTTCACTTGAAAGAAGAAAAATCCAATCAAACAGTAGCCACAAGAGGACCGACGCGATTCCCAATTACTGCATCGATCTTCGCCCTCCCCCAAAAACCGAGGCAACCACCCCTAGAGAATCCCTCGCGAAGCAGACATTTCATGGAGCATATAACGTCGCGTTCAGATCGCGACCTCGATTCCCGGATCCCCAATATAATCGTCGATGATCCAGCGTAGTTCCGGGGTTGGACAGCGTCCGCCGTCTACGAGATAGCTTCATGGTTCGATCGAAACGGGCGGAGATTAACCTACTTGAGGGGGTGTACATGTCTCTTGCCGTACGCTTATGTAAACGGCCGCGGGTGTGAGTTTCACGGCTGACGACTATAGAGAGATAGAGATAGAGAGAGAGAGAGAGAGAGAGAGAGAGATGGGAGAGAATGCTTGGCATTCTGTCGCCCGTTGGATGACCGTGTCACGCAATGCGTATTGGCGTACAACGAGCGTCAGAGGAACGCCAACGGCCGTGCTTTGTTCTTCGTTGGGTATGAAAGTTAGCCTGGCGTGGTTGGACCTTCGAGCACCTTCATGGCGCAGCTGTATCTTCCTGTGGGAAATTCTGATTTGGAGTTTCTGGCTGGTAAATTGATCGCAGGTTGGCTTGGATAACGCAGCGGTGAGTAGGTAATGTACGGTGGAATCTGGATTAACCGGGTCGTGATTACCCGCGGTCTCGGCCGGAAGAATGGAATGGATTCTGGAAATGTTTGCGGGTTCGGGAAGAATCGATTTTCAGTTGTTTCAACGGAGCATGTTTGGGATAAGAGGAACTGTTTAATATACATATTATATTTGGCGTTTCTTTGGTTTTATCATTTTGTCGTTGCGCTAATAATTGTTAGTCTGTGCTGTGGTTTGCAGTATTTACGATGTCCACTAATGAAGTCGACATTTTCGTCAGTGGCTATGAAACTATTGTAACGTATGCTGTCTGAAATTTTCCAAGCAATTTACGCGTGTACGAAAAAACGCAGCTGTCGTTTCACCGTTTCGACACGATTTGCCTGAACACTTCAGCACATGTTCTCCTTCACCAAAAGTCTGACTCACTGTCAGTTTAGAACGCGAAAGTCTCGTGGCCCCCGATCGTCGAGTCAAGCGTGTGTAACCCGAGATCTTTTAGTCCATGGGCCAGGATCTCGAAGCATCCCCCATACGCTGAGCTAAATAAGGGTCGATACCCGCTGAAAGCAATACTCCTGGGGGATAACATACGAGAATTCTTCCGCGAGCCATCGTCAACGAACGGGATACGTCGGACTACGGTTACCCACGTTCGCAATAATCCTATTTATTTATATCCTCAAATTGTAGGAGGATAGACACACGTGTAAATGTCGTTCTTAAATGATTGCACATAATGCGAGTTTCACAAAAGTTCTGAATTCTTTGTCGATCTCGGATCGTCCGATTCACCAAAAGTCTAATATCATAAATACATTTCAATTTACCTAAGATTTCAATGATTAAAAAATTGCACCCACAATTTTCAAAAACTTTTAACACTGACTTTTCACACATATTTTAACTAGATACATTTTACTCCTCTCACGGAGTACCGTCAAGCCCGCAAAGATTTGCAACCTTATTTTCAACTCTCCCACGAATCCCACATTCGAAAACAAAGTTTTCCATTGGCAACCACCGTTTCCTTCTCCTCAATCCGCGATACATATATATTCGCGCTTCCCGCTTCGATTTCCGCATCGCGCGATAAACCGAATAGCGCGAGCCAAAGCCTGTCAACGTTCCCACGAATATGCGTCTCTTTCGTCGCTTTTCAGCCCACAAAAAAAAAAGAAGCGAGGGTCGAAGTGTGGCGGAAAGGTTGACCAGGATATTCCAGACCCCCTCGAGCATCCGTCAGCTCGCAATAGAAGCCCGGAATAAGGAAGAGCCCACGTCAAAGAATATTATTGCGCCGGTTGAGAGAGGTTTGAACGAGGGAGCGGAGAAGCGAGTGTCCCGCGGATACGTAAGCCGGTGTTAAACGCGCGCGGAAGGTCCGTGGCTTTTACGACCGACTTCTATCTCGACTAGATATCGACGCGATATTACGGCCGCGGAGCGAGGAAAAAGCAGAAGGAAGCGGAATGAACGACACTTTTCGCCGGCGCGGCGTGTTGTGATTCGGGATGCGTCTTGATTTAGGATTCCTTTGTTTGCACGGGGTAATTGATTCCAAGTATGACGGATCGCGGGTTGTTTCGCAGATAAGACCGGTGTTAAGGTTGCCTAGATTTCCTGCGGTGTTGAGAGTTTTCGTTTGGTTGGCGGAGGGTTTGAAAGAATGTAGAATCGCTTGGGAAAAAATAGCCAGCGCGTGTTATAACATTTGCAAATCGATGGATCGGTGCAAGAAAGTAATGCAAAGATACAGGATATAGATCCACTGCGGCAAATCTACCGACGTCAAAGTCGAAAGGACTTAGCTCGTGTACGTTGAAAGTCTTCAGACCCCGTTATGTCACGAAAGCGACCGTATACGTGTACACCAAAAATCTATCCGACAGAGAACCGAGCGCTAAGAAAACGCGTAGAAAGGAGAAGCGCTTGGGAAAGTGTCCCGCGACGAGCTCCAGAATAGAAGTACGTAGGAGACGGCATAAATCCGTAGGAGGTGGCTAAGTTTGCGGCGCGGCGCCACGAAATTTCGGGCGTAGCGGGTTGCTTCAAAACCCGGTGGACCGCGAGTTTGCATTTTAAGCGAACGAACGGCGGGTCGAGGAGGAAAACAACGCAGGGCTTCCACGCAAACGCGTCTGCGAATCGGATTAAAAAAATTCACCAGGGAGTCTCTCGAGCATCGAGCGCGTGAACCGAGTGTGGGAGGACGCTCGAGGAAATCGACTACGGGACGCTTGTTCAGAACGAGGTCTGGATAATCTGACTTTGTTTTAGCATGCTTTTCATCCTGCACCGTGCTGTTTTCAGTGCTGTTTTCAGTGCTGAAGTAGATTCCGGTAAATACATATAAGATTAGAAGAGGTGAACAGGCATTTCATTTTTTCCAGTCTTCAGGAAGATTCTACTTGGAACGCCAGAAGGGATAGGTCGGAATATTAGGCTGCGACGTTTTTGTATGCAATAAGATGAAACGGGGAGCTGGACATTCGGAGGCCAAGATAGTTAACGTCGCGTAAGGATTCGCAGGTTGCCTGGGAACGGAGCAAGGCGAAGCGTAAGTAAGCCAGAGATGCATGGAGATCAGTCGAGTTCCCAGTAGACCCGATAGGGTTAACCAAGCAGCGGCAAGAAAGTTAGGGTATCGTTACCGCGCCGTCGCGCGTCGTTTCGGTAACTTTGGATTACATAACGACGCTGCTCCGGCGTCAAGTGCCTTCGCAGTTGTCTCGTGTGCGTGCAAAAGGGATCCGCGAGGCCGATAAATCTCGCACAGCGCTGATAATATATTTTTATTAACAACTACTGTCAAAGATCCTGATCACGCAAAAAAGAAAAAACGGAACGTGTGCGCCAGGAAGTTAAATCACAGATGCTTGCCTTGCGCAACCGACTAAACGAAGAAACCTACAAATTTCTTTTCCGTAACCACACTTTGCTTCGAGGGTAAAGATCGTTCAATATCAGCCATCTGAAAAACTCTCCGAAACTCCAAAATATATATGAAAACATATCCTCTTCTCGAAAATGCTCGTGCCAGTGTCCAAGCACGAGAAGCCGTCTACCAACGCGACCTCGTAGACATTGTTGGTCCCGCAGACTCGCCTACTCCTCGATGACGCAAGCGACGGCTGGGGGCTGACGTCAAGAAGTTCGGGACGCGTTCTGAAAATAGTCTGGGGAATCTCGTAACGCGCTGTCCTGGCACGCAACGAGCCACGCCGAACGGAGCGGATCTAGGCGGGACGACGGCTTCTCTAAACCGGCGACCGTAGTCATTGAAACGGTTCCGAGGTGGCGGCGAGTTCGTTGCATAACAACGATACTAGGAAGCGGCGCGAAAGTGGCACGGTATCATTGCGGCCGGTCGTTAAATATTCTCAACGAGGTCGGATTACCTCTATTACGCGAAGGAACGACGGTCGACCGGTCAGGAACGAGTCCGCGAGGACTATTCTTGGTACTGTGGATGGGATAAAAAAGTCGCGCATGAGTCCATCAACATCTGGTCGCGTTATAAAGAGCGAAGGTGCTGCTTACGCACCCCCGAATTGACTATTATCGAACGTCTTCTTATACTAGAGGACAGGGAGGAAAGCTGATGGTTTCTTTTTACTCCAAATCTCTTTCGCAAATCCAACATTTCTACCAATAATTCGAGAGGACCCACGCGATAATAGTCGGATATCCGGGTAGTCGAAGATGCTGTACTCTTGCCACTGCCTCTCCTATCTTCCTCCCGGTCTCTCTGCACACCGGTCCAAAAAGGAAAGACAAACAAGGACCAGGAGCAAAAGAGACGGAGCCGCTCTGGAACTCGCGTACGCCTCAATCCATCGGGCCCCTCTTTCCATCGACGTTTCTTTCTCGGGCCCGACTCCTTTCTTCTGCCCGACTCGGCTTAGTTTCGTCTGGTGGGACAGACGCTGCGAGCCAGGCCACCCAGTAGCCATTTATCTAAACGACCCGGCTCCCGTTGAGTGCCGCGGGACTCCGACAGAGGAACAAGGACAACTGCGTCACGAGCCAAAAGTAGACGAAGATGAGATTACAGAATCCTGGGGGGGGGGGGGGGGGGGGGTGTGAAGGAATGGACTGACACGCTTCCAGGCGGCCACAGGCCACGGTGGTAACTTGGAGGAACACATCACGAGGTCATACCACTAGCGCCCTGCAGCCTTTGAAATAGTGTTTGGCTTTCGATGACGGAACAAAGAGTCTCTCAGCCGCGGATCCTTCTTTCGCGTTCCCGTTTGTTTGATTTCTCCTCGCCTTCGAACACCGGCTACCGTCAACGCGCGCCTTGGATATTTGTTGATCTTGCCTTGAAACCGACGTCCGAGGCCGCCGTTCGTCGGCGTGATTCTTTCCGAGGATTCTAGGGAGACGTTTAGTCTGGCTTTAGGTGGCCCTATTCGATGGCGGGCCACCGGAGACTCTACGGATGGCGATGGATCGGGTGCGAGGTTTTAAAGGGTAAATTGGTAATGGGATTTGCGGGGGCTGATTTATTTTGATGGGCTTCGTTAAGCTGAGATGCGGGTGCCATGTGGGACAAGTAGGAAATGTCTTGGCAGGAAATGTGTTTAAAAAGTTGGACACAGCGATGAGATCAAATGAGATGCAGCGAGTTTCGGAATATTGAAAGTTGTATTTCCTGCTGGTCGACTTACTATGCTGTGGTCTTTGCATACAATGAAACAGTTTTGTCCAACGCGACACGAATCACTAATCGAAAAATTCAAAATCAATGTGCAATATTCAATTGAAATTTTTGTCCAATTACTCAAGCTGAGCGTGCATATACGAAAGGGTTAAATCGTCCACACTTTGCGCCACGTGGAAAGTGTCGAACGATTGGAACATCGGCTGAGAAAACAGGAGGCTCGTAGCTGACTCGGTAGCAGTCGGTGATATTGTTTCTCGCGGCGGTGTTTCTTTTACGAGCTGACCGACGGAAGTCCGAGGTGGTGGTATCGACTTTCCTCCGAGCTCGCGGCATTTACGGACCCTCGGACGCCAGGAGTGTTCGCGAACCGCTGGAATTCCGAAGAATGTTCTCGTAAAGCGGCCCAGCTACGAGAAAACGCTCTCTGCGTTACTCGCGAAATTGCTCCGTCCGCTAATCAGACGGTTTTTGGCTGAACGCCGTATCTTCGGAATTCTTCCACGGATCCCTTCCACCCTCCCAGGCTTATCTCTCCCATTGGAAGATGGGAAACCTTTATCTAGACGATCTTACTCTCCCCGAGGAGATTTATGCGAAAAAGGGGGGGGGTGGAGGGGGTGCTGTTTTAATTAAAATTTCTTTTCGTTTCAACATGGAATTATAATCGTGGAGTAGATTGAGGCTCGTATGTGTTTTGTGACTTTTTGCGTGGACACACTCTGATGCAGGAAAACTACCAGCAATCCTTGACTTTCTACCTGTCCGATCTGTTGAAAGTGGAGCAATGAGTAGTCAGGAGACTAATTTTCACGGTCCAATACTGCTAACAGAATGTCAGCAATTCCGTCAGTAGCTATTCTAGCAAACCAATCGTAAACCGTTAACGATACGGCATCTTATCATACGCAGTCAAAATAACACGCGGATTAATTCGACGCTGCAAGTGTAGATTGTTTCAGTTGCAAAGAAGCCAGGCGATAATCAGCTTGCGTGTGGGCCAGAGGAATGGTTGTTTCGTCGGTATTGTTCAGAGTTCAATTACAAATGGCCAATGCCGACTTGTATTATCGAAGCAGGATGCTGACGAAGATTGAGACGCGCGCGATTTGATTCCCCTGTGTAACATTTGTACAGTGCTTTCATACCAAATACACTGTCAGATTATCAGACTAGTACGCCCAGTTCCTGGCAGTCGTCCTCTGTCTATTAATGCTAGATTTGAAAGTTTGGCGCAAAGTGTACTTTTTTCAAAAAGGACAAGCTCTTATATTTTAAGATAAATAAAGTTCTAAAATATTATCGTAATTCAACAAAACTGCTCCAAAAACTGAACCTTTTAAACTGAACGGTTTTGAATGTTTACTGAATTAATGTCACCATTGACATACACAAAAACTCGCAAAATTTACTTACTGAAAAACAAAAAAAAAACGAGTGCAAGCATAGATCTGAACCGCCGCATCGATCTATCCCTCAAGAGTCATCTGCGTCGCGGTGGCTCGCTTAAGAATCCCCAGGCGACGAGAACTTTTCCCGGAAGTCGTTACAGTCTGGCTCCAAGGTCCGCTAATTTAGCGCAAGTTTCCAGTATTTTTCGCAGCCGATCCCACGGAGGAACTGCTGTTTTATTTATAGCGGAACGCGCTTCGTTACCTTCCCGTCCGATTATCGATCCACGAGACGTTGGATACTCGACATACTTCGTCGTCCTCTCACTCGCCTCCTTTCCATATCTCCTCCTCTTTCTCTCTTTCTCCTCCCATCTGCCCGTTACTTACGGTATTACTTAACGTTTTACCTTCTGACTGGGAAGGAAAAAGAAAAGAGGGAAGAAAGAAAAACTGAAAAAAATCAACTCAGAATTCTTTTGCCATCTCGTTCAACCCGCTTGGTACACACGACCCGTTCCCTTCGCTGGCCAATGGTGGAAGATACGGGGGCAGGGGGGGGGGAAGGGGGGGGGGGGGTGGAGGAGTGGAAAAAAACGAGAGGATCTCGCGCCAGGGTTGAATTCACGGACGGTTCCCAAGGGTTTTTTGCGCGTCGCCTCCGCTCGAGCCGCAAATCGCACGGTTTTATCGAGAGCAAGGCCATCCTGCTCGACACCTCCTCCTTCGCGTTAGGTACTTAGGAAGCCTCGAACGACGCAGACATCCTTCCCTTCCGGGCTGTTATGAAGCTTGGGCGAAAACCCTCAGGTTCATTCATTTTAACGATTTATCCCGCGCCCCAACGGGCAACAACGGGCTGCTACGAATTGCAACTGATTGCCGCTTTGTGCGCTCCGAGATTCGTTGAATACGACTAGCGTGTGCTGACTATAATTTTCAACAGATTTTTGTACGCGTGTAAGTCGACAAAATAGAGGACACTCAGGATGCATTACGGTAGCTGAGTGTCTACTAAAGATATTTCACCCGAAATTGATTGAAATCCGCGGGACCTAAACTAGCTGCGAAAAATCCACAATCCACCGCATCTATCCCAATTTCGCGGTTCCGCGTTCACAAAGAAGGCCGGCCTAAACCTGTCAGCGTGACCTTGATCAACCGGGCAATTCCGAGCAGTCCCTCAATCACCGATCAGATTCTACCGGGATCAATACTCCTCGGCATTCCCGCGATTCCATGCCAAACCCAGCCGGTTCACCGAAACCCATCGACGGTGTCGCTTTCACGTAAGCCGTGGCCATTCCCCGTGCAGTTACAATCGCGCTAAGGCTTTTTCCATCCACGAAGCGGCGTCGGTCCGCTCGTAAAAAGCCACGATCCGTCCCCTTCCTCCTGGTGGTGCCGGTTCGCGGTCGTTCGAGTCGCCGGTTCTCCCTCTATATCTCTCCGGCTCTCTCCGTCTCCATTCCACTCTCTATAACCCTCTCCCTCTCCATCTCTCACTCTCTCTCTTTTTCACTCTGCCGGATCGCTAACGACGAGGCGCGAATCGATAAGGGACCAGAGAGCTCGGCTCGGTCGACTCGCAGCAAGCGAGGCGGCGACCTGGAATCCGACGGCCCGTGACCGGAAACCGATCGTGTCGGCCGCACTGGCCGGCCAATCATCCGAAAAGCCGCGTCCGGCATGTCTGCAACGCCGATCCCGGAAAACCGGAACCTCTGGCTACGCTCCCACTACGCCTGCCTGCCTGCCTGCCTGCCAGCCTGCCCCGCCCTACGTTCGTGCCGCTATCAAGATACCGGCGGAAACGTATTCCGGCCTGTTCGCGTTCATTATCGACGCGCCCGGACGTTTTACGCCACTTCTCACGACACCAGACCGGGATTGATTCGGAGATTTATGATCGGTGCGGCGGGCTGGAGATCGCGGAATCAGGGAGAGACGCGTGGTACATACTTGGAATCGAGGACGGGTCGGCTCGAACAGAGATTTTCGATCTGTCTTAACCTACGCCTTAACGGCACGCGGAAAGATATGTTGTGTTTTTTGTTTTTTTGTTTCGTCGAGCTGGGACAAAGTTGACCACTCGATTTTCGGCGGATCCTGGGTTTCTTATTTTCTATGTAAATATACGAGAAATTTGTTATATCAGCGTATGGTGCCTCGAGATTTTACGTAATACGATATTAATGAGTCAAGGATTTTCAGAAACACGGAACTCTAGGGTAGATGAATAAAGAATATAATTGTACCGAGGGGTGCGTATGCTAACGACAGCTGATTTACGTCAGTTTCGGGGAAACGAAAAGTGTCTTGTTGCGTAGGTCGTCGCGCCGACCTGGGGCAATAATAAGTCACAGTTACAGTGATCAGTGTAGACGATTACCGTGCAGATATGTTAAAATAGATAGAACTGCATTTTGAATTAACAAAGGGAAGTAGTACCAAAGTCCGATACATTCGATTAAACGTCACTGTGAAATCGATTTTGTTCAGCGTCAAATGGATTATCAAATTAATTAATCAGAGCATTTCATTTTCCTTTGTTTTCGGAAAAATAATTCTGAAATTAGAATTCGGACTATCGGCTACAATAAGTGACACATCGTCGCTCTCTTCCCTCCTTTTTCTATCTTTGCTATTTAAAACTCCCAACGCAACGCAGTCCGGAAGGAATATTTTACTCCGTCAATGGGACCAAGTGTACATGCGTTAGCAAAATCTACCGTGCTACTCGCATCGATATTTTGTACAACGCAAAACAGAGAAGAATAATGTTAGGAACGTCTCTAATATTAATCAATCGTCTACGTTGCTGCTTTCACAAATCAGTACTCTGTCACATAGAATATTGTAACAATTTGCAAACCATTACGCTCGATGAGAAATGACGAAAAGATTATCTCGTAAATATTGCGGACGGATATTCATTGCGGGTATTAATCTCCTCTTTTGTACGCGAGTTCGGTTAAATCGGCGTGAGAATCACGACGGTAATAAATCAATCGTCGGGAAGAACCGGCTCGTATTTTGCCGAATACGTGATCTTCATCAGGGGTCATGTAAGATCGCGGATGGCGTTCAACTTTTTATGGATTCGACTCGCATTAACTTCCCCATTATCATAAAGAGCTCGCTCCGACGTTCGCGAATCATTCACGATAAAAGCCAAAACAATGAATTATTAAAATCGAACCTTTTTATACGGGCTACTTGTAATTAAACACATGCAAGCTGTCTCGACAAATTAATTCGAATTTCATTCGAGATCCCACTCCTATAAATCGGATCGTCAGACATTAGCATAGTTGGATGTAGTGCAATCGTTTGCTGAATGAGCACGTGCATCTCACTTGCAGCGTCATACGTTGCTGAAATCTTTGTTACACGCTGTTCAAACATCTTACAGCTCCCAAACGTTCTGTTCCGAAATACGTATTCACCATCTATGTGATACCTATACGGTCGACAACGCGCAGCGACGTTTAGCGGAATGCGAAATTTCCAGTAGTCAGTCAAGGATATCCTTTAATACTCCAGGTATATTTACTATACACATAGAGACATAGGACAAGAACCGAATCTCTGTGCTCGAATTCCAAAAATTCCACCCCGTTCGCGATCCCCTTGCGCAACGCTGACAAAACGCAGGCGGCCGAAAGAAGTCCACTGGGTGGCGCCCGCGAAAAGAAAGAGGGAACAAAAAATCTGTCCCCACGTGCGCGCTATCGGCCAACGTATGCAACGGCGCGGCGCCACAGACGAGATATAGGAATAGACAAGGACATCCAATATATTTTTTCGGCATGCATTTCTGGGACCCCGGGTCCCATTACCATTTCCGTGTCACTCGCAACGTTACCAACAGATTATAGAAAACGATCCGAAAAATAAAGAATTTTAAAGAATTCTTTTGTTCTTTGCCGCAATGGAAGGCGACAAAGGATATCAAGCAATTAATGTTAATTAAAAATCTGTTAACCCTTTCGCTCCGTGCTCTATTCGACTAATATCTATTTTGTAATACTTGTAACAGAAAATATGCAGTTCGACACGATATTCAAAAAACACCCGCCTTAAAGAAAGAACAATACCCCCCCCCCTCCCCCCTCCCCCAGTTACCAGCCAATTAGCGCAATCTATTGCAAAAATCTGCCTCTTTCGCCCAACGGATCTCGTAGTGAATAGACGTGCTCAGAGTGTTCGTCGAATTAAGGTATGTCACATAGTCTAATACATTCTCGAAAACAGGAAATGATATACGTACTATTTTCATTTCCCTGTCTTCCAAGTTTGCTGTAGTTTCTTTCTTAATATTAATGAATAGTTTGCAAGAAATGATGAAAATATTGTGCAGTCACACCGCGTGGCGTGCATTTTCAAATCGACTCGAGTATGCATATACGTATTATCTTTTACTTCCCTTACATTTGCGTATGGGTATGTATCTCAGCTCAGAATTCCATTATCTTGCAGCATATTCTGCAGTTTCTTGCAATACTATTATAATATTGATGATTCTTAATACATTTATCCATAATTTCTGTTCGATTCTGTTCCACGGCGTTCCTTTCGCTTGCTTCGAATCAGACTTGGCGGAACGCGTTCGAACGTGACGTAGACAGGCGGGAGTGCGCAGGACCGAACTGACGCCGCGACATATTGTTAAATCAACATCTCGCTGACAGGTAAGCGTTCTTCAAATTTCTTGTTGAAATAAGTGAAATTCTAAAAATAAATCTCTATTAAATTATAATTCATACTACGTATATGACATACTTGCATGACATGGAGTCGTGTTGTAAACAAGGAGTAACATAATATAGGCAATTATTTCCGAGTATTTCTTTGTTGTTTCTGCACGTGGTCGGGAAGCTTTTTTATCCGGGAAAATATCGACAATTTATCGCCAAACAAAAGATACGTATCAAGTAACGTATGTGTTGAATTATTTCTAGGAAACGCAGGCGATCGTACACAAAAATGGTGTTTGCCTTTAGTCGGCTATCGAACATAGCCTAACGGGAACGGACAATAGCGAGGGTGCTCATTCCAGTGCTTGACGCCGTGCTGACAAAACACATGGAAGACATCTCAGTGAGGTGCGTTCATAATAGGTATATACCACTTCACATAATATTGCTTCCATACTAAAGTGTGCTTGTACATTTGCAAATCGAATATTCGCATTTTCTACAGAATTCGAGTTGAATTATTGCTTTAGTATATCACAATTATCATTACTTTCGTGCACTTGTTTAATTTCCTTGTTATTCTTTGGTACAGGAGTATGGAGAGAGCTGATTACATGGAATAGAGTGAGCCAATAGCTACAATGATGCCTAATAATTCAATGCAACTAAGGCCTTCGTATGTGAGCACTTTAATTATACATTGTATTTTCATATTGGTTTTGTATGATCTGTGACTGGTACTAACAATAAGATGAAACAACAACAGTTAAAATACTTATAAAGCACAATTAGATTTTCTACACCAATTACAATTATTATTTAATTGCAATTGGAATAGGCACAACTATTTCGCACATTTTGCACATTTTGCATAGTGCATATGTTTTTATGTTTTATATTTAAAAACATATGCAATAACTTATTGCATTTGTTACTACATTCTTAATCTTGTATATTTTTCATGCATATTTGCATATTTATATATTTGTAATGCATATTTATTTTTCATAAATATCGCTGATATCACACACTCGATAGTATGAACATGTTTTCTTTCAGAAACTTTGTGACCGCGCGCAATGCGGTCGGTAGAGTCTTTGCTTCGCAGTTTTTTAGTATTTCCAGAGCAAGTGGCTCTGCTTCAATTTTCATTCACACTTTAGCTACACGCGATTGTCGAGTCAGTGTTTTCCACGTACTAGATATTAATACTGTTATCAGAGCACACCACCGGTGCTCCTTTTCAATTAATTCAATCGCGAAAGTAGCATCTCAATTTGTTCGCCGATACAATTTGCGGTCGTGTGCATAGTCGTTTACTTTTATTTTTTTCTCATATTCGCTATCGGAAGTAGAGTCAGTGCATCACTGATTGGGATGTTTTCTGCGACACGGATACAGTGAAAAATGTAAGTATATTTTAAACACTTCTCAGTTTCATATGAACAATTAAACTATATACATTTAACAGTAGATTTTAATGTCCTTTACTTTCCTGTTTAGTTACAGTTTCCACACTTCCTGACGAATGAGTTCAATGGAGCTGCCTCGGCGATGTTCCCGATGTCTTCCACGAGTACTTTCTCTATTATTACAATCAACGAGTTGGTGAGTCGCATGCGTTTTCGTTCCTCCGGTCCCCAATCATGCCGTAGGACGATTGGTCCGAAGCGGCACGGGTGACTGGTTGTATGTTTTAGTAGATTTGCGAGCATAGTGACCGCGGGTATAGTTTTTATATCCGTCAGTTGCAACATTATTGTCTTGTGTACTATTTCTTATATGAGGATAGATCTGCCTTCTTGTACGCCGCGTTTTTCAATATAAAAAAGTTGGAAATGTTTGATCAAATAAGCACTGTTCATGTAGGTTCCTCTACTTCAGTAAAAAACATATGATGACATTAATAAATACATTGCACAAATGTATGTATATATGTATATTGAGGACATTGTATATTAAATTTGTAATTGCACTTATAATCAATTGAATATTGTTTTCACTGTTGAGCAGTGCAGAAGTCGGATACCATCCGACTTCGTTACTGCAAGTGTTTCATGATGGTAGTAATCATGCGTTAAAATAAATAAATATTGCGATACGTAAATTAAAATGAGCATTGCATATGCGTAGCCAATGATAGTATTTAATATTAATTTCCATATGCTATAGTTGAGTCCTTTTCCTATGAAATTTATTACGCATTATGTACAAGAAGGCGCTTTGTATACGGGCAGATTTTCAAATCGGAGTAGCTATCTTGAACAATTTACTTCGATTGAGGAATCGCCTGAGGCTTATTTAATAATTTGTCAATTTTTCAAGTAAATATTTAATTGCATTACTTATTCTAGTAAGATCAGTTTCAATAACAGTCATTTGCCTTAATAAATCAATTATTTATCAGTAATTATCGAGTCTTTATTGATATTTCATAAATTACAAAGTCGAGTCACTTTTAAAGAGATTGATAATGAAATATACATACTATCAGCTATTGAAATTTTACGTGTACTAATCATGTTTTTAGTTCAGGATTTTCAGGTTTAACCCCTTCCGAGTTCATTGTCAGGAACTCACTCACGTGCCCAGGTGCTACTTGGGTGAGTGAGAGGCAATGGGCACGATGATCATATAGTTTTTAAATTTATAACAATGTTTGGCGGCTGACATTTGCTAGTGCACCGTGCACGACGTATTTTCCACACTGTGTGTGTATGTGGTTAGGCCGTGGAATTGCGTCGGCTCGGGAATTTCATAACAAATTATAATACTATGATTTCATGAATAGCAATATTTTTTCCAAATGCAAATATACGTTGAATGCCATAACGAATTATAAAAATATGGCAAATAATAATAATAAAAGAGTACAATATGAACAAAGTATACTTAGTTGAAAGAAAATGTACAATATATTCTAACAATCAATATTTTATATGAAACTAATGCACAAGCATATACGTTTGCGCACATTTACGCAATGGTCGCTAGCCTTTGTCAGCCGATTTCAGGAATTGGTACGTACCCTTAGAGTGCGAATGATTGTATGCCAAGCTCGGGTGTCGGAGGCGTCCCGGGACGTCTCTCTAGTGTAGGCTCTTGCACCCGAGTGTTTGATTGAGAATCGTGGAATGATGTGTGTTTGTGTGAATGCTTTGCCATTTTTTAAATATAGGTCTAGGTAGGATAGGTAGTATACCTTCTGGTGTGCCTGATAGATATAAGTAGGTAGGGCCGGGCAGGTTGACACAGTCTCTGATCGGGTAGGCACTATTTCGCGTGTTCAACCTGTTTCAGGAAATTTGATTTGAAAAGTCGACGGTGAAGCTGTGGCGCGAACGATAATGCGTTCGCCTCTGGTTTTGCCCAACCGATTTTTCGAATTTTTCGTGGTCGTGGTCGCGATTTGGCTTCGGAACGAACGTGACATTATGCTCGAGGCTGCACGTGTAGGCGAAGATCGATTACAATTTTAATCGTAATCTTTACGATTTTCCATAATCGCAATTTTTACGATTGTATTTGGTCGTGATTCGTCCACGTGTGTTCCATTTAGCTGCGCGGTTTAGATTTTTATTTTGTTTTTTTGTTCGTTTGCGAATAGAGTCTCGAGCCTAGACTAAGTTTCAGCGGGCATTGCGCTCGAAGAAACGAAGAGGCTAAAAGCCGAAGAGGCCCGACAAACTGTCACTCAAGAGGGCAACTACCAAAGGCTCTGCATCCTTTGGATGGAGAGCCATTCTTTCTTACTATTTTGTCACTATGCTCGCTTTTGCATACTGTAGTTGTAGCTTACTGTTTCCACCACTCATCATCGTATTGGGCAAATCGCGATTTTTATTAGCGTCGCGTACGATTGAAAACGGTTTGCATTAGAGTTGCGAATAAAATCAAATCGGGATTGCAACTGGAGTTGCGATTAAGTATATCGTGTTTTGAATTAGTGTAGCTTTTATATTAAATTATACTTGCGATATGTACTTGCTTTTAGCGTCGCGATAATAATTTTCGTGTCCCTTTTCTACACAGGTTTTAATTAGCATTTCCAGTACCGCGATATTTTTCCATCGCAAATATTTTTCTCAGATTTTCATTTAGTGTTGCGATGATAAATGATCGCGATTCTCAAGTAGCGTTGCGACTACAATGAAATGCTTAAATAGGATCCTGAGTCACCAAAGGCACCTATTACAGCTGCAGAAAGTGATTGCTTCGATGGTAGTCTTGGATGCGACTATCATGACTTCTCCGTTATTAGTGTTGCGAATTAAAATTGATGGGTGCAGTGAATTACTATTTTTTTTTTAATATATCCGAAATACTAAATGAGAAATACCGAAGCACCATACACGATTGACTTTGCAAGTAATGCAGTAAGAGATAATCCACTTACGGTTTTCAATCGGGCTTATAACAAGTGGACGATAATTAATAGTAGAATGCCCCTCTGCCTATTTATTATTCTCTTTTGCCTCTCACCTTTTTATTAACACTAAAACGAGTTGTTTCATCTTAGTATCCAAGGAAATATTTCTATTTGTAATTCATAATTATTATTCAGCATATTCGCATTTTGGAAGAATTTGCTCCCTTTGTACTACTGTACTATTTTTTCACAGTTACTAATCTCATAAATAAGTTTGTTACAGAATTATTATGTTAAAGAAGATGTCAATATAATAGAACACTACCTCAAGGAAGTTTCAATATGTAAGTAATCAGAAGCTCAAAAGGGATGCTGTATGGATCAAATAAATCGAAGGAAATCATATGATTCAAAGGAAATGGTAGAAACAATCGGTCTATCATACTTAACAAATGTCACTAAATTCTTATGAACTTTGATGTGTTTCAGGTTGAAGGATCACGATTTTAGTGAAAGGAGTTTAACTATAAAATATACGTTTCCCTTTTCTTTATATCACTTTAGGTTTTCAGTCAAGTAGGCAATTCTTCAATTAAATTAGCTTTTCAATTAGGCAGGCAATGTTTACGTTAAGATAAATTTTTAGTCAGGCTGGTGTTTTCGTGTGTTTCAAGGGCATGATCAGAATTTCCTCGAAAGAACTTTAAGATTAATCATATATCCAAATAAAATTAGCTTTTTGGTCAGGTAGGATGTTTTAAGTTAAGATTTAATTTACCTTAAGTATATGTGGATTTATTCGAACTACGTGCATGCTAAGTTATATTATAATCATTATTCTTTAGTTTATGTCAGGTCTAACAGAATTTTTATTTTCAGCTTTCGCCATAACTAATCATTTTAATACATCCTATTTACTTAAACTAACTATGGGGTAATGTGCATTATAATCTTTATCTTTTACTTCAAAAGATGCAACAGAATTTTTACTTTCAGCTTTCGTTCCAATTATTTATTTTAGTACATTTTACTTACTTGAACAATGTATATTCTAATTTATATTATCCTCTGGATTTTTTCATTGATTCAGGTTTAATAGAATTTTTATGTTCAGCTTTCGTTAAATTTATTTATCTTAATACTTCCTTCCATTGATATTTTGCACAACGTTTGCATATCAAGCGTGCTGCAAATATACATCAGAAGGAAGTAGCTTTCAATTTGTAAATAATAATATTTGTAAATGGATGGTGGATCGGGCGCAGCTACGGCCGCGCGGGTCTCCATTCGCAGCAACCTCCTCATGGTGGGACCTGGGCAATCGATGTTATTCTTCATACATTTACCAATTCTATCACTTGTTCTTTTGCGATACAATTGTTAAATACATGATAAAAGCGTCGAGCGAATAGGCTGCGATTTTAGGAATAGACAAATCGGCTAATTTGTCGGCGGCCCGGGAATTCGGGCCGAAAAAAGACATTGGCTGATTCGTCTATTGCTATATCTCGTCGGTGCTTTTGACACAGACAGCGACGAGATATAAGAATTCATATATCTCGTTTGTGGAAATGCATTCACACAATCGCATGAATCCTGTCCCCATCACTACTTCAGTAAATAATAGTTCTTCAAGTGATCACTGTTCATGAGCAGGGGACGCTCAAATCAGCGTGGGATTTCTGAGTCGGTATGTCAGTCACGCTGGCCCGCGAAAGTCCATAAGATGTCTTGTCTATTCCTATATCTCGTCTGTGACGGCGCACAGCGTGTTCGTCCTTGACGAGCCACGACACGACGGTGTACGTCGCGTCGCGAGGGGAGAGTCTCGATGATCCGCCGTCGAAGAGACTCGACAGCGCGGCTAAACCGAATAAATTATTACGCGGCTCCTCCGTCGTCGTCGCCGTCCTCCCTCGTCCCCCAGACCATCTAACCGATCCAACAGAATGGATGCCCCCTGCCGTTAAGCGTCGAGCGCGGGCCGCCCTCCGGGCACGAAGATTCATATCTGACTGGAAGGCTGGCGTTCCCTCGGCCGCGGCTTCGAACGGGACCCCTGAGCCCGAAGCGGGACGAGATTCGGACAATAATTGTACCGCGAGTGGGACAATACTTCGGCATCCTCTGACTGCGACCCATTCGCTCGTAGTCTGTCCTCGTTCCACTCGGATCGTGCCGTTCCATCGTGAGACGGGTCGAAGCCGCCTGCCGCGCGGTGCCGACAGAGAGTCCAAGAGAGAGACGGAACAGTTGGGTCGGACAAGGATAGAGTGGCACGACTATCTAGCAGGTTGGACGGAGATAGCGACTGCGTCTGACTGGATGGAAGCCAACAGAGAAGGACAGATTGCATAGGTGAAAGAGGTAGACGGAGAAAAAGTACATATATACGTACACGCATGTATACGGTGAGGTCTGGAAAGCGAACGACGAACGAACGAACGCGAGAGAGACAGAGAGACGAGATCCATGTGGGACAAGGATAGAGGGAGCCGTTCGCGCGGTGTGGAGTCAAGGGTGGGACGAGTAAAGGGTGAGATTGAGGAGCAAGGGCGGGAGGAATCTCCGGAGATTCCACGCATGGAGAGTCGTGGAACGGGCCAGACCGGGCTTGTTGGTTGCACGGAAGGCAGCTGCCAGCCGGCTTACCGCCGCCGCGCATTATACCGGACTGTGGTGGAAAAGAGACGGACCGATAGGAGCGGAAGGGACAGAGATATATATATAGCGAGACAGGATAGAGTGACTGCGCGGGGAGGAAAGAGGAAACGGGACGAGGAAAGAGGTATACGGGAGACGCGTGCAGAGAGCCGGGACCGTGGATGGAGTTGGAGGGAGGGCACCGGCTGTCCCGTAAAGATCAGCGCTAAAAAGTACGGGCTAGAGCCGCCGCGAGCTGAACGGAGCGGCTCCGTGGACGGAGAAAAAAATGTGGAATCGCTGTTGGTGGAGAAAGGGAAGGAGTACATGGTGGCTGAGAGCTACCGAATCCGGACCGAAGTGGAACCCGGTAGCGTTCTCGTGCCGACTGCTCTGCACAGGACCGATAGAGACGAGTCTCACCGGTTGCTCCTTTTTCTCTCTTCCTTTTCTTGCGTTGGCCCTTTCTTTTCTTTTCTTTTCTTTTCCCTTTTTTGCTTCCTTTTTGCATCCTTTTTGCTTCATGCTCGAACGCCGGAATCCACGGCACGGAGTTCCTCGAACGCGAAGAAAGGCGTGCCGGGAACTCACGGTACGGAGAAAATGTTCTGTGAAAATAGGTGCCGCGGTCGCGTCGTTGAAAAGGACGGTTCTTATAGAGACGGGTAAATTTCTGGGGCGGTGGTTTTTAGAGTATGCCCTGGTTTCGTTGAATTTGTCTGATCTTGTGTACACTGATGACGGGGTACTCTATTGCGATGCTTGTTTTCGATTGTCTTTTCTATGTAGATATCGACGGGTTATTGCGAAAATGAATTATCGAAGGAAAGCATGGTTTTGTTTGATTGAATCTGCGAGTGGAAATATTTAAGAGGTGTTATTAGTCATTTTAGAATTCATGCGATTTTCATACATTTGGAAGAATTAAAGAAATATCGGAACACAGTCACTGGATATCGGTTCATTCGCGATTAAGTTCCGCTCACTTGGAATCATTTTGGAATATTCCAAAAGTTGCCAGAAAAATCTTTTTCTATATGCCCACCGGTGTTTCGCGTAATCGGGGCACGAGGAAATGGTCAGATTAATCTCTTGGATTTAATCCACGATCGACGGGAGGGCAAACGCAATTTTGTTGCTCGAGGCGACTAAATGGCGCGAGGAGGAGAGGCGGAGAGGTTTCAATCTTGCCAAAGAAGAGAAGCAAGATTGCTCAAACGAGCGATCCGCGGCAGGGTCATCCCGTGGCGGAAAAGGTCGCGAACTCTTAAACCAATTCTGGCAAGGGACGGTTCGCGATGTTGGAAGAGCACCAAGGAACGATCTGCAGGGAAAAGAGAACGCTGCGCGATTTCTTGCTCCTTCTGCTTCTGATTCTGGGATCCTGGAAGCCTGTCAAAGAAAACTTACAGATTTCTAATCCTCCGTATGTTCGACGGGGCATCGAGTGGTTTTCCTCGTTCTCGCTGTATCGAATTCTCGTGTGTCATGGCGGTGCTCCATCTTTGCAATGGTACATACGTACTTCGAAGGAAACTTCAAGTCGATAACGGTTCGGAGAAATTTTTGCCCTCTATGAAAATTTTGCTATCGTTTTCATGATATATTGATGGATTTAGATGTAGCGTAACTCGAGCAGACTAGGATAATTGTTAGCACGGCAGCATGTATTTGAAACAAAGGATTGGATGTTCCAAGAAGGGACACAGAAGTGATATTCTAATGGCTACGAATCCAAGGATTGTTTAATGGGTATGTCGAAACCTGTCCTTCCTCGCGTCAAGAATTTCAACACTGAAATGGTTTTGAAGCATAGTCTTGCCTGATGATTGTAGGGAAAATTAAGGTAATTTGTAGCCTGGAAATATTTCCTTGGCCTTTGTTTCGCGGTTTACCCACGTAATTCTAAAGCCTATACGAAAATCGCAAATATTTCGTAAGACACAGTTCCCTTTAACGAATAAACCTTTGACAATTTAAAAGTTCGAAATCAACACTCAAATATTTCGCAAAACCCAAAAATGACAGATTCAACACAGTAAAAATAAAACTGCATTAACACCAAACGTCAGAAACAATTACAATATCTTCGCACACATAAGTAGCCACCACGCCGTTGTCCCCAAGTTCTTCCTTCAGCCCCGTAATCGCGAGTCGCACGTGCGCGTCCCAGGCACGGCGAAAAAAAAAGACCCGCCGTGGGACGAACTCGCGTTTCCACCCTCGTAACGTCGACACGGGAAGTCAGGGGCCACTGGGGTAGAGAGCACGATCCACAGTCAACACGAACGGCATAAGCCCACCCACCCCTGTTCCGGCCCAGTCTGTCCCGTCCACCCCTAACTGCCTTGCTCTTCCATTCCCCTTACCCCCTCGCTATTCTCGTCTGGCTGGCGTGTCGGATTTCTGTTTGCGTTACCGTGTCACGCATCGAACCACGTCGCTTCGAATTCGCCGCCCTCCCAACCCCCCGAACCCCCGCCAATCCCCCGCAGACCAAAGCTTCCATTTCGATCGCGCGCCGCTCGTGTAATCTGGACCCTCTCAAGTGTGATTCCGGCTGATCCCGCCTTCGACTGCGTGAATTATTAGACGGGTATTTAGGATCGGAGCGAGGCCAGGGATCGATCGATCCCTCTTTTTCGTCTGGTGTACGGGCCCGCGAGCGAATGATGAACGACGGATCGATCGCGTGATAAAACCGGCTGGTTCGTACTTTCTTACGGCACTGGAGCAGTTTTGAAAAATGCTGGCGGAAAGCTGGCGCTGTCGGTGGGTCGCGGTAATCTATGCTGTGTAAAGTTGAGTGCGCGGAGCGCGAGGTAGTGAAGGATTGGGGCGAGTAGACGGTAGAATGTATAGGTGTTTTGAAGGGGATGAAGCAGCTGGGGGTAATTTCTGAACGGGTACAGCTGGGATTATTGAAGTGTCGGGTCGCCGATCGAAAATGTTTAATCAGCACAAGTGTGGTCGGTGGGTCTTTTGTTTCCGCGCTGGGTGACTTTGCTGGACGCGGTGATTAAATGATAGACCGCAATTTATATGTGCCTTTGGGTTGTATGGGATGTTGCCTTTCATGCTGGAGTAAGGCGTTGAAGATTCTTTGACACATTTCGGTGGCTGCTGCGCCCGCTCGAAATCATTTTTACGTTTGCCAGTTGTGGGCCGCGATCGTTTGAGAAATAGCATTTGGGGTAGGAAATTTATTTCTGAGCGCATTTCTGAATTCTGATCGCAGACGTGAAATATTGGAGAATTACGACCCCCTGCTTTTCGCATCTATTTTTCTAGAGTTCAAAAATATTTTTCTCGTGATAAGGATAACGAATAAGAAACGTGAAATATTTCATTGATCCCTCTACAACAGCAGACCATCGGAACGATTAGAAAAATCTACTGTAGAAACAATTTTGGTCGTTTCTCGTGCACAAAGGTGGAGTCTGCGCGAGATTCGAGAACAGGACGGGCACCGTATGGAAAATGTAAAAGGCGCGGCAACGACCGACACTGCAGTACGCATGCTTCCTCTTCAAAGGTTTCATCGCGCTATCCATCCAGCCGTTCGTCCTTTCCACTCCAACCCATCCCACTTCAGGATCCATCGCGTCTATCCGCTCGCGTTCCTCGCGCGCCTCTTCTTTCATCGCTCTTGTACCGACGCTTTGTTTTTCTCACTTCACTCCTTCGTCCGCCGCGCCTTCAGAACTTTCCGCCAGGACCACGCATTTTCTCCAGTTAACTCTGGCCAGCGTATTTCGAGAATATTCTCGTTTCGAAAAATATGTGGGGGGGCTAGGTTTGCAATATAAATTACACAGATACTAATCTCACGTTTCCACTCACGTGATCCAATCTCCAACCCGATTTCCTCATTGAAACAGGACCAATCCCGAAATTCCTTTTACGAGCAGAAAGATTCCTGTTCTAAAAACGCTTCATCCTCTGGCGTCGCGCACGTGAGGCAAATGTTAAGAAAATATCTCTTCGCACTTTCCACACGCCATCCACGGTTCCATCATTCCGCCCTTCAACCTTTCCCTACCCATCCTTCGTTCTTAACACCCTTCTTCCCACCAAAATATTCCAAACAATTGTAGGGCTACTTATCCCCGGCATCACGCAATGCAACATCCGCGACTCTTCATCCCCTAGTATATCTTCCCTGTACACTTCAAAACCACTCCTCTTTCTTTTCAACATTACAGTGCTCCAAAAAACACATCCCTCTACCTACACGCCAAACGTAAACTACCGATCCTCGTTTCCCCCCTTTAATTTCAACTCCAGTAAAGTCCACGATTTTTCGCGCCTGACGGGAATTCTCCATCGAACGCCCGCGTAATCCTCCACTCGTGAAAGAACGCGTTACCTGGAACGGTAACCCACAAACGGGCGGGGGCGGTGAATACGGCGAGAACCGGTGGCGGGGTCGTTCGGGCCGAGTTCAAGCGAGATCAACGCGACGTAATGAACGGAGGATTCCTCCGGTCTGACTTTTTTCCCCCGGGGAAAATGCTTGGCCGCGAAACGAGCAGGAAGCGAAGCAGGAAGAAGAAGCGACGGCGGACGAAGTGGGGGGGGGGGGGGGGGGACGAGGACGAGGCGGGTGAAAAGGAGGAGGCGGAGGCGAGCACCGGCAGAATTAATCTCTTACCGCGAGGCTCGAGGAAGCGGCAAGCCGTGCGATCTCTCAGAAAAAGGAACGCGTTAAAACACTTTCCGGGGTGCAGGCGATTTTAAGCTGGCACAAGGAGAGGAACTGGCGAACGAACGAACGAACGAGCGACACTCTGTCCGCGTTTGAATGAAATTGTTCCGATGGAGACGCGGAATAAGCGCACGACGAAGAAAATTGATACGCCGGAAAGCCGTCCCAGGAGGAATTTCCTGCACATTTTCTGAACATCGTGGAGATAGCGTTTCCTCTCCCCTATCTTTCGTTTTTGTTCGGTTCCCCGGCGTTCCCTTTTTCTCTCCTTTCTTTACTCTTTTTGTTCCTGGAGAATCGAGCGCGACTCGAGTGCGAGGCGGTTTGAACCGACGCGATGAGGCGACGGCACTCTAGCTCCGCGAATTGCTGTCTCGTGAGCGGTGCGATTTCGTGCTCGAGTTTTGCGGAAGAGTTAACGAATGGACGCGTGGAATTGTCGATTGGGCGCGAGAGAATTATTTTGGGAATCTTCTTGATACAGTATTTAATACGTCGAATAGCTCCAGGGAATTTGCAATTTTAAAGTACCTTGCGAAATTCCAGGGGAAATGTTTATTTACTTCTTACGCAATCTATTACGCAACAAAGGACTGTACCGCTCCCCGCCATTCCCACCCTAAAACGGCAAACAATAAAAAATAGCACTCGATCCGAGGGTGAACCAACATTCAAATACGACACCCAGCAATTCCACGCGAGGAGATGTATACGCACTCATAAATCACGAACCTCCGTGTCGAAAGACAAAGTGAAGCAAGAACAGATAGTAGAAGTACATGAAAAACGCCCAAGTACGAAGTCTGAAAAATTCACGAAACGACATCCGCCGGAAAATTCAACGCGTCGCGACGCAGCGCCGTCGAAATTGCCAAGCTATCGAGATCCCCGATAGCAAAAGTACATTCGAAAGAGAAACATGTAATGGTCCTTCCGTTTCACGATCGCTCGTCGAAATTTTCACGGTTCCACCGGCAAGATCCAACGCGGATTCCTCTCTGCGAGCAATCAGCCGCATCGATACGATAATCACCGACTCTGTAGTTGTTGCTAGGTACTACGCTCTCTGATTGCATGTGGGAATATTAATCTCCATGGACCGTGGGCCGGCTTTACATCGATGCGTGCCGGTAACGACGCGCTGCCGGATGGATTTTAAATGCGCCTCGCCCTGCCCCCCCAACACCGACGTTAACATTATCTGGCTCGCAATTTAGAATATGCGCATCGTTTGCTGGGGAGAAAAAAAATTAACGAGAAAGGGGGATCCTTGAGAGACCCGCGGCATATACGACAATAATTCTGCTCGAGCTCGGTGACGATTCGAGAGACGGCTTTTTTTCAAGACTTTGACTGCGGAATCGTAAAATCGGTTTCTGAAAAACGTTTCGCAATCGCGCATGATGCCACGCGGTCTCAGACTTGCTCGAATGGTTATTCCTTGCGAACGTCAGAAAGTAGAGAAGGAAATATGTTGCACATGTTATACAAGGTGATAGAGGATTGTACGAGTGGTTGGCTACTTGGTGAAGCGTAGCAAGATAAATTGTAATCGCTTTTCTCAAGAAGATCTAACAAATCGTCATTAGTGTCGAACTAGCGGAGATTAGGACCCTAAAGGAAGCACGAGCCTAGTTCTATAACCATTGCCCAATTACCATTCCATCGTGTCTGTAGCTGACACAGGGGTCGGGTCAAGTCAATATCGTTTCAGATCAGGTGATCTCTCCACGCCCATGTCCCCGTACTATATATCCCACCTTTGTGTACCATACGACCTGGCACAGCTGCTTCGCGGCAGGGCAAAGCGTGTCCAAGTGAAAACTTTTCAAACGGCCAAGTGAGCTTAAAAATTTCCTCGCTCCTGTCGTAGACAATCTCTGTCCATCGTCAGGAGGCATCTACCTATCTAGGATCCGACATCGATCGGGCGACGCAAGACCACGCACACTAGAATCCAACATTCGTTCATGGAAAAATAATTCCGCACGGTTTTGCGGCCTGTTCAATTACGGTCTGTATCGGGCAGTTTGCACGGCGGCTTCCTGGCTGGACAGGCGGCCGCAGCTGCTACTATCGTTGACGACAACAACGACGACGACGACGACGACGACGACGGCGACGACGACGACGGCGACGACGACGACGGCGACGACGACGACGTTGTCGGGCGCGTAGTTGCTGCTACTGCTGCTACCGGTTGGTCGCGTCGACAGAGGACGAGAACGGGGCGTCTGCATTAGTATTGGTGTCGGTGTCACTGTCGGCCGCAGCGATAGTGTTGGGGAGGCTGGTGGCGGCGTAGCAGCTACTGCTAGGCGGCACGATATCGGACATAACGTGCATGTGGGAGTATGTCATTACCGTGACGCCTAGGCAGCGCGACGTGGCGCATTGTGTTCGAGGCCGACGGAGAGGAAAGAAGGAGGATGAGAAGGACTGTACGCGGCGCAGAGGTGCAAGAGGAGGGCGTCGCCGTCGAGGGGACACGTACGTTGCGCGTGCGCGCGAGCGTGTGTGCGTGCGCCTCATTAACCAGACGTTTGTGTTGCTGCCGAGGCAGGAGGAGGCGACGGAGATGGAAGAGGAGTTGGAGGAGGAACTGGCGGCAACTGGGCCAGGCAGGGTCGTGCACGAGGCCGAGCAGGGCCAGGCAAAGCCAGGCTACGTCACGCAGGGCCAAGCTCCCACCTCTGTTTCCCCTTCCATACCGTCGCTCTACGCTTTATCTCCCTCGTGCGCTATTTCTGTGTCGCTCTCGCGCGCACGCCCGCCGACTCTCTCGCTCGAGCCAGCGATGTCTCTCGTCGCGCTCTTTCTCCGTCTGCCTGCGCCTGCCTGCCTCTACTTGCCTGTCGGTCGACCCGACCCGTTTCCCTCCCCCTCTACAAACCCTGCTCAGACTCTCGCGCGCTGCCTCCCTGCCTCTCACCCGGCTTGACTCTGTATCGCCGGCACGGGGAATCAACACACCAGTCGGCCGATTGCGGGCTGCTAAACGCCCGAAGCCACGATCCCGCAAGCGGCGACGTTTATACCGGGTGACCCCGAGGGCCGCGTTCGTTGCACCGTGTGCAGCCTCCGAATCGATCGTTCGGAAACTGTTCCAGCCGATCGGCCCACCCTGACTTTCGAGATACGGCCTCCTCTCGTCTTCCGACGCTTGCTTTCACTGACTCTTTCTTTTGTACTTTGTTGCCTTTTACTCTGATGTTTTTTTTACTTTGCACTGTCTGGCCGTTTCACCGGGTGAAACGTAACGGTGACAGCCCGGCCGAAAGGCCTGTCGAGATTTCGATTTCGGAGCTGTAACCCGGGCCATCTGGTAACGGGTAAAGCAGCACGCGTGTGTGTACCTATATACGTATTTCGTACTCCAAGTTGAATCGTGCCACGATGTGGCACGCTTTACACCTTCCCATCAGCCGACCGAGATTTTTCTGAACGACAGACCCACTTGCCGGCGACGGATCCCAGAACCGGACGTTTACGAGCGTGCTGCTTTATTGCGAGCGATCTTAATTGATCGCGCTGGCAAAAAAGAAACCCCCGTCACCTCGTCGTGCCGCCTATCGATACTTCCCTTGCACTCGTCCCGTTCACTCGGGACCAGCGAAACCTTCGAAACGAACCTACTGATATACATATGCACTGTCACCCTTTGCTATCACCAATCCGCAGCAGAAAGACGGGCTACGAATAAAACGGGGAACCCTAACAAGAAGAGGCAAGGAGAAGAAATAAAGGGACGAGGAGAAACCGTCTAGGGGAAAAGGAAGAGAAAAAATTCAACAGTCCATTCCACGGTAGCCGCGCAATGGATTCACGGATCGCTGCATTACGCGCCCACGTTAAAGAGCGCGGTACGAGCAATTTCAAGGCGGCTCCCGCTCTAACCTTTTACATCCGCTCTGGTCCGGTGCGCGCGGTCTTCGTCGCCGCCGTCGTCGTGTCGTCGTGTCGTCGTGTCGTCGGCTTGGTCCTCGTCTACACAACTACCCGACCAACGCGACGACGCGCCATCCGCGCACACACAGGCGGTCCCGTCGCGGCGCGTTACGAGTGCGCCGCCACCGCCGTCGTTCTCGTTCCGTTCAGTGATCGTTGTCACGCTCGTCGTCGGGCTCCCGCAGCCACCTCAAGTTTTACGATCCGCTGCTGCCGCGCGCTGGAAGTTTGAAATTTCGCACATAGGGTGGCCCGGAGCCACAGACCCCGGGGTGGGACGGGGTCGCCGCGTATAGCTACCGGTGAAGCCGTTGGCGGCTACGTCGTTGGCACGCTATATAGAGTTGGCCGGAGAAGGAAAGCCAACAACGAACGACGGTGGATCGTGTGGCAGAGGGAAGGGTAACCAGAGGGAGGGAACTGACGTCAGCGAGTACGGAAAAGTTAGGAAGATAAGAGAGCGAAGGCGCGAAGCGAACACCAACGTGCACCACGTAGCATCGGTGCACCGCCGCTGCCGCCCCCGGTGTCGTCTGTCTCGTGATTGCGCGCGGGTTAATTCGGCTGAGAGGTCCACACATCCGGCGGAGAAAGGGGAGGGTAGAACGTTGCTCGGACAAAGAAAGAGGTGAAACGTGTAGCGAGGGGGATGAATCCAATTACACGCAAACCTCGCACCTACGACCCATTACCTCGCGCTGTCTCCTTCCCCTGTTGTCTCTGTCTTTCTTTCGCTGCCTGCCGAGACCGCAGCCTTTTTATCCCAAGGCTGTTTTTCTTTATTTGCCTCGTTCCGCGGGCAGGCCAACGACGGCGGGCAGGGTCCATACGGCTTCTTTCTCCGGCTTTCTCGTCGTGCTTCTTTTCCTCTTTACCCCTTTTTTTCGCATTTCCTTTCTCGTTCTCTTCCTCTTTCTCGCCTATTGCTCCTTTTCCCCATCGCTTCCGGCCGTCTCGGTTTAGCTGTATTCTAACTCGCTTACACGCACACGGATTTGCGGTACGCCCCGATTATCCGTCCCCTTCCTCCACCCGTTCTACTCACTGGTTACCACAGTGCCAGGCACCCTCTCTCTTCCTACACGGCCCGGCACAATTCCTCTCGCACACTGTGTCCCTTTTTTCTTCTTGCCCTCCGTCTGTAACCGTGTGCGTTCCTCTCCACCTCCACCGTCTCTAGCTCCCGCACTCCGTCTATCGTTCCCTCTCTGTTCCTCCCGTGGAGCTCGATCTGTCCCCTTTCCACCCATCGTTATTTCACCGTTCCACCATCTCCCTCGCGCGGCACGGTCGGCCGAGAGCCGCGCGTTTAACCGTCGCTCGTATTTCAGCGTCTCTTGGCCGGCCTCACACCACGTCGGCGGGGCAACAAATTCCGCGACCCTCCAATTACCCCAGGGCCGAGTTTCGTCCGCTCGTTTTTAGATTTAAATGCCGTGCGCCGGCTTCTTTCGCGGCGCCACCGCGCGCGCTACCGCCCGGCTCTCTGTCAGTGTGTCCTTGTCTCCCTCTGTGCGCCCCTTTCTGGCGTCGGACGCCTGTTGAAAATCGATGACCCCCCCGCGGCTATCCACCCCCTTCATTCTGCCCAACGCTATTCGTTTTTTTCATCCGACTCGATCGGCGAGAAACGAAACAGCCGCGAGAGTGGCTTCGATTATACCCCGGACCCCGAGCTTTACGCGCTCGCGAGCCACGCTTCGTCTTTCTCCTTCTTTCCTCCCCGCCATTTTTCCATGTCGTTTTCTATCCACGCTCGTTCCCGACGGTTCCCGACGGCTTTTTTCTTTTCATAGGCTCATGTTTTTCTTTTTCGTTTTACATTGCGCCAAAGAGCGGGGGAAAGAACGTTGTTTCCTCGAAGTTGACGGGGAAAAGTGTTACGCTGCTTTTCGAATTTCCCGCCGCGATTTTTTGCCCGCAGCTTCCGTCGGAACCTTCGCGACGGGCACGCTTAACATTCCGTTGGCGGCGGTGCGCTTTTGCGGGAGAACTTGTTTTCCGGTGTTGCTTTTTTCTTTCTTTATCTTGCTCTTTTTTTTACCCTGTTGCCCCACCATTCGTCGGCGCGGTTTTCAAACTGGTCGATGATCGGTGGCCGATTTGTTCCGCCCTCTTTTCCGGTCTTGTAATCTTTGATTCCTTGTTTTTCGTGTATTGGATGTTCGAGAAGCGTTGGCGTTGGAGAAATCAATTCTGGTGCCAGATACCCAAATGAGCTATCTAAAATTCTACCTGTTAATTGGGTAGAGATGCATATGTATATTCCCTCCACAGGCGCGTGAAAATTATTAAATAATAATAGCAAGTGAGTTTAGCAATAATGGAAGACCGAATTTCCTCGACAGCCAACGACATCGAGCGGAAAGAAATTTTTTTCCAAAATCGCGATTTCTAATGGATTCGCAGCAGGCTTATCCCACGGCCGATCGGAGTGAAAAGGAGTGAAACCGAGAATGAAGTGCCGACTCACGCCACGCTATCTACCGGGACAATCGATATCGTTGTTGAGGGAGATAATTCCAGGCAGAAGGTAGCCGTGCACGGCGGCGATAACTATCCCTGCTGTCATTCATACGGCCGACGATATTATCGGCTATACCTCAGATCTTTGCAGCACGACGTCTGATAACGTCTCCCCGTTAACCAGTGACTCGGTATACGCGTACAAATCTATAGTACATCCCCCTAGGAAGCTGACGAACAACTGAATTCGATATAAAATCGATTGATGGAAATTATTTTTCAAACATGTGACTGCAGTGAAAGGCAATCATTTGCGGCCAATTAAAAATTTGTTGTTGTACTTTGCGTTTCTCTAGGGCGATTATTTTTCAAGTTTAGTTTAGATATAGTGTGACCACGAACTCGAGAATGAACGGGCTCCCCAATGTTGGCATTTCGCAATAAATTGCGTAAGCGTGTATTGCATCTTTAACTGGGACTTGTCGGACTGGAAAATTGGAGTAAAAATAGAGTGCTGCGAATCATTCAAATAAGACCTCGAAAAATACGCAATTGCTTCATTCTCAATTAAATTCGAATATTAATTAGCAGCTGCAATATATGCGCCAGAAATGTGACAGATCATCAGCAGTACAATGTACCCACAAGTATATCGAGTTGTCTTTTTCATAGAAGATATTCTCGCAATCTGCACTCGCTAATTTCCATTGAAAATGAAAAAATGAAAAAGAAAGAAAGAAAATTCAAACGACTGGACACAATATAAAAGGAACAACAATGGTGCGACTTCCATCAGAAAAAGGAAAGCAGAAGAATTGTGGAAAATCGACTGAAACAAAATACCCTTCGCGAAATGTCACTTAAAAATGATCCAGATTCCATCGATTTCGTTTCAATAGAAATCTTGGTATCGCAACAGGAAGGGTTAAAAAGAGAGGGTGGCCACGAGAATTCGTCGCACGTAACATTCGTTAATGAAGAGCAACGCCCGCTGATCGATACACGCGGTTTCATCGAAATTCGCAACAGTCACGTGATCGACGGCAAACAAACCGCGAACCTACTTCGACGGTCCACGACTGGTGCACCAAGCTTCCGGTTGACCACAATCAATGAAAATTCCAAGCGCCCTGGCGACTTCCACGCCAACCCTTCGGCCTCTTTTGAAAGGTTTCAACGTAATCACGCTTGCCCTTTTAATTCTCGCGATTGGCCACGGCAACTGGCTCGTCTGAGTCTCGATGGGTCAGCTGAACCAAGAATGGAGGAAGGAATAACTTCTATCGATTTGAAAAGAATGCAGGATGCACTGAACGACTGGAGTGGAATTACAACTCCTAAACGTTATTGAAAATACTTCCTTGGAAAATTTGAAGTTTCACTATTAATAAGACTCCACATCTGTTGAACAATCACCGACACTCTTCTGCATGCGAACAAGTACAATCAGATACATTCATCAACCCCTTCTTTAAAATAGTCTTCCCTCCCGTCGCAGCGGATTTATTTCCAAGGCACGGCTAAACGGTGGCGAGAACGGCGGAATTTCCGGCCAAGACGGTCGCGGACGTTTACGCGAAGACTCGGCGGATATCATATCTCGTGAACGCCACTCTTCATTTCCGCGGTCGCGACGAGCGAAAAGTTGTCGGGTGCCGTGGTGTCGCTATTTCGCGAACCGACCGAGTCGACGGGTCACTCTAATTCTCTGAAATTGCGGCGTGTTTACGAGCGGAAATCAAAATCATGCCCGGAAAACGGCGCCCTTGCTCCGTCGCTTCGACGACCCAGATAAAGGCAACGACTCGCCGGAGATACAGCGAATTCGCAGAACATCGCCGCGAGCTCGTGTTTTATTGTTCGAGGTCCATTTACCTGGTCGCGCCTCGGCGACGTACCGGCCATGGAATATGAATGCCATAAACGGACTTCCATCGTGATGGGGCTTGAAAGTCTTCCGTGTCTTAGATGGTCTTTCTAATTCTCCTTGCGTCGATGCGATCACCGATCACCGTGGAACTGTTCGTCTGACGATTCGAACTTATGAAATGGCTAAGCTAGAAGCTACGGAGTAGACTTTTGTTTATTCCAAGTCGTTTAATCTTTGCTTGGCTTTGTATTAGCAGTGGTATGCCACTAGTTGAGAAAATATCAAAGAAATTTGTATGGAGAAATCAGGGCTAATATCTTGTCCGACAAATGAGTTGAACGATCCTGCGACATCTCGGGACTGTAAATCGTTCCGGCCAGAGTAGACTGTCGGGTCCAGATGATCTGTTCTATGCAATCTCCATTATCTCGGTTCTAATTAAAGCAAGGTCCTAATTAAAGAATCCTTATTCTTTCCTCGCCAAGATCAGCTGAAGTAACAAACTTGGAAGGCAGGGAGAACAAAATCCCACGAGGGAAGCTGTACATCCATTTGTTCAATTTCCTAGAAGTTTGTTGCTTTTCTTGCCGAAGCCCAAGAGAAACGCGCGCAACAAACCCTTAACGAGTAGTACATGTATCCGAATTTTAGAAGGATCAAAAATAAAGGTGAAACTCTTTCCAATCAAGAGCTACCGTCAGCCTGACAGAGTGCCCCCTTCCAGCAGCGCCGTTCGCAGTCAGACACCGAGATAAAAGATCGATGTTCGGATTAAAAAGCGAAAGAAACGTTGAATAAGATCAAAACCAGTCGCGTAATTAACTCGTTCCCCAGGCGCAAGGCTCGCGTTCCGCGAGATTTGCCAAGTCGACCGCAAATTTCTTGCGGCGAGAACGGTTTGGCCGTTCCGCGAAATAAACAGCTCGCCGTGGCGGGCCAGTGGGCGACAAAGGAAGAAAGCGATGGAAACGTTGGAATGATAAAAGAGCTCGGACGAGGTGCGGCTAATTAGCCGTGGATACCGGATACCAGCCGCGGGGAGTTTCACTCGGTCCTTTCCCTCCTCAGGCGCCAACCCTTTCTCTATTTCACTCTGTCTCTGTCTCCGTTTTCTACGTCTTTCCCACCCCTCAACCCTTTCTCTATTTCGCTCCGTCCATGTCCAAGCCTTTTTCTCCCTCTTTCCGTGGGCATTCACTCAGTCGTGGCGATCGTGGTCTCCAGGGGAACGAGGGAAACGTGTTCCGGATACTCGACCGTACTTCTGCATCGATTATCGACGAGGGCCCGCGCTCTTCGATAAATCGGAAGGCCTACGGACGCGGAATTAAAAAATGATCCGTGTCGCGTGTGTCGTGGTCTGGTTTGAACATTCGTTTTAGGTTGGTCTTGTGGGATCCTCCGCGTGTCGTTAGTAACAAAGGTATTTCAGAAGTTTGGTATATTTATTTGGACTTTTATTATTTTCACAATACAATTAACGTTTTGCGCGGGTAATGCATTTAATTCACTTACAGTTCATAATAAATAGAATCTATACGTTGCACTCTATACGTTGCTAAACCGATGTGTATCTACATAAAATGCTAGCTAATATCTTTGCCCTCAGTATTCTCAGTTAGTTCCATGCTATTATATTATACTAGATGAAGAATTTTTAGCTTGGTTTAGGAGCTATCGTGAAGTCCCTTTCTTTCTCCAAAATGCAAGCGAGACAAGCCTGTCCGACAATAAGTGCATATCGTTGGCTAAGTGCGATAGCTTCGCAAGAGTTGAAAATTTGTATGCGTCGCGGTAGGAATCGCAGCTGTTTGTTTCGCGGGCAGATGACACAGGTAGAATTCCGTTTTCACGCGGACGACACTCACGGCGCTCGATTTCCAACCATTTGGGACGCGTACACCTCGAATATGCGGACTTCCATGTACGCGTGGCTCGAATATCCGCGGTGCTTCCTTCCCGGCGTAGTTAGAAGCGCATGCTTGCTGCGTTTTCAAACCTCCGGGACAGCCAGTACTCCGTTTCAACGTAGGATGCACCGTATAATACGTATGTACTTCCTTTCCGCGTAGTCGGATCACATACAGCTCGAGTTTCTGGGATTCCTGATACGCCCCGCGTCATTTCTACGTAGCAGACAGAACGCGACTTCTGGTGCACTTTTCTTTCACTCGAACGTTCGACGGCCGCGTAGAACTATTTCGGAGTCAGTTTAGAGGAGGCTTTTTAGGGGATTTGGTACGAGTTCCGATTCGAAGAGGGAGTCAATTATTTGGTATTTTATGATATTTATTTGCGTGCCACGTAAGACAGGTTGAGACGAAGCATATTCATACATACGTATACACGCATTGAATGGAATGTGCATTTACGACTGCTATACATCTTTTTGAAATTGTTACCGATTACTATAATACGTTGAGAAAAATCTTCGCAATTACCTGTACTTTCGTTTTCGAAAAGAACGAAGCACAGGCAGTGGGAGGTTGATTACCGTCCAGCGACAGGAAAGATCGCGAACGTTGGAAGACCTCTGTCGCTGACGGGAACATCCTTGTATCGTATAAAAATGTATGACAGCGAGGAAATGCTATTTTCCAGCTAGGAGAATTCCGTGCACGGAGAGAACGAATTCCTGATGCTCGACGGAGTTCTGGTATCGATTACCAGCCACGGGAAGAGAGAAAGAGAGAAAGGGAGAGCGCATACCAACGGCGGATCGAAAAATTCGCGTATGCAGAGCTGGTCTTAAGAAGAGTCTCTTAGGATTGGAAATGTAGAGGAAATTTTGAACCGAACGACACGTCAGCCCGCTGTGCCACTTATTTCGTATTTATAGGGACGACGAGAAATTGCATAGAAACCACTCATTTTCGCGGGGAACGAATATTCGCCAGACATATCGTCACGCGCGAACCTGAGCGAAGTTTTTGGAATTTTATATTTATATTGCCTTTCACTTTTCCTTTTAACACTTTACATTGCTGAGGTACGTGGCTGCGCCGGGGTACTCCAGATGAAGCGTTGCAATTGCTGAAGCAATACGTCGCGTGACCATTGATTGCCATGGATTTCATTTTCAAATTCTAGAAATTAGAAACGCTGACGCGAAAACAATCTCGCATCCCTGACCGCCAACTTTTGTGACAAACCCCTTCTCATTAAACTCGCGCAATCGCTGACTTCCACCCTTTCCCATTTCCCGTTTATAGGAGCAGCGACCCCCGAACACGGCCAAAACATTCCACCGCGCGAAAGGAACAAATGGAATAAAAAAAAATACACCCATCTACGCCCACCTACGATCGAACCAATTCAAGTTCATCGCATCCGCCTCGCTAAACCGCGCGCCGTCCCGTCCGTTCGAGCATTCGAACCGTGCTCGAATTACTCGGACGCGTCGAATTTTTCCAATAATTTCTCATGTTCAAGCGTCTAGCCTCGGGTTTTCCCCGCGCCGCCGCCCAAACCCTCGTTCGGGCAACGCGTGACTCGGTTTCGCCGCGCGGCGCGATCTAAACGCGTCGCTTTAAATCGTGCCGCGGCGCCAGCCGTGGCGAACAAGTGTCAACCGCACCCAGGAACGTAATCCACTCCCCCTCCCACGTCCGCCCTTTCCGCTCGCCGCGTTCACCGTGACGCGCGCGGGATGGCCATCAGCGCGACGGAACGCGAATCGAGGGCGACGAGGGGAGACGTCGACCATACGCTTCTGGAACCCGTCCGTGGAAGGAGTTTGGGAAGTTATTTGTATGGGAAGGGGGTCGTAGAAAGGGGTCGATACGTATCGCGATTTGCCGGGCGGCCGGGTTATCGGGCAGGAACGAGGACTGTGAACGAAGGGGAAAAGCGGCCTGTCGCGGCTTGCGTGTAGGCAGCTCGCCGCCTACGCCCACGTTACCGGACGCCTGGCAGATAGGGATCATCGAGGCGTGTTCTATCGGCCTCATCTCGGGCACCCTCTAACAACCTCGCGCTATCTCGTTCCCTCTTGCCCAACCTTTCTCGCTCGCTCCCCCTTTCTTTCGGTCCCTGTACTCCAGCTCCGACCTCCGTGTTCGGGCCGTGAACGAGCAACAGAAACGACGGATACGGGACGAGGCAACGTGGATAAAGTAGAAGCAGAAGACATGGAATGAAGAAAGAGGGAGAACGAGGACGGAAGACCCGTTGGCGCCATTGAAGCCCGAGATACGAACCGAGGAGAGAACGCTTCTATGGCACGGCTGGTACCCCGCGCGCGCACAGCCCCGTCTGTGAGCACGGGGACACGAACGGGGTCTATTTTTGTCGGGTGGCGGCGGCGGCGGTGGCGGGACAAAAAGCCTGCGGCTTCTACCCTGCTCGTCGCTGTCTTCCTCGCTCCAGCGCCAACTCCACGGTTTTTCCCTTGGTCCTCGCCTCTCTCCTACACCCCTCGCCGGCCGCTCTTTTCACTCCGTGCGCCTCTTTTTTTGCTGCCACGTCGCTTCTGCCGCGCTCCGTTCTCCCGACGTTCCTATTCCTCCCTCTCGCTCCGTCGCGACAACCGTTCCGACGTTCTCACTCGCGCTTTGTCCTCGTCGCTCTCAGCTAAACTAGCTGCGCCCCTACTTGTGCCGCGCTTCTCTGTCGCGCCCCGTTTCGGCGACGAGAGCGATGCAATCGAGCCCGCGAGCGACGGAGACGAGCTATGCCACTCCGTTCGGTGAACGAGGATAGCGAGCAAGAAGGAGGAGAATAGAGGAAGCCCTGGCTGCGGAAGGTAGACAGATATAGTCGGACCGTGGAAGAGAAGCTCCAGAGCCGAGCTCGGTCGAGTCGAGTCGAGCCGAATCGTGTCGGGCCAAGCTGACTCGGGTCGCGTCGAGTCGAGCCGAGTCGAGTCGAGTCGAGTGATGAGTCGTCGAGCTGTGCTCGGCCGAGGGAGGACGGAGCAGCAGCCGGTGCGGCGATGCCAAGGGCAGAGAGGCGGAAAGAGGAAGAGGAAAGGGAAGCCGCGCGCGTGAAAGATAGAGGGAGAGTGAGAGCGACGCAGGAGACGGTGAAAAAGCGAGACAGACAGATAGAACGGGACGGGCGAAGCGGGTTGGGGAAAAAGGCTGAAGCCGTGGCTCCCTTGGCGGCCCGCTACTAATTGCCGCCGGCCGCTCCTGGCTACGGGCCGCTGAGCATCGCGCCACGCATAACAGCCAGCACGGTTATGTTCCGTGGGTTATAGGCGTGACTGTATGACCAAGGCCCGAGCACGGACGCTCGAGTTACCGCGCCGCTCTTTATACCGGAGCCTCCGCTGTCGCGTGCTCCGTTTTTTGGACTCGGACGATATTTCCTGGACCGTGATACCTGACTTCGAGACGGTGCTTGGGCGAGCTTCGGAAGAAAATGCTTGCAAAATTTGGCGAAGACCAGAACTATGCGATATCTTGTGTTTCTGATAGATCGCTCCTATTTCTTTAGAGAGATACAGTTAGGCTCCACACAGCGGAACCTTGGTTTTATTTCATTTTAGATCGATATTAATATCGCTTTCGTCATTATTTTGTTAAAAAGTTAAGTTAAGAAACTGCTGCTCCATTTTGCTCGAGGAACGCGGTTCAAAGCGACTCATTAATATCTGCCAGGATTGTTCTTTAAAAAACTAGAGCCTGTCCTGTACTCCTGCAGTTTGACAATCGATAACAAGCTTCTATTCGACGCTGCTCGTATACACCATTCCGTTGAATGTTTGACCCGCCAAGTAGATAATTCACGAGCAGCTCCAAAAAACCCGAGGAACGGAGAAATTTAACGAGGCAAAGAGGTGCCGTCGACAGGAGGCGGCGCGGATAAGCGTCAGCCGGCGAAATTAACGTTCATTGAGGCGGCGAAAGCCAACGAGAGAACGACGTCGAGGCGGCGGCGGCGGCGGCGGCGGCGTCGACTGGTTGCGCAAATAAATAACGGATGTGTATAGGTGGCCGTTGGGATATATAAATCGATCGTTACGCCGGTTAAATTCAAAACGGCCGTCGGCTATGTAAATAGGCTGGCGAAATAGCAACGAACGCTGGTGCTTTTCTGAATGCTCCGGAAAAACGGAAGGAGGATCGATCACACGGAGGCAAAGCCGACAGACGAGCGAAAGCCGTAGTTTCCGCCGCGATAATTGGGAAATGTGGCCCACTAATTAGCCGCGTCGACGACGACCGCGAGTTATCGGCGCGCGGAGAACGGCGCTGATAAGCGGCGCGTCAACTTGCACGATCCTCGCGCTAATTTGCGGCGTAAGGGTATCGGGTTTAAGGCCATGCGGTACGTGCTCGATTCTGCGTGATGGAGTCATGGAATTGTCTCTGATTATATATCTGCGTATGTATGTATGTACGTCTGTTGCGTATACGTATGTGCTTACGTATTTCACTTGGTGAAATTGATTATCGATGTTGGTCAGAATTGGTGACATTTCGGGAAGTTCTTCGATATGAAATATCTTTTCGTCGAACCAACGCTGTTTTTATTGATTGCGGTAATACACGGCGGATTTAATGGCGCAAAGTAAATGGTTTTATCCCGATAGTCGTTTTACAGTTATAATCTATCGTTTCGCAAATTCGACCACCAAAATAATACCAAGATCCGAAAACCATCTGAACACCGCACAATACCCGAGGCGTCCATTATACACACTTCCTCCAGTCCCCCGATATTCAGAGAACCGAGAAATCCCCGCAAAATATGTCCACCATCCTTCTCCGCAATCGTCGCCAAGCTCCCGCAGACTATAATAAAAAAGCAGGGGAAACCCGACCGAAAAAAAAAGAAAGGAAAAATGCAAACGACCGATGGTCGTCGTTGAGAAATCGAAAGGATGACACCGGAACGAGCGGTATGGAAAAAATATCGACGCTCCCCCGTCGTAATGGCTTCCAACCCCTTGCCTAATATATCCCGTATTCCGGATCTAGCGTGGTGCGCGCACCCCTTTCGACCTTTCCTTCTCCGACCCTCTCTTCATCCCTCTCACCGCGGGCCAACGGCGCACGATTATTATCACCGACCCTGCCCCGATAATGAAAGTACACGCACGTGCTGGTATTAGTGTCGAGAGAGCAGCAGGGTTCGCCGCCTGGTTGCATTCAGGCCCCGGACGGCCACTGCACACACGAATGGCAGGGTGGAGGGGCGGGCGGGCGGGCGGGCGGGCGGGCGGGCGGGTTGGGGTGGGGGGTCACAATGAGGGTTGCTCCGCTGTTTCGGGTCGGCTGAGTCACGCACTAAAGAGGAACGCGTGAGGTCTCTCCCCGTCTCGTGGCCTACGGCCCGAACCAACTGGAGTCTCGCTTTTTCCTACTGGAATTTTTATCCCATTCTCTTTTTTCCTTCCCTCCGTTGCTCCGTAGAATAAGATCGAACCGTGCCTGCCTGATTAATCCACCCTCCTGGATATTGAATTCATTCCTGGCGGCACTTTTGAGCCTTCGATCACTCCGCAGGTGACTAATGCTTCTCCTTCGGAGTACGCGGTGAAAGTTTGAAACGCCGAATAATAAGAGCGCTTTTTCTCTGGGCCTTGGTAGGAATTCTTAGTCGTGGGATCAGAAGCTTACATATACCATATTTTTAACGTTCTCCATATTGTTCGTATTGCAGGATGAAATTTCGCTCGATATTCGAGGAAATAACGAATACCTGACCGCTGCACGATTTTATGGATTTGGCTTCAACATTCTCCATTTTATTGCCGACCTATTTTTTTCGCAGGTGAATCGCATAATTTGCTCCCAGCATACACGCTGGTCGTTCCTCTGTTCCGTATTTTTGTTAAACAAAATCCGTCTGTTCCGCGCCCGCGGAGCGTACATTCATGGGGCAGGGAACAAAAGGGGCGAACTGAATGAACGGTTTCGCGGTGGCCAAGACTGTTAGAGAAAATTCAGGGCGCACGCCAAAAAACCAAGTGTACTAGTCAACCGGCGGGTTCTAGCAGAGGCGCATTATTTCCTGCCCTCCTGGAGGAGGTCAACTGTTTTATTGACTGAGGGTCGAGGTGCGCGGCCTCGGAACCACGGTTACGGTTAACCGAGCCAAACCTCTGAAATCGTAGCGCGGAGAATTATCGGTTCAGTTAACCGCTCTGCTCCGTTTCCTCTTTTTCTTCGCGGCGCAATGGCGCGGTTTGCTCCTCGCTCCGCTGGAACCCGCTTCGAAAACGCTTTTGGGAATGATCCGGAAAAATACGTCGAGCTTTAAATCTGCACGATTTTCTTGCCACTAAAATTCAGGGCAATTCCTCACCTCTGATTCAAGGCGAAATCTTATTGCACGTAGCTGCTCACGTTTCTAATAAAAATGTTAATACTTCAACAATAATAACTATAATACTCCAAAAATGATTGCACCTCAATGGTATCGTTAATTTTATATATGCACTAATTTTTGGGACGGAAGTCACCGAATCGAGGGCGAAGAAAGATTGATTCTATTCGTCGAACGTTTTCACTCCAAAATAAATGAGTGCCCATAAATAACGGAGCAAGAATTCACGCCGGCGACGCTTCCATCAATTTCTTCGTCGGGTTGCAAAACTGAAAACTCTTGGAAAAAAACGTGGCGCGGGGGTATTCCATCTCGCAAACAACGAGGCGTTCCATCGGGAAAGCAAAGGACGTCCCAGCGATTAGCCGGCTCGCCGGATGAAAAAGGAGAAGCGAAAATCGTCGGTCGATCGTCACGGTAACAGATGCCGCGATTGCGGTGCCGGATCGACCGCTTTCTATTGAAGCTGCAGCCGGCCGCAATCTTTTCCAAGCGATGCACACAATGGCGATACAACCGCAGCGACGAAAAGCGTGCAAGAGCGATCGCTTTCCGCTGCCATCTTTCCGACAAAAATTAACTCCGTGAAACGATAGATTCCGTGGGCCTCGATTTGTAACAAACGTTCCAAGTTCTACAACGTGAAGAAATTTGAAGATATTCGAGTGTTAATACGTTGTCAGAAGGATACAAATAAAGTGCACCGCATGATGTATTTAGCATTTCGCTTTTTTCAGATTGGGAAATCATTTTGTACCTGATGAGCTATCGTACTGCCGCGAAAAAAATAGATTTCTTGATTCTTCGTTCTTCGTCCAACTTTCTCCAAATTCGGCACCACATCCGTATAACCGAACTCAAGCTTTCTTAAACAAGATCCGATTCAGCCTCCCAGCAACCTTGTTCGACTTTCGTCTAAACTCAAAGCTCCGCTGAAACTCAACTTCCTGAAAACCCAATTCACCATCGTTCTACGCCAATCTAACCCCGTCGAATCCCTTTCAACCCGGCTCAACCCGCATCCCTCAACCCAATCTGTCCGCCGTTGCTCTTTTGAAACCCACATCGTGCCCGGAACCAAAAACGGGAAAAATCGACCAAAAAAATATTCCCCGGCTGAAAAACCCACATCGTCGGTTCCCTTTCGCGTTCGTTCTACCCCGCGCGGTAAGCATTCCGGCAATTTCAAGCGAAAAAGTAGCGACGGAGCGGCCAGCAAGGGGAACTCCCCGTCCTTCTTCGTAGCTCGGGGCCAGTCGTCGCGTTTTTTCGTACGCGCTCGTTCCGGCGCGCAACCGAGCGTGCCTTTTCGACGGCGGCGCGGCGTGTCGTCGGTGAAACGCGTGCGTACGTGCCTGCCTCGCGAAACTGCTACTTATACAGGGTGTTCGAATATCGTTGGACCACACGTGAAATTCGTGCGACAGCGATTGAGATGAACGAGAGACGAACGAAATAATTGTGACTGGCGAAAGAATAGTGGCGATATTGGTATCGTGACGTACACTCGTTTCGTTTAAACAATTATCAATGAAGCTATGCGGCACAGCGAGATCTAAGCAAAGTAAACTAGAGTAAAGAGTAAACAGAAAACGGAGCAACCTTTTTCGGTTTTCGAATGGATCGTCGCGATTTTCGATTTCGCCGCTCGAAATATGCGTAATTCGATACTTTCCTCGTTCTACGATCTGTTTCGATCGCGACTGCTACCGTATTCATTCATCTCGTTCTTGAAACAAAAAAGTCCGAATGGGCCCACCAATTCCACGCGCGAGTGTATCAAATTTCGCATTCTACGCTGGAAGAGTGCGTATTTTAATTCTTCGAAGATTTTACGATCCCGATATCTCATTCAGATTTTCTCCATTGGTACAGACCACGAAACTTTCGGATACGCGAAACCCGACACGGGATTGTGTTTCCTGTGTATCGTATTCCATTCATAGCACGGTTCTTCTGTATGCATTGTATATTAAGGGCGATCAGCTCGCTAGTGAACACGACAAGACATTGCTATCGAATGCAATCCTCAATCCTCACTTCGATATTGCAAATGGGGCAAAAATCGTTCAGCCGCCAGCGGATCACCCTGTACAATCGGCTAATTCCTCGCCTCCGCTCATTAAACACTTCCATCCCCGCCCCTCCCTCATTTCAACCAGCGCTAATACGCTTTGACATTTTAGCACCAGCATTTTCGCCCACCCCGTACATATATACGTGTGTGTATCCGCACGTTGAGCGCGCGATAGTCACGCACACGCACGCCCACACGCGTTCGAGAGACGTCGGCCGCCGCACGCTCACGGGCCCGTACTTGTACGGGACCTTTAGCGGCTCGTGAGCCGCAGTCGGGACGATCAATGACAACCCGCCCCTCCCACCATTCCCCTCGGTGCCGCTCGTGTTCACGGAAGGCACGATAAACGCTCTCTCGCTCCGGATCACGGGTCGACGAGAGAACGTTCCCCCACCCTTCGTCCCGCGGTCCCCGACCCGTCACGTCAGCCGTTCTACCTCCACATCGGGGTTCCAACTCGTCCCACTCTACTACCGACTCCGTCCCCTCGAACCCGCGCCGTTCCTATTCGACGCTCCGCGCCGCTTCGCAACCGTTCCATCGTCGTTCTGGCACAGGCTGTGTGCCGCCGCGCGCTCCTCCAGCATCGTTCCACGCTCTCAATCAAGATAGACGCGCGCGAGAGGCTTAGCACCGGGCGAGGAGGCGAGAGAACGTCGGCAGAATTTCTCCGTGACTCGAGGGAGCGACCGATATACAGGGTCGGCGAGGGTGTCGCGGGACGGAGAACGGGGCCGAAGCCACAGGCGGCGGAACCGAGAAGGGAGACTTACTGCTTCGAGTCGCAGCCGGCGACGCCGACGGAACGTTAGGGAGGAAGAGAGAGAGAGAGAGAGAGAGAGAGAGAGAGAGAGAGAGAGAGAGAGAGAGAGAGAGAGAGAGAGAGGGAGAAGGGTGAGGAAAACGGGAGGCAGAGTGGATGGCTGGATGGGTGGGTGGCTAGCGATGGGCGTTCGAGACGCGAGCTCTCGAACAATTTCCAACGCGAGCGCCCAGCGATGATATCTCCGCGGGGAAATTGCCGCGACGCTGTACTACAGCAGTTGGGGCGGAAAGGATTAATTGGTGATCCGGGTTTGTTGATAGCGCTGCCGGCTGAAATGTTGGCTTTTTCTTGTTTCTACCTTTTTCCACGGGCTTTTTTTCCACGGGGGTTTGGGGGGGGATTGGTGTTGGGCGACGGTGTGGGCGAGCTGCGAGATTTCGGGTTGGACGGCTTTGTTGGATTAGGATGATCGTGATAATTGATCGGGTTACGTTGTTTTGTTCGACGTCCTTTTGGAGACCGCGCGCCGATCAGTTCAACGTTGCTTCTTCTCTGTACGTTTTCGATGCACGAAATTTTTCTAATTTCATCTCCTCTTTGAGCACGTCCCTCTGTAAGTTATTATCACAGTCTTTCACACGGACCAGCAAGATTCCCATAATTTTCCCAATTTAACCTTCCACCCCTTTCCGATGACTATTGTCGACGTTCTGTGCAACGAAGGTAACACAACATTTTCGTCGAGAAATTTCCACTCGACTCGCCCAAAAATTTCTACCCGCAAAAGACCGACCAGTATCCGCCAAAAGAGGTATATTAAAAATATACGATCGGCGAACGCGAGCAAAATTCCAGGAATCGCCGAAATCCCACCGATCCCGTGCGTCTCGTAACCATCGCTGGGGGTGGCCGGTATAGGGACGCGGCAAAGCGCGTCCGTGAGGAGGAACGGCGTCGCCAAGGGAAAGAGAGAAAGGGAGAGGCGAGCAACGAAGCGCTCACGGTCGTGGAACAGAGTACCGTAGATAAAGATTGAACGTGTGGGGGTGAGAGAGAGTGAAAAGTAGAGGCGGCGAGCGGATACCGGCACAGCCTGTCTGTGCCTCTGCTTCGGAAAGTGACTAATGACTAGCCGGCCAGACCTACTCTTCTGCCACCCAACAAGAGAGAGAGAGAGGACGAGGAGCGTGCGCCGGCAGGGAGAACAGATACCGGAGAGGTGAGCCGCTGTTATCTCGCGGCCCTCGACGACGGTCAACCGTGAAAAATGACTATCGCGACGAAGAAATATTTTACGAGCGGCGTCGTTACGCGCCGCGGGCAAACACCTTTCGCGATTGGCGAGAAAACGGAGGAAAACAATAGGGGTGTGGAATTTGGGTTTGTTTCGCGAGGGTGCGAGCGTACGTGACCTTTTATAAGGGACAGTGGACGGAAGGGTTGTGTCCGACCGCGTAATCTTGATCCGTTTCTTTCGATTTACGAGAAGTTTCATTTTGGGGTATCGCGTGCACGGGAGGAAGTGGTGTCATTGATTTTTATTTCTGACGCATTTATGTAATTCCATTCGGGCGAATACTGTTTTCATCCCTTTGTTGCTTGGCCTGGTCCGATTGCGAATAAAATCGAGCCCTTTCATTTTTCAAACTACATACATGTATCGCACATGCACTCCTCCGGAGTTACATGGTAACGTTGTTCAAGCGTCGGGGATGAGTCGTAGAGCATCGAGAATCGAATGGAGGAACGCCACTCTCGAGATCGATCACCGTTGCGACTAGCACGCGGAACTGAATCCGGATCGGATGAACGAGGGAACCGGGCAACTTTATGCGCCTGCTCCTCTTCCTTCCGTGGGAAGCGGGGCCAATCTCTCTGCTGTCTTGCTCTTCATCGCTCCTATGTATCTATCTCACTCCCTCGTTACTTCCGCGCCTGGAATCCCACGCTTACACCGCCGCGGACGTCAGAGGCGTAAATCCGAGAGAGCTTCCTGGGCTGCGAAGCGTCGCGGCGTCGTTAATGATAGCTTCGAGCCGCGCTCTGCCTTTCTGCCGCCGCATATCTCTCCCTCTCTCTCCCTCTCTCTAATTCTCTCCGTACTCCGTCGACGCCTGAGAACGCGCCCGCGCACCGCTTCAGACCAAGAGCCTCGGGAAAACGCGCGTTTGTTCGCTCGTTTGCTTCTCGAGACGAGCCCAGCGATACGACGCGACGCGATGGTCGGATGCTTTACACTTTACAGCGATTAGAATTTCTCAGTTTTAAACACATTTCTGAATTTTTGATATTTTATTTGTACACTGATATTTTTTACTGTTTTGATCAGTTTTAATATGTTGATTGTATGCAACCGTGTTCGTTCTCACCTGCAATACGGCCATTTAACCATTTTCGCCATGGTTAAGAAAATCATACAATATCTTGCCAAATGAAACGATTAGAAGACGAGATCCCCTACAATCGAGAAACGCAGGCAAAATTCCAGAAATACTCGCTCGGTGAAAATGCCACGCGGGCGAAGCTAAGGGAACCTAGCGGAAGAAAATTCTCGAGAAGAAAAATCCAGCGGTATTCCCAATCGGTAAACGGTTCACGAGGGACCGATCGAGAGATTTCGATAACAACAAACGGTCCCCGTGATTCGAAACAGGCCCACGGAATCGGTTCGAATCACGAGATACCGACACGCGCGATCATCCCTTGCCCGGAAGATCGATCTGTTCCGCGAGACCAGATTGCCGTACACCCTTGCACACCGGTTCACCGGACAACTTACTATCGGTTACTTATCACTGCGGCCCCGTGAGCTGAAATTTCGCGCGGCGTGCTGTATCAAGAGTGCGAGATCCGCCGGAGAAGCTCGTTCCACTTGCGAGACGGGAGCCAACGTGGCTCTTGCCCTGAGAAATGGACGAGCCATTAAGCAGGCGAGATCGAAGGCCGCGGCACGTTACGACGGAAACTGCCGCGAGCTGGATCGAAAGAGAGATCTGGGCCACCGACCAGTCGACAAAAGTGTGCAAAGACCGGGAATACTCGTTCCCGGAATTATTTTCGCGTACTCGAAAAACATTACCGTGGACGGCGAGAATCTATGCTTGATTTTTTTTTTTTAGAGCTGAGTTGGAAACGGGCGAACGACATCTGTGCAGATGAGAATGTCGACGGGAATTTTAGGATAGGTGGCATAAGTTTGTACAATCTTTGCGACAGGCTCCAATGTGATAGATTAAGGTCTGTTAAAGAAGATTGGAGGTAGATATGTGTTTCTGTTCTATTTTGGAGTAGAATCGTTTTGTTCCATTTTGGAGCACAATTGTTCTGCTCCATTTTGGAGTAGTATTACTCTGTTCCAATTTGGTGCGAAATTGTCTTGTTCCACTTTGAAGTACATAAAATTGTTCTGTTCAATTTTGGAGTAGAATTGTGAACGAATTATTTGACAATAGTTCCACAAACACTTTATATAGTTGATTAAATGAAATATCGAATATTGAATGGGTAATATAGGTAATATTGAAAAACATTATACATTTCATAATTATTTAAATTTAAACTGAGACTTCCTATAAATTTTTACCCACCTCTCGTCTACCCCAACAAATTCCACCCATTTCAATAAAGAACTATACAAAACTAATTCCAACATAATTTCAAACAACAAGCCGCACACGCTTCCTTCTCCAGTCTAACGTCCACGAACAGATAATTGTATATTCATATCGGTTAACCTACAATCCATCGCATCTTCTTGTTCAGAAGTTCACTCGAGCCCCGATAACCCAAGCCACGATAGATCCACCAACAAAAAAAACTCCAGTCCACCCAAACAAAGAAATCACAGCTCCGTCCACGCGCTGCTGGAAAACGCGACAACAATTCCCGCCGCGCGAAACCGTCCAAGTAACAATGAGACCTCGTCGAGCATCGAAACAATCGTGTTTCAACGCTTCAACCCGCGATCGACCTCCCAACCCCCGCCACTTAAACTCTCGCCCCTCGTCCCTCTGCCACGCCAACTTCAACTTTCAATCTTCCTGGATACAGTCGTCGCCCGTTTACCGCCATACCGGAGGAATCCGTCCGTGGAGATTCGCGTAATCGCTCCGTGACGAAAGTTCGGCTCGGCGAGAAATCGCGGAAGCGACGCGGCGCGTTACGTGGAGAGGCCACAGGCGTCGGTGAGTGGGCTTGAAGCATGGTCCAGACTCGACGGACGTTTCGCGAAGACATATGGTGCCGCTCGATTTTAGAAAGAAAGAGGCCACGCAGATAGGCGGGAAGTTTTTCGGATATTTCGCGATGGCGTTAGAAAAGAGAGCGTTGGATCATTCGAAGAAATTTTTGTCTGACAATGGACAGGTCGATGACCGTCGTATCTATCTATCTATCTATTAGACGTAATTGAGGGGCCACCTTAACCGTGCGGTCTTTTCTCATTTCTTCCTGTCCTTTCTATTCTTCCCTCCTGCATCGTCCCTGGTTCCCGTGTAACAGCGTGCTCACGGCCGCGATCCATTTTCCTGGCAGCCGTGCCCGAGATTTCTCGCGGTTTTTCTACTTGCCCGTCAGATAAATTCCTGACCCGTAACCCAGCCGCGCGAATCCACCGAGAAATCGTCCGCGGTCGACGGCCGTGCGCGGGCGGAGGCGTTTGAGCGTGGCAGCTTTCGGAGGATGCTGGGTTTATGCCGAGTTCTCATGTGCATCGTGATATATACGACGTCGGACGGGCTTGCATGGAATTGCCGAGGGAGAGCGGAATCGTCGCTGCCGCATTTCCGAGATTCGAACTTTGTTTTCTCTTTCTTTTTGTAATGAAATTTTAAGAGCTTGTGTATTATTCGATTCCGACCTTTGCAAGCTTTGCATAAATAAATAAAAAGTTGTTGTTTTCGAATTTCACTTTATCTGTGCAGCTGTAAACGCCTGTATAGCGTTTGAAATTATTTAATTATTTCCTGACTGCACCGAGGAGACGCATATTGCTACTTCGTAAAGTCATTAAGAAATGATCAAACGAATTCATTGCTGGAAAATGTTTCTTAGGCATAGTCTTTTTTCCTAGTAAATGGGAATGGGGAAGAAGGGGCAGCCGCGTGTCTGCTTAACGCTTCGAAAGTGAAGTTTAAAAACGATGACTGTGGGCGAAACCGAACCTATCCGAAGCGAACGGAGAGAATGTTTATACGTGGTCAGAGTATATTCAGTGCGGCGTCGGACAAATGTGCGAACTCAATATGAAGTATTTTTAGCATGGCTCACTTTGAAAATGTTTGGTTACCAAGCATTCGGCTGGTGATTTCGAATTATTCGGCACGATTCGTCTCGATACGAAGTATTTTCCTTTTAATCGACCCCGATACGCGCGAGAAAAATCCTGTCTAATTCGGTCGGCGCTTCACTCCGATCCGTAGACGTTTATATCCCATCGATGAATAGGAACAAGTAGGTTCTCGAGTCCCGAAACATGTCCTTCAGATTCGAGAAATTCGCTTCGATGAAAAATCATGAAACGCGAATTAACTTCGGGATCGTTCAGAGCACTCGACTTAAGTTCACGATCGTTTCATTTATCCTCTTACTTTTGTTTCATAATTATCGTTAGCCCCGAATAGGAGACAAGGCTGTTATTCAATTCTTATTAAGTCTGCAAGGCAAAACGAAGAACCGATAACTCCAAACGTCCCAGAATCGCGATTCCCAGGGCCGATCGCATCCGGCCGCGAATCTGCAGGTCTAAAGAACACCATAAAGACTCACCTTACTATGCGGCACCTGTGTGGGCACGTACAAAGGCGGATCCAATCCAGGATTCGTCACCGCGTGTCGTCCGATAATCCTGTCCGCCGGTTTCGCGTCGTATCCTTCCGGTTGGCCAATGTGGAAGCCCTTGCTCTTCACCCAAAACCGAAACTTACTGTTCTCCGCACTGTTCACTTCCTCGCCTCTCAGCGTCCTCAATATACGCGCGTACTTTTTAATCGTGATCGTTTTAGTTTTCGCCAAATCCCCGTACGTCTTAATCACCCACGGTTGATAAGCATTAAACATCCCGTCGTTCTGAAACTTCTTCGCCAGGCTGGCACTATCCGTCTGTCCCTTCTGTAACCCGTAACCAGTCCCGTTCACGCCAGGCGAAATGCCAGGGAACGGCATGCCGACGCCGTTCTTCGTGTCCATAGCATTACCGGCCGCGTTCCCGTTACCAACGTAACCAGAGTTCAGTCCAGCGGACGAGCTCAACGAATTGCCGGTCATGTTCGAGATGTCCAGGTACGAAACTGACGAGCTCTTGCCCAGGTTGGTCGCGTTCCCAACGAACGTAGCCATCGACGAGGACATGTAAGGTATAGGACTAGGCATGCTGAGGCTACCAGCGCAGAGGCCAGCGTTTGGACTGGCGGTCATACCCAGTCCAGCCACGGACGCGTACGTGGACACGTCCGACATGTTCGATGCGGTTTGCCAACTGTTGGATAGAACGCTATTGGAGGTTGCGTCTGTCGTGGACACTGGTGTCGCCGACGACTTGGCAGATCTGGACAACGAACCACCTCGACCCTTTCCCGATGGACTGGCGTCCGGTGACTTCGCGGCGTTCGTCGACGTGCCACGCGACTTCTTCGTAGGTGGCTCGTCCCGTGTCGCGTGCATCGAGTTCAGATTTCCATGGGACGGGCTGTTGTTGTTCTCGGACCTTGAACGTTTGCCGGACGAACCGCTGGAGGATTGGCTCGATAGGGATGGCGAATTGTTCACCGTCACTCTGCGACGGAGTCCCATTGTCGCGCTGGCCATTATTCCCGGCTATATTTAGTGCGACCGCTAGCCGGTTTCCCTGTTGACGATCGATTTCACACTGTCACTAGTTCACCGGCCGCGTCGTCGTCGATCACCGAAACCGTCAGCCACCAGCATTATCGTTCGTACACGCGGCGACAGATGAACGCGGGAGACGCACAGCCGAGTTGCACACACGTACGAACACAAATGGAGGGGCTACTGGTCTTGGTCGACTGTGCTGGCTGTGTTCTATGTATGTATATCGACGTCCACGACGTGCGTGACGCGGTGGGGTCCAGTCGTTGCCGTCGCTTCCGGGATGTCGCGGGAAAATCGACCCAGCCGATGCTCGCGTAGGTGTAGCCTGTAAAAAGAAAAAGCACGTGTGACGAGTGGAATTAGCTATGCGCGATTAAAGCGGCGGAAACGTTTAAACGAGGCTGCGCGGCTAATGGGCTGGCGACCAAGTACGTAGGTGGAAAGCAAGCTGGATAATTCGCGCCACTGAAATTCACCTACGAAATTGGTATCTTTTGGCATTTCTCCCGCAGCGGGGAGGGAAAATTCTTTCCGGATGGAATTGGCTTGCGGGATGGGGCACGCGATACGCGGTCCTGCCCGACACGGAGGCGGACGATTCTGATTAAGATTTTGGGCGGTGCTGCGGTATAAAATGAAAATGTTCCGGGAGAATTGTGTTTAGGAGGATAGAGGTAATTGAGGAATTGGGATGATCGATGTTTGGTAATTATTTGGTTTCTATTGGAAGAAATAGATATAAGATATATAGGACGTTACTTTATACATTAAGGAGGACAATATATATATATATGTGTGTGGTTAAAAAGACAGGTATAGTTATTTTGTAAAACAAAGAGTGAAATTTATTCTGCACAAAGCATACGTTTATTACATTATTGAAAATGGTAACAAGATTCCAAATAGTATTACGGTGCATTCCTTGCGTGGGTGCAGTTTCTTCTTTTTTCCAATTTCGTACTACTTGATAACAACAATTGGTGCTAATTTTCGAACGCAGGTTAAAGGATTAACGAATGTTGACAGCTTCGAGAGCTTGTCAGCGCGTCAGCAGAATCCTTATCATTCTAGAGAAGACTGTCAGAGGACTGATGTCCGTCAGGATTAGCCTCGATGATACGCGAAGGAAAGCTTTATGAACGCTGATCGCGTTTCTGCTCTTCGTCGTAACGCTCATTTCATCGTCACCAACAAACTCGTGCTTCCTTTTCTAAACATTTATAACTTTCAAGCTCACGAGAGAAACGGGGATGCGTTTCGGATTTCCAATCTTTCCAAAATTTCCAACTCCGATTAAAATTCTCTATAAAATTTCTATCGTCCAACCCGCTACCGTACTTCGTACTAAATACTCCGATTACTGCGCAAGGATCGCGGAGATCAAGAAAAATACATACGCGAAAGCCCAAACGATCCACGCGACACACAGTCGGGGCGCGACAGAAAAATAGAAGACAAGAATCGTGAACGTTTTAAACGAACCAAGGCTCGACAAAATCAATATAGACGTCGACGATTCGTCGTCCCGACGTAACGAGCACCAACGCCTTGCTTCCATCGCGAGAAAAACAGCGCTTGTCCTCGATAGAATCGCAAGACACAAAAGTGAGTAGTAGGTGGGAACGAAGGTTTGTAACAAGGTGACATTCGTCGTTCCGCCACGACCACCGGGCTACAAATTCGTCTGTCAGTCGACTGTTCGGGCCCGTGCATGCGCCACGCTAATGGATTTTCGTAAGACAGGTGTTAGAACGGCGTCGCGACATAGATGGTATGCAATTAGACACGAGCACGGCTCGGACGGTGAGGCGAATTAGGAAACCGGTTATTTAACCAACCACCGGCTTCCTTCGCGTGTCGAGACCGCTATGCCATATTCGAGCGTCGCTGGAAAAGTAGCGAGAAGCGCGACGTTCTCGACGACACGTCGAAGAATCGTTTCGTCGACGTGTTTTCCTTTTGATGAAATAAAAATAAAAAGACTTTTTTCCTTCGCCTCTGTGTTCTACCTCGGAGAAATATCTTTTTCGTTGCTCGTACACGGCGAGAAGTGATTTTTCGTTGAAAATCGTTTTCGCAAGATTTTTCACATTCGAAGAGAATCCATCGAGTCAACTTAAACAGAGGAATATTACGGGCGAATCTATTCGAGGGGAAGGGATCACGCAACATGTTCGTTAATTATCTTGAGCTACTCTACTCGTCGCGGCTGCGATCGGGGAAAAAGAAGGAACACGAAAATGGGGAGGCGAACTTTCAACATCCCCTCGTCGCACGCGCGTCTACCCCTCGGCGCTACGCCCCATGATTCCAGCCCTATCTCAGATCGAACTAACCCCTGTGACGACCTGTTATGATCGAGACGAGACCCCTTCGATCGGTGATGGGTTCGTCGCGACAAGTCCAACGTTTTTCACGAACCCACATTGGACCCTTCTATGTCATTCATGATATGTTTGAGAAGCAGAGTCTCGTGTTGCAATAAGTTTTCCGAGCCAGTCGATGAATCGTTTTGAAAATAAAATTGTTGAAATAATTGTGGCAGAAATTGTGGTAAAATGGAACATTCAATAGCGAATACTTTGGAAAAATGTGTTTTCTTAAGGGGACCTACAATTGAGCCAGATATTGTTTCTGTAATAGTTCACCAGGTTTCTTTTTACGGTATTTAACAGTATTTAATTAGAAAGGCAAAAAAGAAGAAAGAACGAGGGATTTCCATTGATATATGAATGCAAACTTGCTACTAATATCTGTAACGAAAGTGAAAGATGTAGATTCGAAAAGCAATCATCGTTTCTGCAATTTCAATACCGTGCACAGTGCCAGTGCATGGCATCGTTCAAACAAGCAACACATTTACCTACGAAAAAACGAATCCAAATTCGAATCGTGCCGAAAATCGATTCTCCAGCTTGCGGTCGGAGCATAGTCCCGGTTCCCGGGGATTAGTATCCACGGTGAACGATAACGAAGCTGGAGCCCAAGCAAAGAACCGATGGAACGAGGCCGATAGCCTCGCCGCGATATAACCGCGCTCCTTTAGGTGGCAGAAACGAGGTCTTTAGCGCGGCGGCAGCTTAAGGCCGCGCACAGCTTACTGTAAATTATCTCCCGCGTCATTATCAAAGATTGCGCGCGCGGCCAAGAATGAAAATCGAGGGAAAATCGTCGCCCGACCACGAGGCCTATTCCCCTAGCGTCGAGTAGAAAATCTGTTCCCCTATATCCTTCCACGAGCTACGATTTTCTTCGCCATTTCTAAACAAGTGCTTTGCAACAAAGTGGCCGTGCGACCGACGAAACGCGCTCGACAGAGTTGGATTAATTAGATGGGCACCTGGTTAATCATCGTGAAAGGTCAATAGCCGCGTGTGTGAGAGAAACTCCTCGAAAGCAAAGGGAGCTCGTGGTTCTTTTATAATGCTTTTAGAGAGCACTGCCTCTTCAGTGGAATATCTTTGCAACATTCTTGGAACTGGAATTTCTTTACTCCGTTACAGTAATTCGTTGCGCTTTATCCTTGCGCGAATCAGAACAAAGGAGGGAGATAATCGACGTTTGCTCGAACCCGCGTATGACACTTGTGCCGTGCGATCGTTACCGTTCTTATTGTCAGCCGGCGGAGCATCGGTGAATCGAAATTGGGGAGAACAATGGCTAGGCGAGGCGAGGGAAGAGCAGCCTTGACACGACGCGCTCCTTCAAGATAATCAGATACTTCTAATCAACGGCTCGTCCCGGGAAAACCAGGTCCTTGAAATTGCGGCGCGTGCCGCGGAATTCAGGCGGAAAAAACGCGTACCAACGGCGGTATGCGGTGCACGCGAGTAAAATTGGAGCGGCGTAGAACGAGCCGATACCGACACGCCGAGGACGTTAATCGCGCGACGGAATCGAGAAAATTGAAGGTGTCACGTCACCTTTCACGCGAACCGAGCCTTATGCGTTCCTCAGACAGCGCCGATTTTCACGATTCTTCGCCACGCAACGCCTCGTAACGATTTTCTTTCGAACGCAACAAGTTTTCTGGGAACCCGTTCATTGGAACCCTTTGGGACTTGTAATTGATTCGATTTTTCTTGTTCGATCAGTTGGGCAGAAAATGAATTACTATGGATTACTATTAATTATTTCGACATTTTTCTACGAATTGTTGTGAATTATTCCAACTTTCTGCAATTTGCTCTATTTCCTCCTGAATGTTCGACTTTAATATCGCGTCTAGACGTCATGGAAAATGTCTGCATTTTTCACGCGGCCAAAGCATATCGCTATTACAATGCAGTCGCATTATAAATACATATAGATTCGGTAAAAGCTTCATGTCGTCTGCTTTCATTTCGAGGGGCTGTCCCGGAACGAAACCTTTACAGATTTTCGACTTTTCTCCCAGACTCTGAAAAACTCCCATTCCTCCCTTTCATAACTAATACATTCGTTTCCTGTCTACTAATTACGATCACCGCCTTTCAAGCCACCAACAGAGTTCACAAAGAACGTTTGTGCACTCCAAATATTTCATAAGTTCAGTCAACTATGAAATCCACCCCCAACCCCTAAAAATACCATTCAAACTAAAGCTCCCAGTCGACAATAGGTTAGCATTGTTCAATTTTTCCAGTCAAAAATTGTACACAGATTTCCGAGTACGCGGGGTGTCCCTAATCCCCGCATTGTTCGTGGGCCAACGTGGACGCCGTACAGCGGTTCGAAATTTCACGATACGCGGCCACGTAACAAGTGGACGCTCACCCTAAAACATCACCCTCACCCGCCATCCGTCCACCTAAAACCGTCTTCCCGATCCATCTTCCCGAACGTCCCATAGCCCCTCTCCAACGTACAGAGCAACGCGTCCCGATTTTCCACGAGACCTGCCGCTAAACGGAGCCTCCAGGCGATTCGACGTCGCGTCGCGCCGTGCAACTCTCGGCTGCCCCGTGAGCGCGCGCAATCGATTACCCCGGTCGAAACTCGCGGCCGCCCGATACCGGATACAATAAACCCAGGCGCAATAGCAGCCGCCCGCGCTCCTTTAGGTGGCAGAAACCGGGTCCTCCGGTACGGCCACGGCTTAAAGCGGCACACAAGTCACGTACCGGCATGGGACCACCGAGTATTACAGAGGAGGCGCGTCCTCTACCCTGAACCATCCCCACCCCCGCCGCCAAAACCCTTCGCCCCTCACTTCACCCTTCCGCGCTAACTATATAGCCGACTGCCGCCACGCCGACCTTCTATCCCTCTGTCTCCGTCTCACCGTCATATACATATCACGCTCGGCCGTATAATGTGGGTGCCGCTTGCACAGCGAGGCGGCCCGGTGTCACGCTACGTGCTTCCTGCCCGCAGGCCATGGTGTGACAAAAGGCCTTATGTCCGCCCGCTCGTGGAACACTCGTGATCGCAATGTGTAATCAAGCTCGCATGGCCACTGTATTACCACGTACACCTACCGTGGCCCGCGGCCATCCGCGCGCTTCCACACACGCGAATATATGTACACGTACGTGTATGTATGTATACGAGCCACACGCAACCCGAGCATAGCCTGTGTGTCCGCTTTTGGCCGACCGTTTCCCGCGCAGGACGCGACCAATCCTTCGCCTTTTTCTTTCAGCGGTTTCGCAAGCCGGAGGGAGAGAGAAACGGCGACCACTTTTCTGCCCGATTCGTCGCGCTTGATATGTACAAGATCATCGAGCTTCTTTTGGGAGCTTCGTCTCGCTTGGGGTGGTTTCTTGTGGATCCTCTTTTCGACTCGCTGGGATTTTCGTGGCTGAGCACCGGGGGTCGTTCGGGGAGGGCGATTTTACGGGATGAACGTGGTTTGAGGGGATATCGTTGTGGGTTCGATTTTGATGCGTTCGGTGGATAGTTGGGGATTAGCGGAGGGACTGGTGGTTCGTTGCAGTTGTGGTGATGAAGAAAGCCACATATGGAAGAGATCTAGGGGATGAATAGAGAAAATCAATGTTTTCCTTTAGTATGTTATGCCCGATTTAATGTACTCCAAAACTGATCACCGCGACGCTGAAATTCGAGTAACATAGTATAGAAGAAATTGGACTGTCCCAAAGTGGTATTAGAATAAAATTGAAGATAACGCGAAGTAATTCTAATATTTCCCACGTAATCCAAAGGCCGAATATCTATACAGCACTCCGCCGAGCGGGAGACGAAAGCAAAGCGGATTGGAGCAGAAAGTTAAGAGCGGAAAAGGGCAGATCCTGGCATTCGCGGGTATGTGTTGCACTTTTGGCAGTTTCCGAGCGGTGTCGGGATGCAGTCTGCCGCGAGTAACGTGTTTACCTAGACTATTGATCGAAGGGGGCGAGAGATCCGTGTTCGGCCAGAGGTGTGCGGCTTCTGGAAAACTTCGGCCACCGTGTAGGGTCGGGAATTTTTGTCGAGTTCCACGGACAGGGGATAGGTTACGGATACTAAGAGGCAAAGGGATATATGTGTACATGTATATGTATACCGGAGCGTATCCATGCGTCAGGAAAGTTTCGAGACCCCGACTCGACAACACGACGAGAACACGCTTTGCATCGACGCTTTAACATTTTTCCTGGCACGAACGCAATTTTTCCGCGACTTGATTCGAAATTTCCTCCTTGTCAGATTTACGCTTGCTCCGATTTTTCGGGCAAATTTTGCGTCACCTCGTGGTGAAGTAATTGTTACGGTCTTGGTGACTCGATTCGGTGAAGTTTAGATTTCGACTCGATATTAATCTTTTCGCGACTAATTTAGTCTCTGTATTAGATTTCATTTTTATAACCGATCAGATTCTGGTGTTAAGCCCAGAGGAATTTCATACCTGGATCGTAATTGAGTTCCTTTTTACAAATCCATTCGAGGGGACGCAAGCTTGCAAGGACGATAATATTCAATTAAATTCCGCCTGGTCGGATCCTCTAGAAATTGACCCGCACTCTGGATCTGACTTCTCGGCGCTCATAAAATTAAACTACAGCCTACTCCTTCGACGCGAGTCCAAAGTAACGCAGAGCAACGATAAATCGCCGATACCAGAAAGATTTTTCAGAAATGCAAACATCGCAACAAGAAACCACAGCACCTTACCGAAAGCCGCGAGAAAACACCTGTTCTATCTTCGTCACCGAAATCTCCACGAGTCTCAGCAAGTTCCCTGTCGATCACTACTCCACTCCGAGTATCACCGAAAATCACCGGCAGATCACCTTGCCGATTTCGGACGATACGAAAACAATTCACAATCAATCAATCCGCACCGCTTCACTTTCCCCTTTCCTTCACTCCGGTTTCAATTGTCACAGCGTCGACGCGAAATTTCGATCGTCAATCCTTCCTCTACGATTCTCCGTTCGGTACGTTTCACGCGAACGGCCGATCGGTTCTGTAACGGCACAGAGCGCGGCGCAGAAAAACGAAAGACCGTGGGCAGCAATTTCTGCGCCGGTCGGAATCTAATCCGCCGCGAACAGCCGCCTTTCGTGATACCCGTTACACAGCGTGGAGAAACCGTCGAACGCTTCGGTGTCCCGTGTGGCAGTAAGTTGAATTCCCAAACGGGCGGGTGTGGCGACCGTCCCGCAACGGGCACCGAAACGGATGCCGCTATCTCCTCCGACACGCCGCCGCGACTCCCGGCGTTTCTCCCTCTCTCTTTCTCGCACCGCTACCCAACTTTTCAATTTTTCTCCTTCGACGACCTCTTCCTCCACTTACCACGCACCCTTCGAATTTTTCCCTTTCCTTTTTCTTTCACCGTACGGGGCTAATTTCACAGATGTTGGCAATTTTAAGGATGATCGATATTTGGAATTAACTGGCCTCGACTTTTCGCTTATATTTCTAAGATGATTTTTAAATTGGCGCACGTACCTATTTCTCGGATGATTCTTTTTTTTGGACCACGTTTGACGAGGAATAGTGTAATTTGTAATTCAACGCGATCGAGGAGTGGAAATCACTTGGACACTTCACGTCGGATACCAGTCTTTATTATCACCCCACTACTGTCCCTCCTGGAACTGCAGAAATCTTTGAAAGCCACGAAACCTTCCGCAGCACCGTAACTTCGAAGGCAACTTTTCGTAGAATCGACAGACACTTGCAAATCACTCGTGCATGCAGTATCCCGTTTCTGCAAAAAAATTCGGAAAATTGCGAAACGTTTCCCGGATCGATTTTGTTAAATGGATCGCGCACTGGGCACGTCGACACTGCTATCACAGAACCGCACGATAAACTTCTACGATGCCGGTAACACTAGCAAGAGTAATAATAAATTTTCCAAACAGTCAGTGCGTCCAAAATCGCCTACCAAGCAGCCACACACACGCCGGTTCCATTCGTGAAAGCGTAACACACTCGTGGCAACGTGCAGCACGTCCGATCGAACACTTTCCTCGTGACACTTTTCCACTGCCGGAGCACGACTGCGTCCGTTGGCGGTCGGAGCACGAATCGAGTCGTCGACGGAACGCTTTCGCGTGGCGTGTGCGAGCGAACGTCACGCGCGACGGACGGGTCGCGGTGGGCGCGTGCGAACGCTCAAAAGAAACTCGAGCACGTCGTTCGACGACGACGGCTGATAGAACAGCCGCGAAGGGGACAAGAGGGGGTTGGGATAAAGGATCGACGGGCGTCCGTTCATCTCCATATTCATGGGACGTCGACGCGCGACGTTTCCCCGTGAGCTTTAACGAGCCGTGAAACGCAGCAAAAAAAGAGAACAGCAGAGTCGCGACGGGCACGCCTACGATTACCGTCGCCTTTTCGAATTCCGTCGCCGAGTCGTCGATGGAATGGCCAAAAGAAACAGAAAAGAAGAAGAGGCGCAGAGGTATGCAGGCACGTTCACTCACTGTTTGCGTGTCGTTCGGGGACGTTGCGGGTGCCGGTAGCCGGTCCGATTCCGAGACAGGCCGGTGTGCCTGTCTGTCAGTGTGGCCACGAAAAGATAGGGAAAGATGAGACGGCGAAAAAAAGCGGCCTGCTCGAGAGCGCAAGATAAAGAAAAAAAAGCCACGGCGGACCTCGAAGGCTTGGCGAGTGCGCGGAAAAAAAAGGCAAAAAAGAAGCGCGACTCGCGAAACACTTGACTCGTCGCGCGTTACTGACACACAGCACACTATATCACAGACCTGTACGAGAGCACGGTAGCCAGCGGAGTTCTCCCTGAATCCTCACGTATCCAGCGTGACGATCCGTGCGTGCCGCGTGTCCACGTTCCGAAAGTGTCACCTCCCTCTCCAGCCGGTAGGCTTCAGACGTGTGTGCACCGGCGAAGATCCGTGAAAGGAGGAAGAAGAGGCGAGAGATCGGGCAAGCCAGTCGCGGTTGGACGATGTCAGTGGCGCGCACTTCTCTCTCTCTCTCTCTCTCTCTCTCTCTCTCCGTTTTCTCGCGCCTCTGTCTTTCTTCCTCTCTTCTACTTTCCTCTCCGTCTGTCTTACTCTTCCCTCTTTTCCACCAAGATCGTTTTAACTCCACCACGATCCGTCGGTTGTTTCTTCCCTTCTCGCCGTTTTTCCTACTTTCTTTTACAAGCTTTCCTTCCGACGTTTCTCCAACCCCTTCTTTTTTTTCTCTTTCTTCCTTCTCGTTTCCTATCGGAAACCACCAGCTTAGCCGCGGCGCACGTTCGACGTCGCACGGCAGAAACGAGCCGAGTACAGGAGGCGAGGAGTAGCACGATGTGCCCGCGCGAGACAGAATGGTAACGGAGAGCGCGCACGCCTGTGGAAAGAAAGAGGAAGAAGTAGAGTAGGAGCAGCTGGCTGAAGGAAGAGGCAGCCGGGACGTGGGAGGCGGAAAACCGAGCGGCGACGGCGGCAGACTCGGTTGACTCGGTGGCCAAGCGGTATCTCACCCGCGAAAAGCGTCCCGCGATCAGGTGACAGCGGGAGTACACACCGGCGCTACTCGTGAGCGAGAAGGAGTGACGAGTGTGGAACGAGAGGAGCCAGGCGAACGAGACGGAACGAATGGGTTGCTAGCGCTCCGAACGGAGACAGAGACCGGGTGCCGTCACTGGTGGGGCGGCCTGGTGGGACGGCGGAAGGTTAAACACGCCGACCGGCCAACAGAGAGGAATAGAAGAAGTGAGTGAGAAAGAGAGAGGGATAGAGAGAGCGAGAGAATGATTGCGCGAGGGCGAAAGAGGGAACGAGGGTGAGAACGATAGTCGGCGCTCGTGCGTTCCAAGTGTGACTGACGGCAAAAGAGAAAGAGCACCGGACAGGAAGAAGGAGAAGTATAAGAATAAAAAGAGGACGAAGTGGCAAAAGGTAACCGGCAGGAGGAAACCGATGGAGAAAAAAAGGAAAATGAGCAGACGAGGCAGAGGGTCGCAACGTGGAACGAAGGCGGCACGACCCGCTCTAGCAGGAAGGACAAAGAGAAATAGCGTGCGTAACGGAGTCGCGGGAGCAAAGGAGCAAGGAGATACGAGAAACGGATATAGAGGCGGCGTATAGCGACGGATATGCGATGCGCGACTCGTCGGGGTGGAAGAGCGCGCGCGCGCGTCTCTTTGAAAGGGGGTAGTCGAGGGAGAGAAGGGCTCCCTGATCGCTTCTGAGTGCAAACGGTTCGGCGTGCGGTGGGACACTGGCAGGCGGGCGGCTGGCTGAAACTGCTGTGGATAGCGGGTGGCGAGCGGTGCGATACTCTACGGAACGGGACGGGACGGGACGGGACGGGACGGGCCGAGAGCCGGGCCGGGACCCCCATCCATGTACAAGAACGCACACTAAAGTTCGTTTGCCCGTCGGTGTCTCTTACACAGAGGGGCTCGACGGACGCGCCACGCAGACAGCACATAGGCGTGCTCTCACACTAACAGTGAGTCAGGCAAGCGAGCAGGCTGGCAGGCAGACAGGCAGGCAGGCAGGCAGGCAGGCAGGCGGGCGAGCAAGGCAGCCTCAGCGTGTATACGAGCCACGGCACGTTACTACGCCAACGGCACTGCCTGCCCCCGGCTCGATTCGGTCTCGCTCGGGCGGTCGCGTTAGTCCGACTTTGCCATCTTTGTCGACCGTCAGACTCCATCCTCGTCGTACTCGAGTAACTCGTCTTTCGGCGCGCTTCTCTCTGTCTCTCTCGTGCTGGCTTCCCTCCCTCGTTCTCTCTGGCGCTTCGTTCCGTGCCGCTACTCCACCGTGCGTCTCCGCCACAACCCCGACCCGTCGTCGTCGTCGTCGTCGTCGTTCCAACCCCCTGCCTCTCGCTGCGCCGGGCTTCAACCGATGCTCTCTTCCTCAAGCGCGCACGATTCCGCCTCTTCTTTTCTCCACGATTCCTCCTCCTTCTCTCGGATTCTCGCCTTTCGTCCTCGTCTGAACTACGCTCCCATCGGTCTGATCGCTTCTCTCGAAACGTGTGCACCGCTCCCTTGTTCTCTTTCTGCAAGCGTCGGCTTCTCTTTGTCGCTTCGTCCTCGTCACGCCGGTCTCGCGCCGTCCTCTTCGTTCTCATCCGCTGCCCCCTTCGTACACTGTCGGCGTTCTCTGTTCTCTCGGTGAGCGTGCACTCGCGCCCACACTCTCGAGCGGTAGCATATCGTAGGTCCGCCAGCCTACCGGAGCTTTTCAGACACCAACGAACGTGCTGGAGTTCCTAAAGTACGACAAAGAGAGAGAGAGGGAGAGAGAGAGAGAAAAAGAGGGAGTGAGTGGGTCTGTGATAGCAAGCGGGAGTGTGCGACGGAGGGAAAGAGCGAAAAAAAGAGGCTGCGGGTTAGAGGGAGATCCGAGCCGAGCGGAATGAGAGAGGAAAAGGGATAAAGCGAGACGTGACCGCGGGGATGTAACGGGTGTGTATGGAACGCCAGCACGGCCAGGACGACGACCGGCCTGCCTTGTTCACGAATTTTTCGCCGTTCAGCTGGCTGGGATGAGTTTCGGGAAGCCGGCAGCCGAGGTGGAAATTGCTTCCAGAGAAATTGGATTTCACGATAATGGCGCGAATCGGTTCTAGAGATTTCCAGGAAACCAAAACGTCGGGAAAGGAGCGGGAACCGATGGTCCCGCTTCGATTCCTCCCGTATTGCCGGCGACTGTAAATTTCTTCGTACACGCGAGGAAACCTGTATACGGTATATACATACATGTATATACGTGAACTCCATTCTCGTTTCGCTGATTTCGTGATCGCTGGCAACTGTCGCGACTGAAGAGGGGGGATTAAGTTCTTTCTGGAAATTTTTGGACATCACTGTATGTATAGGGGTCATAAGTGTCCGAGCACTAGAAATGGACTATTTTCATCGTTCTCCTGCGAAGCGAACGCAGGAAATTTCTTTCGAGAACGGACAAATACAAATATGAGCTTTGCTCTTACATTTTACTTAAACAATTTACACGCAGAAATGAATTTCACCGCGACACGATCGTGGACTAGTTTCTCTTTTGCAACACCGTTTCCGGTAGACGCGCGATCCCTGCGGTCCACGTTTCCTCGTTTAAGTTACATTTAAGCAATATCATCGTCACTGCTAATTGGCTGGCCCTTCAGAGCGCAGTCGCTGCTAGTTATCATTGCGAGCGGAATCAGTGCGATTTGCGGTTGCGGATCTTCCTTCCCTGTAACCCTTGTCCGTGCGCGAAACTAACGGAGCTCACGGCTAATTGTGTGCTTCAGCTGGTGCAATTCTTATGATCTCCCCAGTTGCTACTTTGGTGCTAATTAGGTTCTTCTTAATCTTAGATTAATGGGAAATTAATCGTCCTCCTACGAAAACGAGCACTGCAATGTGCTGTGGCGTCTCGCATATACCTACACCGCGTGCCTTAAATTTTGCTGCGTCCTAAAACTGATTTCATCTATTTATTAAAAATATCCAAGCATTCGAAGCAAAGCATACGATCTCGTTCTCTACAGACACTTATGATTCCTCCAATTCTCTGCACTTATATTTATACTCCGAAACTGTTAATACCACGCACAGCAATTAGAACAAGTACGTACTCCTACATTCCGCCCATAAAATATCGCTGCATCACCGAACGAAACAGCCCTAGTCCTCTCGATCCATTGCAAAATCTTCCTAACCCCGTTTCGCCGAAGCCAAGATTCTAATTCATCGTCGTTACTATTTACCATCCCGCCCAGTAATTCCACGGAGTTCCAGAAGGTTCAGCGGTCCCTCTTCGCGAAGATCATTCGAGGAGATACAAGTATGTATCTAGCAAAGGCTGCTGCCCATCCGGTCGACAGTCGCAGCCAACCGGAAGCGAGGAGATCGGTCAGCGCTAGGAAGCCTGTTTCGCTTTCGCCGCGAAGCTTCCGATCGGGGGCAAGTCGGTCTGAGCTATTTCAACAAAGTATTCCCCGCACAGAGAGCCGCGGGCGCAGTCTCCGAAGTTGCCTTAATCTCGATCCGGCTGTCTCTCCGTCTCCTTGCCTCTTTCTGCCCCCCCCCCCCCACCCCCCGTCACTGGGAACGACAGACTTTGAGGGTGACTTTGCGTTCGAGCGGAGGGCCAGAACAAGGTGGAGAACTCGAGAAACGAGGAAACGAGCAGTGGAACGGAGCAAGACCAAGCATAATCCCGGTAAAGAAAGGACGAAACGCGGGAGGGTAGAGGGAAAGCGGGCGACAGAGACGAAGAGGAGACAGGGAGATCAGAACGGGAATACCTGAGCACAAAGGCGTGCTCTAAATGGCAAAATACAGGCCGTCCACGGATATACCGTGCTTTTGATCCCTGAGAGGGCACGCGCACCTAGGTACGGTAAAAAAATCGGTCCTCCATCGAATTCGATCTTTGTGGAAGTGAAATTTCCCATTTGTATATTCGCGTTACAGCAATTCGAGAATAGCTGAACAACTTTTATAACGCAGCACGCGTTCAGTACTTCACAACTATTACGAACATTATTTAAATAACCGTTGCGATTGAATCATTTCGCTATTCCTCCGCGCAAAACAATCCCGATTCTCCGCCCGTGTGTAATGTTAATCGATGCTCACGGGTACCTATCACGGATACCATTGTTTCAATATCTATTATTCGAACTTAAAAAATGAATTCGAGTAACGCCCAAGGCTCTGGGCCACGGGCACGTATATATGTACATGAAAACCCGCATCCCGCGACAGCCGTCCCTTCTTTACGCTCGTCGTCGCTTTCGGGACCGTCGAACGAATTCGTTTCGGGTTACTGCATGATTGTCGCCTATGAAAGCCGGCCCGAGCTCTGTCGATCGTCGGGGGACAAGGACAGTGGTTACGCGGGGGACGAGAAGAGAAGCCCGGTCGGGAGATGAACGCAGTGGGAGGGCGGTACCCCTTAACACCGGGCACGAGGCAAAAAGGGGTCCAGCTGCGCTGCATCCTTGTTCGGGCTGCTCCGAAGGGAGTCCAGGGATTATTAAAATGCCGAACAGGGGTGGGGTGAGCGTTCGTTCTACTGTTACCGGGGCTGCGTAGCCACGAAACCGGTAAAACCCTCCTTGTCTCTTCCCCTCTTTTGGTTTATTGCCTCTTTTTTCCCTTTCTCTCTGTCCCTGATCCTTGATCTTCTTCTCTCTCTCTCTCTCTCTCTCTCTCTCTCTCTCTCTCTCTCTCTCTCTCTCTCTCTCTCTCTCTGTCTGTCTCTCCCTCCCTCTCTCTTTCTGGTCTTCTGTTGGCCGGTTGATTCGGCATTCAAGTTCGAGTCGCGGTGCACAAGCCGCTGCATAAAATCGTTCTCCCTCCTCTACAATGATACCAATCAACCCGCCGCCATCGAGCCTACCAATCAGAGATGCTTTGATCCGCGGCGACAACGTTTTTCGGGGTTGATTCCGGGCAAAGGGCCGGGCTGCCTGCGCTACCCTGAGATCGATTGCGGTTTTGTTAGACGATGGGAAACGCGTGTACATGTATAAGGATGATCGTTGGTATTTGGGCGGAATTATGCTTGATCGATGTTTTGGGGGTTGTTGCTGGCTAGCGTTTGAAGTGACTGCGACAGTCTCTGGTGCAGTTTCGGACGATAAGATAGATCTGGTTAATGGATGTATGAATTTGCTTGAAGCTCGAGGGAAAATCGTGTGGCATACTAGGATGAAGTTTGGAACCGGCGAATATTTTGCTACAACAATTGTAAAATGAGAAAGAATTTTTCCACTCGTCAAAAGTTATATTTGAAGTAGGTATATCGAAGTCGAATACCTTTACTTTTATTTCAAAACAGAACTTTATTTTTCTGTTTAAAGTTCCACTGCGGGATTCTTCAACAAATAGACAATCTTGAGATCAACTAATTAATGAGCTAAAAAATTGTGGGAATTAATAATAAATTAATTCGACGGTCACTTTTTCCTGGCAACCCCGTTGCTTAATTTCCACCCTGTGCACGATACTGCCACTAGACAAGATGTAGCCTAATTATGCGCAACCCCTGTCATCATTTAACGACCTAAACAAGAGTATCAGAGGACCCTTCGACACCTTGCAGCTTCTTGGCCACCTTGTGCGTCACCGACACAATGAATCCGCAAAGCACGTGCATTCTATCCCTACGGGACTAGTTATATACCTGCGAGTTTTAAGGATCCTAATACTTTGTTTAGGGTGGGACCATTGTCGCGGAAAAGAAGTTAAATAAAACTATTTAGAGGACGGCACGACTGGGCCTCCACGAGTACACCCTTGCCTTTTTCTTATTTTTTTTAGCTTCGATGCACAAGGTGTTCTATTTAGTTTCTTCCTAGTGTATCATTTTACTGACGCTGAGTGCTCGAAAAATACTTCAGGTGAAAGAAGTCGAGAGCAATTTTTTGCACAGTATGCTTAGCAGTATGCACAGTGGCCGTTTCTTTGATAGGCCTCCTTAAAAATATAATTGAATGACAGTACTTACCCGATTATGTAGATGCGATTCACCTTCAAGGAATACTCCAAAATCCTATAATACTGCGGCCAGTTCCCATCCAATCCAACCAACGAACCGCGCCGATATTCCCAACCCAAGTAACACTAATCTGCCGTTATCGCATCGATTGCTAATATCCTCGGCTTCGCCCTCTTAATCGCCTCGTTTAAGAAGACCGGCGAATAACGGGACACCCTGTACAATATATCGTCTCGGAAAAAAGAGCTGCAAAATAACAGACATCGCAATGCAACAGCCGCACGGCACGAGCCAGCGCGCCACAGTTCTCCTCTCTCTTGCGCCTCACCTTCGCAGCGTGGAACAGCTTACTCGCGGCCCAGGCGCGCATAATCGCACGGAAACGTTCCGCAAACAGCTCCGTCCCGGGGTCCATAGATTCCCGCCGAGTTTGTCCCGGATATCGTGCAGGCCAGGTTGCGGGGAGGGATCGCCGGCAACGTCCCGTCACTAATTACATTCTCCTCGCGCAATCACGGCCGCGTGTACACTTGCGCCCGTCCCGTTCCGTCTCTCTGGCCCGCGTCCAATTGCCCCGTCGTTTCAGAAGCTCCTTCTTCGCCGGTCTCTCCGATCCACCTCCGGTCCGCCGACGGTCCTTCACGGTTCTTTCTCGCCGTTCTGCCAGCCCGTTTCCCGTGCGGGATACCTGGAATTCTGAGGTTACTCGCGAGCTGCCTTGAGAGACTGGAACACCTTGCTTGCGCAACTCAACGAGGTATCCGGGCCCGGGTTCCGACACTTGGATGTTTGAAGAGTTCTGGGATGTAGGGGCGATGGCAGATGGGTGATAGATGAACGGTTTTGGATGGCGGAGGTGTTCAGAGAATTTTTCTCTTTTTTTTCGGTTCCGGTTTTGTAGAGGGATTTTGGGAGAGGGGATGTATTATTTTGGTAATTGTGAGTGTGGAATTTGTTTGGTAGATATGGAAGTTTTGTAGCTGTCTTAGGATTAATAATGTTAGAAGAGAAACAAGAATTGGTATTTGGTCGTTGAAGAAATTCACTACTTCTACGATTAACGCTTAAAATCTAAATAGTATTAAGAAGAATAGTAAAGAGAGAAAAGAGCTCCGAACGTTCGAGTGCGTTCGAAGGAAAAGCGTGGTGATAGCCGAGGCGTTGAGGGCGATAAAATTTTATCAGCCACGGCGTATAGTGGTGGTTCACGCGAGCACGCAAAAATCCATACACGCGGCCAACCCCTTTAACACACACCCTACCACGCGTTACGGGGTGAGATCCGTAAAAGTTGGAACACTCGGGCCAGGGAAACGTTGCACGTTTATCCGCACGATTGCGCGCAGCTATCGAGCCACGGAGGATGTCTTCTCAAGTCGTTTCCGGTATCGGAAACTTTCCGTGAAACGTTGCAGCGTGGAACGATTATCCTTGGACAGATCCTTGGGTCATCGCGATGCACACTACGCTTCTGTGACTCTGTTTTCCTCGAATTCCCAATGAAACACCCTGGAACTTCTTTCTGAAAAATGTTGCCTTGTCGAAGTAACTTGTTATTCATTGAGATAACTCTGTTTGAATTAATATTTCTTCGGTGATTAAATCGGTCGAGTGGGAAGCAAATGAATTAATCAGAATAGTATGTAATTATTATTTTCATTATATCACTGAGAATTATTCAAGTAATACCGGCTGTCAATTTTTTCCGAAAATTTCAATCTTTTCCGAGAACTCCTTCCTATTTAAAATAGCAGTGGTGAGAGGTTTCACTGAGAACCAATAAATTTAAACTTTCTCTTATAGATCTATTTCAATCCATTCAGTTTCCTGCCAAACAGCGCTTCCTCAAAAATTAATTGTCAAATCTTGAGAGCCACGCGACCGCGGATCTCCACTGATACAGTAAAATTAGCGTCCCCCAAAATTTCTCACGTCAGTTAACCGATTCTCCCAATTAAGCTAAAAATTTGCCTGCAAGCGGCGTGTCTAGTTTCGAAGATCCTTTTCTTGCCGAGGATACCCTCCGAAAGGTTAAAGTTGAACGAAGTTGGAAATCTCGCCGAGGACACCGGCTAAGCCCGAGTCTCGAGAGCACGATGAGCGAGCAAGAAGAATGGAACCGTGTTAACGACGAGAAATTTCGCACGCGAACGATATCTTCGAGGCTCCGCGTTCCAGGTTAACTGGCGACTTCCTACTGCAGGAAGATCCTGGCTCACGATGGATGGGAGCTGTACAGGAAACCGGGATTCTTCTTGCACGGGGTCCGCGCGTTGATCTCGGATAGCGCACAGAAGATACGTACATAGAAAGTTGTTATCTGTGTAACTTCTCGGTGGACATTCGGTGGACAGTCGAGGAAAACCGAAATGCCCATCGACGTTTATTATTTCTGGCAATTCCTTTGTTCCGTTCTTATTGTGGTTCTTATGGTCGAGGAAGTGTTGCTTCTTGTGACGATAGATAGTTTATGTTTTCCAACACGAATTATTTATATATAAGACAAACGACCGCAACAAACCATACCATAGTACTAAATTACATCCTCATCCTAAGGCAATATATGAACCACACGTCAACGAAAATATTATCAAACTACTATCATGCAGTTTATCATTTAAAAATCTACCAAAATATATTTCACTGAAATTTCACGCTATACAAGTATATTCAATTAACAGACAGGCGAAGACTCACAGGCGAGTTACCAAAAGTAAACCTTTATACAAAACGCGGAACCAGGCGAGACCGATCGCCAGAATGAAAGATCATCGAGACACCAACCGGTGACGCAGAAGCTTACCGTCGACCGCTAACTGCTCAACGTATAACCGGCTAATTACGTTAAGATGGATTACTTGGGAAGTGTATTTCAGCCGAACGAATTGGCCTAAAGGAAACGGAGTAGGCGGTGGGCATTTAAAGGCGATGTACGCGTCGAGTCTGGTGGCAGTCGCGTGCGCGCGCGCTCGACCAGAGCGGCCGCTTAATAAATTAATGCTAATAACGAAGAAGGGCTAATTACGGAGGGCCGGAAAAAGACGGGGATGATCCGCGCGGCGGGCAAACACCGGCCGGACAATTAGTTAAGCGACAGAAACGAATGAACCGACCATAAAACTCGCCATTTATGGGTGCAAATTAAGCGAATCATTTGGGGAGTACCGAACTGTGGACGATCTGGCGAATTAACGCTTCGTTAAGTACGATAGAAAGTAGATTGTCGTTTCGTTTCGATCCCGTGTATCGATTTGTATTTTTCCTTTTTTTTTTATTACTATCGAAACGGGACTTGGAGGAAAATCGATTCAATGGAACACGGAGAGTGGCAAGTGTTGCTTGCTGAACGGGACAATTGAAACGGTGAAGTCGGACTTTTGGATCTCGTTGGTTTTAATGGTGTTAGGATAACTGAAGGAAGAGGTAACTGGTGTCTTTGGAGAAGAGTTTGGAAATTAATCAAATTGGATGGTAGATGGAAATCTGTTAATCGGCTGCTTTGGCGAGGTATAATATTCTTCGCGTGGTATTGTTAGTTGGTTATTTGCAATTAATTCAGAGTATTGTGTGGGAATGTAATTGTGTAGCAGAGACGAGGAAAATATAGATTGCTAAAGAATATTATGTGCTGTATAGAAATGATTGTTCGTACTACGTATGGCATGCGATTAAATAGTCTAACAATTTCCTTAATTAATATTACACGAAGGAAAAGCCGTGAATTAAAGTATAATACAATGATGATTCACGAAATCCTACTGCACCTAATAATAAAATATCTAAAATATCTTATGAACTACATTACGATACTATTCGATTAAGAAAATTCCAATTAACTTCTAAGAAACAGAACCACCGGTAGAAGAAAAATCACAAAAAAACTCGTCTCTCGCTCGCTCAAACAACAATCCTCTACAATCCTCAAATACAAGACTAAGCAATGAAATTCGCTGAATCGAATCCCAGCGTCCGAACCGATTCAAACAAAATTCGGCAAAACTCGAACGTTCTTCCCGACGCGTTTCCACAATCTCCAAATAGGATCCTCAAACCAAACACTACTTCACCCCTGCCACTAACGGTCCAGTCTTCCGCATGCTCGATCGTCGTAAAAATGGTGGCGTCGCGCAAGCTCGATAACGACGCGACGCCGTCGAATGTGGGTCAATTAGAGCGGCAATTAGCGTAATCGACACAGCCGCGTGGAATCGCAGCCGCTTTCGGCGCCGTGATCTTCGACCTCGTGGTTATCGTCTCCTCTATATATCTCTGCCCCTCTTCCACTCTCCAAACGATAGTCTGTGGGCCCTTATCGCGTCGCACACATCGCTTCGCCAATTTGGAGGTTGCTCGAGGCCCGCGATCACACGGAAACTGAAGGCAACTATCATTTTTCTACGACTGGTCCCCGGGGTGTAAGCTCGCGCAATTCTCGAACCCCTCTCCCTGGATCCTGCATCGGGATTCTCGGATCCGCGTAACTCTGGACCAGTTTTCGATTCCAGGCTGATTCTCACGGGACACGGCGATGTGTGCGATGAAAAGGGGGGAACGAGGGAGAGGGATGCTGAGAAAACTGGACAACGGTCAAGCAGTTCCGTCCCGCTTCCAGCTAAGCGAGCTGGGCCGGGGTGTAGGGGTTGAATCTTCCGAGATCGGAAGGGGTTGCGGAGTAATTCTGGTTTGATCCAACGGGATGACGGCGTCGCGTGAGAAAGGGCCCTCGGATACGACCTCTGCCTCTCCTCCTCGATACGGAGAAGACGAAACGCTCGCCCCGGATGCGATTAGAGAAGCCTTCGGGGAACTGGCCGCGGTGAATAGTTCTTTTCGTTTTGCCTCGCTTTTTCTGGGGCTTCTCTATTTATTTTCTTATTTTCTTATTTTTCGCTTGTTTCTGACCAGCGTGCTCCTTTTTACGTGGCATGCAGAGAGCTTGTGGTACTGGGGACCATTGATGGATGCTCGATGATTGATTGAGTATTATTCATCTGTTACCTTGTGTTTCATTTTGATTTCATTCCATTGATTTTTATCCATTCAAGTGCCTATTAGACTACCCTAGTAGCTCTTTATTTGAAAGGTTTGATGAATTCTTGTTTTCACGGATGGAGTTGAAAATTTATAACAATTTGCTTGACTTAACATGTATTTTAGAAAAATAACGTTCAACGAAACGCTTTTAACGACGGGGAGTTTTTAATGGGTGCGATTAGCAAATTTCGTAACAATTGTGTTATTCGTTTGCTTAAATTTTCACCCCTTTTTATATAGGGTGTACAAGCGAGGTTTGGTCAACCACGGGGAGTATACGGTATTTGCATTAGGGACGAAGGTCAGTCGGAGGGACGGAAGTGTTTCCGTTTCAAATTATGATCCTCCGCAAACGATAAAGTCGTTGGAGCTTACAAAATGGTCATTTGTGTAATTCTCCGTTATTCGTATTCAACAGAAAACATTATACACAAATTCATTTTTTGTGAAATCAGCGAATAAACAAAAATAACTACAACCCAGCTTAATTTATAGATGCAAAATATTTTATTAATAGATATACCGAAATCGTTTAACTCGCAATAGACATGTACAAACCCCCATCTATGGTATACCTATTACTAGAGGACCGTCGCTATAAATAGAATTTCCACCAAAGATCTTCAGCGTCGCACCTCACGTTATCCAACTATGTATAACCAACTGACCTATCACCCCGTTTCGTCGTAATTCAAACACATTGAAAAACGCGATCGCACGCACAAAAAGGAGGAAGCAAACCCCTATCGCTCTACCCTCGATGTACGTTCCAATTCGTTCTATCGGCCAGCGATTAACTGGACGCGATGGAACGTGAAAAAATGGAGAGAAGAGAGACAGAACTGGAGCGAGAGATCGAGAGAGAGGGAAGATGGAAATTAAAAGTGGCTCTGCGAATTAAGTTCACGGCGTGGTGTGGCGGTGAAAAAAAAAAATGACCCCCGTATTGTTCCGTCGACGTGGCTTCCCCCTGGCTGAAAACAAAAGGGAGAGAACGAGAGGGGTGGCCAGGCTGCGCTTAATTCTAAATTCGGCACTAATAACGGCCGGTCCCGTGTTTCGTTAGCCCATGGGAGATTAACTGGTTGAGGAACGATGGCCTAATGGTGACGTGCACGCGGAATTCGAATAATATTTACCTTCGTCGCGACGCATAGCCAGCCAAAATCTCATGGGAACGGCTAATGCTATTGGATTCGACGCCTGTATCCTGCATAATGCCCTGACGATAATTCGGAAGCTTTTTCTCTCTTACTATTTGGCATGAGGCATGAATACGTGGCACGTGTGGCGCTTTTGCTTTAGAACTGATACCAATCGAATTAAGTATTCGTTTTAATTAAAATCGTGATAAAAATTTAGTGAACGGCACTCTATTTGTCAGCGAAATAATCTAGTTTTGTATGATGCTATGTCAGACGTGCCAGAAAGGTGCCTCGAATAAAAACATTTGTTATCCACTTACTTCCATATTCTGGAAAGTGTGAATATTTTAAACAGCTATCCAAAAACTGTTGGAAACAATATTAATCTAATCGCGCATTGACAAACGTATTTGCAGTAAATCATAGCATCCGATATTTATCCTGTTGCGACTAGAAAACGGAAAACAGGAAAAAGACAAAAACACGGAGGACGCAGCACGTTCGACACCCTCCAGTGTCACTTCGTATTCGTTCAGCCGCTTATTTTTCTTGCGTGCCCGCCGAGGAAACGGTAGTCCAAAGAAGGATTCTCCGCTTCCACGCGGACGATCAATCACTGTCCGCCACGAGGAGTCCCGATTCCAGCGGCCCCAGGTTAACCATTGATCGCCGATCGAGATGAAAGATCCGTTCGAGCGTCGCGGCACATCCATAACTTTCGGCCCCGGCTATTATGATTTACGACGCTCCATGGCCGGGACAATTAATTTTAATTAAGATGCGCGCCTACCGGGCCAGAATCAAGCACGAACGCGCTACCACCAATCAGCCTAATGGGGTATGATCGTGGTGGCCGATTTTCGTCGACCTGCCAATAGAAAATGGGACTGTTGCGCGAACTGTGACATTTATTGTTGGGAAAACTGATTGGGAATTTTTTTCTTACTGCAAGTGTTGGTCATTTGGTATTATTGAAAGAATTTTGTCGGAGAATTGTGACATTTATATTCGAAAATTATGCAAATAAAAATGTAATATACATATATAAGGGCAAAAGAAATGAAGTAAAATAAAAACTTAACGATAGCGTAAACGAAACAGGCACAAGTATTCGAAGAACAGCATATCGCTACGTTAACCAAAAACCACCCCTAAATCGCGACTTGTCCCTAACATCCGCCTTCTCGAACGATTGGTTCGTCACAGAGTCGTTGATCTCGGTGAACCTTCCACGAATCTACGAGAAACGGAATCCCTCGTGGAGCGATATCGACAAGGGTAACGACAGCGTTTTAATTTCCCGCGGCGTTTTCCATAGCTACACGCGACCGGTCCGACAGAAAGGACGAAAGGAAAAAAGAGGAGGAAAAAAAAAGGAAAGGGTGCCGGTTCCACGGGCAGCGGGAGAAAGGATTACGAAGGAAGCTGCGAACGACGAGATCACGTCGAGGATCGAAGGAATTTTTCCTTGACACAGATGTCGGATAAAGAATCCTGGCGGTCGCATCGAGCGAAACACGTCGAGATATCGATCTTTTTATTGTGCAAGGAAAGACGCTGCCGACGGAGATTGCTCTCTCTCTCTCTCTCTCTCTCTCTCCTTTCGCCAATAATACATCGCGAGACGCACGGCGCGTTTATATTCTGAATCGTTTCCCCTGCTTGCCCTCCTACACCTTCGACCGCTAAAGTCGCTACGATACGGATCGGGACAGTCGTCCACTGTCGATAGGTGTCCGTCTCGTTCCGAGGGAACGACGAAATGTTATTTTTGGGATGCGAGAATTCCGCTGCGAGGCCATTTCGGGGGGGGATGCTTTTGTTTCTCGCGTTTCAGTGAAGATACAGCAAGTATTTTGTGGCGATTGTTCGAGGCTAATAAGAAGGTTGCACTTCGTGCGGCTGGTAGTCCGGCGTAGGTGAACCAGGTATTCGATTTATTTGGATTTGCATGTTCTCGCAGCAACTTAATAAATTATAGTTCGAAAATGACGATGAAAAATACTTTTAACCAACCGCTCCGTTTATCAACTTACCCCTCGAATGTCAGCCCCAAAATATCAATCGACTAATTAGACGCTCATAATTCCCCCTCTAATTCGAGCATACGAATACCCTTCCCGCAATACAATTACACATCTACAAATTCACATCGTTACACGATTCAACGACACGCAACTCGTACATACACCTCACCCTTTATCCGAGCTGCGCCGGCTCGAGCTGCCCCACGATCTCGAACACCGATACACCCCTTCAATCGTTCGAAACACCGCGCATGCAACAGCTTCCCCGAAACTTCTCTCCGTATCCCCATCCTCGGAGTAGTCCCAAACTCCGTTAATCCGAAGCCCAATCGCAATGCTGCACGAGCCAGGCGACAAACATCGCGTGTGTCGCTTTGTCGTATCGTCGATTAGCCCTGACGATAGTTTCGTCCAGGCATCACCCGTTAACCGTTCACAGGGTGGCGCTGTAAAGCCCCAGCGGAAGGAGACGATCGCCGCGAAGGCTTCGAGGTAATCCCTGCGGAGGGTTCGTCCGCGGTGTGGGTAGTCTTTATCGGACGCATATTTGCCGGCTCCTGCAAATCCCACCCTGGGATTCCGCGTCGGCGTGGAAGAAAGATAGGGGTAGGGTAAAACGAGGACGGCGAAAAATCCAACGAGAGCCTGCCCACCACCATCGCCATCATCCAGCCTCGTGTCGGTCACCAACACCAGCACAGACCACCCTTCGTGTGCCACCGGTTAGACTCCACGGCTTTGAGGGATGATGGAACGACGGGGGGTGGCAAATAGAGTGGGACAGCGCGAACAAGGGTGCCGTGACAAAAGAGCGAAGGGCCCACGAGCCGGAGGCGGCAGAGGGGGCAGAGAGCCGAGCGACAGAGGAGCCAACGACAAAGAGGGTGAAACGGAGGCAGAGCGTGCAGCTAGAGAACGGGATAGAACGAACGAGACATAGATCGGGTGGAAAAAAGAGGAACAAAAGGAGAGACGGAGAGGGCGAACGACAAGCCGGCTCGAGGATCGGACGGCGACAGAGTAAATGGAAGCGGACGGGATGGGGGATCGGTTGCCGGGGGAAGGCCGACGGGGTTGAAAAGTTCAATTGCGCGTATTTTCGCAGTGACGTCTCGCAAATCCTGCGCCACCGTCCTCCTCCGCCGCCCCCCCGCCCCCCAACCCCTGTTTCCTCGTTCCCTTGCGTCCCTTAGCTGGAACGACACTGCGGGACCGCTTCCTCCTTGCTTCTGCCACCGATATTCAAGGGGTTAGTCCGGCATTATCCCCTTGGAGAACCGATTGCTTTCCTTGGCATTTTTCGAAATTTCTTTGGCGGGTAGTATGCTTTTGCTCTTCAAATCGTATAGCGTTTGTATTAGACTTATAAAAGAGTTATAAAAATGCCACCAATTTTTTCTCAATCTAAATTATGCAACCGTCCTGCCGTAGATTCCTGCTCGAACAGGGACAAATTAGCATTCGATTTTTTCCTTGTTCACTTTTTCCAAAAATTAAATAATTCCAAATTACAGGCGTTGCTTCGAAATCTCTAGAACCAAGCAACTTGCTAAGCCACCTTGCTCTACCTCTCGTTCTCTCTCGAGCCGCATCGAATCCTCGAACCTTGACGACTGGGCGAAAAAATCCTCGCGAAAAGTCCTGCCGGTCAGATTAAACGCGAACAACGTGTACGTACGCGACGCAGATTACATGTACCTGGCGACACATATGTGCGACCGGACATGTCGTCGTTTACATTTCCTCTTTGTTCGTTCTCTTTCCACCTTGCTCACCGTCTCTTTCCCTTTTTCCACACGTCTTCCACCCTTTTCCAAGCCCCTCTCTCGTTTTCCTTTCCTACCGTTAACCCGTTCCACCCCCCCCCCGCTCCTCCTCCTCCTCCGCCGCCTCCTCAATCTGTCCTACTCGTTTCTACTTGTCGCAGAATTATTCTTTCTCTTACTTGCTCGTCCTCGCTGTTCGTTCCAGCTCGAGCAGCCTCTATTTTTATTGTCATAACCAATTTAATTAAGTTTCGCGTTTCGACGTCGTACTTGCGGCTGTGTTAAACATTTTAATTAAGAGCCTCGCCCATTTACGCCGCCACCAGGCCCACCCCTTCGGCTACTGGTAGACCGTCAACCCGTTCGATTTCGCCGACGTTCTCCTATGTCTTTTTCGACGGACGCACTCGCGGGTGCCTGCATGCACGAATTAATGACGGTGAAGAGGAAGCGTGCCCGTTGCGTTCTGAATTAGAGTCGGACCTTTTGATAGATTGACACCGAGGTGCAAGATAGCACAGAAGTTCTTTCTTTATTTCTCTCAGGAATGCAAGCGCGACATTCGGTTTAAATGTTTACGGTTTAAATCGTGCTATAAATTTCTCGACAACGTAGTACCCATTTTATTAGCAATCTTATAAAAATATTCTCACACTTTGGTCAATGTTTTTGCAATCCTTTTTTTAATATTTCTCATCGTAGATCACTGCTTGATTGTAAGAAAATCGTCGCAAATAATTATAAAACGAAATATGATTTTCAAATAACATGCTTTTCCGAAAATTGACACTCGTCCCTCGTGTGAAATACTATTTTCTTTTTCGAAAATATCAGAACACCTCGGAAATGAAGTTAATCAAATTGACTTGCTCGAACGAATATCCGAGATTTTCCATCAACGTTCGGAACATTTTTTCGCGCCACCAAAATTATAATGCGTTTACACGACGTCTGCAATTTTCCTGTGCCCGTCCCTCGTCTATCGACTCGTCGACACGGAAGGGAGTCGTTCGATGATTTTACGAATTAATGAGGAAACGGTTTCGCTTCGAAGCGACGCGACTCTCGGTACGTCGCGCAGATGGGGTGCGAAGGGGTGGGCGCTCGACGTCGCCGACAACGAGGGTGGTCGACGTGGAGGGTAGGTGTTGATTCTGTGATCAACGAAACTACGGGGACGGCGGTTTAGAGGTGCACGCCATGGTGTCGTGGTTTCGTGGTTAAGGAGAGTCGACATCACCGGATATGGGTCCCTGTAGTCGTCGGCGGAGACGGATGTCATGGAGAATATTGGTCACTTGTGAATTTCCGCGACACGACCTCTGCTATTGTGGAAAAGAATACCTAGGAAATTTGGAGATTAAATAGAACGATGCGATTGCGTTACGACTTCTTTAAAGATGGGATCTTTAATTAGGGTTAATGTGGTGTAGAATGTAGGGCTGGTTTCCGTTCATGTAATTTAAAGTCAGGCCAAAGTGTTATTAACAACATAAACATTTAATCAAGGAAATACAATTGCTAGGATTAATGAAGAAGTATGAAATGTTTTAAAACACTTCGTATTAAAATTGTATAAATGAACCTGCTTAATCAACGAAGATATAATTCGTATGAACAATAATACTTGAAAATTATTCGATTTCTAAATATGCACATGTATGGTACATATACTTGACAACATTGCTAACAAATAAATTAAATCACTTGACTGCAATTAATCTCCAAGAAAGCAAACGCTTTACAACACCTCATCGTATACTTCAAGTTATCCATGGTGTAAGACCCTATCCAGAGCGATAAATCTATCGGTTATCGATTTTTCTATCACTTGGAGTATCCAGAAAACTACTAGGAGAAAGCACGCCGTTGTGACCCGAGAAATCCGATGATTTTGCGTGCGATCGTGAACGGAGGCACCGCAATCGTCGACGATTTTTCCCGTCGCCTCGGTGGGAAACGGTCGCGCGACAAATCCGAAGTTTTACGCGCTCGTTTATTGCGCCCGTTCGAATGTTACGTATGAATTATTTAACGCGTTGACCATTAATTACCGACGCGGCGAGATAGCCACGCGCTGACAGTCGAGAATAATCCATGGATTTTATGGGAGCACGGCCAGTTTCGGGGCGCAGCGGTCCGTTTCGGTGATGAACAACTCAAGTCCCATCTTACCCCACTGGATAATTTCTGTAAAATTGTTCTATCGCAGCGTAAATGTTATATAAATATTGCCTGGCTCATTAATGGTTGATTTTGGCCTATTCCGATAATGGACGCAGAGTAACAATATTAATTCGTTTAAAATATTTTTTTGATCTGTACCTTTCTAACCTTAAGATTGAGAATGATTTTTTTTTTAGATAATTGAAAGTAGGACTTGAATCGTTTCAAATTTTTATTGTTGAAATTCTGACGTCGAGAGTGATGTTGGAACGAGCAATGAATTTTTGAAATATTTATCAAAAGAGTTCTTCATAGCGAGTACAGCAGCTAATGCTTTTCCTTTTTTACGTTCCAAATAATATCAGTGTATGCATTATGTATTTCAGGTTTAAAGAGAGGAAATTTCCGAACTGGATAGAGTATTTAAATAAATTTCCTCGGTAACAAAGGACATGCAAAATTCCCATTAGTTGCATTACGTCAAAGAGATAGATCAAAGATATGTCTTCTCTGTTTTAGTATTGAGCGAAACGAAGAAGCCATTTCGCAACACCATAATTGCAATTACAACGGAACTTTATCGAGCCGCTCAAATATTAAGTTCACATTTTTGTTACACGCAGAATTTCTACTTCCATTGTACCTATGCAACGCCAGAAACTGTAGTTTGTATAAAATTTGCGTTCCAACAAAAGTGAAGCAACTTCATATTTTCCTATCAAACGAACACTGGAAACCATAGCTTCCTTATCGTACTATATCCAGAAGCTGGTCAAGAATGATTAATATCCAAAAATACAAAACAAACAAAGAAATTGGAAAACATAAAATTTGGGGATCCATGAATGTAAATAAAATAGTATCAATTAAATATTTAGACAAAGATAATAGTAGTTAGTAATTAGAAATTCAATTCTACGCTTTGTAAGAATAATTCATTTCAAAATTAACCCTCGAATCACAAACGCAAAGACGTAGAATTTTCGCGAGAAAATTCAGAACAAATCTCCCGGGCCATCACATCGGTCAAAGGTAGTTAAAAATAGTCAGAAGTGAGGACGGCTTTCGCAAAGATTCGAGCGGCATTTTCTTGAAAGTTTCGCAGGGAACCGGGCCAAGGAGCAGCGATAGGGACTTTTATGTTTTATCATAGCTACGGAGAATGACTAATTGCCCTGCTTAGAGCCGCGAGGAGTCGAGCGAGGGCGGCGAGCAAAATTTACGATAAAGCGACTTTAATTTTGATTCATGGCACAGTTTCTCCCGAACTGGCAGCGACCGCGAGAGAAGAACAGTGAGGGAGGAAAAAAAAAAAAAAAAAAAATTTTCTCTGGCAACTAGGCCCGCAATTGGAGCTCACCTTTTCCCAACGCCGAAGTCGATTTAAGGTGGACAAGGTTGGAGCCAGGCGGCTGGCTGTTTATCTCGTAGCTAGTATCCTTTTTCGAGGTCGATATTAATTGACGCGAGATTAGAGCGTCGCCCTCGACGATTATTTCAGTCGGGCTTAACGCCGCGTTAAACGAAAGATGATTCAATTGCGTGATTAGTTTCGGGTCCAGGTGACGTAAATTATGGGAGCCGATGAGATTAATCAGCTCGCGAGTCGTATACGCGTTGGATGGATACGGCGAAGGAGGGTGGTTCGAGGCGAACGCCGGAAACGAGGCGATAATTACAGGATTGAATATAGTTTAAGCAAAAATTATTGGCTATAATTTCGGGGTGGGTTGGGGTCAGATGCGTACACTAATGAATGTGGTAATGTATTTGAATATTTATTTTACACGGTAGTAATATGTGCCAGGCCGTTGAACATATTTATTTGCATTTTAACTATTGGAATTATTGAATGAAATAATAGCTGCTAATATACATGTAATGTATTATACACTCAGAAGATATAAATAATGAAAAATTAAACTCTGTAGACGTAGACAATTGCAAAGTCAACTACTAAGTTGGTTCGAATGTTTCTCAAATTAAAAACACGTATCGAAATATTTCATGAATTCGATTACGCGCAATTAGCAGCTTGCTCATTGAAAGAATTTCAATTTCCATAAAACTAGTTTCTTTGGAAGCGAAGCGGTTGAAAAGCAGAAATTACCGGATGACCCAGTACGGCACTCCTCCCTTCTATTTCATTTTTCCCGCTGGAAGAAAATTGCACGCCCGCGAATTTTATCGTCGCGTCAGGAAAATCGCGAACATTTCCCCAGGCGTACGCGATGGAACAGAGAGAATCTACGGATTTTGCGAATTATAATTTAATTATCGCGGCGGGATGGGCTAAAGCGCGCCACAGGGAGTTTCGTTTCGTATGTACGCGCGGGGGTTGGGCAGAAAAAACGCTAATTAACGGCTTTCCGAAATTCCATCGGTGACGCGATTTCGCGGCGGCAAATCTGCGGAAAATGCACGCCGACGTTCGTTTGGTTTCCACGAAAAACGCGTTAACTTACAGCTACCGGCGGCATTGAGAATGCTCCGCACAGTGAAATGTTCACGCGCTCTTTCTTTTTATCGTGATTATGCTTTACGGCTGGTAATTTTTATTGCGAAGAGTTAATTGCCTGGAATCCCTCATTCGAACCGTCGATCGCATCAATTTCTACCGCAAAATCTATCAGCAGTTCCCCGTCCCGGATCCTTGATGTAGGGCACCCCATTCGAATTGGTTGACTAGAGTGCCGCAGGCACCCAAGTGTCGGGCAGGCGACCTCGCGACAAATCGTCACATTAATTCGTCCAGTCGGACGCGTCCCATTCGTTTCTCGGTCGAGCTTGTTCCTCGTTTCCGTGAAACGGCGAAGGGGGGCTGTGGCGAATGAGCGGCGGGACGGTATATAAAGCGATCTCCGGGTGGCAGACAAAAATTCAACAGCTGAGTCTGGCTGGCCTTCTGAATCAAAATGTTCTCTGACGTTCTGCTTCAAGGTAAGGAGCAGAATAAACGAGAAGCCATTGCTAAATTCGGCCGATTTTCAAGCGCTCTCGCTAATCTAGCGTACAGTTCGGGAGTTGTTAATTAAACGTGGATGTTTAATTGTCCCGCGATTCCCTAAGTGAAATCAATTCTTATACAGCAAAAATCAATTCTGCACAACTGGTACGTTCCAAGAAAAAGATAGAAACTAAAAAGTACACTCCTCAAAGATAAATGAAAAGTATAAAAGCCTGATTGACAACATGTTTCTAATTATTCAGGTAAAAGCGAACCGCGACAGGGCACTTCTAATCAAAAACATTTTCAGATCATTCTGCCATTGTATTTTTCTTCTCCGGGCACCCAGTATATTGAAAGGGGGGGGGGGGGGGGGGGTGGTGATACAATCACGTTGTCTCCGAGCTCGCGATCATAAAGCTTGCGGTGGCAAACGGGTCCCGGGACTTTTCAGCCTGCCCGAGCCACCCTCCCGCACTCAATAATCCCATAACGCTATAGCGAACCCCTATTACGGAGCCTGGCGACTCCCAGTGGCAAGGCAAAGCCGGGGGAAGCCACCCCGGTGTTTCAGGCCGCGCGTCACGCTACCGTGAAACCGCCCTTGTCTTCTCGCCCCTTCCTCTTCCGCGTGAATCGATGGGGAGGCCTGAACGTGCTAGAACCACCAACGCCCGATATATGTCTGACCTGGATCGCCTGGAGGAGCGGACGTCGACTGAATGGTCGGCTGGCTGGACCGACCAGTTGTGAATGAGTGGTTTAAACGGCGTGGAGAAGGCGTAAGGATATTGGGCAAAATGTTAGGGGGTAGATCTTTGTAACGGGACGATTCCCTATTTTTTTTATTTAATAAGTTACTCACATTCGTGTCTTAACAATCATACTTACGTGTACTCTACTACGAGCAACGTTAGATGCGGTTCTAGATGCAGATAACATTACTTGAAGAAATAATTTCTAACGCCTCTCAAAGAATTGCTACTTGAATTCATAGTTCGAATAATTGTGGATGAATTAAATACTCCGATCGGAGTTTTATTTCGTACTATCGAGCGCATCAAACGTTCAAATATAATTGTATTCGCAATAGGACTTTGTTTCGTCAACTATTTCTGGCCATTTTTTTGCTTGCAATTTAGTCAATCCTGGAGGAGGGTAATTTCAAGCACGTGACCTAGAAAACGACGATAATTCAGAGGGCTAACCGGAGTGTGGAGAAATCGTTCCATCGCGTTTCAGTTGCACGCGTTACGCAGGAAATGTGCGATTTACCCCCGTGCAGGCAATTTCTATGCATGCACCGCGACCTACGTATCTACATGTTACCGGCGCGGTGCGGCGTACAGAAAAAAGGTGTTGGGTACGCGACAGCTGTAAGCCCCCAGGGTGTACGAGTCCTCGACTCCAACCCTCACACGCTTGCCCTGCAACCCTCGATTCACCCTCCCTTTTACGCGCGTCCCACCTCTCCTCTTTACTTTATCCACGCGCAGCTCCTTCCATCTTCCTCTATACTTCGCGTCCATCTTCGTCCACGCGGATTTCTGTTCCCGTTTTCCTATTGCCATTTCTCTGGCTAGCTCTTCGAGTTCGTTCTCCTTCTTCGCGGTTTTGATTTCTCGCTTCTTTTATCATTTTGCGTGTCCTCCATTCCTTCCTCCAAACGTTCTTCTCTTCTACTTCGATGTATCCCTTATCAACAGGTCCGTTTCCCCCATCATTTCTTTCGTACCTACCTAAATGCACCGGCCCTTGCAATCATTCGAACATTGTTCCACCTCGACCGCTGTTTCTCTACACATCTTATCCCAATTAACCTTCCAAATTTATTACGCCCTGCCCCATTAAAATGTCACGCGTACACCTCCCTATTATAAACGTTCCAGACAATTGCGCAACTGCCCCGACGCCAGACACCCCCCCCCCCCACACCCCCCATAAGTTCCCTACTAACCCAACTGCAATCAGTTCAAGAGCCACCCAACTATCGAAACCTTCTTCCCCTCATTCAGCACCGCTCGTTCCTACGAGAAACTCTTCTAACGTCCCATCGTTGACCCTCGTATCTTCGCCCGTCACCCCTTTTCGCTCCTTCTCCGTCCCGATTTCCTCTTCTCTCGCGTCCACCACCATCCGTCGTTCCCTGCTTCTTGCACGCGTCCCCGTACAACGTCACGGACAACCCACCCCTACTCCAGTCTCATCCCTTACGCTCAGCCGGTGTCCCGGTGGCGTTGCCGGCCCCGCAGGCAACACAGGAAACGACGCGTCGTGACGGGGTGGGTCACGGAAGAGGGATGGGGTCGGACGATGCGAGCCAACGATACCAGAGCCGGCTGACTACTACGATTACGTTATTCAGAGGAACATGCACGTCCGCGGCAGATCCTCGTTCGCGTGCCCGTTTGTCCCGCGTTTATTCCACGTGACGGCCGACGAGCCGGCCCCGGCCGACACTCCGATTCACCCCATTAAATTTAATTTCGACGCCGCGCTGCCGACCCTCCTTCAGATCTTCGAAACCGGGCCGTCGATTATTACATACTCACGGCCGCGTGATCGCCGCTATAATTGCCCGGCCAGGAAGCAATACCAACCCTGGTACGCCGTTTATTATGACCGCTGATGGGATTGTTCGTTACGTTTTAATCCGTAGGATCGGTATTTATTTCTTCGTGCTGGATTTGGGAGAATTATTGTATTACATTCGCGCGACACGTGCTTGTATGCAGGCGTGTTTAATAGCGAGGGCAAGTTCTTTTCGTTTGTTTGGTTGTTTGTTTTTTTAGAAATATTTGCGATAAGTATTGGCTGGTTATGTGGCCTGGTGCAGAAATAGTTTCGTGTCGTTTATCTAGACGATTATACATATAATTTGTCACAGGATCGGCTAATTAATAAGTAAGTCACAATGCTGCTTCAATTAAACCTGAACAATAATCGTTTCCACTGTTTGTCCATTTAATCGCGCACTTCACTACTATATATATCAACTAACCAACCTTCTAAAGGCATAATACACCCTACACCCTATCATCACACTGTTCAGAATATCCAAACCATAACTTCTCCAACAGATATCCGCCTCTCAAAACCAGATATTTGGTCCGCGATTATGTGCCACTTAAGTCAGACGAGAAATTTCCTGTTATGCATTATGTCATCCAAGAACCTATCTAATAATTATCACGAGGGGCAATATGAAAATTATGATACGCATCATTCGTCGAAACGGTCGCTTTGTCCAGAAACGACGTTCCCGTGAATGGAGGAGAACATTTTTCACCGCTGTGTACGCGATATTTTATTAAACCGGTCGGGACGCAGATCAGGGACGAGGAAAATTGAATCGATTTGGAATCAGTGCCGAGTTCGACGCTCTCCCAAAATCTGTCACTCACGGCGTCATTTTTATTCTTAATGACGCCCGTTTCTATTCTTAATACGGTCGCCCTCGCGCAGACCCTTTACACGAAAGATTAACGTTTCACGAGGGACCACGCGTGCATGATTAATGCCGATCATTTGGAAGTGAGAGTTGTTCGTGAAATTGCAACAACCGTCGGGAATTTTGAGATCGTCGCGCCGCGAAGAATCTATGCATGACTAGGATATCGATATCTATATCGCGCCGTGAAACGCACAACTCTGAAGCTCTGCATCGAAATGATGTGCATCGTAAAATTTTCCGTTGGTTTATAAAATTGATCGGCGCAATATTAATTAGATTTTATTCATTTCAATCGTACGTACGACAAAGTAATAATACAATATTGAAGGCAATTCATGTACTATCGCATAGAGATTTGTCGTCTTACAATGTTTAATTATTTAAGGATCATCGATCGGTTCCAATTGGCAACTTTTTATTGTTACAGTAAATTTTCCACTTTCCCAAATATAAAAATTAATTCAGCTGCCGGTATCGTCTATGACCGATGCGATCATTTTGACAGCAGTGCAAACAAAAGGGTTAACCTGAAAAGACTTGTCTGTAAAACAATACCGTGTAGCCATATTTTTGGCAGGCCATTGACCTGGCTGATCTAATGATGCGGCCGCGACTGAGCGTACATAACCATTACCTAGCCGCAAGATAAAATGACGCCGTCATCGATCAATAATGCCGGTTACGGTAGAACCGAGCAAGGATCCCGCAAAATTGCACGCTCGTTGAATTTGCCCGTCGTTCGTTTCGATTGCGGCTCCATCGAACTGTCTGGGGTCGTCGTGGAATTGTCGAATTAGAACGTACATTTTGCTGTTAAATTTAGAAAAATGTCAGTAGACCCCGTGTACATGTACGAAGGGCAAAATATATTTATTGAAGAAAAAGTAAAAATATGTTTTAGTTTAGACTGTTACCAACGTTGACTTGTGTTTTAGTTTGATGATTTTTCGTTCATGTGTAAATAATATTGTCTTTTTTGTAAGATATCTACGATGATAAACTGTAAAATATTTTACGAAATTAATCCTGTTTCGAAATGGGAATTTTTGCAAAAAAAGTCGTACACAATTTCTCTCTTCGAATCTATCGTTGCCATTTTTCGAAGAAAATATATCAGGGCACGAAGTGGGGCCACAAGCACTATAACTGGTAAAAACGTTTTGCAAAATCCCAAGTTACATATGCTCGTCTGTGTAGATCTGTGTAGACATCACTGTGCCACCGTATGCGTAGATAACGCTATCGTCGATCAATGATACATGTATCTTGTTAAAGCTTCCATGCTTATGCCTGGACGATAGGCGGAACACAAGCCACATTTTTATCAGCGTTGATAACTGGTAACGAATCGAGCAGCCCATCCTAACGAGTTCCGGCCTCTTGAGAGAATATTTAATCGCGTCCCTTCGCGTTGTGTAAATCTCCTGAAATTGGACAATTTAAAATTTCCGCCGCGCAAAAAAACCCGTGTGCATTTAATTGTGAAGCGTTTTCAAAAAATAAGAAAAAAAACAACACGCCCGGGCGGATTTTTGTCTATGAATGAAAATGGAAAATGGGAAATGGAGATCCTCGCGTTATTCAGATACAGGGTGGCAAATAATTTATTGCTGGGGAGAACAGCTATTGGTGAGAAAAGAAGACAAAACTTGGCAATGTCACTTTTTGCTTTTTTATTTACCTCTATAGAAATATTTGTTAAGGGGTGAATCGACATTGACAGTTCGTAAAAATCGATATGGATTAGACGAAGAAGAATGAAACGAAAACGAACAAATCCATCGTGAATATTTAAGCGGGAAAAAGTAGAAACTCTATGGAAATACGTACTGTGCATACTTGCAATTTTTGAAACAGTCTAGCGGTCCTGCTGTTCCTCCCCTTTGTGCTTTCTTGATTTTTATGAACCTTTTCTTCGACGGAGATGTATACTTTTAAGAAGCAGCTTTTGCGGCGAACTCAAGAACTGAAGAAAATTTGTGGCGAACTGAAATATTGAAATTTGTTCCGTCGAACGCCCAATGAAAACCACGTTCCTCGCATGAAACTCCGCGTACCAAAAATCAAACGAGCCCACCTTGTAGATGTACATAGACATACGTACCTACTGCAACAAAAATTGCGTGAAAAAGTCGAAGCGTGGGAGGAAGACTCGCGGGTTACTTACGAGCTCATAAAGAGGAGATAAACATAACTGGAGGCTCCTTTATAGCGGCTTCCACGAGCGGCAGACTAGAAGGTCGCTGATGCGAAGGAGGGTGGTCGCCGGTGGGAGGACTCACGTGTGCTGGTCTCCCTCGTGCTGGTAAGTGGAGGACAGACGGTGTGAAGAGGCGGGTGGCGGCACAGAGGGCGGTTAAGGGGGTGGAAAGGGGGTGGCGACGGCAGGAGGCCGGCTGGGTTATCGATTATAATCATCGGCGTACGGGTGCCGCGACGGATCCGCAGTCATTAGGGACGCCTGGGCGTCGTTCCACCTTATTCCGACTGCCGGAAGCGAGCGGAGGCAAGCGTTTGAATATCTACGCAGCGAGCCGCGTAGCGAACGAACCGAACCACCACCTCGCTTCGTGCCACTTCGCTTTGCGCTTGTTCGAACGGCTGTCGACCTTTCGCGAAAGAATCACGCGCGTTGCCGATGAACCGCTCGCCGGGGATGGGATACTGCTAATCGTTCTCTTGTTGCTTGATAAAAGGTTCAAAGGGGGATGTGCACCGAAGATGGGAAGGAAATTGGTCTACCGGTATCCGTTCTCTTACTTTGCAATGGAACGTTTGTTGGGCACGATTCGACTGAAAATCATTGTTTGGGACAATTGTTTGCTTGTTCGGTATTCTTGATGATCGTTGTTCGTCGCGTTGGATGGGAGCGTTTTTTCGCTGCCCGCGACTAGTGACTTGTGACGATAAATAAAGTACCGCCGAAAGACTGAACGATGTTTCCGACCAACCTTCTACCAAAGCGCCAAATCCCGTCACATCGCGTTGCCAGTGCTGGATGGAACAACGCTACGTCGTTAATGAGCAGCTATTAATCGGCCGGTTCCCATATTCGCTGACCCAGAAATTTCTCGCGGGGCCCACGGAAGTGGAAGGCCGTTACCTGGTCGCGAAGCACCATGGAAGAATATCGATTATCGAGGAGGAGACGGCCTCCTCACCGGTGTGCTCGCTACTCACTCTTGTCAGTTGAATAATCGCGGAGAAATTCGGCATGTTTGTACAGCGAACAGGCGGAGCTGGCCTCTGCTGGAATATTTATGCCGCGCGGTATTTCCGCGTAAACAAAAGTCGCCCGTGGGAGTAGTAGGGTGGCGAGTCTGGTCGGCGCGTTTCAACGGAAGCGAGTGCGGAAAAAGGGCGGAAAAAGGGCGGCGCGCCTGTTGACCTTCGTCGAAAACGAGCCGGGAATATTTATCGATTACAAAAGTTTAATAATCTGCATGACGAGGCCCGGGCGCACCGCCAACGCCCGCTCGGTGTTTTCTTCCGCCAATCCGTCCAGGTGCCGCACTTTTACATCTCGAGGATCGAGATCATGCTCAAATTTCACCCGATATTATTTTATTCGCGCGTTTAACTCAACGCCCTCCCATTCGATAATAATCACGACGCGACGGACGGCAGCGGGAGCACGCGCACCGGCTTATACATTTCAGCGGCCGCTGACTAATTACACCCGGCCCCATTAATGACCGCCGCCCCGATTCCAGCGAACTTTGCGCAATAAATATCCCTGTCCCGCAGGCTGCGAGCACGTTTCGCGTTTTCGGCCCAGAAACTGATTTTCTGTTTACGCTGCCGCTTGCAGCTGGTTGAACGATGCTACATGGAAACCCTTCGGAGAAATTTGCCCGCGTGATTTTCGGCCGAGTCGCCGCGAATGTGTTAACCGAGCAGCGTTTTACAGATGCAAGTTCGGAGGGAGGAGAATTTTTCGAAGGCGTGCGCGCTGAATGATTTATGAGTAACAAAGCGGTTCCCTTTTACCGTCCTTAGTTGTTACGGAGTATTTTCGATTGGTTCGATTAGTTGTTACTTTTGCACATCTTTTTTATTGCTTAGCTTTGTTCATTTTGATATGTCAGTGAATGAGAATTTACGAACGATTTAGTTCCCTATAGTATTAACGTTTACCTTGAACGTCAATAAATATTACTTTTAAGACACTAGTGGTTCTACGGTTAACATCTTCCTCTAACCTGCCGTATATACACATACCGTGACGCAATACAATGAAAGCAAGCTCACCGATAGTACTATGAACCAAACAAATTAAAGGACCGAATCTATTTCCCCTTTATTGCCGCACATCTTTCCAAGGCACTCGTCCCATTATCATATTCCAGGCTGCGTACTCCTGCAAACAACGCAGCCACCACTCCACCCGGAGGAAACAGCTAATAATAACCCGGAAACCAGGCAGAAGCTCTCTTTTTGCGGTTATCCGTCTCTCCCAATCTCGCGAAATTCGGCCACGGATCATCCGCTATCGCAAACAAGCCAGCCAACCGCCGCTAAAGCTCCCGCCGGACTTCCATAATTATTCCGGGCGATTCCGTGGAGCCGGGCTGTTTTCCCGCAGGAGACGATCCCACGGTGCCGATAGGATCGATCGTCCGCCCGCTCTGCCAAGCGGACGAAAGCGCGGCCATGGATTCGTGTTCGCGTAGCCACGCAGTTTAGGCAATAAAACGCCGGCCACGGTTAGGCGTCACGCAATAAACTCTGCACTACGTCTTCTGAACAATAGGACATTCTGGAAACGATACACGCAACGCTTGGCATCGAAACGGCACGGGGATCAGCCTTTTGCCAGTAACGCGCGCGACCGCCCCGCGGAACACGATCCATCTTTCCCTTTTATTCCGACGAAAATCCGCGAGACGCTGCTCGCGAGTCGCCCGTTGGCGTCGCGAATGCCGGCTGCACGGGCATTTGGCAAGGGATATTTAGAACGTTTTGGGAGAGAGGAAGGAGTCTTTGACGATCGTTTCCGGTATTTGTATTGCTGATACGTGTATACCTTGGTAGGGGCTGGATTCAGGAGGGTAGATTTGTTGACGTGGAAAGAAACGTTCCGTGGGATAAGTGCGGAGGTAAGAGGAAAGGGTTGGATTACGTCGCCGTGGATTAGCGAGGTGTTGCTGATTTGGTGATGCGTAGGTAATTCTTATGGCAGCTTTACACTTGAAATTCTTTCGCGCGTTTTAGTTATTCTATTTTACTTATTTCGACTATCCGTGGTCCAGTCCATTTGATGAATGTATCGTAAAGAAATAAGACGCACAGAAAAAAACAAGTTAAAAGTGTCGAAGGAAATTTGTCAGAAATTCACATTTTTCTTCCGTTCGATAATTTACGTATTATATAATTTCCACCGGGGAGTTAGTGTCCCCAGGGAGACGCTTAATTTTCACTTCGACACGGAACGTTCAGCGCGAGGAAAAATCAATAACACTAGCGGCGTTACAAGGAGGTGATAAAAGCGTATTAAATCGTACGAAGAACCAGACGAATTCTCGCCGTAGTAACGCGTATTGAAATCTCGATTCCGCCTGTATATTTAGGATATCCAACAGAAAACGCGTAGAAGGATAATCTAACTCGGTTGGTGGTAGAAATATCAGAACGAGCCGCGTGTAGAATAAAGCACCAGGTTCCCAACTGAAATGGTCCTCGCTGGGACAGCGAGTCACGCCACGTGAAATTTAACCGTCTGTCGCTTCGTTTGCCCCGGTAATTCCCTGGTCATGATCGTAACACGCAGCAGCAGCAGCAGCAGCAGCAGCAGCAGCAGTCGTAGCAACACAACCGGGAGGACTTGAAAATTTCAGCAGAAGTTTTTCTGGGTCGTGATTGATCGGGTGCACGCGTTGCTCTTACTAAAAATATTCCTGCCGTCAGCGTGCCAGCCGAAACTGCTCAGTTTATACCCGATCATTAACCGTAATAAGCTTTATAATGCCGTCAACTTTTTACGACGTGACGTCCTCCCGCGATGGCGAAGGGGACAGTGACGATATTAATTCGGTTCGAATGTTTATGCCATCGCCTGGTGACGGTAGTAAGTATCCATTATCGATCTGGAAATGGGATAAGCGTCACCCAGCTGGATTGAAGGTATCGATCCTGGAACGGAGACGCTTTATCGCACGGTGTCAAAATTTCTGGATAATTTAGTTCGCAGATCGTAACGATCCCAGAGGAAAATCGTGCTTTTTAACCCACGTAAATACTTATAACCTCATAAAAAAAAAGGAAAATAGAAAGGTAATTATCTGTGACGAAAGTCTTCTCCACTGTCTACGTGACACGAATCTCTAGCACGTATATACATAGCATTCGACCCTACGACACAGAGCAATTATGAAGATCACAACCATCAACTTTCTGCATTCTTATCCTTTCTTCCAGCCCTGCCCTGTCTGCCGTCGAGTGTAACATTATAACACTCCATCAGAACGATAAAGAAAGAGGAAGAGAGAGAGAGAGAGAGAGAGAGAGAGAGAGAGAGAGAGAGAGAGAGAGAGAGGCAGTGAGAGGAAGAAGAAAAATAACGACTTTAACCCGTGTAAATAGCGTGACCCACGCGACACGAAACGCGTTAGTAGAACCGGGTCCCGTGACCACAAAATTCTGCCGCGCCCAGAGAACGCTTGAAAAGCGTGCAAAGCCAGCGATATAAATTACCCATATCGCGGCCCGTATTCCAGTCGCCACTAAACTGCCAGTCCCTAACTATTTCCCCTGTTACCCCTGGTTTCCCGGCGCGCATCCACCATCAGCAGGGGTTGTTCGACCGTCGACGCCACGAGTCGGCTTAGGTGGGCGGTGCCCTTGCCCCAGCACCGCGAAAACAAACGAAATTTTAATTGATCACCTCCTAATGAGCTGGTTGCCGAAGGTAGGGCGAGAGGGAGACGGTGATATCTGTTCGCAGAGGCTGCGCCGCGAAAGGGAAAAGGGAGAAGGATCAAAGGGGCAGGGGTTAAGTCTCGGGTCGAGGGTGGAACGCGAAGGCTTGGAGCGAACACGAGAAAAGAAAAGGAAAAATCGTATGGCAGACGGTTGAAACTTCATCATCGACCGTTTCGAGTCTTCGGCGAACGACGGCTGGAGCAGAAGTTCGTAACGCGGAGGCGGTTCTAGGGGTGGTTCCGTCGCGTCAACCCTTCCACGTTCCTTCCCTTCCGAGTTCTGGAACTCCTTCCCTGAGAAAGTTATGGTAAGTGTGTTAATGCGGCGCAATTTTATATTGAGTTCGAAAGTGACGCGTGTTCCAAGTTCGTGGGGAATCTTTAGCGTCTGCCGGGGTTAAATAGTCACGAGGTGTCTCTATATTAATACTCTTCAGTGCACGTACAATTTTAAAACGATCCAAATGAGTTCGATAGCTGTTTGTTAAAATTTCTCCAAAAAAGAGCAACGCTGCGCTGCTCTGCGTATCTTGATCCACCTCGTCAGGTAACAGAAAACCATTAAAAGTAACGAACTCTTTTAATCACAATGCCGCGGTAAATTCACGCATGGCGTGATCATTTATCTCGAACCAATCTAACAATAAACCTCGCAAACTCACATTTTCCAACGATCAGCTACACCCGGTACATTATAATACCATGCCTGTACCGACCACAGAGAGCGAAGTATGGAAGGAAGAACGGCTTCCTCCTCTAACGAAACTTTTTTTTTTTCCTGACGCAGATTTACACGGGCGTGCGTTAACGAGCGGCACGCCGGTGTAATAATTAGTGCCACTATACACCGTGACTCGGAGGCAGCCTCGTTCGTGCACACACATGCAGACTAGCGAACGACGGAATTTCCAGACCGATTATCAGAGTCCTGTCGGGAACGGGCCACCGAGGATCGTGGCTCTGCTCGAATATCGATTCCTCGAGCTTATCGGCCCGCTTGCATACCCTCTTCCCATCGCCCAACGTAGCGCCCAACTTTTTTTTCTCTGTCTCTCCCGTTTTTTTCTATACATCCGAACGATGCTACCGTGAGGTTTTCGAAAGGTCTCCCCCAGGGACAGCTAAAATAAGGCGACTTCGTCGGGGGCGTCCTTCGTTTTCGTTGGATCAAGTACATGGTTCCTGCGGTGCCTCCGTTTTTCTTCATTCCGTTCTCGCTCTCTTTCCTTAATTTGTTCCCGTAGTCGTTTTCATTTCTCTGTTATTGAAGAATTCTAAGATTATCAAGGTTTCATTTCGACCAAAAATAACGTTTATACTGGAAAAAGGAATAAAATTTATCATTTATCCATTAAAACGAAAATGCATAATGCGCGATGGGAACAATAATTTTGCCCTCGGTGGATTATCGATCTATCGCCCTTCGGAGCAGTTTAATCGGGTCGGCCATTTCAGCGTGAATTTTTTAATAGCATATTTTCCTCGAAAAAAGCAGCCGCGCTTCGTGAAAACGGAAACGCCCACAAATATTTACAAAATCGCAGCTGCTCACAGCTGTTCACACGAAAAGACCTCGCTGCCGCGCGAGTGCTTATACATATACGTATATGTCTATTATGTATACCTCACAAACAGTAGACCTCTGCAAATCTACCTCGTAACCACCATTAAAAACAAAAGGAAAAGGAAAGTATTATACAGAGTGAATTTACCCGACGTACTTATCTTCCATACATTCGGTTCGCGATACAGTATATTATATTATACACCTTTAAGGTTTCACCGTCTCGACGCCAGTCCAACATTCTTTCGACGCAAACGAATTTCGATTACGCGAAATCTTATCTGACAACGCGAACCCTCCCTTCACCACCTTCTGGTGGAAAAGCGACATTGTCGGCGCAAAATATCCGTGTCGTTTCCCGCGGCGCCAGCTGAACCTTTGACGGCTAATTATTTCGCTTAATTAAAGTGAAACCCGATACGACCCCAGTCGGAAATTAAACAGCGTTTTCGTAATCGAGCCCCAGCCTTCTACACGTGGCCCTCGCCTCTTACCTGAATTTTATTTGCCCGGGTAATCGTTCAGTTTGCGAGCACGCCAACGTTACGCTGCAAATTTTCCATCGTTGGCCGTTCCGCGCATGGATCGTTTCAATGAATTAACGATCCCATCCTATTTTACCTGCTCGTGTCGCGATTTTTTCACCGATTTTTTTTTTGTCTTCTTTGATTTGCTTTGTTTCGTTTCGACGGTTTGTCGGACGGGCGTCGGTTGCGTGAATTTTTATGGATTTACCGTTCCATCGGCACTGGATTAAAAGCGTTCCTTCGCGGCTACCGGTTCGATTAGAGGTAGTTGCGACGGGAATTTCTTGTTTGAGTTTGATTCTGTTTCCTCCGCACCGGATGGGAGGATACCGGTGCAGAATTTTCTGGTCCGACATTCGATTTATACATATAGTCGTTATCCTGTTGCGTGCAATCCCCGGACGTATGTTAAATTGTCAATAATCTGTAACAATTATTTAACAATGTAATGCTAACTTCGCGTCGAATGATGCCAAACTTTAGCCCATCAATGTGCGCATTAACGCAGCGAAGTGCTGGGACATGGTACACGAAAAGGGAAATAAAAATTGGAACATTGACTGAAACGTAACGATACCTTCGCCCGAACAGACCGCCCCGTACCTACGTTAACATCAAATCTCCCCTCTCTCATTGAAAGAGCGACCCGTTGACACCGCGAACAAAGCCTCGTAACTTAGCGTGATAACACTCCGCCGCGTAATACGTCAGCGTAATAACCCCTTGACGCGTGTACGTACGCCTGTGAGTAGCAGGAGCTTCGCGAGCCCCGTTGCGATCGCGCTAATATCCAGCTATATCGCGAAATAAACTGCATTTAATTACACGCGCGTTCGCCGCCTTCTCTCACCCACTGTTGCCCCCCTCGTTCCTGCCCTTCCCGTACCATTGCATCGTGGCGTGTTCCAATCACGTAGCCGGCGGCGGTAGCGGCATTGGAAACGGGTATTTATTTCCACACGGAAGAAAGAGAAACAGTAGGCCGCAGGGAGGCATCGACCCTCCTCTGCTCGCCAGCTCGTGGATCCTGAATGTTCATCCATTAATCCTGCGAGCAAAACGATGCACCGCGACCCACACAGGCGCGCCGCGGCGCCGTCGACGATGGGAGACCTTCTTGCCTCTCTTGGATACCGGGCGAGTTATTAATGAGTTAACAGGATTTCCTCCGGTCGGAAAATACGTCGGGAAAAGCCTCCGGAGGATTTGGATTTTGGGGCCGAGAAGCCACGGTTTCTCCCGTTCTCTCTTTCTTCTCTGTCTGCTCGACCTTTCCCGATCTGCCTCGACGGTGTACGTACTTCTTCGTGAGCGGAACGATAGCCGGCGTGCACGCGACCGCGTCCAATTGATTGGCCGGGGAAGATAGTTTGTGAAAAATTTAGTCGCGAGCTGGATATGGGTCGAACGTACCGGCGTGGATTAAACAGCTCGCTTTTTCGACCTATAGCGCACCGAAGAGGCAAAGTTTCGAGATGCTGGCGGGATTCGAAGTTACTTTCTTTAGATACTGATTGAAAAATTATAAATTGTCAGATTATAACTTCGTTATAACTTTGCGGATAACGGATAAGTAGAGACGCTTGTTCACGAATTCCATGGAATATTCGATGCACAACTGTGTACATCTGTACAGACACACGAACACAGATGCAATCCAGTCACCGACATTCTTTCGTATAGCTTCAGCGTTTGACCAACCCAATCCAGGGTATGAAAGGTTCGGGCGAAATTATCGGGAAGACTGGACGGTCTGTGAAAAACGGAACGAACTACGTAGCGATTCGAAGCGAGGGGGTTCAGTCATCGCTTTCTAAGCGGATTCCGTGCTGGTTCAAGCCTCCATAGAGATCAGGAATACGTCGGGCCCTGGTGGTTTCAAATGGGGATCGATATATCGACGGGCCCCTATTGCGAGAAGCTAATCGCCCGGGCTCAAATTCGTACCAGCTTTCGTGATCATCGCCGCGAACTCCGTATCGGGAATAGGTGCGGCAAAATATTCTGTTTACCATAAAGGGAAATATTCGGAATTCTTTTTCGTAGCCGATAGTTTACAGTAATTAAATAACTTTCATATGAAAGCTATTATGAATTGAAGAATATGCAAAGTGAATTTCGATCTTCCACGTATGCGATTATTCTGTCCGACTAAATATTGAGAGGAGATTATGCTCGAATAAACTATGAACAATTAGTAGAAGTTAGTAGAATAACCAATGCCACAGTACGTGCTACGAATTTGAAGAAAAACTACGTCTTCCCGAAGCTCTACGTTCACATTACAACCAGTTACAAAAACACAAAAATTATTCAACACCGTACACCAAAATCCTCCTCCTCCTTCTCCATTCCTCCCCCTTTCCGTCAACAAATTCCCAATCCTCATTACCGCAACGAAAATTTGTCGGCCGGGCCTCGCCAACACCGGCACCCTCAACGTTCTCCAAGCGAGCCTCGAGTTTCCCATCGTGACACAGGCGGACCGTCAACAGGGTAGAACGGGTACCCATGCAGTATCCATCTATGTATAAATCCACGAGCTAGAAAGAGAGGAAAGAAAGAGGGGGCCATAAATATTTATGCAGCGCTCGGGTAGCCAGACCGCGAACACCCAGCCTCGGTGGCATCGATATAATTCACGGTTATCGATCGATCGCGGCGGAAACGCGTTTTCTTCCCCGCGATCCTCTTATCGCGACGTAACGCCGGATAGGAAACGCGGCGCTCGACGCCGACCGATTCGTTCAACCTGTTGCAAGGCCATTAACATCGACCCTACGTGTCCTCCATCGATTTCAGTCGACGGTGCACGGCTACCGCACGGCTGGGTGTGGCGGTCGACCTCAGAAAACCGGAAAAAGAGAAAGCGACCGTGGCGGAACGAAAAGCGGGGCCGGCAGAAATCGGCACGCGACGCGACCGAAGCGACGCGACGCTCGAAACGCGCGTGCCTCGCGTTTAATCGACCGACGTACACCACCGTGGAAAAATCGTAGGACACGCGGGTGTTGATAAATCTTCAATCGTGCAATGCGAATGATTGAAATTGTGCACAGTCCTGTTGCCGCGTGCACTTAGGAATGTGTGCTTAATATCCGTTTAGTAGAATCAAATGAAACGTTTGGTAAAAAGTTTCTTCATCGAAGTCGTTCAAGTTTCATTACGAAAATACTTTGAAACACGTATGTAGGAAGAATCCTGTCCTAGGAACAAACGCTTGTCGACCTCCATAAATTCTCCTACAAATGCCAAATCTATTGAAACGTCTATTATTGCAATTGCACGCGTCAATGCTCTCTCCTGATTAGTTTGGAGACACACATGTCCGCGAATTAATCCTCTACTTAATCACGCCGGGCCCATGCTTACGCGCTACAGTTGCCACGGTAGATCCAAGAACTAGGATTATTTCTGTGTATACGCTGTGTATACGTGTATGCAAAGAATTTCGGTCTCGAACTATAACGTAGAGATAGAAAAATTGGAAAATAAAATGACTCGGCTTGCATCGAGGTAGATAATATCGCTCGAGGCTCCGGTAACGAGACCAGGTACGGATCCAGGGTAAAATTAGGGTCGCCTGCGATCGATACCGCCAAGTGGCAGAGCCTGCGGACTACTGTTGATTGCAATCGAAGGTAAAATTAGTGTCACTCGCGATTGATAGTAGCAAGTAGCGGATCCTGCGGGCCAAACTGGTGCCGATTGTGGTCGCAGGTACAATTAGTCTCGGCTGCGATCGATACCAACGAATGATAGAGTTCAGTAAGAAACGGTCGCAACTTCTAAATGAGATGGAAGCGGCAGCATATGCCAAGTGGAAAATATTATATAGTAATATCGCTGCTTTTTAAACAATTCTTGAACTGTTTTGAAGTAAGCGTTTATCAATTTTTTAATAATAATTTAATAATTTTTTTACTCTGGTATAACAACGAAGTGAAAAGAATTGCAAAGGGTTTTTAGACACCAAAACTAACGCTAAACGTATTTAGATCAAATTGAATATAAAATATGTACATACATTGAAGCGTTCACGAATTATTTTATAATAAAATTTTACTCGTGTTCAAATTGATGTACCGAAATCGTATGGTACAACCTACTGATTTAATAATACACGCCCTTGTTTCAAATTGGTTACACACGTGAAACAAGTGCATGAAAGCTTCGTATCACCCTAGCAACAGTAATTCTTGTGGAGCCCAACGAAAATCCGTTTAATATTTACAGAATTTGGTTGAAATATTAAAAATTTTACCGATACTGTAGCAAAGCTTCGCAGTGTAACGTTGTACCAAAGTTCCGTCGAAATAAAAATTGTCGGCTGTACAGAATTCTTCCCCACAAAATCCTCGTCGAACAATCCTTTTCACAATAACTCTTTGATCCAGAGACCCCGTATTTCCGCCAAATATGCTACCCTTAAAATAATAAAAACCAGAAAAATATCCCAGTCAATGTATTGATCACAATTACACACGCTGCTACCTTCGCTAAATTTCGTACCGTCATTTTCAGAGGTAAAGGTGACAGCAACAACAAAAAAAAAAAAAAAACAAGGAAAAACGAAGGGACACGAATAAATTTTTACATCCACACGATCCAGCGTAAACAACGCAAGAACCAGAAAATAAAGCACCCCACCCGTCTCACGGCGATAAATTACAAAATTCCCTCTCGCGCATCACGATACTCCTCTGCATCCCCCGTGCTCTCCGCCGAACGACTCGTGGAGTCGAAAAGCGTCCCTTATTAGCATCTCTGGCGCGATCTCCGTCGCATGCGATGCCCCGATTAATCAGCACGCGCGGCCCCAAAACGAGCAAAGTTGTCGACTCGATAGCCCATAAACGGCGTGGACGAATCGTCATGCCACGCTCTCGCGATCAGCCAGAAAATCAAGAGAGGGTTCACCGTCACCCCACGTATTATCCTATAGCCACCCTAGCCGGCGGTCGCGAATAAGGAAGGGATAATGATTATAATAATAATAAGAGAGCCACCCCTGGGCGGCGTATCATAGACGGCGACCTATTACGCGAAACACGACACCGGCGCCGGTCCGAGGCTGGAACCACTTGTAAAAGCGAGCAAAAGGGTCGAGCGTCGATGTGGTCTTTCCAAGAGAAGCGAGCGAGCGGGCGATAGAGAGAGAGAGAGAGAGAGAGAGAGAGGGAGAGAGAGAGAGAGAGAGAGAGAGAAAGTGAGAGAATGCACGACGGATCGACGATAGAAGGAGGGTGAAACAGAAAGAGAGAGAGGGTGTGCGAAGGGGGTGGAGATGGCGGCCGCGCCACCGGTGGTGAAACAGAACGGGGCAAAAAGAACGCCGAGAAACGAGCTGGCTGGCTGGCTGGGGCGAAGAAGCGAGAGGAGGGTGGTGGCCATATAGCTGGAACACGCTCGAGGGAGCCAGGGTAACGGAGGAGCAGGAGGAGCACAGCGGAACCAGCAGCGCAAGGCGCCTGGCGAAGAACGATGAGGAGAAGGAGAAGAACGGTAGAGACGAAACGAGAGGAAACGAAATGCACGGAAATATATATATATATCGAGGGTACGAGGGACGCAGAACGAGGCCAGGGGAGAGGGGACAGGAATTCTGACTCTGGATGCGAAAGAGCCGGTACCGGCTCTCTCTGTGGTGTGCAAAACTTCCTTGCGATGCACCGAGAGCACGTTTGAACGAGAGAACGAACGCGTACGATGAAGCGAGAGAGAGAGAGAGAGAGAGAGAGAGAGGGATTCGGGAAAAAGAGGGAAACCCAGGGAGGGAGAGAGAGACGATCAAACGGGCGGGACTGGGACGGGAACGGAACGAAACGAGGAGCGCGGTAAAGGGTGAAGGGGGTAGGGTCGGCGAGAGGGTGTCGAGTACCAGGCAGAGAGGAAGCGAGAGGGTAAGAGAGGAGGCGATTGGCGAACAGAGACGGAGGATAAAATCGTAACCCGGCTCTGGATGAGAGCCAGCATGAAACCCATGGTGTGCAAAACTCCCCGTGAGAGAATGAAGGGGGGGAAAGACAGCAGTGCCGACCGAGATAGCCCACGCATGTAGACGGGAAAAGAAAAGCGAGAGAAAGAGAGACAGAGAGAGGGTAGAGGAAAGTGTACGGCGAGAGAGAGGGAGAGAACTGGGAGAAGGAGGGAGAAGAGTCGCTTGTTTGCCGGTATCGTAATCAATGGGTTACGAGGATTCCGGCGAGCAGAGCAACCTCTATCTCGTGACGAACCAGGTATTTCGCTTTCTCTCCCACCCTCTCGCTCTCTTCCTTTCACTTTAGATATCCATATGTCTATCTTTGTCAGATGGTTAGCCGTCTCTGCGAGCAGCAGCAGATTTGGTGCATGGGACGTCCCGTTATTGGGTAGACCGGGCCACGGCGAGGGGATTTATTTTGTTTATTTATTTATTGATTTATTTGGAATGATTTCGCCGGTCATTACCGGCCGATTGCAGGATATTATCTGCATGATAATGGACCGTGCAAATGTTCCGAACGGCCGGCTTCATTTATCCAGCCGATATCGAGCAAGAAATCTGCGGTTTGAAAGCGGGTTTAACCCGCGCGGACGTGTTTGGGCCCTATTTCGCTTACCTCTGGCGCATTAACGGGGAACGATGAAATATTACAATGGGTTGATGAATCGAAAGGCAGTGAACAAGGGGACACTGGCGTTTCCTATGAGATATTTCATATTTGAAGTTCGATACTGTAGGCATGGTTACTTGAAGGATTTCGTTGATTTGGAATATCTGATTTTGGACATGCAACAGAGCTGAAACTTTAAATATAGGGTTGGGCATATTTAAATAATCGTCGCACGTATTCTATATACATAACTACGCGTCGCTGCGCATGTATTTCTTACTTCTATCTGCTACACAAAAACGGTGGCCAAATGTTGAAAATATTTTTCGTCCAAAAGGAACAGTCCCTATCGACGTTTCAAAATCAACCAGCTCCATTTGCAAGCACCCTCTTCGTTAGCGTCCCTGCGTTGGTCGCCGTTCACTTTTACGGGAAGGGGTTAAAGGAATCCCGTCCAAGCTGGAACAAAAGGGCGAGGCGTGGACCAAGGAACGATGTAAATTTAAGCAGACGAAAAAAGGTACGCGTGCAATGGTGTGGCATTCAATCGTTCGATGCTCCAGCAACCTTCAAGCGTAATGGTTTTACGGTACGTCAAAGCTGGAAGAGTATGGGAACTGTCCGGGGTGAAAATGGGGGTGGCTACAGAGAATCGAGGTTGCTCGTAGGGGGTTTGCGCTCTGACGGGGCCATTACACCCTTGATTTCATTACGGCAGTCTTGCTAGTCAACTGCAATCTCTCCTTCTGCCGCGCTCACACCCTCGTCTTTTCGTTCTACCCCCGACACTTCTATCCGCTCTGCTCCACACCCGCCACCCCATATTTCCTCCTTCTTTCCCTCGACGTTCTTGATTTCGCAATTTTTCTCCACTTTTCCCTACTGCTTCTCCATTTCTTTTCACCCTTCTTCTCAAAACCTTGGTCGTCTCTCCTGCTATTTCGATACAATGCAATAACAAATGTCGCTCTTTTTCTCTTTCTCGATCACATATATATTTTTCTCGATTTTCCTCTGACGTACATTTACACTCCCTTACACCAATTTGGCCCGTCAATTTTCTGCTTCTCAGCCTCCTTGATTTTCCATCCATCACACCTTCTTTCCATTTATATTTTCTCATTTCACCGGTGCTTCGCCCTTTAACCCTTCCACCTTCATCCACCCTTTCTAGACACCGCCCCGCTAGAACGCCCGGAGTCTCCAGAGTTCGCTTCATCGTTATTCTCCGCTCGCCTGCTTCATCTTCTTTCGCACCACTTTTCAAGCTACCTCCTCACCCTCAATCCAACAACCCCCCTCCTCGCCAACTCATTCCACGGCCGTCCATCGAGTCTCCGTTACGAAATTCGTTTGCTGAGCGGCTAAGATCACCACGCGATTTTCCGCCACCGACCCATCTCTCTCCTCCATTTCTAGGGGCGCAAATTGGACGATGAAGTTTTTACGAGGAGTGTTGACAGTCCCAGCCCCAGCATCGCTGAGCGAGACGACTTAATTGTAAACCTCGAGCGGAGTCCTGTCGCCATCGACGCCGAGGGAACGATCGGAAATTGGATGGCCTTCGTGGAGGGAGACGTCCCACAGCCCACGGCTAGATTGAAATCATAGGCCACCCTGTTCGCGTCGCGCTATCGGCGTCGAGGTAATTCGTCGTGCTTCGTCGATATTTATCTTGTCGGGTTCGCCTAGCGAACTTGGAGGACGGGCAGGCTTCGCTTGATTGACAGCGAACCGAGTCGTGCGTCAGGCCTTGCAGCCAATTTGCATGAGCATTAAATAGGAGGTAATGGATAGAGAAGACCGGATGAAGCGTGAAACGTACGCAAGCTCCATGGCGGTTCAGATGGACGCGGAGTTGCGTGAATCCTGAATCTTGAATCTTGCCGAGAAATGTCGGCTACCGATAAAAGTTTTAGCGTAATTAGATAATGTAGTTGGAGTAATTGGCTGTGTGGAAAAGTGGAAAAGTGGTGATTTCAGAGTTTCTTTCGAAAGTGGGTTGCGATAGAATTAGATTGAAGGGAATTTTTCACGATCCGCGCAGCCGAGTTAATTTGTACAAATTTCGAAAAAATGTACCTTCACTTTGCCACCCCCTACATGTTGTGAAAAGAAATACTTGAAAGGAAACGAGCTGAAGGTTGTGAAAGTAGAGACATTACGCTTTAAAATACGCACAGGTACAGTGTTGTCCGATTTTTATTCCCGATGTTACAGTGTGTTGGAAGATGGGCAACTTTTTGTCGGTGAAAAAAGGAAATGCAATGTTCTTCACTGAGTGAGTGTGATATTTAAAAAGAATGGACGTGTATATATCTATTAAGAAATAATAGAAATACTATTATCGTTGCTTTTAAAAACATTACAATATGCTTTCCTTCCGATTCATTATTCGGTCATCAGTTTGGTTGAAAATGTTCAGTTCTGAACCGCAATAGTGTTTTAGGGAACAGTACTGTGAATTTCACTAGCTTTTGCCACAGCAATAACTGCATCATTTCGACGCGCAAATTCGTGAACAATCGTCACGGCTGTGAATACGAATTTCTGTAATCGGCATTTTAAACGATCGTAAAAGGTAGCCCGGGTTTAATTGCGAACAACGATACGCTTTGCGTGAACGTCGAATTAATTATTTAACGTCATCCCGTGTAAAACGGGTCCTTGAAAAACTCTAATTAACTACTTAATGCCCTATGACAACTACATTGAAAGGCGCGTATGGAACCGGTAGGAAAAAAATTTGCCATTAATTACCGCAAATTGAATTTCGGCAATTACTGGAAACGCAATTAACATTTTGCTCCCATCCCGTCCTTTTAACGAAAAAGTATCAAGGAAATATTGTACGCGACGATATTTCACGTGGAAGAGATATTAATAAAATATTGTTATTAATGCAATATCCGTTGATTCGTATTACCTACAATTATTATTATCGTAAGACGATTCGTATCATTTGATCAGCTAATTTCCAAAGTCAGTATACTATTTCCAATTATTTATGTAATTCCACAATATTCCGATTCAATGACGGTGACTAGACAATTGCAGTCCCTTCTTTCTCAACCACGATTCTACATTTCTAGCTTTCGATTTTTGCCAATTATCACGACGACGATTTATTCTGGCATTCTATCTGCACAAATTCCTTCTCCTGTATATTTTCTACATTTTCTAAAAAAAGAATGTAAGTAACCGTAAGATCAACAAAAACGTCAAATAAATTCTGGCAGAACGTGGTAATTGTTTCACTAATGCTAACATTTCTACTAGACCATTAGAACAATTATCTGCTACTACCCGCAATCGGTGCAGTGCAATTGAAAGGGAATCAGAATTAACTGTTAGGTTACTTCAATCGCGATTAGAAAAAGAAGATCGAACTTAAATCGAATCCGGATAAAACGTGGATTCTTTATAGGGCCCTTCTCCTCACGCAGGGTTCAACGATTGACCTTCAACCCTCGGGGCTACCCTTATCCCTATGTCTCTGCTGTGGCTGCAGTTTGTGGGTGACCGCAAGTGGCTGAAAATCGCCGCCACGAGATTGATCGTCTCCCGGTGATTGCTGCTCCGTCTTCTAACGGTGAAATCTCGGCTGCTCGACTGATCTACTGCTTCTGGCGATTTACGAGCCGACGTGTTTTCCTCATTCCGTAAACTTTTGAACCTGTCGAGTTCGCTGCATTAAACGTTGTGCCTAAGAGCGCTGCAGTTTCCGCTACAAATTGACTAGAGTTGAGGATGAAAACGGAAAGACTGCTTGTCCATTCTTCTTTTCGTTCAAGTACTAAGAAAATATAATTGCACGATTTTTAATTCACTCGGAATAAGTTTATTTACGCGTCGAAACAATAACCTGTATTTAACGCAATGCTCTAACAAATGTCTGGTATCCAACGCGATAAATATCTTCTACACGGGACACGTATATAGAAATCCTTGACTCAAATCAGCGACGAAACCGAAGAAAAATATAGGAAGGCAATAAACAAGGGAAAACGAACGTCTTATCAATCTCATCGCGGTACAAGAAATTAATCTAACCATCGATCCACGGTTTAACCACCGTCGCTGGTCGTCGCCAAAAAAAAGGAGGAAAAAAGGAGGAAAAAAGGAGGAAAAAAGGAGGAAAAAAGGAGGAAAAAAGGAAAAAGGAGACACGAGCGTCAACAAGCCGAAGGAGTAGGAGAGGATAGTCTACAAAAGGCCGCTGGCCACTTGTTGTCCACCTCCCGACTTCCTCCAGTCGCGCATTTCCCAGAGGGTGGAAGCGAGGCCGGCCGGTTGCATGTCGACCACTTCCTCCACCACGGCCAGGAATTATATTCCGTCCGGCAACAGAAACCCACCCATCTCTCTCTCTCTCTCTCTCTCTCTCTCTCTCTCCATCCCTCTTTCTCTGTACTCGTTTCCAGGGGAAATCTTCCTGAACGCTGACAGAGGAAAGGGGTTCGTCGGATCCGGAATGAGTTGAACGACGACTCGGCAAGTAGTCCGGGACGAGGTGAAACGGGTGAGCAATCACATTACCGGGGGAAGCTCACCCTAGCCCTATTTCGATATCCCCGTGTCGCCCGTCTGCACCGAACCTTCGAGCCTCCCGCTTCGATCCAACCGCCTCACCCCTTCTATTTCCCTGCCAGCCGTTCGTTCAGCCCGGTTTCTCGTCCCGCTTAGCAGCGAGCGTACTGGCAATCGAACCGTACTCGCCGGATTATCAATCGAGAGCCACTTTCGGCCGGTCGTGAATAACTCCTGGACGGATGGCGTTCGCGTGAAGGGGATGCCGAGGGCGGCGTCGACCCCGCGACATGGTCGTGGCAAGGAAATCGCGGCGGGGAAAAACGCGGCCGGAAGCGCTGATCGATTTCGAGGAACGGTTTATTCCGCTCGAAGTGTCGCGAAGGCTCGTCGCCGGTTGCTTGCATGGTAGATGGGCTGGGTTAGGAGTTTCTCGGGGGTCGGTGCGGTTGCCGGATCGGGGTGGCACTTGAAACGAGACCGGGTTTTTCCCAGCCCTGAAAATTTCGGGTTCCGTGGATTTTTTGGTTCTTAGAATGGATCGCTTAAGGTTCGACAGAAGCAGTTGGAGTTCGCTCTCCTTTCTCCATTTTTCCTTTTGTCGTTGCGATATATCGGATCAGCAGTTGGAATTATTGAAACGTTGGAGGTATGGCTCTCTTGTGATTTCTTTCGAGACGACTTTGTATGGGTTTGTTGACTTTCTCCGTCGAAATATGGCGTTTCGCTTAGAAGTTACTCATTTAAACATTGAAGGAGATTTATTAGAATTTGTTTGGCAAACACTGCAACGACTGCTCCCGATGGAAATAATTGTGTTCAACAAAAAAGCAATGGGTGGCGAAACAAATAAGGCGTTCAATTTGTTGAACGCACTAATTTTCCAGTAGTTTTCTACTTGGACCGCTGCTAATAAAAGTGTTGAGATATTGTTATTTGAATTGACCATTGCAGTCTGGTTAAGCCGATTCCAGCAACGGTGCACTGCTCACAGACGGTCAGAGAGCAGCGAAATTCAAAGAAGCTCCGACTTTCAGCCGGTTCGATAGCTCGTAAATCGAGGTCGCGGGATCAGAGAGGCCCACGAAGTAGCTGGCAGGGATTAAGGAGTGGAAAGCGCATTCACGTGGCTGCTTTCGAAGGCGAGAGAAGGTATTTCTTTGAGTTCTTCGCGCTGCTTTGCCAAGGAGCGCTGGTTGCGCTTTTTTTCAGCGGCGAGAGCACTCGGCGAAAAATAATTAGCTATTCCAATTTCTGGACTGTTCTGATAAACGGAACCGATATTTTTTCTATAATATCTTTGTCAGTGGATCCAACGATAAAACATTATTTGCTGTAGCATCTTTTAAATAGATCTTTCGGATGATTACAATACATTTTTTTACCTAAATAAATACTGTACGTAACTTGGAAAACTGGAAAAAAGAAGAGCTCTCATTAAATCATGATGAATCTATACCTGATAAACAAATTTCCGACCAAACCCACTGACAACAGAATAATCTAACCTGCTCACGTTTCGCGCATCACCCTGCATATACAAAGTTGGATAAAATATTTAGCGAACACTTGGAAGGAAAGATTCCCATTGGCAACACCCTCCGGATAATAAATATTTCCACCTGCCGTACTGAGAAACAAAAAGTCACCGTCGCCCTCCACGGGAGCCGCGAAAATCCCAATTAATCATCCGGAAAGAGAGCATCAGCGCGCCATCCAGCATCCTATATACACCCCGGCTCGATTCTCGGCATCCCCCAAAGAAGCAAGCAGCCCGCCCACCTAGGCCACCTAACATCAAACGAGTCCGACACCCTGCGGATGTCGACGCGCCGATTCCAACCGCGACACCGTAGAAAGCTTACGGCATCCCACGCGAAACGTCCGTGCAGGTACACGAAAGTTGCACACACGCGTCCGGTCGCGACGCGACGGCGCGCGCGCCAGGACGGTGTCAGTTTGAAAGTGCGAGCAGGCATCGGCCCGCGACGCGACGGATCGATCCCACTTTCCATCTCTCACCCTCCCGTTCGCGTCATATCCTCTACTCCACCTCTGCCGCCACTTCCGCCGCTCTGACAGCCCTCTCTCGCCCTCGTGTCGGTCCCGGTTTCCCATCCTATCCCGACCTCGCACTCGCACCGACCATTTATGCACCACTTCACCCCCTGCGCGTCCACCGTTCTACCCCCCGATCCCCTGGCCGTTACGTACGACGGCTAACCATGATACAGATACCAGAAATCCACTTCCACCATCTCGTGCGGGAATGAACGAACGAACTAACGCGCGTGGGCGTGGGCGCGCGTTTACACGCGGCCACGTTACCCGCGTGTTACACGCGCCGAGCCGTTCCATCCCTCCACTGCACCATCCCCGTATACCTGAACCCTCTTCTCCCTTGCCCCGCCGTTAACTTCCCCGTTGCCACTGCACACGGACCCTGTGTACCTGGTGCCGCTGCAACACGGCCCGCCATCATTTTAATGAAGATGTAATTACGGCCGTTTCGGCGCCGGAATCAGCACCGCGACCACGCCAAGCCACGCCAAGCCACGCCAAGCCACGCCAAGCCACGCCACGACACATCGACTCGCATTATTGGCTGCCTTATTAACCGGCGCTGTGTGCACACACGGGGCTACCTGGCCGGACAGGTGTACACCGGTCTCCGGGGGATGAGGAAGAGAGATGTTGTCGGGGATAGGAGCGCAGGTGGAGAACGTTCGGCGAAAGAGGGCGAGGAGGATGAAGGGGGCTGGCGGCGGGGCTCGAGGAGCGGTACAGGAAATTGAGTGAAGCGGCCGGCCTCGGGAAGAGCTTCCATTTGAATTCATAGGGAAAATTGGGGAAACTTTGAATTGGGTTAAGTGACGAGGGGGAGTTAAGAAATTGTGCTGTTTGCGTTTCGATTGTATGATTGCGGGTGGTTTTTAGGGAGAGGTCCGTGGGGTCTCTTGGAATCGGGCCTGTAGTGGACTCGGGGAATTTCAGGTTTCCAGGAGAGGGATGGAGTGCTTTAAATTTAGAAAAATAGGTTCAGATTTCCGCTGTTCAGAAATCGTAGTAAATTTGTAAATTTGGACGGTTTAGGATTTTGTTAAGTTTTGTATTTAGCAAGTGGAACCAACGTGAATTTCGTTGGAAAACGCGAATAAATTAATAGGGATTTATTAAGTCTGAGGAGCGGTTTTCTCTTTCTCTAATTCCACGGGGAAAATTAGAAGAAGTTAGAATTTGGTAAAGTGGTGTGCTCCATAGGACTGCTCCGTTTCCGTCCGCAGGGAAAACGGCCGGGAGTGGAAGTGAGGCCAGAGTTAGATGCTTGAAATCGGATTTTCCACGTGGAAAATTTTGAAAAGTTAAAATTAGATGAACTGACCTAGCTCAAGTCCCGGTGTCTATAACTGGTATTAAAAAACTTTCACCCTTTTGCAATTAAATAAAATAGCAACGCAGTAGTTTCGTTTATAATAACATATCACACACATATATGGAATAGAGTGAAGAATTTTAAACTGCAATTAATTTTATTCCCTAGATATTTAAGGGGTCGTATAAAACCATGCTGCCTAGTAAACTAATTTAGAATAATTTAAATGTATCAGTAATGTCTTGCCTGAACAAAAATAAATTAAGCAGCTGTGATATTTTATTTAACAAACAACACGCGCGAACCTCTATACACATTCATGCATCATCCATCCGTGAAATTCAGAAAAAACATCAAAACCGCACCAACTCTACAGCAAGACATTCAAATAACCTTAACTCTCTTAACCCTACGTCATATCGAAAGTGCATCGCGTGGTTTTCCATCTGAGAATCATGATGAATGTCCCTAATATTTCTGCTCCTCTAAAAGTGGAGGTAGGATCGTCGATATATACGGATCGGCGGACATTTGTCATCATCGGGACGAAGATGTAATTACGGATTTTGCCATTGGGACCAGCATCGCGCTTCCGGGTGCGACATATCAGTCGCATTATTGGCTGCTTTATTAAGTGCTGCCACGCGCACGTCGCCTGTCACACTCGATTATACATTCCGATATACGTCGGTATTTTGATGTAGAAAACCGCCAAGGAAGAACGAACATCAGACCGAAATAATTGTCCTCTAAGAGACGTTCCTCGTTAACCGTGTCTATGGTTCCCAAGCTTCCTAAGATATTCTATGTCTACCTCAATCAACGTATCCTTCGCCATATTAATCAGTCACGCCTGTTTACCAGTTATACATTAACAACACTCAACTTATACGTTTCCTACAAACTACGTTTACAATTATACAAGCTCAGCTCTATCAGCTTCCTTTGAAACCGATACCTCCCAAACGAGACAAATTCCTTGGCCACACATCCCAACAGCTCAATCACAGCTTAAACCCCTTCGGGGTTGAACAACGCGGCTCCACCTTTGTATCGCCTTACCAAGTCGTCACAAAACCAGACCACATCTCCCCTGACCGCCACTCCTACCTGCATTCCACGTTTCGAGAAAGAGCTATCAAAGATGCACGGCGAAACGAGGCAGCAAGGGACAGCACTTATCACCACGAAGGGGGTTAATTAACCCACGGCCAAAATTGCCAGGCCATGCATAATTGCAGCGACGTCCCCGAGATAAATCGACCAGTCCATTCCAAGGTATAATTTGAAATCAGATCTTAAATCCCCGAGGCGGCGTGGCGGCCGTCTAAAACCTTCCACCAACACCGTGGACCGAAGGCCAATCGAATACCCAGTGGCTGTGTACGTGTTGATACACACGAATTTGGGGTGAACACGGATAGGGGTTGAAGCGTGCGCTCGCGTGCACGCTGTGTACCGACGGGATTGCATAGCAACGCCAAAACCTTGCGCGCACGTTCTGTAATCCCGTTAGGGGGTCGAATCAGGCAAAGCACATTAACCACCGTGAAGGGGATAGTTGCTCTTAACTGCTCTAATTAATATAAGGGTTTCCTCCCGGTCATTTGAGTATCGAGAGCATACGTGCGTTGCCTGGCGTGTTAAGCTATTATAAAGTAAACGCCGCGCGCCGTCGCGTCGGGATAACGCTGGAGGCGTTTCAAGTTTTTACTCGAATTTCTTTGCTTCCATTTCTGTAGTGGTTCAGTTAAGTATGTATATGTATGTATATATGCATACTTTGGGACAGGGGTGGATCGCTAACGAAAAACGTAGAGGGTAGATTTTTGCGGCGATTCTGAGGTGTTGGTGTCTTATTTTTGTTACTATCCTATGCCGTATAATTCTTATGGAATTGACGAGGAATCTAAAATGAAAATGATATTCTACATATATTTCCGAACGGAAGTTTTCCTTCAACGAGTCATACATATACAGGAAGGTATAAAGGTATGGAGGACATTTTACTTGAAATGAAATATTTAACGAACAACTAAAGACATTATATAATATTTGTCTTATCCCTTGTCCTTTCTCAGACGCAGGTAATGAAGACAATAGTTTAAGTTTTTTGTTAGACCTAGGTTGGGAGGAATTTTTGAAAGAATCAAGCACGCTAAGCTCTTCAACGTTGCCAAGTCCCTTGCACGAGCGTCCTACAACCCCTCAAAATGCTTCCACGATGGCTCTCTTCGAGAACTCTAATGATGCTCTCACCATCTAACAGGAGTAGCGCACACCACAGAATTAGTATTCCACGATCTCTTTCCTCATTTTCATTCCTTCCTTAACTCCGCCAAGCTTATCACAGTCGTCCGAGAATTTCGGCCACATTTGACAATGGCTGGATTTCAGTTGTCGATTCATATATGCCAATCGAGCTGCATCGGCAACTGCTGTTACCCAGATAATTTCTTAAATTACCTTCATCTTCTCAATCAATTTTTTTAAGAAAGAAGCATGTTTATCTGAATTCGACAATTTAGTATTTTCAAGGATACGTATCCATTCAACATATAATTGAAAGTCTCATATTTGTTTCTCGAAGTGTTACGTTGAAAGCTACGAAAAAAAAAAAAAAAAAAGAAAAATCCAAATAAACTGCAATAATAACCAAGATATGTCCGATTTGCAAGAATTTAATTCGATCTAATAACGTAGTGCATAGTATACGATTGCACGTGTCGCCAGTCACTATCAATGAGTCTCAATTGGATCGATCTCGTCGATAAACTTTTGGCCCCTAAAAAGTTCGTATTAAAGAAGATGATCGCACCGGGCGAGAGCTGCCACTGCTTGGGCTGCACAACTTTTAATAGAAAGCACCTCCCATTATTCTCCAGAGATTTCGTCCCTCGTATCTGGAACCAAGGGGTGCCTCGCGTCGGGACGGTGATCCCAGCGACGGGAACTACCCCATCCAGTTCAGGGATGCTGCGTGGACCAGCACGAGTGGCGGAACCGAATCTTGATCTCGGACCGAAGGTCAACAGGTCATCAACGAACTTCTTCCAACGGTTTGGGGGCATATTGCCTCTCGTGAAAATGATACAAGTCTCACAGGCCAGATTTCTCGACGTAGCAGTATAGAAGGAAGATATATAAAATGAATGAAGCACATTTATTTAAAAATAGTGTGGCAATTTTTATGTTTCTCTCGTAGATATTTTTAAATGACCAATTTCAATCTAAGAACATAAGTTTTGTATAATTGTATAATTAAATTAGAATATCATTTGGGATCAAGTTCACCCTGGGATATATGTATATTATGCTTCAAAAAATATTCTGTAAAGGACAAGTAGCGAACACTTGCAACAAATGTGAATACTGTCAAAAATATTCTAAACAACCACCAGTACGTACTATGAAAGTAAAATAAGACGGCAATTTCTCTCATATTTCTTCCAACCACTTTTCGAATTTCAAAAATTCATCGAAAGAAGAGAGTGTCAGCCTCGTGCTTGGCCACGAAGGGTCAAACAATTTTTGCGTATCATGCACGCGTGCTGCAGGTGGATCTCGTCGCGGAGAGCACCCTTTGAATTTTGAATAATACCCTAGGCCCTAGACTACTGCAGTCACCATTCGAATCGACACCCACAGCTCTGCCGCCCCACACGATTCTCCATTCGCGACGTATTCGCCCCATCAGCTATCGCCACTTGCTACTCTTCTCTTCCGTTTCACGTCTGCCAACGCAGAAACTTCTCGAGAAACTTCCCAGCCGCCTTATGTCTTTCTGCATTGCCCATTATTTATTTACCTAATTGCAACGCGTTTCTGAAATATCGACCCCCACCCCCCTCAAAACGCTGTCGTACAATAACCCACTTCATTAAACGGCGAATTTCTGGTCGTATTGAAAGTGATTATATAATCTCGCATGAAACTGGATAGATGATAAAAAAATTCGTAGATCTCTCAAAGTCGTAACCCCAATTTCAATGGGGCAGGCAAATTTTCCAACGACAGAACGATCGCGATTAATTATTAAACGTTGGCCAGCTCACTGGTGCACGATGATTAGCAATCGTAAAAGACAAAACTACCGATGTATCGTCATTGATTTTCGACGGTCGACCGAGGTGCCAGTTTGGCGCGCGTTCAGCCAGGTATGATTATCGATTATCGAGTCTAACCGGGTCGAGCAGCCCTGACGTTTCCGTCCGACGATCACACCGGATGATTCGGATTGCAAAACCGTATTTCGGTCGTACAGCTACCACGCGACACGGTTTTCTTTTTTTAACTTCTTCGCGTTCCCTCTAGAAATTTTTCCTGGGAACAGCCCGTTGCTGGGTAACGATGAATTTCGTTTGCAATGCGACGACGTTGATTTAATTGTAATACTTTTACGACGAGAACAATACTATCATTGGAACTATCAAGTATTTCAATATAATTCGGACCACGAGAAGAATAATTACCATGCATAGAAATCTTCAGCCTCGTGAAAGCATCCTCTACTCCCTACTAACACCTCTATCAACGTCGACGACGTTGCACATAATAATTTGTCACAAATATAAGAAACAAAGAAATAATATCGAACAACAGGTATTCGGTTAGAGACGCCTGCTGCTTCTCCACCCGAAACACCTTCCGGTCGCGGCGGCAGAAATTAATTAGCAGAGCGCAAAACGGGCCACGTCGCAGAGTAATTGGCAACGCGACGACGCGACGCCCTCGTAGGGGGCATAAACTGTGGAAGGAATGCCCTGGTGATGGGCGAGAGGGGATGGGGGGGGGGGGGGTGCATCGACGAAGGGGAACACGGATAAAGGGTCCGGGCGACAGCATGAAAAAAAAAGAAAAAAAGAAAAAAAGAAAGGAAAGAGGATCGATGCAATCTACCATCTGCTAATAATAGAGGCTTTACGCTGTCCATTCATCCGCGCGGCGAACCAGCGCCGCGTGTTTACGCTTTCGTCCGGCACGGCGCACCGCGGTCATAATTTCCAACGATTTCGCCATAGATGCGTCGCGACGTCCTCTAAAATCTACCAGCCACTCGAATTACGTAATTTCGAAACACCGCGGCGCGCGCGTAATGGGGGCACAAAAAGGACCGTCGGGGATACGATTATGGCGCTTTGGCGGGCACGCTGAAATATTAAAATAAGTGGCGTCCGATACGTCGATACGGCCACGTTTAGTTGACTTCCATCAAACTGACAGGCGCTTGATTATAGAAAGTTTTGAGGCAGGTACGGCGGGGTTAAGGTGATCAAATATTTGTTCACTTAACGGCCGAACTGTACGATTCGTGGTTCGTTCTTTCGAGACACGTCTTTCGTATTAAGTTCAGTCGGTATTAATTAATGGGGAACAACGCAAGGAATGCACAGCGAAGGGAGGGCAAATATTCGGACCGCGAGAATGTAAAAATAAGCTAGACGATCTATATAGGCTGAATTGTTAAATATATTCAAGCGTAGACACTTATTACTACAACCATTTATTCAATTCATAATCAGTAGCATTAAATGTGCCCGGGCAAAAATGAATTGAATCGACGAAATAATCCTGAATAAGGGAGGAACGTCTTCAAAATAGCCAGAACCATACTTTACAAACATTAACGAGACCACACTTGAGTCCTGTGACACAGAAAAATTCAGTCGGACAATTCATTCCATCGCCAGCATGGACCGCTCCCTAAAAAAGAACGAAGGCAAGACACACGCGATCTAATAAATACACCAAAAGCGGCGTAACGATCGAGACCAGGCATCGCCGAGACTCCGAGAGCATCGGTCGATCCATCGATTAATCCCCCCCCCCCCCCAGTACTCCTCTAACCACCGCCGGTCCTCTTTTTTCAAACGGCCGCTACCGAATCCCTCTGCCTCGGGAACACGCAGCGCGTGTCCTGAAAAAGGCTTAATTCTAGGCATTCCGCGGGCCAGGTCGGGTGACTCGGCACAGGAAAGATAGCCAGAACGATAACTGGATTCCGTAGAGGGCTACGAGGAAAAGAAGGAGGGACCGCCGGGACGGGACCAGTCCTCCGGTGGAACCTACCCGACCAGGCGTCTATCCTCGAGGTGATTCTTTGAGGGGAACGACAGTTATATGGTCAGGGAGTGGATTCGTGGAAGAGAGACGGGGAGGTGCGACGAAGACACGAAGGGCTGAGAAAGAGACCAGAGTTGATCGTGGAAAGAACGACAAGGATGAAGGTAACCGTAGAGGAAAGCTGTGGGAGTGGAGGCTGGGCCACGAGAGAACCAAGGAACCGGGCAGAGAAGGGCCCTGAAAAGAAGCAAAAGGATTGTTCGAGCTCTGAAAAAGGAATATCAAGGGCGAGAAGAAGGACGGGCACGAGTGGGACCAAAGAAGGAGCGAGAGAATGATCCAGGAAGGCGGAGGAAACGGCCGCGCTGAAGTAGGGCCCGGAGCTGAGGTTGGAAAGAAATGAGTGGTGAAGGAGGCCGAAAGCGAGATGACCAGGCAGTATTACTCGAGAGTATATGCGAGTCGAGAAGGCTGAGCGGGGGAAAGAATTTCGACGAAGTCGGCAGTGCAGCAAATGATGGAACAGTAACGATAACGTTTATAACATAGTTCGAAAATTATTTTCGAAATAGAAAGAAAAAATTCGACGAGGGAATATACTGAACCCGAAACGAATGAAACGCGACTCAAAGATACACCGGACGCGGAACAAACCGATGAGCCACTCTGTGTGCACGCGTGTATACAACACATACGCGTACAGTATACACATGTTCACCTACATATATCAGAGTCGCAAAGATTGCGCCATGGGAGTAGGTGGGGTGTATCTTTAATTCGCGGTCGAACGATTCGAGCCCGATTCCCGAACGGTTCGTTTGCATCGCGGAGCACTTTCGTGGTATTTAGCTGAACGAGTAGCGATTTCAGCCGCGATACTCTCGCAGGACCCGGCGCCGATACGATGGGTAGAGGAACGAGCCAACCCGGGAGACGCGAAGGGACGGCGAGCGGGTGGGTAGAGGGCAGAGGGAATTTCGAACGGGAGACCTTCAGCGAAGCGCGAATTAATTCAACGCACTGCTCTACCTTCCTCTTTCCGCAGCCACCCCCTTGTCGCTCCGGCGTACACGTGCGCGCGCGCCACCCTCTTTCCTCGTAAATTTGCCCTCGCCGCACCGAAGGGCTTCGGGGAAAGAGAGAGAGAGAGAGAGAGAAAGAGGAGAGAACATGAGAAGGAGCGAGATGACAAACACCCAGTGATTCTGGCAGCACGGAGAATGATACAAAAAAAATGCGATGAGATAGGGGTAGAAACTCGGGCGGGAACAAGGGTGGCGAAATACCGTACGATATAGGGGGACGATGAAGTGGACCGGCGACACGGGCCTGAAACAGGGCCCCACCTGGTTTCCGTGAACGCGCGCTTTTTCTGGATCAGATTAAAGAAGAAAAAAGGGAATGAAGAAAACGTAATACTCGACTGCGCGCCAGGGAGAAAATTGCTTCAGTCGCGGTCGTTCGAAGATAAAATAAATGGCACACGCGGTCCGTGGCAAATGGTTGAAAATTTGATGTCACGCAGTTACTGGTATTGGGTTTTCCCTGTATTCCTCCATTGTCCTGTGTTTCAGGGTGCCGGGATAATTGTGGAGGTGGATCTGAATCAGTGTTCGGAATACAGGACACCGGGTGAAAAATTTCGTACGCTCTCATCGTCCACTTTTCTTTCCTTCCTTGCGCTTTCAAATTGCGTGTTATAGTTTGCAATGATTTATTTGCAAATTATTCGTGCAAGCTTGAAACAAAGACTTCAATCTCGTGTAGCGCTGTTATTTAATTATATTTTTCTCGCAACGCACGCGTTATTGCATTTAAAGCATGAAATAGAATTTTAGACGTACAACCGTTTCTAAAAATGTCCCACCGAGTAAAGCCTCCCTACAAGACCGCAAACGACGTTGCGAACCACCCCCAAACGGGCTCCGCGCTCCGAACCCCATTCACGCTCGCACAACCATCCCCCACGGAGCATCATTCCACCAGCAAAGAGAGGAAAATTCCCCATAAATTGCAATATGCCCCGCGGCCCGATCCCGCTATCGACGGCGCAGTGGAAAAGGCGTCGAATAAGAGAAACGACGTGCTAATCGGCTCGTTTACAGTCACGTACACGCCCACCGTCCGCCTGTGACGTTCGATTTGCATCGGCCACTTAACGGGTGTACATAATATATGTATCGCGGCTGCGGCGACCGCAATTCCGATGTCTCGCCGCTTGGACCCTCGAACCAACTAAACCTCTCTCTCTTCTACCGAGATCCCACCTCTTTGTCCCACACCCTTCCCCTCTATTTTTCTCGCCCGCAGGTTTTTCTTCTCGTCCCACGTCCGCCCCCGTTCTATATTTCCCTCCTTCTTCCATCTCTCACCCTGTCTCACCCTCGACGAACATCCGCGTCTCCCTCGGAACGTTTCCATCCTCTCTCTGTCTGCGACTCACCCTCCCGCCAACTTCCAGCCGCACTCGAGAAAGCATTTCCACCCTCCCGCCGCGCCGGCGAGAGTAAAGTGAGTTGGCCCGGAGAAGCAAGGACGACGGGTGGGTCGTGGCGCGAGTGCCAGAGGGCAGGGGCATGCCACCCCTACCTTAACAAGCAACAAGGGTGGAGAATTAATGAGAGAGGGCGCTCCGGCAGACACTTGTGGCTACCGCCCAACCCTAGCCATCAAACCGAGCACCGATCCACAGAAAACCCTCGAACTTAACGCACCACGCCCGCCGCTTTTCGATCGCGTGCCCGCCAACGCGGCAAGGAAACTCGTTCGTTCGCCGTGTACGCGCGTGCAGATGTGTATGCATATATACTGGTATTGTGTATATATATATATATATATATAGGTACACGGTTTTTTTTTTTGGTTCATTTTCTTTTCGCGTGCCACGTTTTACTTCGTTTTATTTTCGCCGGCTAGGGAGGGGAGGGTATTGGATTTTTTTTGGAGGAAGCAGGAGGTTCGCGAGGAGAGGAAGGTGAATTATAGCCGGAGGAAAATTAGTGGGACTTGTAGTTGTGAAAAATTGGCGCGAGTTGCGGTCGACAGTGGTTCTTTCTGCTCGTTTTTTCGGGGGAGCGGTATTTTTTCGTTGGTTCGCCACTTTTTTTATTTTAAAACGCGGTTGTCGATACTGCACCGAGCCCGATGTTGCTCGATAAGAGAAATGTTTCTCAGGTGGTGAGCGCCGGGGTGTACGTAAATTTCCTGTGGCGAATAAAAATGTATCGGAAATGGTACGGACGGAGAAATTGCTCGTCTGGCTATTCTTTTCATTCTCCTCGCTGTTAATCCTTGCGGCCGCTCCCCAGAATTTCGGCTGCCACATTTTCCAACTACTCTTATTCATATTTAACCACCGTAATTTTGTTAGACATCGCAGTAGAACAATTCATAGGAGAAAGGAGAAAAGAGACTACGAGACTGATAGCAAGCACCCTTCGATAAACTGCCCCTTGAAAGCGGCGGTCTCTATAAGGAAGCTACAATTTCAGCGCGGCGCTAATCTAGCGTGAAACGTTAATTAAAGGAAAGACTGCGCCATGCAGAAATTAGCGTCACGCTTTTCGCGAGTTTCGCGCGGCGTACCGGCCAGTGGCAAAAGCGCGGGGGTCGACGGGGGCGGAACGCGGGCAACCAGATGTCCAGGCTTTCGTTGTCGGTGGCGTGACACATCGCTGTCGCGTTTTTGAGCGCGAGCAGTGCCATGAATGCGACGCGCGCTGGTTAATGCGACTACCTATGGACGCATGCTTAATTGCTTTAATTAAAATTCACGCTGCGCGCCGGGACATCGGTCTCGCGAGGCAGTTGGTGAAGGGATGACGATGGAGGGAGACAGAGCGACAGATAGAGAGGCGGAATGCGTAGGCACGTTTATTCGAACGCGCGGGGACGGCGAGCGTTCGCGGAAGGAAACGGTACCGCTCTGTCTGCCCCGCAGCGACTTCAGGCCGCCAGGATAAAAGGAACGACAAAAGCGCCGTTCATTCGTCTCGCCGCTGTCCGGTTCTCTCTGCAGACCACTTCCGGCGAGAGATTTTCTGTATCCTCGGTCGATCACGGCTGATCGAATATGATTTTGCAATTTCTCCTAGGCGTGGAGGAATCTTCAGCGGGATGCACGCAGCTGAGGAACAGATATATAGATACTTGAATATTTCGCGGGTAGCTTGTATTTATTAATATTTCAAATACCACATTAATAAAATCGATTGCTGAATATACAGTGCAGTGCATCTATTATTCAACCCATTAATGCTTTAACGCGAGAAAGGGGGATTGCAAAGCAAGCGAATCAGCGTGAAAAGTATGTATGTTTATCTACAAAGCATTTGGCCCCCGCCAGCCGACAGCTGCCTTCACGGCAGCCTGTCTAATTCGTAGTCCGAACGAAAGGGACGAAAAGTGCGAGGGCCGTGGACAAGCGCGCCGGCTGGCTCAGCTGGAAATGCAAAACAAGACGATTTCCACGAGCACGATGGCAAACGACACGCTGTGTCTCCGGTAACGCGGCTGACATCTTTCGAAGAGGATCGTGCCCAAGAGAGCGCAGACACGATACCCCGGTATCGCCATTTTTCTAGCTTTTGCCATCGCCGTAACTTAATTCCTCGATTTGATCGAGAAGACGAAGGAGGTTGCCCGGAGAGAGCGAGGGATGGAGCAGCAAGATACCGTACATGACTGTAGAAAGGAGAAAGCAGAAGAAAAAAGAAGAAGAACAGTCGATTCCAGTGGAATCGGGAAGGGAGCCGGACGAAAAAAAAAAACGGTAGCTGGTACAAGGGACGTGCGATCTCTACCTCCCTTGCTCTCCCTTTCTCTCTGTCCCACGCTTTTTCCCTCCGTGCCCGTACGTTCTCGCGTCTCGTATCGTAAAAATCGAATATTTCCACGAGCGTAGGCGAGCGCACACCGCCACACGGTAGAGAACCACCTTTATATCTGTAGATGTGCCGCCGCCGCCACCGCCGCCGCCGCCGCCTCTAGAAATATATGGTGCCGTAACGGTCCTCTGGTGAGAGAGCTCGTGCATGGGCCGAGGGAGAGACAACGGCGACCTCAGAGAGTGGACGAGAGAGAAGCTTCGATCCAGAGACAGAGATGGATATATATACCTTCCTGTCCGTTGACCCACGGGACCCTCCTGGCTCTGGCAACCCTCGCGACCCTGTTATTTGCATACGCTGACCTCCTTTGCCGATTTCCATGGACAAACACAGACATCCCGCGGAATCTCTGGCAGCCTCATCCTTCTACTACTGCCGCTGCTACTGTCGTTTCTTCGCCGCGTGCACACGCCTCCTTTCGACGCCGTTTTCGCAGCCAGTGAAGCGTTGCTCCACCGTGGAAATTCTGTCGCGTGCTCCAACACTTACGAGCATATACGTATAGATACACCCAGTTAGAATATATGTACACACGTACGCGCGTGTAGGTACGTAGAAGGTATGCACGTGGTTAACGAGATACTTGGACCGATTTTGGAAGGAGCGGATGGCTTTCGGGCTTTGGCTTTGGGAAAATTCTGGCAAAGTGTATTGTGTTCGTGGGAATTGTACAAAGGATTAAGGAGCCTTGGGGAGACCGTGTTTGGGCGCAGCAGGCCCGTAGGTGGAATTACGAAGGATTTAGCGAATTTTGTGTGGGAGAAATGTGATATTATGGGAGGAAAAATTTGGTCTCTCGAATGTGTGTTCCTACAATTCCCTCCAATTCTTTGTAATGGGATATGCGGCTATATTACAGTAACTAACTACATACACGTGTATCGAAGTACCTATATCAGGCGTTCTGTAATTCCGTTTCGAGATACGTTTATATACGACAAGTTTTATTCAATTTCGCAATTTCCAATCGATTATTCAGTATACGACCTTTAAAAAGAATCCGTATTAATTTTCTTCTCAAGGGGCTTCCCGTTTAAAGAGGTACATCACCCATTTTAATAATACAATATCAATGCCGGATATCATCGTTCATAAACGATAACGCGATAAATGGAAGATCTGTCGAAATAATTAACAATGTATAAAACTGTCTATGCGAAATATCGTATGGGTAAAAAAATACGTCCCACGTAAAACCTACTAAATATTGTACACACAATGCGTATTCACCAAATCCACATCCGTCTGACGCACACAATCATCCCCAAACGGTCACTTTGCACCCATCCCTATCCCTAGGGAACCACCCCAACGACGAACTTTCTACACAGCATGTACATATCGGCGTGTCGTCAGCTTTTTGGCAGTGGCGCGATACCTCGTCAGCCCCTTTGTCACCCTAAAAGTCGTCGTAGGCTGAATGCACTCGACCACAGAACTGTGTCCGTATAATAAACCGCATATACGTGCACCACACGCACGCGGCATGACGCCATTGCTTCGCGTATCGCACAATAGACCCGTGCACATTTACACCATCACCTTCCCCCCTGCCCTTCGGCAAGCACGAGTTTTGTCTCCATCTTCCGCCTTCTCTTCGATATCCCTTTCCCTTGTTTCCCCTTCAACCCCTTTCCCTTCCGTCGGCGTTATTCACAAAACGTTCGTCTCTGTCTGTGCCACCATTGAACTCCCTTTGGTGGATCGCGTCCCTCTCGTTTTCTTCACCATGGTCCGTGGACTCCTGATTTCCACGTCTCATAAGGTTTCCCTTTGCTTGGCGACACAGTCCGAACATCTTTCTTTATCAAGGTTTCCGTGGACCCACTCCCCAATTCGTAACGCGACGTCTTCATCTTGGATCGTCTACTCTGCCAGCGGTACCCTTCTCTTAATTTGCTTCTTGCAGCGCGTTTTCCCTGGAATTGCTATTTTTCTTTTTAAAGCTTCGTCTATATATTTCTATTATTGCTTGTCCTTCTTGTTCTTCTTTTGGGACGGGACGTCTTTGCTAGACCGTTTGGCACGATGAACTTTTTATCCAATGTCCTTGCCCCGCGTGATTTACTTCCGACGAAGGAACGACTTTGCTGAATTTTTGCTTTCCGGGGAGCTTCGCCAGTGAGATCTTTTTCTGATTAAGACTGTTGGAATATGCGAAGGGGTTGAATAGTTTTTAGTATTTTTGCACACACCTAAATTCCTTCCCCTAACGAGGCAGCATTGCAATCTGAACCCCTACGAACCGTCCAAGATTAAATATGAAACCAACGAAATTAAGAAACCGCAATTCAACTTTCCACCATCCATCTTTCATAAACATTCCTTCCACGAAAATATTCCACTTTCGATTCAGCCTACCCAATGCCTCCCTTGACAGACCCTCGCATCTCTCTAACATCCCCAATTCCCAAAACCTCCACCTTCCCCAGAACTTTCGTTCCACGTGGTCCCGCGAGGTTTGCTCGCTTCCGGGACTATCCTCTCCCCTCTTCGAACGTCCAGACACGCTGACACCCGGCCGTAAAAGGGTGAACCGATTCCTGGAAGCAGGCCAAGGAGGCAGGAAGCTACGGAGTGCGAGAAACGCGGCCCGTGTCGAGGCCGGGACTCTTCCATCTCTCACCCTTTATCCATTTCTCTCTTTCTCTCCATCTCTCTCTATCCCTCCACTCTCCGTGGAACATCTCGAACCTGAGGCGATCGTGTGCTAAACCGCGCTGGCCTCCGAAGCAGCGACGCGCCGCAAAGTGCGATCCCGCTGCGAGTTTAGGCTCGGTTCAGACGAGCAGATTTTTTTTTTCTCGCGCGAAACGCCAGCGAATTTTGAAAATGATAATAATGATTTGGACGAAGACATTCGGTGGACAGTAGTTCTCACGAAATTGGTATATTCGTCACGATTATTCGTGGAGAAATAGTATTATATTGTTATGCATCAAAGTTGAACTATGTGCCAAATGAAAAATAGCCCGCCGTGGAGTAATCTCCACTGGTTCTAATGTGTCTACACTTAATTGATTTTCCCAAACATTAAGTCTCGAATGAACGAATTCTATTTTACGCTTCTCATTTATGTTTTTTATACGTGATAACCCTTTCCCCGCTTGTAGCATCTTTTCGATTGCTTCTTTCTTGTGTAACTCTTTCTTTACTTAAAAGTCTGCTCTTCTGAACCGAGCCTTACGATCAACCGTGGACAACTGTTCGCAGGCGCAGCTGTTTCGCAAATACGATGCAATTTCCGCGGTTATGGCCAGAAGGCCGTCGAGGATCAACCTTCGCCACCGTGAACGGTAATGGACTCGTGTCAACGTTGAAACGGCGAATCATTTTGTTCAGAGAACTGTTCGACGATGACTGCTGTGGATCGATGTGTGTTTTAGGCTGCCTGGACTTTCACCAAACAACGGGATTAAGCGGCTTGTTTTTTGTTTCCCTATCGATAAATGTCATCGCGTAGCTATGAATTTTATCGTATCATTAATAAATAATAAATTTTTGTTTTTGAATCGACAATAACATTGATCAAATCATATACAATACATACATAGATTATTTAAAGTATTAGAAATGCAACTGCTTTCGTATACTTATATACCTTTCCCCTTAATTTCACGAATGCAACACTTCCAATGTAATTGATTATGAACTTAGTTGATTAAAAGAAAAAAAATGAACAAATTGTCTCCATAGAGAACTGGCGTTAGAACAACGAAAAATAGCTAGCAATCCGTGCTACTACTTTTCCTACTAGAAGGGCGGTGTGTCGCAATTTTCGTAGACAATTGTCGTGAAATCCGATGCACTTGCCGCAATTGCCGGTGATAATCCCCGACAAGAAGTGGCGACGGCGGTCCTACTTGGACGGTTCGACGAGTTTCAGCAGCCGGCTGCCGTGATATCCCGTAAAAGGATAGGTTGCTCACTGGAAAGCGGCCAGGACTCATTCAGAAGGACGTGCCTGGGCGGCTACCAACTTGCTAATGTGCCGCGAGCCTTGACCAAGCTGTGTGAAACACACGTAAAACGCGTACACGTCGAAGACGTTCTCTTGAAAATGCTCGAACTGCCGCTCCTTCCTGTCGATTGATTTTTTAGGGATCGACGGTTTCGCGTGATAGAACTGGCCTAACTCCTATACGCTTGTTTTCGCGATAACTCGAGCTCTTTTTAAATAAATGTGAACTGAACACAAAGGATGCGTTAAATTCTTTGTTCTGGACTTACACTACTATCTTGATCATCGACACATACGTATTTATTTATCTTTGGTGTTGTATACAATCTTTCGCGACTATGAACAGGGAAGACCTTAGTCAGGGAAGACACTCGTTTTGAGAAATATCCTAACTTCCAGTTGCGATTAATACTTTCATAGTTATATACAAAATATATTGATGTAATGTTTCTAATGCTATAGAAGGGAAAGATAAATGAATAAGGATGGACAATGAACAATCTTAGTTTCTATAGAGTTTACGCACACCCATTCATATTTTTTTTTTTTAATACATTATTAAATTGATTGTATAAATAGCCAAATTTCGTAATTATTTCGTCCAAAGTACTGCCATCTACAAAGAAGTGCTTGAAACTGCTGATATGTCTCTGCCATATCAAACTCAAGACGGGTATAAAAATAAAAATCACCTTTTTTTTCAATTCAACCCAATAATTTAATCATTTCAATAGTACCAATCAGTCTGATTAAAGTATACCCACTGGAAGCTAAGTAAGGGTGCCGCGACTATTACAGGTGAATAGCTTATCTCTTTCCCTTTCTTTTGACACCTCGTAGATTAAAATGTATGACACTTCGTGTCGTTTCAAATATCTCAAATTCTGTAGGCGCTACATTACTGATCGTGTGCTTAAAATGAAGGTAAAGGATGCCGCTACACGCCTTTAACGTATTTGTAAATGCTACGAGAGCCGTTTATTTCTTATGAATAATTTAACAATCCGTATAAGAATTGCACCGAAACTATACAGGAAGCCCTCTCCAAAAGTGCATCATATTGCTCCTCGAACCGAAAGGTTCTATTTTCTTCCTACGTATGTTGCTCTTCGCTTTGATTCGCTTCGTATGTCGGTAAGATAGGGTACGAGAGATACCAAAGTTAGGTATGAGCGGTGAACAACGACTTGCAAGCATAATCGGAATGAGAAATTGACTGTACGAGTATCTATTTGGGTATTAGATAAAGATGGGTGGTTATTGTTAGCCTGAACTAGGGTTCTAGTCGTATTCCCGCAGGGGAGGACTGCACGCGTACAGGTCGTCATTGGGCGGTTGTACATTGGCAGTCCTTTGGGCTTGGCGAACCCACGGACCCGAGCCTTTTTTTTTTTTTTTTTTTTTTTAGGTTTGCTTGCTTTGGTTTGGTCAGGTTTGGTTCTCTCTCTTGCTCTGGTTTGGTCAGGTTTGGTTCTCTCTCTTGCTCTGGTTTGGTCAGGTTTGGTTCTCTCTCTTGCTCTGGTTTGGTCAGGTTTGGTTCTCTCTCTTGCTCTGGTTTGGTCAGGTTTGGTTCTCTCTCTTGCTCTGGTTTGGTCAGGTTTGGTTCTCTCTCTTGCTCTGGTTTGGTCAGGTTTGGTTCTCTCTCTTGCTCTGGTTTGGTCAGGTTTGGTTCTCTCTCTTGCTCTGGTTTGGTCAGGTTTGGTTCTCTCTCTTGCTCTGGTTTGGTCAGGTTTGGTTCTCTCTCTTGCTCTGGTTTGGTCAGGTTTGGTTCTCTCTCTTGCTCTGGTTTGGTCAGGTTTGGTTCTCTCTCTTGCTCTGGTTTGGTCAGGTTTGGTTCTCTCTCTTGCTCTGGTTTGGTCAGGTTTGGTTCTCTCTCTTGCTCTGGTTTGGTCAGGTTTGGTTCTCTCTCTTGCTCTGGTTTGGTCAGGTTTGGTTCTCTCTCTTGCTCTGGTTTGGTCAGGTTTGGTTCTCTCTCTTGCTCTGGTTTGGTCAGGTTTGGTTCTCTCTCTTGCTCTGGTTTGGTCAGGTTTGGTTCTCTCTCTTGCTCTGGTTTGGTCAGGTTTGGTTCTCTCTCTTGCTCTGGTTTGGTCAGGTTTGGTTCTCTCTCTTGCTCTGGTTTGGTCAGGTTTGGTTCTCTCTCTTGCTCTGGTTTGGTCAGGTTTGGTTCTCTCTCTTGCTCTGGTTTGGTCAGGTTTGGTTCTCTCTCTTGCTCTGGTTTGGTCAGGTTTGGTTCTCTCTCTTGCTCTGGTTTGGTCAGGTTTGGTTCTCTCTCTTGCTCTGGTTTGGTCAGGTTTGGTTCTCTCTCTTGCTCTGGTTTGGTCAGGTTTGGTTCTCTCTCTTGCTCTGGTTTGGTCAGGTTTGGTTCTCTCTCTTGCTCTGGTTTGGTCAGGTTTGGTTCTCTCTCTTGCTCTGGTTTGGTCAGGTTTGGTTCTCTCTCTTGCTCTGGTTTGGTCAGGTTTGGTTCTCTCTCTTGCTCTGGTTTGGTCAGGTTTGGTTCTCTCTCTTGCTCTGGTTTGGTCAGGTTTGGTTCTCTCTCTTGCTCTGGTTTGGTCAGGTTTGGTTCTCTCTCTTGCTCTGGTTTGGTCAGGTTTGGTTCTCTCTCTTGCTCTGGTTTGGTCAGGTTTGGTTCTCTCTCTTGCTCTGGTTTGGTCAGGTTTGGTTCTCTCTCTTGCTCTGGTTTGGTCAGGTTTGGTTCTCTCTCTTGCTCTGGTTTGGTCAGGTTTGGTTCTCTCTCTTGCTCTGGTTTGGTCAGGTTTGGTTCTCTCTCTTGCTCTGGTTTGGTCAGGTTTGGTTCTCTCTCTTGCTCTGGTTTGGTCAGGTTTGGTTCTCTCTCTTGCTCTGGTTTGGTCAGGTTTGGTTCTCTCTCTTGCTCTGGTTTGGTCAGGTTTGGTTCTCTCTCTTGCTCTGGTTTGGTCAGGTTTGGTTCTCTCTCTTGCTCTGGTTTGGTCAGGTTTGGTTCTCTCTCTTGCTCTGGTTTGGTCAGGTTTGGTTCTCTCTCTTGCTCTGGTTTGGTCAGGTTTGGTTCTCTCTCTTGCTCTGGTTTGGTCAGGTTTGGTTCTCTCTCTTGCTCTGGTTTGGTCAGGTTTGGTTCTCTCTCTTGCTCTGGTTTGGTCAGGTTTGGTTCTCTCTCTTGCTCTGGTTTGGTCAGGTTTGGTTCTCTCTCTTGCTCTGGTTTGGTCAGGTTTGGTTCTCTCTCTTGCTCTGGTTTGGTCAGGTTTGGTTCTCTCTCTTGCTCTGGTTTGGTCAGGTTTGGTTCTCTCTCTTGCTCTGGTTTGGTCAGGTTTGGTTCTCTCTCTTGCTCTGGTTTGGTCAGGTTTGGTTCTCTCTCTTGCTCTGGTTTGGTCAGGTTTGGTTCTCTCTCTTGCTCTGGTTTGGTCAGGTTTGGTTCTCTCTCTTGCTCTGGTTTGGTCAGGTTTGGTTCTCTCTCTTGCTCTGGTTTGGTCAGGTTTGGTTCTCTCTCTTGCTCTGGTTTGGTCAGGTTTGGTTCTCTCTCTTGCTCTGGTTTGGTCAGGTTTGGTTCTCTCTCTTGCTCTGGTTTGGTCAGGTTTGGTTCTCTCTCTTGCTCTGGTTTGGTCAGGTTTGGTTCTCTCTCTTGCTCTGGTTTGGTCAGGTTTGGTTCTCTCTCTTGCTCTGGTTTGGTCAGGTTTGGTTCTCTCTCTTGCTCTGGTTTGGTCAGGTTTGGTTCTCTCTCTTGCTCTGGTTTGGTCAGGTTTGGTTCTCTCTCTTGCTCTGGTTTGGTCAGGTTTGGTTCTCTCTCTTGCTCTGGTTTGGTCAGGTTTGGTTCTCTCTCTTGCTCTGGTTTGGTCAGGTTTGGTTCTCTCTCTTGCTCTGGTTTGGTCAGGTTTGGTTCTCTCTCTTGCTCTGGTTTGGTCAGGTTTGGTTCTCTCTCTTGCTCTGGTTTGGTCAGGTTTGGTTCTCTCTCTTGCTCTGGTTTGGTCAGGTTTGGTTCTCTCTCTTGCTCTGGTTTGGTCAGGTTTGGTTCTCTCTCTTGCTCTGGTTTGGTCAGGTTTGGTTCTCTCTCTTGCTCTGGTTTGGTCAGGTTTGGTTCTCTCTCTTGCTCTGGTTTGGTCAGGTTTGGTTCTCTCTCTTGCTCTGGTTTGGTCAGGTTTGGTTCTCTCTCTTGCTCTGGTTTGGTCAGGTTTGGTTCTCTCTCTTGCTCTGGTTTGGTCAGGTTTGGTTCTCTCTCTTGCTCTGGTTTGGTCAGGTTTGGTTCTCTCTCTTGCTCTGGTTTGGTCAGGTTTGGTTCTCTCTCTTGCTCTGGTTTGGTCAGGTTTGGTTCTCTCTCTTGCTCTGGTTTGGTCAGGTTTGGTTCTCTCTCTTGCTCTGGTTTGGTCAGGTTTGGTTCTCTCTCTTGCTCTGGTTTGGTCAGGTTTGGTTCTCTCTCTTGCTCTGGTTTGGTCAGGTTTGGTTCTCTCTCTTGCTCTGGTTTGGTCAGGTTTGGTTCTCTCTCTTGCTCTGGTTTGGTCAGGTTTGGTTCTCTCTCTTGCTCTGGTTTGGTCAGGTTTGGTTCTCTCTCTTGCTCTGGTTTGGTCAGGTTTGGTTCTCTCTCTTGCTCTGGTTTGGTCAGGTTTGGTTCTCTCTCTTGCTCTGGTTTGGTCAGGTTTGGTTCTCTCTCTTGCTCTGGTTTGGTCAGGTTTGGTTCTCTCTCTTGCTCTGGTTTGGTCAGGTTTGGTTCTCTCTCTTGCTCTGGTTTGGTCAGGTTTGGTTCTCTCTCTTGCTCTGGTTTGGTCAGGTTTGGTTCTCTCTCTTGCTCTGGTTTGGTCAGGTTTGGTTCTCTCTCTTGCTCTGGTTTGGTCAGGTTTGGTTCTCTCTCTTGCTCTGGTTTGGTCAGGTTTGGTTCTCTCTCTTGCTCTGGTTTGGTCAGGTTTGGTTCTCTCTCTTGCTCTGGTTTGGTCAGGTTTGGTTCTCTCTCTTGCTCTGGTTTGGTCAGGTTTGGTTCTCTCTCTTGCTCTGGTTTGGTCAGGTTTGGTTCTCTCTCTTGCTCTGGTTTGGTCAGGTTTGGTTCTCTCTCTTGCTCTGGTTTGGTCAGGTTTGGTTCTCTCTCTTGCTCTGGTTTGGTCAGGTTTGGTTCTCTCTCTTGCTCTGGTTTGGTCAGGTTTGGTTCTCTCTCTTGCTCTGGTTTGGTCAGGTTTGGTTCTCTCTCTTGCTCTGGTTTGGTCAGGTTTGGTTCTCTCTCTTGCTCTGGTTTGGTCAGGTTTGGTTCTCTCTCTTGCTCTGGTTTGGTCAGGTTTGGTTCTCTCTCTTGCTCTGGTTTGGTCAGGTTTGGTTCTCTCTCTTGCTCTGGTTTGGTCAGGTTTGGTTCTCTCTCTTGCTCTGGTTTGGTCAGGTTTGGTTCTCTCTCTTGCTCTGGTTTGGTCAGGTTTGGTTCTCTCTCTTGCTCTGGTTTGGTCAGGTTTGGTTCTCTCTCTTGCTCTGGTTTGGTCAGGTTTGGTTCTCTCTCTTGCTCTGGTTTGGTCAGGTTTGGTTCTCTCTCTTGCTCTGGTTTGGTCAGGTTTGGTTCTCTCTCTTGCTCTGGTTTGGTCAGGTTTGGTTCTCTCTCTTGCTCTGGTTTGGTCAGGTTTGGTTCTCTCTCTTGCTCTGGTTTGGTCAGGTTTGGTTCTCTCTCTTGCTCTGGTTTGGTCAGGTTTGGTTCTCTCTCTTGCTCTGGTTTGGTCAGGTTTGGTTCTCTCTCTTGCTCTGGTTTGGTCAGGTTTGGTTCTCTCTCTTGCTCTGGTTTGGTCAGGTTTGGTTCTCTCTCTTGCTCTGGTTTGGTCAGGTTTGGTTCTCTCTCTTGCTCTGGTTTGGTCAGGTTTGGTTCTCTCTCTTGCTCTGGTTTGGTCAGGTTTGGTTCTCTCTCTTGCTCTGGTTTGGTCAGGTTTGGTTCTCTCTCTTGCTCTGGTTTGGTCAGGTTTGGTTCTCTCTCTTGCTCTGGTTTGGTCAGGTTTGGTTCTCTCTCTTGCTCTGGTTTGGTCAGGTTTGGTTCTCTCTCTTGCTCTGGTTTGGTCAGGTTTGGTTCTCTCTCTTGCTCTGGTTTGGTCAGGTTTGGTTCTCTCTCTTGCTCTGGTTTGGTCAGGTTTGGTTCTCTCTCTTGCTCTGGTTTGGTCAGGTTTGGTTCTCTCTCTTGCTCTGGTTTGGTCAGGTTTGGTTCTCTCTCTTGCTCTGGTTTGGTCAGGTTTGGTTCTCTCTCTTGCTCTGGTTTGGTCAGGTTTGGTTCTCTCTCTTGCTCTGGTTTGGTCAGGTTTGGTTCTCTCTCTTGCTCTGGTTTGGTCAGGTTTGGTTCTCTCTCTTGCTCTGGTTTGGTCAGGTTTGGTTCTCTCTCTTGCTCTGGTTTGGTCAGGTTTGGTTCTCTCTCTTGCTCTGGTTTGGTCAGGTTTGGTTCTCTCTCTTGCTCTGGTTTGGTCAGGTTTGGTTCTCTCTCTTGCTCTGGTTTGGTCAGGTTTGGTTCTCTCTCTTGCTCTGGTTTGGTCAGGTTTGGTTCTCTCTCTTGCTCTGGTTTGGTCAGGTTTGGTTCTCTCTCTTGCTCTGGTTTGGTCAGGTTTGGTTCTCTCTCTTGCTCTGGTTTGGTCAGGTTTGGTTCTCTCTCTTGCTCTGGTTTGGTCAGGTTTGGTTCTCTCTCTTGCTCTGGTTTGGTCAGGTTTGGTTCTCTCTCTTGCTCTGGTTTGGTCAGGTTTGGTTCTCTCTCTTGCTCTGGTTTGGTCAGGTTTGGTTCTCTCTCTTGCTCTGGTTTGGTCAGGTTTGGTTCTCTCTCTTGCTCTGGTTTGGTCAGGTTTGGTTCTCTCTCTTGCTCTGGTTTGGTCAGGTTTGGTTCTCTCTCTTGCTCTGGTTTGGTCAGGTTTGGTTCTCTCTCTTGCTCTGGTTTGGTCAGGTTTGGTTCTCTCTCTTGCTCTGGTTTGGTCAGGTTTGGTTCTCTCTCTTGCTCTGGTTTGGTCAGGTTTGGTTCTCTCTCTTGCTCTGGTTTGGTCAGGTTTGGTTCTCTCTCTTGCTCTGGTTTGGTCAGGTTTGGTTCTCTCTCTTGCTCTGGTTTGGTCAGGTTTGGTTCTCTCTCTTGCTCTGGTTTGGTCAGGTTTGGTTCTCTCTCTTGCTCTGGTTTGGTCAGGTTTGGTTCTCTCTCTTGCTCTGGTTTGGTCAGGTTTGGTTCTCTCTCTTGCTCTGGTTTGGTCAGGTTTGGTTCTCTCTCTTGCTCTGGTTTGGTCAGGTTTGGTTCTCTCTCTTGCTCTGGTTTGGTCAGGTTTGGTTCTCTCTCTTGCTCTGGTTTGGTCAGGTTTGGTTCTCTCTCTTGCTCTGGTTTGGTCAGGTTTGGTTCTCTCTCTTGCTCTGGTTTGGTCAGGTTTGGTTCTCTCTCTTGCTCTGGTTTGGTCAGGTTTGGTTCTCTCTCTTGCTCTGGTTTGGTCAGGTTTGGTTCTCTCTCTTGCTCTGGTTTGGTCAGGTTTGGTTCTCTCTCTTGCTCTGGTTTGGTCAGGTTTGGGTTAGGTTTGGGTTAGGTTTGGGTTAGGTTTGGGTTAGGTTTGGGTTAGGTTTGGGTTAGGTTTGGGTTAGGTTTGGGTTAGGTTTGGGTTAGGTTTGGGTTAGGTTTGGGTTAGGTTTGGGTTAGGTTTGGGTTAGGTTTGGGTTAGGTTTGGGTTAGGTTTGGGTTAGGTTTGGGTTAGGTTTGGGTTAGGTTTGGGTTAGGTTTGGGTCCCCAAACTGGCTGCCCTGAGCCTGGAGGCACGGATGACGGCGGAGGCGGCAGCACCGGGGACCCCCGGCCCCGAGAGGAAGGAGGCGGAGGCCGAGATGCCACCACCGGCGACACCAGCCGCGACGGAGGAGGAGAGGCCCGTGGAGGAAGGGGCCATGGACTTGGGCAAGTGAAGGGGCTATGGCCCTGATTCTTCAGGCCAACCTTAACCACTCGGCCGGGGCGCAGGACATGCTTGTCCAGCATATGGCCGAGTGGGGTGTGGGGTTGGCGATAGCTGCCGAGCCGTACAGGATCCCGGACCACCCCAATTGGGTGGGAAACCCGGGCGGCTCGGTAGCAATCATCCTGGGAGGGGCCTCGGCGTCCTCGCCGTTCTCCCTTCTGGAGAGCGGCGATGGATACGTCGCGGTGAAGTGGGGGGACATTACGGTGGTGGGGGTCTACGCGCCGCCTCGTTGGGACCTCGGGTCGTACGAGGAGTTTCTGGACGGGGTTGCGGGATGCGTCTCGCGACAACGGCCCCGTCCGGTTGTGGTCCTGGGGGACTTCAACGCCAAGTCCCACACATGGGGCTCCCCTGGGACGGACCCGAGGGGCGAGGCGGTGCTGGACTGGGCGGCCGGTTCCGACCTCCGATTACTGAATCGGGGGTCCGCCAGCACCTGCGTCCGCTATCGGGGGGAGTCCGTCGTGGACCTTACCTGGGCATCCCCCTCGGTGGTGGATCGCGTAAGGGGCTGGAGGGTGGCGCAGGAGGTGGAAACCCTAAGTGACCACCTCTATATCCTCATGGAGCTGCGCGCCACCCGGGGTCGCGGACCAACGGGAAGGGGTTGGAGGGGTGGGGGGTATGGGTCCCCTTATACTCCCCGAGAGAAGAGGAGGAGGTGGGCGCTGAAGCGCCTGGACGAGGACGCGCTGATGGCGGCGTCCCTCGCCGTGGCCTGGCCCGAAACCCCGGCTGGGCCGGTCGTCGACGTGGAGGAGGAAGCGGCGCGTTTCCAGAGGGGCATGGTGGCGATCTGCGACGTTGCCATGCCTCGTTCCCGCGCCGCGGAGAGACGGGCCGCGTATTGGTGGTCGCCGGAGATCGCGCATCTGCGCGATGTGTGCGCTCGCGCCCGGCGACTGCTGCAGAGGGCCCGGCGAAGACGACGTCGCGACATGGCGAGGGAGCACCAGCTCTACGAGGGCTACCGGGAGCACGTGGTGGCCCTCCAGCTGGCCATCAGGAGGGCAAAGGCGAAGGCATGGTCCGAGCTCCTCAAAGATCTGGAGCGTGAACCCTGGGGGCGTCCATACAAGATGGTGATGGCCAAACTTCGGCCGTGGGCGCCCCCCGTGACGGAGACCTTGGACCCCGAGTTCCTCGACAGGGTGGTGGACACCCTGTTCCCCCCGGACGAGGGGGGAGACCCAACACCGGATCTCGGGGTGTCGGACCCGAACACCTGGTCCGACGACATGGGTGTCACGCCGGAGGAGCTGGCCCTGGCCGTCGGGAGGATGAGGAGCCGCAACACAGCTCCGGGTCCCGACGGCATACCGGGCCGGGCCATGTCCCTTGCCCTGCGCGTCCTCGGACCCCGCCTCAGGCGCCTGTTCGACGGCTGCCTGAGGACGGGATGTTTCCCGTCCAGCTGGAAGAGGGGGAGAATGGTCCTCCTCAGGAAGCTGGGCAAGCCCGCAGATTCCCCCTCGGCGTACAGGCCGATCTGCCTCCTCGACGAGGTGGGGAAGCTCTTCGAGAGGGTGCTGGCTTCCCGCCTCTCGGGGCACCTGTCCCGGGTGGGTCCCGACCTGGCCGAGTCCCAATTCGGCTTCAGGGGGGGACGCTCGACGGTCGATGCTATCGGCCGTGTAAAGTCCCTCTCGGACTCGGCCACGTCCCGGGGGGGGGTGGCGTTGGCGGTAAGTCTCGACATCACCAACGCCTTTAACTCCCTCTCCTGGGGGCGTATCGGGGGGGCGCTCGCCCATCACGGAGTGCCCCTCTACGTGAGACGAACCTTGAGGGACTACCTGAGGGACAGGTGGATCGAGTACCCGGGCAGGGATGGCCGGATGTGCTCGAGGGGGGTGGACCGCGGTGTCCCACAGGGGTCGGTCCTGGGCCCCATACTGTGGGACATCGGATACGATAGTGTTCTGCGGGCTTCCCTCCCGATCGGCGTCAGCCTCACCTGTTACGCAGACGACACGCTGCTGACGGCCGTCGGGAGGGACTGGAGGAGGACCATCCGGCTGGCGGAATTGGGGTTGGCCTCCGTGGTGGAGGGCATCCGGGGGCTGGGGCTGCAGATCTCCCCGCCGAAGACCGAGGCCATATGGTTTCACAACAAGTCTTGGCGCGGGGGACCGCCCCGGTCCTGGATCATGGTGGGTGAGGAATACGTTCAGGTGGGGGACCGGATGAACTATCTCGGTCTCCTCCTGGACAGCCACTGGCGCTTCGAGGCCCACTTCGAGCGATTGGCCCCCAGACTGGAGAGGACGGCGACCGGACTTGGCCGCCTACTCCCCAACATTGGGGGTCCGGAGGAGAGAGTGCGCCGCCTATACCTTGGTGTGGTGCGGTCCATGGCCCTGTACGGCGCCCCGATATGGGCGTCTGCCCTGATGGCGAGACGGCGCAGCAGGCTGCTGCTGCGCCGAGTACAGAGGAGGATGGCCATCAGGGTGGCCAGAGGGTACCGCACCATATCTCACGAGGCGGCGCTGGTACTGGCGGGCACCGTGCCATTTGATTATCTGGCGGAGGGAGACGCTGCCATCTACGAGCGTCTCCGGGAACTCCGCCAGGGTGGCGCGATGGTGTCCGCCGAGGAGGAAGTGGGCATAAGGCGTCAGGCCCGGCTGGCTGCGCGGCAAAAATGGAGGACAGAGTTGGAAGATCGAGGAGCCGCGCAGCGCGCGGTCGGGGCGGTTCTGCCCAGCCTGAACGAGTGGCTGGACCGTGGCAGGGGGACCCTCACCTACCGGGTCACACAGGTTCTCACCGGACATGGTTGTTTCGGTGAGTTCCTGTGCCGGATCAGAGCGGAGGCGACGGCGGAATGCCGGGAGTGTGGTGCTGCGCTGGACACGGCGCAGCACACACTTGAGGAGTGCCCGGAGTGGGCGGCCGAGCGCCGTGTACTTCGGGCGTACGTGGGGGCGGACCTCTCGCTGCCGAGCATCGTCAGTGAGATGCTGGGCAGCGAGAGGGCTTGGATTGCGATGGCCTCCTTCTGCGAGGCTGTTCTTCGCAGAAAGGAGGCGGCGGAGCGGGATCGCGAACTATCCGATCCCGCTCGACGTGAGAGACGGAGGGGCAGGGCTCGTCGGCCTCGACCGCGCCCGCTGGCGAGATCCTCTCCCCCTCCCGCGATGTAAGGAGACGGTGGTCCGTGGGGTGTCCGGAGGTAATCCCCCTCCCCCCCATCGGATGAACACCGTGGCTGCCCGGGAGTCGGTCGGCCCTGCTGTGGGGGGATTATGTCCCCTTGTTACCCCGCAGGGCTGCCGGCTTTACCGGCGGGTGAGAGACGGGGGCGGGCTCGTTGGCCCTCTTTTCCCGCCAATGAGACCCCACCCCCCCCGAAGAGGGAAAAGTGGTGGCGTGGCCGAGGGCGCGGAGGTGAATCCCCCTCCCCCCCCTCGGAGTAGCGCCACGACTGCCAAGAAGACCGGTGGCTCCGCTAAAGTGGCCGCCGGAGAGCCAAGCGGCTCGGAGGAAGGCCGCGCCGGGTGTTGCCCCCGGCGCGGACACGAGTAACACCGGAGGGTCCTCATTGACCCTCCCGAGGATGGGGCTAACACAGCCAGGGCGTGGGGAGGCACCGGAAGTATCTCCGGAATGCCCGGAGCCTCCCCAGTCAGCGCCCGAGGACAGGCAACCGAGGTGGTTTTAGTCGGTAGAAATCCGACACTACCTCCCGCTCCCCCACCGGAGCGGGAGGTGTCTTTCGAAGATTTCCACCTCGTTAAAAAAAAAAAAAAAAAAAAAAAAAAAAAAAAAAAATATGGGTTAGGTTTGGGTTAGGTTTGGGTTAGGTTTGGGTTAGGTTTGGGTTAGGTTTGGGTTAGGTTTGGGTTAGGTTTGGGTTAGGTTTGGGTTAGGTTTGGGTTAGGTTTGGGTTCCCCTACTAGGAGCCGCCACCTTGACGTGGTGTAGGGGCTTAAGTAGCCGCGATGAGGCCCAAGACCATGCCGGCGGGAGCTACATTCCCGGCAGGTTCAACCATGCCGGAAGGGCTTGGGCTGAGCGGTGAAAACAAAGCAGCGGCTCACCGTGGTGTGTGAATGGGCTGCGGTCGATGCCCTATGGATATTCCCGGCAGACTAACCAAGGGGGGAGTAGTTGCCCCCCGACCGGAGTGGCGCGTGATGTTAGTACCTGACCTCTGCGGTAGTAATAAGGGTAACTGTAAGTCCTGAAATTATGGCAAAGATCCCGTGAACCCGTATGTTTAACGTGGAAGAACCGCTCACGCGTTCACTGTCCGGAGCCTATGACGGGGTTGAAGTGGGGTATTCGGGCGCAGGTATGGAGGATTACCTGGTCAGTATTTCCTCATAACCGACGCTGCGTAGGTCAAATCGCAGCACGTCTAGCCCGAGGTTTGGGTCTGGCATCGGCTCGGATCCGGTGTCGCCCACTCGATAGGGGTGACGTTAAACCTTTAACATCAAATATGGCGCGGGCCTATCCCGTAACATTTTTCTATAGAGTCAACTGGTGCCGATAGGACTGACCATCCGAAAAACCGCTTCTCGGCTTCGGCATCCTTAAATAGGGTTATTCACAAACGGGGAAGTGCCCCCACCGCGGTGGGGGTCCCATGATGGGCGAACCGTATTATAACATTCCTGCCATATTATGTCTCACACAAATAAAAAACCGGTACGAAGAGAGGAGGGATCGCGCTCCTGCAGCGCGAGTCCGGCGAGGAGGGCCGCACCCACAGGGCAACATGTGGGGTGCGACGGCAACGTAGAGGCTACCCCGGGCACAACGAGGGGTAGCGCAAGAAGAAGGAGAGAAGCGACGCAGGTCCTGGAGGCGACCTGCACAATTTCCGATGACGAGTGCGACACGGAGTCGAGCGGGTCCACCGTCACGGGAAGAAAGAGGCCGCGAGTCTCGAGGGAGGCGGAAACGAGGCGGCAATTCACCAAGGGGAAGAGGATCGCCAGCCCTGACGAGGATGCATCTCCGCCGAGGCGTTCCTCGGCAACCAAAAAGATGCCGACGGAGGTGGAGGTGGCGCAGGAGCTGAGAGAGCAGCCGACACCAAACCTGGGCGCCAAAATCCTGTCACACATGGCCGTGGTCAGGAAGGTGGCGATGACGAGCTCCCACCTAAAGGGAACGTACATCAGGGACCTGAAGGTGGCTGCGCTAACTGTCAGCGCCGCAGCCACCGAGATGGCGAAGAGATCGGCTACCACAAATGCGCAGCAAATCGAGGAAGAGAATCTCCGACTGCGCGGGCGGGTGGCCGATTTGGAGGTTGCACTCGCCGCGGCGAAGGCGGTCCCTGCACCGGAGGCCTTAATGGACACCGGAGAAGCCAGTGGAGCGGCTAGGGGGACAAAAGAGAAAGGGGAGAGGGGGAGGGCTGCCCGCCCCTCGTCCACCGGGAGTGCCGCCCCGATCACCGAGGAGCGTCTGGGGGCGCTATTTGACGCCTTCATGGGGAGGGTTGAGAGGCGGCTCGTCTCTCTAAGGAAGGAGCTGTCGGCGGGGTGGGAGAGAGACACCCCCCGGAGGGCCCCGTCGGCATCGGCGAGGCCCGAGACAAGAGGGGAGGCCCGCATCAGGGAGGTGAGAACGGAGACACGGAGCCGGGAACTGCCACCCGCGCCGGCTCCGGGCCCCTCCCCTGCCACGCAGACACAGACCAGCGGTGACACCTGGGCCGTCGTAGCCGGTAGGAAGGCCAAAAGGGCGGAGAAGAAGGGGCCGCAGCAGCAGCAGCAGCAGCAGCAACAACAACAACAGCAGCAGCAGAGGAGAGACGAGGGAAGGAAGGGAGCCAAGGGAGCCAAGGCTGCCCCCCCCCAAAAGGTGCAGCAGCGGCGGCCTCCGCGCACAGCGGCGATCGCCCTGACAGTCAGGGAAGGGGCGAAGACCACCTACGCGGAGGCAATGAGCTCCGCCAGTAAAATAGATCTGGCGGAGCTAAACATAACGGAGCTGCGGCCCAAAAGGGCTGTCACCGGGGGGCTCCTCCTTGAAATCCCTGGGCCGGACGGGGCCGCGAAGGCGGACGCTCTCGCAGAAAAAATGCGGGAGGTCCTGAAGGCGGAGGACGGAGTGACGGTAGCGCGCCCCGTCAAGATGGCCGAGCTGAGGGTCAGGGACCTGGTGGCGGCCACCACCACCGGCGACGTGGCCGCGGCCATCGCGGCCGCAGGAGGATGCAGCTCGGCGGAGGTGAGGACCGGGGAGATACGGTCGTCCCCGATGGGCCTGGGCACCGCCTGGGTAAGGTGCCCGCTGGCGGCAGCGAGGAAGGTGGCCGCGGCGAAGAAGATAAGGATAGGATGGACCACGGCCCGGGTGGAGGCGCTGGCGGACCGCCCGCTGCAGTGCTTCCGCTGCCTGGAGATGGGGCACGTCAGGCAGCGGTGCACCAGCACCGTGGACCGCAGCGGGCGCTGCCACAACTGTGGGAGCCCCGAGCACAGGGTGGCGGAGTGCAGGAGCGCTCCAAAATGCCCCCTGTGCTCCGACATTGGGAGACCCTCGGGCCACCGGATGGGGACAAAGGGGTGCGCCCCCCCAACCAAAGGAAGGAAGAAGCAGGGAGCCACGGGGGGCGTACAGCAAGCACAGCTGGCCCCCAAACTGGCTGCAGCAAGCACAGCTGGCCCCCAAACTGGCTGCCCTGAGCCTGGAGGCACGGAGGACGGCGGAGGCGGCAGCACCGGGGACCCCCGGCCCCGAGAGGAAGGAGGCGGAGGCCGAGATGCCACCACCGGCGACACCAGCCGCAACGGAGGAGGAGAGGCCCGTGGAGGAAGGGGCCATGGACTTGGGCCTGTGAAGGGGCTATGGCCCTGATTCTTCAGGCCAACCTTAACCACTCGGCCGGGGCGCAGGACATGCTTGTCCAGCATATGGCCGAGTGGGGTGTGGGGTTGGCGATAGCTGCCGAGCCGTACAGGATCCCGGACCACCCCAATTGGGTGGGAAACCCGGGCGGCTCGGTAGCAATCATCCTGGGAGGGGCCTCGGCGTCCTCGCCGTTCTCCCTGCTGGAGAGCGGCGATGGATACGTCGCGGTGAAGTGGGGGGACATTACGGTGGTGGGGGTCTACGCGCCGCCTCGTTGGGACCTCGGGTCGTACGAGGAGTTTCTGGACGGGGTAGCGGGATGCGTCTCGCGACAACGGCCCCGTCCGGTTGTGGTCCTGGGGGACTTCAACGCCAAGTCCCACACATGGGGCTCCCCTGGGACGGACCCGAGGGGCGAGGCGGTGCTGGACTGGGCGGCCGGTTCCGACCTCCGATTACTGAATCGGGGGTCCGCCAGCACCTGCGTCCGCTATCGGGGGGAGTCAATCGTTGACCTTACCTGGGCATCCCCCTCGGTGGTGGATCGCGTAAGGGGCTGGAGGGTGGCGCAGGAGGTGGAAACTCTAAGTGACCACCTCTATATCCTGATGGAGCTGCGCGCCACCCGGGGTCGCGGACCAACGGGAAGGGGTTGGAGGGGTGGGGGGTATGGGTCCCCTGATACTCCCCGTGCGAAGAAGAGGAGGTGGGCGCTGAAGCGCCTGGACGAGGACGCGCTGATGGCGGCGTCCCTCGCCGTGGCCTGGCCCGAAACCCCGGCTGGGCCGGTCGTCGACGTGGAGGAGGAGGCGGCGCGTTTCCAGAGGGGCATGGTGGCGATCTGCGACGTTGCCATGCCTCGTTCCCGCGCCGCGGAGAGACGGGCCGCGTATTGGTGGTCGCCGGAGATCGCGCATCTGCGCGATGTGTGCGCTCGCGCCCGGCGACTGCTGCAGAGGGCCCGGCGAAGACGACGTCGCGACATGGCGAGGGAGCACCAGCTCTACGAGGGCTACCGGGAGCACGTGGTGGCCCTCCAGCTGGCCATCAGGAGGGCAAAGGCGGAGGCATGGTCCGAGCTCCTCAAAGATCTGGAGCGTGAACCCTGGGGGCGTCCATACAAGATGGTGATGGCCAAACTTCGGCCGTGGGCGCCCCCCGTGACGGAGACCCTAGACCCCGAGTTCCTCGACAGGGTGGTGGACACCCTGTTCCCCCCGGACGAGGGGGGAGACCCAACACCGGATCTCGGGGTGCCGGACCCGAACACCTGGTCCGACGATATGGGTGTCACGCCGGAGGAGCTGGCCCTGGCCGTCGGGAGGATGAGGACCCGTAACACAGCTCCGGGTCCCGACGGCATACCGGGCCGGGCCATGTCCCTTGCCCTGCGCGTCCTCGGACCCCGCCTCAGGCGCCTGTTCGACGGCTGCCTGAGGACGGGATGCTTTCCGTCCAGCTGGAAGAGGGGGAGAATGGTCCTCCTCAGGAAGCTGGGCAAGCCCGCAGATTCCCCCTCGGCGTACAGGCCGATCTGCCTCCTCGACGAGGTGGGGAAGCTCTTCGAGAGGGTGCTGGCTTCCCGCCTCTCGGGGCACCTGTCCCGGGTGGGTCCCGACCTGGCCGAGTCCCAATTCGGCTTCAGGGGGGGACGCTCGACGGTCGATGCTATCGGCCGCGTGAGGTCCCTCTCGGACTCGGCCACGTCCCGGGGGGGGGTGGCGTTGGCGGTAAGTCTCGACATCACCAACGCCTTTAACTCCCTCCCCTGGGGGCGTATCGGGGGGGCGCTCGCCGATCACGGAGTGCCCCTCTACGTGAGAAGAACTTTGAGGGACTACCTGAGGGACAGGTGGATCGAGTACCCGGGCAGGGATGGCCGGATGTGCTCGAGGGGGGTGGACCGCGGTGTCCCACAGGGGTCGGTCCTGGGCCCCATACTGTGGGACATCGGATACGATAGTGTTCTGCGGGCTTCCCTCCCGATCGGCGTCAGCCTCACCTGTTACGCCGACGACACGCTGCTGACGGCCGTCGGGAGGGACTGGAGGAGGACCATCCGGCTGGCGGAATTGGGGTTGGCCTCCGTGGTGGAGGGCATCCGGGGGCTGGGGCTGCAGATCTCCCCGCCGAAGACCGAGGCCATGTGGTTTCACAACAAGTCTTGGCGCGGGGGACCGCCCCGGTCCTGGATCATGGTGGGTGAGGAATACGTTCAGGTGGGGGACCGGATGAATTATCTCGGTCTCCTCCTGGACAGCCACTGGCGCTTCGAGGCCCACTTCGAGCGATTGGCCCCCAGACTGGAGAGGACGGCGACCGGACTTGGCCGCCTACTCCCCAACATTGGGGGTCCGGAGGAGAGAGTGCGCCGCCTATACCTTGGTGTGGTGCGGTCCATGGCCCTGTACGGCGCCCCGATATGGGCGTCTGCCCTGATGGCGAGACGGCGCAGCAGACTGTTGCTGCGCCGAGTACAGAGGAGGATGGCCATCAGGGTGGCCAGAGGGTACCGCACCATATCTCACGAGGCGGCGCTGGTACTGGCGGGCACCGTGCCATTTGATTATCTGGCGGAGGGAGACGCTGCCATCTACGAGCGTCTCCGGGAACTCCGCCAGGGTGGCGCGATGGTGTCCGCCGAGGAGGAAGTGGGCATAAGGCGTCAGGCCCGGCTGGCTGCGCGGCAAAAATGGAGGACAGAGTTGGAAGATCGAGGAGCCGCGCAGCGCGCGGTCGGGGCGGTTCTGCCCAGCCTGAACGAGTGGCTGGACCGTGGCAGGGGGACCCTCACCTACCGGGTCACACAGGTTCTCACCGGACATGGTTGTTTCGGTGAGTTCCTGTGCCGGATCAGAGCGGAGGCGACGGCGGAATGCCGGGAGTGTGGTGCTGCGCTGGACACGGCGCAGCACACACTTGAGGAGTGCCCGGAGTGGGCGGCCGAGCGCCGTGTACTTCGGGCGTACGTGGGGGCGGACCTCTCGCTGCCGAGCATCGTCAGTGAGATGCTGGGCAGCGAGAGGGCTTGGATTGCGATGGCCTCCTTCTGCGAGGCTGTTCTTCGCAGAAAGGAGGCGGCGGAGCGGGATCGCGAACTATCCGATCCCGCTCGACGTGAGAGACGGAGGGGCAGGGCTCGTCGGCCTCGACCGCGCCCGCTGGCGAGATCCTCTCCCCCTCCCGCGATGTAAGGAGACGGTGGTCCGTGGGGTGTCCGGAGGTAATCCCCCTCCCCCCCATCGGATGAACACCGTGGCTGCCCGGGAGTCGGTCGGCCCTGCTGTGGGGGGATTATGTCCCCTTGTTACCCCGCAGGGCTGCCGGCTTTACCGGCGGGTGAGAGACGGGGGTGGGCTCGTTGGCCCTCTTTTCCCGCCAATGAGACCCCACCCCGAAGAGGGAAAAGTGGTGGCGTGGCCGAGGGCGCGGAGGTGAATCCCCCTCCCCCCCCTCGGAGGAGTGACACGACTGCCAAGAAGACCGGTGGCTCCGCTAAAGGGGCCGCCGGAGAGCCAAGCGGTTCGGAGGAAGGCCGCGCCGGGTGTTGCCCCCGGCGCGGACACGAGTAACACCGGAGGGTCCTCATTGACCCTCCCGAGGATGGGGCTAACACAGCCAGGGCGTGGGGAGGCACCGGAAGTATCTCCGGAATGCCCGGAGCCTCCCCAGTCAGCGCCCGAGGACAGGCAACCGAGGTGGTTTTAGTCGGTAGAAATCCGACACTACCTCCCGCTCCCCCACCGGAGCGGGAGGTGTCTTTCGAAGATTTCCACCTCGTTAAAAAAAAAAAAAAAAAAAAAAAAAAAAAAAAAAAAATGGGTTAGGTTTGGGTTAGGTTTGGGTTAGGTTTGGGTTAGGTTTGGGTTAGGTTTGGGTTAGGTTTGGGTTAGGTTTGGGTTAGGTTTGGGTTAGGTTTGGGTTAGGTTTGGGTTAGGTTTGGGTTAGGTTTGGGTTCCCCTACTAGGAGCCGCCACCTTGACGTGGTGTAGGGGCTTAAGTAGCCGCGATGAGGCCCAAGACCATGCCGGCGGGAGCTACATTCCCGGCAGGTTCAACCATGCCGGAAGGGCTTGGGCTGAGCGGTGAAAACAAAGCAGCGGCTCACCGTGGTGTGTGAATGGGCTGCGGTCGATGCCCTATGGATATTCCCGGCAGACTAACCAAGGGGGGAGTAGTTGCCCCCCGACCGGAGTGGCGCGTGATGTTAGTACCTGACCTCTGCGGTAGTAATAAGGGTAACTGTAAGTCCTGAAATTATGGCAAAGATCCCGTGAACCCGTATGTTTAACGTGGAAGAACCGCTCACGCGTTCACTGTCCGGAGCCTATGACGGGGTTGAAGTGGGGTATTCGGGCGCAGGTATGGAGGATTACCTGGTCAGTATTTCCTCATAACCGACGCTGCGTAGGTCAAATCGCAGCACGTCTAGCCCGAGGTTTGGGTCTGGCATCGGCTCGGATCCGGTGTCGCCCACTCGATAGGGGTGACGTTAAACCTTTAACATCAAATATGGCGCGGGCCTATCCCGTAACATTTTTCTATAGAGTCAACTGGTGCCGATAGGACTGACCATCCGAAAAACCGCTTCTCGGCTTCGGCATCCTTAAATAGGGTTATTCACAAACGGGGAAGTGCCCCCACCGCGGTGGGGGTCCCATGATGGGCGAACCGTATTATAACATTCCTGCCATATTATGTCTCACACAAATAAAAAACCGGTACGAAGAGAGGAGGGATCGCGCTCCTGCAGCGCGAGTCCGGCGAGGAGGGCCGCACCCACAGGGCAACATGTGGGGTGCGACGGCAACGCAGAGGCTACCCCGGGCACAACGAGGGGTAGCGCAAGAAGAAGGAGAGAAGCGACGCAGGTCCTGGAGGCGACCTGCACAATTTCCGATGACGAGTGCGACACGGAGTCGAGCGGGTCCACCGTCACGGGAAGAAAGAGGCCGCGAGTCTCGAGGGAGGCGGAAACGAGGCGGCAATTCACCAAGGGGAAGAGGATCGCCAGCCCTGACGAGGATGCATCTCCGCCGAGGCGTTCCTCGGCAACCAAAAAGATGCCGACGGAGGTGGAGGTGGCGCAGGAGCTGAGAGAGCAGCCGACACCAAACCTGGGCGCCAAAATCCTGTCGCACATGGCCGTGGTCAGGAAGGTGGCGATGACGAGCTCCCACCTAAAGGGAACGTACATCAGGGACCTGAAGGTGGCTGCGTTAACTGTCAGCGCCGCAGCCACCGAGATGGCGAAGAGATCGGCTACCACAAATGCGCAGCAAATCGAGGAAGAGAATCTCCGACTGCGCGGGCGGGTGGCCGATTTGGAGGTGGCACTCGCCGCGGCGAAGGCGGTCCCTGCACCGGCGGCCGTAATGGACACCGGAGAAGCCAGTGGAGCGGCCAGGGGGACAAAGGAGAAAGGGGAGAGGGTGAGGGCTGCCCGCCCCTCGTCCACCGGGAGTGCCGCTCCGATCACTGAGGAGCGTCTGGGGGCGCTATTCGACGCCTTCATGGGGAGGGTTGAGAGGCGGCTCGTCTCTTTAAGGAAGGAGCTGTCGGCGGGGTGGGAGAGAGACACCCCCCGGAGGGCCCTGTCGGCATCGGCGAGGCCCGAGACACGAGGGGAGGCCCGCATTAGGGAGGTGAGAACGGAGACACGGAGCCGGGAACTGCCACCCGCGCCGGTTCCGGGCCCCTCCCCTGCCACGCAGACACAGACCAGCGGTGACACCTGGGCCGTCGTAGCCGGTAGGAAGGCCAAAAGGGCGGAGAAGAAGGGGCCGCAGCAGCAGCAGCAGCAGCAGCAACAACAACAACAGCAGCAGCAGAGGAGAGACGAGGGAAGGAAGGGAGCCAAGGGAGCCAAGGCTGCCCCCCCCCAAAAGGTGCAGCAGCGGCGGCCTCCGCGCACAGCGGCGATCGCCCTGACAGTCAGGGAAGGGGCGAAGACCACCTACGCGGAGGCAATGAGCTCCGCCAGTAAAATAGATCTGGCGGAGCTAAACATAACGGAGCTGCGGCCCAAAAGGGCTGTCACCGGGGGGCTCCTCCTTGAAATCCCTGGGCCGGACGGGGCCGCGAAGGCGGACGCTCTCGCAGAAAAAATGCGGGAGGTCCTGAAGGCGGAGGACGGAGTGACGGTAGCGCGCCCCGTCAAGATGGCCGAGCTGAGGGTCAGGGACCTGGTGGCGGCCACCACCACCGGCGACGTGGCCGCGGCCATCGCGGCCGCAGGAGGATGCAGCTCGGCGGAGGTGAGGACCGGGGAGATACGGTCGTCCCCGATGGGCCTGGGCACCGCCTGGGTAAGGTGCCCGCTGGCGGCAGCGAGGAAGGTGGCCGCGGCGAAGAAGATAAGGATAGGATGGACCACGGCCCGGGTGGAGGCGCTGGCGGACCGCCCGCTGCAGTGCTTCCGCTGCCTGGAGATGGGACATGTCAGGCAGCGGTGCACCAGCACCGTGGACCGCAGCGGGCGCTGCCACAACTGTGGGAGCCCCGAGCACAGGGTGGCGGAGTGCAGCAGCGCTCCAAAATGCCCCCTGTGCTCCGACATTGGGAGACCCTCGGGCCACCGGATGGGGACAAAGGGGTGCGCCCCCCCAACCAAAGGAAGGAAGAAGCAGGGAGCCACGGGGGGCGTACAGCAAGTACAGCTGGCCCCCAAACTGGCTGCCCTGAGCCTGGAGGCACGGAGGACGGCGGAGGCGGCAGCACCGGGGACCCCCGGCCCCGAGAGGAAGGAGGCGGAGGCCGAGATGCCACCACCGGCGACACCAGCCGCAACGGAGGAGGAGAGGCCCGTGGAGGAAGGGGCCATGGACTTGGGCCTGTGAAGGGGCTATGGCCCTGATTCTTCAGGCCAACCTTAACCACTCGGCCGGGGCGCAGGACATGCTTGTCCAGCATATGGCCGAGTGGGGTGTGGGGTTGGCGATAGCTGCCGAGCCGTACAGGATCCCGGACCACCCCAATTGGGTGGGAAACCCGGGCGGCTCGGTAGCAATCATCCTGGGAGGGGCCTCGGCGTCCTCGCCGTTCTCCCTTCTGGAGAGCGGCGATGGATACGTCGCGGTGAAGTGGGGTGACATTACGGTGGTGGGGGTCTACGCGCCGCCTCGTTGGGACCTCGGGTCGTACGAGGAGTTTCTGGACGGGGTAGCGGGATGCGTCTCGCGACAACGGCCCCGTCCGGTTGTGGTCCTGGGGGACTTCAACGCCAAGTCCCACACATGGGGCTCCCCTGGGACGGACCCGAGGGGCGAGGCGGTGCTGGACTGGGCGGCCGGTTCCGACCTCCGATTACTGAATCGGGGGTCCGCCAGCACCTGCGTCCGCTATCGGGGGGAGTCCGTCGTGGACCTTACCTGGGCATCCCCCTCGGTGGTGGATCGCGTAAGGGGCTGGAGGGTGGCGCAGGAGGTGGAAACTCTAAGTGACCACCTCTATATCCTCATGGAGCTGCGCGCCACCCGGGGTCGCGGACCAACGGGAAGGGGTTGGAGGGGTGGGGGGTATGGGTCCCCTTATACTCCCCGAGAGAAGAAGAGGAGGTGGGCGCTGAAGCGCCTGGACGAGGACGCGCTGATGGCGGCGTCCCTCGCCGTGGCCTGGCCCGAAACACCGGCTGGGCCGGTCGTCGACGTGGAGGAGGAAGCGGCGCGTTTCCAGAGGGGCATGGTGGCGATCTGCGACGTTGCCATGCCTCGTTCCCGCGCCGCGGAGAGACGGGCCGCGTATTGGTGGTCGCCGGAGATCGCGCATCTGCGCGATGTGTGCGCTCGCGCCCGGCGACTGCTGCAGAGGGCCCGGCGAAGACGGCGTCGCGACATGGCGAGGGAGCACCAGCTCTACGGGGGCTACCGGGAGCACGTGGTGGCCCTCCAGCTGGCCATCAGGAGGGCAAAGGCGAAGGCATGGTCCGAGCTCCTCAAGGATCTGGAGCGTGAACCCTGGGGGCGTCCATACAAGATGGTGATGGCCAAACTTCGGCCGTGGGCGCCCCCCGTGACGGAGACCTTGGACCCCGAGTTCCTCGACAGGGTGGTGGACACCCTGTTCCCCCCGGACGAGGGGGGAGACCCAACACCGGATCTCGGGGTGCCGGACCCGAACACCTGGTCCGACGACATGGGTGTCACGCCGGAGGAGCTGGCCCTGGCCGTCGGGAGGATGAGGAGCCGCAACACAGCTCCGGGTCCCGACGGCATACCGGGCCGGGCCATGTCCCTTGCCCTGCGCGTCCTCGGACCCCGCCTCAGGCGCCTGTTCGACGGCTGCCTGAGGACGGGATGTTTTCCGTCCAGCTGGAAGAGGGGGAGAATGGTCCTCCTCAGGAAGCTGGGCAAGCCCGCAGATTCCCCCTCGGCGTACAGGCCGATCTGCCTCCTCGACGAGGTGGGGAAGCTCTTCGAGAGGGTGCTGGCTTCCCGCCTCTCGGGGCACCTGTCCCGGGTGGGTCCCGACCTGGCCGAGTCCCAATTCGGCTTCAGGGGGGGACGCTCGACGGTCGATGCTATCGGCCGCGTGAGGTCCCTCTCGGACTCGGCCACGTCCCGGGGGGGGGTGGCGTTGGCGGTAAGTCTCGACATCACCAACGCCTTTAACTCCCTCCCCTGGGGGCGTATCGGGGGGGCGCTCGCCGATCACGGAGTGCCCCTCTACGTGCGAAGAACTTTGAGGGACTACCTGAGGGACAGGTGGATCGAGTACCCGGGCAGGGATGGCCGGATGTGCTCGAGGGGGGTGGACCGCGGTGTCCCACAGGGGTCGGTCCTGGGCCCCATACTGTGGGACATCGGATACGATAGTGTTCTGCGGGCTTCCCTCCCGATCGGCGTCAGCCTCACCTGTTACGCCGACGACACGCTGCTGACGGCCGTCGGGAGGGACTGGAGGAGGACCATCCGGCTGGCGGAATTGGGGTTGGCCTCCGTGGTGGAGGGCATCCGGGGGCTGGGGCTGCAGATCTCCCCGCCGAAGACCGAGGCCATGTGGTTTCACAACAAGTCTTGGCGCGGGGGACCGCCCCGGTCCTGGATCATGGTGGGTGAGGAATACGTTCAGGTGGGGGACCGGATGAATTATCTCGGTCTCCTCCTGGACAGCCACTGGCGCTTCGAGGCCCACTTCGAGCGATTGGCCCCCAGACTGGAGAGGACGGCGACCGGACTTGGCCGCCTACTCCCCAACATTGGGGGTCCGGAGGAGAGAGTGCGCCGCCTATACCTTGGTGTGGTGCGGTCCATGGCCCTGTACGGCGCCCCGATATGGGCGTCTGCCCTGATGGCGAGACGGCGCAGCAGACTGTTGCTGCGCCGAGTACAGAGGAGGATGGCCATCAGGGTGGCCAGAGGGTACCGCACCATATCTCACGAGGCGGCGCTGGTACTGGCGGGCACCGTGCCATTTGATTATCTGGCGGAGGGAGACGCTGCCATCTACGAGCGTCTCCGGGAACTCCGCCAGGGTGGCGCGATGGTGTCCGCCGAGGAGGAAGTGGGCATAAGGCGTCAGGCCCGGCTGGCTGCGCGGCAAAAATGGAGGACAGAGTTGGAAGATCGAGGAGCCGCGCAGCGCGCGGTCGGGGCGGTTCTGCCCAGCCTGAACGAGTGGCTGGACCGTGGCAGGGGGACCCTCACCTACCGGGTCACACAGGTTCTCACCGGACATGGTTGTTTCGGTGAGTTCCTGTGCCGGATCAGAGCGGAGGCGACGGCGGAATGCCGGGAGTGTGGTGCTGCGCTGGACACGGCGCAGCACACACTTGAGGAGTGCCCGGAGTGGGCGGCCGAGCGCCGTGTACTTCGGGCGTACGTGGGGGCGGACCTCTCGCTGCCGAGCATCGTCAGTGAGATGCTGGGCAGCGAGAGGGCTTGGATTGCGATGGCCTCCTTCTGCGAGGCTGTTCTTCGCAGAAAGGAGGCGGCGGAGCGGGATCGCGAACTATCCGATCCCGCTCGACGTGAGAGACGGAGGGGCAGGGCTCGTCGGCCTCGACCGCGCCCGCTGGCGAGATCCTCTCCCCCTCCCGCGATGTAAGGAGACGGTGGTCCGTGGGGTGTCCGGAGGTAATCCCCCTCCCCCCCATCGGATGAACACCGTGGCTGCCCGGGAGTCGGTCGGCCCTGCTGTGGGGGGATTATGTCCCCTTGTTACCCCGCAGGGCTGCCGGCTTTACCGGCGGGTGAGAGACGGGGGTGGGCTCGTTGGCCCTCTTTTCCCGCCAATGAGACCCCACCCCGAAGAGGGAAAAGTGGTGGCGTGGCCGAGGGCGCGGAGGTGAATCCCCCTCCCCCCCCTCGGAGGAGTGACACGACTGCCAAGAAGACCGGTGGCTCCGCTAAAGGGGCCGCCGGAGAGCCAAGCGGTTCGGAGGAAGGCCGCGCCGGGTGTTGCCCCCGGCGCGGACACGAGTAACACCGGAGGGTCCTCATTGACCCTCCCGAGGATGGGGCTAACACAGCCAGGGCGTGGGGAGGCACCGGAAGTATCTCCGGAATGCCCGGAGCCTCCCCAGTCAGCGCCCGAGGACAGGCAACCGAGGTGGTTTTAGTCGGTAGAAATCCGACACTACCTCCCGCTCCCCCACCGGAGCGGGAGGTGTCTTTCGAAGATTTCCACCTCGTTAAAAAAAAAAAAAAAAAAAAAAAAAAAAATGGGTTAGGTTTGGGTTAGGTTTGGGTTAGGTTTGGGTTAGGTTTGGGTTAGGTTTGGGTTAGGTTTGGGTTAGGTTTGGGTTAGGTTTGGGTTAGGTTTGGGTTAGGTTTGGGTTAGGTTTGGGTTAGGTTTGGGTTAGGTTTGGGTTAGGTTTGGGTTAGGTTTGGGTTAGGTTTGGGTTAGGTTTGGGTTAGGTTTGGGTTAGGTTTGGGTTAGGTTTGGGTTAGGTTTGGGTTAGGTTTGGGTTAGGTTTGGGTTAGGTTTGGGTTAGGTTTGGGTTAGGTTTGGGTTAGGTTTGGGTTAGGTTTGGGTTAGGTTTGGGTTAGGTTTGGGTTAGGTTTGGGTTAGGTTTGGGTTAGGTTTGGGTTAGGTTTGGGTTAGGTTTGGGTTAGGTTTGGGTTAGGTTTGGGTTAGGTTTGGGTTAGGTTTGGGTTAGGTTTGGGTTAGGTTTGGGTTAGGTTTGGGTTAGGTTTGGGTTAGGTTTGGGTTAGGTTTGGGTTAGGTTTGGGTTAGGTTTGGGTTAGGTTTGGGTTAGGTTTGGGTTAGGTTTGGGTTAGGTTTGGGTTAGGTTTGGGTTAGGTTTGGGTTAGGTTTGGGTCCCCTACTAGGAGCCGCCACCTTGACGTGGTGTAGGGGCTTAAGTAGCCGCAATGAGGCCCAAGACCATGCCGGCGGGAGCTACATTCCCGGCAGGTTCAACCATGCCGGAAGGGCTTGGGCTGAGCGGTGAAAACAAAGCAGCGGCTCACCGTGGTGTGTGAATGGGCTGCGGTCGATGCCCTATGGATATTCCCGGCAGACTAACCAAGGGGGGAGTAGTTGCCCCCCGACCGGAGTGGCGCGTGATGTTAGTACCTGACCTCTGCGGTAGTAATAAGGGTAACTGTAAGTCCTGAAATTATGGCAAAGATCCCGTGAACCCGTATGTTTAACGTGGAAGAACCGCTCACGCGTTCACTGTCCGGAGCCTATGACGGGGTTGAAGTGGGGTATTCGGGCGCAGGTATGGAGGATTACCTGGTCAGTATTTCCTCATAACCGACGCTGCGTAGGTCAAATCGCAGCACGTCTAGCCCGAGGTTTGGGTCTGGCATCGGCTCGGATCCGGTGTCGCCCACTCGATAGGGGTGACGTTAAACCTTTAACATCAAATATGGCGCGGGCCTATCCCGTAACATTTTTCTATAGAGTCAACTGGTGCCGATAGGACTGACCATCCGAAAAACCGCTTCTCGGCTTCGGCATCCTTAAATAGGGTTATTCACAAACGGGGAAGTGCCCCCACCGCGGTGGGGGTCCCATGATGGGCGAACCGTATTATAACATTCCTGCCATATTATGTCTCACACAAATAAAAAACCGGTACGAAGAGAGGAGGGATCGCGCTCCTGCAGCGCGAGTCCGGCGAGGAGGGCCGCACCCACAGGGCAACATGTGGGGTGCGACGGCAACGCAGAGGCTACCCCGGGCACAACGAGGGGTAGCGCAAGAAGAAGGAGAGAAGCGACGCAGGTCCTGGAGGCGACCTGCACAATTTCCGATGACGAGTGCGACACGGAGTCGAGCGGGTCCACCGTCACGGGAAGAAAGAGGCCGCGAGTCTCGAGGGAGGCGGAAACGAGGCGGCAATTCACCAAGGGGAAGAGGATCGCCAGCCCTGACGAGGATGCATCTCCGCCGAGGCGTTCCTCGGCAACCAAAAAGATGCCGACGGAGGTGGAGGTGGCGCAGGAGCTGAGAGAGCAGCCGACACCAAACCTGGGCGCCAAAATCCTGTCACACATGGCCGTGGTCAGGAAGGTGGCGATGACGAGCTCCCACCTAAAGGGAACGTACATCAGGGACCTGAAGGTGGCTGCGTTAACTGTCAGCGCCGCAGCCACCGAGATGGCGAAGAGATCGGCTACCACAAATGCGCAGCAAATCGAGGAAGAGAACCTCCGACTGCGCGGGCGGGTGGCCGACTTGGAGGTTGCACTCGCCGCGGCGAAGGCGGTCCCTGCACCGGAGGCCTTAATGGACACCGGAGAAGCCAGTGGAGCGGCTAGGGGGACAAAAGAGAAAGGGGAGAGGGGGAGGGCTGCCCGCCCCTCGTCCACCGGGAGTGCCGCCCCGATCACCGAGGAGCGTCTGGGGGCGCTATTTGACGCCTTCATGGGGAGGGTTGAGAGGCGGCTCGTCTCTCTAAGGAAGGAGCTGTCGGCGGGGTGGGAGAGAGACACCCCCCGGAGGGCCCCGTCGGCATCGGCGAGGCCCGAGACAAGAGGGGAGGCCCGCATCAGGGAGGTGAGAACGGAGACACGGAGCCGGGAACTTCCACCCGCGCCGGCTCCGGGCCCCTCCCCTGCCACGCGGACACAGACCAGCGGTGACACCTGGGCCGTCGTAGCCGGTAGGAAGGCCAAAAGGGCGGAGAAGAAGGGGCCGCAGCAGCAGCAGCAGCAGCAGCAACAACAACAACAGCAGCAGCAGAGGAGAGACGAGGGAAGGAAGGGAGCCAAGGGAGCCAAGGCTGCCCCCCCCCAAAAGGTGCAGCAGCGGCGGCCTCCGCGCACAGCGGCGATCGCCCTGACAGTCAGGGAAGGGGCGAAGACCACCTACGCGGAGGCAATGAGCTCCGCCAGTAAAATAGATCTGGCGGAGCTAAACATAACGGAGCTGCGGCCCAAAAGGGCTGTCACCGGGGGGCTCCTCCTTGAAATCCCTGGGCCGGACGGGGCTGCGAAGGCGGACGCTCTCGCAGAAAAAATGCGGGAGGTCCTGAAGGCGGAGGACGGAGTGACGGTAGCGCGCCCCGTCAAGATGGCCGAGCTGAGGGTCAGGGACCTGGTGGCGGCCACCACCACCGGCGACGTGGCCGCGGCCATCGCGGCCGCAGGAGGATGCAGCTCGGCGGAGGTGAGGACCGGGGAGATACGGTCGTCCCCGATGGGCCTGGGCACCGCCTGGGTAAGGTGCCCGCTGGCGGCAGCGAGGAAGGTGGCCGCGGCGAAGAAGATAAGGATAGGATGGACCACGGCCCGGGTGGAGGCGCTGGCGGACCGCCCGCTGCAGTGCTTCCGCTGCCTTGAGATGGGACATGTCAGGCAGCGGTGCACCAGCACCGTGGACCGCAGCGGGCGCTGCCACAACTGTGGGAGCCCCGAGCACAGGGTGGCGGAGTGCAGCAGCGCTCCAAAATGCCCCCTGTGCTCCGACATTGGGAGACCCTCGGGCCACCGGATGGGGACAAAGGGGTGCGCCCCCCCAACCAAAGGAAGGAAGAAGCAGGGAGCCACGGGGGGCGTACAGCAAGCACAGCTGGCCCCCAAACTGGCTGCCCTGAGCCTGGAGGCACGGAGGACGGCGGAGGCGGCAGCACCGGGGACCCCCGGCCCCGAGAGGAAGGAGGCGGAGGCCGAGATGCCACCACCGGCGACACCAGCCGCAACGGAGGAGGAGAGGCCCGTGGAGGAAGGGGCCATGGACTTGGGCCTGTGAAGGGGCTATGGCCCTGATTCTTCAGGCCAACCTTAACCACTCGGCCGGGGCGCAGGACATGCTTGTCCAGCATATGGCCGAGTGGGGTGTGGGGTTGGCGATAGCTGCCGAGCCGTACAGGATCCCGGACCACCCCAATTGGGTGGGAAACCCGGGCGGCTCGGTAGCAATCATCCTGGGAGGGGCCTCGGCGTCCTCGCCGTTCTCCCTTCTGGAGAGCGGCGATGGATACGTCGCGGTGAAGTGGGGGGACATTACGGTGGTGGGGGTCTACGCGCCGCCTCGTTGGGACCTCGGGTCGTACGAGGAGTTTCTGGACGGGGTAGCGGGATGCGTCTCGCGACAACGGCCCCGTCCGGTTGTGGTCCTGGGGGACTTCAACGCCAAGTCCCACACATGGGGCTCCCCTGGGACGGACCCGAGGGGCGAGGCGGTGCTGGACTGGGCGGCCGGTTCCGACCTCCGATTACTGAATCGGGGGTCCGCCAGCACCTGCGTCCGCTATCGGGGGGAGTCAATCGTTGACCTTACCTGGGCATCCCCCTCGGTGGTGGATCGCGTAAGGGGCTGGAGGGTGGCGCAGGAGGTGGAAACTCTAAGTGACCACCTCTATATCCTGATGGAGCTGCGCGCCACCCGGGGTCGCGGACCAACGGGAAGGGGTTGGAGGGGTGGGGGGTATGGGTCCCCTGATACTCCCCGTGCGAAGAAGAGGAGGTGGGCGCTGAAGCGCCTGGACGAGGACGCGCTGATGGCGGCGTCCCTCGCCGTGGCCTGGCCCGAAACCCCGGCCGGGCCGGTCGTCGACGTGGAGGAGGAGGCGGCGCGTTTCCAGAGGGGCATGGTGGCGATCTGCGACGTTGCCATGCCTCGTTCCCGCGCCGCGGAGAGACGGGCCGCGTATTGGTGGTCGCCGGAGATCGCGCATCTGCGCGATGTGTGCGCTCGCGCCCGGCGACTGCTGCAGAGGGCCCGGCGAAGACGACGTCGCGACATGGCGAGGGAGCACCAGCTCTACGAGGGCTACCGGGAGCACGTGGTGGCCCTCCAGCTGGCCATCAGGAGGGCAAAGGCGGAGGCATGGTCCGAGCTCCTCAAAGATCTGGAGCGTGAACCCTGGGGGCGTCCATACAAGATGGTGATGGCCAAACTTCGGCCGTGGGCGCCCCCCGTGACGGAGACCCTAGACCCCGAGTTCCTCGACAGGGTGGTGGACACCCTGTTCCCCCCGGACGAGGGGGGAGACCCAACACCGGATCTCGGGGTGCCGGACCCGAACACCTGGTCCGACGATATGGGTGTCACGCCGGAGGAGCTGGCCCTGGCCGTCGGGAGGATGAGGAGCCGCAACACAGCTCCGGGTCCCGACGGCATACCGGGCCGGGCCATGTCCCTTGCCCTGCGCGTCCTCGGACCCCGCCTCAGGCGCCTGTTCGACGGCTGCCTGAGGACGGGATGTTTTCCGTCCAGCTGGAAGAGGGGGAGAATGGTCCTCCTCAGGAAGCTGGGCAAGCCCGCAGATTCCCCCTCGGCGTACAGGCCGATCTGCCTCCTCGACGAGGTGGGGAAGCTCTTCGAGAGGGTGCTGGCTTCCCGCCTCTCGGGGCACCTGTCCCGGGTGGGTCCCGACCTGGCCGAGTCCCAATTCGGCTTCAGGGGGGGACGCTCGACGGTCGATGCTATCGGCCGCGTGAGGTCCCTCTCGGACTCGGCCACGTCCCGGGGGGGGGTGGCGTTGGCGGTAAGTCTCGACATCACCAACGCCTTTAACTCCCTCCCCTGGGGGCGTATCGGGGGGGCGCTCGCCGATCACGGAGTGCCCCTCTACGTGCGAAGAACTTTGAGGGACTACCTGAGGGACAGGTGGATCGAGTACCCGGGCAGGGATGGCCGGATGTGCTCGAGGGGGGTGGACCGCGGTGTCCCACAGGGGTCGGTCCTGGGCCCCATACTGTGGGACATCGGATACGACAGTGTTCTGCGGGCTTCCCTCCCGATCGGCGTCAGCCTCACCTGTTACGCCGACGACACGCTGCTGACGGCCGTCGGGAGGGACTGGAGAAGGACCATCCGGCTGGCGGAATTGGGGTTGGCCTCCGTGGTGGAGGGCATCCGGGGGCTGGGGCTGCAGATCTCCCCGCCGAAGACCGAGGCCATCTGGTTTCACAACAGGTCTTGGCGCGGGGGACCGCCCCGGTCCTGGATCATGGTGGGTGAGGAATACGTTCAGGTGGGGGACCGGATGAACTATCTCGGTCTCCTCCTGGACAGCCACTGGCGCTTCGAGGCCCACTTCGAGCGATTGGCCCCCAGACTGGAGAGGACGGCGACCGGACTTGGCCGCCTACTCCCCAACATTGGGGGTCCGGAGGAGAGAGTGCGCCGCCTATACCTTGGTGTGGTGCGGTCCATGGCCCTGTACGGCGCCCCGATATGGGCGTCTGCCCTGATGGCGAGACGGCGCAGCAGACTGTTGCTGCGCCGAGTACAGAGGAGGATGGCCATCAGGGTGGCCAGAGGGTACCGCACCATATCTCACGAGGCGGCGCTGGTACTGGCGGGCACCGTGCCATTTGATTATCTGGCGGAGGGAGACGCTGCCATCTACGAGCGTCTCCGGGAACTCCGCCAGGGTGGCGCGATGGTGTCCGCCGAGGAGGAAGTGGGCATAAGGCGTCAGGCCCGGCTGGCTGCGCGGCAAAAATGGAGGACAGAGTTGGAAGATCGAGGAGCCGCGCAGCGCGCGGTCGGGGCGGTTCTGCCCAGCCTGAACGAGTGGCTGGACCGTGGCAGGGGGACCCTCACCTACCGGGTCACACAGGTTCTCACCGGACATGGTTGTTTCGGTGAGTTCCTGTGCCGGATCAGAGCGGAGGCGACGGCGGAATGCCGGGAGTGTGGTGCTGCGCTGGACACGGCGCAGCACACACTTGAGGAGTGCCCGGAGTGGGCGGCCGAGCGCCGTGTACTTCGGGCGTACGTGGGGGCGGACCTCTCGCTGCCGAGCATCGTCAGTGAGATGCTGGGCAGCGAGAGGGCTTGGATTGCGATGGCCTCCTTCTGCGAGGCTGTTCTTCGCAGAAAGGAGGCGGCGGAGCGGGATCGCGAACTATCCGATCC